>JAGSMT010000099.1:0-1473045 GCA_029286875.1 Lamproptera curius
AACGAAAAAGAAAGGAATAAAAGGATTTTAAAAGAAATTTTACGAAGGGAAGGAAACAGATATCGCAATTTTAAGAAAAGAAAGGATATCAAAGAATTTTAAGCAGAAATGGAAAAGGAAGGAACAAAAAAATTGAAAGAAGGGAAAAATTTTAAAAGAAATTTTGGAAAGAAAAAAAGAAATTGTTGGGAAACAGAAAGGATATCTGTAAATTTAGGCAGTAACAGAAAGGCAAAGGAATTTTAAAAGGGAAAAAGGGGAAAACGAAAAATTAAAAATTTTAAAGAAGGAAAGAAAAAAGTAAAATAAAAGAAAATGGAAAATTTTAAGGAAAGATATTTAAAAATTTTAAGAAACGGAAAAAGGAAACAAAACGCGGCATTTTACAGAAACGAAACGGAAAAAAAAGAAAAAGGAAGGAAACGGAAACAGATATTAAAAAGAAGATTTTAAGAGAAACGGAAAGGATATAAAAGAAAAAATGCAAAGGGGAATGAAAAAAACGATAAAAGAAAAACAGAAACGGAAAGTTCGGGCAATTTAGAGAAAGGAAAGGAAAAATATCAAAAGAATTTTAAAATAAAGGAAACGATATAATAAAAAGAAACGGGAAACGAAGAACAATTTAAAGGTTTTAAAGAAAGAAATGGAATTGGAACCGAAAACGGAAAAAAACGGAATTAAAGTTTAAAAAACAAAAAAGAAAAAAATTTTAGCAGAACGGAACGAAACAATATTAAAGAAATTTTGGGAAACGAAATGGATATCAAAGAAATTTTAAGGCAAGTAAATTAAAACGGTATTAAAAATTTTTACAGAATTGGGGGAAATGGAACAAGAAATTTAATTGAAAGGATTTTGGGAAGAAACGGAAAACAAACAGATATTAAAAAAGGAAATTTTTGGGAAATTAAAGGAAAAAACGGATCAAAAAAATTTTTTCCAGAAGGAAACGGAAACGGAAAATTAATATTAAAAGAAGATTTTAAAGAAAATGAAACGGAACAGCAGTTTACAGAAACGAAAGGAATCAAAAGTAAATTTTGGAAGAAAGGAAAGGAAAGGAAACAAAGATTATTGGAAAGGAAAAGAATTTTAAGGGAAAAGAAACGGAAACCCCGGAATATCAAAAAGAAATTGTTTCAGAAAAAAAGGAATTCAGCGTAATTTTAAGCAGAAAGGAAAAGGAATGGAAAAAAATAAAATTTTAGCAGAAAAAACGGGAAACCGGGAAACGGATATCAAAAGAAATTTTAAGAAGGAAACGGAAACAAAATTTTAAAGAAGAAAGGAACCGGAAACGGAAAGATATTAAAGAAGATTTTAACAGAAAACGGAAAATGGAAACAAATAAAAGGAAATTTTAAAAAATGGAAATGGAATTAGATAACAAGAAAATTTTAGCAGAAACGAAACCAAAAGATTCGTAAATTTTAGGAAAAGGAAATGGAAACCAGCAATTTAAAAGCAGAAGAAAGGTAATAAAAAATTTTTGGGCAGAAACGGAAGGAAAAGATATTTAAAAGAAAATTTTCAGAAAGGAAACGGAAACAGAAAGGGTAATTTTTTTAACAGAAACGGAAAAACGGAATCAAAAGCCAAATTTTAGGAGGAAAGGAAAGCGGATAATCAAAGTAAATTGGTTGCAGAAACAGGAAACGGACATCTGTAAATTTAAGGGCAGTAACAGAAAACGGAGCCGCAACCTTTAGCAAAGGAAACGGAAAACAAAATCGCCAATTTTTACCAGAATTGAAACGGAATCCAATTAGTAAATTTTGAAGAAAGGAACCGGAAAGGAAAAGATATTGAAAGAAGATTTTAACAGAAACGGAAAAGGATATCAAAAGTTAAATTGGAAAACAGAAAGGATATCCAAAGGAAATTTGGCAGTAACAGAAATGGAAAGGCGGCAATTTAAGGAATGGAAACTGGAAAGGAAAAGATATTGAAAGGAAACAGAAAGGAAAGGAATAAGCCTTTAAGAAAAGGAATGATAAAAAGTTTAGCAGAAAAAAAGGAAAAAATCGAAATTTAAGAAACAGAAAAGGATTCTGAAGTATAAAGCAGATATCAAAAATTTTAAACAACGGAAAGGAACGGGAAGACATAAAGTTTACGAAAGGGAAAAGAATTGGGAATTTTTGAAACGAAAGGAACCCGAATTTAAGAAAAAGAAACGGTTCAAAAATTTGCAGAAACAAGGAAACGGATATTAAAGAAATTTTAACAGAAACGGAACAAAAAAAGATATTGGGAGAAACAGAAAGGAAGATATCGAAATTGTTGCAGAAAAAAATTTTGGGAAAAAAACGGATATCTAAAGAAATTTAAGAACAGAAACGGAAATAAAAAATTTTTAGCAAAAACGGAATGAAAGGAAAAGATATTGAAAGAAGATTTTAAAGAAACGGAAATAATCGAATTATAAAAGAAAAAGCGGGGAAAGGAAAATAAAGAAAAAGGGAAACGGATATCAAAAATTAGCAGAAAAAACGATTAAAGAAAATTTTAGAAAGAAAGGAACAAAGAAAAGAAAGGAAACATATAAAAAATTTTAAGAAACGAAGGAAAGGAAAAGATATTGAAAGAAGATTTTAACAGAAATGGAAATGAATTTGTGATATCGCGCAATTTTAGCAGAAACAGAATGGATTTAGATAACACAGAAAATTTTAGCAGAAATGGAAACGGAAATAGACATTGTGCACATTGTTAGAAACAGAACGGATACTTGTGCCATCAAGGTAACAGAAACGGAGTTTGGGTGGCACCCAGCAGAAACGGAAACGAATCAGATAACACAGAAAATTTAAAGAACGGAAGCGGAAACAGATATCGCGAATTTGTTGATACAGAACGGATATCTAAAGTAAATTACAGTAACAGAAACGGAAATCAAAAAATTTTAGAAACGGAAAGGAAACGGAAACAGATATTGAAAAGAAGATTTTAACAGAAACGGAAACGGAATCAGATATCGAAAGTAAATTAGCAGAAACGAAAACGGAATCAGATAATACGAAAGGCCTCTTAAGAATGAAACGGAAACAGATACTGTGCACATTGTTAGAAACAGAAACGGATATCTAAAGTAATTTAAGCAGTAAGAAACGGAGTTTAAAAGTAAATTTTAGCCGAATGGAAATGGAAACAGATATCGCGTTAATTTCACGATTGGCGAAATGGATATCAAAAGTGCAATTTCGGCAGAACGAAGCGAAACAGATATCGCGCAATTTGTTGAAACAGAAACGGATATTCAAAGCAATTTAAGCAGTAACAGGAACGAACTAAAATTTTTATAGAAACGGAAGTGAAACGGAAACAGATATTAAAAAGAAGATTTCAACAGAACGGAAACGGAAACAACATTATGGCAATTTTAGCACAAACGGAAACCGAAACGTAATCAGATATTAATAGAAAATTTTAGCAGAAACGGAAACGAAACAGATATCGCGCAATTTTAGCCGAAACAGAAACGGAAACAGACATTGCGTAATTTTAGCAGAAATGGTAACGAATAAAATATCAAATTGATTTAAGAAATGGAAATGGGAAACAGATATTAAAAAGTAAATTGCAGAAACGGAAACAGAAACAGATATCGTACCTTGCCAGAAAATGGAAACAAAACGGAATCAGATATCGCGCAATTTAGAAGAGAAAGGAAATGGAAACAGATATCAAAAAGTAAATTGTTGTGAAACACAGAAATGGATATTCTAAAGTACTTATAGCACAGAATGGACTGTGCAATTTTAGCAGAAATGGAAGTGAAATGAAACATATTAAAAGTAGATTTTAATAGAAATGAAACGAAAACGGAAACGGAATCAGATATCGCGCAGATTTAGCAGCAACGGAAACGCAAACGAAAACAGAATCATATATCAAAAGAAGACGAATAAACCAAAACAAATTTCGCGCAGATTTTAGCAGAACGAATGGATATTAAGCGTTAAATTTTAGCGCAGAAACGGAAACGAACAGAGCATTGAACGCAGATTTAAATGAAACAGAAACGGAACGGATATCGCGCAAATTTTAGCAGAAACGAAGCGGAAATGGAAACAGATATTGAAAGAAGATTTTAATAGAAAAGGAAACGGAATCGATATCAAAGTGGGGTTTTAGCAGAAACAGAAACGGAATCAGATACAGTACCTTAGCAGAATGAAACGGAAATAGATATCAAAAGTACATTGTTGTAGAAACAGAAATGGATATCTAAAGGTAATTGGCAGTAACAAAATGGAGTTTAGTGCAACTTTAGCAGAAACGGAACGGGAAGCAGATATCAAAAGTAATTTTTTATCAGAATTGGAAACGGATATCGTGCAAAATTTAGCAGAAACGGAAGGAAACGAAACAGATATATTGAAAGTAATTTTTGATTGTGAATTGGAAACGGATATCAAAAGACCTGAAGTAGAAACGGAAGCGAAACGGAAACAGATATTGAAAGAAGATTTTAACAGAAACGGAAACGGAAACAGATATCAAAAAGTAACATTGTTGTAGAAACAGAAATGGATATCTAGCAATTTACAGTAACAGAAACGGAGTTTAAAAAGAATTTTAGCAGAAACGGAAACGGAAACAGATATCAAAAAGTACTTTGACCAGAATTGGAAACGGATATCAAAAGTAAATTTTAGCAGAACGGAAGCGAAATGAAACAGATATTGAAAGAAGATTTTAACAGAAACGGAAACGAAAACGGAAACGAAACCAGATAGCAGTAAGCAGATTTAGCAGCAACGGAAACGTAAATGGAAATGGAATCATATATCAAAAAGAAGACGAAGCCGAAACGAAACAAATTTCGCGCAGATTTTAGCAGAAACGGAATGGATATTAAAAGCAAATTTTAGCAGAAACGGAAACGAAACAGATATTAAACGTAGATTTAAACAGAAACAGAAACGGAACGGATATCAAAGTAAAATTTAAGCAGAAACGGAAGGAAATTGTTATGATATTGTTAAAGATTTTAACAGGAACGGAAACGTGGAATCAGACATCAAAAGTAAATTTTAGCAGAAACCAGAAACGGAATCAGATAACAATAGGTACCGAAGAAGAACGGAAACGGAAATAGATATCAAAAAGTACTTGTTGTGGTGAAACAGAAACGGATATCTAAAGTGGCAATTTAAGCAGTAACAGAAACGGAGTTTCAGTGCGCAATTTAGCAGAACGGAACGGAAACAGATATGAAAAGTACTTTATCAGAATTGGAAATGGATATCGCGTGCAATTTGAGAAACAGAAGCGGAAACGGAAATGATATTGAAAGTAATTTTTTACTAGAATGGAACGGATATCAAAGTTAATTTTGAAGAAACGGGCGGAAACGGAAACAGATATTGAAAGAAGGACGAATAGAAAATGGAAACGGAAATAGATAACAATAGACAATTAAAGCAGAATGGAAACGGAAACAGATATCAAAAGTGGTTGTTGCAGAAACAGAAACGGATATCTTGGCGTAACTTAAGAAGCAACAGACATCAAACTAAATTTTAGCAGAAACGGACACAGAAACAGAAATCAGCGAATTTTTTATCAGAAATGGAAATGTATATCGCGCAATTTAGCAGAAAACGCAGAAGCGAAACGTAAATTGATATCACAGTAGATATAAACAGAAACGGAAACGGAAACAGATATCAAAAGCAGATTTTAGCAGCAGAAACGGAAACAGAAACGCCCAAACACATAAAGTGAGATTTTAGCAGAAACGGAAATGTTAACGAAACGAAATCATATATCAAAAGCAGATTTTAGAAGAAATGAAATGGAAATGAAACAGATATCGTGGCGTAAATTTTAGTAGCAATGAAAATGGATATCGCGCAATTTTAGCAGAAACGGAAACAGAACGGATATCTACCACCCAAGCAGTAACGGAAACAGATATCAAAATCAAATTTAGCAGAATGGAAACAGAAACAGATATCGTAATTTTTTTAATACAAACGTACACGAAACGGGAATTACATATCGTACAGATTTAGCAGAACGGAAATGAAAAACTGACACAGATACTCAGTGCCAGATTTGAAGCAGAAACAGAATGGATATCAAAAGTAAATTGTCAGAAACGAAACAGAAAACAGATATCACCCTTAACAGAATGGAAACAAAAACGAATTGATATCAAAAGTAATTTTAGCATAACGAAAAACGGAATGGAAACAGATAACACACAGACACTAAAGCGAAATGGAAACGGAAACAGACACATCAAAGTATTGCAAGAAACTGAGAATGGATATTCAGTAAAATTTAAGAAGCAATGCAACAGACACAAAAATTAAATTTAGCAAGAAACGGACACAGAAACAAATCAAAGCGAATCTCTTTAACAGAAACGGGAAAATGATATCAAAGTAATTTTAGGCAGAATGGAAGGGAAATGTAAATTGATAGTTGACAGTAGATATAAACAGAGTTTGAATGCAAAATGATATCAAAAGATTTTAAAGAAGAAACGGAAACAAAAACGGAATCAGATATCAAAAGCAATTTTAGCAGGAAAGGAAAACGGAACCACATCGCGTTAAATTGTTGCAGAAACGGGAAAACGGGAAACAGATATCAAAAGTACACTGGTTGTAGAACAGAAACGGATATCTAAAGTAAATTTACAGTAACAAAACGGAGTTTAAAAGTAAATTTTTAGCAGAAACGGAAACGGAAACAGGATATCGCAAAGTAATTTTTATCAGAATTGGAAACGGATATCATTAGTAACTTAGCAGAAACGGAACGAAACGGAAACACATTGAAAGAAGATTTTAACAGAAACGAAATGGAATCAGATATCGCGCAAATTTTTAGCAGAATGAAAACGGAATTAGATAACACAGAAAATTTGGGGTAGAAACGCAAATGGAAACAGATATCAAAAAGTACATTACAGAAACAGAAACGGATATTCAGCAATTTAAGCAGTAACAGAAACGGAGTTTAAAAGTAAATTTTGAAGCTGAAACGAAATGAAGAGCATCAAAAGTACTTTTATCAGAATATGAAACGGATATCGCGCAATTTTAGCAGAACGGAAGGAAACAGATATCGCGCGAACTTGTTGAACAGAAACGGAAACAGACATCGCGCGGAATTTTGAAGAGAAACGGTAACGAAATAAATATCGCACCAGATTTGGCTAAGAAACGGAACGGAAACAGATATTAAAAGTAAATTGTTGCAGAAACGGAAACAGAAACAGATATCGCACCCTTTAACAGAAACGGAAACAAAACGGAATCAGATATCAAAGCAATTTAGAGGAAAGCGAAACGGAAACAGATATCAAAAGCAATTGTTGCGGCGAAACAGGAAACGGACATTCAGTACTTAAGCAGTAACAGAAACGGAGATCGCGCAATTTTAGCAGAAATGAAGTGAAATGAAACAGATATTAAAAGTAGATTTTAACAGAACGGAAACGAAAATGGAAATGGAATCAGATATCAAAAGTAGATTTAGCAGCAACGGTGCAAACGAAAAAACAGAATTACATACTAAAAGAAGATGAAGGAACAAAACAAATTTCAAAAGTAGATTTTAAAGAAATGAAATGGATATTAAAGCAAATTTTAGCAGAAATGGAATGGAACAGATATTAAACGTAGATTTAAACAGAACAGAAATGGAAATCGGTTACTGCGCAATTTGAATATGAACGGAAGCGAAACGGCAGATATTGAAAGAAGACGAACATAGCGCGAAAACGGAATCAGATATCAAAGTAAATTTTAGGCAGAAACAGAACGGAATCAGATAACACAGAAAATTTTAGCAGAAACGGAACGGAAATAGATATCGCGCACATTGGTTAGAAACAGAAACGGATATCTAAAGCAATTTACAGTAACAAAAACGGAGTTTAAAAGCAAATTTTAGCAGAAATGGAAACGGAAACAGATATCAAAAGTAATTTTATCAGAATTGGAAACGGATATCGCGCGAAATTAAAGAAGAAACGGCAAGGAAACGGAAACAGATATTGAAAGTAATTTCATCAGAATTAAACGGATATCAAAAGTTAATTTAGCAGAAACGGCGGAAACGAAACAGATATTGAAAGCAGATTTAACAGAAAACGGAAACGGAATAGATATCAGCACATTGTTGTAGAAACAGAAATGATATTTGCAAAGTAATTTAAGCAGTAATAGAAACGGAGTTTAAAAGTAAATTTTAGTAGAAACGGAAACGGAAACAGATATCGCGCACTTCTATCAGAATTGAACGGATATCGCAAGTAAATTTTAGCAGAAACGGAAGTGAAACGAAACAGATATTGAAAGAAGATTTTAATGAGAAACGGAAACGAAAACGGAAACGAAACTAGATAGCAAAAGTAGATTTTAGCAGCAACGAAAACAAACGAAACGGAATCATATATCAAAAGAAGATTTTAGCCGAAACGGAAACAAATTTCAAAAGTAGATTTTAGCAGAAACGAAATGGATATTAAAAGCAATTTTAGCAGAAACGGAAACGGAAACAGATATTAAAACGTAGATTAAACAGAAACAGAATGAAATTGATATCAAAAAGTAATTTTAGCAGAAACGGAAGGGAAATGGAAACAGATATTGAAAGAAGATTTTAACAGAAACGGAATGAATCAGATATCAAAAGTAATTTTAGCAGAAACAGAAACGGAATTAGATAATACAGAAATTTTAGCAGAATGGAAACGAAATAGATATCGTGCGCACTTTGTTGCAGAAACAGAAACGGATATCTTAAAATTTTAAGCAGTAACAGGAAACGGAGTTTAAAAAGTAAATTTTAGCAGAAACGGAAACGGAAACAGATATGAAAAAGTAATTTTATCAGAATTGGTGAAAACGGATATCAAAAGTACCCAGCAGAAACAGAAGGAACGGAAACAGATATTGAAAGTAATTTTATCAGAATTGGAAACGGATATCAAAAGTTAATTTTAGCAGAAACGGAAGGAAATGAAACAGATATTGAAAGAAGATTTTAACAGAAACGGAAAATGAATAGATAATAATAGACACCCAAAGCAGAAACGGAAACGGAAACAGATATCAAAAGTATTGTTGCAGAAACAGAAACGGATATCTCCGGCAATTTAAGAAGTAACAGAAACAGACATTTAAAATAAATTTTAGCAGAAACGGATACAGAAACAGAAACTGCGCGGAATTTTTATCAGAAACGGAAATGTATATCGCGCTAAATTTTAGCAGAAACGGAAGCGGAAACGTAAACCGATATTGACAGCAGATATAAACAGGAAACGGAAACGAAACAGATACTGCGCAGATTTTAGCAGAAACGGAAACAGAAACGAAACATATATTAAAGTAGATTTTAGCAGGAACGGAAACGTTAACGGAAACGAAATCATATCGCGCGGATTTTGAATAAACGGAATGGAAATGGAAATGAGATCAAAAGCAAATTTTAGTAGCAACGGAAATGGACATCAAAAGTAACTTTAGCAGAAAACGGAAACAGAACGGACATTCAAACGTTAAATTGCCATAACGGAAACAGATATCAAAATCAAATTTTAGCAGAAACGGAAACAGTAAACAGATATCAAAAAATTTTTAACACAACGGAAATGGAAACGGAATTTCCATACTGGTGCGCAAAATGAAGACAAAACGCAACGGGAACAGATATCAAGGTAAATTGTTGCAGAAACAGAAACAGAGTTTAAAGTACCAGCAGTAACGGAAACGGAAACAGATATCAAAGTACTTACAGAAATGGAAATAGATATTATATGTAAATTGTTTAAAAGAGAAACAGATATCTAAAAGTAACTTTAACAGAAACGGGCAGATATCAAGGTAATTTAGCAGCAGAAACGGAAACAGATATTGAAAGAAGATTTTTTACAGAAACGGAAAACAGACATCAAAAAGCAAATTGTTGCAGAAACAAAACAGAGTTTTGCGCAATTTTAGCAGTAACGAACGGAAACAGATATCGCGCACTTTATCAGAACTGAAACGAAATCAAAAGTAATTCAGCAGCAACGAAGCGGAAATGCAAAACAGATATTGAAAGAAGATTTTAAGAAACGGAAACGAAAAACAGATATCAAAAGTAGATTTAGCAGAAACTGAAACGGATATCGTTAAATTTTTAGTGCAGAAACGGAAGCGGAAACGGTGAAATGATACTACGGTACCAAGCAGAAATGGAAGGAAACAGATATCAAAAAGTAAATTTAAGCTGAAACAGAAATGGATATTCAGCGCAATTTGTTGTAACAGAAACGGATATCAAAATTTTAGCAGAATGGAAGCGTGGCAACGGAAACAGAGGTTGAAAGAAAATTTTAGCAGAAACGGAAGTGAAAGCAGATATTAAAAGTAGATTTTAGCAGAAACGTAAGCGAAACGGAAACAGATATTAAAGAAGATTTTAACAGAAACGAAACGGATATCATTGCGCACCAGGTGAAATGGAAGCGGAAATGGAAACAGATATTGCGCGTAGATTTTAACAGAATCGAAAAACGGAAACAGATATCAAAAAAAGATTTTGAGCAAAACGGAACGGTAACAGATATCAAACGTAGATTTTAACAGCGAAACGAAACAGTAACGAAAACGAAATCAGATATCATCGCGCGCAGATTTCCGAAGAAAGCAACGGAAACGTAAACGGAAACGGAATCATATATCAAAAGAAGATTTGAATGAAATGGAATCAGATATCAAGTAGATTTTAGTATAAACGGAATGGACACTGCGCGAATTTTAACAGAACGAAACGGATATCAAAAAGCGAATTTTAGTGAAACGGAACGGATATCAAAAGTTAATTTTAGCAGAAACGGAAACAGATATTACATGTACCTTTCAGAAAGAGAAACAGATATCTAAAGTAATTTTAACAGAAACGGAAACAGATACCGGGCAATTTCAGCAGAAACGGAAGGAAATGAAACAGATATTGCTGAAAGATTTAAACAGAATGGAACGGCGTCGCGCAATGAGAGAAACGGAAGTGGAAATGAAACAGATATTGAAAGAAGATTTTGTTGAGAAACGAAACGGATACATCAAAAGTAATTCGTTGCAGAAACAGAACGGATACATTCAAAGGTAACGGCTAACAACAGAAACGGAATTTTAGCAACCTTAGCAGAAACGGAAACGGAAACAGATATCAAAAGTCATTTTAATCAGAATTGGAAACGGATATCGCGCAACGAGAAACGGCGAAACGAAAATGATATTGAAAGAAGATTTTAAGAAACGAAACGAAAACAGATATTAAAAGAAGATTTAACAGGAACGGAAACGGATATCAAAAGTAAATGGTTGCAGAAACAGGAAACGGAGTTTAAAGCAATTTTAGCAGAAACGGAAACGGAAACAGGATATCAAAGGTGGGGAATTTAGCAGAAACGGAAACATATTGAAAAGAAGATTTAACAGAATCGAAAAGAAACAGAATCAGATATCATTGCAATTTTAGCAGAACGGAAGCGGAAATAGATATCAAAGTAATGGTTGAAACAGAAACGGATATCTAAAGTAATTTCAGCAGTAACAGGAAAATGATATCAAAAAATTTTTAGCGCAGAAACGAAAGCGGAAACGGGAATAGATATTGAAAGAAGATTTTAACAGAAACGGAAACGGGAAACAGGATATTAAAGCGAATTTCCTTTATCAGAAACGGAAACGGATATCAATAGCAAATTTGAAGAAAACGGAACCGAAACGGAAACAGATATTGAAAGAAGATTTTAACAGAAACGGAAACGGAATCAGATATCGCGCGAATGAAGCAGAAACGGAAACGGATATCAAAAGTAAAATTTTAGCAGAAACGGAACTGAAACGGAAACAGATATTGAAAGAAGATTTAACAGAATGAAATGGGATATTACTGCGTAAATTGTTGCAGAAACAGAAATGGATATTTGAAGTAATTTTAGTAGTAACAGAAACGGAGTTTAAAAGTAATTTTAGTAGAAATGGAAATGGAAACAGTGATTGCGTGCGAATTTATGAGAATTGAATGATATCAATAGTAAATTGAAGGAAATGGAACGGAAACGGAAACAGATATTGAAAGAAGATTTTAACAGGAAACGTGAAACGGATATCATCAAAAGTAAATTGTTGCAGAAACAGAAACGGAGTTTAGCGCAATTTGCTATAACAGAAACGTATATCAAAAATTTACAGAAAACGGATGCGGAAACGGAACAGATATTGAAAGAAGATTTAACAGAAACGGAAACGTGATATCAAAAGTAAAATTGTTGCAGAAACAGAAACAGATATCAAAATTAAATTTTAGCAGAAATGAAAACAGAAACAAATATCAAAAATTTTTTTTTTAACACAACGGAAACGGTAACGGAATCATGGATCAAAAAGCAATTTAGAAATGGAAATGGAAACGAACAGATATTGTAAGAAGATTTAACAGAAATGAAACGGAAACAGATATCAAGCACTTTTATCAGGAATGAAACGGACATTGCGCAATTTTAGCAGAATGGAAGGAAACGGAACAGATATTAAAAGATTTTAACAGAAACGGAAACGGATATAAAAGTAAATTGTTGCAGAAACAGTAAACGGATATCTGTAGCGCAATCATAGTAACAGAAACGGAAAGCTTAAAAGTAACTTAGCAGAAACGGAAACGGAAACAGATATCAAAGCACTTTTATGAGAACTGGAACGGATATCGGTCAGTAACGGCGCAGAAACGGAACTGGAAACGGAAACAGATATTGTAAGAAAGATTTTAACAGAAACGGAAACGGAAACAGATATCAAAAAGTAATTTTATCAGAAACGGAAACGGATATCAAAGCAATTTAACAGAACGGAAGCGAAAACGGAAACAGATATTGAAGAAGATTTAACGAAACGGAAAGATATCAAAAGTAAGATTGTTCAGAAACAGAAACGGATATCTAAAGTATAGGCGTACAGAGAGTTGAGCAATTTAGCAGAAACTGAAACGGAAACATATCGCATTTTATGAGAATTGGAACGATATCAGATAGTAAAATTTAGCAGAAACGGAAGAAATGGAAACAGATATTAAGTAAGATTTTAAAGAAACGAAACGGAATCAGATATCAAAAGTAATTTAGCAGAAAGGAAACGAATCAGATAACAATAGAAAATTTTAGAGAAACAGAACGGAAACACATCAAAAGAATTTAGAAACAGAAACGGAATTGCAGAAATTGTAACAGAAACGGCTATCAAAAAATTTTTAGCAGAATCGAAGCGAAACGGAAACAGATATTGAAAGAAGATTTTACAGAAAGGAAACGGAAACAGATATGCAATTTTATCAGAAACGAAAGGATATGAAATTTAGCAGAAACGAAGCGGATATCAAAAGTAAATTGTTGCAGAAACAGAAACGGATATCTAAAGTAAATTTAGGCAGTAACAGAAACGGAGTTTAAAGTAATTTTAGCAGAAATGGAAACGAAACAAATATCAAGTAATTTTACGAATTGGAAACGATATCATAGTAAATTTTAGCAAACGAACGGAAACGGAAACAGATATTGAAAGAAGATTTTATCAGAACGGAAACGGATATCGCGCAAATTGCTGCAGAAACAGAAGATATCAAGCTAATTTAGGCAGTAAAGAACGGAGTTTAAGTAAATTTAGCAGAAACGGAACTGAAACGGAAACAGATATTGAAAGAAGATTTAACAGAAACGGAAACGGAATCGATATCAAAGCAATTTTAGCAGAAACGGAAACGGAATCAGATAACAACAGAAATTTTAGCAGAAACAGAAACGGAAACAGATATCAAAAGCACATTGTTGTGAAACAGAAACGGATATCTCAAAGTAATTTGCGAACAGAAACAGATATCAAAATTTTAACAAACGGAAATGGAATGAATCAGATATCAATAGAAAATTTTAGAGAAACGAAGCGGAAACAGATATCGGCAAATTTGCTGAAACAGAAACGGATATCAAAGTAAATTTAGCAGTAACAGAAACGATATCAAAAAAATTTTAGCAGAAACGAAGGAAACGAAACAGATATTGAAAGAAGATTTTAACAGAAACGGACACGAAAACAGATATCAAAAGAAGATTTTAACAGAAACGGAAACGGATATCAAAGTAAATTGTTGCAGAAACAGAAACGGAGTTTAAAAGTAAATATAAGCTGATACAGAAACGGATATCTAAAGCAATTTACAGTAACAGAAACGGAAATCAAAAAATTTTAGCAAAACGGAAGGGAACGGAAACAGATATTGAAAGAAGATTTTACAGAAACGGAAACTGAAATCAAAAGAATTATAGCAGAAACCGAAGGAAACGGAAACAGATATTAAAAGAAGATTTAATAGAAATGGAAAGGATATCAAAAGTAAATTTAGCAGTAATGGAAACAGATATCACAAGAAAATTATTTCGAAACAGAAATGGATATCAAAGAATTTTAACAGAAACGGAAACAGATATATAGGTAAATTTTAGCAGAAACAGAAGGGAAACGGAAACAGATATTGAAGGAGATTTAACAGAAACAGAAACGGAAAAGATATCGCAGATTTTAACAGAAACGGAAACGGAAACAAATTATAGAATTGAAGTGGAACGGAAACGGAAAGGAAACGGATATCAAAAGTAAATTTTAGAGAAACGGAAGTGAAAGGAAACAGATATCAAAAATTTAGCAGAAAGGAAGGAAACAGATATCAAAAAAAACGAAACAGAAACGGATATTCAGTAATTACAGTAACAGAAACGGATATCAAAAAATTTTAGCAGAAACGGAAGCGGAAACGGAAACAGATATTGAAAGAAGATTTAACAGAAACGGACACGAAAACAGATATTAAAAGAAGATTTTAACAGAAACGGAAACGGATATCGCGTAAATTGTGCAGAAACAGAAACGGAGTTTAAAGTAAATTTAGGGCAGTAACAGAAACGGAGTTTAAGTCAATTTTAGCAGAAACGGAAACGGAAACAAATCAAAAGTATTTTATCAGAATTGGAAACGGATATCACAGTAAATTTTAGCAGAAACGGAACGGAAACGGAAACAGATATTGAAAGAAGATTTAAAGAAACGGAAACGGATATCGGCTAAATTGTTGCAGAAACAGAAATGATATTAAAGCGAATTAGGCAGAACAGAAACGGAGTTTAAAAGTAATTTTAGCAGAAACGGAACCGGAAACGGAAACAGATATTGAAAGAAGATTTTAACAGAAACGGAAACGGAATCAGATATCAAAAGCAATTTAGCAGAAACGGAAACGGAATCAGATAACAGAAAATTTTAGCAGAAACAGAAACGGAAACAGACATGCGTCACATTGTTGAGAAACAGAAACGATATCAAAGAAATTTAAGACAGAAACAGATATCAAAAATTTTTAACACAAACGGAAACGGAACGGAATCAGATATCAAAGGAATTTAGCAGAAACGGAAGTGAAACAGATATCAAAAGGTAATTTGTTGAAACAGAAACGGATATCTAAAGTAATTTACAGTAACAGAAATGATATCAAAAAATTTTAGCAGAAACGAAGTGGAAACGGAAACAGATATTGAAAGAAGATTTTAACAGAAACGGACACGAAAACAGATATCAAAAGAAGATTTTAACAGAAACGGAAACGGATATCGCGCAATTGTTGCAGAAACAGAAACGGAGTTTAAAAGCTAAATATAGCTGATACAGAAACGGATATCTAAAGCAATTTAAGCAGTAACAGAAACGGAAATCAAAAAATTTTAGCAAAAACGAAGCGAAACGGAAACAGATATTGAAAGAAGATTTTAACAGAAACGGAAACTGAAATAAAGCGAAATTATAGCAGAAACCGAAGCGGAAACGGAAACAGATATTAAAAGAAGATTTTAACAGAAACGGAAACGGATATCAAAAGTCAATTTTAGCAGTAATGGAAACAGATATCACAAGAAAATTATTTCAGAAACAGAAACGGATATCTAAAGTAATTTTAACAGAAACGGAAACAGATATCATAGGTAACATTTTAGCAGAAACAGAAGGAAACGAAACAGATATTGAAAGCAGATTTTAACAGAAACAGAAACGGAAACAGATATCAGAGCAGATTTTAACAGAAACGGAAACGGAAACAACATTATAAGGAAATTTTAGCGGAACGGAAACGGAAACGGAAACGGATATCAAAAGCAATTTTAGCAGAAACGGAAGTGGAAACGGAAACAGATATCAATGAAAATTTTAGCAGAAATGGAAGTGAAACAGATATCAAAAGCAAAACGAAAATGAAACGGATATCTAAAGTAATGGTTAAGTAACAGAAACGGATATCAAAAATTTTTAGAGAAACGGAAGCGAAACGGAAACAGATATTGAAAGAAGATTTTAACGAGAAACGGACACGAAAACAGATATTAAAAGAAGATTTTGAACAGAAACGGAAACGGATATCAAAAGGCAAATTGTTGCAGAAACAGAAACGGAGTTTAAACGTAAACTAGCAGTAACAGAAACGCATATCAAAAAATTCTAAGCAGAAACGGATGCGGAAACGGAAACAGATATTGAAAGAAGATTTTACAGAAACGGAAACGTATATCAAAAGTAATTGTTGCAGAAACAGAAACGGATATCTAAAGTAAATTTAAGCATAACAGAAACAGATATCAAAGTTAACTTTAGCAGAAACGAAACGAAACAACATGCAAAAATTTTAACACAAACGGAAACGGCAAGGAATCATGGATCAAAAGTAAATTTTAGCAGAAACGGAAACGGAAAGGTAAAGATATTGAAAGAAGATTTTAACAGAAACGGAAACGGAAACAGATATCGAAAGTACTTTATCAGAAACGGAAACGGATATGCAAGTCAAATTTTAGCAGAAACGGAAGGGAAACGGAAACAGATATTGAAAGAAGATTTTAACAGAAACGGAAACGGATATTAAAAGTAAATTATTGCAGAAACAGAAACGGATATCTAAAGCAAATTTAGGCAGTAACAGAAACGGAGTTTAAAAAGTAATTTTAGCAGAAACGGAAACGGAAACAGATATCAGCGCAATTTTAGAGAATTGAAACGGATATCAATAGCAAGATTTAGCAGAAACTGGAACGGAAACGGAAAGATATTGAAAGAAGATTTTAAACGAAACGGAAATCGAATCAAAAGTAAATTTTAGCAGAAACGGAAACGGAAATGGATAACAAAAGTAAATTTTAGCAGATACGGAAACGGAAATAGATAACAAAAGTAAATTTTAGCAGAAACAGAAACGGATATCTAAAGTAAATTTAAGCAGTAACAGAAACGGAGAACAAAAGTAAATTTTAGCAGAAACGGAAGCGGAAACGGAAACAGATATTAAAAGTAGATTTTAACAGAATCGGAAACGGAAACAGATATCAAAAGTAAATTGTTGCAGAATCATAAACGGATGTCTTAAGTAAATTTAAGCAGAAACGGAAGCGGAAACGGAAACAGATATTAAAAGTAGATTTTAACAGAAACGGAAACGGAAACAGATATCAAAAGTAGATTTTAGCAGAAACGGAAACGGATATCAAAGCAAATTTTAGAGAAACGGAAGCGAAACGGAAACAGATATTGAAAGAAGATTTTAACAGAAACGGAAACGGATATCAAAAGTAAATTGTTGCAGAAACAGAAACGGATATCTAAAGCTAAATTTAGGCAGAACAGAAACGGAGTTTAAAAGTGCAATTTTAGCAGAAACGGAAACGGAAACAGATATCAAAAGCTAATTTTAGAGAATTGGAAACGGATATCAATAGTAAAATTTAGCAGAAACGGAACTGAAACGGAAACAGATATTGAAAGAAGATTTTAACAGAAACGGAAACGGAATCAGATATCAAAAGCAATTTAGCGAAACGGAAACGGAATCAGATAACAATAGAAAATTTTAGCAGAAACAGAATCGGAAATCAGATATCAAAGCACATTGTTGAGAAACAGAAACGGATATCTCAAAGTAATTAAGCAGTAACAGAAACGGCTAATCAAAAAATTTTTAGCAGAAACGGAAGCGGAAACGGAAACAGATATTAAAAGTAGATTTTAACAGAATCGGAAACGGAAACAGATATCAAAAGTAAATTTTAACAGAAACGGAAACGGATATCAAAGCGTAAATTTTAGCAGAAACGGAAGCGGATATCGCGCAAATTGTTGCAGAAACAGAAACGGATATCTAAAGTAAATTTAGGCAGTAACAGAAAACGGAGTTTAAAAGAATTTTAGCAGAAACGGAAACGAAAATGGAAACGGAATCAGATACGTGCAAAGTAGATTTTAGCAGCAACGGAAACGTAAACGAAAACAGAATTAATATCAAAAGAAGATTTTAGCTGAAACGGAAAACAGATTTCAAAAGTAGATTTTAGCAGAAACGGAAATGGATATTTAAAGTAAATTTTAGCAGAAACGGAAAAGGAAATCAGATATTAAACGTAGATTTAAACAGAAACAGAAACGGAAACGGATATCAAAAGTAATTTTATCAGAAACGAAAACGGATATCAAAAGTAAATTTAGCAGAAACAGAAGCGGAAACGGAAACAGATATTGAAAGAAGATTTTAACAGAAACGGAAACGGATATCGCGCAAATTGTTGCAAAAACAGAAACGGATAACGGATATCGAGAAACCGAAGGAAACAGAAACAGATATTTAAAGAAGATTTTAACAGAAACGGAAACGGAATCAGATATCAAGCAAATTTTAGCAGAAACGGAAACGGAATGATATCAAAAGTAGATTTAAGAGCAACGGAAATGTAAACGAAAACAGAATCATATTCAAAAGAAGATTCGAATGAAACGGAAACAATTACAAAAGTAGATTTGATAGCAGAAACGGAAATGGATATTAAAAGAAATTTTAGCAGAAACGGAAATGGAAAACAGATATTGAAACGTAGATTTAAACAGAAACAGAAACGGAAACGGATATCAAAAGTAAATTTTAGCAGAAACGGAAGTGAAACGGAAACAGATATTGAAAGAAGATTTTAACAGAAACGGAAACGGAATTCAGATATCAAAAGTCAATTTAGCAGAAACAGAAACGGAATCAGATAATACTAGAAAATTTTAGCAGAAATGGAAACGGAAATAGATATCAAAAGTACTTTGTTGTAGAAACAGAAACGGATATCTAGCAATTTAAGAGTAACAGAAACGGAGTTTAAAAGTAAATTTTAGCAGAACGGAAACTGGAAACAGATAGAAAAGTAATTTTATCAGAATTGAACGGATATCAAAGAATTTAGCAGAAACAGAAGGAAACGGAAACAGATATTGAAGTACTTTTATCAGAATTGAAACGGATATCAAAAGTTAATTTTAGCAGAAACGGAAGGAAACGGAAACAGATATTGAAAGAAGATTTTAACAGAAACGGAAACGGAAATAGATATCAAAAGTACATTGTTAAGAAACAGAAAACGGATATCTAAAGTAATTACAGTAACAGAAACGAGTTTAAAAGTAAATTTTAGCAGAAACGGAACGGAAACAGATATCAAAAGTAATTTTTATCAGAATTTTGGAAACGGATATCTAAAGTAAATTTTTAGCAGAAACGGGCGGAAACGGAAACAGATATTGAAAGTAATTTTATCAGAATTGGAAACGGATATCTAAAGTAACCTACAGTAACAGAAACGGAGTTTTAAAAGTAAATTTAGCAGAAACGGAAACGGAAACAGATATTGCAAAGAAGATTTTAACAGAAACGGAAACGAAAAACGGAAACGAAACCAGATAGCAAAAGAAGATTTTAGCCGAAACGGAAACAGATATCAAAAGTAGATTTTAGTAGAAACGGAAATGGATATCGCGCAATTTTAGCAGAAACGGAACGGAATCAGATAACAATAGTACCCCTAGCAGAAACGGAAACGGAAAACAGATATCAAAAAGTACATTGTTGCAGAAAACAGAAATGGATATCTAAAGTAAATTTAAGCAGTAACAGAAACAGATATCAAAAAATTTTTAACACGAAGGAAAGGAATTACAGATCCGCAATTTTAGCAGAAAGGAAATGGAATTGGAACAGGTTTTTTAGAGAAGGGGAAACAGATATCAAAAGTAATTTAGCTGAAACAGGAAAGGATATTCGAAATTTGGCAGTAACAGAAAGGAAATCAAAAAAATTTTAAAGAGAACGGAAGGGAAACGGAAAACAGAAAAAGAAGATTTTGAAAGAAAACGGAAAGGAAACAACATTTAAAGTAAATTTTAAAGCACAAACGGAAACCGAAACGTAATCAGATATTAATAGAAAATTTTAGCAGAAACGGGAAACGGAAACAGATAATCAAAAGTAAATTTTGGCTGAAAGAAACGGAAACAGACATCAAAAGTAATTTTAGCAGAAAACGGTAACAAAATAAAATATCAAAATTAATTTGGCGAAAGAAACAAACAGATATTTAAAGAAATTTTGCAGGAAAAGGAAACAGAAAAGAATCAAAATTTTTTTTAACAGAAAGGAAACAAAAACGGAATTAATTCAAGTAAATTTTAAGGAAAGGGAAAGGAAACAGATATCCGGGTAAATTGTTGAAAACAGAAAGGATATTAAAGTAATTTAAGCAGTAAAGAAAGGAGATCAAAAGTAAATTTTAGCAGAAATGGAAGGAAACAAATATTTTAATTTTTATCAGAATTAAACGGATACCAAGTAAATTTTAGCAGAAAGGAACGGAAAGGAAAACAGATATTGAAAAAGATTTTAAAAAACGGAAACGGACATCAAAAGTAAATTGTTGCGGAAAGAAACGGATATCTGGAATTTAAGTAACAGAAACGGAGTTTTGGAAAAGCAAGAAACGGAAACCGAAACGGAAAGATATTGAAAGAAGATTTTAACAGAAACGGGAAAACGGAATCAGATATCCGGGTTTTAGAAAGGAAAGGAATCAGATAACAATAGGAAAATTTAGCAGAAACAGAAACGGAAACAGATATCAAAAGTACATTGTTGTAGAAACAGAAACGGATATTCAAAGTAAATTTAAATTAGGAAACAGAACAAAAAATTTTTTAACAAAACGGAAAGGAAGGAATCAGAATCAAAGAAAATTTAGCAGAAACGGAAGGGAAATAGAATCCGGTAAATTTGTTGAAACAGAAACGGATATTAAAGGGAAATTTAAGCAGTAAAAAACGGATAACAAAAAAATTTTAGTAGAAAGGAAGGGAAAGGAAATATTGAAAAGAAGAAACAGAAAGGACACGAAAAAGATATTAAAAAAAAAAGAAGATTTTTAACAGAAACGGAAACGGATATCAAAAGTAAAACAGAACAGAAACGGAGTTTGCCAAAGTGATACAGAAACGGATATCAAAGTAATTTCATAACAGAAACGAAATCAAAATTTTTTAAAGGCAAAAACGGAAGTGGAAACGGAAAAGATATTGAAAGAAGATTTTAACAGAAACGGAAACTGGAAACAAAAGTAAATTATAAAGAAAACCGAAGGAAAGGAAACAGATATTAAAAAGAAGATTTTAACAGAAAGGAAACGGATATCAGCAAATTTTAGCAGAGGAAACAGATATCAAAGAAAATTATTTCAGAAACAGAAAACGGAATTCCAAAAATTTTAAAAGAAACGGAAAAGATAACAAGGAAATTTAGAGAAACAGAAGGGGAAACGGAAAACAGAATTGGCAGAATTTAGAAACAGAAACGGAAACAGATATCAAAAGAGATTTTTAAAGAAAGGAAACGGAAAACAAATTGGGGAAATTTTAAGTGAACGGAAACGGAAACGGAAACGGATATCAAAAAATTTACCAAGAAAGGAAGGGAAACGGAAACAGAATCCATTGGAAAAATTTTGAAGAAACGGGAAGGGAAACAGATATCAAAAGTAAAACGAAAACAGAAAACGGATATCTAAAGAATTTCAAAAGAAACGGATATCAAAAAAATTTTTAGAGAAACGGAAGCGAAACGGAAACAGAATTGAAAGAAGATTTTCAGAAACGGACACGAAAACAGATATTAAAAGAAGATTTTAACAGAAAGGAAACGGATAATCAAAAGTAAATTGTTGCAGAAACAGAAAGGAGTTTAAAATTTACAGTTAACAGAAAGTATATCAAAAAATTTCAGAAATGGATGGGAAACGTAAACAGATAATTGAAAGAAGATTTTTAACAGAAACGGAAAGTATATCAAAAGTAAATTGTTGAGAAACAGAAAATGGACTTAAAGAAATTTAAAACAGAAACAGATACTTAAAATTTTAGAGAAAGAAAAAACAGAAAAACATTGCCTTTTAACAAAGGAAAAGGAAGGAATTATGGATTCCGGTAATTTTAGAAAACGGAAACGGAAATGGTAAAGAATTGAAAAGAAGATTTTAACAGAAAGGAATGAAAAACCCTTTTAGAGAAACGGGCGGAAACGGAAACAGATATTGAAAAAGAAGATATAAAAGAAACGGAAACGGAAACCAGATAATCCGGCACCCACCAGAAACGGAAACGGATATCAAAAGAAATTTTGAAGAAACGGAAGGAAACGAAACAGATTATTGAAAGAAGATTTTAACAGAAACGGAAACGGAATCCGGCAAATTGTTGCAGCCAGAAACGGATATCTAAAGAAAAAGGTAACAGGAAATGGAGGCCAGGCAAAAGAAACGGAAACAAAAACAGATATCCCAAAATTTTTTGGAGAATTAAAGGATATCAAATTAGTAATTTTAGCAAAGAAAACGGAAATTGAAATGATATTGAAAGAAATTTTAACAGAAAGGAAAGGAAAGATATCAAAGTAAATTTTAGCAGAAAGGAAAGGAATTGATAACAAAGAAAATTTTGGAAGAGAAACAGGCGAAACAGGAATCAAAAGTACATTTTGTAGAAAACAGAAACATATCAAAGAAATTTAACAGTAACAGGAAACGGCACAAAAATTTTAAAGAAGGGAAGGGAAACGGAAAGATATTGAAAGAAGATTTTAAAGAAACGGAAAACAGATATCCAAAAGAATTTTTATCGAATTAAACGGATATCCAAAAATTTTCCGAAACGGAAGCGGAAAACGGAAACAGAATTAAAAGAAAGATTTAACAGAAACGGAAACGAAACAGATATCAAAAAGCACTTTATCAGAAACGAACGGATATTCGAAATTTAGCAGAAACGGAAGGGAAACGGAAAAGATATTGAAAAGGAAACCAGAAAATTTATCCGCGCAAAGGCAGAAAACAGGAAACGGATATCTAAAGTAAATAAAACGGAGTTTGCGGGCAAATTTTAGCAGAAAGGAAACAAACAGATATCGACGGGAGAATTGGAAAGGATATCAAGTAAAATTTAGAAAAGGAAGGAAACGGAAACAGATATTGAAAGAATTTTAAAGAAACGGAAAGGAATTAGATATCAAAAGTAAATTTTTAGGGAAAGGAAAGGAATCAGATAATAAGAAAAATTTTAGCAGAAACCAGAATCGGAAAACAGAATCCGGCACATTGTTTAGAAACAGCGGATATCAGCAAATTTAAGCAGTAACAGAAACGGCTATCAAAAAAATTTTTAGCAGAAACGGAAGGGAAAGGAAAAGAATTGAAAAAGATTTTAACAGAAACGGAAAGGAAACAGATATTAAAAGAATTTTATCAGAAACGGAAACGGATATCAAAAGAAATTTTAGCAGAAACAAGCGGATATTGGCAAATTGTTGAAGAAACAGAAACGGATATCTAAAGTAAATTTAGGGTAAGAGAAACGGAGTTTAAAAAGCAATTTTAAGAAAACGGAAAAGGAAACAACAAGCGAATTTTAATGAATTAAAACGGAATAATATAAATTTTAGGGGAAAGGAATAAAGAAACAGAATTGAAAGAAGATTTTAACAAAACGGAAACGGAATTGCAAGTAAATTGTTAAGAAATGAAACGGAATTAAAGTAATTTAGGGCAGTAATAAAGGAAAGTTTGGGAAATTTTAGCAGAAAACGGAACCGGAAAGGAAAAGAATTGAAAGAAGATTTTAACAGAAACGGAAACGGAATCAGAATCAAAGTAAATTTTAGCAGAAAACGGAAACGGAATCAGAAACAAAAAAATTTTAGAGAAACAGAAACGGAAAACAGGATCCAAAGTACATTGTTGTAAAACAGAAACGGATATCCAGCGAATTTGGTAACAGAAACAGATTCAAAAATTTTTTAACACAAACGAAAGGAAGGAATCAGATATCAATTAGAAAAAGCAGAAAGGAAGGAAACAGAATCGCGCAAATTTCCGAAACAGAAAACGGATATCCAAAGTAAATTTGGGCAGAACAGAAACGGCCATCCAAAAATTTACAGAAACGGAAGTGAAACGGAAACGATATTTGAAAGAAGATTTAACGAAAGGACACGAAAAAAGATATTTAAAGAAGACGAAAGAAAGGAAACGGATATAAAATTTGTTGCAGAAACAGAAACGGAGTTTGGGTAATATAAGCTTTGTTACAGAAACGGATATCTAAAGAAATTTACAGTAACAGAAACGGAAATCAAAAAAATTTTTAAAAACGGAAGGGAAACGGAAAAGATATTGAAAGGAGATTTAACAGAAACGGAAACTTAAACCGTTAAATTATAGCAGAAACCGAAGGGAAACGGAAACAGATATTAAAAAAGATTTAATTAGAAATGAAACGGATATCAAAAAATTTTAGCAGTAATGGAAACAGATATCACAAGAAAATTATTTGAAAAGAAAGGATATTCAAAGTAAATTTTAACAGAAGGAAACAGATATCCATAAATTTAAGAAACAGAAGGGAAAACAAAAGATATTGAAAAGAGATTTTAACAGGAAACAGAAACGGGAAACAGATATCCGGTTAGATTTTAAAAGAAAGGAAAGGAAAAAATTAAAGGTAAAAGGGAATGAAAAGGAAAGGAATCAGATATCAAAAGAGGTTTAGAGAAAGGAAAGTACACGGAAAACGGGAATTTTATCAAAATAGATTTTAGTAGAAAGGAAATGAAAAGGATACAGATATCAAAAGCAGAACGGAAAAGGAAATGGAATCCGGAAATTGTTGCGAAAACGGAAACAGAAACAGATATCAAAAATTTTAAACAGAAACGGAAACAAAAAGGAATCGATATCAAAAAGTAAATTTTAGCATAAACAAAACGGAAACGGGAAACAGATAACAAAACAATTAAAGAGAAAACGGAAACGGAAACAGATATCAAAAGCAATTGTTGCAGAAACAGAAACGGATATCAGAAATTTTGAAGCAAAGGGAAACAGATATCAAAAATTAAATTTTAGCAGAAACGGAACAGAAACAGAAACAAAAGGAATTTTTTAACAGAAACGGAAAATGGATATCAAAAGTAAATTTTGGCAGAAACGGGGGAAACGAAACGGATATTGATAGTAGAAAAACAGAAAGGAAACGGAAACAGATATCAAAAGCAGATTTTAGAAACGGAAACGAAAGAAACAATAAAAGTAGATTTTAGAGAAAGGAAAGTTAACGGAAACGAAACAAATCAAAAGTGATTTAAAGAAACGAAAAAATGGAAACAGATATCGAATTTTGAGAAGGAAAATGAATAAAAGAATTTTAGCAGAAACGGAAACAGAAACCCAATTCAAAGAAATTCCAGTAACGGAAACAGATATCAAAATCAAATTTTAGCAGAAACGGAAATGAAACAGAATCAAAAAATTTTTTTAACAAACGAAAGGAACGGAATGATATCGTAAAAGCAAAACGGAAACGAACAAAGAAATTTTGAAAGAAAGGAAACAGATTTGAAAAAAGATTTTAACAGAAAGGAAACAGATACCCGAAATTGTTGCAAAACAGAAAGGAGTTTAAAAAGAAATTTTAAGAGAAATGGAAACGGAAACAGACAAAAGAATTAAAGGGAACGGAAAAGATATTAATGTAAATTTTTCAGAAAAGAAACAGATATCTAAAGATATTTTTAACAGAAAGGAAACAGATAAGGTAAATTTTAGCAGAAGGAAACAGATATTGAAAGAAGATTTTACAGAAAAAAACGGATATCAAAAAGTAAATTGTTGAAAAACAGAAAAGAGTTTAAAAGAAAAGCAGAAACGGAAACGGAAACAGATACGAATTTTATCAGAATTGAAACGGAAATCAAAAGAAATTTTAAGAAAGAAGGGGAAACGGAAACAGATATTGAAAGAAGATTTTAAGAAACGGAAACGAAAAAGATATAAAAGAATTTTTAGAATTGAAAGGATATCTGAAAATTTGCAAACGGAACGGAAACGGAAACAGATATTGAAAGAAGATTTTAAAAACGAAACGGAACAGATTCGAAATTTTGGGAAACGGAAAGAAGATAAAAGAAAATTTTAGAGAAACAGAATGAAACAGAACAAAAGTAATTGTTGAGAAACAGAAAGGATATTAGAAATTTAACAGAACAGAAAGCTATCAAAAAATTTTAGCAGAAAGGAAGGGAAACGGAACAGATATTGAAAGAAGATTTCAGAAACGGAAAGAAACAGATATTGTAATTTTATCAAAAGGAAAGGATATCAAAAAGTAAATTTTAGCAGAAACAAGTGATAAAAAGAAATTGTTGCAGAAACAGAAAGGAATCAAAGAAAAGGTAAGAGAAACGGAGTTTAAAAGTAAAAGAGAAAGGAAAGGAAACAAAATCAAAAGAATTTTATCAGAATTGGAAACGGATATCAATAGTAAATTTTAGAGAAACGGAACCGAAACGGAAAAGATATTGAAAGATTTAAAGAAACGAAACGGATATCAAAGTAAATTGTGCAGAAACAGAAACGATATTAAAGTAAATTTAGGCAGTTAAGAAAGGAGTTTAAAAAGTAAATTTAGCAGAAAGGAATGGAAAGGAAACAGATATTGAAAGAAGATTTTAAGAAACGGAAAGAACGATATCAAAAGAATTTTAGCAGAAAGGAAACGGAATCAGATAACAAAAATTTTGAGAAACAGAAACGGAAACAGATATCAAAGTACATTGTTGTAGAAACAGAAACGGATATCTAAAGTAATTAAGCAGTAACAGAACAGATATCAAAATTTTAACACAAACGGAAATGAACGGAATCAGATATCAATAGAATTAGAGAAAGGAAGGAAACAGAATCAAAAGTAAATTTGCTGAAACAGAAACGGATATTCAAAGTAAATTTACAGAACAGAAACGCATCAAAAAAGCAGAAAGGAAGTGAAGGAAACAGATATTGAAAGAAGATTTTAACAGAAACGGACACGAAAACAGATATTTAAAGAAGATTTAACAGAAACGGAAACGGATATCAAAAGTAAATTGTTGCAGAAACAGAAACGGAGTTTAAAAGTAATAAGCTGATACAGAAACGGATATCTAAAGTAAATTTAACAGTACAGAAACGGAAATCAAAAAATTTTTAGCAAAACGGGCGGAAACGGAAACAGATATTGAAAGGAGATTTTAAAGAAACGGAAACTTAAATCAAAGAATTATAGGAAACCGAAGCGGAAATGGAAACAGATATTAAAGAAGATTTTAAAGAAACGAAACGGATATCGATTAGCAGTAATGGAAACAGATATCAAAAGAAAATTATTTCAGAAACAGAAACGATATCAAAGAATGAATGAAACGGAAACAGAACAAGTAATTTAGCAGAAAGAAGCAAACGGAAAAATATTGAAAGTAGATTTTAAAAAGAAACAGAACGGAAACAGATATCAAAAAGTAGATTTTAAAAGAAACGAAACGGAAACAAACATTATAAGTGAATTTAGTGAAGGGAAAGAAACGGAATCAGATATCAAAAGTGGTTTTAGCAGAAACGGAAACGTACACGGAAACGGAATTCATATCAAAATAGATTTTAGAAAAGGAAATGAAAACGGATACAGATATCAAAAGCAGATTTTAGAGAAACAGAAATGGATATCAAAATAAATTTTGCAAAAGGAAACAGAAAAGAATCAAAAATTTTTTAAACAGAAACGGAAACAAAAGGAAGATATCCGGGAAATTTTGAAAACAAAACGGAAAGGAAACAGATAAAATAGAAATTAAAGCAGAACGGAAAGGAAACAGATATAAAAGGGTATTGTTGAGAAACAGAAACGGATATCTAAAGAATTTGAAGAAAGAAAACAGATATCAAAATTAAATTTTAGAGAAACACAGAAAAGAAATCAAAAGGAATT
Source organism: Lamproptera curius (assembly GCA_029286875.1). Taxonomy (NCBI): domain Eukaryota; kingdom Metazoa; phylum Arthropoda; class Insecta; order Lepidoptera; family Papilionidae; genus Lamproptera; species Lamproptera curius. Next base: position 28,254 of record JAGSMT010000099.1, read on the forward strand.
TTTATCGAACGGAAATATATCAAAAAAATTTAGAGAAACGGGCGGAAACGAAACTGAATTGACAAGATAAAACAGAACGGAAAGGAAACAGATATAAAAGCAGATTTTGCAGAAACGGAAACAGAAACGGAAATGCCACATAAAAGTAGATTTTAAAGAAGAAATGGAAACGTTAACGGAACGAAACTGTTATATCAAAAGTAGATTTCAAATGGAAATGAAATGAAACAGATATCGCCAAATTTTAGTATAATGAAATGGATATCAAAAGCAATTTTAGCAGAAACGGAAACAAACGGATATCTAAAAGAAATTAAGCAGTAATGGAAACAGATATCAAATTTAGCAGAAAACGGAACAGAAACAGATATCAAAAAATTTTTAACACAAATTGAAACGGAAACAACTGTATATCAAAAGTAAATTTAGTAACAACGGAAACGGAAACAGATATCAAAGGTAATTTAGTAGAAACGGAAACAGAGTTGAAAGAAGATTTTAACAGTAAAAACGCAGCAGAGGACAAAAAGAATTGTTGCAGAAACAGAAACGAGCTTAAAAAGCAATTTAGCAGAAATGAAACGAAATGAGTTATCAAAAGTGAATTTACAGAACGAAACAGATATTGCAGGTAAATTTTCAGAAATAGAAACAGATATCTAAAGCATATTTTAACAGAACGAAACAGATAACAAAGGTAAATTTAGCAGAAACGGAAACAGAGCATTACACATTCAAGAAACAGAAACGATATCAAAGTAAATTGTTATATAAACAGAACAGAGTTTAAAGTAAATTGGCAGTAAATGGAATGGAAACAGATATCAAAAGTAATTTTATCGAATTGCAAACGAATCAAAAGTAAATTTTAGGCAGAACGAAGCGGAAAACGGAAATACAGATATTGAAAGAAGATTTTAAAACGGAAACGAAAAAACAGACTGAAAAGTAGATTTTAGCAGAACGAATGATATGCGAATTTATAGTATAAACTGAAGCGGAACGAAACAGATATCATTAGAAAACTTAAGCAGAAACGGAAGGAAAACAGACATCAAAAGTAAATTTGCTTTCGAAACAGAAACGATATCTAAAGCAACTGCTTTCGTAACAGAAAACGATACTGCGCAACCTTTAGCAGAAACTAAAGGAATGAAACAGATATTAAAAGAAGACTTTTAAGAAACAAACGGATATCAGCAATTAAAGAAACGGAAGGAACGGAAATAGATATTAAAAGTAGATTTTAACAGAACTGAACGGAAACAGATATCAAAAAAGATTTAGCAAAACGAAATGGTAACAGATAATAAATGTAGATTTTTAAATAGAAATGAGATGGAAAACAAACTGAAATCAGATATCAAAAAGTAGATTTAGCAGTAACGGAAACGTAAACGAAACGGACCATATATCAAAAAGAAGATTTTAGCCGAAAATGGAATCTAGATATCAAGAGTAGATTTTAGCATAAATGATATCAAAAGCGAATTCTGTAGAAACGAAATGACATTAAAAGCACTTGGTGGAACGAATGGATATCAAAAGTTAATTTTAAAGAGAAACGAAACAGATTACATGTCAATTTTTTCAGAAAGAACAGACATTCTAAAGCAATTTTAATAGAACGAAAACAGATAACAAAGTAATTAAGTAAACGGAAGGAAACGGAAACAGATATTGAAAGAAGATTTCAAACGGAAACGGATATCAAAAGCAACTGTTGCAGAAACAGAAACGGAGCATTTAAAGCAAATTAAGCAGTAACAGAAACGAGTCAGCAATGAAAGAGAAAATGGAAACGGAAACATATCGCGTCATTTTATCAGAATCAAACGGATACTGCGCAAATTTTAGCAGAAACGGAAGTGAAACGGAAACAGATATTGAGCAAGATTTTAACAGAATCGAAACGGGAACGAATCAGATATCACAGAAAATTTTAGCAGAAACGGGCGAAAAATATCAGATATCAAAAGTAAATTTAAGCCAGCCAGAAACGATATCAAATTAAATTTGCCGAAACAGAAACGACATCTAGCAACGGCGTAACAGAAACGGTTATCAAAAGCAATTTTGCAAACGAAGCAGCGTAAATGATATTGAAAGAAGATTTTGAAGAAACGGAAAACGGATATCAAAAGTGAAACATGAAACAGAAACGGATATCTAAAGTAAATTTACAGTAACAGTTCTGGAATTTAAAGAATTTAGTGAAACGAACGAAACAGATATAAATAATTTTATCAGAATCTGAAATGGAGACATCAAAAGTAATTCAGAAACGGAAGGGAAATGGAAATAGATGATTGAAAGAAGACGAACAGAAACGGAATGAAAACAGATATTAAAAAAGAAGATTTTACAGAAATGGAAATGATATCAAAGAAATTGCTGCAGAAAACAGAAAACGGAGCTTAAAAGAATTTAGCAGAAATGAAACGGAAACAGATATCAAATTTTAGCAGAAACAGAAACAGATATTGAAAGAAGATTTCAACAAGAATTGAAATTTAAATGAACGCAACACAAATTTAGCAGAAAACGGAAGTGAAACAGATATCAAAAAAGTAAATTTAGTTTAACAGGAAACATATTTCAAATTTCCCAGCAATGGAAACGATATCAAAAAATTTTAGTAGAACAGCGAAACGAAATATATTGGCGATTAACAACGGAAACGAAACGGATACAGATATCAAAAGCAGATTTTTAGCAGAAACAGAAATGGATGCACTGGAAAAGTAAAAGTTCGTTGCGCGTAAACGAACAGAAATGATGATCAAAATTAAACAGAAATAAAAATAAAAACGGAATAACCAGATATCAGCAACTTAGTAGCAAACAAAACGGAAATGGAAACAGATAACAATAGGACAATTAAAGGAAATGAATGAAACAGATAATGGCAACAGAAAATGAAACGATATCTAAAGTAAATTTAAGAAGTAAATAGAAACAGATACATTGCAATTAATTTATAAACGATACAGAAACAGAATCAAAGAATTATCAGAATGAAGTGACATCAAAAAAGTAAATCAAGAAACGGAAGGAAATGTAAACTGATATTGATAGTAGATATAATAAATGAAACAGACACGCAAAAGTAGATTTTGAGAATGAAATGAAACATATATAAAGTAGACGGAAGAACGCAGCCCACTGAAAACGAAATCATATATCAAAAGTAGATTTTAGGAAGAAATGGAAATGGAATGGCAAAACATATCAGAAAGAAATTTTGTGTAGCAATGAAATGGATACTGAAAAGTAAATTAGCAGAAACGAAACAGAAATGGATATCTAAATGAAATCGCTAGTAACGGTGTGATATCAAAATCAAAATTAGTAGAACGGAAGAGAAATAGATATCGCACGCGAATATGAATTGAAATGGAAACGGAATCAGGAGACTAGCAAATTAGTACAAACGGAAAACGAAACAGATATCAGCAATTTAGCAGAAATACACAGCAGACTAAGAATGGAAGCAGACATCAAAAGTAAATTGTTGCAGAAACAGAAACGGAGCTAAAAGTAAATTTTGAAAAGAAATGAACGGAAATGACATCATAATTTACAGAATGAAATGATATTACAATTCCAGAAATAAACAGATACTTCAAAGTATATTTTAACAGAAACGGAAACAGATAAAGGTAAATTTATAGAATACAGAGCATTGAAAGAAGATTTGCAGTTCGGAAACGGATATCAAAAGTAAATTGTTGCAGAAACAGAAACAGAGGCTTGAAAAGTAAATTTAGCAGGAAACGGAAACGGAAACAGATATCAAAAGTATCTTTTATCAGAATCTGGAAATGAAACCAGCAAATTTAGCAGAAACGAAGGAAACGTGAAACAGACATTTGTTGACGAATAAACGAAAACCGAAAAAGGATATCAAAAAGTAGATTTTAGTAGAAACTGAAACGAAGCATCAAAAGTAAATTTTAGCAGAAAACGGAAGCGGAACGAAACAGATAAGATCAGAAGAGGTCTGAAATGAAATGATGACAAAAAGATTTACAAAACTGAAACGGCACAGATAAATGTAGATTTTAAGAACGGACGAAAACGGAAACGAAATTGATATCATGCGAGATTTTAGTAATGGAAACGTAACCAAATGAAATCATAGTATCAAAAGAAGATTTTACGAATGAATCAGATATCAAGAGTAGACGAAAGATAAACGAAATGGACAAAGCGAATTTAACAGAAAAGGGAATGAGCACAAAAGCACTTAGCAGAAACGGAACGGATATCAAAAGCATTCTGAAAGGAGAAACGGAAGAGGTTACATGTCAATTTTTCCAGAAAAGAGAAACAGATATTCTAAAGCAATTTTAACAGAGAAACGGAACAGATAATGTTAAAATTGTAGCAGAAAACGGAAGTGGAAACGGAACAGATACTGAGAAGATTCACAGAAACGGAAACGGATATCGCATAAAACTATTGCAGAAACAGAAACGATATCTAGGCAATTTAAGCAGTAACAGAAATTGTTGAAAAATTTAGGTAAGAAATGGAAACGGGAAACAGATATCGTCATTTTTATCAGAATTGGAAATTCTGATCAAATTTATGAAACGGAAGGAAATTCTGAAACAGACATTGAAAGAAGATTTTAACAGAATCGGAATGGTACCGAATCAGATATCAATAGAAAATTTTAAGCGAAAAACAGATATCAAAAAGTAACTTAAGTTGAAAACAGAAACGGATATCAAAATTAAATTTGAAGCTGGAAACAGAAATTGACATCTAAAGTTAATTTAAGGCAGTAATAGAAACAAGGAATTTAGTGGCAAAACGGAAGGTAAACGAAACAGATATTGAAAGTTAAGATTTAACAGAAACGGAAACGGATGGGTCAAAAGTAAATTAAGCAGAAACAGAAATGGATATATCTAAAGTAAATTTACAGTAACAGAAACGGAATGAAGTAATTTAGCAGAAACGGTGAAACAGACATCGCCGCACTTTTTATCAGAATTGAAACGGATATCAGCAAATTTTAGGCAGAAACGGAAGCGGAAACGGAAACAGATATTGAAAGAAGATTTACTGGTAACGGAAACGAAACAGATACAAAAGAAGACGAACAGAAACGAAATGAGTTATCAAAAAGTAAATTCGTTGCAGAAACAGAAACGGAGTTTAGTGCAATTTGTAGCAGAAACGGAAACGGAAACAGATATCAAAGGTAAATTTGAAGTAGAAACAGAAGCTAGATATGATTTCCACAGAATCGAAACGAACGGAATCAGATGTCAACAAAATTTAGCAGAAACGGAAGCGGGAACAGAGATATCAAAAGTAAATTTAAGTTGAAAAGCCGAAACGATATCTAAAGTAAATTTGTGCAGTAACAGAAACGGATATCAAAAAAAATTTTAGCAGAAACGGAAACAAGTCAGATACAGAAGATTTGTAGAAAACGGAACGGAAATAGATGACGGTGTTACCTGGTCAGGAACGAAATGGATATCAATAGTAAATTTTAGCAGAAACGAACCGGAACGGAAAGCAGACATTGAATGAAGATTTTAACAGAAACGGAAACGGAATCAGATATCGCATAAACTTTAGCAGAAACGGAAACGAATCAGATAACACCAGAAAATTTCAGCAGAAACAGAAACGGAAAACAGATATCAAAAGGCACATGTAAACAGAAACGGATATCTAGCAAATTTAAGCAGTAACAGAAAACAGATATCAAAAATTTTTAATACAACGGAAATGGGAACGGAACTGATATCAATAGAAAATTTAGCAACAAAGGAACATATCAAAAGTAACGGTTGATACAGAAACGGATATCTGTGCAATTTAAGCAGCAACAGAAACGAAATCAAAAAAATTTTAAGTGGTGAAATCTAAAGGAAACGGAAACAGATATTGAAAGAAGATTTAACAGAAACAGAAAATGGAAACAGATATCAAAAAGTGATTTTAACAGAAACGGAAACGGAACAAATATTATAAGCAATTTATGGAATGAAACAAATGGAATCAGACATCAAAGAGAGTTTAGCAGAAACGGAAATGCACACACGAAACGGAATCATATCAAAATAGATTTGACAGAAACGAAATGAAACGGATACAGATATCAAAAGCAGATTTTAGCAGAAACAGAATGGATACCAAAGTAAATTGGTTGCAGAATGAAACAGAAACAGAGGATCAAAATTTTTTAACAGAAACGGAAACAAAACGGAATGACATCGTGCTAAATTTTAGCATAAACGATAACGGAACGGAAACATAACACAGACACCAGCAGAATGCAACGTAAACAGATTGCGCGGGCTGTTGCAGAAACAGAACATATTCAAAGCAATTCTACAGTAACAGAAACGGAGATCAGCAATTTTAGCAGAAAACCTAAAGCGAAACAAAATGATATTAAAGGATTTTAATAGAACGGAAACGAAAACGGAAACGCAGAATCAGATATAAAAGTAGATTGGCAGCAACGAAACGTAAACGAAAACAGAATCATATATCAAAAGAAGATTTTAGGCCGAAATGCAAACAGATTTCAAAGTAGATTTTAGAAACGAAATGGATACAAAAGTAAATTTTAGTAGAAACGGAACGGAAAATGATATTGAATGGGTGATCTAAACAGAAACAGAACGGAAACAGACATCAAAACGTACTTTTATCAGAATTGGAAATGAATATCAATAGTAACGAAAGCAACGAACCGGAAACGGAAATGACATTGAAAGAAGATTTTAACAGAAACCAAACGGAATCAGATATCACAAAGTAAATTTAGCAGAAAACGGAAACGAAATCAGATATACAAAATTAGCAGAAACGGAAACGGAAAACAGATATCAAAAATACATTACAGAAACAGAAACGACATCTAAAGTAATTACAGCACAGAAACAGACATCAAAAATTTTAACACAACGGAAACGCAAACGGAATCATAGATCAAAGAATTTAGCAGAAACGGGAATGGAACGAACTAGAATAATAGAAAATTTTAGCAGAAACGGCGAAACAGAGACAAAAGTAAATTTGGTTGATACAGAAACGGATATCTAAAGTAAATTTACAGTAACAGAAACGAAATGAAAATTTTAAAGAACGGAAGTGAAACGGAAACAGATATTAAAGTAGACGAACAGAAATGGAAACGAAAACGCAACGAATCAGGGATATCAAAAGTAGATTTTAAACAGCAAATGGAAACGTAAAACAAAAATAGAATCATATCGAAAAGAAGATTTCAGTCGAAACGGAAACAGATTTCAAAAGTAGACGAAGAAACGGAAATGGATGTTAATAAAGTAACTTAGCAGAACGAAACGGGAAACAGAGCATTGAACGTAGATTTAAACAGAAATATGAAACGGAAACAGATATCAAAAGTAAATTATTGCAAAACAGAAACGAAAATCGAAACAGATATTGAAACGTGATTTAAACAGAACAGAAACGGAAATAGATATCAAAGCACATTGTTGTAGAAACAGAAACGGATATCTAAAGAATTAAGCAATAACAGAAACGGAGTTTAAAAAGCAATCAAATTTTATCAGAAACGGAAACGGATATCGTGCTAAATTTTAGCAGAAATGGAAGCGGAAACGGAAACATACGAAGAAGATTTAACAGAAACGGAATTTGGATATCAGCAAATTGACAGAAAACAGAAACGATACGGATATTGCAGAAACCGGAAGCAGAAACGGAAACAGATATTAAAAGAAGATTTAACAGAAACGAAATGGAACTAGATATCAAAAGTAAAGTTTAGCAGAAATATGAACAGAATCAGATAACAATATAAAAATTTTTATAGAACTGAACGAAATAGATATCAAAAGTACATTGTTGAAAACAGAAACGGATATCTAAAGCAAATTTAAGCAGTAACAGAAACGGAGCTTAGCAAATTTAAGAGAAACGGAAGAAATCAGATAACAACAGAAAATTTGTAAGTAAAACGGAAGCGAAACAGATATCAAAAAAAGTAAATTTAGCCGATACAGGAAAGGATACGAAAGCAATTAAGTAGTACAGAAACGGAAATCAAAAAAATTTTAGCAGAAACGGAAGGAACGGAAACAGATATTGAAAGAAGATTTTAACAGAAACGGAAACTAAAATCGCAAAGTAAATTATAGCAGAAACTGAAGGGAAACGGAAACAGATATTAAAAGAAGATTTTAAGAACGAAACAAATGGATATCTAAGCAATTACAGTAACAGAAACAGATATCAAAAAATTTTAACACAAACGGAAACGGAACGGAAATCATAGATCAAAAGTAATGCAGAATGGAACGGGAATGAAATCAGATATCAATAGAAAATTTTAAGAGTCTAAAGGAAACAGACATTCAAAAGTAAATTTAAGCTGATACAGAAACGATATCTAAAGTAAATTTAAGCAGTACAGAAACGAAATAAAAAAATTTCTGGCAGAAACGAAGGAACGGAAACAGATATTAAAGTAGATTTTAACAGAAACGGAAACGAAAAACGGAAACGGAATCAGATATCGCGCAGATTTTAGCAGCAATGGAAACGTAAACAAAAAACAGAATCATATATCAAAAGAAGATTTTAGCCAAACGGAAACAGATTTCAAAAGTAGGATTTGAAGCAGAAACGGAAATGGATATTAAAAGCAAATTTCAGCAGAAAACGAAACGGAAACAGATATTGAACGTAGATTTGAAAACAGAAACAGGAAACGGAAATAGATATCAAAAGTAATAATTGTTAGAAACAGAAACGGATATCTGTGCAACTTCACAACAACAGAAACGTGAGCGAAAGCAAATTTTATCAGAAACGGAAACGGATATCAAAAGTAAATTTAGCAGAACGGAAGCGAAACGGAAATGATATTGTTAGAAGATTTTGAAACGGGAAACGGAGACAAAAGTAAATTATTGGTTATTGCAGAAACAGAACGGATAACGGATACTGGCAGAAAACCGAAGGGCCAGAAATGGAAACAGATATTAAAAGAAGATTTTAACAGAAACGGGAAACGGAATCAGATATCAAAAGTAAAGCTAGGGCAGAAACAGAAACAGAATCAGATAACAATATAAAATTTTTAGCAGAATGGAAACGGAAATAGATACTGCGCACATTGTTGCAGAACAGAATTGATATCTAAAGTAAATTTCTACAGCAATAGAAACGGAGTTTAAAAGTAAATTTTAGCAGAAACGGAAACGGAATCAGATAACACAGAAAATTTAGCAGAAGGAAGCGGAAACAGATATCAAAAAGAATTGTTGATAAGGAGAGGATATCTAAAGTAAATTTAAGTGGTAACGTGAAACGGAAATCAAAAATTTTAGCAGAAACGGAAGGAAATGGGAAACAGATATTGAAAGAAGATTTTAACAGAAACGGAAACTAAAACTGCAAGTAAATTATAGCAGAAACCGAAGCGGAAACGGAAACAGATATTAAAAGAAGATTTTAACAGAAACGGAACGGAACGGATATCTAAAAGTAAATTATAGCAGTAATACGGTAAACAGATATCAGACTCAAAATTATTTCAGAAACAGAAACGTGACATTCAGTAAATTTAACAGAAACGGAAACAGATATCATAGGTAAATTTTAGAACAGAAGCGGAATGGAAAACAGATATTGAAAGAAGATTTGACAGAAACAGAAACGAAACAGACATCAAAAGACTTAACAGAAACGTGAAACGGAAACAACACGAGGGTAACTTAGTGGAATGAAACGGAAATTAACCGCCAGATATCGTGCGTAGTTTAGTAGAACGGAAACGTACACGAAAACGAATCATATATCGCAACATTTTAGCAGAAACGGAAATGAAACGGATACAGATATCAAAGCAAATTTAGCAGAAACAGAAATGACATTGGGTGCGAATTGTTGCAGAAATGAAAACAGAAACAGATATCAAAAATTTTAACAGAAACGGAAATGCAACGTACCGATATCAAAAGTAAATTTTAGCAGAAACGAAAACGAAACGGAACACAGATAACACAGACAATTAAAGCAGAAACGGAAACGGAAAACAGATATCGTGCGCATTGTCAGAAACAGAAACGGATATCTAAATAAATTTTAATAAGTAACAGGCAACAGATATCAAAATTAAATTAGAAACGGATATGAAACAGAAATCAAAAGGATTTTATCAGAAACGGAAATGGATACTGCGCAATTTTAGCAGAAATGGAAGCGGGAAACGTAAACTGATATTGACAGATATACAGAAATGAAACGGAAAACAGATTTTGAAAAGCAGGATTTTTAGTAAGAATGAAATGGATATTAAAAGTAAATTGCCGTAAGAAACAGAAATGAAACAGATATCAAAGTAATTTTATCAGAAACGAAACGGATATCAAAAAGAAATTGTTGACGAAAAGAGAAACGTGAAACGAAACAGATATTGAACGTGGAGATTGAAATAGAAAAAGAAACGGAAATGATAACGCGTAATTTTATCAGAAACGAAAACGATACCGCGCAAATTTAGGTAAGAAACAGAAGCGTGAAACGGAAACAGATATTAAAAGAAGAATTTATCAGGCAGTTCGAAATGGATATCGCGAAATTGCTGCGGCGAAATGAGAATGGATAACGATATTGTAAGAAACCGAAGGAAACGAAACAGATATTAAAAAGAAGATTTAACAGAAACGGAACGCAATCATTAGATATCAAAAGAATTGTTGCAGAAACAGAAACGGATAACGATACGGTAGAAACCGAAGCGGAAACGAAATGAGCATGAAAGATGAAGCAGAAATGGACACGAAAACAGATATTAAAAGAAGATTTTGTTGAAACGGAAACGGATATCAAAAGCAAATGGCAGAAACAGAAATGGAGTTTAAAAAGAATTTAAGCAGTTCTAAATGGAAACAGATATCAAAGGTAAATTTTAGCAGAAACAGAAACGGAGTGATCCTGCAATTCTAAGCAGTAACAGAACACATCAAAAATTTACAGAAACGGATGCGGGAAACGAAACAGATATTGAAAGAAGATTTTAACAGAACGGAAATGGCTATCAAAAGTAACGTTGCAGAAACAGAATGATATCGCAAGTAAATTTAAGCATTAACAGAAAGCCAGATATCAAATTAAATTTTAGCAGAGAATGAAAACTGGAAATGAAAACAGATATTGAAAGAAGATTTTAACAGAAACGGAAACGGATATCAAAAATTTTTTGAAGCAGAAATCGAAGCGGAACCCAGAAATATTATTGAAATAGACAACAGAAACGAAACGGATATCAAAAGTAAATTGTTGTAGAAACAGAAACGGATATCGTTAAATTTAGCAGTAACAGAACGGAGTTTAGCAAATTTTAGTAGAAACGAAACGGAAACAGATATCAAAAAGTAATTTTATCAGAATTAAACGGATATCAATAGTAAATTTAGCAGAAATGGAACTGGAAACGGGAAACAGATATTGAAAGAAGACGAAGAGAAATGAACGGAATCAGATAACAAGGGTAATTTTAGCAGAAATGAAATGGAATCAGATATCATAGAAAATTCTGCAGAAACAGAAACAAACAGATATCGGTGCATTGTTGTAGAAACAGAACATATCTAGCAATTTAAGCTATAACAGAAAGCCAGATATCAAAAATTTTAACACAAACGGAATCGAACGTAACCAGATATCATTAGAAATTTTAGTAGAAACGAAGCGGAAAACATATCAAAAGTAATGGCTTGATACAGAAACGGATATTCAAAGTAAATTTAAGCAGTAACAGAAACGGAATCAAAAAAAACTTTATAAACGAAAGTGAAACGGAAACAGATATTAAAAAGTTAGCATCTTGCCAGAACGGAAACTGAAATTAAAAGAAAATTATAGCAGAAAACGGAAGCGGAACGTGAAACAGATATTAAAAGAAGATTTAACAGAAACGGAAACGAAACGGCGATTGCACAATTTTAGCAGTACGGAAACAGATATCACAAGAAATTATTTCAGAAACAGAAAATCTGGATATCTAGCAATTTTAACAGAAATGGAAACAGATATCATAGGTAAATTTAGCAAGAAACAAGCAAACGAAACAGATTATGAAAGGAGATTTTAACAGAAACAGAAACGTTGGTGATATCGCGTAGACGGAAGAAACGGAAACGAAACAAATATTATATGCAAATTTTAATGGAACGGAATCTTTGAATCAGATATCAAAAGTAGTTTTGAAATCGAAACGTAAACGAAACGTGGAATCACATATCAAAGTAGATTTTAGCAGAACAGAAATGAAAACGGATACAGATATCGTTAGATTTTAGCAGAAACAGAAAATGGATATCAAAAGTGAAATTGTTGCAGAACGGAACAGAAACAGATATCAAAATTTTTTAACAGAAACGGAAACAAAACGGAATCAGAGGATCAAAAAGTAAATTTTAGCATAAACGAAACTGAAACGAAACAGATAACAACAACACCAGCGCAGAAACGAAACGAAGCCAGATATCAAAAGCGAATATTGCAGAAACAGAAACGGATATCTTGGCAATTTGAAGTAACAGAAACAGATATCAAATTAAATTTTAGCAGAAACGGATACAGAAAACAGAAACTGGGCAAGCGAATTTTTATCGAGTCGGTAAAATAAGACATTGCGCAATTTTAGCAGAAATTCAAAGTGGAAACGTAAACTGATATTGACAGTAGATATAAAACAGAACGGAAACGGAAACAAATATCAAAAGCAGATTTTTAGTGAAACGAAACAGAAACGGAAAGCACATATAAAGTAGATTTTAGCAGAAACGGAACGTTAATGAAACGAAATCATATCAAAAGCAAATTTTAGCAGAAACGAAATGCCAGGAACGGATATCTAAATGAAATTCAAGCAGCAACGGGAAACAGATGACGTAACTGGGTACCAGCAGAAACGGAAACAGAAACAGATCAAAAATTTTAACACAAACGGGAACGGAAACGGAATCGTATATCAAAAGTGAATTTTAGCACAAACGGAAACGGAACAGATATCAAATAAAATTTAGCAGAAATGGAAACAGATATTGAAAAGAAGATTTTATAAACGGCAGATATCGCGCAAATTGTTGCAGAAACAGAAACGGAGCTAGTGCAAATTTAGCAGAAATGGAACGAAACAGATATCAAAAGTAATTTAAGCAGAACGTGGAAATGAGTCATGTAAATTTTCTTAGAAAGAGAAACACAGATATCTTAAGTAAATTTAACAGAAACGAAACAGATATCAAAGGGTAACTTGAAAGGAAATGGAAACAGATATTGAAAGAAGATTTTATGAAAACTGAATGGAGATCAAAAGTAAATTGTTGCAGAAACAGAAACAGAGTTTAAAAAAGTAAATTTTAGCAGAAACGAAGCGGAACGGGAAACAGATATTGAAAGAAGATTTTAACAGAAACGGAAACGAAACAGATATCAGCAGATTTTGTGCAGAAACTGGAAACGGATATCAAAAGTAATTTTAGCAGAAACGGGCGTGAAACGGAAACAGATATCAATAGAAATTAAGCAGAAACGAAGGAAACAGATATCAAAGTAAATTTAAGCTGAAACAGAAACGGATATCTGTGCAATGAAGCTGTAACAGAAACGGATATCAAAAATTTTAGTAGAAACGGAAGAATGAAACACATTGAAAGAAAATTTTAGCAGAAACGAAGCGGAAACAGATATCAAAGTAGATTTTAGCAGAAACGGAAGTGGAAACGGAACAGATATTAAAAGATTTAACAGAATCGGAAACGGAAACAGATATCAAAAAGATTTTAGCAAAAACGAAACGGTAACAGATAATAACAGATTTTAACAGAAACGGAGACGAAAACGTGGAAACGAAATCAGATATCAAAGTAGATTTTAGCAGCAACGAACAACGAAACGGAATTACAGCATCAAAAAGAAGATTTTAGCCGAATGGAACTGGGATATCATAGATTTAGCATGTCGGAAATGACATCAAAAGCGAATTTTAACAGAAACGGAAACGGGATATCGCGTTAACGAAGAAATGAAACGGATATCGAAAGTTAATTTTAGCAGAAACGTGAAACAGATATTACATGTAAATTTTCAGAAGAGAACAGATATCTGAAGTAAATTTTAACAGAAACGGAAAACAGATATCAAAGGCAAATTTTAGCAGAAACGGAAGCGGGAAACGAAATGATATTGAAAAAGTAGATTTTGAAATAGAAACGGAAACGGATAACAGTGCAATTTTAGCAGAAACGAAACGGAAACAGATATCAAAAGTCATTTTATCAGAATTGGAAACGGATATCAAAAGTAACTTTAGCAGAAACGGGAAGCGAAAACGGAAATGATATTGAAAGAAGATTTTAACAGAATGGAAACGGAACGAATTGATATCAATAGAAAATTTAGCAGAATGGAAGGAAACAGATATCAAAAAGTAATTTAAGTGAAAATAGAAACGGATATCAAAATTAAATTTAAGGAAACAGAATGGATATCTAAAGCAGTCTTGCTATAAACAGAAATGGTTATAAAGCAACTTAGCAGAAATTCAGCGGAAACGGAACAGATATTGAAAGAAGATTTTAACAAAAACGGAAACGGATATCAAAAGTAAACTGTTGCAGAAAACAGAAACGGATATTCAAAGCGAAATTTCTACAGCAACAGAAACGGAATTTTAAAGCAAATTGAGCAGAAACGGAAACGAAACAGACATCAAAAGCACTTTTATCAGGAATTGAACGATATGAAGGCACCAGGCAGAACGGAAGCTGGTAAACGCGAAACAGATATTGAAAGTAGATTTACAGAAACGAAACGAAACAGATATTAAAAAGAAGATTTTAACAGAAACGAAACTGATATTTAAAAGTAAAATTGTTATAGCAGAACGGTTTATAAGTAAATTTTAGCAGAAACGAAAACGGAAACAGATATCAAAGGTAAAATTTTAGAAACGGAAACAGGTTATTGAAAAGAAGATTTTAACAGAATCGGAACGAAAACGGAATCAGATATCAATAAAAAATTTTAGCAGAAAACGAAGGAAACAGATATCAAAAGTAAATTTAAGCTTTGAAACAGAAACGGATATCTAAAGCAATTTCTCAGTAGCAATAGAAACGGATATCAAAAAAATTTAGCAGAAATGAAAGTGAAACGAAACAGATATTGGAAAGAAGATTTCAACAGAACGGAAACGAAACAGATATCAAAAGTAGATTTTAGCAGAAACGGAAACGGACATCAAAAGCAAATTTTAGCAGAAACGGAAGTGAAACGGAAACGATATCAATAGAAAATTTTATGAAACGAAACGGAAATAGGATATCAAAAGTAACTTGCTGAAAACAGAAACGTATAACTAAAGTAAATTTAAGCAGTAAATAGTGAAACGATGGTGCTAAATTTTGAAGAAACGAAACAGATATTAAAAGAAGATTTTAATGTAACGAAACGAAAAACGAAACGAAATCAGATAGCAAAAGTAGATTTTAGCAATGGGAATGTAACGGAAACGTGAATTATATATCAAAAGAAGATTTTTAGCTTAAATGGAACAGATTTCAAAAAGTAGATTTTAGGCAGAAACGGAATGAATATGAAAGTAAATTTAGCAGAAACGGAAGCTGAAACGGAAACAGATATTGAGTAGATTTTAACAGAAACGGAAATTGAAACAGATATTAAAAGAAGATTTTAACAGAAACGGAAACCGATATCAAAAGTAAATTGTTGCAGAAACAGAAACGAGTTTATAAGCAAATTTTAGCAGAAACGGAAACGAAACAGATATCAAAGGTAAATTTAGCAGAAACGGAAGATATTGAAAGAAGATTTTAACAGAATCGGAAACGGAAACGGAATCAGATATCAATAAAAATTTTAGCAGAACGGAAGTGAAACAGACATCAAAGCAGTAGATTTTAACAGAATGGAAAACGAAACAGATATCAAAAAGATTTAGCAAAAATTTGAAACGGAACAAGATAATAAACGTAGATTTTGAAGAATCGAAACGAAACAGATATCAAAAGATTTTAGCAAAAATGAAATGGTAACAGATAATAAACGTAGATCGAACAGAAACGAGACGAAAATGAAACGAAATCAGATATCGACAAAAACGAATCAGATATCGCGGCAATTTTGAAAACAAAACGGGAAACGGAAACAGATAATAATAGATAATTAAAGCAGAACGGAAATGGAAACAGATATTTAAAAGTATTGTCAGAGAAACAGAAACGGATATCTAAAGTGCAATTTATGAAGTAACAGAAAACAGATATCAAAATTAAATTTAGTAGTGGACACAGAAATGAAATCAAATAGAATTTTTATCAGAACGGAAATATATCAAAGTAAATTTAAAGAGAAACGGGCGAAACAGAACTGATATTGACAGTAGATAGCAAACAGAAACGAACGGAAACAGATACTAAAAGCAGATTTAGCAGAAACGGAAACAGAAACGGAAATGCCACATAAAAGTAGATTTTAAAGAAGAAATGGAAACGTTAACGGAACGAAACTGTTATATCAAAAGTAGATTTCAAATGGAAATGAAATGAAACAGATATCGCCAAATTTTAGTATAATGAAATGGATATCAAAAGCAATTTTAGCAGAAACGGAAACAAACGGATATCTAAAAGAAATTAAGCAGTAATGGAAACAGATATCAAATTTAGCAGAAAACGGAACAGAAACAGATATCAAAAAATTTTTAACACAAATTGAAACGGAAACAACTGTATATCAAAAGTAAATTTAGTAACAACGGAAACGGAAACAGATATCAAAGGTAATTTAGTAGAAACGGAAACAGAGTTGAAAGAAGATTTTAACAGTAAAAACGCAGCAGAGGACAAAAAGAATTGTTGCAGAAACAGAAACGAGCTTAAAAAGCAATTTAGCAGAAATGAAACGAAATGAGTTATCAAAAGTGAATTTACAGAACGAAACAGATATTGCAGGTAAATTTTCAGAAATAGAAACAGATATCTAAAGCATATTTTAACAGAACGAAACAGATAACAAAGGTAAATTTAGCAGAAACGGAAACAGAGCATTACACATTCAAGAAACAGAAACGATATCAAAGTAAATTGTTATATAAACAGAACAGAGTTTAAAGTAAATTGGCAGTAAATGGAATGGAAACAGATATCAAAAGTAATTTTATCGAATTGCAAACGAATCAAAAGTAAATTTTAGGCAGAACGAAGCGGAAAACGGAAATACAGATATTGAAAGAAGATTTTAAAACGGAAACGAAAAAACAGACTGAAAAGTAGATTTTAGCAGAACGAATGATATGCGAATTTATAGTATAAACTGAAGCGGAACGAAACAGATATCATTAGAAAACTTAAGCAGAAACGGAAGGAAAACAGACATCAAAAGTAAATTTGCTTTCGAAACAGAAACGATATCTAAAGCAACTGCTTTCGTAACAGAAAACGATACTGCGCAACCTTTAGCAGAAACTAAAGGAATGAAACAGATATTAAAAGAAGACTTTTAAGAAACAAACGGATATCAGCAATTAAAGAAACGGAAGGAACGGAAATAGATATTAAAAGTAGATTTTAACAGAACTGAACGGAAACAGATATCAAAAAAGATTTAGCAAAACGAAATGGTAACAGATAATAAATGTAGATTTTTAAATAGAAATGAGATGGAAAACAAACTGAAATCAGATATCAAAAAGTAGATTTAGCAGTAACGGAAACGTAAACGAAACGGACCATATATCAAAAAGAAGATTTTAGCCGAAAATGGAATCTAGATATCAAGAGTAGATTTTAGCATAAATGATATCAAAAGCGAATTCTGTAGAAACGAAATGACATTAAAAGCACTTGGTGGAACGAATGGATATCAAAAGTTAATTTTAAAGAGAAACGAAACAGATTACATGTCAATTTTTTCAGAAAGAACAGACATTCTAAAGCAATTTTAATAGAACGAAAACAGATAACAAAGTAATTAAGTAAACGGAAGGAAACGGAAACAGATATTGAAAGAAGATTTCAAACGGAAACGGATATCAAAAGCAACTGTTGCAGAAACAGAAACGGAGCATTTAAAGCAAATTAAGCAGTAACAGAAACGAGTCAGCAATGAAAGAGAAAATGGAAACGGAAACATATCGCGTCATTTTATCAGAATCAAACGGATACTGCGCAAATTTTAGCAGAAACGGAAGTGAAACGGAAACAGATATTGAGCAAGATTTTAACAGAATCGAAACGGGAACGAATCAGATATCACAGAAAATTTTAGCAGAAACGGGCGAAAAATATCAGATATCAAAAGTAAATTTAAGCCAGCCAGAAACGATATCAAATTAAATTTGCCGAAACAGAAACGACATCTAGCAACGGCGTAACAGAAACGGTTATCAAAAGCAATTTTGCAAACGAAGCAGCGTAAATGATATTGAAAGAAGATTTTGAAGAAACGGAAAACGGATATCAAAAGTGAAACATGAAACAGAAACGGATATCTAAAGTAAATTTACAGTAACAGTTCTGGAATTTAAAGAATTTAGTGAAACGAACGAAACAGATATAAATAATTTTATCAGAATCTGAAATGGAGACATCAAAAGTAATTCAGAAACGGAAGGGAAATGGAAATAGATGATTGAAAGAAGACGAACAGAAACGGAATGAAAACAGATATTAAAAAAGAAGATTTTACAGAAATGGAAATGATATCAAAGAAATTGCTGCAGAAAACAGAAAACGGAGCTTAAAAGAATTTAGCAGAAATGAAACGGAAACAGATATCAAATTTTAGCAGAAACAGAAACAGATATTGAAAGAAGATTTCAACAAGAATTGAAATTTAAATGAACGCAACACAAATTTAGCAGAAAACGGAAGTGAAACAGATATCAAAAAAGTAAATTTAGTTTAACAGGAAACATATTTCAAATTTCCCAGCAATGGAAACGATATCAAAAAATTTTAGTAGAACAGCGAAACGAAATATATTGGCGATTAACAACGGAAACGAAACGGATACAGATATCAAAAGCAGATTTTTAGCAGAAACAGAAATGGATGCACTGGAAAAGTAAAAGTTCGTTGCGCGTAAACGAACAGAAATGATGATCAAAATTAAACAGAAATAAAAATAAAAACGGAATAACCAGATATCAGCAACTTAGTAGCAAACAAAACGGAAATGGAAACAGATAACAATAGGACAATTAAAGGAAATGAATGAAACAGATAATGGCAACAGAAAATGAAACGATATCTAAAGTAAATTTAAGAAGTAAATAGAAACAGATACATTGCAATTAATTTATAAACGATACAGAAACAGAATCAAAGAATTATCAGAATGAAGTGACATCAAAAAAGTAAATCAAGAAACGGAAGGAAATGTAAACTGATATTGATAGTAGATATAATAAATGAAACAGACACGCAAAAGTAGATTTTGAGAATGAAATGAAACATATATAAAGTAGACGGAAGAACGCAGCCCACTGAAAACGAAATCATATATCAAAAGTAGATTTTAGGAAGAAATGGAAATGGAATGGCAAAACATATCAGAAAGAAATTTTGTGTAGCAATGAAATGGATACTGAAAAGTAAATTAGCAGAAACGAAACAGAAATGGATATCTAAATGAAATCGCTAGTAACGGTGTGATATCAAAATCAAAATTAGTAGAACGGAAGAGAAATAGATATCGCACGCGAATATGAATTGAAATGGAAACGGAATCAGGAGACTAGCAAATTAGTACAAACGGAAAACGAAACAGATATCAGCAATTTAGCAGAAATACACAGCAGACTAAGAATGGAAGCAGACATCAAAAGTAAATTGTTGCAGAAACAGAAACGGAGCTAAAAGTAAATTTTGAAAAGAAATGAACGGAAATGACATCATAATTTACAGAATGAAATGATATTACAATTCCAGAAATAAACAGATACTTCAAAGTATATTTTAACAGAAACGGAAACAGATAAAGGTAAATTTATAGAATACAGAGCATTGAAAGAAGATTTGCAGTTCGGAAACGGATATCAAAAGTAAATTGTTGCAGAAACAGAAACAGAGGCTTGAAAAGTAAATTTAGCAGGAAACGGAAACGGAAACAGATATCAAAAGTATCTTTTATCAGAATCTGGAAATGAAACCAGCAAATTTAGCAGAAACGAAGGAAACGTGAAACAGACATTTGTTGACGAATAAACGAAAACCGAAAAAGGATATCAAAAAGTAGATTTTAGTAGAAACTGAAACGAAGCATCAAAAGTAAATTTTAGCAGAAAACGGAAGCGGAACGAAACAGATAAGATCAGAAGAGGTCTGAAATGAAATGATGACAAAAAGATTTACAAAACTGAAACGGCACAGATAAATGTAGATTTTAAGAACGGACGAAAACGGAAACGAAATTGATATCATGCGAGATTTTAGTAATGGAAACGTAACCAAATGAAATCATAGTATCAAAAGAAGATTTTACGAATGAATCAGATATCAAGAGTAGACGAAAGATAAACGAAATGGACAAAGCGAATTTAACAGAAAAGGGAATGAGCACAAAAGCACTTAGCAGAAACGGAACGGATATCAAAAGCATTCTGAAAGGAGAAACGGAAGAGGTTACATGTCAATTTTTCCAGAAAAGAGAAACAGATATTCTAAAGCAATTTTAACAGAGAAACGGAACAGATAATGTTAAAATTGTAGCAGAAAACGGAAGTGGAAACGGAACAGATACTGAGAAGATTCACAGAAACGGAAACGGATATCGCATAAAACTATTGCAGAAACAGAAACGATATCTAGGCAATTTAAGCAGTAACAGAAATTGTTGAAAAATTTAGGTAAGAAATGGAAACGGGAAACAGATATCGTCATTTTTATCAGAATTGGAAATTCTGATCAAATTTATGAAACGGAAGGAAATTCTGAAACAGACATTGAAAGAAGATTTTAACAGAATCGGAATGGTACCGAATCAGATATCAATAGAAAATTTTAAGCGAAAAACAGATATCAAAAAGTAACTTAAGTTGAAAACAGAAACGGATATCAAAATTAAATTTGAAGCTGGAAACAGAAATTGACATCTAAAGTTAATTTAAGGCAGTAATAGAAACAAGGAATTTAGTGGCAAAACGGAAGGTAAACGAAACAGATATTGAAAGTTAAGATTTAACAGAAACGGAAACGGATGGGTCAAAAGTAAATTAAGCAGAAACAGAAATGGATATATCTAAAGTAAATTTACAGTAACAGAAACGGAATGAAGTAATTTAGCAGAAACGGTGAAACAGACATCGCCGCACTTTTTATCAGAATTGAAACGGATATCAGCAAATTTTAGGCAGAAACGGAAGCGGAAACGGAAACAGATATTGAAAGAAGATTTACTGGTAACGGAAACGAAACAGATACAAAAGAAGACGAACAGAAACGAAATGAGTTATCAAAAAGTAAATTCGTTGCAGAAACAGAAACGGAGTTTAGTGCAATTTGTAGCAGAAACGGAAACGGAAACAGATATCAAAGGTAAATTTGAAGTAGAAACAGAAGCTAGATATGATTTCCACAGAATCGAAACGAACGGAATCAGATGTCAACAAAATTTAGCAGAAACGGAAGCGGGAACAGAGATATCAAAAGTAAATTTAAGTTGAAAAGCCGAAACGATATCTAAAGTAAATTTGTGCAGTAACAGAAACGGATATCAAAAAAAATTTTAGCAGAAACGGAAACAAGTCAGATACAGAAGATTTGTAGAAAACGGAACGGAAATAGATGACGGTGTTACCTGGTCAGGAACGAAATGGATATCAATAGTAAATTTTAGCAGAAACGAACCGGAACGGAAAGCAGACATTGAATGAAGATTTTAACAGAAACGGAAACGGAATCAGATATCGCATAAACTTTAGCAGAAACGGAAACGAATCAGATAACACCAGAAAATTTCAGCAGAAACAGAAACGGAAAACAGATATCAAAAGGCACATGTAAACAGAAACGGATATCTAGCAAATTTAAGCAGTAACAGAAAACAGATATCAAAAATTTTTAATACAACGGAAATGGGAACGGAACTGATATCAATAGAAAATTTAGCAACAAAGGAACATATCAAAAGTAACGGTTGATACAGAAACGGATATCTGTGCAATTTAAGCAGCAACAGAAACGAAATCAAAAAAATTTTAAGTGGTGAAATCTAAAGGAAACGGAAACAGATATTGAAAGAAGATTTAACAGAAACAGAAAATGGAAACAGATATCAAAAAGTGATTTTAACAGAAACGGAAACGGAACAAATATTATAAGCAATTTATGGAATGAAACAAATGGAATCAGACATCAAAGAGAGTTTAGCAGAAACGGAAATGCACACACGAAACGGAATCATATCAAAATAGATTTGACAGAAACGAAATGAAACGGATACAGATATCAAAAGCAGATTTTAGCAGAAACAGAATGGATACCAAAGTAAATTGGTTGCAGAATGAAACAGAAACAGAGGATCAAAATTTTTTAACAGAAACGGAAACAAAACGGAATGACATCGTGCTAAATTTTAGCATAAACGATAACGGAACGGAAACATAACACAGACACCAGCAGAATGCAACGTAAACAGATTGCGCGGGCTGTTGCAGAAACAGAACATATTCAAAGCAATTCTACAGTAACAGAAACGGAGATCAGCAATTTTAGCAGAAAACCTAAAGCGAAACAAAATGATATTAAAGGATTTTAATAGAACGGAAACGAAAACGGAAACGCAGAATCAGATATAAAAGTAGATTGGCAGCAACGAAACGTAAACGAAAACAGAATCATATATCAAAAGAAGATTTTAGGCCGAAATGCAAACAGATTTCAAAGTAGATTTTAGAAACGAAATGGATACAAAAGTAAATTTTAGTAGAAACGGAACGGAAAATGATATTGAATGGGTGATCTAAACAGAAACAGAACGGAAACAGACATCAAAACGTACTTTTATCAGAATTGGAAATGAATATCAATAGTAACGAAAGCAACGAACCGGAAACGGAAATGACATTGAAAGAAGATTTTAACAGAAACCAAACGGAATCAGATATCACAAAGTAAATTTAGCAGAAAACGGAAACGAAATCAGATATACAAAATTAGCAGAAACGGAAACGGAAAACAGATATCAAAAATACATTACAGAAACAGAAACGACATCTAAAGTAATTACAGCACAGAAACAGACATCAAAAATTTTAACACAACGGAAACGCAAACGGAATCATAGATCAAAGAATTTAGCAGAAACGGGAATGGAACGAACTAGAATAATAGAAAATTTTAGCAGAAACGGCGAAACAGAGACAAAAGTAAATTTGGTTGATACAGAAACGGATATCTAAAGTAAATTTACAGTAACAGAAACGAAATGAAAATTTTAAAGAACGGAAGTGAAACGGAAACAGATATTAAAGTAGACGAACAGAAATGGAAACGAAAACGCAACGAATCAGGGATATCAAAAGTAGATTTTAAACAGCAAATGGAAACGTAAAACAAAAATAGAATCATATCGAAAAGAAGATTTCAGTCGAAACGGAAACAGATTTCAAAAGTAGACGAAGAAACGGAAATGGATGTTAATAAAGTAACTTAGCAGAACGAAACGGGAAACAGAGCATTGAACGTAGATTTAAACAGAAATATGAAACGGAAACAGATATCAAAAGTAAATTATTGCAAAACAGAAACGAAAATCGAAACAGATATTGAAACGTGATTTAAACAGAACAGAAACGGAAATAGATATCAAAGCACATTGTTGTAGAAACAGAAACGGATATCTAAAGAATTAAGCAATAACAGAAACGGAGTTTAAAAAGCAATCAAATTTTATCAGAAACGGAAACGGATATCGTGCTAAATTTTAGCAGAAATGGAAGCGGAAACGGAAACATACGAAGAAGATTTAACAGAAACGGAATTTGGATATCAGCAAATTGACAGAAAACAGAAACGATACGGATATTGCAGAAACCGGAAGCAGAAACGGAAACAGATATTAAAAGAAGATTTAACAGAAACGAAATGGAACTAGATATCAAAAGTAAAGTTTAGCAGAAATATGAACAGAATCAGATAACAATATAAAAATTTTTATAGAACTGAACGAAATAGATATCAAAAGTACATTGTTGAAAACAGAAACGGATATCTAAAGCAAATTTAAGCAGTAACAGAAACGGAGCTTAGCAAATTTAAGAGAAACGGAAGAAATCAGATAACAACAGAAAATTTGTAAGTAAAACGGAAGCGAAACAGATATCAAAAAAAGTAAATTTAGCCGATACAGGAAAGGATACGAAAGCAATTAAGTAGTACAGAAACGGAAATCAAAAAAATTTTAGCAGAAACGGAAGGAACGGAAACAGATATTGAAAGAAGATTTTAACAGAAACGGAAACTAAAATCGCAAAGTAAATTATAGCAGAAACTGAAGGGAAACGGAAACAGATATTAAAAGAAGATTTTAAGAACGAAACAAATGGATATCTAAGCAATTACAGTAACAGAAACAGATATCAAAAAATTTTAACACAAACGGAAACGGAACGGAAATCATAGATCAAAAGTAATGCAGAATGGAACGGGAATGAAATCAGATATCAATAGAAAATTTTAAGAGTCTAAAGGAAACAGACATTCAAAAGTAAATTTAAGCTGATACAGAAACGATATCTAAAGTAAATTTAAGCAGTACAGAAACGAAATAAAAAAATTTCTGGCAGAAACGAAGGAACGGAAACAGATATTAAAGTAGATTTTAACAGAAACGGAAACGAAAAACGGAAACGGAATCAGATATCGCGCAGATTTTAGCAGCAATGGAAACGTAAACAAAAAACAGAATCATATATCAAAAGAAGATTTTAGCCAAACGGAAACAGATTTCAAAAGTAGGATTTGAAGCAGAAACGGAAATGGATATTAAAAGCAAATTTCAGCAGAAAACGAAACGGAAACAGATATTGAACGTAGATTTGAAAACAGAAACAGGAAACGGAAATAGATATCAAAAGTAATAATTGTTAGAAACAGAAACGGATATCTGTGCAACTTCACAACAACAGAAACGTGAGCGAAAGCAAATTTTATCAGAAACGGAAACGGATATCAAAAGTAAATTTAGCAGAACGGAAGCGAAACGGAAATGATATTGTTAGAAGATTTTGAAACGGGAAACGGAGACAAAAGTAAATTATTGGTTATTGCAGAAACAGAACGGATAACGGATACTGGCAGAAAACCGAAGGGCCAGAAATGGAAACAGATATTAAAAGAAGATTTTAACAGAAACGGGAAACGGAATCAGATATCAAAAGTAAAGCTAGGGCAGAAACAGAAACAGAATCAGATAACAATATAAAATTTTTAGCAGAATGGAAACGGAAATAGATACTGCGCACATTGTTGCAGAACAGAATTGATATCTAAAGTAAATTTCTACAGCAATAGAAACGGAGTTTAAAAGTAAATTTTAGCAGAAACGGAAACGGAATCAGATAACACAGAAAATTTAGCAGAAGGAAGCGGAAACAGATATCAAAAAGAATTGTTGATAAGGAGAGGATATCTAAAGTAAATTTAAGTGGTAACGTGAAACGGAAATCAAAAATTTTAGCAGAAACGGAAGGAAATGGGAAACAGATATTGAAAGAAGATTTTAACAGAAACGGAAACTAAAACTGCAAGTAAATTATAGCAGAAACCGAAGCGGAAACGGAAACAGATATTAAAAGAAGATTTTAACAGAAACGGAACGGAACGGATATCTAAAAGTAAATTATAGCAGTAATACGGTAAACAGATATCAGACTCAAAATTATTTCAGAAACAGAAACGTGACATTCAGTAAATTTAACAGAAACGGAAACAGATATCATAGGTAAATTTTAGAACAGAAGCGGAATGGAAAACAGATATTGAAAGAAGATTTGACAGAAACAGAAACGAAACAGACATCAAAAGACTTAACAGAAACGTGAAACGGAAACAACACGAGGGTAACTTAGTGGAATGAAACGGAAATTAACCGCCAGATATCGTGCGTAGTTTAGTAGAACGGAAACGTACACGAAAACGAATCATATATCGCAACATTTTAGCAGAAACGGAAATGAAACGGATACAGATATCAAAGCAAATTTAGCAGAAACAGAAATGACATTGGGTGCGAATTGTTGCAGAAATGAAAACAGAAACAGATATCAAAAATTTTAACAGAAACGGAAATGCAACGTACCGATATCAAAAGTAAATTTTAGCAGAAACGAAAACGAAACGGAACACAGATAACACAGACAATTAAAGCAGAAACGGAAACGGAAAACAGATATCGTGCGCATTGTCAGAAACAGAAACGGATATCTAAATAAATTTTAATAAGTAACAGGCAACAGATATCAAAATTAAATTAGAAACGGATATGAAACAGAAATCAAAAGGATTTTATCAGAAACGGAAATGGATACTGCGCAATTTTAGCAGAAATGGAAGCGGGAAACGTAAACTGATATTGACAGATATACAGAAATGAAACGGAAAACAGATTTTGAAAAGCAGGATTTTTAGTAAGAATGAAATGGATATTAAAAGTAAATTGCCGTAAGAAACAGAAATGAAACAGATATCAAAGTAATTTTATCAGAAACGAAACGGATATCAAAAAGAAATTGTTGACGAAAAGAGAAACGTGAAACGAAACAGATATTGAACGTGGAGATTGAAATAGAAAAAGAAACGGAAATGATAACGCGTAATTTTATCAGAAACGAAAACGATACCGCGCAAATTTAGGTAAGAAACAGAAGCGTGAAACGGAAACAGATATTAAAAGAAGAATTTATCAGGCAGTTCGAAATGGATATCGCGAAATTGCTGCGGCGAAATGAGAATGGATAACGATATTGTAAGAAACCGAAGGAAACGAAACAGATATTAAAAAGAAGATTTAACAGAAACGGAACGCAATCATTAGATATCAAAAGAATTGTTGCAGAAACAGAAACGGATAACGATACGGTAGAAACCGAAGCGGAAACGAAATGAGCATGAAAGATGAAGCAGAAATGGACACGAAAACAGATATTAAAAGAAGATTTTGTTGAAACGGAAACGGATATCAAAAGCAAATGGCAGAAACAGAAATGGAGTTTAAAAAGAATTTAAGCAGTTCTAAATGGAAACAGATATCAAAGGTAAATTTTAGCAGAAACAGAAACGGAGTGATCCTGCAATTCTAAGCAGTAACAGAACACATCAAAAATTTACAGAAACGGATGCGGGAAACGAAACAGATATTGAAAGAAGATTTTAACAGAACGGAAATGGCTATCAAAAGTAACGTTGCAGAAACAGAATGATATCGCAAGTAAATTTAAGCATTAACAGAAAGCCAGATATCAAATTAAATTTTAGCAGAGAATGAAAACTGGAAATGAAAACAGATATTGAAAGAAGATTTTAACAGAAACGGAAACGGATATCAAAAATTTTTTGAAGCAGAAATCGAAGCGGAACCCAGAAATATTATTGAAATAGACAACAGAAACGAAACGGATATCAAAAGTAAATTGTTGTAGAAACAGAAACGGATATCGTTAAATTTAGCAGTAACAGAACGGAGTTTAGCAAATTTTAGTAGAAACGAAACGGAAACAGATATCAAAAAGTAATTTTATCAGAATTAAACGGATATCAATAGTAAATTTAGCAGAAATGGAACTGGAAACGGGAAACAGATATTGAAAGAAGACGAAGAGAAATGAACGGAATCAGATAACAAGGGTAATTTTAGCAGAAATGAAATGGAATCAGATATCATAGAAAATTCTGCAGAAACAGAAACAAACAGATATCGGTGCATTGTTGTAGAAACAGAACATATCTAGCAATTTAAGCTATAACAGAAAGCCAGATATCAAAAATTTTAACACAAACGGAATCGAACGTAACCAGATATCATTAGAAATTTTAGTAGAAACGAAGCGGAAAACATATCAAAAGTAATGGCTTGATACAGAAACGGATATTCAAAGTAAATTTAAGCAGTAACAGAAACGGAATCAAAAAAAACTTTATAAACGAAAGTGAAACGGAAACAGATATTAAAAAGTTAGCATCTTGCCAGAACGGAAACTGAAATTAAAAGAAAATTATAGCAGAAAACGGAAGCGGAACGTGAAACAGATATTAAAAGAAGATTTAACAGAAACGGAAACGAAACGGCGATTGCACAATTTTAGCAGTACGGAAACAGATATCACAAGAAATTATTTCAGAAACAGAAAATCTGGATATCTAGCAATTTTAACAGAAATGGAAACAGATATCATAGGTAAATTTAGCAAGAAACAAGCAAACGAAACAGATTATGAAAGGAGATTTTAACAGAAACAGAAACGTTGGTGATATCGCGTAGACGGAAGAAACGGAAACGAAACAAATATTATATGCAAATTTTAATGGAACGGAATCTTTGAATCAGATATCAAAAGTAGTTTTGAAATCGAAACGTAAACGAAACGTGGAATCACATATCAAAGTAGATTTTAGCAGAACAGAAATGAAAACGGATACAGATATCGTTAGATTTTAGCAGAAACAGAAAATGGATATCAAAAGTGAAATTGTTGCAGAACGGAACAGAAACAGATATCAAAATTTTTTAACAGAAACGGAAACAAAACGGAATCAGAGGATCAAAAAGTAAATTTTAGCATAAACGAAACTGAAACGAAACAGATAACAACAACACCAGCGCAGAAACGAAACGAAGCCAGATATCAAAAGCGAATATTGCAGAAACAGAAACGGATATCTTGGCAATTTGAAGTAACAGAAACAGATATCAAATTAAATTTTAGCAGAAACGGATACAGAAAACAGAAACTGGGCAAGCGAATTTTTATCGAGTCGGTAAAATAAGACATTGCGCAATTTTAGCAGAAATTCAAAGTGGAAACGTAAACTGATATTGACAGTAGATATAAAACAGAACGGAAACGGAAACAAATATCAAAAGCAGATTTTTAGTGAAACGAAACAGAAACGGAAAGCACATATAAAGTAGATTTTAGCAGAAACGGAACGTTAATGAAACGAAATCATATCAAAAGCAAATTTTAGCAGAAACGAAATGCCAGGAACGGATATCTAAATGAAATTCAAGCAGCAACGGGAAACAGATGACGTAACTGGGTACCAGCAGAAACGGAAACAGAAACAGATCAAAAATTTTAACACAAACGGGAACGGAAACGGAATCGTATATCAAAAGTGAATTTTAGCACAAACGGAAACGGAACAGATATCAAATAAAATTTAGCAGAAATGGAAACAGATATTGAAAAGAAGATTTTATAAACGGCAGATATCGCGCAAATTGTTGCAGAAACAGAAACGGAGCTAGTGCAAATTTAGCAGAAATGGAACGAAACAGATATCAAAAGTAATTTAAGCAGAACGTGGAAATGAGTCATGTAAATTTTCTTAGAAAGAGAAACACAGATATCTTAAGTAAATTTAACAGAAACGAAACAGATATCAAAGGGTAACTTGAAAGGAAATGGAAACAGATATTGAAAGAAGATTTTATGAAAACTGAATGGAGATCAAAAGTAAATTGTTGCAGAAACAGAAACAGAGTTTAAAAAAGTAAATTTTAGCAGAAACGAAGCGGAACGGGAAACAGATATTGAAAGAAGATTTTAACAGAAACGGAAACGAAACAGATATCAGCAGATTTTGTGCAGAAACTGGAAACGGATATCAAAAGTAATTTTAGCAGAAACGGGCGTGAAACGGAAACAGATATCAATAGAAATTAAGCAGAAACGAAGGAAACAGATATCAAAGTAAATTTAAGCTGAAACAGAAACGGATATCTGTGCAATGAAGCTGTAACAGAAACGGATATCAAAAATTTTAGTAGAAACGGAAGAATGAAACACATTGAAAGAAAATTTTAGCAGAAACGAAGCGGAAACAGATATCAAAGTAGATTTTAGCAGAAACGGAAGTGGAAACGGAACAGATATTAAAAGATTTAACAGAATCGGAAACGGAAACAGATATCAAAAAGATTTTAGCAAAAACGAAACGGTAACAGATAATAACAGATTTTAACAGAAACGGAGACGAAAACGTGGAAACGAAATCAGATATCAAAGTAGATTTTAGCAGCAACGAACAACGAAACGGAATTACAGCATCAAAAAGAAGATTTTAGCCGAATGGAACTGGGATATCATAGATTTAGCATGTCGGAAATGACATCAAAAGCGAATTTTAACAGAAACGGAAACGGGATATCGCGTTAACGAAGAAATGAAACGGATATCGAAAGTTAATTTTAGCAGAAACGTGAAACAGATATTACATGTAAATTTTCAGAAGAGAACAGATATCTGAAGTAAATTTTAACAGAAACGGAAAACAGATATCAAAGGCAAATTTTAGCAGAAACGGAAGCGGGAAACGAAATGATATTGAAAAAGTAGATTTTGAAATAGAAACGGAAACGGATAACAGTGCAATTTTAGCAGAAACGAAACGGAAACAGATATCAAAAGTCATTTTATCAGAATTGGAAACGGATATCAAAAGTAACTTTAGCAGAAACGGGAAGCGAAAACGGAAATGATATTGAAAGAAGATTTTAACAGAATGGAAACGGAACGAATTGATATCAATAGAAAATTTAGCAGAATGGAAGGAAACAGATATCAAAAAGTAATTTAAGTGAAAATAGAAACGGATATCAAAATTAAATTTAAGGAAACAGAATGGATATCTAAAGCAGTCTTGCTATAAACAGAAATGGTTATAAAGCAACTTAGCAGAAATTCAGCGGAAACGGAACAGATATTGAAAGAAGATTTTAACAAAAACGGAAACGGATATCAAAAGTAAACTGTTGCAGAAAACAGAAACGGATATTCAAAGCGAAATTTCTACAGCAACAGAAACGGAATTTTAAAGCAAATTGAGCAGAAACGGAAACGAAACAGACATCAAAAGCACTTTTATCAGGAATTGAACGATATGAAGGCACCAGGCAGAACGGAAGCTGGTAAACGCGAAACAGATATTGAAAGTAGATTTACAGAAACGAAACGAAACAGATATTAAAAAGAAGATTTTAACAGAAACGAAACTGATATTTAAAAGTAAAATTGTTATAGCAGAACGGTTTATAAGTAAATTTTAGCAGAAACGAAAACGGAAACAGATATCAAAGGTAAAATTTTAGAAACGGAAACAGGTTATTGAAAAGAAGATTTTAACAGAATCGGAACGAAAACGGAATCAGATATCAATAAAAAATTTTAGCAGAAAACGAAGGAAACAGATATCAAAAGTAAATTTAAGCTTAAACAGAAACGGATATCTAAAGCAATTTCTCAGTAGCAATAGAAACGGATATCAAAAAAATTTAGCAGAAATGAAAGTGAAACGAAACAGATATTGGAAAGAAGATTTCAACAGAACGGAAACGAAACAGATATCAAAAGTAGATTTTAGCAGAAACGGAAACGGACATCAAAAGCAAATTTTAGCAGAAACGGAAGTGAAACGGAAACGATATCAATAGAAAATTTTATGAAACGAAACGGAAATAGGATATCAAAAGTAACTTGCTGAAAACAGAAACGTATAACTAAAGTAAATTTAAGCAGTAAATAGTGAAACGATGGTGCTAAATTTTGAAGAAACGAAACAGATATTAAAAGAAGATTTTAATGTAACGAAACGAAAAACGAAACGAAATCAGATAGCAAAAGTAGATTTTAGGCAGAACGGAAAGTAAACGAAACGGAATCAATTATCAAAAGAAGAGGGGAAATGGAAACAGATTTCAAAAGTAGATTTTAGCAGAAACGGGAAACGAATATCAAAAGAAAATTGTTGCAGAAACAGAAACGGAAACGGAAACAGAATATTGAAATGGATTTTAAAGAAACAGAAAGGAAAAAGATATCAAAAGTAATTTTATTAAAAGGAAATGGATATCAAAAAGTAAATTTTAAAGAAACAGAAGCGGAAAGGAAAAGATATTGGAAAAGAAGATTTAAAGGAAACAGAAACGGAAACAGATATCAAAAGTAATTTTTATCAGGAAAACGGAAACGGATATTGGGAAATTTTAAAAGAAACGGAAGGGAAACGGAAACAGATATTAAAAGATTTTAAAGAAACGGGAAACGGATATCAAAAGTAAATTGGCAGAAACAGAAACGGATAACGGATATTGCAGAAACCGGGGAAACGGAAAAGATATTAAAAGAAGATTTTAAAGAAAAGAAAGGATATCAAAAGAAATTTGAAAAGAAACGGGAAACAGATATCAAAAGTAAAATTTCAGAAACAGGAAACGGAGATCAAAGGCAAACTTTTAGAGAAACGGAAGGGAAACGGAAACAGATATTGGTAGATTTTAAAGAACGGAAACGGAAAAGATATCAAAAAAGATTTTAGCAAAAACGGAAACGGAAAAAACAGATAATAAACGAAAATAGAAACGGAAACGTAAACGGAAACGAAACGTTATCAAAAGTAGATTTTAGCAGCAACGGAAACGTAAACGGAAACGGAAATCATATCAAAAGAAGATTTTAGCCAAAACGGAAACAGATATCGGTGATTTTAAAGGAGACGGAAAATGGATATCAAAAAGTAAATTTTAAAGAAACGAAACGGAAAATATTGAAACGGATTTAAACAGAAACAGAAACGGGAAACGGATATCAAAAGTAAATTTTAGCAAAAGGGGGAAACGGAAACAGATATTGAAAGAAGATTTTAACAGAAAACGGAAACGGAATCAGATATCAAAAGTAAATTTTAAAGAGAAACAAAACGGAATCAGAAACAATAGGAAAATTTAGAGAAACGGAAACGGAAATAGATATCAAGACATTTTTGGAAACAGAAACGGATATCTAAAGCAAATTTAATAGAACAAAAACGGAGTTTTAAAGGCAAATTTTTAAGAACGAAACGGAAAACAGATATCAAAAGTAATTTATTTGAATATGAAACGGATATCAAAAAGTAAATTTTAGCAGAAAGGGCGAAACAGATATCAAAAGTAAATTTGCTTTGAAAAGAAACGGATATCAAAGAAATTTAAGGGAAGAAACGGAAACAAAAAAAATTTTTTTAGCAAAGAAACGGAAAACCGAAACAGATATTAAAAGAAGATTTTAAAGAAACGGAAACGGAAAAAATATTATGGGGAATTTGGCACAAAGGAAGGAAACAGAATATCAAAAGGAAATTTTAGCCGGAAAAGGAAAAGGAAAAGACATCAAAGAAATTTAGCAGAAACGGAAACGGAATCAGATATCAATAGAAAATTTAACAGAAACGGAAGCGGAAACAGATATCCCAAAATTTAAGGTTGAAACAGAAACGGATATCTAAAGTAAATTTCTTGGTAAAGAAACGGATATCAAAAAATTTTAGAGAAACGAAAGGGAAACGGAAACAGATATTGGAAAGAAGATTTTAACAGAAACGGAAACGGAAACAGATATCAAAGGGTAGATTTTTAGCAGAAACGGAAAGGAATATCAAAAAGTAAATTTTATGAAAACGGAAGGGAAACGGGAAAATGGATATCAATAGAAAATTTTAGCGGAAACGAAACAGATATCAAAAAAGTAAATTTAAGCTGAAACAGAAACGTATAACTTAAAGTAAATTTAAAGTAAAGAAACGGAGTTTAAGTAATTTTAGGCAGAAATGAAACAGATATTAAAAGAAGATTTTTAATAGAAACGGAAACGGAAAAGGAAAACGAAATCAGATAGCAAAAAGTAGATTTTAGGCAGCAACGGGAAACGTAAACGGAAAGGAATCAATATCAAAAGAAGATTTTAGCCGAAACGGAAACGATTTCAAAAGTAGATTTTAGCAGAAAGGAAACGAATATCAAAAGTAAATTGTTGCAGAAAC
This sequence comes from Lamproptera curius, assembly GCA_029286875.1. Taxonomy (NCBI): domain Eukaryota; kingdom Metazoa; phylum Arthropoda; class Insecta; order Lepidoptera; family Papilionidae; genus Lamproptera; species Lamproptera curius. Next base: position 62,336 of record JAGSMT010000099.1, read on the forward strand.
AGAAACGGAAACGGAAACAGATATTGAAGTAGATTTTAAAATGCAAGAAAGGAAAAATATCGCAATTTTATCAGAAACGGAAAGGATATCGTAAATTTAAAGAAACAGAAGGGAAACGGAAACAGATATTGAAAGAAGATTTTAAAAGAAACAGAAAGGAAACAGAATCAAAAGTAATTTTTATCAGAAAACGGAAACGGATATTAAAAGTAAATTTTACAGAAACGGAAGGAAACGGAAAAGATATTGAAAGAAGATTTTAAAGAAAACGGAAAAGGATATCAAAAAGAAAATTGTTGCAGAAAACAGAAACGGATAACGGATATTGTAAAACCGAAGGGAAATGGAAACGATATTAAAAGAAGATTTTTAAAAGAAACGGGAAACGGATATCGTAAATTTTAGCAGAAAGGAAACAGATATCACAAGTAAAATTATTTCAGAAAAGAAAGGAGATCAAAGTAAACTTTAGAAACGGAAGGAAACGGAAAAGATATTAAAGTGCGGAATTTAGAATCGGAAACGGGAAACAGATATCAAAAAAAAAGATTTTAGCAAAAACGGAAACGAAAACGGAAACAGGATAATAAAAGTAGATTTTTAATAGAAAGGAAACGTAAACGGAAACGAAATTGATATCAAAGTAGATTTTAGGGAAGGAAAGTAAACGGAAATTAAATAATATCAAAAGAAGATTTTGCTGAAAGGAAACAGATATCAAAAGTAGATTTTTAGGAGACGGAAAATATATCAAAAGCAAATTTTAAGCAGAAAGGGAAACGGAAACAGATATTGAAAGTAGATTTAAACAGAAACAGAAACGGAAACGGATATCAAAAGAAATTTTAGAGAAACGGAAGGGAAAGGAAACAGATATTGAAAGAAGATTTTAACAGAAAGGAAAGGAATTGATATCAAAAGTAAATTTAGGAGAAACAAAAGGAATTAAAATAGAAAATTTGAAAGAAAGGAAACGGAAATAGATATCAAAAGTATATTGTTGTGAAAAGGAAACGGATATCTAAAGTAAATTTAACAGTAACAAAACGGAGTTTAAAAAGAAATTTTAGTAGAAGGAAACGGAAACAGATAATAAAAAAGTAATTTCATCAGAAAAGGAAACGGATATCAAAAAAGTAAAAGAGAAACGGAAGTTAAAACAATATCAAAAGTAAATTTAAGTTGAAAACAGAAACGGATATCTAAAGTAAATTTACAGTAACAGAAACGGAAAATCAAAAAATTTTTAGCAGAAACGGAAGGGAAACGGAAAAGAATTAAAAGAAGATTTTAACAGAAACAAAAGGAAACAAAAATAAGTAAATTTGGCAAAAAGGAAACGGAAAAATATCAAAAGTAAATTTTAGCTGAAACAGAAAACGGAAACAGACATCAAAAGTAAATTTTACAGAAACGGAAACGGAACGATATCAATAGAAAATTTAAGAAAGGAAGGGAAACAGATATCAAAAGGAAATTTTGTGAAACAGAAACGGATAATTATAGAAATTTTAAGTAACAGAAGGATATCAAAAATTTTAGCAGAAAGAAACAGAAAAGATATCAAAAAAATTTTAAACAAACGAAAAACTGGATCAGAAATTTTGCAGAAAGGAAACGGAAACGAAAAGATATTGAAAGAAGAAAAGAAAGGAACGGAAAAGATATCAAAAGTAGATTTTAGAGAAAAAGGAAAGGAAACAGAAAAAAAAAGAAGATTTAACAAAACGGAAACGGATATCAAAAGTAAATTATAGGAAGGAAGGGGAAGGAAACAAATATTAAAAGTAGATTTAAAGAATCGAAACAAAAGATATCAAAAAAAAGATTTTAGAGAAACAAAACGGAACGGAAAAAATAAAAGTAGATTTTAGAAAGGAAACGTTAAGGAAAGGAATCATATCGATTTTAAGAAAGGAAATGGGAAAAATATCAAAAGAAATTTTAGTAGAACGGAAATGGAATAAAAGTAAATTTTTAGCAGAAACGGAAACAAAACGGATATCAAAATTAAAAATCAACAGTAACGAAACAGATATCAAAAAAATTTTGAGAAAGGAAAGAAACAGATATCAAAAATTTTTTTAAACAAACGGAAACGGAAAGGAATCGATATAAAAAATTTTAAAAAAAGGAAACGGAAAACGTAATCAGATATCAATAGAAAATTTTAGAAATGGAAACGGAAACAGATATCGTAAATTTTAGCTGAAAAGAAACGGAAACAGACATCAAAAGAAATTTTAGAGAAAGGTAACGAAATAAAATATCAAAAGTAGATTTAAGCAGAAAGGGAAGAAAAGATATTAAAAGTAAATTGTTGCAGAAACGAAACAGAAACAGATATCAAAAAAAATTTTAAAAAACGGAACGATATCAAAAGTAATTTAAGAAAGGAAACGGAAACAAAAAAAGTAAATTGTCAGAAACAGAAACGGATTCAAAAAGAGTAACAGAAACAGAGATCAAAAGTAAATTTTAAGAAAGGGAAGGAAACGGAAAAGAAATTAAAAAAAGATTTTAAAAAAGGAAACGGATATCAAAAACTTATAAGAAGGGAAGGGAACGGAAACAGATATTAAAAGAGATTTAAAGAATGGAAAGAAAACAGATATCAAAAAGATTTTAGGAAACAGAAAGAAACGAAACAATAAAAAGTAGATTTTAGAAACGGAAAGTTAACGGAAAGGGAATAATATCAAAAGAGATTTTAGGAAGGAAATGGAAATGGAAACAGATATAAAAGTAAATTTTAGTAGCAAGGAAATGATATCAAAAGAAATTTTAAGAAAAAAACAGAAACGGAATTCAATTAAATTCCGGTAACGGAAAAGATATCAAAATTAAATTTTAGAAAAACGGAAACAGAAACAGATATCAAAAAATTTTTAAACAAACGGAAAGAAAACGGAACGTATACGTAAATTTACAAAGGGAAACGGAAACGTAATCAGAATCAAAGAAAATTTTAGCAGAAAGAACGGAAACAGATATCAAAAAGAAATGAAAAGAAACGGGAAAAGACATCAAAAAAGTAGATTTTAGCAGAAAGAAATGAAAGGAACAGATATCAAAAAGAAATTTAAAAGGAAATGGATATCAAAAAAGTAAATTTACAGAAAAGGAAAATAAACGGATATTCATTAAATTTGGTAACGGAAACAGATATCAAAATTAAAATTTAGCAGAAACGGAAACAGAAACAGATATCAAAAATTTTTAACACAAACGGAAACGGAAACGAATCGTATATCAAAAGTAAAGTTTAGCACAAACGGAAACGGAAGTAATCAGATATCAATAGAAAATTTTAGCAGAACGGAACGGAAACAGATATCAAAAGTAAATTTTAGCTGAAACAGAAACGGAACAGACATCAAAAGTAAATTTAGCAGAAAGGTAACGAAATAAAATATCAAAAGTAGATTGCAGAAACGGAACGGAAACAGATATTAAAAGTAAATTGTTGCAGAAACGGAAACAGAAACGGATATCAAAAAAATTTTTTAACAAAACGGAATCAGATATCAAAAGTAAATTTTAGCAGAAAAGGAAACGGAAACAGATATCAAAAGTAAATTGTTGCAGAAACAGAAACGGATATCTAAAGTAAATTTAAGCAGTAACAGAAACGGAGAACAAAAGTAAATTTTAGCAGAAACGGAAGCGGAAACGGAAACAGATATTAAAAGTAGATTTTAACAGAATCGAAAACGGAAACATATCAAAAGTAAATTTTAGCAGAAACGGAAATCGATAACAAAAGTAAATTTTAGCAGAAACAGAAACGGATATCAAAAGTCAATTTAAGCACGAACAAAAACAGATATTACATGTAAATTTTCAGAAAGAGAAACAGATATCTAAAGTAAATTTTAACAGCAACGAAACAGATATCAAAGGTAAATTTTAGCAGAAACAGAAGCGGAAACGGAAACAGATATTGAAGTTGATTTTACAGAAACAGAACGGAAAAGGATATCAAAAGTAAATTTTAGCAGAAACGAAGGAAACGGAAACAGATATTGAAAGAAGATTTAACAGAAACGGAAACAGAAATCAAAAGTTAATTGTTGCAGAAACAGAAACGGATATCTAAAGTAAATTTAGGCAGTAACAGAAACAGAGAACAAAAGTAAATTTTAGCAGAAACGGAAACGGAAACAGATATCAAAAGTAATTTTATCAGAATTGAAATGGATATCAAAAGTAAATTTTAGCAGAAACGGAAACGATATCAAAAGTTAATTTAGTAGAAACGGAAACAGATATTACATGTAAATTCTTCAGAAAGAGAAACAGATATCTAAAGTAAATTTTAACAGAAACGGAAACAGATATCAAAGGTAAATTTTAGCAGAAAGGAAGGGAAACGAAAACAGATATTGAAAGAAGATTTTAAAGAAACGGAAATGGAAACAGATATCAAAAGTTAATTTTGGCAGAAACGGAAACGGATATGAAAAGTAAATTTTAGCAGAAACGGAAATGGAAACGGAAACAGATATCAATAGAAAATTTAGCGAAACGGAAGCGGAAACAGATATCAAAAGTAAATTTGCTGAAACAGAAACGGATAACTAAAGCAATTTAAGCAGTAACAGAAACGGAGTTTAAAAGTAAATTTTAGCAGAATCGAAACAGATATCAAAAGTAAATTTTAGCAGAAACGGAAACAGATATAAAAAAGAGATTTTAACAGAAACGGAAACGGAAACAGACATCAAAGTAAATTTTAGCAAAAGCGGAAACGGAATCAGATATCAAAAGTAAATTTTAGCAGAAACGGAAACGGAAACAGATATCATAAGTTAATTGTTGCAGAAACAGAAACGGATATCTAAAGTAAATTTAAGCAGTAACAGAAACGGAGTTTAAAAGTAAATTTTAGCATAAACGGAAACGGAAACAGATATCAAAAGTAATTTATCAGAATTGGAAACGGATATCAAAAGTAAATTTAGCAGAACGGAAGTGAAACGGAAACAGATAATAAAATTAGATTTTAACAGAAGCGGAAACGGAAACAGATATCAAAAGAAAATTTAAGCAGAAACGGAAACGGAAACAGATAACAATAGAAAATTTTAGCAGAACTGGAAACGAAACAGATATCAAAAAGAAGATTTAGCCGAAACGAAAAAGATATCAAAGTAGATTTTAGCAGAAACGGAAATGGATATCAAAGTTAATTTTAGTAGAAACGGAAACAGATATTATATGTAAATTTTCAGAAAGAGAAACAGATATCTAAAGCAAATTTTAACAGAAACGGAAACAGATATCAAAGGTAAATTTTAGCAGAAACGGAAGGAAACGAAACAGATATTGAAAGTAGATTTTAATAGAAACAGAAACGGAGTTTTAAAGTAAATTTTAGCAGAAACGAAACGGAAACAGATATTAAAAGTAATTTTATCAGAATTGGAAACGGATATCAAAAGTAAATTTGAAGAAACGAAGGAAACGGAAACAGATATTGAAAGAAGATTTTAACAGAAACGGAAACGGAATCAGATATCAAAAGTAAATTTAGCAGAAACGGAAACGGAATCAGATATCAATAGAAAATTTAAGAAACGGAAGCGGAAACAGATATCAAAAGTAATTTAAGCTTGAAACAGAAACGGATATCTGAAGTAAATTTAAGCAGTAACAGAAACGGATATCAAAAAAAAATTTTAGAGAAACGAAAACATAAACAGATATCAAAAAATTTTTAACACAAACAGAAACGAATCATGGATCAAAAGTAATTTTAGCAGAAACGGAAACGGAAACGGAAACAGATATTGAAAGAAGATTTTAACAGAAACGGAAACGGATATCAAAAAATTTAGCAGAAACGGAATGAAACGGAAACAGATATTAAAGAAGATTTTAAAAGAAAGGAAACGGAAACAGATATCAAAAGTAGATTTAGCAAACGAAGGAAACGGAAACAGAAATTAAAAGAAGATTTTAACAGAAACGAAACGGAAACAGATATCAAAAAGATTTTAGCAGAAACAGAAAGGAAACGGAAACACATAAAAGTAGATTTTAAGAAAGGAAAGTTAACGGAAACGGAATCATATATCAAAAGTAGATTTTAAGAAACGGAAATGGAAATGGAAACAGATATCAAAAGTAAATTTAGTAGTAACGGAAATGGATATCAAAAGTAAATTTTATAGAAACGGATATCTAAATTAAATTCAAGCAGTAACGGCAACAGATATCAAAATTAAATTTTAGCAGAAACGGAAACAGAAACAGATATTAAAAAATTTTTTAACACAAACGGAAACGGAAAGGAATCGTATATCAAAAGTAATTTAGCACAAACGAAACGGAAACGTAATCAGATATCAAAAGATTTTAAGAGAAACGGAAACGGAAACAGATATCAAAAGAAATTGTTGCAGAAAAGAAACGGATGTCTAGCAAATTTAACAGTAATGGAAACAATATCACAAGTAAATTTTAGCAGAAACGGAAACAGAAACAGATATCAAAAGAAAATTTTAACAGAAACGGAAACGGAAACGGAATCAGATATCAAAAGTAGATTTTAGCAGAAACGGAAACAGATATCAAAAGTAATTTGTTGCAGAAACGGAAACGGATATCTAAAGTAAATTTAAGCAGAAACGGAAACAGATATCAAAAAATTTTAGCAGAACAGAAGGAAACGGAAACAGATATTGAAAGAGATTTTAACAGAAACAGAAACGAAACAGATATCAAAAGTAGATTTTAAAGAAACGGAAACAAATTATAAGTAAATTTTAGGGAACGGAAACGGAAACGGAAACAGATATCAAAAGTAAATTTTAACAGAAACGGAAACGTAAACGGAAACGGAATCATATATCAAAAGAAGATTTTAGCAGAAACGGAAATGGAAACGGAAACAGATATCAAAAGTAGATTTTAGCAGAAACGGAAACGGATATCAAAAGTAAATTGTTGAGAAACGAAACAGAAACAGATATCAAAAAATTTTTAACAGAAACGGAAACAAAACGGAATTAGATATCAAAAGTAAATTTACAGAAACGAAAACGGAAACGGAATCAGATATCAAAAGTAAATTTTAGCAGAAACGGAAACGGAAACAGATATCATAAGTTAATTGTTGCAGAAACAGAAACGGATATCTAAAGTAAATTTAAGCAGTAACAGAAACAGATATCAAAAGTAGATTTTAGCAAAAACGGAAGCGGAAACGGAAACAGATATCAAAAGAAAATTTAAGCAGAAACGGAAACGGAAACAGATAATAAAAGTAGATTTTAACAGAAGCGGAAACGGAAACAGATATCAAAAGTAGATTTAAACAGAACAGATTATATATTTTGAGGCGGGCTTCAATCAAAACTTATTTCAAGCCGCTGAAGAAGATTGGTCAACCTACCCTGTCAAGTGCAATATTCCTCTACAAGACCCAGGAGGTACAAGCTAGATTGTGACTGTGGCCTCTTATATTGGACAAACGAAGGAGCAATAAGAACTCATGGAAGGAACATATAGCTGACACTAAACATAGAAGACCCAACAAGTCGGTCAGTGTGTGACCATATTTAAATCACCCAAACCATTACATCAGATTTGATCGACACAAATCTCGCTAAAGAACACCGATTCCTACTAAGGATGATCCGTGAGGCTATTGAGATTAAAAAACATCCAAATTTCAATAGAGAAGATGGTTGTCTCTACCACCTGCTTGGGATCCCATAATTAATAAATTAAAATTTAAACCCAGCATAATACCACTACCGGCTGTAATAGATAAAATCAGTTCATTTTGCATAGGTTGAAGTACAGATTAAAAATAATTAATAAAAATTAAGATCTGGAAACCCCTGCTCAGCACTGGGCAAGAAGACGCATGACATCTCAGTCTACCCCGTGACCACGGCCGCTGGAAAGTGTTCGAAACGTCGGGAATTTTAAATGTAAAATAAACGCGATAAAATCCGTAAAGTAATTTTATTTAATAATGTATAACCTTCGCGCAAGCAATAGAAACAATTATGTGACCAGTACGGACTGGAAACCGCAAACAAAATTCGCCGGGTGAAGGTCTGATGACTAAGCGCGCAAGACATGTAACATCTCTAAATTTGCGAAGAAATGCAGGGACAACGAGCTCGTCCTCACGTGTGTCCGATATCACCTAAAAGGACATTCGTGGTAGCGCCAAGATCTTAAACCAGGCAAGTATTATATTGTTGAGGAGGGTAATCCAACAACACCGATCCGATCTGTGCGTCATAAATACCTACATTGAAAATTCATCCAGTGATATTAAATCAATTTTAACGCTATTCGATTTTGAAAATTGCATTAATACTTTAAATAAACGCGAAGTAACTACTTATAATAAATGCAAAATAAACAAATAATAAAATTCGAAAAATTATTAAACAACTGCTTCAAAGTATCGTTACAAGGTTCAAACGGAACGCAACTTTCCAAAGTGACAGCAGTAATGACGTACGCGGGGTTTGAAATCTGTCACAACAATCACTGATGAATCGACATTGAAAGTATTATCAAAGGCTTAAATTTCGCAATTGCACCGCGAAAATCCTGTATGAGCAAATTGTATGTGTGAAGGATTGTTTGTTCAAAATCAATTGCAAAAGGAAGATTTGGAGGCTATCCGACAAGATATTTCGTCAATGTTGCGTCGAAGCAAAGTGCCGAAACCTAATCTTCCTAAGGATGAGACTTATTGCAAACTTAACAACTTACGCAACAACAAAGAACTAACAATCTCCGAGCAGACAAAGGTAATTCTACGGTGACTGCGGACACGTCAGATTATAATTCAAAATTAGAACAATTGTTATCGGATGAAACTATTTATAGGGAAGGTCAAACTGACCCTACTAGAAAACGCTCAAATTAATAGCAAGATCTATTAAAAAGCACCTGAAAAAACTTAATCTTGACGTAAAATTGATAATACCTTCATGTCCCAAGCCCCAAAATTGTATGGGTTGCCTAAAATACACAAATTTAATGTCCATTGCGCCCTTTGTTAGCCAAATTTGACTCATCTACTTACAAATTGGCTCAACATTTAGTAAAAATCCTCTCACCACCAGAGGACAAACAAGCGGTTTACAAAGGATTCATACCATTTTTTAGGAGGTAAAACATCTAATCTTGTGACAATGAAACTATTTGTTTTGATGTTCAATCTTTGTTTACATCTAACCTATAGAAGATTGCATCAATATTTTAACAAGAAGAAAAAAATAACATCTCAATAGAATATGAATTTTTACAAAACATTGCCTAACATCTGGCTATTTATTGTGGAAAGATGAGTTCCACAGATGGATGGTGGTGGGTTTGTCTTATTGTTGCTGGCTTTTTTATGGAAGACTTTGAGGAGAAGGTTCTACCACTGCTTCCATTCATCCAAGATTTTATAAGCGCTATGGATAAATTTACCATCTTACCAATGATAAAATAAAGCATTTTTAAACCACCTTAATCCAAAAATTAAAAAATAAGTTTATTTGGAGTTAGAAAATAAAATTTTAGCTTTTTCTTGATGTTTTAATTATTCGCAATCCAATAACACCTTTGAGCCACCTGCATAGGAAACCAACCCCTACAAAAAAATATTTAAAACAATTACACCAATCCATCCCAGTTAGCTACCGTGGCAAATCTTTGTTTGAGAGAGAGGATTTGGATGATGAACAGGCCGAGGCCACCCCGTTAAGCACTGGGAGACAACAAGCCGCGCGCCACGGCAGGTCACAGGACCGGGAGTGAAGGCAGCCACATGGAGGAGACCCGGTTCACCTTTGTGAGAGGCGAATACAAGATTGGCTACATTTGGGCGGCTTCAATCAAACTTTTGCCGCTGAAGAAGATTGGTAATTCCCACCACCGTCAAGTGAAATTCCCACAAGACCCAGGAGGTAAAGGATTGTGACTGTTCTTATATTGACAAACGAAGCGAGAAAAGAACCGGTGAAGGAACATATAGCTGAATTAAACAAGAAGACCCAAAAGTCGGCGGTGACCATATTTTAAATCACCCAAAACCATTACATCGATTTGATCGACCACAACTGCTAAAGAACAAGATTCCAAGGATGATCCGTGAGGCTTTGGATTAAAAACATCCGAATTTCATAGATAAGATGGTTGGGTTCTACCACCGCTTTTGGGATCCCATAATTAATAAATTAAAATTTAAACCCAAATACTGCGGCTGTAAGATAAAATGTTCATTTTATGGTGGAGACAGATTAAAATAAAATTTAAAAAGATCTGAAACCCCGTTCAGACGGCAAGAAGACGCGAATCTCAGTCTACCCGGACCACGGGCGCTGGGGTTCGAAAGTCGGTAAAAAATGTAAAATAAAGCGATAAAATCCAAAGTAATTTTTATTTAAAATGTTTTTATTGCGAACAAAGAAATAATTATGGATATCGAAATTTTAGCAGAAACGAAGGGAAACGGAAACTAATATTGACAGGATTTAAACAGAAACGGAAACGGAAAAGATATCAAAGAGATTTTAGCAGAAACGGAAACGGAAACAGATATCAAAAAAGTAAATTGTTAGAAACAGCGATGTCTAAAGTAAATTTAAGCAGAATGGAAACAAAATCAAAATTAAATTTAGCAGAAACAGAAACAGAAACAGATATCAAAAGAAAATTTTAAAGAAAGAAAAAGGAAACGGAAACGAATCAGATATCGAAAGTAGATTTTAGAGAAACAGAAGGGGAAACGGAAACAGATATTGGAAAAGGTTCAGAAAAGAAAGGAAAAGATAAAGAATTTTGAAAAAGAAAAAATATTAAAGAATTTAAGGAACGAAAGGAAAGAATCAGATATCAAAAGTAGTTTTGCAGAAACGAAACGAACGGAAACGGAATCATAATCAAAAGTAGATTTTAGCAGAAAGAAATGAACATAGATATCAAAAGAGATTTTTAAAAAGGAAATGAATCGAAATTGTTAGAAACGGAAAAGAAACAGATATCAAAAAATTTTTTTAAAGAAACGGAAACAAAACGGAACGATTCAAAACAAATTTTGAAAGAAAAACGAAACGGAAAAGAAAAATAGAAATTAAAGAGAAAGGAAGGAAACAAACAAAAGTTATTATTCAGAAAAAAACGGAATTAAAGAAATTTATAACAGAAACAGATATCAAAATTAAATTTTAGAGAAAACGGAAACAAAACAGATATCAAGTAAATAGCAGAAAGAAACGGAAACAGATATCAAAAGTAGATTTTAAAGAAACAGAAACGGAAACAGATATCAAAGAAAATTTTAGCAGAAAGGAACGGAAACAAATATTATAAATTTTGAGAAATAAAATGGAAGGATAAGAATCAAAAGAGATTTTAGAGAAACGAAATGGATATCAAAAATTTTAAGAGAAACGAAAAAACAGATAACAATAGAAAATTAAAGAGAAACGAAAAGGAAACAGATATCGTATTTGTTGCAGCAGAACGGATATCTAAAGAAATTTTAACAGAAAAAACAAATATCAAAATTAATTTTGAGAAACAAACAGAAAAGATATCAAAAGTAAATTTTAGAGAAACGGAAAGGAAACAGATATCAAAAAATTTTATGAAACGGAAATGGATAAAAAGTAAATTTTAGCAGAAAGGAAGGAAACGTAAACGATATTGAAGTGATTGAAACAGAAACGGAACGGAAAAGACATTTAGATTTAACAGAAACGGATACGGGAAAGATATCAAAAGTAAATTAAGAGAAACGGAAACAAAATCAATATCAAAAAAATTAAGGGAAAGGAAAGGAAGGAAAGAAAAGATATCAAAAGAAATATTAAAAACGGAAAGGAAAAGATATTTAAAGAAAATTTTTAAGAAACGGAAAGCCGAAAGGAATGATATCAAAAGTAGATTTTGAGAAGAAACGGAAGGAAACAGATATCGAGTAAATTTATCTGAAACAGAAGGAAACAGACATCAAAGAAATTTTAGAGAAACGGAAACATAATAAGATATCAAAAGTAGATTTAAAACAGAAAAGATTGGCTATTTTGAGGGGTTAATCAAAACTTATTTAAGAAGATTTCAATTCCGAATCCTGTCAAGTGCAATTCTCCAAAGACCCAGGAGGAAAGCGATTGTACTGTTTTCCTTATATTGGAAAACGAAGGAAAAAGAACCGGTGAAACATATATTGAACTAAAATAGAAGACCCAAAAGTCGGCAGTGTTGGACCATACCTTAAATCACCCAAACCATTACATCAGATTTGATCGACCACAATCTCGCAAAGAACACGATTCCTACCATGATGATCCGTGAGGCTATTGAGATTAAAAACATCCAAATTTCAATAGGAGAAGATGGTTGTTTCACCACCCGCTTGGATCCCAATTACAAAATTAAAATTTAAACCCAAGCATAATACCACTACCGGCTGTACAGATAAATCAGTTCATTTTGCATAGGTTGAAGTACAGATTAAAAAAATTAATAAATTAGATCTGGAAACCCCGCTTCAGCACTGGCAAGAAGACGCGACATCTCAGTTCACCCCGGACCACGGCCGCTGGAAAGTGTTCGAAACGTCGGGAATTTAAACCAAAATAAAACGCGATAAAATCCAAAGTAATTTTATTTAATAATGTATAATATTCGCGCAAGCAATAGAAACAATTATGTGACAGTAGGACTGGAAACCGCAAAACAAAATTCCGGGTGGAAGGTCTGATGACTAAGCCGCAAGACATGTAACATCTCTAAATTTCCATGAAGAAATGCAGGGACAACGAGCCTGTCCCACGTGTGTCCGGATATCACCCAAAAGGACATTCGTGGTAGCGCCAAGATCTTAAACCAGGCAAGTATTATATTGTTGAGGAGGGTAATCCAACAACACTGATCCGATCTGTGTCATAAACCAATTGAAAATTCATCCAGTGATATTAAATCAATTTTAACGCCTATTCGATTTTGAAAATTGCATTAATACTTTAAAAAACGCGAAGTAACTACTTATAATAAAATGCAAAATAAACAAATAATAAAATTCGGAAAAATTATTAAACAAATCTAAGCCAAAGTATCGTTAAAGGTTCAAACGGAACGCAACTTTCCCAAAGTGACAGCAGTAATGACGTAGCGGGGTTTGAAACTGTCACAACAATCACTGGATGAATCGACATTGAAGTATTATCAAAGGCTTAAATTTCGCAATTGCACCGCGAAAACCTGATGAGCAAATTGTATGTAGTGTGAAGGATTGTGTTCAAAAATCAATTGCAAAAGGAAGATTTGGAGGCTATCCGACAAGATATTTCGTCAATGTTGGTCGAAGCAAAGTGCCGAAACCAATCTTCCTAAGGATGAACTTTTGCACTTAACAACTTACGCAACAACAAAGAACAACAATCCGAGCAGACAAGGTAATTCTACGGTGATCTGGGACATGATTATAATTCAAAATTAGAACAATTGTTATCGGATGAAATTATTTATAGGAAGGTCAAAACTGACCCTTACTACGAAAACGCCAACTAACTAGCGATCTTATTAAAAAGCACTGAAAAACTAATCTTGACGTAAAATTGATAATACTTTCATGTCCCAAGCCCAAAATTGTTATGGGTTGCCTAAAATACAAAATTTAATGCTCCATTGGCCCTTTTGTTAGCCAAATTTGACTCATCTACTTACAAATTGGCTAACATTTAGTAAAATCCTCTCACCACCAGAGGACAAACAAGCGTTTTAAAGGATTCATACCATTTTGTTAGCGAGGGTAAAACATCTACATTTGCTGACAATGAAACTATGGTTAGTTTTGATGTTCAATCTTGTTTACATCTATACCTTAGAAGATTGCATCAATATTGTAACAAGAAAGTTAGAAGAAAATAACATCTCAATAGAATATGAATTTTTACTTAAACATTGCCTAACATCTGGCTATTTATTTGGAAAGATGAGTTCTACATGCAGATGGATGTGAAGCATGGGTTGCCCGGTGTCTCCATTGTTGCTGAATTTTTATGGAAGACTTTGAGGAGAAGGCCCACCACTGCTTCCATTCATCCAAGATTTTATAAGCGCTATGTGGATGATAATTTACCATCTTACCATATGATAAAATAAATGCATTTAAACCACCTAACTCCATAAATAAAATACAGTTACTTTTGGAGTTAGAAAAATAATCTTTAGCTTTTGATGTTTAATTATTCGCAATTTAATAACACCTTGAGCCATACCTGTATAGGAAACCAACCCATACAAAAATAGATATTTAAATGGTAATTACACCACCATCCATCCCAAGTTAGCCCCGGGGCAAACCTTGCCAGAGAGCACGAGGGATCGGAGAAACACCGGCCGAGGTTCCGGGCGGGGCACTGCAGCCGGGCTGGCCACGGCAGGCACACAGGACCGGGAGTGAAGGCAGCCAAGGGTGGAGCGGTACCCTGTTCTACCTTTGTGAGAGGCGAATTGACAAGATTTTAATTTTGAGGGCGGGCTTCAATCAAAAACTTACCAAGCCGCTAAGAAGATTTGGAATTCCTACCACCTGTCAATGCAATATTCCCCAAGGACCCGGAGGCAATTGGGTTAGATTGTGGCCTCTTATATTGGACAAACGAAGGAGCAATAAGAACCCCGGTGAAGGAAAATATTTATTAAAAAAATAGAAGAACCCAAATAAGTCGGCAGGTGTTGGACCACTTTTAAACCACCCAAAACCATTAATCAGATTTGATCGACCACAAACCCGCCAAAGAACAAGATTCCTTACCAAGATAACCAGGAGGGCTATTGAGATTAAAAAAACATCCGAATTTCAATAGAGAAGATGGGTCTTTAACCAACCGTTTGGGATCCCAAATTAATAAATTTTTAAACCCAAGCATAATACCACTGCCGGTTGTACAGATAAAATCAGTTCATTTTGCAAGGTCGGAGTACAGATTAAAAAAAAAAAATTAAGATCTGGGAAACCCCCTTCCAAGACTGGCAAGAAGACGCAAGGACATCTTCAGTTCACCCCGGACCACGGGGCGCTGGAAAGTGTTCAAAGTGGTAATTTAAAATGTAAAAAAACGGAAAAATCCGTAAAGTAATTTTAAAAAGGTTTTATTCGCCAAAGGCAAGAAATAATTATGGATATCAAAGTAAATTTTAAGAAACGGAAGGGAAACGAAAACTTATTTTGACAGTAGATTTAAAAGAAACGGGAAACGGAAAATGATATCAAAAGTAGATTTTTAGTAAAAACGGAAACGGAAAACAGATATCGTAAATTGTTGAGAAACAGAAAGGATGTCTTAAAAGTAAAGGTTATAATGGAAACAAATATCAAAAATTAAATTTTTAGAGAAACAGAAACAGAAACAGATATCAAAAAAGAAAAATTTTTAATTTTTGAAACGGAAAGGAACAGAAATCAAAAAAGTTAATTTTAGTAAACAGAAAGTAAACGGAATCAGATATCAATAGGAAAATTTTAAAGTAAAAAGGAAACGGGAAACAGATATCAAAAAGAGATTTTAGTAGAAAGGAAAGGAAAAAATAGAAAATTTTAGAAGGAAAAGATATCAAAAGTAAATTGTTGCAGAAACAGGAAACGGATATCTAAAAGTAAATTTGCTGTAACAGAAACGGAGATCTAAAGAAATTTTAGCAGAAAGGAAAAGGAAAGGAACTGGATATCAAAAAAGTAGATTTTACAAAACAGAAACGGAAAGGAAAACAGGTATCAAAAAATAAATTTTAGCAGAAAAAGGAAAACGGGAAAAGATAACAAAAGTAGATTTAAAAGAAGGGAAAGGGAAACAAATATTAAAAATTTT
The DNA here is from genome assembly GCA_029286875.1 of Lamproptera curius. Lineage (NCBI taxonomy): Eukaryota > Metazoa > Arthropoda > Insecta > Lepidoptera > Papilionidae > Lamproptera > Lamproptera curius. Next base: position 78,181 of record JAGSMT010000099.1, read on the forward strand.
AGAGGAACGGGAAACGGAAAAGATATCAAAAGAAAATTTAATAGAAACGGAAAGGAAACAGATATCAAAAAGTAGGATTTTAGAGAAACGGGAAACGGAAAGGAATCAGATAATAAAGTAGATTTTAAAAAACGGAAACGGGAAACAAATATTAAAAAATAATTTGAAAGGAACGGAAACGGAAAACAAATAAAAGTAAAATTGCGAGAAAAAGACACGGAATTTAAAGAAATTTAACAGAAATGGAAACAGAATCAAAATTAAATTTTAGCAGAAATTGGAAAAGAAAAGAATTAAAAATTTTTTTTAATAGAAACAAAGGAATCAGATATCAAAAGTAAATTTTTAGAGAAACGGAAACGGAACGAATTCAATAAAAATTTTAGGAGAAAGGAAACGGAAACAGATATCAAAAGTAAAATTAATGCAGAAACAGAAACGGAATTAAAGTAAATTTAGCAGAAACGGGAAATAAAGGAAACAGATATTTAAAGTGATTTAAAAGAAGGAAAGGAAAAGAAATATCAAAAGTAAATTTTTAGAAACCCCCAAACGGAAAATATTTAAAGAAAATTTTTAGCAGAAACGGAAACGCAACGGAAAAGAACAGATATCAAAAAGATTTTAGAAACGGAAACGGAAACGGGAAAAATTATCAAGAGTTAATTTTATTTGAAAAGAAACGGAAAACAGACATCAAAAGAAATTTTAAGAAAGAAACGAAATAAGATATAAAAGTAGATTTAACAGAAACGGAACCGAAACGGAAAACGGGAAACAGATATCAAAAAGTAAATTTTAGCAGGAACGGGAAACGGATATCCAAAAGTAAATTTTTGTAGAAAGGAAAATTGAATTAGATATCAAAAGAAATTTGAGTAGAAAACAAAGGATATGAAAAGTAATTTTAATGAAACGGAAAAGATATCAAAAGTAAATTGTTTTGAAACAAAACGGAATTCCCAATTAAATTTTGAAGGAAAAGATATCGGTAAAATTTTAGCAGAAATGGAAACAGGATATCGTTAATTTTAGAAAACGGGAAACAGAATCAAAATAAATTTTAGAAAACGGGCGGAATTGACATCAAAAGTAAATTTTTAAGAATCGGAAACGAAATCGAAATCAAAAGTAAATTTTCAAAAGGGAAAAGATATTAAAATAGATTTTAACAGTAATTAAAAGGAAAACAAACATCGTAACAAGTTAGAGAAACGGGGAAACAAACAGATATCAAAAGAAATTTAGCAGGAACGGAAACGGAAACAGAATCAAAAGTAAATTTTAGCAGAACGGAAACGGATATCAAAAGTAAATTTTAGAGAAACGGAAAAAACAGATAGGAAAAGAAATTTTAGCAGAAGGAACGGATATCAAAAGTAAATTTTAGAAACGGAAAAGATATCAAAGTAAATTGTTTCCAGAAACAGAAAGGATATCTAAATAAATTAAAAAGGAAAAGAACCTAAAATAAATTTTAGCAGAAACGGGAAACGAAAACAAATTGAAAAAGTAAATTTAAGGTAAAAAAAGGGATATCAAAAGTAAAATTAGAAAACGGATAGGAAAAGACATAAAGTAAATTTAAAGAAAGAAACGGAAATGAAACAATAAAAGGGAAATTTACAGGAAGGAAAGGAAAAGATATCAAAAGTAAAATTTTATAGAAAGGAAAAGATATCTAAAAAATTTAGGAAATGGAAAGAAAACAAATATCGAAAGTAAATTTAAGAGAATGAAAAGGATATCAAAAAGTAAATATTAGCAGAAAGGATACGGAAACAGACATTTCAAAAGTAAATTTTAGAAAGGGAAACGAAATCAATATCAAAAAGAAAATTTTAGCAGAAAACGGAAAGGAAACGAAAATAGAATCACATATCAAAGGAAAATTTTAACAGAAATGGAAATGGGAAAACGAAAAATTAGGAAATTGGAACAAAAGAAGATTTAGAAAAAATGGGAAATGGAAAGGAACTTTAACAAAAAGTAGATTTTAAAGTAGATCCGAAACAAAACGGGAAACAGATTATCCAAAAGTAATTTAGAGAAATGGAAACAACCAGATATCAAAAGAAATTTTAGAGAACGGAAACAGATATTAAAAGTAAATTTTAACAGAAACGGAAACGGAAACAGACATCAAAACCAAATTTTAGCAGAAACGGAATTTAAATCAGATATCAAAAGTAGATTTAAGAAGAAATAGAAACGGAAACGGAAACAGATATCAAAAGTAAATTTTAGCAGGAACAGAAACGGAAACAGATATCATTTATTTTTCATTCGTTCATTCATTTATTTATTCATTCTTTCAATCGTTCATTCATTTGTTCATTCATTCGTTCATTCAATTATCGTTCATTCTATCCATTTTTTCAAATCAATAGTTTAATTCATTCTTTTCATTTCATTATTTGGTATTTATTATTCATCCATTCATCCATTCATTCATTCATTCATTCATTCTTGTTTATTCCATTCGTTCATTCATCGTTCATTGTTCATTCATTATTGATCATTTGTTCATTCATTCATTTGTTCATTCATTCAATTATTTAAATATTCATTCATTCGTTCATTCATTCATCCATTCATACGTTCATTTATTCATTCGTTTATTCGTTCATTCATTCTTGCATTTGATTATTCATTAATTCATTCTTTCATTCATTCTTTCATTCATCCGTTCATACATTCGTTCATTCGGTCATTCATTCATTCATTTATTCTTTTATTCATTCATTCAATAATTCATTCATTTATTCATTCATTAGTTCATTCGTTCATTCATTCATTCGTTCATTCATTCATTTGTTCATTCGTTCATTCATTCTTTCATTTACTTATTTTTAATATTCATTCATTCGTTCATTCATTCATTCAAAGTCAACGTCAAAGCCAAAATCATTTACTCAATTTCGGCTCTACTGAGCACCTATAAACGTCCAAAATTACCGATTTACCACCGGTTCACAAACTCAGACCCGTCCAGAGAAGAACCGGCAAGAAACTCTGCGGCCTTTTTTTTAATTCTCTTTCTCTTCTTTTTTTGATTCTCTTTGCTTTTTTTCTGAATGTAGTGATTTATTTGCCTTCCTCGGCACGTTTTCTCTAAATTGTAAAATAACCATTGCCATAAGGCGAGTGCCCTAATTTTGAGTGAGAACGAGCACGGAAGACGAAATGACATTGCAGCCACCCATCAACCTCATTTTTCCTAGAAAATGCTGCTAAATTCGAAACACTGGTTTAAACGATCATAGAATTACCATCCGAAAGCTAATTCAAGGAACGAGCATTTTAAAAACATTCAGCTATTATCTGTAAATAAATTTGAAAAAGTTTGAAAGGAACATTTGTGTGTTAAAGGGTGTTATTGCTGTAATGACTTGATAGATAACACGCCCTGGTAATGAACTGCTCGCTCCAGGCTATTCCAAACTCTTAAAATATAATGTTTTATGAAAAAATTGTAAAATTAATCGAAAAAGAAAAAACCTCTGAGTTTAGTTTAAAGTGTAATGCTTCTAAATTGAATGAAGATATTTGACTTTGACTTTCATATGGAGGTATTCAGTCCACATTGACACAACTTTTGTACATGAGAAAAGTCTCCGCAAGATGCCGAGAATCAAAAACAATATTGACTTGACATTTCGAAAATATTGTTGGACAAGTTATAAGAAGATTCGGAAAACTTTGATGTCTCGTTTTGTAACAGTCGATGAAACATGATGATGGGTTATCCTTTTGGACCTGGAGACAAAACTGAAATGTTCGCAAAGAAAAACACCATCCGCGCCAACCCCGAAGAACTTTCATGCCGTGGCATCGACTGGCAAGGTTAAGGCATCAATAGGTTAAGGACTCAGAAGTCATATTATTATTTATTACCTAGAGCGGGCAACTAAATTTAATTCCCTAGTTGCGAATGCCGTGAATGATAAAAAAGAGGGAATCACCGTAGAGGTGTGCTGTTTCTATAAGGTTGACAAACTGACAAACTGTGCAATAAGGTATTGACAAACGAGAATAACTTTTTACATGACCATCCGACGGATATCTTACTTTTCAGACAATTGGGTTATCGGCCTTTATTGTCCTGAACAACCAGAAAACAATGATAACAGAAAGTGCCTTCGCAGGATTTGAATCCATGACCTTCGATTTGTAAAGCAAAATACTTATCATAATCATTATTCATCATAATCATCTCAGCATTACTTACTCGCTTTGCGTCGCACAAAACCTTAAATATCAAGGGACAGCACGCACTCCGGGTGTCATTGTTGAAGCAGTCCTGCAAACAGACAACACCTTTACTGTCGCAAATCAAAACAAATTCAAATTGCACGAACAGACCCATCTTCTAACTACTTGCTCTCTATCTATACAAACATACTAGCGGACCTAACTATCCTGCTTAATATTACAAGCACTGCTTAATATTAAAAGATCGTCACTTCTTTTCCTGGGGGTTCGTCCCACATTCGGCCAGTACGAGGCTGCAACTCGAGAAAATTTCTTCCTCATCGATAATCAGATCTACGAGCTACGTAGCCGGCCCATTGTCACTTCAGCTTGCTAATTACGTTTTCTAATAACTGTACAAATAATCTGAGACCTTTCACCCCCTGTCAAGTTCAGCCCAAATAAGTTCAATGACAGAAAGATCAGGGGATTGAGATGGCCATTGCTTGAATTTTTAATTGTTCTCAAGTTTTTCCTGTCTAAAACATTAGACGAATGTTAAAAAAATTATCAAGAACCAATGAGACGTAGACAAATTTTGAAATTTTGAAAAGCCTTAATTGTTTCAGTTTTCCGGCTATCCTCTAGAAGATTTCCTAGTTTACAGTTTCCACTATACCCCCAAACCATGAAATTAGTACTACCATATTTTATAGTAAACACTAAACATGGTTGTGAAGCCCTCTCTTCTTTTTAACGAGAAATATAGACTCATCTATTAGATCCGATACTCTGAAATTTTGGTTCATCATCCCAAAGGACATTTTCCCATTGTTCTATAACTCGATTTTAAAGCCCTCTTTTGCCCATCCTAGTCTATTTTCTTATGTTGATCCTCGAATCTTCTTAATCCCACAGACAGTAAACGTCTTTTAACGGGATAACGATCACGAGCAGGCTAAGATCTTAGTGACAGATGGAAAAAGTGCATTTGATATGTATAATAATCTCGTAAATTAAAGAAATAATTACGTTTCTTAGCAGCTGTTTTTGAAATGTGTGTATCTCGCGTATTTATTTATTTATTTAAACTTTTTGTACAAATAAAGTGCACACAGGCAGGCTTAATGCCTTAGGCATTTTCTAACAATCAACCTTAGGGAGGTAAAGAAAATTTAGCGTAGGTGCACTAGAACATATTAAATTAACATAATAATATTTTCTTCCACTTAATCACACACTTTGTTAAAAACAATTATTATTGTATAACAACTAATTTCAAATGTAATAAAACTTAATATAGTATAACTAATAAAACGAACATAAAAATATGTAAGATATAAACATAAATAAACATATACATACATACACACATACATACACATATATACAAAATAAATTTTCAGATTGAAAGTGACCATCAATCCGCTGACGCCTAATTCAAAAGATGTTTGCGAACTTAAACTGAAAATAACTTGTAGCCATTCTGACTTCCAGAGGTAGCACAATCCACAGAAGAATGGATTATAAATGACAGTATTTGTGAACGAAATCAGAACGATGAGTAGGACAATGGAGAAGACGGTTATTTGCCGAACGAAGATCTTTGAGGCTACTTTCACTGAGGTATTGGAAATATGGCGACATGTAAGACGTCGAGAAAGGAGAATGAAGAAAAGAAAAGAGAGTAGTGAGGGCCCTCAGCGCTCGTCGTTGTGGAATATATAGCCATTTAATTTGTATTCGATACGATGACACGTGGTCATATTTTCGAATCATCTAGAGCAGCAAAGACCTGTTCAATTTCAGCGCAGTTAAGCGTAGATTCAGTTTAAAAAGAACTGTTATCAAGTTGTCCTCTTGATCTATTGCGGATTTGAGCCTACCGTTCATGCGTGTGGTTGTGTAAAAATCTTTCGTTTCTTTCCTGAGTTACTTCCAGTTAAATCAGTTATCTTCCAGTGAAATTGCCGTTAAAATCGGATCAGCCATTCTAGTAACAGACAGACAGAGAGATTAAAACTTTTGAAAATATGCTTTGTTTAACGTATTGGTTATATTCACAATGTCATAATTTTAACACGGTCATTTTGATTTCACAAACAGACACTCCAATTTTATTCATTCGTATATACTAGCTGTTGCGCGCGACAGGACAGGTTAGGACAATGGTGGCTTAATGCTAAAAGGCTGTATCCACTAGTCAACTGTCGAGTGTTACTGAAAAAATTAGGTAAGTGCACGAATATAAAACGAAACAAATATGTAACACACGGACGCTATAATTTTATTCATTTGTGTAGACGCTAAACGTTATCATACCATTTCAAATTTCTAGTGTTATTTTTAGGTATTACAATAAAATTTCCGCCCAATGGCTCTTATCTAATCACAACCGTTTTACAGACACTGTTTATAAACGTGCACTAAAAAATTAGCAATGTGTGTACCAAGTATTTTTTATTCCCGCTACATTTTTCATTCTATTGAGTGTGATTTTTTTTTGTCATTTCAACATCAGCCTGTGTCAGTCCACTGCTGGACATAGGTCCCGTAATGCACGCCACCGCTTCCTATCTTCGGCTATTCTCATCCAGCCCACACCGGCCACTTTGCGAACGTCGTCACTCAATCTTGCCGCAGGGCGTCCCACACTAGAGTCAAAGTCAAATATCTTTATTCAATATGGAAGCATTGCACTTTCTTATTGATTGTCAAATAATCTACCACCGGTTCGGAAATGGAAGCCTCTGACCTGAGACTGACTGACGGCGTAAGTAACTCAGCGGGACTTTTTTTTTCCTATTCTTGCAATCAATTTTACAAAAGTTTTACTTAATACATATCATTTTACTACTTTGAAATAGCCTGGAGCGAACAGTTCATTACCAGGTCGTGTTATCTGTCAAGTAGACTAACTAACTACGTTTGCCAAGCCTGGGTTTCCACCCAAGCACTTTATGACTCCAGCGGCCGTCAGCCTTGCGGCTTATCTGCCCGACCCCCTGTCACTTCAGCTTACTAATTCGGTGGGCTTTGTCGGTAACTCAGGTTCTCTGATTGATCGCATCATTTCTGATGCGGTATAAATAAGAAATTTACCATTTATTATGTTTGTGAACTTTTGACAAAAAACTAAATCGATTAATTTTATGATGAAATAAATAGGTTTTCACTAATTGTACTTTATAGGTGATTAATTTAATATTAAACGGAAAATGACTCAATCGTTCAATCTTAATGATTCGATCGATTAATTGTTACTATGGTCGACGAACACTCAGTCACTCGATCACTCGTTATTTTTTATACTACCAGCAAACTTGACGCACTAGAAACCTGCGATTCTGCCAAGTAAACACATGCAAAAAGGCCACTGGCATGCATACAAAAGAAAATATTCTATAACCAAGAAAAAACGACACTAATAATAGAAAAGGTATTTGATGCATTGAAAGTTTTATTATAACGCATTACATATTTTTATTTAAAAAAAGTGTAATTAAATATCAAACAAGTAAAGTTTTAACAAAAAAATCTAATTGACTTCAAAGACGTATACTATATACTATTTAAGTCATAATAGCGGTTAATAAAGAGCACTATGTACGAAATAGCCGCGCGATTTTAAATCTTTGATATCTTTTAAGGCATTAATTTAATGAAAATGTTATTATTATGCCATGACATGGCACGTTTTATGTACATAGAATGAACAATTATTTTAATGCAATAACTTTGATGATCAACTCAAACTGTATTATCTTTTATAAGCCTTGAATATGGCCGATTGCAATTTTTAAAAATGTTTACATTAAAATTCTTATTGTGCGTTATTCTCAAAACAAAGATGTATGCTATCGGACTTTAGTGAAGACCAATTCAAGTAATACAATTATGTAAAGCATACTTTATGTCTATCTTTTAGAGTTTCGGCAGCGGTTGTAATTAAATAGCACGAGATTGTCATTTTTTTGACGTAATTATTTTTTATTTCTCAAATATCAATAAACAGCAAAAGTTATTTTAAAAAATTGAACGACTGCAAACGTGTACTACCCCAGAAGACAACATGTGGAACAGCTTTTAATTTTTTTATTAATTTACAAGACATTGTAAATACACTGATTGCTCGTATGCCGATCTTGTAAAAAGTTATCCAATGATGGGCATGTAAAAAGTCGCTCCAACCCGCATTGGACAAGCGTGGTGGGATACGGTCTAAAAACCCGCTTAAGGGGAGGCCTATGTCCAGCTGTGGACTAACACAGGCTGATGATGATGATGTAATATTCGCTTAACTGTTTATAAACCTTATTAGCGTTGATTATTGATAAATCTTCATTTATTTGTCGCAAAAATGTATGCACTTATCGTTGTATTTTCAAAATATATATCTCCGGAAGCAGTCTTCTAACCTAAGGGTTTAAATTCTTTTTGTTTCCTTGCCACCCGCCAACCCGCATTGGACCAGCGTGGTGGGATACGGTCCAAAACCCTCTAGTGGATAGGGGTGTATTAGGGGAGGCCTATGCCCAGCAGTGGACTTACACAGGCTGACGATGTAGGTGTATGTATGTCGATTAAGGCATTGTGACCTGATCACCAAATTGCCTGTATAGTAAGATGATCAATGCGTTGGATGGGCATGTAAAAGGTCGGTCTTGCGTCTGATCTGTCTCCGGTCGTGTCGGCAATGCGTCCCATCGGACTATGAGTGTAAAGGAAGAGGGAGTGCACATGTAATATCACGTAGACTCTTTATAACCCCTTTCGATATAGTTGGCTGATCATCATTGGCCACCGAAGTTCAATTAAAGGTTTTGCGTATGTAATAAAAGGCGAAACAAATATCCATTATTTATTTCGAATATTTGTTGGCCTAAACTGTGATACAATGTACATAATATTTAAAAATAATCACGTAAAGTGAAACTCAATTTATAAAGCTCTGCTTAATAAATTTAAGCTCATTCAATCCCTTTATTTAATTTCAGGACTACCAACAAAATAACTTGTTTATTTATTATTAAAATCCAATACCTGTTATATGTACAAGCCCTTCCCTTTGGGAGCGTAGGTTCGATCCTACCGACTGCGCCAATTATGGTAGTCGCCGTCGGAGGACCCAAAAAAACTCAAAATTATTGGATATAAATTTAATTAAGATAAAATATGAAAATCACAATTTAACTTATGCTAAAGCTAAGCTAGTCTGACTCCTTTCGATGCGAGAAATGGAATGACCGAGGTACATTGAAATTATCGTAATGAAGTAATTCAACACGATGGAAACTTCCCAGTAAAGTGCAGCGTCGGATGGCAGCGGCCTCCTTTGGGTTCGTCGAAACCGTTCCCGTTGATGAAGCATATTTGCCTCGTGTCGACTCGTTTGACGCAGCATATTTGTACCGTGTGAATCGATGTTGCAATGAATAGATGACGCTGCATAGTTGCAATTTGCTAAGGCTTGTACATATAACATACCTAATAATAAGGATAACATTATTTTGACGTAAAGTAAATTAAAAATTTAATACACATACTTCCTCGTTATTCTTATATTATGGGTATATTATATATTCATTAAAATATATGATCGATGACAGGTGTATTTGAAACAAGTGCTAGAAGAGTCTTTAGAGGTAATAATGTTCTCCGAGTCGATTTCTACTACGGCGAATGATCTAAATCAGAGATCAGCTGACTGCAGGAGATACCAAAGTTCAAAAATGTACACGCAAACGGATTCACTCCGTCTGCCTCTTAACTTCATAGTCCTATTAAACCAACACGACCGGAGCCGATAAGGCGCAGGAACGACTTTTTTACATGCCCTTTCGACGCATGGATCATGTTCAGGCAGGTAATCTGGTGACCACTGACATTTGCAATACCAGTGGTATTTTTCACGCCCTACCTACGTCAGACACAGGATGTTAAGACTCGTGTACCCGATAAATACGCGAGCTACGGTGCCGTTCAAACCGGAACACAGTAGTGTTTTTACACTACCGCTTTGCGGCTGAAATAGGCACCGAAGTGGTACCGTCCTAGGCAGCCCCTTTTAAAAAGGGGAAGAATATATGGCTATTATATATATGTCCGAGTCCGTGGCCTAGCGGTATTAGGCCTTGCCTTATAAATCGGAGGTCGTAGATTCGAATCATGCGAGGAAACGACTTTGTATTATCGTTGTTTCCTGTTTGATTAGGACTATTTAGGCCGATGACCCAATTTTCTGTATAGTAAGATGATCCATGGACATGTAAAAAGTCGGTCCACCCACCAACCCCCATTGAACTAGCGTGGTGGGATACGGTTCAAAACCCCCTAATGGAGAAGGCTTGCATGAGGGAGGCTTATGATGATGATGACACATAAGTCGTCACTAACTATTTACTTCATATAGGGACACCACAACATAATTAATATTTTGCATTTCTAATTATCTATCGAATCACTTTCTTAATATTTAAACATTTAGCAATTAACATGTTAATTAAATGACGACCAGTAATTAAATATTTCAAAGTCATTAAATCTTAAAATATTTCTTAAAAACAAAATCGATATTTGCTTATTCAATTCCAGCAGGCGTTTATAAAAACTATACGGTACTATCGCAGGTTAGACTTGGACATATCCTATATCCTTTTTAGAAAAACATATCTTTCCTTTTACTACTTTAAATCTATATATATAAAAGAAACTCGTGTTATTTACTATTTATAACTGAAGAACGGCCGAACAGATTTGGCTGAAATTTATTGAGGAGGTAAAATGAATTTTTAGATTCAAGACTAAATAGTCATCATCATCAGCCTGGGCCAATACCGCTACTTTAAGCCACAAAGGTGGTTAACAAAATAGTAGGCGAATAAATGACATACAAATCGATCAAATTTGAAAATCCATGTCTTTCACTTGTCTGTTCCTATTTTGAAACGCCAATAAAACTGTTTTTAAACGCTCAGGAAAGTGAACTGAGAATTTTGTATATGTCGGCGCCAGTAGTTCAAACTTTTAACTTTATAGTTAAATTGTGTTAACTTGCTAAGATTTAATTATTGTAATTAGTCTGTATTAGGATATCAATGTTATAGAAAATTTACTACTTATTTCATTTATTTATTTGCGATTACCCTTTGACACTGTTAAAACGCGAGATATCAAAAGTGTTTAATATTGTAATGTTTAGATATTGTGAATAACATTCTTAATTCATTTAAAGAATTAACAAATGAGTTACTATAATTATTTCTATTGTTTATGCGAATACTACACATTATTAAATAAAATTACCTTTTACGGATTTTATTTTTCCAGCGGCCGTGGTCACGGGGTAGACTGACCACGGTCGCTGGAAAGTGTTCTTAGGGGAATTTAAATATGTAAAATAAACGCGATAAAATACTGAAAAAGTCGTTTTTTTAAATATGAATACTTAAAACTATTCAAACGTAACTCGATGCAACACATGCTATTGATCGATTGATTAAACACTGTAATAAAATAATCTAATTTTAGTAAAAGATTTTAAGATTTATTTAAGGAATTGTCTGAGTTAATTTAATTAACAAGAATAGATTTTTATTGAAACCATTAATAATAGTTAATATGAAAGTGTTATGACTTATAAAACACTACCACTTTGATAGGAAAAGGGCAGGATTTGTTGTGATATTACATTGTGGTGTGAGCTGTCGGCGAGGCAGGTTATTCTGTGAGTACATTCTAATTTCTCATTACTAAAGAACTGTGTTAAGGGGTATTTTTTTATTATATTATTCAATTTTAGTTGTTTAGTATTATTGATTGCCGATGAGTGACCCTGTTGAAGAGATAAGTGACGTCAGCCCGCCTGGCGTCACTGTTTCTAAAAATCCCATTGACCAGATGCCTCGTTACGTATAATGAAGCATTAGAATAATAAACACACTTTGTTTTGTCAGTTACACCAATTCTAATTAAATAATCAACGTAAAGACTAAGAGGACAACGTCTGCGGGGTCAGCTAATTTTTAAATAATTTGACAAAAACGCAGAGACATTCTGCCACATGACCATAGATGCTGCAAATGTTTTGAAACATAGGAAATATTTCAAACTGAATTTAACGCCATAAAATCCGTAAGGTCCTTTATTTAGTATAGTTTTCGCGTGAGTTAAATTAAATATAACGAACATGTTACAGATTTTCCTTCGGAATTATCGGATATTATCGAAATAGATGACATGTACTCAATTTATGAACGTTTTAAAAGTGATTATATTTTAACTTTATTTTTAGTTCCATATTGTTTAAAGTCAAATTGAAAAGTCAAAATATAATAATGCTCTAAATTTTAAATATTTTAAAACTATAATTTATAAATTTACGACCAAACTTTTCGCAAAACTTTGAGACTTTGCGCTAATTATTCGCTATAACTCTCTTTCAGAAAACAATTAAGTACAGTAAAAATTAAACAGCAGAACTTATTAAGGACAAGAATATGACAAATGCAAAACAAATATTTACAGATCTGAGTACAAAAGGATGGTATGTCTTTTTAAGGCAAAGCTCTATCTAAACTTACAGACCAATTTCTACTAGCATTGAGCGCTGGAGAAGTGGGTTCAAGAAATCTCAGTAACGCTCCATCTAATAATTGTTAAGCCTCTAAGCGTTTGCGCTGAGAAAGGTGTCTAAGTTCTGCACACCCTCCCTATATGGTGTGCATGTCGTAATTGTGGTTTGTCCTACAATTCTAAGTGTAGAATGCGTTTGGATAGGATAATTTTAGGTATAGGAAATTCGAATCTATATCCGATATGATGGATCAAGATAATTTAAGGTAAGACTGAAATAAACAGACGTTTTATACTAAAACAAAATTTTTCAAGACTGACTGCAGGTTATCTTCAGGAAGTTCAACATATAACAATATTTTTTTATTAATTAGTTATATCTGCGTTTTAATAAATACTCCACTTTTTATCTGTTAAACCTTTTTACTCTAAGTTTTCTTTATTTATACGCTTTACTACGTAACTGCCATCTAGTGGGATTATTAATTATCCATTAGATTGAATATTTAAAAAACGTCATCTGTGCTATAAAGATCAAAGTAAACAATTTTGACAGATCTTTTTTACTCCCGCCGGTTTCTGTATAAGAAAAATATGTCAACAAATCGACTGTTCGTTTTCTTTCTATTTATTGAACAGGTTGTTTTTAATTACTGTTATTGATCTACATTCGATAAAATCTGTAGATAAAGCAGTAGAAGAGGTGATAACATGTTGGTAAGTCGTTTCGCGTTAATTGTATCTATTGATTTGATTATCAAAGGCGGGAAAACATTGCATTTATCTCCTCGGAAACACGAAGGCCGTAAAATTTACCATTGAAAGCGGCAACACATTGATAAACTCCCATTTAAGTAAGTATTTGCGAAACGATTAGCTTTACTATACAGTTTTTGGTTTTGTTTTGTTTGTTACCACATTTTTTTGCTTTACCTGCTGTGATTTGATATTCCTTTACGGGATAAGAACACATTTGAATAGTATTCTTGTCTATTTTCATTAGCTCAAGCAAGTCTGAACTGAATACCAAATTTTAATTACAGTCCTTATGAGGTTGTGCCATTTTGCATACAAATGTTGATTATACATTGTGAGATTTTCACAATATGCAATGAGTTATTACATATATGTATGCAATAGCTGATTGTAATTGTTTAGATTTATTTTTTCTGGTCTTAAGCAAATAAAATAAAACATATTAAGAAATAATTACGCTGCCATATTTACATTTAAGGAGCAAAAGTAAAATATATCAATATCCAGTTTTTTAATTATCGATAATCATCATTATCATCATCATCATCAGCCTGTGTCAGTTAATCATCAATATTGTAATTATTAATATTAAGTATATTATGGATATAATTAATAGTTTATCTAAAATTCTAATGTTACATTATTATTGTATTATTACCCTTTACACAAATTGTAACACCGAATAAAATTTTAGCCTTTATAATGTTTTTTGTGGAAATAAGTATAAGATTGTAGAATAAATGAATTAATAAAAATTATGAATTTTTTCGCAAATTCGTTTGAGAATCGCATACTAACTATTTTTCTATCGCCCAAGTGTTAGACAGTCAGCCCCATTTTTTTTAATTTTTTGGATTTTTTTTTATATTTTATTATAATGTGGCATTAAAAATTCAAACATCCTTAAATTTTCTCTTTTCTATAGCCAGCCCCTGCTTATTGATTCTCGTTTTAATAATTTAATAATTTTTAATCCAGCTTAATAACATCAATTATTGTCACTTGCTAAGTAATCCCCTGCATGTGTCTACCGGTTTATGGGGTTATTTAACATATCAAATTATTTACATGGCATTAAAACTTTTGCCAAGTCAGCTAGTAATTGTTATAAAACTTACTTTTGAATTTCTCTAACTATTAAAAGAAATGCTCGATAATCTGTTGTCTAGTTTTAAAGATTGAGCATTTATAGGATTCAGTAATTTATGAAAATTATTTAAAAAAATACTGTTGAGTTTCCCATGACAGTTCTCCTTAGAGGCTTCCATTTCCTAACCTGTGTTAGGAAATTAACAATAAACAATAGAATTACATCATATATCTATTATTCTCATTACATAATTATGCATAATAATATATTTATACATAATAATAGCCAATATGTTTGATTTTAAATTCCCTTTAATGTTATCGTTTAACTACTTAATTATAGAAGTATGTATAAAAGAGCCATTGAAATCTTCCCTCGGAGCTCACGAAATTTTAATAGACTGGTCCTAGATAAAATACCAAAAACGGCACTATTTCATAAAAACTGCTACGCTATGAGCATTAACATATATAATAAACTTCCCATTGAGATTAAAAAAGAAAAAAATATTACTAAATTCAAATTCAAACTCAAAAAATGGTAGTTGACTAGATGTTTCTATGACGTAAAAGAGTATCTTTATGAGAAATAATTCTTTTATATTTTATCTGCACTGTTCATTTCATTATTACACTTTTTAATTATTGTTGTTTTGATGCTAAAGAATGAATATGTTATTTTTAATTCATTATTTAATGATCATTATAACAATTTGTTTTGTCATTTAATTACTTCAGTTACTTGTAATCAATTTTATAAAATATTTTTTTAAATGTTTAACGTAGGTAATGATATTAATGATTCCTAATTATTGTATTAAAACATTGTTCTAATTGTTTAAAATGTTATAACTTAAATTATTCTATTAATTTTCGCATGCCTAATTAGGCAAACATGTGAGCCTCTAGACTGTATGTATATCTATTTATGTACTATGTTTAAGGGAATAAATGATTGATTGATTGATTGACTTGTTTAGTGCATATATTCAATGAAATCTTTGTTAACTTGTTGTAATCGAAGCATGTTTTTGTTTTGTATCTACTTGTTCTTGTTCTCCTTACTTCTGCAACTGTTTATATTACTCTGTAAGTAAATGTTTATCTCAAGAGCAATTGCTAATTGACTCTTGGCTTATAACTTACTGAGTATTGTTATTACCTTCAATCTGAAGACCCGCTTGGCGCAGTGATAGTGACCGTGGCTAACGCGTCTAAGAGTGTGGGTTGGATTCCCACCATAAGAAAAATATTGTGCCATGAACATAGTGTTTTTCTCGTGTCTCATCATCAGCCTGTTTTAGTCCACTGCTGGACATAAAGTTCGCCTCCTCAGTTAGGGGGTTTCGGGTATCCCACCACGCTAGTCCAATGCGGGTTGGTGGGTGGACCGACTTTTTATACGCCCATGCGACGCACGGATCATGTTACTTTTCAGACAATTGGGTGATCGGCCCAGATTGCCCTAGCCGACTAGTAAACAACAATGTAACTTTGTTGAGTCCCTGCAGAATTCGCACCCACGACCTCCGGTTTCTAAAGCACACGCCCTTACCACTAGGCTATGATGATAATGAGATCGGTACTTTAGACACCTTCAGTTTAGGTCAGTTTTAGTTATTTTTAGGGGAATTTAGTTTGAAGAGCATTCATCTACAAACTTAGCTTACTTTAATTTTAAGTGAATTAATAAACGACTGTTGCTATAAACTTGTTTCAGTTAAAATGGAGGCCTGGCATGTTATGGTCGATAACAGCGAAGAGCCCGATGGCATAGATTTCTCCAAAGCATGCAAATACGCACATGACGTGCTGAAGGATGACCTGGCTCTAGCGGAAGTCGGTAAGTCATTACTCCAGCTCAAACAAGATGGACGATATTCATGTATTTTTGTATCTATATATATTAACACACACAACTGCCTCCGTAGCCTAGTGGTGAGGGCGTGTGCTTTAGAAATCGGAGGTCGTGGGTTCGAATCCTGCGGGGACTCGACAAATTTTCATAGTTGTTTCTTGGTTGGTTAGGGCTATTTGGGCCGTTCACCCGATTGTCTGAAAAGTAAGGTGATCCATGCGTCGGATGGGCGTGTAAAAATTCGGTCCACCCACCAACCCGCATTGGACCAGCGTGGTGGGATACGGTCCAAAACCCCCTAGTTGATAGGGGTGTATTAGGGGAGGCCTAGGTCCAGCAGTGAACTATCACAGGCTGATGATGATGATGATGATGAGTTTCTAAACTCTGTTCAATTGCAATATTTGTGACGTCACAGTAGTGGGGTAAAGAGGTCGTCTTCCTTTAAATAACAATGGCTCCACCTAGTGTAACTCGGTGATTCTGCCAATGTAAAGGTCGGAAGAAAAAAAGTAGTCTATTTTATAATGGATCAGTTAGGGTAGGGGACTCACAAATGTGACCAGCTGTGAAGAGGACGGGGAAGGAGCCAAAGTATCACGAAATTTGTGTGACGTAATTTATAGCTAGCCCTCAAAGCATAGCTTGTATTACCCAAACTATATGACTTGGTAATATACAGATAGACGGCTGTTTATTTCTTAATAAATAAAAATTGTATACATACACAGACCGGGTCACAATAATGAAACATTTTATAAAATTGTTGTCAGTCCATCGTCGTGTATCATCATTCAAAATGGCCGTAGTTCACCGATAATAACGTCCACTGCTGGACATAGCCCCCCCCCCCCCTCCCCCCCTAATACACGCTTACTCCATTAGGGGGCTTTTGGACCTTATCCCACCACGCTGGTCCAATGAGGCTTTGCTTTCATTTGTTTCGATTCTCAACCGTTTTTTTTGCGTTGCGCGCGACTTCGTCCAAGCAGCTATGGGAAAAGAAGCAACTCAATTAAAAATTGAAAAAAAAGGTACATCAGCTATCTTTATGTAAAAGTCTTGTAAAATCGGACCAGCCATTCCCGAGATTAGCCAGAACAAACCGGACAGTCGCATAGACAGACGGAAAAATGTTGTTTTATGTACCGGCTATATAACTCAAATGTACATTTTAAACGGTTATTTTAACGTTACAACTGGCTACACCAATTTCATTATGGATATGGATAACTCGTTTTAACCCAATTCACTGTGCCTTCCCCATTCCAGATTGGTTTCTGGACACCCTACTCTTGGATCCAGTCAATCTTTTGAAGGAGTAGCGGCCAGCAGGTCTGAGAAGCCGCGCGAGGCGGCGAAGGGGTTGAAACTCTTGCAGAAGCTGGTGGAAAAATACCCCGACATTACTTCCCAGCATTTTGAGAGCATTGTTGAGGTAAGTTGGTAGGTCCGGTGGTAGGTCCCTGTTTACAGAAGACCGTCTGGTGGGTACCACCGGTGCCTATTTCTGCCGCGAAGCAGTAGTGTGTAAACACTGCTGCGTTCCGGTTGAAGGCACCGTAGCCAGCGTATTTACTGGGTAAACAAGACTTAACACCCTATGTCTCACGGTAGGCGCGTCGGCGATACCACTGGTATTGTCAACGTCTATGGGTGTCGGTGACCACTTCCCATCAGGTGGCCGACTGCTCGTCGCCTGCGTATGCCATAAAAAAAAAAAAAGCCGCATTTCGGTAGTTTGAGACCACTAATGTTTAGTCTCATTAAGTAAGTTGTATACTTTTAGTGCGTTAGAGAAAAAACAGTAAATTTTACAATGCGCGCGCGCATCGTCACGGAAAACCGACATCCTGAAGTTAGCTATAGTCGACTGACAACTGTATTTTGCGACGCGCGCACACACACCGTCACGAAACACCCATACCATTAAGTTACCTATAGCAAACTGAACAGTTGTTTCACGATATTAAATTCGATAAAATTGTAAATGTATTCATTGCTTTTCGAAGTAATCTCCGCGAAATTTGATCCCTTTTTTTTCATACTATGGAACCAATCATTGTAGCAACCATTCCATTCGGAAGTTTCGGTCTCTGAAATGGTCACAGTAGGCGTCCACAGCATTTTCAGGTGATGAAAATCTCTGACCACGCATATTCTTTATTTTGGAAAGGATAGAAATCATTAGGGCTGAGGTCAATAATTCTGTGTTTTCTTTCTCTAAAAATTCTTCAGTTCTGTGCGCGGTTTGTGAATTCGCATTGTCGTTATGGAGGATGATGCGGCGGTTGCAGTTCTCTTTACGGAGTACCGAAACGACCTGTGGCAAACAAATGCTACCATACTATTCTGCATTAGCCTTTCTTTGTCTCTCAAGAGAAATAGTCCAAGTATGGCCGGTTATGAAGGCAAACGTGGCCACCATTTTTTTGCAACACTCTGTGAATGAACAATTTTGTTGGCTTTAACTCGTTTTGGAACACCCAAACTCGTGACTGGTTTTCTGTTTCGGGTTCGTGCGCCTATATCCAGGATTCGTCACCTTATATGATGTTGTGTACAGTATTTGAGGATCCTGCGTGGAATCTTTCGAGAGGTCTGACGCACCAGGCAGGTCGTAGGTTCGAATCCTGCGAGGAAACAACTTTGCGTTATTGTTGTTTTCTAGATGGTTAGGGCAATTCGAGCCGATCACCCGATTATCTGAAAAGTGAGACGATCCATGCGTCGGATGGGCGTGTAAAAAGTCGGTCCGCCCACCAACCCGCATTGGACCAGCGTGATGGTATACGGTCCAGAAACCTAATAATGGGGAAAGCGTGCAGTAGGGAGCTTATGTCCAGCAGTGCACTAACAAGGCTGATGATGATCATGATGATGATGACGAATGTCCTTATCGCTGTGTATATCATGCAGGATGACGTGATCGGATTATCTAGTTCATAATAAATAACAATTTCAGCTATGCGAGCTGTCGTATGAGAGGAGCGGCAAAGCGGCCGCCGTCAATTGTCTGACCAGCATAGTGAATCACTCGCGGTTAGCCGCTAAGAACTATATGGAGTACGTTCGAATGTTGGACAACGACACGGCGTGCAAGGCGCCAATCGCTGAGCTATTGGGTAATTTAGATTTCGAAAATCATATGCAAACGAGTACAATATTGTTCGTATCAACGTAATATAATGAAAAGTTTAAAATATCATATTATGGCTTGCGGAGTAAACGGGGTGAAAAAAACCTTTACTGTTATATGCCGACCCGCTTGGCGCAGTGGTTAGATACCCTGAATGTTGAGCCAAAGGGTGTGGGTTGGATTCCGCCACATGTGCGATGTAACTTATTTAGATGATGTTGTCTTAACCGTCCAGAACTATTATTATATTAAGTTAACGAGTAATATAAAGCTTGACTCGGGCCAAATAGTGTTATGTTATTCTCCGAGTTAGCACATCACTAGCGATTAAGTTTAGGTTTGGTCGTAACGTAACGGAAATGCATTACGTTCAAAGTAAAAAAAAAGCGACTTCGCTGTCACTCTGACCTGATAATTTTACTGTTACTCATTCACCCATTTCCCCAAGTTATCATGGGGTCGGCTTCTAATTCATCCAGATTTAACTCATCATCATCATCATCATCAGCCTTTAATAGTCTAATGCTGGACATAGGCCTCCTACATCGCTACTCATTAGGGGGTTTTTGGACCGTATCCCATCACGCTGGTCCAATGCGGTCGGGTTGGTGGGTGGACCGACTATTTACATGCCCATCCAACGCATGGATCATCTTACTTTTCAGACAATTGGGTGATCAGCCCAAATTGCCCTAACCAACTAGGAAACAACAATGAAAATTGGTTGAGTCCCCGCAGGATTCGAACCCACGACCTCCGGTTTCTAAAGCACACGCCCATACCACTAGGCTATGGAGGTGTAATATCCCAGATTTACCTGGATGTTTTTACGCAGAGCGACTGGCATCAGACCTCCAAATCCCAAAGGGTAGACTGCATTCTATGGATGGATCAGTTGTTTGAAGATCTGGAGGCACTGACATCCTGCATCGACTGCCAAAGATGGTTTACGCGCACATCCTACGCATGGATCATCTTATTTTTCAGACAATTGGTTGATCGGCGCATATTGTCCTTGGTAACCATAAAGCAACGAGATCGCAAAGTTGTTTCGCAGCGGGATTCGAACCCAAGACCTCCGGTTTAAAAGCAATTACCACTACAGCTAGGCTGGTCCGATTTTGATAGACCCTTCGCTTCAATATAGCTGATGGAACGGGGCGTTACTTACGTTTACTTTATTTTTCTTCTATTGTACCCCCCTTGTGGGTTGAACTTCGTAAAGTCCGTTCTTAGCTGACCTCTACTCGGCGAAAGGAATATCCCTACCAAATTTCAAGTCGCTACCTTTTACGGTTCCAGAGATGTCGTGATGAGTCAATATATAGGTGGGAATCTCTTATATATATATGATGATATGTATAGTAACCTAGCCAGTATGAGTGCCCGAATTTTGTCGCCAATTGAGTCAAACATTAGTCTTTGTTTACTCAAATTCCGTATTATTTGAATACTAACGAACTGCCTCCGTACCCTAGTGGTATAGCCTTGCGCTTTGAAAACCGGAGGTCGTGGGTTCGAATCCTACGGGGACTCGACTACTTTTCATTGTTGTTTCCTAGTTGGTTAGGGCAATGCGGGCTGTTCACCTGATTGCGTGTAAAATATGATGATCCGTGCATCGAATTGGCATGTAAGAAAGTCTGTCCTACGCTTCATCTGTCTCCGGTCGTGTCGGTTATCCGTCCCATCGGGCTTTGACAGTATTAAGGAAGAGGAGTGCACCTGTTATTGCGCGTACACAGGCTGATGATGATGATGATGATGATGACATCTTCCTTTAAATTTCAGGTGCAGTTTGCGAACACCACCCGGACGTCATAGACGACGGCCGTTCGATATGGCGGATATACCTCAATAAGTTGGATGCAATGTGTTCTGTGAGTGAACGACATATTATATACATATTTGCTATCAAAAAGCTGTGTAAAAGTGCGTTTTCTATTGGAGCAGTCAGGCCACCTGATGGCCTGATATCAGCAATGACAATAATAATCACCGACAAGCTGTGTGCCCAGAGAGATTGTATGTTAACTCACATTTCCCAAGTAGCTCAACAAATTTATTATTATTGGTTCCCAGTTGGTTAGGGCGATTCGGGCCGATCACCCTATTGTCTGAAAAGTAAGATGACCCATGCGTCGGATGGGCATGTAAAAAGTCGGTCCACCCACCAACCCGCATTGGACCAGCGTGGTGGAATACGGTCCAAAAACCCCCTAATGAAGAAGGCGTGCGTTAGGGGAGGCCTATGTCCAACAGTGGACTAACACGAAACGATGTCTAATCTCCGGAACCGCTGGTCCGATTTTGACGGGACTTTCACTAGAACACACCTTATGCAACTGGGAGTATCTTAAAAAATACATTATGTTTATATTTCAACACCAAGTCACAGGTCAATTCATAAACTGTCGCAGGATCCGGTGAGGAAGTCTCTACTGGTCGGTGTAAACGGTCTACTCAAATCCTTCGGTGTGAATCTACTGACAAATGAGCTGAACAGCTTCTATGACATTCTGGCGGGATGCAAGAACATCGACAAGTGCAAACAAGATACGCTTTTGCATCGAACACTATTAAAACCGAATTCATTCGTTCATTCATCATCAGCCTGTGTTAGTCCACTGCTGGACATAGGCCTCCCCTAATACACCCCTATCCTATGTATTAGGGTGTTTGGAGCGTATCCCACCACGCTGGTCCAATGCGGCTTGGTGGGTGGACCGACTTTTTACACGTCCATCCGACGCATGGATCATCTTGCTTTTCAGACGAATGGGTGATCGGCCCAAATTGCCCTAACCGAATAGAAAACAACAATGAAAATTTGTTGCGTCCTCGCAGGATTCGAACCCACGACCTCCGGTTTCTAAAGCACACGCCCATGCCACTAGGCTGCGAAGGGAGTAAAACCGAATAAGCCACGGAAATATAAAGTTCGAAGGTTTGGTGTCGCCTTCTCACAAGGGACCGTCTGAAGTACCGCCAGCACCAGCGCGGTCCATTCCTTGAACGTTTTCAAATCTAAATTATTAAAATTCTTTCTTTAGTCACCTTAATTTTGTAAGTGTAAAATCATTTTGGTTGTAGTTACTTATGTGTCTTTCTCTTATAAATTGATTAAACTCTTGTATATTTCGTTCATTTCTCATAATGCTTGTTAATTTTAGTTTTTTTCTTGTTATTGCGAATGCTGTACATACATATTATAGGTGTACATATTAGTTACTAAGCGTTTATTTACTTTACATTTATGATCATGTATTAATATGTATGCTGTTGCTGTGTCTAATGAGTAAATAGATAAATAAATTCCTGCCGCAAATCGGGTACTGTGCTCCGGTTTGAAGGGCACTGTAGTTATTTGTTGGGTAAAGGGGACGTAACAGCTCATGGCTAAGAGCGGTGAGCGGGGTTGTGGCGTGTTTCTTATGGACAGAGCGTATCAATTACCGTGTAGTAAATATGTATCGTGTTCGCCTCGTATCAATCAAATGAAAATAATCACCAAAGCATAATAATAATAATGTCTTAATCGAGTCAGACTGCCTCCGTAGCCTAATGGTATAGGCGTTTGCTTTAGAAACCGGAGGTCGTCCTGCGGGGACTCGACAAATTTTCATTGTTGTTTCCTAGTTGGTTAGGACAATTTGGGCCGATCGCCCAATTGTCTGAAAAGTAATATGATCCATGCGTCGGATGGGCATGTAAAAAGGCGGTCCACCCACCAACCCGCATTGGACCAGCGTGGTGGGATACGGTCCGAAACCCCCTAATGGATAGGGGTGTATTAGGGGAGGCCTATGTCCAGCAGTGGACTATTAAAAGGCCGATGATGATGATGAATCGAGTCCGACTACGGTGGCCGATCTATATCCGCAGGAGATATTATAGTGCACTAGTGTACGCGTAAACAAAGGCACACTGCCTCCTCCTTGACATTCATAGTCCGATGGGGCGGATAACCGACACGACCAGAGAGAGATAAGGCGCAGGACCGACTTATTACTTGCCCATCCGACGCACGGATCGTCTTACTTTACAGACAATCGGGTAATCGGCCTGCTTGGCCCTAACCAAGTAGGGAACAACGAAGCATGGATGTATGGATTTGTCGAGTCCCCGCCGGATTCAAACCCACGACCCCCGGTTTCTAAAGAGCACGCCAATGCTATATTAAAAATTCGGTCCACCCAGCATTTCAGCCCGATTGGTCCAGGTCTTTTGCTTGTTATTGCTCTCGAAAATTATTTATTTTGTGCCGAATGTTCGGCGCCTCGGCGTTCGGCTTCCAGTTTTGAATATTCGGTATTCGGCTAAATCACCATTGGCAACTCCAATTGCTGTTCCCAGCCTTCCTCTCGATACTGGAGTGCCATTCGGGACTCTTCCCCGAGAGACTGGCAGAGGACGCTGCGCTAAGGGAGGCCTTGTGGGCGTTGCAGGCCGAGGGCCGCTTCGTTGCGGCGCGCGGTGCGCTGCAATCCACGTACAGGGCCGTCGCTGAGGTCCTGTCCGAGCGGAGGTTTCAGGTGAAACGGACATCTTGGTGGTAGATTTTCTATTAGAGACCGTCTGGCGTGACAGCGCGGTGTCTGTTTGTGCCGCCAATCGGTAGTGTTTGAACGCTGTTCCGGTTTGAAGGGCGCCCTTGCCACCTCGTGCCTTGATGTCTCGTGTGTTGGGACGGTTAGCGGATTTCTGGCGTCTTACGCTGCTCTTGTGAGCCGGGCGTGTCACTTGTCATTATGAGAGCGTCTTTGTCCTCCCATCGCTTTAACAAATAAAAATATGTCTGCATTTAGATAAAACAATATGGATATAGTCAAGTTTCCCTGCAATTGAGTAGTTTTTATATTAATTAAGCGACAAAGCGAGCAGGATGTTCCTGATGGTATGCGTAACGCCTTGCCGGGATGTGACATCTTGTTAATAGGGTTATTTAGCGGTGTCCTCCAAACCGGAACGCAGTACCGAAGAGAAAAGGGGACGTATCAAAAACTTACTACAGTGACATTTATCATCTTACACAGCCTTCAGCACTCCAGTTGCTTATAATTGCCACGTTAAGCGGGCGGATTGGCATTTATTTATCGCGTACGAAGGCAGACGAACATTCGGTCCACCTGATGGAAAGTAGTCGCCAATGGACATCGACAATACGAAGTGTATCGCCAACGCGCTGCCTACCGTGAGACATAAGATGTTCTCGTTTACCCAGTAATTACGGCTGGGTACGGTGCCCTTCACACCGGAACACAATAGTGTTTTCACACTACTGCTTAGCGGCAGAAATCGGTACCGCGGTGGTGCCACCCCGAGCGGCCCCCTGTAAAGAGGGGTCCTACCACCTCTATAATTTGTAATGTATAATATATAATTTGTAAATATAATTTGTAATGACGAGAAAACTATCTCCAGGAGATCCTGGCCTCGGAGGTGCGGCCCAGAGCCGTGCAGGGCTCCTCTCCCGAGATATACACGGCGCTGCGCGTTCTGAACGCGCACGACGCCGACGCGCGTTCGTTCGCGCGCACGGACGCGCCCGCGCTCGAGCACGCCATGCGACGCGCGCGCTTGACCGCCGACGACGTGGAGGCGGTTAGACTATATTTTTGTAGATATAAGCAATATTATGATTATCATTATATTATTGAATAGATTGACTATAGGCTTTAAATGGTAATCTATATATCTACACGAAAGTTTAATACCAATTAACTTTAGACCTATATCTATAATGCCTACGCTTAGTAAGATTTTTTAAAGAAAATTATAAAACAATTAATTCGCATTGTATGCTTAATTACCTCCGATATGGTTTTACACGGGGTCGGTGTACAACATATGCAAGTGCCCAGTTTATAACTATATTTGAGGCATGGAAGGGTCACACGATACTAAAAGTGTCTCCTGTGACTTATGCAAAGCATTTGACTGTCTACAGCATGGTATTTTGTTTAGGAAATTAAACCGCTACGGTAATCTAAGTGCCGCACTCGACCTTCTGACTTCGTATTTGAGCCATCGAACTCAGTGAGTCGACGTGAACGGCGAGAGATCTCCCGGGGCTCCGGTAGCTATGGGGGTCCCGCAGGGATCAATTCTGGGGCCTTTTCTTTTTGTGGTCTATATTAATGACCTACCACACCAGGTTGTATTATTCGACCTGATGATCGATAACGACGTAACATCCAATGTGACCATGGAAATAATGCCCCATCGTTTTTCGTAATTCAAAAGAGAAGAAATTCGATTCGAGCAGTCTATGATCCTAAAGAATCGTATAGAATACATTTACTGAAATCAATGTTACGACTGTTTTACTCAATAAAAATTAATTTGTATAACAATGCGATTCGTATAATATAGGATTAAGCATTATTTCGTTACTCCAAAAACATGACTGAAAAATGAATGAAGTCTTTTTTAGGACAATGTATACTCTTCTGCAACAAATCCCGGAAAACGTTCAGCTATTATCTGCGAATAAATTCAAAAAAAGTTGTAAAGGAACGTTGTGTGTTAGAGGCTATTATTGCGATGAATGATTATATAAATAATTTATTATCGAAATTTGTAATATATAAATGCACACTTGGTAGATAACACATTAGGTTATGAATTTTTCGCTGTCCAGACTATTTCAAACTGTTAAAATGTGATAGTCTTAGGGGGTAGGGGGAGGGCTTCCCTCCTTCTATCCTCTTGTCACAGGTGACGTCACATATCCAAAACCCAAAAAAAGGGGGGGAGGGGCTCATCCTACCCCCTTGTCACTAGTAACGACACATCCAAATCGACATGACAAAATAAAAATACTGATTTCGGATGCCGCTGCTCGATTCGATAAATTCAAAATTGAAAATTGCAAAATATGTGACGTCACAGTAGGGGGTAGGGAGTCTTACGCATGTGGAACGAGTGTCAAAGAATCGCGAAATTTGTGTGTCAGTATTTATGTGTGGCCTCTAAGTGTATAAATATAATTTTATATTGTCAGCCTGTTTTAGTCCACCGCTGGACATAGGCCTCCCCTATATTCATCCATAATGCACGCCTTCTCCTTTAGGGGGTTTATGGACCGTATCCCACCACGCTTGTCGAATGCCGGTTGGTGGGTGGGCCGACTTTTTACATGCCCATCCGAAGCATAGATCATCCTACTTTTCAGTCAATTGGGTGTTCTGCCCAAATTGCCCTAACCGACGTGGAAACAACCATGAAAATTTGCCGAGTCCCCGCAGGATTCGAACACACGTCCACCACCACCAGGCTTTTGATGCAGTCATTTTAATCGTTAAGAATGAAATCATCCTCAGATCCTGTGGTGCGTCGAGTGCAACACTCCCGAGGCCGAGATGTTATTGAAAGCGGCCATTTTGTACCAGGAAGGCATAAAAGAACATCACGACAGCATCATCATACAAGGCCTGCTCGATTCACAACCCCAACTGAGAAAGGTGACATGTTATTGCATTCATGTAACTATTTTAATGTTATAAAGACGGATTTGTTAGTTTTCAAACTATACACACACACACACACACACACACACACAACACGCACGCACTTGCTTAGAAAGTACATGACCAATTTGAAATCATTTTTTTTTATAAATGCGAAGTTACCGGTGGTAGGTCCCCTGTTTACAGGAGACCGTCTGGGTGGGTACCACCGCGGTGCCTATTTCTGCCGCGAAGCAGTAGTGTGAAAACACTTCTGCGTTCCGTTTGAAGAGCACCGTAGCCAGCGTATTACTGGGTAAACAAGACTTAACACCCTATGTCTCACGGTAGGCAGCGCGTTGGCGATACCACTGGTATTGCTAGTGTCCATGGGCGTCGGTGACGACTTCCCATCAGGTGGCCCGACTGCTCGTCTGCCTGCGTATGCCATAAAAAAAAACAAAAACAGTCTCTGAATATGGACGTACGCCGAATTACTCGGTGGATTTTGAAGAAATTTGGCAATAACATAGTGTAGTTTAATCGAGCGGCAAAGCTGCGGGTGAAACCGCAGGGCGAGCTCGTTCTTTTACTACTAGACAGCTCGATGGTATGAGCTTGCCATACAGAGCAGAGGTCGTGGGTTCGATTCCGGTTGGGTCTCGATCAATTTTTATTGTTACTGATTGTCTGTAAAGTCCTGCGCCTGATCTCTCTTCGGTCGCGTCGGTTATCCGTCACATCGGAATATGCGTCAACGGATAGGGACACTATAATATCTCCCGCGCAGTTGGCTGATCTCTAATATAGCTCGGCCGCCGTAGAAATCGACTAGGAGTTACTATGTTTCTATCATCATCATCAACAGCCTTCGTTAGACCACTGCTGGACATTGGCCTCCCCTAATACACCCCTATCCATTGCGCTGCTCCAATGCGGGTTGGTGGGTGGACCGACTTTTTACATGCCCATCGGACGCATGGATCATCTTACTTTTCAGACAATTGGGTGATCGGCCCAAGTTGCCCTAACCAACTAGGAAACAACAATGAAAATTTGTTGCGTCCCCGCAGGATTCGAACCCACGACCTCCGGTTTCTAAAGCACACGTCCATACCACTAGGCTACGGAGGCAGTGTTATGTTTCTATACATTATACTTCAACGATGACGACGAAGTCGCTCCTAACTAGTTTATTTTATAATTCCAGATCTTGGTTAAGTTCCTTCTAGACCGGACCAGCTTAATGCTCAGAACGGGCCAAATTAGCCTATTGGATGTATGGCGGAGCTTGTTCGACGGGAAATTGGACCGGACGGTGAAATGCGAGAATCTGTTCGACACGTACTTGGAGTGTCTGATCGATGTACTGAAGATGAATTATGAGGCAACGGATAGCGAATCGAGGGTCGGTCATGAATTGCACCATTTATATGTATATATAATACAATAATATTTAAATCTTGCCGCTTTCGTTCAAACTGACAAGAAGTACTTGGAACCTGTCCATGTATAAAAATATATATGGTCAAAATGTCTGTTTGTAATATCAAAATAATCGTAATTATGTGGTTATATTGTGATATTTATCCGATAGTCTAAACAACATGTTTCTTTACTTTGTTTCTGTCTGTCTATTTCTTCTGGCTTATCTCTATAATAACTGGGCTAATTTTGACGGGGCTTTCCCTTAAAGACAGCTGATGTAACTGGGAGTTACTGGAACCACTTTTGTTTTGCAAAAAAATTAAAAGACTTATTTCTTTTTATATAACAATGCGGACGAAGTTTTAATAATAGATGTCATAAACCTTTAAGCTTTTATATAAGATGTGTTGATTAATCCGCGGGGCGAAGGTAATATTAAATATTTCTGTTTCCACTTCATCCAGGAGTTAATCCAGTGGACGCTGAAGGTCAGCGCGCTCATCACGCCACTGGCCTCCGAGCTGAACGGCGGTGGTGACAGGCTGAAGGAGCTGCTCCGACTCCTGGCCAGGACCTCGGATGAAGGACATCCGTGGCTGGCCATCACGCTGGCCGCCGCCCGACCCTTGCTGACGAGGGTCCAAGGGTCTCCCAGGACCTACTTCCAGGTTGGCTTATGACTTCATTTGTCACTGTGCCATAGTTCTAACTTTCCTGTTTTAACTGGCTCCGTAGTATATTGGTGTGGACTTGCGCTTACAACTCAGAGGATGTGGGTTCGAATCCTGTGGTGAGTCAACTTTTCATTGTTGTTTCCCAGTTGGTTAGGGCGATGCGGGCGGAAGATGATCCATTATATAGGCATGTAAAAAGTCGGTCCTGCGCCTGATCTCCCTCTGGTTGTTTTGGCTTGCCGTCCAGTCACACTAAGAAGCGAAAGTAAAGCTAGAGGCGTGCACATATACACAATATATCTCGGTGGTTATTATATTACCCTGGGTATTACAAGGGTATTACACTCGTGCACTATAATATCTCTTGTGCAATTGGCCGATCTCTAATATAGATTATTATTGGACCCAATGGATATTATTGTCCCGCACCACTGAGGCGGTTATGTATATTATATAGATGAGATTGAATATCATTAAAGCTGTTCAATATTCCACAGTTGCCGTCGTTCGAAAAGTGCAATGAGGACGAGTCGCTGAAGGAGTGTTGTATGTCGATCCTGTTGGCTTCCACTACCAGTGAGGGAGAGGCTGCCCAAATGCTGGACGCCATAGAGGTGAGGGAAATGTATTCGTATTGAGGAACCATAAATTATTATTATTTTTTAGTATTAATATTTGGGCCGATCACCCAATTGTCCGAGAAGTAAGATGATCCTTGCGTCGGATGGGCATGTAAAAAGTCGGTCCACCCACCAATTCGTATTGTAAGAGCGTCGTGGGATACGGTCCAAGACCCCCTTACGGATAGGGGAGGCCTATGTCCAGCAGTGGACTATCACAGGCTGATGATGATGATCATGAATGAAAATGATGACTTTTGAAAATGAATGTAGCTAAAATCGTAGTTTAAGAGAATAAAATAGTGAACGCCTAATCAGTCAATTGCAGCAGTGAGTAGCTAGGATTCATCATCTAATATTTGTTGATTATTTATGACGTATACATATTTATATCGGCGACCCGCTTGGTGCAGTGTGCAGAATATCAGTCACCTGGTTCCCTTTTATAATTAGTTTATTTGGGACTAAATGATGTATTAATCGTCCGGAAATGTTATTATTATTAAGTATTTTTTTAACAATCTATATCAACAAATAAAACGTTACGTATATATTATTAATAAAATAAAGTAGATAATAAACAATAAATGTGTAGATACATTCCCTCTATTATAATATATATATATAGGAGCGTCTGTTTAAAAAATCAAAATACCCGTTTTCAAATGATAACATTGTGATATTTAATCGTTAAATGTAACAAAATATCGTTTTTTTATTATTTATGTCCGTCTGTCCGTATTGTTTCTTCTGGCTCATCTCCGGAACGTCTGATCTGATTCTGACGGGGCTTTCACTGGAAGATACCTGATGTGACTGGGAGTTATTTAGGCTGCTTTTAAAATATAATTTATGTGTATTTATTATTATTTACAGATTAGTTATTATTATTTTTATTATTTAGCTAGTTGTTATTATTATTATTATTTACAGATTCTTTTATGGTATGAAATGGGGGCGGCCGAGTTTTCGGAAGTTATCTCCGCCTTGGACTCTCTCTTACTCAATGGGGAGTGAGTTTGGACGGAGAGTGCTTGAGTCGAGTGAGTCACACACATTTTGCTTTTGTAACCGATTGTTTGGTCAACTTTTATTCGGAATTGATCTCGTAACCAATGGCAACGAGGTGTCGTACATCTAGCGTTGGGATTGAATGCGATTATTACGGGCTTTTCGCTTGACGGGACAACGTCTCATGAGTTAGTTCAAGATAGGGAAGCACTCTATAAAACTGTGTCGCAGCGCCGCTCACGTAACGTCAGCAACCATAAGAAAAAGTGAGAGGCACGCGTCTCTCTTACTCTTGGCCTGCTCAAGTGAAGGAGAGAGAAAGATGCCTTGCGTCTGTATCACTCGAGCGCAGTTAACCTGCTTAAGTGAAAGGGAGACAGAAAGATGCCTTGCGTCTCTATCACTCGAGCGCAGTTAACCTGCTTAAGTGAAAGGGAGACAGAAAGATGCCTTGCGTCTCTATCACTTGAGCGCAGTTGACCTGCTGAAGTTAAAGAGAGACAGAGTGATGCCTTGCGTCTCTCTCGCTCGGGCGCGAGCGCTGCTGAAGTTAAAGAGAGACAGAGTGATGCCTTGCGTCTCTCTCGCTCGGGCGCGAGCGCTGCTGAAGTTAAAGAGAGACAGAGTGATGCCTTGCGTCTCTCTCGCTCGCGCGCAGCTCGCCCGCTTAAGTGAAAGAGAGAAATAGGAAGAGGGTAGATCCTTCTTCCTACTATACGAAAGAATATCCATATTACAATCATTCTACCACTAAAAGACGTTGTCACGTATAACACGTTGTTCGCCCGTATACCGATTTTACAGGCATCCAATTTTTATTCTCTAATATTTTATTCTCCCTATGCTTATTTTATCTTTCCACATACCTATCGCGGGCCTGGTAGTGGTCGTTGAGCCAAATGTTGCTGTTCTTAAGTTGTGAATAATACTTTTATATAATATAAAAAATATATAGATAAATTTATACTAATTGAATTATTTTCCATGTAAATCCATTTAAATAGTAATTATTTAAGTTTGCTCATCTCACCGTTATAA
The DNA here is from genome assembly GCA_029286875.1 of Lamproptera curius. Lineage (NCBI taxonomy): Eukaryota > Metazoa > Arthropoda > Insecta > Lepidoptera > Papilionidae > Lamproptera > Lamproptera curius. Next base: position 110,013 of record JAGSMT010000099.1, read on the forward strand.
CACTTTGCGAATGTCGCCACTCCATCTTGGTATTGGTCGTCGCTTTATAATGCGGAGGTCGTGGGTTCGAATCCCGCGGAACACAATTATGTGTTATCGTTGTTTTCTAGTAAGGACAACTGAGCCGATCACCCAATTGTCTGAAATGTAAGATGATGGACATGTAAAAGATAGGTCTCGGTGGTCAGGACCATCTTTTGCAGTCGTTATTAGATGTCAATGCCTTATATTTACTGACAACTAGTTCATCCTTAGAATGCAGTTCACCCTTTTGGTTGTGGAGGTCGGATGCGAAGAGCCAAGTCTGGATGGATTCGAAGCCGACCTCATGATATCTTAGAAACAATCACTAGATGAAGGAAAGGTCGATATTTAACATTGGGCGCTTTCAATTTCAGGTTATATGTCGCGTGAAACAGTTGCATCGCAAGTTGGACGCTAGAGATAAGGATGGCAGGGAGCTGAGGCGGAATATGGTGATGTTTTTAGGTATTTATCTTCTTCATCATCATCGTCATCATCAGCCTGTGTCCGCCCTAATATCCCCTTTAGGAACAATTCATCATCATCATCAGCCTGTGATAGTCCACTGCTGGACATAGGCCTCCCCTAATAAACCTCTATCCATTAGGGGGTTTTGGACCGTATCCTACCACGCTGCCGATTGTTGCCCTCTTGGGTTCTGTTGCCCTACACCCAAACTGCTCACTCTCAGAAAAGTTGGACCAGCGTGGTGGGATACGGTCCAAAAACCCCCTAATGGAGAAGGCGTGTATTAGAGGAGGCCTTTGTCCAGCTGTGGACTATCACAGGCTAATGACGATGATAAACAACCGATGAATAATCAATTGTATATAATCATATATCATTGATTATTCATCGGATACTTGCGATTGTGTATCGATATATCGCAATATTGAATATCGGTTAAAACATCGATATTTCGAATTATCGATATATTTTTGACAAGACTAGAACGGACATTTGTCAGCCGACCGTCGCCTGTGCACAGCTTGTACCATCGGCCGTGTTTGCGATATAATTAGTTATTTAATAATTGTGATCGAAATTAATTAATTGGTTAAAATAAAGAAGTGTGTTCTGAAGTGATTTCTGTGTTTTAAAATATAATCCCGGACCCTGATCTTATATATACTATAAACAAGTATTTGTGTTTATGTATGTACAAACTGCCTCTGTAGCCAGCATTGGTTATGGGCTAGCGCTTTCAAAACCGGAGGTTGTTAGTTCGAATCCTGAATTGACTGGATAATGGACTTTTTTAAATCTAATTTTATTAATGCAATGTACTATAGTTTAAAAGGGTCACTTTTGGACCCTGTAGTTTATAATGTAAACAAATCTTATGTCGAACAACAATGACGCTTGAAGCAAACGCATTCTCATTGGTGAAGCGCGGCCATTTTGAATTTGTTTGATTTTGGCAATTCAATTCGGTTTCAAACGAAGGTGGATTTAATGCTAATGGCATTAAGTCCGCCTTTGTACCAGTATGGTGTACTTAAAGTATAAAATTAATATTTAAATAAATTTCCCCCGCAGGCAAATATGGGAGGGGCGAATCGAAATGCAGTTTAGACGATGACTTCTCGCAGAAGAACTTGTTGACCCTCAGCCTTCCGGACTTTGGTGATGTGATGAATGAGGTTTTAATGATTTTTCTATGTTTATTATTAGCTTCTAACCGAATCTATCGTGTGACAAAAACAATATACTAATAAACTCCAGAGGAACATAAATAAACTCATAATTTTATATTACAAGTAGCAGTCCGTTCCATGCTCTGCATGTGTTATTTTTTACATAATTGTACAGGAATTTTCTAGAATAAAAACTAAAAAATGTCACTCAAGCTTTCAAACGGTGGAAGAAATAACATACAAACACACAAAAATACATATCTTTCCTCTTTACAATATATGGAATAAGTTTTTTTTTTTTCATAACATTCTTGTGTATATTTCTATATATTGGCACATTTTGACGTTTTTGCCTGCTCTACTGCCACCGTAGCCTAGTGGTAAAGGCGTGTGATTTAGAAACCCGATGTCGTGGTCTAGAATCATGCGGGGAACACAACTAATTTTCATTGTTGTTTCCTAGTTGGTCAGGGAAATTTGGGCCGATCTACCAATTGTCTGAAAAGTAAGATTATCCATGCGTCGGATGGGCATGTAAAAAGTCGGTCCACCCAATGCGGGTTGCATTGGACCAGCGTGGTGGGATACGGTCCAAAAGCCCCCTTATGGTGAAGGCGTGGAGTAGGTGAGGCCTATGTCCAGCTGTGGACTAACACAGGCTGATGATGATGACGTTTTTAGGATATCTGATATACTATTTTTGCCCGTAAAAGGGGGGAGAATAACAGGACGTTCGCCTGATGGTAGATGGTTGATGTTACAGCTGATCATATTTGTCAGACCTCCGTCCCTCTAGTGTGACGTCACATATTTATTATTATATTCATGAAAGTTGGCCTGTCATGTAAGCCCCACTGTCCACTGACGGCCGATCTGCTAGCATGAGAGTAAGACAGATCCGATTGAAAGTAGCAATTGGTCACTTGCCTCAGTTGACTCTCTGGCTGACAATTATGAGGCACTCTTATTAATGGACTCCACGAACTGTCTTGGCCTTCATTAAAAGGGGCTTATGTCCGCCAGGTAGTATTTGGAGAGACGTCACGAAATTAGGGATCCCCCTCCCATCCCCTTGTCCCAGTTCCCTCCCCCCTAACTACTTGACCTGACTTGAATTATAGACGGCCCCTTACTTGAATTAGAGGCTCCATAAATTACGTCACACGAATGTCATGGTTTTATTTATTTATTAGAACGAGTTTTAGAAATTTGAAAGTTTTTATACAAATATTATATTAAAACTAAAAAAAAAATAAAATACGCTACACATGTATATTAAAAAAAAACTAATATACATATATATATATATATATATACATTATAATAAAAAGTTTATCTGAAGATTTTATTAATCCGGCGATATGTTCTTAAGCAAGTACTCTTTTACTTTTCGCCTTAAAGTCATTTTACCCGCCATCTTGTGACGGATAAAATGACTACGGTGAGCAGGGCATTGGGCGTAGATCTTTGTCACTGACATCACATAAGTATTTAAATTGGGGAGATATTTAGGACTTAGTAATAGAAGAACTAAGAAATTAATATTTCCCCCCCTCCCCATCTATGTCCGAGCTATATACATACAAATGAAACGTAATCAATTTTCCATGTATATATGCTTTTAAATTTTTCTATCTACTGGTATTATCATAGATATATACCAATAGAGTTTTATATAACGTTTTTAAATGTCTCGTTTATAGTAAAGATGCCACAAATATTCGTCTACCGTTCGGTATTCGGCCGAAGAGTGAGTGTTATATGGGTTCATTACCAATATAATACAAAACTTTTGTAAATATAATTGGTCGGTTCTAACTTGATATAAACAGATCTATAGATATAAACAGGATTTTCAGCATTTGTCGTTTGTTCGTTTTCGTCACATATGGTCTAAGTTTCAGAAAATAACCACTTACTATATAGGCTACTTCAGGAAGAGGAAAGGTAGTTTAGCGAATGGTCGTTATGATTGGTTGCAATTTATATTGGCGCTTCGGCCGACAGTTTTGCCGAATATCCGTCACTTCGGCCGACAGTTTTGCCGAATATCCGTCACTTCGGCTGACAGTTTTGCCGAATATCCGTCACTCCGGCCGACAGCTTCGCCGAATATTCGGTATTCGGTGAAATCACTATCGTGGCAACTCTAGTTTATGGTGCTTGTTTTCACTCGTAAATTTTGAACATAACGCCATCCCCATAACGTGTGACGTAATTTATGGACGCCCTTAATGCTGATTTTCACTAAGAAAAATCTCAATGTACTTTTGTTCTAGATCAACCTCGATGGAGTTTTCAGTGTTGCCCTAAAACTGGAAGACGCGAACGCGCTTCGTCCATTTCTTGATCTGATTTGGCGTGAATGTGAGTATTTAACACTATATCTAGTGTATCTACTAGCTTTTTTATTTTAAAGTACATTTCCCACTAAAACTAGTCAAAATTATTAGTTTGGTAAATCCAGTGTTATTAGAATATAATCTCTTTGACTAATCGCAACATAATTTATTCCCAAACTGAGCAAAGCCTGTTGTGTTCAAACTATTTGATTGATAAATACATGGATTTACTTTTTTTCTTTGTAAATGAATACGTATTATATAGATATAAACACCCAGACAGGACAATCCCTAGGCTCGTTACACTATATTTTTGCTCATTGGGATTCGAACCCGCACCCTATGGCGTAACAGTCTTTGGGTAATCTACTGTTAGGCTCATATTATAAGCGATATTGTACTAAAATTTTATTAAAATCCATCTAGTGGTCTAGAAGATATAGTGACGAACATGCATCTTGTAAAATTTCGCATTTATAATTTTGGTATGATAAAAACTGCCTCCGTAGCCTAGTGGTATGGGCTTGTGCCTCAGAAACCGGAGGTCGTGGGCTCGAATCCCCCGGTCTCTTGACTGCTCTGCTAATTTTTTCCTAGTTGGTTAAGGCAATGCGGGATGATTATTTATCAGATGGGTATGTAAAAAGTCGGTACTGCGCTTTATCTCTCTCCGGTTGTGTCGGTCATCCGTCCCATCGGACGATAAGAGTGAAGCAATAGGGAGTGCACCTGTGTGCGTACACTTGTGTACTATAACATCTCCTGTGCTATTTGACTAAACTGCCTCCGTAGCCTAGTGGTATGGGCGTTTGCTTTAGAACTGGAGGTTGTGGGTTCGAATCTTGCGGGGACTCGACAAATTTTCATTGTTGTTTGCTAGTGGGTTAGGGCAATTTGGGCCGATCACCAAATTGTCTGAAAAGTAAGATGATCCATGCGTCGGATGGGCGTGTGAAAAGTCGGTCCACCCACCAACCCGCATTGGACCAGCGTGGTGGGATACGATCCAAAACCCCCTAATGGATAGCGGTGTATTAGGGGAGGCCTATGTCCAGCTGTGGACTATCACAGGCAGATGTATGATGTATGTATGTATAGTATAATATAGATCGACCGCCGTAGTTGAAAGCGACTTGGGATTCATTATTATTATTATGATACAAATACATAGAATAACGATTCCTTTATGTATTTTTGTACGCGTTATATCAATTCGCAGCTACCAATGTTTTTTCTTTTCTTAAGGTTGACCGCCAGGAAATGCTAGTAGATTTAAGCCACCTTTGTACAGATTACTGTTTGCCAGTAAGTTTGAATGATTTAATAATATTTTGTCGGTACATTTCAGCGATGAACCGTCCGCTCTCCAGCCAGAAGGAGATTCTTCTTTGCAGAGGAATGTGGCTCCTTGCCAGAGCTATGCAGCCCATACCTGACAGATATCTCGACTGCTGCACTGAAGTGGCTGCCCGATCTTTGTTGAAGGTTCATTGATTACTCTATATTCTGTGATTGGATACAGAAGAAGGAATTTTAGTATTTATATGGTCCTCGGCATAGTGGTAAGAGCGTGTGCTTTCAAACCGGAGGCGGTGGGTTCGAAGCCCGCGGGGAGTCGACAAATTTTCACTGTTGTTTCCAAGTTGGTTAGGGCAATAAGGCCGATCACCCAATTGTCTAAAAAGTAAGACGAACCATGCGTCGGATGGGCATGTAAAAAATCGGTCCACCCACCAACCCGCATTGGGCCAGCGTGGTGGGATACGGTCCAAAACCCCCTAATGGATAGGGGTGTATTAGGGGAGGCCTATGTCCAGCTGTGGACTGACACAGGCTGATAATCAATGATATAACAGATGAAGTTCTTCCCAGAATTCATCATATATTCATTCATAACGATACTATGTCAACCACTGCGAAGAACAGTGTTATCTTGCAAAATTATCAACAACTTCAGTGATATATTCAGACGATTCATCCGCTAAAATGTCTTAAATTATTTATCACGCATTATCAGCAGAGGATGTAATTGGATAGACTTAACCAAATCCTCATTTCTTTTATACTTCTAAGATCGTGTTGTTGTTTATTAAAATTTAAAGCTGTTACATCATTGATGTTAATGTTGCCTTTTTTATTTTCATTGTGTCAAATTGTTTCTCGTTGTACTTTTCTTATCAATTGTCTTACGTGTGTTGTGTTAACAATTGCGTTGATATGCCTTTAGATAAAATAAAATAGATAATAAAGGCGATTATAAATAGCAACGGATAATAATAGCTCGTATAAAACTCGCAGCATCTGAGATTCGAACGGCGACCCGCGGTGCGCCGTGCCCTGGGCGATGCGCTGCAGCGATTGGCCGTCGGCCGCTGCGGGGACGACATGTCGCGAGAGATGGCCAATCAGGCCGCCCGTCTCTTGCGGAATGGTGACAACTGCTTCAGTATAGCTATATATTCTAGACTAGAGTCACTGTAGTCCAGTGGTTAGGGGGTGTGCTTTAGAAACCGGAGGTCGTGGGTTCGAATCCTACGGGGAGTAATTGACATTGTTGTTTCCTAGTTGGTTAGGCCAATGCGGGCTGCTTAAATGTGATGTGGTATTTGTAACAATATATATATAAGAAAGAAGGAAAGAAAGAATGAAAGAAAATATTTATTTGGTACATAAATATTACATATATGTGGCAGATCTCCGAGTACCCGCAAATCGGTAGTGTATGAACATCACTGTGTTCCTGTTTGAAGGCGTTATTTATTAAGCCGAGTTCAGTTAGAGTTATTTATCAACATTGTAAATAAGATACAAAATATCTTTACACAGGAATTTTAAAGGAATCAGAACTTACATAAGCCTACCTTGCCGCTCGGGGCGGTCTCGGTAACAATAAATTCCCCGGTTCATTTTCCAATCAAAGTTACTTTCTGATAAATAAGTCTTATCAGGTGTTTAAAAATTAAATTAAAACCGTCGTTCATATATAAATAATTTGTTAATATAATGAATTTGGATGGGCATATTAAAAGTAGGTCCTGCGACGTATCTCTCTCCGGTCGTGTCGGCTATCCGTCCCATCGGTCTTTGAGCATAAAAGAATAGAGAGTGCACCTGCGTTGGCGCGTACACTTATGAACTATAATATTTTCATCGCAGTTAGCTGTTGTCAAGTGTAGATTGGCTAACCTTACTTTATATCTTAACTGCCTCCGTAGCCTAGTGGTATGAGCGTGTGCTTTAGAAACTGGAGGTCGAGGGTTCGAATCCTGCGGCGACTCGACAAATTTTCATTGTTGTGTCCTAGTTGGTTAGGGCAATTTGGGCCGATCACCCAATTGTCTGAAAAGTAAGATGATCCATGCGTCGGATGGGCATGTAAAAAGTCGGTCCACCCACCAATTCGCATTAGACCAGCGTGGTGGGATACGGTCCAAACCTCCTAATGAATAGGGGTGTATAAGGGGAGGCCTATGTCCAGCAGTGGACTATCACAGGCTGTTGATTGATTTTTTTTTACTTTATATCTTTAAATTATGTATTATATATATCTTTTCTCGCAGCCCGTACCAAACCGGTCGGCGTGGACATATACCAAGCTCTAATACCCGTTCTGAGGGAAAACAACTCGTTGGCGAAGGAACTGCTCCCCCAACTCGTGATACGGATCGCGCGAACGAGGCTTTTGTACGCGAGCGTCGTGTTCGATGCGGCCTTGAACGTTTATTCGGACAAAATTGAACTGTTTCGAGATGATGACGGGTTCATCTTGGAGCTGCTGGTGGCTGTGGTTCGGAGGCAAGATGGCGGAATTTCACGTGATGGCCGAATGTCCCGTGATGGCGGAGTGTCACTTGATGGCGGGTTTCACGTGATGGCGGGGTGTCACGTGATGGCGGGGTGTCACGTGATGGCGGGGTGTCACGTGATGGCGGGGTGTCACGTGATGGCGGAGTGTCACGTGATGGCGCAACGACAAAGGCTTCAAATACCCGAAATGTCGACGAAATGGCGGATTTTCGCGTACTGAAGGCGTTTACGGAGTCCACCGTTGCTTTGTTAGAGAAGCTAAGCGACAATGATTCGTATAACGTAGTGGGCAAATTATTGAGCAACACAGATGTAGAACACAGTAGAGTGTTCTACCTTCTATCTGTGATCAGGAAGAAGTTGGGCCTAGATTCTGGGCAGTGTACGGTGTTATTGGAAAGTGTCACGTTAACAGATGGGCTGTTAACAAGGGATTGCATCGAGTGGTTCTCGCTCGGCTCGTGTCTCGGTCGGGAAGGAACCTGGGACCTCGTCTCGCTGAAAGGCGTCATACTTTCTGCACGGAGTACGCCGAGGCTCTGGTGGAGAAAGACCGTGAGGTAAATTTTTTTATAATATTTTAAACGACGCGCTTGGCGCAGTGGTTAGCGCCAGAGGGTGTGGGTTTGATTCCCACCACGGGAAAAATATCGTGGAAAAACATTATGTATTAACATAATGTGTATTTATCAGTCATCTAGTTGCCATAGTGCTAGCTAGCATAGTATATATGGTGTTGTGTTCTTGTACTAAAACATATATTCATTTGAATGTATCTGAAACAAGTCTATGGTTAAAATAGTATATAATTCTTTAGCTTACACGAACACTATACATAATATACAATAAAGTTTTACGGTTTCTTTCGTTTTTGATTCATCATCATTATCATCATCAGCCTGTGATAGTCCACTGCTGGACACAGGCCTCCCCTAATACACCCCTATTCATTAGGGGGTATTGGACGGTATCCCACCACGCTGGTCCAATGCGGGTTGGTGGGTGGACCGACTTTTTACATGCCCATCCGACGCATGGATCATCTTACTTTTCAGACAATTGGGTGATCGGCCCAAATTGCCCTAACCAACTAGGAAACAACAATGAAAATTTGTCGAGTCCCCGCAGGATTTGAACCCACGACCTCCGGTTTCTAAAGCACACACCTATACCACTAGGCTACGGAGGCAGTAATAAAATTATTAAGCTTTATTCTACATTATTATTAAAATTGACACCGACTTTTCGACGGTCGGTCCTATGACCATCGACCCTGGGATTGATGGGAAAGTCGGGTATTATTATGAACAATTGTAAAATATAATTAATTCATTTGTTCACGCGAATACTACACATTGTTCAATAAAAGGACTTTTTTTACGGATTTCATCGCGTTTATTATAGATACCACTGGCGGCTGCAATGATATAAGTTATCTTGCCTACTTTTCTACAATTAAGATCTGGAAACGCCGCTTCAGCACTGGCAACAAGACGCATGACATCTCAGTCTACCCCGTGACCACGGCCGCTGGAAAATGTTCGAAACGTCGGGAATTTAAAATGTTTAATAAACGGGATAAAATCCGTAAAAAAGACTCTTTATTTTATTTATTTTATTTACGCAATTATTATACATATCAAATCCATTAATTTACACATTTTCCGCGATACTTAAATATATTTATTACCGACGTTTCGGATTCTTTCCAGCATCCATGATCACGGGCAGACTAAGTTGGTATATGTCTGTATCTCAATGTTTTGGAATAGCCGTCAATTGTAAAATAATTGAACTCAAACAAATCTGTAAAACTATATTATTAAAAAAAAGATTTATGAAAGCATTTATTAAAAACCGAATTAAACACTTGCAGGGAGTGATCAGGCTTCTCCTAAAGACGATTACGGAGCTGAAGCCGTATCAGATTCTGCTATGTAGCGACGATCTGAAGCAGTGTTTAGCGAAATTCCACTCGCTCAAGTGCTTGACCGAAATCAGTTCAGGGTTGGAGACTTGGTGTCGTCAGCTCCTGACCGAGCTGGACTCCGATTTCACTAGCGCTTCCGAGGAGAATCGGTCTCTAGTGAAAGCCCTAATACTAGTCCTGAACTGGTTAAACGTAGGTCGTAACTATGCCGATGTTGGGCGAGTTTCGACGAGATGGCCGGACGCCATTGAGTCGTCGGAACGCCACGAATTGGAGTACAATATTGATCTGTTGCGATTGGCGTTGGAGTACAACGAGTGTGATGAATGGATTTGGCGTTCGTTGGGTGATGGCTCTTACGAGAGGCTGATGCCGGCTTTGTATCCACACCTGCTCGAGGACTCCTTCTTCGCGAGCGAGAAGAAGTGGCCAGCTCGACTGCTCAACGACCTGGTGAGGAACTGCGCCGAGAGGAGATTCGAGGAGTGCGGTCGCGTTCTGACGCTGGTGGACGAGGTATGTTCTTCATCGGCGTCTTTATTCTTCTCCATAAATTATGTTCTTAGCCGTTGCCTATTTTCTTTGATATATATGTTATTTAATTCACCATGATCAGCCTGTGATAGTCCACTGCTACACATAGGCCTCCCTAACACGCTCCTATCAATTAGGGCGTTTTTGACCGTATTTCACCTCGCGGGTTCAATGCGGGTTGGTGGGTGGACCGACTTTTACATCCGACGCATGGATCATCTTACCTTTAAGACAATTGGGTGATCGGCCCAAATTGCCCTAGCTTGAAACGCCCTAACCAACGAGGAAACAACAATGCAAATTTTGTTGAGTCCCCGCAGGATTCGAACCCGCGACCTATGGTTTCTAAAGCACACGTCCCTACCACCGTGCTACGGAGGCAGAGGTAGGAGGCATACGAAACCATGACATTTATGTTATGATGATGTTTTCAATACGTGATGATGGATGTTCCCGAGTTTACAACTAGCCTATGTTGCTCAAGGACATTATACCTTTCTAGCTTTGAAAGAGTCCGTAAAGTAATTTTATTTAATAATGTATAATATTCGCGAACAATAGAAATAATTATTGAAAGAGTGTTCCGAATCGATTTGGTATTTTCGGAGCCTATTCAAAATAAAAATTGAACAGAATATTAGTATACTAGCCGTTGCCCGCGGCTGTGTCCGCGTGGGGACATGACGATGGATATATTACAACGGCTGGTCAATAAAGCAATAAACTCTGCCGCTCGCAGCTTTGGCCTGGCTACAAGGAGCGCAGCAGCTTCGAGGAGAAGCGCTCCCTCCTCTCGTGCATCGCCCAATTCCCGGCGCGACCCCGCCGGGAGTCGAACCCCGTGCGCTGGCTGCAAGCGGTCATCGGCTCCAAAGAGTGCGCGCCGGAATCGATCCGTGGCAAGGCGCTACTGCTTAGCGCGTTGCCCACGGACGAGGAATTTCTGTAAGTCTCCCAATTTTCCTAAGTTATCATTGGCTCTAATTCCAACCAGGTTTAGCTGAATAACAGTTTTTACGCAGATCGATTGGCATCCGACCTCCGCAATCCAAAGGGTGAACTGCATTAGATGAATTAGTTGTCAAGTAATCCGACCTATAACGTCTGCCAAAGATGCCCATCCGATGCATGAAGCATCTTACTTTTCAAACATTTGGGTCCACGGCCCAAATTGCCCTAACCAACCAGAAAACAACGATAATACAAAGTTTACCCGAGGGATTCGAACCTACGACCTCCGGTTTATAAAGCAAGGGCCAATACTTCCAGGCAAAGGAGGCGGTTTCGGAGTAATATCAGTTGTTATGTACGAGTCTTCGTAGAGACGGTATGTCCCATTTTCCAAGGGTCGTCCGGGGTGGTACCACCGAGGTGCCTATTTCTGCCGCAACTCAGTAGTGTGGAAACTGTACTGTGTTCCGGTTCAAAGGGCACCGTAGCCAGCGTATTTACTCGTAACATCCTCTGTCTCACGGTAGGCAGCGCATTCATGATGATACACTCGGTATATCCGGTGTCCATAGGCGTAGGTGACCACTTCCCATTAGTTGGCCCGACTGCCTTTGTATTGGAGTTGCCACGAATAGAGATTTAGCCGAATACCGAATGTTCGGCCGAATACCGAATAGACGGCCGAAGCGCCGAATGTTCGGCCGCCGAACATGGATCCTAATGGATAGGGGTGAATTAGGTCGAAAATCCTAGTATTCGATTAGAATTCTTCGCGGTTAAATACGAAGAAAAGATGTCACGAATATTCGGCTTCTATTTGATATTCAGCCCATTCGGCCACATTTTTAGCATTCGGTACTCGAGCGAATGAAATGCTTCCTATCCTTCACATACCCAATACTAATTTATAACAAAAGAAAGTATGTCATTCACAATTATATAGATATATACTCGTCATTAAATTACACTAGTTTCGTAAGTTAAATTGGATTGATTGAATAGGACACTGCCTCCGTAGTCTAGTGGTGGTGGGTTCGAATCCTGCGGGGACTCGTCAAATTTTCATTGTTGTTTCCTAGTTGCTTAGGGCAATTTGGGCCGATCACCCAATTGTCTGAAAAATAAGATGATCCATGCTTCGGATGGCCATGTAAAAAGTCGGTCCACCCACCAACCCGCATTGGAACAGCGTGGTGGGATACGGTCCAATGGCCTATCCATTGTTGTGTGTTAAGGGAGGCCTATGTCCAGCAGTGGACTATTGCAGGCTGATGATGATAGGAGCGACTTTTCTCATGCACATGGATCATCACAAACGATCGGGTGATCAGCTAATACCTGAACTCAGTGTCGGTTAAACAGCGCCACTTGGCTGCTCGCGGCGGGCGCGCTGCCCGCGAAGCCCTCGGAGGCCCGCGGCGGCGAGGCGCTGCTGCTGCGGGCGCTGCTGGCGGCGCTGCCCTCCACCGGCTCGGCCCTCGTGCTGCGCCTCGCCCCGCTGCTGGCGGCCACAGGTTCGGTTCCCGGCCTTCCGCCCATTCCTGCCCCGGTGGTCGAAGAAGGACGTCTTCTATGCCCGTGATGCGATTGGAGCGTTTTGAATGCGAGCCTGATATATAACCAGTATATGTGACGATACGGTCCAAAACCCCCTAACGGGTAGGGGTGTGTTAAAGGAGGCCCACGTCCAGCAGTGGACTATTACAGGCTGATGATGATGATGATATATGACGATAGAACTAGAGAAGACTTTTGTCCGTCCGTCTGTCTGTTCAAGCTAATCTCTAGAACGTATGGTTTGATCTTGACGCATGGATCGTCGCACTTTACAGGAAATCCCGTATTGCCCGTTTCCTAAAGCTTGAGCCCATGCCGTATACTGCCGATTCTCTTACGCCCGATCCTTTTCAGCTCGGAGGCTTCCATTTACGAACCGGTCGTAGTTTATTTCACGATTAATAAGAGAGCGTAATTCTTTCTTTTGTGGACAACTAGCTATAGCCCGCGACCTCGGCCGCATTTTAATATACGTTACTAAAAACAAGTAGCCAAAGTTGAGTCCCGTCAAAATCGGAGCAGACGGACAAAACTTTTAAAAATTGTTGCCTTGTTATATGTACCGGTTGTTTATCACAATGTGCTCATTTGAAATCGATTATTTTATTGTTACAAACGGACACTCTAATTTTATTATCAGTACTAGCGGACGCTGCCACGCGTTGCTGCGGCCAGGTTTTACTTATTTTGCTTTGTAATAAACAATTCAAGGGCTTAAGATAAACGGAAAGAGAATATCGGTCATCACGACAACCATATTTTATTAGATAAATAGCATTTGTAAAAAACATTGAACCCGATGATGCTTACGTACTTAATAGCAGTGGTATAAAAATAGACTGAGGACAATTAATCGAAATGTTCCTTCTGTTGATATCGTGCAAAGTTGCATACAAAAGAGTCTGTTTCAAAAATTATTATTGTATATTTAATCATTACTTGTCTACTAAAAACACAATTTTAATGTTTAGTTGCATGGTTATTGAAAAAACTAATAACAAAAGTTGATTACATTCCTCGCAAGCGTAAGGAAACAATAATCGTATGAAGTATTTATTTATTTATTTAAACTTTTGCACTAAGTGTACATACCGCCTATGTACACTTAATGCCAAAGGCATTTTCTGCCAGTCAACCTTGGGGTGATGCAGAGATAAATATATATATATCGAAAATAGTAGTATAATATCTGTAAACATATCTGACTAAATAGTTAAATTTGAGTTCATAAGCAAGTGCTCTTTTACCTTTCTCTTAAAAGACACAATACTTTCCGCCGTCTTGATTTCCAGAGTAATAAATAACGAATATACAGTACCTTTAATCGTATACGCAGTTGAATATGTCGTAAAAATATTTCCTTTATATAGGATATAACATCGCTTTTATTAATTTTGCACTGTAAAAATTAATTTCTAATTTTTACGTTTTATGTTGTTGGCACATGTTAGGAAGCTATTTTATTCATTACTTTTTATTTAATTGATGGCTTGGTATAAAATAACGGCGTTTAAAATTGCTTTTTGTTTTAAAAAATAGATAAAAATTGTTATAAAATTAACTGACCGAAATTAATTAATTTTTAGCAATTTTTTATTGCCAATTTTCCTATTATCAACGAAAATTTATACTATTACACCGCGCCATCTATTGACAAACAAAGCAATCAATCGCCAATTGTCACAATCGTTTTGTAGCTAACATTTTGCATAAAATAATAATAGAAAAATAAATTGTTATAAAACATTATTGCGATTATAAATTAGGCATCATGCATCATCAGCCTTTGATAGTCCACTGCTGGACATAGGCCTCCCCCTTAATACACCCCTTTCCATTGGGGGGTTTGGACCGTATCCCACCACGCTGGTCCAATGCGGGTTGGTGGGTGGACCGACTTTTTACATGCCCATCCGACGCATGGATCATCTTACTTTTCAGACAACTGGGTGATCGGCCCAAATTGCCCTAACCAACTAGGAAACAGCAATGAAAATTTGTCGTGTCCCCGCAGGATTCGAACCCACGACCTCCGGTTTCTAAAGCACTCGTCCATACCACTAGGCTACGGAGGCAGTTATAAATTAGGATATAAGCTATTCTATCTTTTAAGTTGGATTAAACTGCACATGGTTGGCGAGTATATTTTAAAATCGGTTAAGGATTTTAGGAGTTCACCCACCAACCCGCATTGGACCAGCGTGGTGGGATACGGTCAAAAAACCCCCTAATGGAGAAGGCGTGCATTAGGGGAGGCCGATGTCCAAAAGTGGACCAACACAGGCTGATGATGATGATGATGATAGATAATCTAGTAATGGAATGCTTGCTCCGGCTTTTGTTTCCAAATACGAAATATGTATATAACTGTTTATTATTTTTGACGATGTCATAAAGATTAGCCGGCAGAGTTCTTCCCAGTTCAGATGCTTCCACTTCCGAACCGTGGTAGCTAATTTGACGATGAATAAGCAAGGGAACTGGTCTATTAAACAAAGACATTTGAACTCCTGCGTACACCAGGCGACGAGGACAGTTGGTGCGTGCACGAGCTGGACTCGTGCCTGGACTCGCTGGCCTCGGGCCGGGGCCTGGAGGTGGCCGAGGAGCTGTTCCGCTACAGCGAGGAGCAGCAGGCGCCGAGGGTCTGCAGCCGGCTGCTG
Source organism: Lamproptera curius (assembly GCA_029286875.1). Classification (NCBI taxonomy): domain Eukaryota; kingdom Metazoa; phylum Arthropoda; class Insecta; order Lepidoptera; family Papilionidae; genus Lamproptera; species Lamproptera curius. Next base: position 125,458 of record JAGSMT010000099.1, read on the forward strand.
GTTCCCCTGCTCAGGTGCGTACTTCGCTAGGAATACTGATGGCCTAGAGATATGAGAGTTTTGTTTTTGTGTGCATGAAGTACTGAGAATTTTATATGCTTATGTTTTTAATATAAGCATGCTAAATACCTCATTGAATCGTCTCGCATTATCTCTATGGGTAGGGCTAAAAATAGCTCTATTTTTACGGGGATACGCCTGGGTTAGTGCCACCGTGTTGCCTATTTCTGCCGATGATCAGTAGTGCATAAGTTGGTATTCCGGTTTAAAGGGCGTCATAGCCGGTGTAAATACTGAGTAACCGTTTTGTGCCTGCGTCTAACGCATTTATAGCTAAGCCGTATCACTTGCAATCAGATGAACATCCCTCATTGTTGGAGCATTGTATACGGCTGAACTGAACAACAATTATATGGAATACACCGACACTATAGACGTTTCAACTATGTGATGAGTTGACCAAATCTACAATTATGCCCCCACAATGTAATGGAGGGGAACGAAATGTGACTGAAAAAGAGCGCTTAAATTTCCTGGTGATACAAGCACTAAGCGTAATCTCAATATTTGAAAGTAATGCTAGTAACGGAAAATTATACCAATTATAAAGAACATATAGAAGAGTTCGGCTAAAACAGACCAAATGGAGAAACGTACATAATGTATGGTCCCCTATTACTGATTTTAGATGTTAAACACATTTACAATTGTTTAACTATCGTTGCAGACGCAGCTCGTTCCCGATTGGCGCGTTGAAGGGCTTCTTCTCGGCGATCGCAGAGCGGCCATTGGCTGCGCTGCGGAGGGTGCCGCGCGCCTCCGCCAATGAGGGCGCGCTGCGGACGTACGTGCGCGCGGCGCTCTTGCTGCGAGTGGCCTTCGAGAAGGTTGTTTGTGATCCTGATGATGTTATAAAAGCCAAAGTTTGTGAGTGGACCCACCGACCCGCATTGGACCAGCGTGGTGGGATACGGTCCGAAATCCCGTACTGGATAGGGGTGTATTAGGGGAGGCCTATGTCTATGGACTAACACAGGCTGATGATGTGATGTCGTGAGTGTGGATGTTTCTTACTCTTCCATTCAAGAACCACATAGTGGATTCTACTGATAATTTGCATAACATAGCTTATGTTATGCCTGTGATAGTCCACTGGATATAGGCCTCCCCTAATACACCCCTTTGTATTAGGGGGTTTTGGACCAAATCCCAACACGCTGGCCCAATGCGCGTTGTTGGGTGAATTAAGGATATAGTGTTGTTTATTGAAGATGTAATTAATAGTGTCATGTATGCAAAAAAAATCATTCATCGGTTCAGCTACTCAGCATTCAGCTACTCTGGCACGAACTGCATCAACATTTGGGCTCATAAAAAATTAGTGTGTAATAATGATTGTGTCAAATCACAATCACCACCCAGGTACAAACGCGGGGCGAGGCTAGTTGACTATATTCATCACTAGTTGTAGTCCGAGACATGGTCCGCGTGGTAAAAAAAGAAATTCATTGTTTTTTTTTTCTTTTAATGTAAGAAAAATGTAGTCAATTATCTTTGGCTATCTTTCAGTGAAAATCCCGTTAAAATCGGACAAACCCTTCCAGAAAAAGGAACGAACAAACAGTCTGACAGGCAAATTTTGTTTAAAATGTTTTTTATATTTATATATTACTATGTTTTTATTTTATTCATTTAATAACGACTATTTTGAAGATACAAACAGAGACCTCAATTTTATTTATTTCTCATCTTCATCTGCCTGTGCTAGTCCATTGCCGGACGTAGGCCTCCCCCAATTCACACACTTCTCCATTAAGGGTTTTTTGGACCTCATCCCACCACGCTGGTCCAATGCGGGTTATTTATTTGTACAGATAAATAAATTAAATATATATAAAACCGTTCCGTTCTCCTGTTTCAGTTGCCGAGGGAGAGTCTGATGGAGACCAGCTCGATGCTGTACAGCAAAAAGGCCGGTGTTGGAGACAAGAGCTTCTACCTGGAGAAGGAGGTGGCCAAGACCTGCTTGACCCTGGCGAGGCTGCTGCCGGGGCCTGCCGAGGCCGCAGAGGGACTGAAGGGGGCCTCTCTGTGAGTGTCCGGCTTGAAGGACTGCGGACATGTTTGACGCGTTATACGTACAGTTTTGTGTCAGTATATGAATGTGGTGGGTGACTTTTAACTGGAGGTCGTGTCTGGAGGACATACCCAGTTGCCTGTTTCTTTCGCTAACCGGTCGCGTGTAAAAGGTACTTACTGTCTTCCGGTTTGATGTGCGCCGGTTGTATGACCAGCGTAATTAACGGATAAACGGGGCGTGACGACGTTGGCTCCGGGGCCTTCAAACCGGAACAAGGTTTTTACATAAAGGCAACGCCCCCCCCCAGACAGCCTCCCGCGAAAGGGCACCTAAGACCTCTGAAACAAACAATGTTTTCGCTTTATAATTTTAGTGATCATCCTGATCTTTGTTATTGTATTTTTCACTGGAGGAGGCCTTTACCCAATCTATCTAAACTTTTTATGTTTCAATAATGTAATGTAACTTGTAAAATAACGTTAAATAGTTGTAAGTTGAAATATATGTAATGATAGGGTATAGGAAATAAAGAGACCTTCATCATCATCATCATCATCAGCCTGTGATAGTCCACTGTTGGACACAGGCCTCCCCTAATACACCCCTATCCATTAGAGGGTTTTGGACCGTATCCCACCACGCTGGTCCAATTGCGGGTTGGTGGGTTATTATTATTTTATTATTATTTATTATTATTTATTATTATATCCTGATCGTTTGAAATATATGCAATGTTTATATGTTTTCAAGACAATTCCATCGGGAGATCTTCAACTGCTTGTGCGCGGCGATATGTCGCTGGGCGCCCGATGGGGGGAAGTACTACGAGCTGATGTTCCACCTCGAATCCTGGGGGCGGCTGGTGGACCCTCGCGAGGAGTACGATCTCCCCATCAGGGTTACGGTGAGTCAAGGCATGGTAAATTGAGAGATATTCAAATACAGATATCTCTTTAAATATAGAGGTTCACATTTGCTTATTGATTCTCAAACAAGCTACCACCGGTTCGGAATAGGACGCCTCACACCTAAGAGGGACTGGCGTAAGAAACTCAGTGGGTTATTTTTTTATATCATCTTATATAATACTACCAAACAATATAAGCATACATATCATTTTAAATACATATAATGTCCCCTAGTCGATTCCGAATACGGCGGCTGAATTATATTAGAGATGAGCCAACTGCGCAGGAGACATTATAGTGCCCAGTTATACGTGCAAATACAGATGCAATCATTATTCTTTCACTCTCATTGTCCGATGGGACGGATAACCAACACGATCGAGGAGTAATAAGGCGCAGGACAGACTTTATACGTGCCCATTCGACGCACGCCTAGGATCCCCTTACTTTACAAGCAATCGGATGGAAGGCCCGCAATGCCCTAACCAACTAGGTAGCAACTTAGAAAAGCAGTTGAATCTTCGCAGGATTCCAACCCATGACCTCCAGTTACTCAAGCGCAAACCTTTACCACTAGGCTACAAAGGCATTTAATATTTTAACCACTTTAATCGCAATAATAACTAGTCTATGTCCTTTCCTGGAATCTATTCTACGTATCAGAAATTCATTGAAATCGTGTCAATGGTTAAGACGATAAAGACGGACAGACAGACAGACATTTATAATATTAGTATGCATTGGAATTGGACTAGAAGCAGGGGCGGATTACTAGTATAATATATTTAAGAATCGTTCTTTCATTTAAAATTCTAGCGTCAGGAGTCGACGATTCGCAACGCCGGCTCCGCGGCCGACGCCGGCGTCCTACGAACCAGAACAGTGACGAGGACCCTCAGCACGTACTCTGAAGATCTGGACCACTTCGATTTGAACCAGCCACCCGAGGAGCAGGTAAACTAGCTAGCTAGTAAGTTTGTAATATAATTTTTTTGAAGTGAAACTTCTTTATCTGGGTTGGAAAAAATTTTGTGTCACATTTTTTCGTTACGCGTCACATTTTTCCGTTACGCGCCATCTTATATTTATCACGTCACTATAGAGCGTCGTTGTCGTCGGTATTGTTATTAATAAGCCATTAATAACACAAATATATAAAAAAGGACATCAATGATAGTAATAATTCTATTACAATTAATGAAACTCAATAATAATCTTTGTAGTAATAAGCTACAATGAAATAATTGTAGAATTTGTGTTTATGTCTATGATGATAAAAGCATTTTATTAAACTTTATCTAATTAAATTTTACCGACCCAATTTCTGTAAAGATGCATATAGTAAATAATTATTTGGAAAAATAACGTCATAAATAAGTGTCACTTCTTACGAGTGTACGCTAGTACGCGCACACATTTTTTTTTATATCGTCAGAACAACAGACTGAATCCATAGCCAAAAAAAAGCCTTTGTTACATGTACCGGTTGTACGCGTGCGTTGTGTACAATCTGTTGGGATGACCATTTATTCAACCATTCTAAATAATATAATCTACTATCCAGGTTAGCTGCATATCAGCTTTTGCGTAGAGCGGCTAGCATATGACCTCCACAGCACAAAGGGTGAACCGCATTCTAAGGATGAACTAGTTGCCAGTAAATTTGGAGGCATCCACTTCCTATAACGAACGCCAAAGATGGTCACAAACACGTCTTGACACGCCCATCCGTTGAATCGTCTCACTTTGTAGACGATTGGCTGAATTCGTCATTTTTTATTTATTCTTTATGCACAAATTATGTACAAAGGCGGCCTTAATGCCAATGGCATTGTCCACCAGTCAACCTTTGGGTGGTTCAGAGATAATAATGTGGGTGCACATGGATAGGCTAATAAAAAGTGCAAATAGTATTCATTTATATATAAAAAAAATCATATAATACCAAATATTAAAACATCATCATCATCACACCGTGATAGTCCACTCGACAAGAAACCTTCCAATACCTAATCCATTGAGGGTTTTTGGACCCGTATCCCATAGTCAATGCGTTGTCGGTGGACGTCTTTTACATGCAAAACAGCAATGGATCTTCATGTTAAGCGAAATGCGAGTCGGTAAAATTGTCTTAACACTATGGAACAAAATAGAACTCGAATGGGCGGATTCAGTAAACCCACGCTTACGGTTTCTATAGCTAAATTTGCGCCAGAGCCACGAGTACGGCAGACATAAAAGCCATAAACATTTTCACTACATACCTATATACATTTAACGACCTAATGTCCTTATTGATTAACACTGGAGAGTTTTTTTTCCACAACGAGACTTTACGCTAAACTATCTAGCGGTAAGTTTGTATATAATTGATTCATGGAACTGACCATGATGATTAGAGGTGGGCAGTGCTTTGAGAAACGGTATGTGATTCGAATCCTGCTGGGATTGAACAAATTTAATTTTGTTACCTAATGAAGGGCACTGAGAGCCAAAAAAATGCCTTTGATAAAGTAAGACGACCCTTGCGAATGAAGCATGTGCATTAAAATCGATCCCCAGTAACCCGCATTTGACCAGTGGTGGGATATGGCCAATATATTCCCCTAATGGATCAGGTTGTATTATGGGAGCCTATGTCCAGAATTGACTATCACAGGTAGATGATGGATGAACGTCAGAAACAAACATCTGAATCCATAGCCTAAATAAAATTTTTGTTACAGACAACGTGGTGTACGCGCTGTTAGCCAATTGTTCTAACGTTTATTCGACCTTCTAAATAAACACCACGTCCAGATTACTGAATAACATCTCCACAACCAAATGTGAACTGCACTTCTAGAGAACTGTTCCTGTAGAAATTGGATAGGCACGACTTCTAGACAACGCTTAGTGATGTCTTTAAAGAAAATTTTCTCACTTTTGAGCAATTGACCTGAATTTATTTTGCAGAACTGTTCCTTTGAACCTTAGAGACAATGGCACATATTAGTTCGTCAAAAATTAATAGTGAATTATGTTACTTTGTAACAACTAATTGTACTACATATTTTCTCGTGTGTCAAATTATGTAATACAATGAACCATGTTAGAGGGATGACTGTATGTGATTTTTTCTTTTTAAGACACCGACTCGCGAAAGTGTTTGTCTGATGGTGACTAATACGCCCCGCCCATTAGATAGCTTACGTCTTCACTATCGTGCCCTTCAAACCGGAAGACAGTAGTGTTTCTACGCTGAAATGGGCACCGCGATAATATTATTCCAGACGGTCCCTTGTAAAAATTGGTTGCCTGTAAAATCGGTATACGGGCGAAAGTTATACGCGACGTCTTTTAGTGGTAGAATGATTTTAATATGAATATTCATTGGTAAAGTAGGAAGAAGGATCAACTCTCTATTTTCTTCCCTCTGTCTCTCTTTTTATTAAGCAGGCCAACTGCGCACGAGTAAGAGAAACACGTGCCTCTCACTTTCTCTTATGGTTGCTTACGGAGAGCGTTACGTGAGCGGCGCTGTGACACAGTTTTCGGGAGTGCCTCCCTATTTTTAACCTATTTATAAGACGTTGTCACGTCAAATAGTAAACCTACCAACTTTAAGGTATCTAAAAATACACGTGTGATATAATTTTTTATTGCATACGCAGACTGAGCAGTCGGGCCACTGATGGGAAGTGGTCACCGACGCCCATAGGACATTGGCAATACCTGTGGTATCGCCGACGCGCTGCCTACCGTGAGACATAGGTGTTAAGTCTTGTTTACCCAGTGAATACGCTGGCTACGATGCCTTCAAACCGGAACACAGAGCTGTGTTCACACTACTGCTTTGCGGCAGAAATAGGCACTCATGGTAGTACCCACCAGACGGTCCCATGTTAAAGAGGACTCACCACCGGTATAATTTTAACAATCGCCAGGTGATTGTCGAGGAGACGCAGCCATTGCCGTGTTCGGGTCTGAACGGCCACCCCTGCGCCGCGAGCCTCTCCGCCGCGGTGGGCGCAGCCAGCCAACGGGCGCCCTCGGGCTGGCTGCCACCGCTGGCCGAAGGCCTTCGAGCCGGACAGCGCAACCTCCGCTGGCTGCTGGCTCAGGTGCCGATGTCGCATTCCATGTTTCTACTACTATATTTCAACTCAAGTCATCACCATCATCATCAGCCTTTCATAGTCCACTGCTGGACATCGGCCTCCCCTAATGCACACCTTCTATATTAGGGGGTTTTTGGTCCGTATCCCACCAAGCTGGTCCAATGCGGGTTGGTGGGTGGACCGACTTTGTACAACTGACGCATGGATCATAGTACTTTTCCGACTATTGAGTGGTCAGCCAAAATTGCCCTAACCAACTAGGAAGAAACAATGAACATTTTCATTGGTTTTTCCTAGTTGGTTCCGCCGAACCCACGACCTACGGTTTTTAAAGCGCGCGCCTCCACTCCATGGGCTACGGAATCAGTGGTCAACCTATTTATATACCTGATCTCTTTATTTATACGACATTACTCACTGGCACTAAGCAACAAAGTTCCATTTTAATGGATATGAGAATCCCTATTTCACTCTCAGTTAAATACGTTTATCAAAATATTGAATAGCCTACTTCCTTTCTCAGTATGTATTCTTAGAATTTGCAAATTTCATCGAAAACGTAATTATTTCTATTGCTTGCGCGAATATTATACATTATTAAATAAAATTACTTTACGGATTTTATCGCGTTTATTTTACATTTTAAGTTCTTGACGTTTCGAACACTTTCCAGCGGCCGTGGTCACGGGGTGGACAAAATAACGCGATAAAATTCGTTAAGTCATTTTATTCATCGAAAACGGTTCAAAGTTTTAGGCGTTTAAGACGTACGGACAGACGGATAGAGTTACTTTCGTATTTATAACATTAGTATGAGTATAAGAGTAATAAAGATGATTTAATGATTTGACGATGCTTTAAACAACGGCCAATATATCGTATTGGGAACTGACTCGGTACTCTAGCGGTATTGGCTTGCGGATTCAAAACCGTGGGTAGCTAGTTCGGACACAGTTTGTCATGATTACGCCCTATTTGGTTAGGGTAATGCGGGCTGATCAGCCGATTGTCTCGAAGGCTCTGGTCGTGTCGGTTTTCCGTCCCGTCTGAATATTAGAGTAAAAGAAAAAATAGTGCACTTGCGTACGCATTATGATATCTCCTGGGTGGATAGATGATCACGCATTTAGAACGGAGGCCGTAGTTCCTATGTTGAATCTACCTATGTGGTGTAGATGGCGCTGTTTTGAATGTTTTTGGCGGATTTTCACGTTGTTCATTGTCGTTAATTCATTTACCCACTAACCCGGTCGGGACCAGCGTGGTGGGATACGATCCAAAAACCCCCTGAAGGAGACGGCGTGCGTTAGGGAGGTCTATGTTCAGCAGTGGACTAAGACAGGCTGATGATGATCATGATGATGATGATGAATGATGAATTCATTTATTGACTTTTTCCCCCCTTGTTTATTATTTTTTCTCTCCCTTGTGTAGTATGAAACGGATAAGTATAACCATTTAGGTTTTGTTTTTATAAAAACTTTAATCGACTTTTAGTGTTTAGAGGCCGTCCATAAATTACGTCCTACGAATTTCTAGATTCTATGACCCATCCTTGACCCAACTTCCTCCGTAGCCTAACGGTAAGGACTTGTAATTTAGAAACCGAAGCTCGTGGGTTTGAATCCTGCGGGGACTCAACAAATTTTCGTTGTTGTTTCCTAGTTGGTTAGGACAGTTTGGGCCGATCACCCAATTGTCTAATAAGTAAGATGATCCATGTCGGCACACCCACCAATCCGCATTGGACCAGCGCGGTGGGATACTTAATGAAATGGACCTCTCAAAATTCAGCTGCCCCCCCCCCCTCCCCCTCATTATCTAATTATCATTATAAACCTCGATGATACCTTACATAAGTATTATTTAACAGGTCGTATGCAACTGCAGGGAGACTTTGAAGCCCCACGCCAATTGTCTCCTTCCGGCGTTGCTTGAGATGGTGGTGGACACTTCGGAGGAGGATGAAGTTCTCAACGGACTGCACATAGATGTGGTATGTAAGTTTCCTAATAATTTCATCATCATCATCAGCCTTTGATAGTCCACTGCTGGACTTAGGCCTCACCTAATACACCCCTGTCCATTAAGGGGTTTTGGACTGTACCCCACCACGCTGCTCCAATGTAGGTTGGTGGGTGGACTGACTTTTTACATGCCCATCCGACGCATGGATCATCTTGCTTTTCAGACAATTGGGTCATCGGGGCAAATTGTCCTAACCAACTAGGAAACAAGAATGAACATTTTGTTGAGTTCCCGCAGGATTCGTACCCACGACCTGCGGTTTCTAAAGCACACGCCCATACCACTAGGCTACGGAGGCAGTCAATTAGCCTAAAGAAATCCACTGTTGGACATCGTCATCACAACACAATCTAAATTGTGACGATGATGATGATGTCTATGTGTCGATGATGATGATGAGGCCTAGGCCTTGCCCATGAACTGATATTCCCCATAAGTAAATACAACTCTCTTATATTAAATTGTAGATATATCTGTAATACCTCTACTTTTAGAAAATTATCATCAAGTGACAAAGTGTACAATTTCAACTAGAAAAATTATAAATCTCTACGAATTTCAAACCAAGGAGGGAAAAAACTATCCATGAAATATCGTTATTTTTTTTATTATCCTCCAAACATCTTTATTTATGCTGAAGTTAAAAAAATCAACACTTGCGGACGCAAAGATCTGATTAATGATATTTGAATTGACATCAAATCCACACCTCCATCTCTTACACGGTACTTTTGACGACCCTCAAACCGGAACGCGCCACTGTCACAGATGGACGCGATACTGCACTGGAGCGGTCGGCTGCCTGCCGAGACGGTTCCTCACCTGGACACCGTCGTCGAGAGGCTGATGGCGACCACCTTCGCCCACCCTCGGCACCTCCAGCCCCTGCTGCTGATGCTGGAGGCACTCCTGGAGGAGTACGGCTCCGTGCTGACCGTCAGGTGGAGGGCATTCGAGGAGTTCGTCAATGGTACTGTACTCGAGTTACATTCGAACTTAGTTCATCCATATAATCTATATTGGAGATCGGCCAAGTGCGCAGGAGATATTATAGTGCACAAGTGTACGCGTAGACAGAGGTGCACTAACTATTCCATTACTTTCATAGTCCGATAGGGACGGATAACCGACACGACCGAAAAGAGATCAGGCGCAGGACCGACTTTATATGCCCATCCAACGTATGGATCATCTTACACTTACATTTAATTTACGATCATCCCGTATTGCGTTGAGTCCCCGCAGGAATCGAACCCACGACCTCCGGTTTCGAATCGCAAGCCCATACCGGAGACAGCTTATTCTGGCATAACATTATGTTGACCGAGCGTCACAGAAGTGTTAATATTTTTTAAACTTGTGATCGTTGATGCTTTTATTTTTACTGTAAAATATCTTATTGTTTGTTCAATAATTAAAAGAAAAAAAAATTAAATCATAATTCCGAGCTAAATTGCCAAATTATATTATCATCATCATCATCATCATCAGCCTGTGATAGTCCACTGCTGGACATAGGCCTCCCCTAATACACCCCTATCCATTAGGGGTTTCCAAATTATATCTGGAAAATTTTATTTGGTGACTAACCAATACTAAGTATAAAACAAAGTCGCTATTTCTGTCTCTATATCCTTATGTATGCTTAAATATTTTAAACTACTCAACGGATTTTGATGAGTTTTTTTTTAAAGATGGAGTGATTGATGAGGTTTATTTGTATAATACATGCATAATATTTTAGAGAAACACTAAAATAAATCTATACATTTTTCTAACATTTTATAGATATATTAGGCGGGTCGCTAGTTATATGAAAGAAGATGTGAATTTAATATGCAGTGACACGTAATGAAAGTTATTATCAATACTAATTTTCTCTCAACCCCAATCCATGTGTTTAACAGCATCGCTTTTTTTTAATGAATATTCCGCATTATCTTTTAAATTTTAATTGCACTTAATACATCAATCAGTGTTTAAATAAATATTTATATCAGCACTGCTAGTATATACATCAAAAAGAGTTTAACTAAATTGACTGCCTCCGTAGCCTAGTGGTATGGGCGTGTGCTTTAAAATCCGGAGGTCGTGGGTTCGAATCCTAGGGTTGTTTCCTAGTTGGTTAGGGCAATTTGGGCCGATCACCCAATTGTCTGAATAGTAAGATGATCCATAATTATTTCTATTGCTTGCGCGAATATTATACATTATTAAATAAAATTACTTTACGGATTTTATCGCGTTTATTTTACATTTTTAATTCCCGACGTTTCGAACACTTTCCAGCGGCCGTGGTCACGGGTAGACTGAGATGTCATGCGTCTTGTTGCCAGTGATGAAGCGGGGTTTCCAGATCTTAGTTTTTATTAATTATATTTAATCTGTACTCCGACCTATGCAAAACGAGGGATCTGTGATGATGAACACCTGGCGGCTGAGCTACACCATGTTAAGCAAGTACTGCGACACAACAAGCTCGCTGCGCCACGGCAGCGTCACAGTGACCGAGTGAAGGCAGCCACAGTGGAGCGAGACCTGCTGTTCTTCCGTTTGTGAGAGGCGTAACTGACAAGATTGGCTACATTTTGGGGCGGGCTTCAATCAAAACTTATTTCAAGCCGCTGAAGAAGATTGGTCAATTCCTACCACCTGTCAAGTGCAATATTCCTCTACAAGACCCAGGAGTGTACAAGCTAGATTGTGACTGCGGCCTCTTATATTGGACAAACAAAGCGAGCAATAAGAACCCGCGTGAAGGAACATATAGCTGACATCAAACATAGAAGACCCAACAAGTCGGCAGTGTGACCATACCTTAAATCACCCAAACCATTACATCAGATTTGATCGACCACAAATCCTCGCTAAAGAACACCGATTCCTACCAAGGATGATCCGTGAGGCTATTGAGATTAAAAAACATCCAAATTTCAATAGAGAAGATGGTTGGGTTCTACCACCTGCTTGGGATCCCATAATTAATAAATTAAAATTTAAACCCAAGCATAATACCACTGCTGGCTGTAAAGATAAAATCAGTTCGTTTTGCATAGGTCGGAGTACAGATAAATATAATTAATAAAAATTAAGATCTGGAAACCCCGCTTCAGCACTGGCAACAAGACGCATGACATCTCAGTCTACCCCGTGACCTCGGCCGCTGGAAAGTGTTCGAAACGTCGGGAATTAAAAATGTAAAATAAACGCGATAAAATCCGTAAAGTAATTTTATTTAATAAGATGATCCATGTGTCGGATGGGCATGTAAAAAGTCGGTCCACCCACCAACCCGCATTGGACCAGCGTGGTGGGATACGGTCCAAACCGCCTAATGGATAGGGGTGTATTAGGGGAGGCCTATGTCCATCAGTGGACTATCAGAGGCTGATGATGATGATACGAAAAATTTACTAAAGGCAATGTTAACCGAAAGAGATATGATTCAAATATACTGTATTGTAATATAAAAGAGGTGTTGTAATTTTATAAATATATGTATATGATGAATTTACATTTTCACATTCCTCACCGTTTTAACCCATAGTTATAAATTACAACATTGATAGAACGCACTCTTACACACACAAAATCTATCGCAATCGCAATTTTAATAGCCTATGTCATTTCTCGGATACCATTCTACGTATATACCAAATTTTATCAAAATCGGTTTAACGATTTAGGCTGTAAAGAAGGACAGACAGAGCTACTATCGCATTTATAATATATATGAACCGACCTTTCACAGGCGATCGCATGGACTCGTCACGAGCGTACATCGAGGTGCTCAGAACGCTGACGAGCCGCAAAGTGCTCATTCCCCAGTTGTTGGACCGCAGCCTCTCGACCCTTGAGACTGGGGACGGACTGGGGGGGCAGCTGGGGAAGCTGGCCTATCTGGGGCAGCTGGGCAAGCCGGAGAAGATGCGCCAACTGGGGCAGTTCATGGGGCTCGCGGCTCGGGCGTCCCCCGACCCTGAGCTGGTCCGCATGAGGAAGCTGCTGGAGACGTGCGGAAGGGATGTGCAGACCTACATGGAGCTGCTGAGCGGCATCCAGAAGGAACTGCCTGCGATATGCGACTCTAACATGTTCAGGTTAGATATGCTGTGGTAGTGCCCCCGTAGCGCAGTGCTATGGGCGTATGCTTTATGATCTAGTGGTCGTAGGCTCGAATCCTGCGAGGATAATAAAAAATAGAAAATATTTCGGTTAGAGCAATACGGGCTGATCGATAGACGTGTTTAAAAGGTCGTGTCGGTTTTCCGTCCCTTCGGACTATTAAATAAAAAAGGAGGGGGTGCTCCTGCGCTTGCGCGTACTTTTGTGCACTATAATATCACCTGCACAATAGGCTGATCTCTAATATAGAGCGGCTGCCTTAGCCGAAATCAACTAGGAGGAGATTATTATTTCTAAAAAACACAAAATCCCTTCTGGCACTTGATTATATTTACTACACGTGCCCGATTAAATATTCCAATTAATATATAATGTACCCATAAAATAAAACTAATGAGGTAGTGTGTGTGCCGCCAAATTAAGTCATCAATTCACCATTTTCAGAATAATGTTCTCCTCGGCATTGGAATTTTAACATGTTAACTTGTGGTCCCTTGAATTGAATGAAGGCATTAAATTAGTTTTAATTTATAAAGCCTACGGCTGCACGTTACAAGATTTTTGATAAATATTACATTTACTAATTATAACATTTTAACACAAATTAGGCCAATAAATATTAGAGATTTGATTGCTTCGGATAAATAATAGATTATTGATTCGACTTCTATTATCTACGCAAAGCTTATGACCCGCCTAGTGGGAATCTACTCATAATCATCATCATCATTAGTCTGTGTTAGCCCACTGCTGAACATAAATCTAATGGGTTTTAGGACCATATCCCACCACGCTGGTCCAATGCGGGTTGGTGGGTGGACCGACTTTTCCATGCCCATCCGACGCATGACATCTATTTCGGACAATTGGTGATCAGGCCTAGAATTGGCCCAATCAACAGGAACACAATGATATTGTTGTCCCCAGGATTCGAACTTACGTCCTAACGTGTTTAGAACGCGCCTCACCATTGCCTACGTGAACCACAAAACGTTAGAATAAAAAATAAACTAAAAAAGCTGTGTAAGCATAACTAGTTTAATTACGAATACTTTTTACTTTTCTTTCAAAACAGTACGAGTGTAAAGTGGCTAATCTTTGATAAAAAACTATGTTACAGGAGAATAGCCGCCCTGGCGTCCAAATCCCCCGGCACGGCCAGGGCGAAGCTGCTGCGGATCCTGGCCGCGCACCTGAGCTGGTCCTCCGACGAGGACCTGGAGCCGCTGGATTTCCTCCGGCTGCAGGAGTCGGTCGGCGACGAGGTGGCGGCGCTGCGATTGGTGGAGGCCGCGCTGCCGAGCATGCGGGAGCCAATCAGGAGCCAGCTAGTCGCTGAGTGCGCGAAATGGCGGGAAGCGGGCGATGTCAGGGAAGCTTCTACTTCTGTACTGCTGAAGGCATTCGAAAGTGGGTGGTTTATGTCGCCTTGCCCTCTTAACAAAGTTGTATGTTGTTCATTTTCTAATCGCATACATGCGTCGGATGGGATACGGTCCAAAACCCTCCAATAGATAGGGGTGTATTACGCGAGGCCTATGTCCAGCAGTGGACTGACATATGCTGATGATGATGAAGGCAGAGCCCCCTGATAGAAAGTGGTCACTGGTCTTTTTGAACTTTTTCAATCGTGTGGCGTACGACGTTACGTTCAGCTTACCCAGTCGTTCGCGGCTACTGTGCCCTTCGCAACGCGGAACGCGGTAGAAGTGATGTCAAATTTGTCCCATGACTGAGTAAAAATTTAAACGAAATGTACACTTCTATTACAACAGATAAATTGCAACATTAGCATGTCAAGTGAGCGACGACCGTTAAACAAAAAGAAGCCCGTTTTGTTATCTTTAAAGGCCATAACTATCAATAGTATGATGGAAATATAATCACAATTTCATCCTTGAACATGGTTTGGAATATACAATTTGGAATATGGAAAAATGGAATATGGAATAAAACGAACAGATTGCTAAATACATCATCAGCCTGTGCCAGTTCACTGCTGGACAAAGGCCTCCCCTAATGAACGCCTCCATTAAGGGCTTTTGGACCAAGCTGGTCCAGTGCGGGTTGGTGGGTGGACCGACTTTTCACATGCCCATCCGACGCATGGTTCGTCTTACTTTTCAGACAATTGCTATATGCGTCGAGTATAATCGTAATACATGTACTAATTACTAATTGTGCAAGAAAATTGCATTTAAATTCATTATATTCTTTAATCTTTCGTATACAATATTTTGAAGCGATATATAAATCATCATATTACCGAAACCAGCATTGGGCCCGGCGTGGTGGATACGGTCAAGAACCCTAATGGAAGGCGTGCATTGGGCAGCCTCCGCGTGGACCTAACACGGGCTGAATGTGATGATGATGATAATATATTTGTTTGTCGCAGTCGTGATGTCGCGTGACGAGGAGCCAATGGCGAAGCGCCGCGCGACCGTCAGCCGGCAGCTGGTGGGCCAATGGGAGGGCGCGCTCGCCCTCCTCGGCTCCTCATTGGCCGAGGGGGCGGAGGGCGAGGGGCGTGCGAGGGCGGCGGCCGCGCTGCCCGCCGACGACGCGCGCAGCAGGTGATGGCGTGTTCCGGTTCGCAGGGCGTTTTTTGACGATCTCTCGGAAAAACGCCTTTATATTTCCTTTTAATGAGGTACAGACATATACCGACTTGGTCCGCCCGTGATCGTGGATATTGGAAAGAGTCCGAAACGTTGGGAACAAATATATACATGGATGACGTGAAAAATCCGTAAATTGGAGGATTTTTGATGATTCCGTAATTTTCTTTTTAATCGCGTACATATGTCATGTTTCTTTCTTGATATCATTAATGAACACGATGTTAGTACAATAATATATATACAAAAGTAGAGTAATCAACGGACGTTTTCGTTCGTGATGTTCCAAGCGATTAAGGATAGATTCAAACACATAAATCAAATTGGAGTGTATATAATCTTCTTACTAGATACAAGTAAGGAAATACGATATATTATATACATATTATTTTCTCTTACTTGTAAATAAATACATATAATATACATACAATCACACAGAGACGTATAAAACATCAAAACAGCCTAAAGCGAAGTGACCATGATGTCATATCATTAAATACACGTATAATAACTCAAATTAAAGTTTCTTTAAAAAACGACTACTGTACATTTGACGACCAGTAGTTAGTGACCCTGACTGTTACCCCAAAGGTCGTGGGTTCGATTCGGTCGTGAGGTCGTTCCACCACGGAAAAATGTGATGAACACGATGCTTTCCTCCTGTCTGGTTGTGTGTATCTATGATATATGTAAGTCGTATATATTTTTTTAACTCATCTGATTTCCACGCAGTACTAGTTACTTCGTCCGCGTGGAATAGGAGACATGTCCGCGAGCTGTATTCAAATATTCTGTATAATAATGAGGCGTTACAACTGTATATGCCCGTTATTGAAACAGAGTTTCATGACTTTTTCTTTAACAGTTAATAATTTCTATATCGACTTTAATCCACATTTTAAGGAAAACACAACTCATGGCTCCTCTATACCGTATCTGTGTATGTCATCATCATCATCAGCCTGTGATAGTCCACTGCTGGACATAGGCCTCCCCTAACACACCCCTATCCATTAAGAGGTTTTGGACCGTATCCCAACACGCTGTTCCAATGCGGGTTGGTGGGTGGACCGACTTTTTACATGCCCATCCGACGAATGGACCATCTTTCTTTACATACAATTGGTGATCGCCGGCTAACAACTAGGAAACAAAAATGAAAATTTGTTAAATCCCCACGGGATTCGAACCCACTACCTCCAGTTTCTAAAGCACACGCCCATACCACTAGGCTACGGAGGCAGTTATTATGTTTTGTGTATGTAAAATGACGAATTTTCATATAAACTTACATCCCCTATTTCAAGCATTCCGACCGATTTTATCGCAATAATTACTAGCCTATGGACTTTTACTACTAAACATTTGATCGAAATCTTTTTAGTGGTGTGAACGGTAAAGACAGACGGACAGAGTTAGTTTCGCATTTTTAATATTAACATGGATTATTAATTATTCCAGATTAACGGAGGCCTTCGTCCTGTGCATCCTTCTGCCGTCGAAACACGGGGGTGTGGTCGGCCACCGCAACTTCCACTGCTTCCTGGAGCTGTTCTTCAGCTCGAGGGTCGGGAGACGAGCGTTAGGGAGGTGAGCTGGTGATGGGCCATGTAATATAATGAAAGTTAGAGGTTTTTTATTAAAGTTACACTTCTTTTGGCGTCTAGGGAAAGAATATAAGAGAGAATTTTCACGATAAGCACGCACACCGTCACTAAAATCGATACCTTGAAGTCAACTTTCGAAAACATTTTAGTTTCGCTATTTAAACTTTATTTAACTAGATAATTGGCCATAATAACTTTCAATATACTAATTAATGTTTTTTCTTATTGGTAGTTGCGTTTTCTTAAAATACGTAGAAAAATAAGATAAAATTGTTGAAAAGATAGTTATGTTGTTACGCCAAGGAAGTGTTATTATATATTAATAAAGGCAGACTTTTTTATTCACCGACTCAGTGGCCTAGCGGTATTGGCCCTATCTTTTTTGCCTTGTTTGCCCAGTAAATACGCTGGCTTCGATGCCCCTTAAACCGGAACACAGCAGTGTTTTCACATGTTTTCACTTCTTAGTGGCAGAAATAAGCACCGCAGTGGTACCAACCCAGACGGTCCCAGTAAAAAGGGACCTACCACCAGGGGAATAAATATTTAATACTATCAATGGGATTCAATATGTCTGTTAATTGTATAAGTAAAAGAAATATTCATATTTATTTGTATTTAATGTACAGATTAAAAGATAAATTGAAAGCTTGTGTTTTTTCAGTAATGCCAACGCGAGTTTGCAGACCAGTGTGAATAACGAGGGAGGTATGTTGTATACAAGTTTTCTTTATTATTATTACTTATACTTATAAATTGATCAGCTATATATATTTTAAATATTATTACGGTATATAAATTAGTATATATATTATACTAGTTGACCCAGCAGACTTCTTCTACATCAATAAAAAAAAAATTCATAGATAACTAACAACTGTAGTACTTAATCATAGTAACTGTACATAATTATTTCTTTTATTTACGCGATTATTATACATATCAAATTCACTAATTTACGGATTTTTCGCGTTACTTAAATATATTTATTCCCGACGGGCAGACTGTGATCACTGATCACTGCAGTCTGGGATCTCGATGCTGGAAAAGTCCGAAACGTGGAAAAAATATATTTAATAAAAAAAAATCCATTATTAATGGTTTATATTTAATCTTATTGAAGTGGTTTTTCAAATATTAAGTGAAAGAAATAATTTAATTTGAAATTCGACATTTTTTATTTTTTTACCTTTAAACCTTCCTGGCCAAATTTAAACCAAAAATTAAATCCTTGGCCGTTCTCAGTTTTGGAGACCGAATAATTGATTCTTTTCATTATATATATATATATATTCCAAACAGGATACATAAATTGCTGCCATAAATTACTTCCCCATTTCCTCCCGGTGTCGTAAGAGGCGACTAAGGGAAAGTCCACAATACCCCTATGACGGCCACGATTGATCTCCCCTTCAGATCCCAAAATCCGAAACCCTCAACGGGCGCAGCGTTCGAGGTGTAAAGGATCTGAAGGACTGCTTAAGCACGCCAAGCGGGCCATGAAAACCCCTCGAAGAATACAACGACGTCGGCCCCCCGTCCCAAACGCCCACTATTCCTGGCTACGGGGCGGCCTGGTAACGGTGGGGCGGGGTGCTAAAATCCCCGGGGGATTCGGCTCCACCAACGACGACTGGACCTGGCCTTTCAAGCACGGACTTGAGGACCGACGAGGGATGACAAGGCTGGAAGAAGGGTAAACAGGCCGTTGGGATATCATGGGATTTCAAGTCGAAGGGGAGGACCGTAATCCGAATCCCAACCTTTTTTCCCCGGGGAGGGTGACCAAGGGTGTCGGTTTATTCCGGTCTCTCTTCAACATTGTTAAAATCGAAAGTGTGTCGTCGGGTCGCTCCCCAGAATATCCAAACTTTGTTGAAGGTCATGGTTATCCGTCGACACACTCTGATGAAGGTCGAGGCTGTGAGGATATTTCCGCGCCATACATTCCTCCAAAACTCAAACATGGTGTTGATGGGAACTTTAATGCAAAACTGGGAAAAGGAAGACGATGACTGGTGGCAATTTTGGGTCGGCAACCCAAGGGCAACGCTGGCTGACTTTTGGAGGAAGGACTATATTGATGCTCCTTCGAAGCAGCCCCCAAAAGTGGACCTGGATAAGCCCCGATGGTTTCCGAAAAACGGATCGCATCGACGACCAAACCCAAATATTCAAGATGTCTTTGATTTGCAGGTTTAAAACCGGCAGCGATCCCCGACTGAAAAACTTGAATCAACGTAAACGAAAGATCTCGTCTGATAAAGTCCACCTTTCCTCTTCCCATTTCAAAATCCCTCTTTCAGCTCGAACTTACAATCGCTTAAACCCTAGACAATGCAACCGGGACGAATTAACACTAAGCTCTGAAACTTTCATGGGGTGGGTTCTGGGTTTTATAAAACACCCAAAACTGGTCCAAAAACCTCTGATGCCACTCTTAACCTTCTGGATACAAGACGGAAGATGGGGCTAATCTTCTTCTGATAAGTCAGATTATAGGCAACAATAGAAGATCTCCAAGTATTCGGCGGGTTTCTAACCTCATTGTAAAAAGCAATAGAACGGAACAGGTTCTAAATTCCTCACCAAGTCTTCTTCGGGCAAAGTCAGTTGACTAGGTTGAAGACCGATAATGGGGCCGTTTCCGTGGCCGGGGGTTTTAGTGAGATTGAGAGGTTCTTGGGACGGTTGGCATCGTCGCGGGCCGCTACTGGCGGTGACGACCGAAACAAGCTCAGCCGCCAACTCCGAAGATTCCCGGACGTCGTCTGGGCGAAATACAACGGCCTCGACCAACTTGAAAGCAAAGCGCCTGGTGAGGACGGAATTCAGCGGGCTACAAGCGGGTGGAGAACCGGTACTTTGGTCCTTCAGGCTCTTTAATTTCTCCTGAGGCTTTTACCCAAGCGTGGAGCCAAAGCTTAGTGGTAATTTCCCAAAAAGGCGATAAACCTCTTGAAAACATAACATTCCCTTCTGGGCCTTTTATGTTCTTTCTCGAAGTCATCTTGAATCGTCTCCTTCCAGACTAGACGCTTCCACCACCGAACAAGCTGGTTCCGAAAGGCTTTAGTACCATAGACCCATTTTACGCTGCGGCAGATTATCAAAGTGGGGGTATAATTTGCCTTTTACCTTTTAAGAAATTTAATTTTCGAAATTTGGGCTGTGCGGGCCTTCAGCGTTGCCAAATTGACAGTCGGTATATCGAGGTGCTGAGGTGTTTGCGTAAACAACATTCCTCACTACAATCGTAGTACGAACCTATTCAAGCGAAGGGAAAAGACAGGGGATGTTATATCCCGAAACTCTTTCCGCTGCATTGGAAGACGCATTCAACTTTTGGTTGGAAAAGGACGGTTAAACATCGATGGCGAATACCCACTATTTGCCGGACAAGTCATTTCGGATCCTGGAGGACCCAACACTTGTAATGCCTCAACGTGTTTAACACGTGGGCCCGGATGAACATGGGAAGACGAAAGCCGTTAACCTCATGTCATCCTCGCCGGTGGTTTTGGGGACCTGGTTCAAGTTGTTGAAATATATTTACCTGGGACAAGTGGTCCAGCGGTAAAATTTCACGAGAGAGGTCGTCGACGAATCCAACTCGGATGGGCAGCTTTCCGGGAACCCAGCCTCCTCTTGCGATATCCCTCAATCCTAAAACGGTCTTCAACCGGTGCGTTTTGGTATGACCCGGAACTGAGGTGGTCCTTCACTGCTGGCCGTATAAAGCTCAAGTCACTCGGACTATGGGCGGGCTATGCTCGGAATTTCTCTCGTGATGGTGTAATGACATCCCGCAGAACGATGGTGACCGACAAGCTCGCAAAGTTACAACTAAAAGTGGCAATGGGGCCATTTAGCTCTAGGCCATAACCTGGGGAAAAAAGGTTCTCGGTGGCGGCCTCATGGCCATCGCAGGTGGGACGACCCCACGGATGGGTGACGACCTGCGCAGGTTGGGAATCGGTGGATGCAGGTGGCGCAGGTCTTTCCCCGGCGGCTCATGGGGGCCCTTGTCCAGCGTGGACTTTCAAGGCTGAATGATGATCCGACGGGACGGATTCCGACACGACCGGTAAAACTGTAGTACTTAAACATAGTAACTGTATTTAAGTGAAGTTTATTTTTCACCTCTTGAGAACAAATATGTAAGTAGAAAGAAATAATTTAATTTATTCAATTCCGTAATTTTTATATTTATTCACCTTTTAAACCTTCCTGGACGAAATAGAATCAAGACCAAAATTAGCCAAATCGCTTCGGCTGTTCTCAAGTTTTGGAAGACTAACGAATAGTGATTTTTATCTACATATATATATATACTATATATGTAGATAAAAATCATATATATTATATAGATATATAGATATCTGTGTATATAAATATATATATATATAAAAGCCACAAGGCTAAGGAGGCAGTCAGTTTTTTTTTCTTAATTGAAGCCTTAGCGAAATATCAATAACTCTTAAGCCAAACAAAAGGTAGGATTGACTTGAACAAAGTCAAATGTCGAAGTCGTTGGGCGCCAAAAGTCGGTCACTCCCATTGGTCGAACATCGCGTGGGGATTCAAAGTGGCCGCCGTCCGCCAATGAGGACGCGTTCGTTTCGGACGCTATTAGTGTTTGACAAAGATAATGTTTACACTTTTAAAGCACTTTCAAATAACTCATCCATTGCCTCGACCCGCGGTTTTACTCCTTTTGGTTTACTTGGTGATAATGATGATTACATAATTATAGGCACGTTATATATCATAAACTAGTTGCCGCGCGCGACTCTGTCCGAGTGGGAAAACAAAAAAGAATCTGCTAGTACTAATTTTTTGTCAGGCGAAAGTAGCCCGAGTTACTCCCAGTTGTATCGGCTATCGTCCAGTAAAAGTAATGTCAGAATCGGTACAGCCATTCCAGCAGGAACAAAATTATATAACTTTTTGGAATGGATTTATTCAAAACTATATAATGCTATGTTAAAGGGGGTAGGTCTCCTTTTCACAGAGGACCGTCTGGGTGGGTACCACCGCGGTGCTCATTTCTACCGCAAAGCAGTAGTGTGAAAACTCTGCTGTGTTCCGGTTTGAAGGGCACCTAGCCAGCTTACATACTGGGTAAACGAGACTTAACATCCTATGTCTCACGGTTGGCAGCGGCGATACCACTGGTATTGCCAATGTCCATGGGCGTCGGTGACCACTTCCCATCAGGTGGTCCCACTGCTGGTCTGCCTGCGTGGGCAATAATAAAAAAAATGGATTTAACTAGCGTACAAAGTAGCCGATGTTACTTTAGGACGATAAGGCTTTTTAATAACGAAAGGATATTTCAAATCGGAGCCTGTTTTTTTCGCTCCCATACCGAAATTTTGTTAAAAATACACCCAAAAAAATTCCCTGAAAGTTTGAGCCCTTAATATTAACATTATTCACTCGACCAAAGCGTGTGAAGATTTCCTATTTAAAATACAGGTGAAACTTGATTTTTTTCTCTTGAATTTTATAACTCGGCGGCATTTAATTGTATCATCTCGTCCAAAAACGGGATTCTCTCAGGATTAAATGCTCTACAAGTCTCCGTTACGGCAAAGTCATAACTTACACTTGCGGGGGTAGTACGGGCCACTAAAGCTAACTTTATTAGTAAAATTTGCGGTATTTTTTTGTAATTATCTCGTGAACAACTTTAGCTACAAAAAATTGTAAATGACAGACTTGTAGGAAATAAAATTTCTTACAAAAAAGATTCCGAGCACTGAATCGTTAAGAATGATACTTTTTGAGATAAAGAGGTTTCAAGTTGAAACTGATAATTTAACAATTAAGCTGAAAAATTCATAAAATTCTGTCACAACTTTGTTTGATTTGTCGGATACAGTACCATAAAATTAGAGCTGTGTCAGTCGATCATTTCTTGCAACGCGGGTCGATCATAACCCATTATCTAGACAATCGAATCGCAAACATTCGATTGTCTAGCGGGTTTTAGGTCGTGTGCGGCATTAAGTTGCTTTGTGCTAGTCAACGATCAGGGGTTCGTGTCGCGACACATTCACTAGGACATCATTTTTAATACTCAAATCATAAGCCCCAAATAGATTTTTATTATGTTCAATATAATAATTAAAATAATTTTGTCTATTTAAACATTTATTAAGCTAATGCGTGAATATTATCAATTCACCTAATTCTTAATTTTACGGAAATTGTAAACAACTCTAATAATAAGCCGAATTACAGACAATATTACGTAATAACTAAATTATATATCGCAATTATAACGAAAGTGTCACCGACCACGCTACTAAAACTTAATTCATGAATGCGCAACTCCGGTCGCGTCTTGTCTGCGGCTTGCTATACTAACCCGGCACCCGATCACACACTCTGTCTCTTTCGTTCGGCATAAAAAAGAACGGGTTCTCGATATTATTGACGCTGACACGATTATTTCAACTGCATAAGGTTAATTTTTGCTTGTTGCGAAGAGTGCGTTAAAAACAATCGAATGGTTTCATGGATTGACACGGTCCTACATTAAATGCCGCCGAGTTAAAAAATTCAAAAGAAAAAAAAATCAAATTTTAAGTGTATTTTCAATGGGAAATCTTCACACGCTTTGGTCGAGTGCTTTATGTTAATATTAAGGGAACTCAAACTTTTAGGGATTTTATTTTTGGGTGTATTTCCAACAACAAATTGGTATGGAAGCGAAACAAAAAAAAAGTCGCAAAAAAATAAGCACCCCAGGGATGTATGTATTAAATTTACGTATATCTATTTACAAATTTAAAAGTAAGGGTATGAATTTCTCATCTAGTTTCTTCAATATTCTTGTCTGGCTGCTTGTATTTAAATAATATGTATCTCTATACAATATTAAAGCGAGTCCATGTCAGTTATTAAGTTTCCGTAGTACAAGTTTCGCTTGTTTTGGAACTAGATAATGTCGTGTCAAATGTTTATTTTATTCATGTATAATCTTAATTTTTTCAGATACGCCGCTCGACGGAGTCGGTGCAGATCGAGATGTGTTGGACGCGGTACTGAATGTTGCCAAGGTGATAATATATACCCTGAATTTACTGAATTAACTGCC
This sequence comes from Lamproptera curius, assembly GCA_029286875.1. Classification (NCBI taxonomy): domain Eukaryota; kingdom Metazoa; phylum Arthropoda; class Insecta; order Lepidoptera; family Papilionidae; genus Lamproptera; species Lamproptera curius. Next base: position 150,035 of record JAGSMT010000099.1, read on the forward strand.
TTCGTAGCCTAGTGGTGTTGGCAACAATTTTGTCATTGTTGTTTCCTAGTTGGTTAGTGTAAAAATTGCATGATCGATTAGCATGTAAAGAGTCTGTCCTGCGCCTTATCTGTTTCTTGTCGTGTCGGTTTTCCGTCCCATCTGGCATTGAGAGAATAAAGGAACGGGGAGTGCGCCTGTGTTCGCGCGTACACTTGTGCACAATAATATCTCCTGCGCAGCCGGCCGATCTCTAATATAGATCGGCCGGCGTTGTCGAAATCGCCTTGAAAGACAATATTTATGTCCTCCGAAATATACATTTTATTCTCTGAAAAAGTTTGCGACTACATATCGCAGACAGATTAGAGTCTGAACCGATGTGAGTGTGGTAACCCATGGCAACGGAGTGACGTCACACATCCAGCGTTCCCATCGGTGAACCGTCACCGAGATGTCAACCACCGGTTGACATTCGACCAATGACAAAGCCATACCTACTTCGCTGCTATGAAAATAAACATTTATTTGGCACATAAAAGAAACATTCTATCACATATAAACATTTAAAGCACCAAAAGGTTTGGGGTTTTTAAAATTTTGGGGGTTTTTTTAAATTTTAAAATTTTCCCAAAAATTTTTTTGGGGGGTTTTAAAAAAAATTTTGGGGGAAAAAAAAAAATTTAATCCAAAAAATTTTAAAATTTTCTTTTTTTTTTTAAAAATTTTTTTTAATCTAAATTTTTTTTTTAAAAAAACCCAAAATTTTAATTTTAAAAAAAGGGGTTTTTTAAAAAATTTTCCAAAATTTTTTTTTTTGGAAAATTTTTCCTTTTAAAATTTTTTTTTTTTAATTTTTTTGGCCCCCGGGGGGGGCCAAGATAATTTTCCCCTGAATTTTAAAAAATTTTTGGGGGTTTTTTTTCCCCCTTTTTCGGGGTTGGCCAAAAATTTGTTTTTTTAAGGGTTTTTTTTAAAAATTTTTTTGGGGGGCCCCCTGGGCCTTTTTTTTGGGGGGGGTTTTTTTTGGCCAAAAAAAAATTTTTTTGGGGGGCCCCCTTTGGGGGCCCCGAAACCGCCCCAAAAAAGGGCCCCCGGCCAAAACCTTTTTTAAAAAAATTTTTCCTCCAAAAAAATTTTTAAAAAGGGGGGCCCCGGAAAGGGTTGAAATTTGGCCACCCCCCCAAAAACCCCCAAAATTTTTGCAAATTTTTTGGGGAAAAATTTTTTTAAAAGGGAAAAATTTTTTTAAAAAAACATTTAAACCAAAAAGGAAAATTTTAAAAAAAAAACCCCCCGGGTTTCCCGGGTTTTTAAAAAAGGGATTGGCCAAAATTTTTAAAAAATTGGGGGGTTTAAAATTTTCCCCTTTTAAAATTTTTTTTTCCCGGGGTTTTGGGGGTTTTTTGGGTTTAATTTTGGGGTTTTTCTTTTTAAAAATTTTTTTTTCCCAAATTTTCAAAATTTTTTATTTTTAAATTATTTTTGAAATTAAATTTTTTAAAATTCCCCTTTAAATACCCAATCCCGGTTTGGGTTCCCCCAATTTCCCAATTTGGGTTGGACCGAATTCTTTTTGGTTTTCCCAAGGGGTTAACCCAAAAAAGGGCCCATTTTAAAAAATTTGGTTTTAAAAATGGGAAAATTTTAAAAAATAAAAAAATTTTTCCAAAATTTAAGGGAAAATTTAAATTTTCCCTTTAGAAATTAAAGGGGGAAAAAATTTTTTTGGGGGTTTTGGGGGGGGATTTTTTAAATTTTGGGGCCCCAAAATTTTAAAAAAAGGGTTGGGGGGGGTTTTTCCCCAACTTCCCGAAAAAGGACCAAGGGGGGGAAAAAACCCCCTTGGGGGGGGGGAAACCCCCCAGTTGGGTTTTTGGGAGTTGGGGGGTTTTTTTTTTTTTAAATTTAAACAAATTAATTTAAAAAATTTTTTAAAATTTTAAAAAAGGTTAATAAACTTTTTTCCTTTTTGGGGGAAAGGGGGGGGCCCCGGGGGCCGCCCCGGGCCGCCCGGGGCCCCTTCCCGGGGGTTGGTTGTTGCTTTGGGGGCCCCGGGGGGGGGAAGGGGGGGGTGGGGGCCCCGGGGGGGGAAAATTTTTAAAATTTTTAAATAACCCTTTACCCCCAACCCTTTTTAACGAAGGGGGGAAAAAACCCCTTAAAAAGGGGGGTTTTCCCGGGGGAAAAAGGGAAAAAGGGGGAAAATTTGGGAAAAAATTTTTGTCCAAAAGGGGGGTTTTAAAAAAATTTAAAAAAAAAAGAAAATTTGAAACCTTTTTTTCCCAAATTTCCCTTTAAAACCCCTTTTGGCCCCCCCCAAACCCGGTCCCGGGGGGTTGGGCCCTTTTTCCCGGGCCCTCCCTTTTTTTTAAAAGAAAAAATTTTGGGTTGGAAACCCAAATTAAAATTTTTTTTTTTTTACAAAAATTTTTTAAAAAAAAAAATTTTTTTTTTTTTTTAAAAAGGGTTTTTTTAAAAGATGGTTTTTTTCCCCCCATAATATTGATTTTTTTTTTAAAAAGGGTTTAAAACCCCCCCCAACCCGGGAAACCGCCTTTTTTTTTAAAAATTTAAAAAAAAAAAAAGGGAAAAAAAAAAAAAAAAAAAATTTAATTTAATTTTCCCAAAAAAAAAGGGGGGAAAAATTTTTTTTTTTTTTAAAATTTTTTTTGGGCCCCCCCCCAAACATCTATAATATAATAAATATAGACTTTTTAAAAAAAAAAAAAAATTAACACCAAAATTAGAAACAAATCGGTTCCAGCCGTTCTCGAGTTTTAAAGGGTAAAGAAAACTGATTTTATATATATATAGATAAATTATAGATTTTGGTAAAAAATTATACCATCTATTTGTACATATATAATGCCACGCAAATAAAGTCGGCGGGGGAAAACCTTCTTAATCTTTGGCTATAATTTTAATAAAGGTTTACTATTTATATAACTTTTTATAAAACACAGATTTAAAGAAGCCGTGGAGGAACTGATGACGCGACGTTCCGAAGTCCAAACTGGTCGGGTTATTTCCACGAAGGGAATCCCGCCAGGACGTCAGGGCTTGGATTTTCCACCGGGTGAGTTTTATTGGTCGAGGCAAAGGCAATCAACAACACGTCAGCCTGTGATAGAAGGGAAGGCGGTTTTGGGCCGTATCCCACCACACTGCTCCAATGCGGGTTGACGGGTGGACCGATTTATTACATCCCACCCATTACCCATCCGACGCATGGATCGTCTTACTTTTCAGACAAAGGGGATCGGCCCAAAATTCCTTCCAACTTGGAAAACAAAAAATTTGTTGACTGCCCCCGGTTCGAACCCATTTCTAATTTTAAAGCACACCCATCCACAAGGCTACAAGGCAGTTTTCCGTTCAATCGATTGGTCTCAATGCTTTTAATAATTTACAGAACTCACTCCGAGAACGAAGACTGTGAAATGGAGGAACCTACCCGAGACTTTTCATTGGAAGGCAAGCTACATATAAATTAATTTTATTTATTACACCTCTTTATCTCAAGTCGCCACGGGATCGGCTTCCAATTCATCCAATTTTTGAATAACGGTTTTATTCAGAGATTGGGCATCCAAACCTCCACAAGTGGTGAACCCTTTTAAGAATTAGTTTCGTAAATGCTATATGCACGGCCTAAGATGGTCTATGTCCCATCCGACGCATGGATCATTCTAATTCTCAGGCAATTGGACACTCGGCCAGTATTGTCTTTACCAAAAAGAAAACCACGATATCACAAAGTTGCAAGGGGATTTAGAAACCCCCGGCCCTGAATCATAAAGTACAGGCTTCTGAGTTCCTCGCCACTGTTCACAAATTGTAGAGTCTCGAGCGGATATTATATATCTCCTTTTCCTTTACTTATTATCTTAGAAGGCAGTTCTGGGGCCAAGAGTGGAAGGCAATTTTTATACACCTTCGTCGGGTAATAGGTTGATAAGAACACTATAGTCCAATTTAACTAACGGACTTGGAGGACATTACAACAAGCATTGATCACTTTTATATCCTTGCATCCAAATGCTATCATTTATCCCATATAAAAACCTGGTAAGTTCGCTCGACACCCTACCGGACTAAACGGAATAATGATGTCCTCCAACATTATGATCACAAGCGTTGATCACTGTTTTATCACGTTCTTTCGCGTTGCATCATATTTTATCGCTTCTTATCACCATCCAAACCCGAAGGACATCCGTTCCGCCCACCGAACCCAAAAATGTGGCGGCCCTTTAACATTATTCCGCGTTGATCATGTCCATCACGGGCTCTTATCACATTTTATCACCCACCAGAGCCGGTTGGGTCGCCCGGGCTCTATCGGACCGGGATAAGTGACGCCCGGGGGAGGAGGGTCGTCGGAGGGCCTCCCCAATCTGGACGACGCTCTCCACCTCCAGGGAAGAGCTGACGAGGGCCTGGAGGGTGGGGGCCCCGGGCTTTCCCTCCCAGTCAACACTCACTTAGTTATTGTGTTTGGGCCCTCCTTGGTTACATACTTACTTTCCCTTTTTCACGCCCTTGACCATGGATCGTCTTACTTTCGGACAATTGGGTGATCCCAAATTCCCCAACCAACCATGGAACGTAAATTTTCGGGATTTCGCAGGTTCGCCCGACCCCCGCCTTTTATAGCACACGCCCTACCCTAGGAGTGGAGGCAGTTGCGATATTGTCCTAATATAATTATCAATTCATTGTCCCTTTATCCGTCCACAGATAATGTTCCCAAAATCCGTGACAATTGGTTGAGCAGAATGATGGCCGCTGGGGAGTTCGAGACGCCGCGCGGAGTCCAATGGCTGCCCAAGTTGTCGGTGGAGCCCCTTACATTCACCACTTCGGCGGTAAAACTATATTTTTTGTGCAGTGCGATCCCAATCCTCCTGGCCCAATGGGTAAGGGCCTTGGCCAAACCGGAGGTTCGGTGGGTTTGGTTAGGGGTAGAAACGAAGCTGTTTCCTAGTTGGTTACGGAAATTTGGGCCGATCACCCATTTGTCTGAAAAGTAAGACGATCCATGCGTCGGATGGGCATGTAAAAAATCGGTCCACCCACCAACCCGCATTGGACCAGCGTGGTGGGATACGGTCCAAAACCGCCTAATAGATAGGGGTGAATTAGGGGATGCATCAGCAGCAGTGGACTATCATAGGCTGATGATGATGATGAAGTAATTGACCAATTTCTTAATATTTGCGCACCGTGTGGTCATAATTTGCCGTTAGCATAGTTTAAAACTATATTAGAAGTCGCAATATTGTTTCATCGTGATTTTTTTTTCCATTTTTATTGTTTGATACAAACTTTTAGCTTCAAAAGGGCTGTGTCGAGAAGTAGCGGACCAGCACAACGTTAGTTACGTTTCGTGGAGTGCTGCATGTGCAACCAAGAAAAAATAATTAATCCGGACGATTTTTATACCAGCGTTATTTTTTTTTTAATTATAAGTAGGAGCGTGAGCTTTGGAAACCGATGGTCGCGGGTTCGAATCCTGCGGGGAGTGAACAACATTTCATTGCTGTTTCCCAGTTGGTTAGGGCAATGCGGGCCGATCATCCGATCGTCTATAAAGTAAGATGATCCGTGAATCGAATGAAGTTTAAACAGTCACTAAGGTCGTGTCGGTTGTCCGTCCCATCGGAATACGAGAGTATAATGGAAAAGGCAGTGCTTTTTAGTTGCTGTGGTCTTTGTACACTTGCGCACTATAATATCTCCCGCGCAGTTGGCCGATCTCTAATATAGATCGGCCGTCGAAGTCGGAATCGACTAGGAGGATATAATCTTGAAGTAGCCGATGATCGGAAACAGTGGCGAGTGTTAGGGGAGGCCTGTGTCCAGCAGTGGACCGACATTGACATGATTTAACTAATAAAACAAGACGGTCCTCACGACTTATGTGTCCTCTTTTTGTTTCTCTAAATTTGTTTATTACAATGAAAAATAACGGACTCGTTGCTGCGGCAACAGATATAGTTCAAAAAAATTTGACTATCTCCGCATGGTAATAAATATAGTTTTATTTATAGTAGAACTCAAAGTTACTCCCACAAAAATCTTCCAGTGAAACTTCCGTCAAAATCGGACCGGCCGTTCTATATATTATTCAGAACACACCGACATACGGACATAATTTAAAAAAATGTCGTTTTGTCATATATTACCAATGTACATCATAATTACTTCATACATCATCAGCCTTTGTTAGTCCACTGCTGGACATAAGTCTCCCCTAATATACCCCTATCCATTATTTAAATAAAATTATTTAGGATTTTATCGGTTTATTTTACATTTTTAATTCCCGACGTTTCGAACACTTTCCAGCGGCCGAGGTCCGGGTAGACTGAGATGTCATGCGTCTTGTTGCATGTAAGCGGGGTTTCCAGATCTTAATTTTATTAATTATATTTAATCTGTACTCGACTATGCAAAACGAACTGATTTTATCTTTACAGCCAGCAGTGGTATTATGCTTGGGTTTAAATTTTAATTTATTAATTATGGGATCCCAAGCAGGTGGTAGAACCAACCATCTTCTCTATTGAAATTTGGATGTTTTTTAATCTCAATAGCCTCACGGATCATCCTTGGTAGGAATCGGTGTTCTTAGCGAGGATTTGGTCGATCAAATCTGATGTAATGGTTTGGGTGATTTAATGTATGGTCACACACCGCCGACTTGTTGGGTCTTCATGTTTGATGTCAGCTATATGTTCCTTCACGCGGGTTCTTATTGCTCGCTTTGTTTGTCCAATAAAAGAGGCCGCAGTCACAATCTAGCGACACTCCTGGGTCTTGTAGAGGAATATTGCACTTGACAGGTGGTAGGAATTGACCAATCTTCTTCAGCGGCTTGAAATAAGTTTTGATTGAAGCCCGCCTCAAAATGTAGCCAATCTTGTCAGTTACGCTCTCACAGAAGGTAGAACAGCAGGTACTCGCTCCACTGTGGCTGCCTTCACTCGGTCACTGTGACGCTGCCGTGGCGCAGGAGCTTGTTGTCTCCGCAGTACTTGCTTAACATGGTGTAGCTCAGCCGCCAGGTGTTCATCATCACAGATCCTCGTGCTCTCTGAAACAAAGATTTGCCCACGGTAGCTAACTGGGATGGATGGTGGTGAATTGCCATTTAAATATTTATTTGTATGGGTTGGTTTCTATACACAGTATGGCTCAAGGTAAGTTATCAGGATTGCGAATAACTAAAACATCAAGAAAAGCTAAAGAATTATTATTTCTAACTCCATAGTAAACTGTATTTTTGAATTAATGGAGTTAAGGTGGTTTAAAATGCATTTATTTTATCATATGGTAAGATGGTAAATGTATCATCCACATAGCGCTTATAAAATCTTGATGAATGGGAGCAGTGAGTAGGGCCTTCTCCTCAAAGTCTTCCAGAAAAATGTCAGCAACAATAGGATACACTAGGCAACCCATTGCTACACCATCCATCTGCATCTAGAACTTACCTTTCCACAATAAATAGCCAGATATTAAGCAATGTTTTAGTAAAATGCATATTCTATTGAGATGTTATTTTCCTCTAACTTTCTTGTTACAATATTGATGCAATCTTCTATAGGTATAGATGTAAACAAAGATTGAACATCAAACTAACCATAGTTTCATTGTCAGCAAGATGTAAATGTTTTACCTCGCTAACAAAATGGTATGAATCCTTTGTAAACGCGCTTGTTTGTCCTCTGAGTGGTGAGAGATTTTACTAAATGTTGAGCCAATTTATAAGTAGGTGAGTCAATTTGGCTAACAATAGGGCGCAATGGAGCATTCAATTTGTGTATTTAGGCAACCCTACAATTTTACGGCTTGGGACATGAAGGTATTATCAATTTTACATAGGTCGTTTTGCATAGGTCGGAGTACAGATTAAATATACAATAAAACTAAGATCTGGAAACCCCGCTTCATCACTGGCAACAAGACGCATGACATCTCAGTCTACCCCTGACCACGGCCGCTGGAAAGTGTTCGAAACGTCGGAATTAAAATGTAAAATAAACGCGATAAAATCTAAAGTAATTTTATTTAATAATGTATAATATTCGCGCAAGCAATAGAAATAATTATACCCTATCCATTAGGGTTTTGGACCGTATCCCACCACGCTGGTCCAGTGCGGGTTGGTGGGTGCACCGACTTTTTACACGCCCATCCGACGCATGGATCGTCTTACTTTTCAGACAATTGGGTGATCGTCCCAAATTGCCCCAACGAACTAGGAATCAACAATGAAAATTTGTCGAGTCCCCGCAGGATTCGACCCCCGAACTCCGGTTTCTAAACCACACGCCCATGCCACTAGGCTACGTAGGCATTTATTTGTATACACAACGTTTTTTTCTTAGTAATCGTGTGCATTTATTTCAGACCGTAGAAGCGGTGCAGCTGGAGAGGTTGTCCGACGACAGCGCTGAGGACGTCGACGGCTTCGTGTGCGACATTCGAGCGAGGGACTGCCTCGTGGAGTGGGCGGTCAGGATTATGGCCAGGTCGGTCCGGACCTAGGTTCGAAGTCGTGGAGTATCTGTGCGGGGGGAGTGGGTTCGAAACCTTGGCAAATTGTAATAAACTATCTTTCTTTATTGCCTACCCAGACGAGCAGTCGGCCCACCTGATGGGAAGTGGTCACCGACGCCCATAGACATCGGCAATACTAATGGTATCGTCGGCGTGCTGCCTACCGTGAGACACAGGATGTTACATCTCGTTTACCCAGTAAATACGCTGGCTACGGTGCCCTTCAAACCGGAACAAATCAGTGTTTTCTCACTACTGCTTCACGGCATAAACAGGCACCGCGTTGGGGACCTACCATCGGTAACTAGCTCGGTGAAGTGCGTGCAAGATGTATGTAATAATAATAATAATCATGTGAGGTCGGATTAATCCCAGTGACTCAGTGACGGACCGCTTCTAGCTCTGATGCAAAGATCTTCTGTTTTTCAGTTTATTATATTTATTGCTTTCTTATTCACATATATGTAATATTTTATTTGTTGTCATAAACTTTCCTCTGAGCCAGATGAGAGAGTTCTTCTTAAAAGCTGAGTAATAACAATAATAATAGAACATTTCTTTCAGATTAAAAATCCATAACGTTTAAGTAATTGTAAGGTCTCATAATTTAATTGGATAACAAATTTCACAACGTCAAAGTCAAAGTCAAAATCATTTATTCAATTAAGGCTCTACTGAGCACTTATGAACGTCAAAAATTATCCATTTACCACCGGTTCATAAACTCAGACCCGTCCAGAGAAGAACCGGCAAGAAACTCTGCAGTCTTTTTTTTAATATTAATATTTACAAAATTTGACCAATACATTTTTTTTTTAAGTTACCAGGGATCATATATATACTTTCGACAATATATGTTCATGAAAAATTCATGCTGCTCAAAAGACTAGAAAAATTGCACATAATATAAACATAAAAACTATTTTAGACGAGATAGGATAAATAACGATGAATGAAGGGAAAAATCGTGATGATGTTTATTTTAATAAAGTTGTTGATATGTTTTTACTACGCGTGCAATAGCACATTTCAAACAATTTGTCTAAAACTAAATTATTTAAAATAATACTAAGCATAGTAAAAAAAATGTCGAAATAGACACAATAGAAAGCGCCCCGCTGAGTCATTTCACTGGTTCATTCTTGTTTGTAAATAATGCCTAAACGCCTACGTAGCCTAGTGGTAAGGGCCCATGCTTTAGAAACCGGAGGTCGTAGGTTCCCCCCCTCACCAAACCGCAATGGACCAGCGTGGTGGGATACGGTCCAATAAAACCCTGATGGAGAAGGCGTGCATTAGCTACATGGCTGATGATGATGATGATGATCAGGATGACATATATTATGCTAGTTGTTGTCAGCGACTTTGCCGTTCCGTAGCCTTGGTTACTCCAAGTAAAAATAATAGTTCGATTTTTTACGCTAGTATTATATGTCATTATCATCATGATCATCAGCCTGTGTTAATCCATTGCTGGACATAGGCCTCCCCTAATCTCCATCAGGGGGTTTTGGACCGTATCCCACCACGCTGGTCCCATACGGGTTGGTGGGTGGACCAACTTTTTACATGCCCATCCGACGCATTATAAATGTATATGAATTAAATTATATTATGCCACTGGTGCACAATACAAAATAAATTAATTATTGCTGCTTTCACTTTCAGATCTGTGTGTCTCGAGACGTTCGAGACCATGTCGGAGACTGCGTCGGAAGAGCGGATCCGCATGCTGTCCCTCTCGCACTCGCTGGAATGGTGCAAGAGTGCGAGCGAGAGGGCGCTACCCTCCCTCGTAATGGGCTGCATAAGGCATATTGACGAGTAATTGAACCTTTACTTTAAGAAATATTTGTGTGTATTTATATAGTGAGAAAATATTTTCTTTCGTAATTTTTAGAAAGTTCGTGTTTATCATGCTCTCTTAAATATCTTCAGTACTTATACAGTGAATGATCTCTATATTATGCAACGAAATTATTCATACTAGCATTTGACACTAAACAATGGTATATGTGAAAATGTCACTCATTGAATTCGGGCGATAAAGATCCGAGTTTTCCCGAAGGAAAATAATTTCTCACTTCACCGTGAAAAGGTAAAAATCTTTTATTAAAAGTTTATTTACACCTTATTCTACATTACTGGAAATAAATATCGTGGATACAGTTGTCAAATGATTACAGCTGACTTCAGGGTGTCGATTTTTCGTGACGGCGTGCGGTTTAAAAATTTACTCTCATCCTTATTTCCTAACGCGCTAAAGGAAGTATAACTTCGAAGAATCATTCCACATCTACATATATATAAGAGATTGCCACCTATATATTGACTCATCACGACATCTCTGGAACCATAAGGCGAGGCGACTTGAAATTTGGTAGGAATATTCCTTTCGCCGAGTAGAGGTCAGCAAGATTTTACGAAATTCCAACCACAAGGGGGGTTGAGTTAGTTATATATATATACATACATACAATGCCTAACTCACGTACCTTCTGTACGTGTAGCTTACCAAAGGACATGAGTCTGGAAGGAAGCATTACATACTAGATATAAGAAAAATAATAGTTTCAATATATTTTTAAATTTTATCATATCCGGTAAGATGATTTAAATGAGATCAGGTGCAGGATCGACTTTTAACAGGTCCATCCGACCCATGGATCATCTTACTTTACAAGCAATTGGGTAATCAGCTCGCTATGTTCAACCCTAACCAACTAGGAAACGGCATTGAGTCCCCGCAGGATTCGAACCCACGACCTCCGCTATTCAAATCGCAGGCCCATGCCAATAAGCTGCAGAGACAGTACTTCCTTTTACATGTTATTAATGATGATCAAACTTATACTTTTAAATAATTTTGAGGTTAATTTATGTGCATTCATTTTGTTTCAGGAAAGACAAACGGTCCCTTGCTTGGCTCAATCAGGAAATTTCAGCTTCCAGGATGTTGGCTTTGGATAAGAGGGATGAAGAAGGTCTCGGCAAATTATTAAAAAGGGCAGGTTGGTAAAGTTAATGAATTTATCTATACTAATAGCATAAAGAGGAAAGATTGTTGTGTATGCCTAATAGGTGTTAGGTCCTTTTTAAAGGAGGCCGGGCGGTGCCTATTTATTCGAGACCACACCCGTGTTCCGGCTTAAAGGGCGTATTTACTGCGTAAATGAAGCTGAACAACCGATCCTCTAGTAACATTGGCTACTGCCGCCTCCGTGGTTAGCGGTATTGGCCCTTGCCTTATGAACCGGTGGTCGTGGTTTCGAATCCCGCGCGGAGACAACGTTGTATTATCGCTGCTTTTCGGTTGGTTAGGACAGTTCGGGCGGATGACCCAATCGTCTGAAATGAAAGATGGTCCATGCGTCGGATGGGCATGTAAAAAGTAGGTCCACCCACCGACCCACATTGGACCAGCATGGTGGGATACGGTCCAAAACTCCCTAATGAATAGGGGTGTATTAGGGAAGGCCTATGTCCAGCAGTGGACTGACACAGGCTGATGATGGTGATGATTATAATACTACCGCTTGGCTTTGTACCTTTCTATTAGTAATCCTGACTGTCGCGCCACAGGGCGTGGGTTCGATTCCCACCGCGGGGGAAATATTGTGTGATGGTCTTGGTGTGCTCCTCTAGTCTGGGTGTTTGTATCTATATAATGTGTATTCATTCCCAAAATGGAGGTTCGTCTATGTATTCGTCGGCTGCCTAGTTTCCATAGAAGAAGCTTTGCCTAGATTTTGGCTACATTTTGCCGTGTTATCATCCTGAAATATTTAATTTGTATATATTAAACGTTCATTTTTATTTATACCTACATATAAAGAACAAAATTTTCGTATAAGTTTTTTCAATCGACACTAAAAACATTTATGATTTACAATTAACAACTGCAGTAAATCTATTAGTACGTTGTAGTTAGGTGAACTAATATGTAGGTAGAAAGAAATAATTTTTTTTTTATTTTCAAGAAATTTTATCACTTTTAAACCTTCCCTGGATTTACACAAATAATTTAAAACCAAAATTAGCCAAATTGGTTCAGCCGTTCTCGTTTTTTAGCGAGATTTAATCAAATAAGTTTTGTATATATGACTAAGCAACCCCGCAACCGCCCTTGTGGGTGGAACTTCGTAAAATTCTTAGCTGACCTCTACTCGGCGAAAGGAATATCCCTACCAAATTTCAAGTCGCTACGCCTTACGGTTCCAGAGATGTCGTGATGAGTCAATATATAGATGGGAATCTCTTATATATATATGTATATATAGTCAAAGATTGACAATATTGCAATAATTTCTTTTTGCAGAGAATGAAAGGATTCTGTACGTAGAAGACGCTTGTTTGGAAGATTTCGTCGAGATGAACCATTTGGATTTGATGCTGCGTAGAGATCTGAAAGGTATTTATTATGCACTAACTACCCGCCCCCGCTTCGCACGGAACTATGCTTATGGAAAATATGTGTACAATATGGACTTGTTTCAAATATAAACCTTCCTCTTCAATCACTCTATCTATTAAAAAAAACCGCGTCGAAATCCGTCGTGTAGTTAAATATTTAAACATAGACAAGTAAGAATTAATAATATAAATACTAGGAATAAGCATAATTATGTTCTTCCGAAAACTAGGCTCCGAAGAACAATGAAATCTTTCATGGGACTATGTATACTCTTCTACAATAAAATACCAAAAAAACGTTCAGCTTTTATCTGTAAATAAATTTTAAAAAAGTTCTAAAGGAACGTTTGTGTGTTAAATGATATTATTGTTGTAACGACTACTTGATAAATAACACACCCTGGTAATGAACTGTTCGCTCCAGGCTATTTCAAAATAGTAAAATGTTAGGTTTTACGTAAAAGTTTTGTAAAATTTATTGAAGAAAAAGTTCCGCTGAGTTTCTTACGCCGGTTCTTCTCAGGTCAGAGGCTTCCATTTCCGAACCGCTGGTAGATTATTTGACAATCAATAAGAAAGTGTAATGCTTCCATATTGAATAAAGATATTTGACTTTGACTTTGAATTAAAATAACAATAATATTTTTTAAAATTAACTCTTTTGCTTACAATTTTGCACGATATCAAAACAAGGGACATTTTGATTAATCGTCTTCAGTTTGTCCACTTTGAATGGCAATCCAATCGATTTTTATACCAAATGTTAGTTATATAGCATCATCAAGGTCACTGTTTTTTTTACTATGACATTTATGTAATAAAAAATGGTGGTCCTCATGAATTATATTCTCTTTCCGTTTATCTTAAGCCCTTAAATTGTTTATTGCAATGTAAAAATAAAATATATATATATATATATAGATGTATAAAAAAGTTAATACCGGCTTCACTTTATTTTTAGTGATATTTTCAATCTTTTCTAGTCCTCAACAAGGAGAGAGTTGAAGAGGTCCTGGATGCGACGCGTAAGCGGTGTCAGCGTTCCGGTTTGAAGGGCGCCGCTAATATGAAAGCTCTGAAGTCAATGGTGCTGATGGCCGTCGCGCACTACGACTCTCAGTGGGACGATTGCAGTGAGTGTGAATCATCATCATCGACCTGTGGCAGCCCACTGCTGGACGTGGGCCTCCTCTATTACATCGCCACCACGGTGGCTCGCTACTAGAGAGATAAAGCGGTGGGCCAGCTTTTTAACGGCCATCCGACATTCGACATGGGTCATCTTACACCACAGGCTCGATCGATCGCACTGGCCTAACCGACTGGGAAACAGCAATGAGAAGTAGTAGAGCCCTCGCCGGATTCGAACCCACGAACCCCGGTTACGCTGATACCACTACGGTGGTAGTGGTTATGACTGATGAGGTATTACTCTAAACGTACTATATATATATTTATATTTATTTTTGTTACTGTTCTGTACCAATATACTATTTTTTTCGTTTGTTATAATTTATTAGTAATATATATTTATGAGTAGCTGTTTCCCGAGACTCCATTCGCGTGGTTAAGTGTCATTTTTTTCTTCAAAGTATGCTACATTACTCCTAAGTTCCATCAGCTGTTCTACAATAAAGGTCCGGTCAAAATTGGACCAGCCATTCAAGAGATCAGCCAGAAGGAACGGACAGACGGACAAAAGTTTGTCAACCACAATGTAACAGACACTCCAATTTTATTTATTCGTATAGATTTGTAATATCCAATGTTTTTGTTTCCACTACCGGTGGTAGGCCCCCTTTTTACAGGGGACCGTCTGGGTGGGTACCACCGCTGTGCCCATTTAGTAGTGTGAAAACACTGCTGTGTTCCGGTTTGAAGGGCACCGTAGCCAGCGTATTCACCGGGTAAACGAGACTTAACACCCTATGTCTCACGATAGGCAGCGCGTTGGGGCTACCTGTATTGCCAATGTCTACGGGCGTCGGTGACCACTTCCCATCAGGTGGCCCGACTGCTCGTCTGCGTATGCAATAAAAAAAAATACTATGCGTTGCAATATATAAGTAAATAATGTATCGTTCAGCTGCCTCCGTAGCCTAGTGGTATGGGCGTGTACTTTAGAAACCGGAGGTCGTGGGTTCAAATCCTGCTGGGACGCAACAAATTTTCATTGTGTTTCCTAGTTGGTTAGGGCAATTTGGGCCGATCACCCAATGTCTGAAAAGTAGATGATCCATGCGTCGAAAGGGCATGTAAAAAAGTCGGTCCAACCACCAACCCGCATTGGACCGGCGTGGTGGGATACGGTCCAAACCCCCTAATGGATAGGGGTGTATTAGGGAAGGCCTATGTCCAGCTGTGGACTAACAAAGGTTGAAGATGTAAGATGTAAGAATGTATCGTTCTCTTCTCAGCTAACTCGTAACATTTCAGCACCCGCGGAGCGCGATCGGCTGATAATCGGCATGACGTCATCGCTCGACCTCGCCTCGGCTTCGAACCTGCGACTGGACTTTGCGCCCCTCATGGACGTCATATTGAGTCGCGCGTCGCAAAGCGTTGTAGGCGATGAGGCGGCTGAGTGCGTCGTGAATAAGGTATATTTTCGTTATATTTTATGTATATAAAGAAGTAAGAAGTAGTCGGTTGGGGATGTGGGACCCAATTGAACCTCTAACAGATAGGGGCGTATTAGGAGGATGTCCAGCAGTGGACTATAACAGGCTGACGATGATGATGAAAGAATAATAGTTCTAGGACCGTCTCGGGAAAGCGCCGCCGAGGTGCCTATTCCTGTCGCAAATCATTGTTGTGTACCAATGCAGTGTTCCGGTTTGAAGGGCACCGTGGCCGGTTCATTTGCTGGGTGAACGAGAAGTGACATCACACTTTGCATAGGCTGCTTTTCTTATGGGCACCGCGTATCTCTTGCCTACCTAGCTTACTTCTAAATGTCCGCTTTTGAATCTTCTTCTCTAGAATTGAAAGAAGAATAAGGAATAATCCTATCGCTAATATAAATGGAAGTACTAGATCCATACTAATATTATAAATGCGAAAGTAACTCTGTCTGTCTGTTCTGTTCTGTCACCCTTTATTGTCTAAACCATTGAACCGATTTCGATGAAATTTGGCGCATACTTAGAAAATATTCTGAGTAAAGTCATAGGCTAATAATTATTGCGATAAAATTGTTTGAAAGGGTTGAAACAGAGGATGAAAGTTTGTATGGATTATTGCCATTGTTAAGATGATACGATAAAAATTTGCGTCTAGATTCTCGAAATTATCCATAAGTGGTGTTCTTCTAGCAATTTCGTTATTGCAAGGATGGATTAGGGGTTGAAAGTCGTTATGGAAATTCGTCATTGTCGAAATGAAAGTCATAGAATTTCGTGGCAAATTAATAAGCGCATACAATAAAACACTTATCAATATTTTCATCATCATCATCAGCTGTACATAGGCCTCTCCTAATGCACGCCTTCTCCATTTTTAGGGGGTTTTCGGACTGTATCAACCACGCTATATTAAAATATGTCGAGTCCCCGCAAGGTTCGAACCCAAGACCTCCGGCTTCTAAATCACACGCCCTTACCACTTGGCTAAGGAGGCAGAGTCATTTATTTTATACTGTTCAGCATATTTCAATACACCTCGCGGACATTTCTCCCGTTCCACGCGGACGAAGTCGCGGGTAGCACCTAGTGTATAATAATCGACTAAATAACAGAAATATATATATATAAACACTTTTTAATGATACATCCAATGTTTTTTAAGGTTATGCAATATGGCGAACTGATTGACGACTTCGCGATGGAACTGCTGAGAGACTCCTGCACGCCACTCCTCAGATCGCTGGTCTCCAAGCTCCAGGGTGACGGGGGTGATGCCGCGATGAGGAGGTGCCTCCAGCTCGTGTCGGATCCTGAGCACACGCTGATGCAGTACTGCAAGAGGTTGTACGCTGCAGCCGAGAGAGAGGGTACGCGTATACTGTTAATTAATGAAGTCTGAAAAGATTTTCCTTCGTATATCTTCGGAAAAGTTCGTACTTGTCGTGCTCTCCCAAATAGCTTGACTACGTCTCTATATTATACAATGTCAATGCTCATTTTGACATTTGACACGAAACGCGTCAAAGGTCGAAGTTGAAGGGCATTAATGAAATACATGCAGAAAGAAATATGCAATTTGTACATACTTGTTAGAGAATTTAGAGAAATTTTAATTATGGGACAATTAAAATCATAAAAAAAATAATAGTATGACTTGGCTACATTGATAATATTGCTTCCGTAGCCTAGGTTTCGAATCCTGCGAGGACTCGGCAAGTTTTCATTGTTGCTTCCTAGATGGTTAGGGCAATTTGGGCCGATCACCCAATTGTCTGAAAAGTAACATGATTCATGCGTCGGATGGGCATGCAAAAAGTCGGTCCACCCACCAACCCGCATTGGACCAGCGTGGTGGGATACGGTCCAAAAACCCACTAATAGAGAAGGCGTACATTAAAGGAGGTGTGATACGATCGAAGAAGTCGACCGGTAGATAATGTCTTTTGGCATTAAGTTTAAGTAAGCAAGTTTAAATAAATTGATATTGTTTCTTTCTAGACGTTTCCGCGTGGACGGAGGCCTTTGACAGAATGAAGAGGAGAATGTTCGAGAACCCGCACCGAGGGGACGACTACAAGGTGCTGCAGAAGCACCAGCGCGCACTCTACGCCCTGGACCGCCGTGAGTGGACGATGGGCAAAGTCGAAGTCGAAGTCGATCGACTTTACCGTCGAC
The DNA here is from genome assembly GCA_029286875.1 of Lamproptera curius. Classification (NCBI taxonomy): domain Eukaryota; kingdom Metazoa; phylum Arthropoda; class Insecta; order Lepidoptera; family Papilionidae; genus Lamproptera; species Lamproptera curius. Next base: position 167,797 of record JAGSMT010000099.1, read on the forward strand.
TTTGACTTTACGCTTCGTACGGTCAAAGTCAAAGTTTTAGTACATTGATCGTCCATTTTGACGGATAAAATTTGGTAGACTTCAACTTTTCTCATTGATATCGGTGATTTTGATATGTTTAAGTTGAATTTATAAAATTAGTAAATAGTAGAGACTTTTTACTATCCAGAATGATAGATGCGTTTCAAAAATGGGTGCGTGTACTTATGTACGCGCGTGAGAAGTTATACTTCTTTGGCATCATTAAAAATTAATATATTTATATAATAATATATTTAATATATATATTTAATATAAATTTAAATAATATAATTAATTAATAATATATATATATATATATATTAAGCAGACGGCTTCATACTGTTAATTTTGTGTCAGGTCGTGTGCGCATCTTAAAATTTCACTCATAATTTTTTCATAACGCGCCTAAGAAGTATAACTTCAAAAATAAACGCAACCAAAACGAACCTTATCCCAACTCATAGAGCACATTATGCAACAACTATCGCAAATAAAAACAACAACTCCATTATCACTAAAAAATCAACCTTATCACTATGTAATAAGGTTCATTTCACCGTTTTCATTATAAACTGTTAATTTTGTGTCACAGGTGCGCGCATCTTAAAACTTCACTCTCATCATTTTTTCATAACGCGCCTAAAGAAGTATAACTTCAATAAATTCATAGCTCATCTACTGTGAGTTTATAGTAAGAAAATGATGATGAAGGTAAATCGAGACTTATAAACAAGAGACTGGGGTATTACCGCGGTGCCCATTTCGTTCGCGAATTACTTGTGTGCAAAGTCGCGTCTTCCGGTTTGAATGGCGCCGTTGCCGGCGAAATTGCTGGGCAAATCGAATATAACGCCTCATGTCTCGTTAATGTCATTCAGGTCAATGTCTCGTTCCAACTAATGATAAGCTAAAAATAATTTCAGATCCGGACAACAAGCAAACAACAAAGCAGACGCTGGCTCGTCTGATGGAGGGGCTGGATTCGAACCGAGGCACTCTGCGCCTCTCGAAACTCTGTCCCGCTCTAACGCGCACCGAGAGCATGGGTGCGAGCGAGACGGCATGCCTCTCCCGCCTCCTGAAGCTGCCCAAAGGGGTGGAGGTCCACAAGTTGGAAGAGCAGGTACTTAGTACGAGACCCCTTGGGCTTAGTGGTTGGTGACTGTTACGCCGGAGGGTGCACATCGAGAGGGTTGATTTGTTATAATTATTGTTTAATATATATATTCAATATCTAATTAGTAGTATGGTTATACACAATTTTTCATTTAGTATTATAATAAATGAGAAAATAATTAGTAAAAACTATATAATATTTCTGTATCAATATTTTTTTTAGTGTGCTTGAGAAACCGGAGGTCGCGGGTTCGAATCCTGCATAGTTGGTTAGGGCAATTTGGACCGATCACCCAATTATCTGAAAAATAATATGATCCATGCGTCCGATGGGCATGTAAAAAGTCGGTCCACCCACCATTCCGCAATGGACCAGCGGAATACGGTCCGAAAACCCCCTAATGGATAGGGGTCTATTAGAGGCATCCTATGTCTAGCTGTGGACTATCACAGGCTGATGATGAAATCCTTCACATGTCTCCAGGTAATAATAATAACGGGCTGTCGGCGTCGACCGGCGGTGGTGACGGTGGTGACCAGCGACGGCGTCAGGCGGCGGCTGATGGTGAAGGGGGGCGAGGCTCTGAGGAGGGACGCCGCGGCCGTCAGGGCGCTGAGGTCCTTGGCGCCGGAACACGCCACGCACTTCTACAATGTCAGTCGGGTTTCAATATAGACGCAGCTTTGAGTGACATTTTAATATCCATTAATATGAAACTTTATTGTTTAGGGTCAAATGTCGAATTGAATTATGTCGTTGTATGTGGGAGCACGATAGATACGAGCTTTTCGGAATAAATTTTCATCGTCAGCCTGTTTCGGTCCACTGCTGGACATAGGCCTCCCTGGCGCACGCCTTCTCCTTTGGGAGGTTTTGGACCGTATAAGCTGGGCCAAACGAGTTGGTGGTTTGGACCGACTTTCTACATGCCCATCTGACGGAGGATCGTCTCACTTTCAGACAACATTTGTTAGACTCACCCACCAACCCGCATTGGACCAGCGTGGTGAGATACGGTCCAAAACCCCTAATGGATAGGGGTGTATTAGGGAGGCCTATGTCCAGCTGTGGACTATCACAGGCCGATGATGATGATTTAAAATAATCCTCTCCCATTGGTTTATTTTCAGGTGATCCCGTTGGACGAGGACTGTGGTGTGATCGAATATTTGGAAGATCATACGACGCTTCAACAAGTTATTTCGAGCAAATACGACATAAAAGGTGACTATATCTATGACTAGCCGCTGGCTGCGGTTCGCGAACGAATCTCGAGGTCGTGGGTTCGAATCCTGCGGGGACGGAGCAACCTTTCATAGTTGTTCCCTAGTTGGTTAGGGCAATAGTATGAAGAAGTATGTGTCGGATGGGCATGAAAAATGTCGGTCCTGCATCTTATCTCTCTCTCCGGTCGTGTCGGTTATCCGTCCCATCGGCTGAGAGCACAAAGGAGTAGTGAATGCTCCTGTGTTTGTGATGTGTGCTACTAGAAAACCTTTATTATTATATGAAAAAGGTAATTTTAAAAGAATAACGTTTTTAAAGGAGCCAAACTTACTCCTACTTACAATAGTCATCTTCCAGTGGAAGTCCCTTCAAATTCGGACCAGCCATTCTGGAGATTAGCCAACATACGCAGACAGATTATTTTTTTTAATATTGTTTTTTTCATATAGTTTGGTAAAATATTATTAGTGTATACATGACAAAGTTATTATTTAAAAACGGTTATTTTAACGTTGCACACAGAAACTACAATTATTATTATTTGTATAGATTTGGCATGTTAAAAGTCGGTCTACCCGCCAACCCGCATCGGATACGGTCGAGAAACCCCTAATGGAGGAAGCGTGTATTAGTATAGGCCTATGTCCAGCAGTGGACTGGCACAGGCTGACGATGATGATGTATAGACTTGTGTCTTAGTTCTGATTGAAAATTTCGTTCATTTCAGGTGTATTGGAAGCCGCTCCTCCCGCGGAGGAATCGAACCTCGGACCCAAGGAGAGGATGCGTCGTTTCGAACAGAACTGCGTCAAAATAGCCGCGCACTGCTTGAGGTGAATCAATTTATTTATTTTCACATCAACAGAAATGATGAATGATGTAATTCTATGCGTTTAATCACTTCGCGTTTATTCAAAGATTAAGATTTCGCGTAAGCAACGGAGAGAATGTAATAGCCATCTTTAGGAAGTAAGTGTCAACATATTTATATATATATAGCATTACATTTATTTTATATAGCATTTACATTAAATAAAACTTAAGATTCACAAAAGCTATATATATGCACTTAAGTTAAAGGTGAACACAGCTTTCATGGAAATATAAACTCAATATATAAGTGAAAACGGACCCAGATACATGTTAAAATTAATTTACCTATAGATTATGCTATTTACAAAATATGTATTTAAATTAATATATGCATGTATAAAAAAAATAGAGATAAAGCTCTATATTATATATACGTATATATATATATATATATATATATATATAGTGTTACTGGTATTTAAATCGTGAACAAATACAGATGGACAAACAAATACAGAAAATCATTATTTAAAACTAGTTGACTCTGCAGACTGCATTCTGCATTAAGGATGGATCGAAATGCTAATCGATTGTCAAATGTCAAATAATATGCTTGATTTTAGAAATGTAATTTTTGACAAAACTTAGGAGTTATCATCTACATTATCAGATAGATAGTTACAAATTTATTGTTCACCTTCTGTCAACTGCCTCCGTACCCTTGTTGTAAGGGCGTGTGCTTTAGAAACCGGAGGTCGTGGGTTCGTATCCTGCGGGGACTCAACAAATTGTCCTTGTTGTTTTCTAGTTTGGGCCGATCACCCACTTGTCTGAAAAGAAAGATGATCCATGCGTCGGATGGGCATGTAAAACGTCGGTCCACCCACCAACCCGCATTGGACCAGCGTGCTGGGATACGGTCCAAAACCCCCTAATGGATAGGGGTGTATTAGGGGAGGCCGATGTCCAGCAGTGGACTGGCACAGGTTGATGTTGATGATGTGTATTTGTATAGCTTGTGACCGAGATGTCAATCGTTGGGTGACAGTCAACAAATGACAACGCCATTTACTTTGTTTACATTGATTTAATGCAATTAGTTTATTAAACGGATATTATAATAACAGGTCAGTGATGGAGCTGCGTTGTTCCAGTGTCGAGGACTTCATGTCGAAGAAGAAGCGTTTTCAAGAGTGCCTCGCCGTCTCCACGTACTGCAGTTGGATTCTGGGTATGTAATGTATTTGCCTTTATAACAAAATCCCTGAAAACGTTCAAAATTTAACTATAAATTATAAAGGTTAATACAATGTAAGTGAGTTTTTAATGATAAAACAATCAGGTTTTGACGTGACAACGTCTCATAAATTGGTTCAAGATATGGAGGCACTTTCGAAAACTGTGTCGCAGCGCCGCTCACGTAACGCTCTCCATAGGAGAGAGTGAGAGGCCTCTTAATGTAAGAGAGACAGAGGTAAAGAGACAGGCGGTACTAAAAGATGTTGTCGCGTATAACTTTCACCCGTGCACCGATTTTACAGGCAACCAATTTTTTATACTTGAAATCGTTTTGTTTATTTTATTAATCTTATTGTAAGAGATGACAAAAAAATTACCCGCTGGTAGCGTTTTGACAATCAATGACTGTATCGCTCCTATTGTGAATAAAGGTATTTACAACGCCATCTATGTCCAAGCTGAAGAGGACCGGAATTTGTTTGAACATATATATAGATACATAAAACCACTAACACCGTAATTGTCCTAGTCGATTCCGACTACGGCGGCCGATCTATATTAGAGATCAGCCAACTGCCCAATATGTTGAGTCCCCGCAGGATTCGAACCCACGACCTCCGGTAAATGTCGGCAGATTAGGGAGACCTTCAGCGCATTGTCCAACCTGACTAATGCATGAGGGTAGAACTGAGTACTCCGAAACCGGACAGGTATAAGCTATCTGATCTAATGGCTCGAATACAGGCATTGAAACTTAGTGAATTCGCATGTTGCTTGATAGAGTAGACTCTATTATCAAATGTACAGAACGAATGATAGTATTTGCAAGAAGATCTATTTGCTAGAATTCATAGACATTTCGAATCTACGAATCTCAACAATGACTCATGTGGACAAGTCGGAGTAGCATATAGTTGACATGGTAGTGATGCTTAGATGTTACTCAATGATCCTACGATAGAGTCAAGCTGATCTAGATGCTGATTAACCGCTACGGTACATTGGACGACTTGTAAGTCGGACTGATATCTGAATGCTACTTGGAACATCAGATCTAGAATGAATTAATAGACGTATTACTTGTAAATCGAATTCATGCAAACTTAGCGTGTTCGTATCGAAGGACAGTTGATAGCGATTGATGTCAGAGCGACATGTGCACATTGAGCATGATACTGCATAGTAATGTATGAATTGGGTTACGGCATGAAGTCCGCTAGGATGCATGAAACTCGATATGGAGACCATGTATGCACATGGTATGTCAGTGCATGGTATGTAAAGCTGATGAGATCCATAACAGTTATTCCGTATTACTGTTTTGTGTTGCAATGCAGCTGTGTTAGCAAAGTATAACCTGTCATAGACGTGCGCTAACATATGGAAACCAATATATCTTACTATTTATAACCTTGTTATGCAGTGCGCATATGACATGGACCTGAATAAGGTCCTAGAAGGCATGCATGACCAGATTAGCTAACATGTCAGTGCTTACGCATTATGTTGCGACTTGCCAAGCATGTTAATCTTACGTCATGAAAGCATGCTGGACACGCAAGTCTACATGCATTACGCAGTATAGATACGCTAGTGCTACATCCACTGTGACTCGGACAGATGAACACGCAGCTGTAGCGTGCTACACTTCTGTCGTGATACAGTTAGGAACTAGTACATCACGTGTTACTTAATACTGACTAGGCAATCTTAGATCCTGCAGTGTATCACATGTCATGCTAAGCTGTAAGTGTACAGCACTGTACACATCATAAGGCATAAGTGACCAATCTTTATCGGATTTAGCTTTCCGCTGCTTATGGCTATCTCTTCGACCATGTCGCATTAAGTTAAATCTTATTTAGCTACTTATTCGGAGTAAATAGTGTCTATAATTATCGTTGTAGTTCTCATAGTACCAGCTTTGGATGATGTTCTTGGGTGTCGGTAAGTGTGACGTCGCGTGTCTAGGAAAGACTCGCACATTTGAGTGACGGCAATTACCAAATCTTCATGTTAATACATAGTACTCATCACCATCATCAGCCCGTGATAGTCCACTGCTGGGCATAAGGTTCCGCTATACACCCTGCCCATTATCCCTAGCGTGACGTCACGTATTTTGCAGTGTACATTTGGAAATTATCGATTGAAACGGCCGTTTCGAAATCAGTTATTTTCTAAACAGGTAAATTTGAAAATGTGACGTCACGAAATTAAGAACCCTCCCACCCTGGCTGATGATGATGATGATGATGACTCGTTTTATATAATATCTTTTCTTGTCTACATCATTCATCGAATTCGGTTCGCCCATTCGTTGTTACAGCTTAAATATATGAATAGATGTCTCAGACAACCGAACCGAACGGCCAAGGAATGATTGTATTAAATGTGTGACATTTTATCACATTGTGTTTTATATTACGATTATTGTTGGTATATATACACAATTTTTTATTTATCTGTCTGTCCGTTTCTGGCTAATCTCTGGATTGGATCCGGGCATTTTACTGAAATATAGATGTGACTGGGAGTAGGTTGGCTATTTTATATATATTACCGTTGGTTTTAAATAATTTTACTCTACAATTATTTAACCAATTAATTGCGTGAAAATTAATTGTTTATCATCCTGTTTACTGTTGTAACTGCCTCCGTAGCCTAGTGGTATAGGCGTGTGCTTTAGAATCCGGAGGTCTGGGTGCAATCCTGCGGGGACTCGACAAATTTTCATTGTTGTTTCCTAGTTGGTTGGGGTGATTTGGGCCGATTACCCATTTGTCTGAAAAGTAACATGATCCTATACGTCGGATGGGCATGTAAAAGTCGGTCCACCCACCAACCCGCATTGGGCCAGCGTGGTGGATGGTCCAAAACCCTAATGTATAGGGGTGTAATGGGTAGGCCTATGTCCAGCTGTGGACTATCAAAGGCTGATGGTGATGATGATGATGATTATCCTGTTTATTTCTTAACGATAAACTAAATATTATTTCAGCGCTGGAGAGCAGATTGCAGCGTTTGGCGGAGTACGGAAGGGAGAATCGGCAGATCCTTATGGCCGTGTTCAGAGTGTCCTTCGGCTGGATCGGTCCGGAGTTCGAAGTCGCCGTGAGTTCTATAGTCAATGTTGTAAAGGGAAAGATTTACACTTTTGTGTAAACGTCTGTTATGAATAAACTGAAAAAGTCGCAGTGCGATTTGTCAATTATTCTAGAAAATCCATTTCTGGAAATAACACGGGCAGAGCCGTGGAGACTGCTAGTTTTCTGTATATATAAATAATTCAAAGTCGAATCAAATTTTCGAATTATTTTGAAAATATCTCAACTTTCATCGTACGATATTATAATCGATTTTTATCGAATTAATCGAAACTTTCGAAGTATTCGCAACTTACTTACTAATTTGACCTTTTGCATTATTCGATTTGGACCGAATATTATTATTCGCACACCTCTAAGGTGAAACAGTGAATTTTAGTGTGTGTTCATATACCAGCCAAATAAGACGTGGAAACAAGCAACTATAGGTGTTAGGCCTCTTATTAATGAGGGACCGTCTCGTGTAGGGGTAGTGTATAAACGCTGCTGTCTTCTGGTTTAAAGGGCGCCGTAACTAGCGTAATCACTGGGTGAATGACATAGTGGATGGCAAATGGGCCTGCTACGAATACGGCGGCCGACCTTTATCAGAGATCGGATATTATATTAGTACAAATATACCTTCTCTCTTCCTTCACTCTCATAGTCCGATGGGACGGAAAACCGACACGAACGCAAAGAGACAAGGCGTAGATCTACTTTCGACTTGCCCATCCAATGGATCCCACTTTACAGATAATCGGGTGATCAGCCCGCATTGCCCTAACCAACTAGAGAACAACAATTAAAAGTAGTCTCACAGGATTCGAACCCAAGGCTTTAGTTTCTAAAGCCCTAGCCCATACCACTGGGCTACGAAGGCAGTATTAATATGAAACTTGTTGGTACCCGCGTGTAAGTTCGCCTGGAGTAACTATATGTATTGGAATAAAATGTATTCTAAAATAAGTAATATAAGATACTTTGTTTATAATTTATTCATAAAGTGTCATAGTTTTTTTGTTTTAAAAAATGACAAATTTCCATATAAACTCTCATCCTCCATTTCGACACTTTCAACCATTTTTATCGCAATAATACCTTTCTCGGAGTCCATTCTACGTTTGCACCGAATTTCATCAAAATCGGTTCAGCCGTTCAGACGGTAAAGATGGACAAACAGACAGAGTTACTTTCGCATTTATGTTATTAGCATGGATTCCAGATGCAGGACGTGCGTGATTCGTTAGCGGGTTCGAATCTGCCGCATCGGGTGACATTGAGGGCTCTGACGAGATGTCCGAGGAAAACGGAAGATCTTGAACGCCTAACACTTGAGAAAATATTCGCTGGAACCATCGAGAAGGAACTCTCCAGTAGAGGAGCAGGTATATAGATCTAGTGGCATTTGGCTTTAGAAACCGGAGGTCGTGGGTTCGAATCCTGAGACGACTTTGTATTATCGTTGTTTTGCAGATATGGGCCGATCACCCATTGTCCGAAAATTAAGATGATCCATGCGTCGCGTGTAAAAAGTCGTGAGCAAGGTGGGATAGGTCCATATCCCCTCATAGATATGGGGGTATTAGGGAGGCCTATGTCCAGCAGTGGGCTGACACAGGCTTATGATAAGTAGGTGTTTACTTTTAATTTCGTTTGGGATTTCGTCGCTTCCATTTGGAAGTGTTCCAAACATAATTGAAAATGTAATTAAACGATAGAATCGGTTAAATGTCCTTTTATTTACCTTTTTATTGAGTAAAGCGATACGATGTGCCCTGCCTCATAAGAAATGTAGCCTAAGACGCCATAAAGCCGCAACGGTGCCCTTTAAACCGGAAGACTAGTGCTACACACGATTATTATTATTATTACACTACTGTTTTACCAACATTTTTCTTATTTATGCCAACGCAGGCGGACGAGCAGTCAGGTCACCTGATGGGAAGTGGTCACCGTCGCCCATAGACACGTAGCAATAATAGTGGTATCACCAACGCGCTGCTCTACCGTGAGACATAAGGTGTTAAGTCTCGTTTACCCAGTAAATACGCTGGCTACGGTGCCCTTCAAACCGGAACACAGCAGTGTTTTCACCCTACTGCTTTAGCGAAGAAGTAGGCACCAACCCTGTAACATTGTGCCGAGCTGAAACCTTGTTGTTGAAGCATTTAACGCATAGGTATTGTATCATTTTTGTGCATATTTCCTTTTGTGGTGATTGTCTTTGCTTTGATTTTTGGTGTATTTGTTCCCGCTGCACTGATTTCAAGAGTTTATTATTGGGGCAAGTTCTCTAAATGTGGATAACTATAAGGATTTCTCTAAATAAAAGTAAAATAATACAACTTCTGTATTGTTCCAATCTGCCAAGAATTTTTTATCTAACTGGTAACTAGAAAAAGGAGTGGAGTCTAGGGTGTCTACAATGCCACAAATTTTAGGTACTAACAACGCACCAATCCAAAAACCAAATAGGAGCTATATTCGTATACGGACCCCTGTTCGAAACCGTATCATACTTGTTGCAGATCTCGGATCTACTTCGTCACTGCACGGATCCGGAGATACTCTGCATCACCAGATCGCCTGGAGCCGTGGGTGTGATTCGCACGAAGCGCGCATTTAACCCATTTTGACTTGAACTGTCACAAATAAAACTCACAACACCATCAACACTGTTTATTCACCGACATCCCCTGCTACCCTCGTTCCTTCGAACCTTCTCCCTGTCGTGGCGCCTCGAGTGCTGGACCAGCTTGCTCCTGGTCAGGAACCTCCTGCCGCACCGCACTGGTGCGCTTATCACCGGCATGGGTCTTGAGGTGCATCACCAAATTGTTCTTCTGGGCGAAGCTCTTGGCTCGAGGCTTGAGGCCCGTGTGCACTTTGTGATGCCTCTCCAGATCGGCCCGCCTGTAGAAGAAGGCGCGCTCGCCCCCGTGGGACAGTACGTCCTTCCTCAACTCGTGTCCGGTGGGGACCATCGAGGCTGATGATGATGATGACCTTCCCTGAACTTCTACATATAATTCTAGATCAAAATTAGCCGAATCGATTCAGCCTTTCTGAAGTTTTAGCGAGACTGACGAACAGCGATTGATTTTTATGTATATACAAGGTGGCCCATAAGTCCTTGATATGAAAAAAAAAATTACTGAAATAAAACTAATTACATTATGAATTAAATTTTTATTTACAAAAAAAGCTTAAAAAACGGGAATTATTTTTTAAAAATAACATCTTCTAAATGTAATCCGTTGCGATCACGGCACTCTTGCAAACGACGTCTAAAATTGTCGATGACTGCGCGGCACGTCAGTTCTTTTAGGGCCTCAATTGACCGCGGGTTTGTGTCGTATACTTTAGCCTTAAGGTAGCGCCACAAAAAAAAATCCATCGGGGTCAGATCTGGACTACGTGGAGGCCAGGAAATGTCCCCTCTCTTAGAGATCACTTTGCCAGGACAAAGTTGACGGATAACGGGCATAGCAGTGTTAGAGGTGTGAGAAGTGGCCCCATCCTGTTGAAACCACGTCCTGGCATTAAAGCCTGAAAAGTTTTGCAATCCTGGTATGAAAAACTCTTCGATCATAGCCACATATCGCTCCGACGTAACAGTAACTGCGCGCCCCTCTGCCATCCTCAAAGAAGTAAGGCCCTAGGATACCATGGGCTGACATAGCGGCCCAAACAGTCACTTTCGGACTATGTAAGGGCTTCTGATGCTTAAGTTTTGGATTGATGGGGCTCCAATAGCGGCAATTTTGTTTACTAACATGTCCGTTAAGATGGAAATGAGCCTCGTCAGAGAACATAAAGTTATTGAAGGAAGTTAACCGATTCAACATTTCATTCGCACAATTTTGTCTTTGAATACCGTCATTTTCCTTTAATTCTTGAGCCAACTGAATTTTGTAAGGGTGCATATGTAAATCTTTCTTCAAAAATACGTTGTAACGATGTCCTGGATACGTTTAATGCTCTGGCGCGCTTACGAGTTGACTGTGTCGGCTTTTCGCGAATAGACTGTGTCACTGTGTCTATGTATACGGAACAACCGTACGTGACGTCCTTGGGCGACCCAACCGCGGTTTACTTTGTTTACATTGATTTAATGCAATTAGTTTATTAAACGGATATTATAATAACAGGTCAGTGATCGAGCTGCGTTGTTCCAGTGTCGAGGACTTTATGTCGAAGAAGAAGCGTTTTCAAGAGTGCCTCGCCGTCTCCACGTACTGCAGTTGGATTCTGGGTATGTGATGCATTTGCCTTTACAACAAAATCCCTGAAAACGTTCAACATTTAACTTTAAATTATAAAGGTTAATACAATCTAAATTAGTTTTTAATGATAAAACAATCGGGTTTTGACGTGACAACGTTTCATAAATTGATTCAAGATATGGAGGCACTTTCGAAAACTGTGTCGCAGCGCCGCTCACGTAACGCTCTCCATAGGAGAGAGTGAGAGGCCTGCTTAAGTGAAAGAGAGACAGAGGTAAAGAGACAGGCGGTACTAAAAGATGTTGTCACGTATAACTTTCACCCGTGGACCGATTTTACAGGCAACCAATTTTTTATACTTGAAATCGTTTTGACAATCAATGACTGTATTGCTTCTATTGTAAATAAAGGTATTTGAATTGTCGCATGTGTGTTAAATTTTATTTACAACGCCATCTTTGTCCAAGCTGAAGAGGACCGGAATTTGTTTGAACATAGTGTGTGTTGCCACCATAAAACCACTAACACCGTAATTGTCCTAGTCGATTCCGACTACTGCAGCCGATCTATATTAGAGATCAGCCAACTGCCCAATTTGTTGAGTCCCCGCAGGATTCGAACCCACGACCTCCGGTTTTCAAAGCACACGCCCTCACCTCTAGGCTACTGAGGCAGTGCAGAACGTAATGAGACTAAAACTTGATCGTTTCCTTTCAGGTATAGGCGATAGGCACTTGGACAATCTGATGTACGGAGAGCGGGACGGATCCCTGGCATTGGTGGATTTGAACCCGGTACTGAGGCACGGACGGGAGGAGCTGCCGCCTGCGAGGCTCACGCGCGCCCTGCTGGCGGTCTGCGACCTCGGAGGTACGCCGAAGCGAAATATCTTCATAGACGACCCACTTGGCGCAGTGGTTAGTCGCCCTGACTGTTGCGCCAACGGGTGTGGATTCGATGCCCACATGAAACGTAGTGTTTTCTCGTGTTTGGGTCTATATCATCATCATCTTTAGTAGTCAAGACCGATCTTGTTGGCATCTATTGTTGTCGGCAATTGACTTGTACTGCAGATCTGCCTTGCTCCCGCTGTGAGGCATTTCCGCCGTCGCCTTATAACCTTGTATCTATATTATATGTAGTTATTCACGAGAGAAAAGTATGTCTATGAATTTATCAGTCGTCTAGTTCTCAAAGTACCAGCTTTGGATGATGTTCTTGGATGTCGGTAAAGTGTGACGTCGCGTGTCTAGGAAAGACTCGCACATTTGGTGACGGCGCATTACCGATGTTAATACACTATACTCTTCACCATCATCAGCCCGTGATAGTCCACTGCTGGGCATAAGGTTCCGCTAATACACCCTGCCCATTATCCCTAGCGTGACGTCACGTATTTTGCAATTGTACATTTGAAAATTATTTCCAAATCAGTTGTTTTCTTAACGGGTAAATTTGAAAATGTGACGTCACGAAATTATGGATGGCTGATGATGATGTTGATGACTCGTTTTATATAATATCTTTTCTTGTCTACATCATTCATCGGATTCGGTTCCCCATTCGTTGTTACAGCTTAAATATGAATAGATGTCTCGTGACAACCGAACCGAACGGCCAATGACTGATTGTATAAAATGAGTGACATTTTCATTTCTATCACATTGTGTTTATATTACGATTGTTATTGGTACATATACACATTTTTTTATTTATCTGTCTGTCCGTTTCGGCTAATCTCTGGATTGGATCCGGGCATTTTACTGAAGTATAGATGTGACTTTTATGTATTACCGTTGGTTTTAAATATTTACTCTACAATTATTTAACCAATTAATTGCGTGAAAATTAATTGTTTATCATCCTGTTTACTGTTGTTAACTGCCACCGTAGCCTAGTGGTATAGGCGTGTGCTTTAGAATCCGAAGGTCGTGGGTTCGAATCCTGCGGGGACTCAACAAATTTTCACTGTTGTTTCCTTGTTAGTTAGAGCAATTTGGGCCGATCACCCAATTGTCTGAAAAATAAGATGATCCATGCGACAGATGGGCATGTAAAAAGTCGGTCCACCCACCAACCCGCATTGGGCCAGCGTGGTGGGATACGGTCCAAAACCCCCTAATGGATAGGGGTGTATTGGGGTAGGCCTATGTCCAGCAGTGGACTATCTAAGGCTGATGGTGATGATGATTATCCTGTTTATTTCTTGACGGTAAACTAAATATTGTTTCAGCGCTGGAGAGCAGATTGCAGCGTTTGGCGGAGTACGGAAGGGAGAATCGGCAGATCCTTATGGCCGTGTTCAGAGTGTCCTTCGGCTGGATCGGTCCGGAGTTCGAAGTCGCCGTGAGTTCTATAGCGATGTTGTGAAGGGGAAAGATTTCCATTTTTGTGTAAACGTCTGTTATGAATAAACTGAAAAAGTCGCAGTGCCGATTTGTCAATTATTCTAGAAAAATCCATTTCTGGAAATAACACGGGCAGAGCCGTGGAGACTGCTAGTTTTCTGTATATATAAATAATTCAAAGTCGAATCAAATTTTCGAATTATTTTGAAAATATCTCAACTTTCATCGTACGATATTATAATCGATTTTTATCAATTAATCGAAACTTTCGAAGTATTCGCAACTTACTTACTAATTTGACCTTTTGCATTATTCGATTTGGACCGAATATTTATTTATTAGAATTATATTCTGCACACCTCTAAGGTGAAACAGTGAATTTTAGTGTGTTCATATACCAGCCAAATAAGACGTGGAAACAAGCAACTATAGGTGTTAGGCCTCTTATTAATGAGGACCGTCTCGTGTAGGGTAGTGTATAAACGCTGCTGTCTTCTGGTTTAAAGGGCGCCGTAACTAGCGTAATCACTGGGTGGAAGATATAGTGGAAGGCAAATGGCTACAGATGCGGCGGCCGATCTTTATTAGAGATCGGATATTATATTAGATCTTGAGTGTACGGGAAAACAATATACCTTCTCTCTTCCTTCACTCTCTTAGACCGATGGGACGGAAACCGACACGAACGCAAAGAGATAGGCGTAGGACCTACTTTCGGCTTAATCGGGTGATCAGCCCGCATTGCCCTAACCAACTAGAGAACAACAATGAAAAGTGGTCTCGCAGGATTCGAACCCAAGGCTTTAGTTTCGAAAGCCCGAGCCCATACCACTGGGCTACGGAGGCAGTATTAATATGAAACTTGTTGGCACCCGCGTGTAAGTTCGCCTGGAGTAACTATATGTATTGGAATAAAATGTATTCTAATATTTATTCAAAAAGTTCTATAGTTTTTGTTTTAAAAAATGACAAATTTCCATATAAACTCTCATCCTCCATTTGGACACTTTCAACCATTTTTATCGCAATAATACCTTTCTCGGAGTCCATTCTACGTTTGCACCGAATTTCATCAAAATCGGTTCAGCCGTTCAGACGGTAAAGATGGACAAACAGACAGAGTTACTTTCGCATTTATGTTATTAGCATGGATTCCAGATGCAGGACGTGCGTGATTCGTTAGCGGGTTCGAATCTGCCGCATCGGGTGACATTGAGGGCTCTGACGAGATGTCCGAGGAAAGCTGAAGGCCTTGAACGCGTAACACTTGAGAAAATCTTCGCTGGAACCATCGAGAAGGAACTCTACACAGTAGAGGAGCAGGTATATATGATCTAGTGGCATTTGCTTCAGAAACCGGAGGTCGTGGGTTCGAATCCTGAGACGACTTTGTATTATCGTTGTTTTGCACATATGGGCCGATCACCCAATTGTCCGAAAATTAAGACGATCCAAGCGTCGCGTGTAAAAAGTCGTGAGCAAGGTGGGATACGGTCCATATCCCCCTCATAGATATGGGGGGTATTAGGAGGCCTATGTCCAGCAGTGGGCTGACACAGGCTTATGATAAGTAGGTGTTTACTTTTTAATTTCGGTTTGGGATTTCGTCGCTTCCATTTGGGAAGTGTTCCAAACATAATTGAAAATGTAATTAAACGCGATAGAATCGGTTAAATGTCCTCTTATTTACCTTTTTTTATTGAGTAAAGCGATACAATGTGCCCTGCCCATAAGAAATGTAGCCTAAGACGCCATAAAGCCGCAACGGTGCCCTTTAAACCGGAAGACTAGTGCTAACACACGACTGATTATTATTATTATTACACTACTGTTTTACCAACATTTTTCTTATTTATGCCAACGCAGGCGGACGAGCAGTCGGGTCACCTGATGGGAAGTGGTCACCGTCGCCCATAGACATTGGCAATAATAGTGGTATCACCAACGCGTTGCCTGCCGTGAGACATAGGGTGTTACGTCTCGTTTACCCAGTAGATACGCTGGCTACGGTGCCCTTCAAACCGGAACATAGCAGTGTTTTCACCCTACTGCTTTGCGATAGAAGTAGGCACCAGCCCCTATAGGAAGGGGACCTACCTGTAACATTGTGCCGAGCTGAAACCTTGTTGTTGAAGCATTTAACGCATAGGTATTGTATCATTTTTGTGCATATTTCCTTTTGTGGTGATTGTCTTTGCTTTGATTTTTGGTGTATTTGTTCCCGCTGCACTGATTTCAAGAGTTTATTATTGGGGCAAGTTCTCTAAATGTGGATAACTATAAGGATTTCTCTAAATAAAAGTAAAATAATACAACTTCTGTATTGTTCCAATCTGCCAAGAATTTTTTATCTAACTGGTAACTAGAAAAAGGAGTGGAGTCTAGGGTGTCTACAATGCCACAAATTTTAGGTACTAACAACGCACCAATCCAAAAACCAAATAGGAGCTATATTCGTATACGGACCCCTGTTCGAAACCGTATCATACTTGTTGCAGATCTCGGATCTACTTCGTCACTGCACGGATCCAGAGATACTCTGCATCACCAGATCGCCGTGGGAGCCGTGGGTGTGATTCGCACGAAGCGCGCATTTAACCCCATTTTGATTGGAGAAATGGAAAAAACTATTACTCAACTTGAACTGTCACAAATAAAACTCACAACACCACCAACACTGTTTATTCACCGACATCTCCCCTGCTACCCTCGTTCCTTTGAACCTTCTCCCTGTCGTGGCGCCTCGAGTGCTGGACCAGCTTGCTCCTGGTCAGGAACCTCCTGCCGCACTGGCACTGGTGCGGCTTATCTCCGGCGTGGGTCTTGAGGTGCATCACCAAATTGTTCTTCTGGGCGAAGCTCTTGGCTCGAGGCTTGAGGCCCGTGTGCACTTTGTGATGCCTCTCCAGATCGGCCCGCCTGTAGAAGAAGGCGCGCTCGCCCCCGTGGGACAGTACGTCCTTCCTCAACTCGTGTCCGGTGGGGACCATCGAGGCTGATGATGATGATGACCTTCCCTGAACTTCTACATATAATTCTAGATCAAAATTTGCCGAATCGATTCAGCCTTTCTCAAGTTTTAGCGAGACTGACGAACAGCGATTGATTTTATGTGTATACAGGGTGGCCCATAAGTCCTTGATATGAAAAAAAAATTACTGAAATAAAACTAATTACATTATGAATTAAATTTTTATTTACAAAAAAAGCTTAAAAAACGGGAATTATTTTTTAAAAATAACATCTTCTAAATGTAATCCGTTGCGATCACGGCACTCTTGCAAACGACGTCTAAAATTGTCGATGACTGCGCGGCACGTCAGTTCTTTTAGGGCCTCAATTGACCGCGGGTTTGTGTCGTATACTTTAGCCTTAAGGTAGCCCCACAAAAAAAAATCCATCGGGGTCAGATCTGGACTACGTGGAGGCCAGGAAATGTCCCCTCTCTTAGAGATCACTTTGCCAGGAAAAAGTTGACGGATAACGGGCATAGCAGTGTTAGAGGTGTGAGAAGTGGCCCCATCCTGTTGAAACCACGTCCTGGCATTAAAGCCTGAAAAGTTTTGCAATCCTGGTATGAAAAACTCTTCGATCATAGCCACATATCGCTCCGACGTAACAGTAACTGCGCGCCCTCTGCCATCCTCAAAGAAGTAAGGCCCTAGGATACCATTTGCTGACTAAGTGGCCCAAACAGTCACTTTCGGACTATGTAAGGGCTTCTGATGCTTAAGTTTTGGATTGATGGGGCTCCAATAGCGGCAATTTTGTTTACTAACATGCCCGTTAAGATGGAAATGAGCCTCGTCAGAGAACATTATGTTATTGAAGGAAGTAAACCGATTCAACATTTCATTCGCACAATTTTGTCTTTGAATACCGTCATTTTCCTTTAATTCTTGAGCCAACTGAATTTTGTAAGGGTGCATATGTAAATCTTTCTTCAAAATACGTTGTAACGATGTCCTGGATACGTTTAATGCTCTGGCGCGCTTACGAGTTGACTGTGTCGGCTTTTCGCGAATAGACTGTGTCACTGTGTCTATGTATACGGAACAACCGTACGTGACGTCCTTGGGCGACCCAACCGCGGTTTACTTTGTTTACATTGATTTAATGCAATTAGTTTATTAAACGGATATTATAATAACAGGTCAGTGATCGAGCTGCGTTGTTCCAGTGTCGAGGACTTTATGTCGAAGAAGAAGCGTTTTCAAGAGTGCCTCGCCGTCTCCACGTACTGCAGTTGGATTCTGGGTATGTAATGTGTTTGCCTTTACAACAAAATCCCTGAAAACGTTCAAAATTTAACTATAAATTATAAAGGTTAATACAATCTAAATGAGTTTTTAATGATAAAACAATCAGGTTTTGACGTGACAACGTCTTATAAATTGGTTCAAGATATGGAGGCACTTTCGAAAACTGTGTCGCAGCGCCGCTCACGTAACGCTCTCCATAGGAGAGAGTGAGAGGCCTGCTTAAGTGAAAGAGAGACAGAGGTAAAGAGACAGGCGGTACTAAAAGATGTTGTCGCGTATAACTTTCACCCGTGCACCGATTTAACAGGCAACCAATTTTTTATACTTGAAATCGTTTTGTTTATTTTATCAATCTTATTGTAAAAGATGACAAAAAATTAAACGGCTGGTAGCGTTTTGACAATCAATGACTGTATCGCTCCTATTGTAAATAAAGGTATTTGAATTTGAATTGTCGCATGTGTTTAAACTTTATTTACAACGCCATCTATGTCCAAGCTGAAGAGGACCGGAATTTGTTTAAACATAGTGGGTGTTGCCACCACTAACACCGTAATTGTCCTAGTCGATTCCGACTACGGCGGCCAAT
Source organism: Lamproptera curius (assembly GCA_029286875.1). Lineage (NCBI taxonomy): Eukaryota > Metazoa > Arthropoda > Insecta > Lepidoptera > Papilionidae > Lamproptera > Lamproptera curius. The sequence goes on from JAGSMT010000099.1 coordinate 186,728, forward strand.
CTATATTAGAGATCAGCCAACTGCCCAATTTGTGGAGTCCCCGCAGGATTCGAACCCACGACCTCCGGTTTTCAAAGCACACGCCCTCACCTCTAGGCTACTGAGGCAGTGCAGAACGTAACGAGACTAAAACTTGATCGTTTCCTTTCAGGTATAGGCGATAGGCACTTGGACAATCTGATGTACGGAGAGCGGGACGGATCCCTGGCATTGGTGGATTTGAACCCGGTGCTGAGGCACGGACGGGAGGAGCTGCCGCCTGCGAGGCTCACGCGCGCCCTGCTGGCGGTCTGCGACCTCGGAGGTACGCCGAAGCGAAATATCTTCATAGACGACCCACTTGGCGCAGTGGTTAGTCGCCCTGACTGTTGCGCCAACGGGTGTGGATTCGATGCCCACATGAAACGTAGTGTTTTCTCGTGTTTGGGTCTATATCATCATCATCATCATAAACAGCCTTTAGTAGTCAAGACCGATCTTGTTGGCATCTATTGTTGTCGGCAATTGACTTGTACTGCAGATCTGCCTTGCTCCCGCTGTGAGGCATATCCGCCGTCGCCTTATAACCTTGTATCTATATTATATGTACTTATTGTAAGAAAAGTACGTCTATGAATTTATCAGTCGTCTAGTTCTCATAGTACCAGCTTTGCTTCGTTTGCTACTGGATGATGTTGTGTTAATCGTCCAGGAATATTATTATCAATTATCCAATGGGAACATTCCACAATTACGGCGCACGTTAAGTAGCCTATGTTCTTGGGTGTCGGTAAAGTGTGACGTCGCGTGTCCAGGAAAGACTCGCACATTTGGTGACGGCACATTACCAAATCTTCATGTTAATACACTATACTCATCACCATCATCAGCCCGTGATAGTCCACTGCTGGGCATAAGGTTCCGCTAATACACCCTGCCCATTATCCCTAGCGTGACGTCACGTATTTTGCAATTGTACATTTGAAAATTATTTCCAAATCAGTTGTTTTCTTAACGGGTAAATTTGAAAATGTGACGTCACGAAATTAAGGACCCCCTCCCACCCTGGCTGATGATGATGATGATGACTCGTTTTATATAATATCTTTTCTTGTCTACATCATTCATCGGATTCGGTTCGCCCATTAGTTGTAACAGCTTAAATATATGAATAGATGTCTCGTGACAACCGAACCGAACGGCCAATGAATGATTGTATTAAATGAGTGACATTTTCATTTCTATCACATTGTGTTTTATATTACGATTATTATTGGTACATATAACACAATTTTTTTTATTTATCTGTCTGTCCGTTTCGGCTAATCTCTGGATTGGATCCGGGCATTTTACTGAAATATAGATGTGACTTTTATATATTACCGTTGGTTTTAAATATTACTCTCCAATTATTTAACCAATTAATTGCGTGAAAATTAATTGTTTATCATCCTGTTTACTGTTGTTAACTGCCTCCGTAGCCTAGTGGTATAGGCGTGTGCTTTAGAATCCGAAGGTCGTGGGTTCGAATCCTGCGGGGACTCAACAAATTTTCACTGTTGTTTCCTTGTTAGTTAGAGCAATTTGGGCCGATCACCCAATTTTCTGAAAATAAGATGATCCATGCGTCGGATGGGCATGTAAAAAGTCGGTCCACCCACCAACCCGCATTGGGCCAGCGTGGTGGGATACGGTCCAAAACCCCCTAATGGATAGGGGTGTATTGGGGTAGGCCTATGTCCAGCAGTGGACTATCTAAGGCTGATGGTGATGATGATTATCCTGTTTATTTCTTGACGGTAAACTAAATATTGTTTCAGCGCTGGAGAGCAGATTGCAGCGTTTGGCGGAGTACGGAAGGGAGAATCGGCAGATCCTTATGGCCGTGTTCAGAGTGTCCTTCGGCTGGATCGGTCCGGAGTTCGAAGTCGCCGTGAGTTCTATAGCGATGTTGTGAAGGGGAAAGATTTCCATTTTTGTGTAAACGTCTGTTATGAATAAACTGAAAAAGTCGCTGTGCCGATTTGTCAATTATTCTAGAAAAATCCATTTCTGGAAATAACACGGGCAGAGCCGTGGAGACTGCTAGTTTTCTGTATATATGTATAATTCAAAGTCGAATCGAATTGTCGAATTATTTTAAAAATATCTCGACTTTCATCGTACGATATTATAATCGATTTTTATCGAATTAATCGGAAACTTTCGTAGTATTCGCAACTTACTTACTAATTTGACCTTTTGCATTATTCGATTTATACCGAATCGTATTATTCGCAGACCTCTAAGATGAAACAGTGAATTTTAGTGTGTGTTCATATACCAGCCAAATAAGACGTGGAAACAAGCAACTATAGGTGTTAGGCCTCTTATTAATGAGGGACCGTCTCGTGTAGGGGTAGTGTATAAACGCTTCTGTCTTCTGGTTTAAAGGGCGCCGTAACTAGCGTAATCACTGGGTGGAAGATATAGTGGATGGCAAATGGCTACGAATGCGGCGGCCGATCTTTATTAGGGATCGGATATTATATTAGTACTTGAGTGTACGGGAAAACAAATATACCTTCTCTCTTCCTTCACTCTCTTAGACCGATGGGACGGAAAACCGACACGAACGCAAAGAGATAAGGCGTAGGACCTACTTTCGGCTTGCCCATCCGATGGATCATCTCACTTTACAGACAATCGGGTGATCAGCCCGCATTGCCCTAACCAACTAGAGAACAACAATGAAAAGTAGTCTCACAGGATTCGAACCCAAGGCTTTAGTTTCTAAAGCCCGAGCCCATACCACTGGGCTACGAAGGCAGTATTAATATGAAACTTGTTGGTACCCGCGTGTAAGTTCGCCTGGAGTAACTATATGTATTGGAATAAAATGTATTCTAAAATAAGTAATATAAGATACTTTGTTAACTCTCATCCTCCATTTCGACACTTAAACCATTTTATCGCAATAATAACATCCTTTCTCGGAGTTCATCAAAATCGGTTCAGCCGTTCAGACGGTAAAGATGGACAAACAGACAGAGTCACTTTCGCATTTATGTTATTAGCATGGATTCCAGATGCAGGACGTGCGTGATTCGTTAGCGGGTTCGAATCTGCCGCATCGGGTGACATTGAGGGCTCTGACGAGATGTCCGAGGAAAGCTGAAGGCCTTGAACGCGTAACACTTGAGAAAATCTTCGCTGGAACCATCGAGAAGGAACTCTACACAGTAGAGGAGCAGGTATATATGATCTAGTGGCATTTGCTTCAGAAACCGGAGGTCGTGGGTTCGAATCCTGAGACGACTTTGTATTATCGTTGTTTTGCACATATGGGCCGATCACCCAATTGTCCGAAAATTAAGATGATCCATGCGTCGCGTGTAGAAAGTCGTGAGCAAGGTGGGATACGGTCCATATCCCCCTCATAGATATGGGGGGTATTAGGGGAGGCCTATGTCCAGCAGTGGGCCGACACAGGCTTATGATGATGATGATGATGTTTACTTTTTAATTTCGGTTTGGGATTTCGTCGCTTCCATTTGGGAAGTGTTCCAAACATAATTGAACATGTAATTAAACGCGATAGAATCGGTTAAATGTCCTCTTATTTACCTTTTTTTTGAGTAAAGCGATACGATATACCCTGCCCATAAGAAATGTAGCCTAAGACGCCATAAAGCCGCGACGGTGCCCTTCAAACCGGAAGACTGTGTAGTGCTAACACACGACTGATTATTATTATTATTACACTACTAGTTTACCAACATTTTTCTTATTTATGCCAACGCAGGCGGACAAGCAGTCGAGCCACCTGATGGGAAGTGGTCACCGTCGCCCATAGACATCGGCAATACTGGCGGTATCACTAACGCGCTGCCTGCCGTGAGACATAAGGTGTTAGGTCTCGTTTACCCAGTAAATACGCCGGCTACGGTGCCCTTCAGACCGGAACACAGTAGTGTTTTCACCCTACTGCTTTGCGATAGAAATAGGCACCGCGGTGGTACCAACCCCTATGAGAAGGGGACCTACCACCTGTAACATTACGCCGAGCTGAAACCTTGTTGTTAAAGCATTTAACGCATAGGTATTATATCATTTTTGTTCATATTTTCTTTTGTTGTGATTTATTTATTTATTATTTATTTAAACTTTTGCACTAAGTGTACATAGGCGGACTTAATGCCAAAGGCATTTTTTGCCAGTCAACCTTGGGGTGATGCAGAGATAAAAAAGTAGGGAGGTGCAAATATCTGTAAGTTAGAAAAAGAGAAAGTAACCTAAATATTTACTAATAAATAAATTATATCATATATATACGCACAAACATATATAAATGTTTACATTCAAGCATTTGAAGTATTAAATATATTTTTCATAAATTAATATATATATATATCTCTAAAAATAATAGTACAATATCTGTAAACATATCTGACTAAATGGTTAAATTTAAGTTTATAAGCAAGTGCTCTTTTACCTTTTTCTTAAATGACACAATACTTTCCGCCGTCTTGATTTCTAGAGGTAACGTATTCCATATGAGGACAGACTGTACGAATAAGGAGGAATGCATGAAGTCAGAACGATGAATAGAGCATTAGAGTAGACGAGTAAGCGTCGAACGAAGATTTTTGTTGCTGACATCACATAAGTATCGAAAATGGGAAGATACACAGGAGAATTAAGAAACGAGTATAGAGTGGTAAGGGCTCGTAAGGAGCGTCGCTGGCGTATAGGTAACCACTTAAGTTGGGAACGATGCGCAGAGACGTGGTCGTATTTACGAAGATTAAAAACGAATCGAATGCAGTTATTTAGAAGTCGGTAAAGTTAATTAAGGTGATCTGCATTCAGGTAAAGATATATAACACGTCACCTTAGTCGATAATAGGAAAAATGGTCATGGCAATGGCCCATCGTCTGAATGGGCAAAAACTTGTTGAATCGATACAAGCACCGCAGGACACCTGTAACTTTCTGAACAACACTAGCTATTTGGCTGTTCCAATATAGTGTCTTGTCGATAAGCAGGCCTAGGTTCTTTACAGTTTCACTAAATGGGATGTGATTGCCGTTAAAATTTTAGCATGGGATTACAGTTAAGTCCACCTTGGCCAAATAGCTTGGCACTTAACGACGGGTTAACAGCGCAACCAAATTTGTCACACCAGGTCTTTATTGTGGCTAAGTCCTCATTAATTTTACTGATTGCTATATTTTATTTATCGGTGGATTCGTGAGCGTACAGCTGTAGGTCATCGGCGTAAAGATGATACGCACATTGGAGATCAGAAGTGATAAAATTAATAAAAATCAAAATCAATAGTGCAGTAAGTATACCGCCTTGAAGAACACCAGACTTGAGATTCAGCCAGCACGATGACAGTTCATCAGCAACGATTGATTGTTGGCGCCCTCGAAGATAGGAAGAAAACCAATCCAGTACTTCCACCGAAATCATAACATGGAAAAGGACTGGAAGGAGAATGTCGTGACTGACTGTATTGAAGGCATTCGTGAAATCTATGCGCACCAGAACTGTGACCATGGTGTTATCCATGGCCGCCTTTATATCGCCAGTCACTTCGAGCAGGGCAGTAGTCGTACTATGTCCAGGCCTAAACCCAGATTGCAATGGACTAATCAGTTTGTTGCTGAATATGGAGTTTGAAATTTGTTTATGAACACAAGACTCTAGTATTTTAGAAAGGAAGGGCAAAATAGAGATAGATCGATAATGAGTGAGAAGTAATTGGTTGGGGCACTTTGGGAGTGGACGAATAAGAGCTGTACGCCAGGAGTAAGGAAATGTACCTGAGCATAAAGAGAAGTTAATAATGTGGGTGAGCGTTGGGAGAAGGAAATCTAAGATAAAAATAATCATTCGCCGGCCAATCTTGTCATAGCCAACTGCACCTGATTAAATAGAAAGGATTGTTTTTTTTTATATCATCGGAAGTAACTGGAGAAAATTTAAACGATTGAATACAAGGTCGCGTCAAACCATCTAAACAGGAAATGGTGTCATATGTTGTTAGATGATCTAAAGAAGTAGTGGTGGAGAAATGGTGATTTAAATCATCGAAGCTGACATTCGCGCGACTTACCGATACTCAAAGTTCCAAGAAACTTCCAGATATCGGCAGGAGAAGATTTAGTTATATTTTCTAGGAAGTAACGGCGTTTAGCATTGCGTATTATCTGATTACACCGATTCCGTGCCAATTTGTAAACGGACCAATTTTCGTTAGTACGGTCTAATTTAAATTTCCTAATCGAGCGATTTCTGCGTCTCATGGCCATGCGGATACCTTCGGTCAACCAGGGTGCTGGTGGACGTCTTAATTTAACAGGTCCGATGGGGGCATGGGCATCAAAGAGATTGTTTATTAAATCGTTGAAAGTGCTGATCTTGCTGTCAATATTGTCCTTCTCGATTACAGATCCCCATTCGACATTCTGTGCGTCCATGTGTAGTTTAACGACATTCATTTTAGCGAAAGAACGCAAGTACAGTACCTTAGGTTTAGGTTCAGGAGGTTGAAGGAAGTAAGAAAGGAAAATTACGTCATGTAGCGAAAAACCAGGGGTTGAATGTTGGCCATGAGAGGATACCAAGGAAGGATTAGATGGCAGGATCAAGTCGAGCCAAGTATCTTCACCGGAGAGGTTATGATGTGTAGCTTGAAGGGGCAATACATGTAAAGAACTTGACTCGTCGATATGAAGGAGTTTAACGCTACGTGGTGATTTAGGTAAAAGGAGATTGGTGTTAAAATCTCCCATGATAACAAAGTGTGTATACTGTGAACCCAAAGATTCTAAGACTAACTCAAATTCAGTGAAATAGTCTGCATTTGGAGGACAGTAAACAACAGCCAAAACCAGCTTCGCACCTTTGAGTGTAACCTCAAGAAAGAGGTACTCGGCCGAAGCTGAGTAATTTTGGGAAGACGAAGCTCAAATTTTATAGGGAATATTGGATCTCAGGTATATTGCGACGCCCCCTCCCCCTTTACCTATACGGTCATTCCGTATAAGAATAAAACCGGGAAGAGATTACAAAGTGGCAGATGTGGTTTGAGCCAGCGCTCCGAAATCAAGACGGCATGCACGTTTGAGTCTGAAAACCCAACACTTAAATCAGAAATATGGCTGGGGATACTTAGTGCATTGAGATGACAGATGTTTAATAAGTGGCTAAGGTTCCTAAGAAAGGCTTTAGTTAAAAAGTCAGAAAGAGAATCGCTCAACAAATTAGAACTATTACTGGGGTCACAAGTCAAGGATTCATTCGCGGAAAAATATGGTTCATCATCAGATATTTCAGACATATTAAAAATAAATATAAATTAATAAAAACAAATAAATATAATATATATAAAAATATAAAGATATATGTATATGTAAAATAAAAATATAACACCCGCCAGCATACAAAAACAATTATTACGGTACAACTAAAGAAACGAGTTGCTCTGGAAACGTCAAACGTCAAAGTTAAACTTATTTGTGACATAACCCTAAGTGTATACTAGAAAACTATAACATTAAAAACAACAACAGTTATTACATATAAAATTATTTGGATAATTAAATATAAAAAGTAAAAACAGAACAGATCACAGATGTGGGCCATAAGAATTAATCATATAAATATAAATATCAACATCTACGCAAGGCTTATCTGATTGTTTTTGCTTTGATTTTTGGTGTATTTGTTCCAGCTGCACTGATTAAATGAGTTTATTATTAGGGCAAGTTCTCTTAATGTGGATTACCGTAAGGATTTCTCTAAATAAAAGTAAAAAAATACAGCGCTTGTTTCAATCTGCCAAGAATTTTTATCTTACTGGTATCTAGAAAAAGGAGTGAAGTCTAGGGTGTCTACAATGCCACAAATTTTATGTACTAACAACGCACTAATCCAAAAACCAAATAGGAGCTATATTCGTATACGGTCCCCTGTTCAAAACCGTATCATACTTGTTGCAGATCTCGGATCTTCTTCGTCACTGCACGGCTCCAGAGATACTTTGCATCACCAGATCGTTGTGGGAGCCGTGGGTGTGATTCGCACGAAGCGCGCATTTAACCCCATTTTGATTGGAGAAATGGAAAAAAACTATTACTCGACTTGAACCATTACAAATAAAACTCACAACACCACCAACACTGTTTATTCACCGACATCTCCCCTGCTACCCTCGTTCCTTCGAACCTTCTCCCTGTCGTGGCGCCTCGAGTGCTGGACCATCTTGCTCCTGGTCAGGAACCTCCTGCCGCACTGGCACTGGTGCGGCTTATCTCCGGCGTGGGTCTTGAGGTGCATCACCAAATTGTTCTTCTGGGCGAAACTCTTCGAGCACACCTCGCACTGGTGCGGCTTGAGGCCCGTGTGCACTTTGTGATGCCTCTCCAGATCGGCCTGCCTGTAGAAGCTGGCGCCGCAGTCGCAGGCGAAGGCGCGCTCGCCCCCGTGGGACAGTACGTGCGCGCTGAGGTGGCCGAGCTGCGCGTACGGCCTCTCGCCGTCCTTCCTCAACTCGTGTCCGGTGGGGACCATCGAGGCTGATGATGATGATGACCTTCCCTGAACTTCTACATATAATTCTAGATCAAAATTTGCCGAATCGATTCAGCCTTTCTCAAGTTTTAGCGAGACTGACGAACAGCGATTGATTTTATGTGTATACAGGGTGGCCCATAAGTCCTTGATATGAAAAAAAAATTACTGAAATAAAACTAATTACATTATGAATTAAATTTTTATTTACAAAAAGCTTAAAAACGGGAATATTTTTGGTAAATAACATCTTCTAAATAAAATTGTCGATGACTGCGGCACGTCACTGCTGAAATGCTTGTCATTTCTCTGCGGATGAGTTCTTTTAGGCCTCAATTGACCGCGGGTTTGTGTCGTATACTTTAGCCTTAAGCAGTAGTGCCACAAAAAATCCATCGGGGTCAGATCTGACTACGGGAGGCCAGGAAATGTCCCTCTTAGAGATCACTTTGCCAGGAAAAGTTGACGGATAACGGGCATAGCAGTGTTAGAGGTGTGAGAAGTGGCCCCATCCTGTTGAAACCACGCCCTGGCATTAAAGCCTGAAAAGTTTTGCAATCCTGGTATGAAAAACTCTTCGATCTTAGCCATATATCGCTTCGACGTAACAGTAACTGCGCGCCCTCTGCCATCCTCAAAGAAGTAAGGCCCTAGGATACCATTTGCTGACTAAGTGGCCCAAACAGTCACTTCTGATGCTTAAGTTTTGGATTGATGGGGCTCCGGAAAGCGCCATTAACCTCTATGATACCGGGAGTACTGAAAATTCGCATTTAAGAAGATTCTGTTTTCTTCGTGATCTAAGCGGATACAATTTTGGTATACAAGCTACTAGTATTTTTCCATTTTCTGTGACCAGCGTGGTGGGATACGGTCCGAAAACCCCCTAATGGGGGAGGCCGATGTCCAGCAGTGGACTGGCACAGGCTGATGTTGATGATGTGTAAATGTATAGCTTGTGACAGTCAACTAATGACAACGCCATTTACTTTGTTTACATTGATTTAATGCAATTAGTTAATTTAACGAATATTATAATAACGGGTCAGTGATGGAGCTGCGTTGTTCCAGTGTCGAGGACTTCATGTCGAAGAAGAAGCGTTTTCAAGAGTGCCTCGCCGTCTCCACGTACTGCAGTTGGATTCTGGGTATGTGATGTATTTGCCTTTACAACAAAATCCCTGAAAACGTTCAAAATTTAACTATAAATTATAAAGGTTAATACAATCTAAATGAGTTTTTAATGATAAAACAATCAGGTTTTGACGTGACAACGTCTCATAAATTGGTTCAAGATATGGAGGCACTTTCGAAAACTGTGTCGCAGCGCCGCTCACGTAACGCTCTCCATAGGAGAGAGTGAGAGACCTGCTTAAGTGAAAGAGAGACAGAGGTAAAGAGACAAGCGGTACTAAAAGATGCTGTCGCGTATAATTCTCACTCGTGCACCGATTTTACAGGCAACCAATTTTTTATACTTAAAATCGTTTTATTTATTTTGTCAATCTTATTGTAAGAGATGACAAAAAATTACCCACTGGTAGCGTTTTGACAATCAATGACTGTATCGCTTGAATTTGAATTGTCGCATGTGTTTAAACTTTATTTACAACGCCATCTATGTCCAAGCTGAAGAGGACCGGAATTTGTTTGAACATAGTGGGTGTCGCCACCATAATACCACTAACACCGTAATTGTCCTAGTCGATTCCGACTACGGCGGCCGATCTATATTAGAGATCAGCCAACTGCCCAATTCGTTGAGTCCCCGCAGGATTCGAACCCACGACCTCCGGTTTTCAAAGCACACGCCCTCACCTCTAGGCTACTGAGACAGAGAGGCTCAGAGGCGAGACTAAAACTTGATCGTTTCCTTTCAGGTATAGGCGATAGGCACTTGGACAATCTGATGTACGGAGAGCGGGACGGATCCCTGGCATTGGTGGATTTGAACCCGGTGCTGAGGCACGGACGGGAGGAGCTGCCGCCTGCGAGGCTCACGCGCGCCTTGCTGGCGGTCTGCGACCTCGGAGGTACGCCGAAGGAAATCTTCATAGACGACCCACTTGGCGCAGTGGCTAGTCGCCCTGACTGTTGCGCCGACGGTGTGGATTCGATGCCCACATGAAACGTAGTGTTTTCTCGTGTTTGGGTCATATCATCATCATCATCATCATCATCATAAACAGCCTTTAGTAGTCAAGACCGATCTTGTTGGCATCTATTGTTGTCGGCAATTGACTTGTACTGCAGATCTGCCTTGCTCCCGCTGTGAGGCATATCCGCCGTCGCCTTATAACCTTGTATCTATATTATATGTACTTATTGTAAGAAAAGTACGTCTATGAATTTATCAGTCGTCTAGTTCTCAAAGTACCAGCTTTGTTCGTTTGGTTCTGGATGATGTTGTGTTAATCGTCCAGAAATATTATTATTGTTTATCCGATAGGAACATTCCACAATTACGGCGCACGTTAGTAGCCTATGTTCTTGGGTGTCGGTAAGTGTGACGTCGCGTGTCCAGGAAAGACTCGCACATTTGGTGACGGCACATTACCGAATCTACATGTTATATAGCATTATACTCATCACCATCATCAGCCCGTGATAGTCCACTGCTGGGCATAAGGTTCCGCTAATACACCCTGCCCATTATCCCTAGCGTGACGTCACGTATTTTGCAATTATTTCCAAATCAGTTGTTTTCTTAACGGGTAAATTTGAAAATGTGACGTCACGAAATTATGGATGGCTGATGATGATGTTGATGACTCGTTTTATATAATATCTTTTCTTGTCTACATCATTCATCGGATTCGGTTCGCCCATTAGTTGTAACAGCTTAAATATATGAATAGATGTCTCGTGACAACCGAACCGAACGGCCAATGAATGATTGTATTAAATGAGTGACATTTTCATTTCTATCACATTGTGTTTTATTATTACGATTATTATTGGTACATATAACACAATTTTTTTTATTTATCTGTCTGTCCGTTTCGGCTAATCTCTGGATTGGATCCGGGCATTTTACTGAAATATTGATGTGACTGGGAGTAAGTTGGCTATTTTATATATTACCGTTAGTTTTAAATAATTTTACTTACAATTAGTTAACCAATTAATTGCGTGAAAATTAATTGTTTATCATCCTGTTTACTGTTGTTAACTGCCTCCGTAGCCTAGTGGTATAGGCGTGAGCTTTAGAATCCGGAGGTCGTGGTTCGAATCCTGGGGACTCAACAAATTTTCATCGTCGTTTCCTAGTTGGTTAGGGCAATTTGGGTCGAACACCCATTTGTCGGAAAAGTAAGATGATCCATGCGTCGGATGGGCATGTAAAGTCGGTCCACCCACCAACCCGCATTGGACCAGCGTGGTGGGATATGGTCCAAAACCCCTAATGGATAGGGTGTATTGGGGTAGGCCTATGTCTAGCTGTGGACTATCAAAGGCTGATGATGATGATGATCATCCTGTTTATTTCTTAACGGTAAACTAAATATTGTTTTTGGCGCTGGAGGCAATTGCGGCCGGGCGGAGGTACGGAAGGGAGAAATCGGCCAGATCCTTATTTTGGAATTCCAGAGTGTCCTTCAGCTGGATCGGTCCGGGTTCAAGTCGCCGTGAGTTCTATAACGATGTTGTTGGAAGGGGAAAAGATTTACATTTTGTGAAACGTCTGTTTGAATAAACCGGAAAAAGTTGCTGTGACGATTTCCAATTATTCTAGAAAAATCCGTTTCTGGAAATAACCAGGCAGAAGGTGGAGACTTCTTAATTTTTCTGTTATTAAATAATTCAAAAGTCGAATTGAACTTTCGAATTATTTTAAAATATCTCTACTTTCATCGACGATAATTTAATCGATTTTTATCGAATTAATCGGAAACTTTCAAGTATTCCCAACTTCACCTAATTTGACCTTTTTGTTGTTAATTTATACCGAATCGTATTATTTGAACCTCTAAGATGAAACATTGAATTTGTGTTTTCATTATACCAGCCAAATAAGACGTGGCCAAGCAACTATGGGTGTTGGCCCTCTTATTAATGAGGACCGTCTCGTGTTAAGGGGTAGTGTAAAACCGCTCTTTGTCTTCTGGTTTGAAAGGGGCCTTAACCCTAGCGTAATCTCACTGGGTTGGAAGATATAGTAGATGGCAAATGGGCCGGCTACGAAAATACGGCAACCGACCTTTATTAGAGATCCGGATATTATTTAGTACAAATATCCTTCTCTCCCTTCCTCTCGGCCGATGGGACGGAAAAACCCGACACAACGCAAAGAGACAAGGCGTAGGCCTACTTTCGACTTGCCCTCCAATGGATCTCTCTTTTACAGATAATCGGTTGATCAGCCCGCATTTGCCCTAACCAACTGAGAAACAACAATTAAAAGTTCCACAGGATTCGAACCCAAAGGCTTTTGGTTTCCTAAAGCCGAGCCCATACCACTGGGCTCGAAGGCGGTAATATGAAACTTGTTGGTACCCGCGTGTAAAGTTCCGCCTGGGTAACTATTGTATTGGAAAAATTTTTTCTAAAATAAGTAATATAAGATACTTTGTTTATAATTTATTCATAAAGTGTCATAGTTTTTTGTTTTAAAAAAGTTTCATATAAGCTCTCTCCTCCATTTGAAACCATTTTATCGCAATAATACCTTTCTCCGGAATCTATTCTACGTTTGTCCAATTTCATCAAAATCGGTTGCTTCAAGGTTAAAAATGGACAAACAGACAAGTTACTTTGCATTTTGGTTTGATGGATTCTAGATGCCCAGGACGTGCGTGATTCGTTAACGGGTTTGAATCTGCCGCTCGGGTGAATTGAGGGTCTGACGAAGATGTCCGAGGAAATGAAGGCGAACGCGTAACCGAAAAATCTTCGCTGGAACCATCGAGAAGAACTCTACACAATAGGAGCAGGTTAATATGTGATCAAGTGGCACCAGAAACCGGAGGTCGTGGGTTCCAACCGGAGACGACTTTGTATTATCGTTGTTTTGCAGAATGGGCCCGATCGGTGTCCGAAAATTAAGATGATCCATGGTCGCGTGTAAAGAAGTCGTGAAAAAGGGGGATACGGTCCTTATCCCCCTTATAGATATGGGGTTATTAGGGGAGGCCTTATGTCAGCGGTGGGCTGACCGGGCTTGAAGAATGATCTTTACTTTTTAATTTCGGTTTGGGATTTCGTCGCTTCCATTTGGGAAGTGTTCCAAAATAATTGAAAATGTAATTAAACGCGATAAAATCGGTTAAATGTCCTCTTATTTACCTTTTTTTATTGGTAAAGCGTACATTGCCCTCCCAAAGAAATGTCCTAAGACGCCATAAAGCCCGACGGTGCCTTAAACCGGAAGACTGTGTGCTCCCAGGTTTTATTATTATTAACACTAGTTTACCAACTTTTTCATTTTGCCGCAGGCGGACAAAATTCACCTGGTGGGGAAGTGGTCCCGTGCTCCGATGGAATAATTGGTTCAACGGCCTGCCGTGGACATAAGGTTGGTCTCGTTTACCAAAATCGCCGGCATGCCCGCCAGCACAAAGTGTTTTCACCCTACTGCTTTTGCGATAGAAAAGGCGGTGGTCCAACCCTTGAGGGGAACCCCACCTTAAAACCCAAGCTGAAACCTTGTTGTTAAAGCATTTTCGCTGGCCATTTTTGTTCATTTTTTTCTTTTGTTTGATTTTTTATTTATTTTTTTTTAAAGTGTACATGGCAGACTTAATCAGGCATTTTCTGGGTCAACTAAATTGTGGAGATAAAAAAAGTAGGAGGAAAGAAAAATGAAATAATTTAAATATTTAAAATAAAAATTATAAAATATATTATTATTCCCAAAATATATAAAATTTTACATTCAAGCATTTGAATAAAATATTTTTCTAAATTAATATATTATATTCTCTAAAAATAATTGTTATCTTAAACATATCTTAAATGGAAATTTTAAGTTTTAAAAACGCTCCCTTTCTCAAAAACAATCTTAAAGACAGACAGCGAAATTTTGTTGCTGACATCCCAAAATATCGAAAATGGGAAATATATAGGACGGGGCCCGGGAATTAAAAACGAGTATGAGGTGGTGGGATGAGGGGCGTCGCACATAGGTAACCACTTAAGTTGGGAACGATGCGAGGCTGGTCGTTTTAAATTAAAAAAGTCAATGCAGTTTTTAGAATCGGTCAAATTTTTGGTGATTGCATTCAGGTCAAAGATGACCCATCCCTGTCGATAATGGAAAAATTGGGCCTGCAAAGGCGTCACTTTCGTCTGAAAGGCAAAAACTTTTAATCGTACAAGCACCGCAGAAACCGAACTTTGAACCACTTTAACTGTTGGGCGGTTCAATTTAGTGTCTTGTCATGAAACGGCCCTGGTTCTTTCAGTTTTTACTAAAATGGATGTGATTGCCGTTAAAATATACATGGGATTACAGTTAAACCTTGGCCAAAATTATGAACTTTAAAATTTAAGCAGCATAGCGGTTCGAAACCAAATTTTCCCCAGGTTTTATTGTTAATTTAAATTTACGGTTATTTAATTTATCCCGGTGGTTCGGAGCTCCTTGGGGTCATGGTAAAGATGAACCCAGGAGATCGAATGATAAAATTAAAAAAAATCAAAAACAAAAGGGTATTTCCGCCGAAGAACCCAACTTGAATTACCAGCCAATGACGTTTCAGCAACGGCATTTTGGCCCCTCGAAATGGTGGAAAAAAATAGACTTCCCGAAATCTAACGGGGGGATGGAAGGAGGTGTCGTATGACTGAGGAAGGCATTCGTGAAATCGGAAAACTGTGACCATGGTGTCATCCAGGCCGCCTTTATTCGCCAGTCCTTGAGCAGGGCGGTAGTCACTTTCGGCCTAAACCCAGATTGCAATGGTAATCAGTTGTTGCTGAATAGAAGTTTTTTTGTTTCCATCATAAACCTTTTTGTCCCACTGCTGGACAAGGTCCCCTAATCCCCCTATCCATTGGGGTTGGACCGTAAGCTTCCAATCGGGTTGGTGGGTTGGAGACTTTACATCCATCCGACCATGGATCATCTTACTTTTCGAAATTGGGTGTCAAAATTCTAACCAACAGGAACAATGAAAATTTGTTGCGTCCCGAAATTCGAACCCACTCCGGTTTCTAAAGCACACGCCCATACCACTGGGCTCACGGTTTTTTGAAACCCTCTGTACAAAAAGAAGGGCAAAAAGAGATAGATCGATAAAAGGGTAAATTGGTTGGGGCACTTTGGGGTGGACGGAAACATACCCAGGGTAAGAAAGTACCTGACATGAAATTAATAATGTGTGGGTGAGGCGTTGGGAGAAAAAATCTAAATAAAAATAATCGGCCCCAATCTTGTCATAAACTGCCTGATTAAATGAAAGGTTTTTTTTATATCATCGGAAGTAACTGGAAAAATTTAAACGATTGAATACAAGGTCGTCAAACCATCTAAACGAATGGTGTCATATTTGGTGATCTAAAAGTAGTGGTGGAAATGGTGATTTAAATCTCAATGACATTCATTTACCTACCCAAAGTTCAAAACTTCCAGATATCGGCAGGAAGATTTATTATTTTTCGGGAAGTAACGGCGTTTGTATTGCGTATCTCTGATTACCAATTCCGTGCCAATTTTGAAACGGACCATTTTTTCCAGACGGTTAATTTAAACCGAATCAGGATTTCTTCCATGGCCTCGGATACCTTCGGTCCCGGTGCTGGTGGACGTCTTAATTTCGGTCCGATGGGGCATGGGCATCAAAAGGGTTGTTTATTAAATCTTAAAGTCTAATCTTGCTGTCATTATTTCCTTCTCGTTCTCCCCATTCGCTTCTGTGCGTCCATGTGGTTGGCTTTATTTTTTGCGAAAGAACGGTACGTACCTTGGTTTAGGTTCAGGAGGGTTGAAGGAAGTAAGAAAGGAAAATTACTCATGTGGCAAAAACCAGGGTTGAATGTTGGCCATGAAAGGGATACAAGGAAGGTTAGATGGCGGACAAGTCCGGCCAAGTTCTTCACCGGAGGGATGTGTGGGCGGGGGAAAAGAACTTGACTCTCGATAAAGGGGTTTAACCTTTACGTGGTGATTTGGTAAAGGAATTGGGGTTAAAATCTCCCGAAACAAATGTGTTATACCGGGAACCCAAAAGTTCTAAGACTAATCAAATTCGTGAAATAATTTGGAGGACGTAAACAACCAAAAACCAACTTACCAGTGAACCTAAGAAAAAAGGTATGCCAAACTGAATAATTTGGGAAGACAAAATAAATTTTTAGAATATTGGATCTCGGTTTTCGACGCCCCCCCCCTTTACCTATACGGTCATTCCGTATAAAGTAAAAACCGGGAAGAATTACAAAAGGGCAGATTGGTTTGAAAGGCTCGAAATCAAGGCAGCGTTTGATCTGAAAACCCAACACTTAAATCAAAATCGGGATATTGGTCATTGAATGACAGATGTTTAATAAAAGGGGTTCCCTAAAAAGGCTTTAGTTAAAAAGGGTCAGAAAAGAATCCTCAACAAATTAAATTTATTACTGGGGTCCAAGTCAAGGATTCATTCCGGGAAAAATAGGTTCTATAAGATATTTCAGACAAAAAAAAAATATAAATAAAACAAATAAATATAATATTAAAAATATAAAAATATGTATATGTAAAATAAAAATATAACACCCCAGCATACAAAAAAACAATTTTCGGTCAACTAAAAAAACAGTTGCTCTGGAAACGTCAAACGTCAAAGGTTAAACTTATTTGACAAACCCTAATGGCTAAAACTATAACTCCCGTTTTCAAATTTTTGGGTAATTAAATATAAAAATAAAAAACAGAACAGATCACAATTGGGCCATAAAATTAATCTTATAAATATAAATATCAACATCTCCAAAACTATTGTTTTGCTTTGATTTTTTGATTTGTTCCACCACTGATTAAATGAGTTTATTATTGGGCAGGTTTCAATGGTTAGTTTCCGAAGTTTCTCTAAATAAAAGTAAAAAAATACAGCCTTGCAATTGCCAAAATTTTTTATCTTACTGGTATCGAAAAAGGTGAATCTGGGTGTCACTCCACAAATTTTTGTTAACAACGCCTAATAAAAAACCAAAAGACTTTTTTATACGGTCCCTTTCAAAACCATTCATCTTTTCCCAGATCTCGGATTTCTTCGTCACTGCACGCTCCGAATCTTTGCATCCCAGATCTTTGAGGGCCGTGGGTGTGATTCCACCGCCATTTAACACTATGTTATATCTTTTACACCCTTATGTTTATTTTTTGTGGGAAAATCGCATTACTCGCGAACTTTGTAAACCCAACCCTTCCGTTTTCCCGCATTTCCCTGCTCCCTCGTTTTTGAACCTTCTCCCTGTCGGGCGCCTCGGGGGACCATCCCCTGGTGGGAACCTCCGCCCACTTTCATTGCGGCTTATCCCGGCGTGGGTTTGGGTGCATCACAAATTGTTCTTCTCGAAACTCTTGACACACCTCCACTGGTGCGGCAGGCCCTGTGCCGGTCCTCTCCGATGGCCCGCCTGTGGTGGCCCCGGGGTCCGGGCGGGCGCCCCCCGGGGACTACTGCCGCTGGGTGGCCCAGCTCTTACGTCTTGCCCAAAGCGCTCCTGACGGCCTTCGCCGCTGTGCGTGCCGTGCCCAACTCTATCCGGTGGGGAACCCCGCATTGGGCGCCGGGGGCTCCTTTGCGTGTTTTCCTCCTGCGGTGGACTGTGACTTGGACAAAAGTCTTTCTAGTACCCTTAACTCCTCCGGGCCTGTGTACGGGCGTGTCCTCGGATACCGGAGGTCGTGGATTCGAGTACTGCGGGGACTCGACAAATTATCCTTGTTGTTTTCTAGTTTGGGCCGATCATCCACTTGTCTGAAAAGAAAAATGATCCATGCGTCGGATGGGCATGTAAAAAGTCGGTCCACCCACCAACCCGCATTGGACCAGCGTGGTGGGATATGGTCCAAAACCCCCTTATGGATAGGGGTGTATTATGGCAGGCCCATGTCCTGCAGTGGACTATCACAGGCTGATGATAATGATGATGAAAAAAAGTAGTTAACCAGTTTCAAGAATTCTCTTTCTATTACAAAGCTACGATATTATTAAGTCATATGGTCATAGTTGTGAGGACAAGTATTAAAAATAGTTTAAAATCCATCTTTTACGGATATATTTAGTCCGGACGTTTCGGACTCTTTCCGGGATCTGTCTGCGCGTAATGAATGTTGGAAAGAATCTGAAAAGTCAGGACTAAATATAAATAACTAACGCTAAAAATCCGTCATGAGTTAATAATCGCGTACATATAAGAAATAATTGTGCAAATTTAAAAATATCTCTAATGTTAAATAAATTTACCCATCTGAAAACAAGTTACCTTAATATGCTAAGGTACCTAGTACTTTTTGAGTAATAAATTTAGTATGATTTTTAATAACCATTTATCTCTAGCAAGTGCTCACTTCTTAAAATACTAAATGAAATCGGTATTCCATTAAGCAGGGTTGCAAATAGGTTTTAGTTGTCATATCGTCGTTGTCAAACCAAAATCTGCTATGTAGCAAAAGTATAGTATCGAGATATTAACAAAAGAAGTTTTCCTGAAAAATTTTACTAGAAGGTTCACTTTGAAAATCATTGTACATGAAATACACAGTTATAATACGTTAACTTATTTGTATTGTGCAAGTCAAATAAACAGGTTTTTTTATTATTCACTTTAAAATTTAAAAATAATTACATCACTGATTTTAAGTGTCAAGTTTAGAGCACATAACAGGCTTTAATAAGATGATATATAAAAGTGACTTTAGGAATAACGTCAATATCGTGAAACAATGGTAGGTATTTTTCCGACTTAAATTAAGGGGATTCATAGTCAAAACCTGTAAATGGTGCCAATTCTTGCAGTTGATTGAATCTGGTTTTAGTTATTACCAGAAGACCATCATACAATTGCACGTGTTCAGGTAAACCTCGTGTCTGTGTTGCGGAAAAGTTCTCCAGAAGATATCGTAAGCAGCACTTAAAAATACGTCATCTGAATATATCGTATTTTAAAGTGCTGCTATATAAATTACTGTTTTATGTGTCCATTTATCCTTGTAAAAATCATAGCAAACGTTCTAATACCGTAACGCTGTTATGTATGTGCTGAGGTGCATAAATAGGTTGTTTTATGCTACGCTCGGTCGTGAAGTGGACACTATTAACCTCTTCGATTAGATACAAGTTGATTCTCTCACATGTACTCTAGAAAAATTCGCAATTTTACCCAACGCAATTGTCTTATATCTTTTCTGGTAATTTATATATATATATATATAAATGTATTATTATATAAATACACATACATATAAAATATACTACTAATATGTACTAAGTCTTTCTCACAGCGACTGAATCGTTACTCTTCTAATAGTTTATTAAATAAGTGATCCCGAGCTTTTCTTTTAAAGGTGAAGCGACTCTCTGCCATCCTAATCTCGAAAGGTATTCCACAGAAGAACTGACTGGACAAAGAAAGAGGAATGCATAACATCAGAACGATGTGAAGGACAGGAAAGTAAACGGTTATTATTTGAACGCAGATTCATATCGTTAATGGAACAGAGAAACACTAAATGAGTTAAGTAGGAAGGAGTAGAAGTAGAACCAAGGAAAGCATATAATGTGGTCAGCGCTCTTAATGTCCGCCTTTGGCGTATAGGTAACCATAAAAGTTTTGAACGATAAGACGAAACGTGGTCATACTTACGTAGATTGAAAATGAGTCGAATGCAGTTATTGAGAAGTCGGTCTAATTTATTGAGCTGATCTGCATTCAGGTCGAAATAGCACACGTCACCATAGTCGATTACAGGAAATATTGAGGACTGTTTCTACAGCCCACTAAGACTAAGGTAATGCTTGTGCATTACCTTAGTCTTAGTGGGCAAAAAGTTTTTAGTCTGTAAAGGCAACGCATGGTACTCGTAACTTTTCGGCTCACTTGAGAAACTTGACTGTTCCAGCTCAAGGTCTCATCCATTACCAGGCCTAAATTTTGATTGATTTACTGAAGGGTATTGTGGAATTGTCGTAAATGATTGGTGGGAGAGAACAAAAGTCCACTATACTAATATTCCTTCGGCTACCGACCAAGAGGGCCTGGCATTTTGATGGGTTAACAGACAAACAAAAATCATTGGCCCACTTTTCTATTGTTTTAAGATCCTGGTTAATATGACTAATTGCTACTGGGAGCTTTTCAACAGGCGATTGTGTGTATAACTGAAGGTCGTCGGTAACAGGTGATAAGCACACTGAAGGTCTTGAGTGATTAGGTTTATAAAAACAGAAAATAACAAGGGAGAAATAATACCGCCTTGCGGGACGCCAGCAGTAATATGAAGCCAATCTGACTTTAAATCATCAGATAAAACTGACTGCATACGCCCCGCGAAGATAGGATGAGAACCAATCCAGCGCCCTGTCTGAAACCATCAAATGTGGAAAGGATAGCTATGAGGATATCGTGACTGACGGCATTAAAGGCATTAGAGAAATCAATTAGAACCATGACTGTTACCATATTATTCTCATTGCCTGCTCTTACGTCGCCAGTCACTTTAAGAAGGGCTGTAGTGGTACTGTGGCCAGGTCGAAATCCAGATTGTAACGGATTTATCAAATTGTTACTGTGAACAAAATGAGAAAATTGTTTAAGGACACAGGACTCAATAACCTTTGACAAGAAAGGCAGGATTGAGATGTTGCGATAGTGAACAGGAAGGGAGGGATTAGAACACTTAGGAATAGGACGAACCAAAGTTTTGCGCCATAAGAATGGGAACTTGCCGGTTTCCAAGGAAAAGTTTATAATATGGCTTATCGCAGGAAGGACGTAGATGAGGATAGGAAGTATCATGCGTCGGCTGATTTCATCAACACCAACAGCATTAGAATTGATAGTGAGGATTGCTTTGTTAATTTCATCCGGCGCAACTGGAGAAAAACAAAAAGTGCTTATATGAGAACGCGTCAAACCATTTATAAACGAAACCGTTTTTCTTGTCTTAATATAATCAGCTGGGGGTATAGTAGTGAAATGATTATTTAGATCATCAATGTTACTGGAGCTAGGGAGAGGGTTTGTAAAACGCGATTTGTCCACACCAAGAGTAAGTAGTAAGTAGAAGAAGAAATACTATTGAGGATGTGTTGGCGTTTAGCGTTACGTATTACCTGATTACACCGATTTCTTGCATGTTTGTATACGGACCAGCTTAGCTTCAGTACGTTGTCTTTTGTATTTTAAAAAGCACGGTCCCTGATGATACATTTTTAAAATTTAGATAAAACATTTGTGTAATAATAGCAGTTAAAGTTCAGTAACCTGTGTGTTTAACATCTCATTATATTAGACACAGACCAAATAAAAACTTACAAAAGGACTTACTGACTTGATACTAAATTGAAATTCTGTAAGAAACTATAAATTTCGCCGAATAAAGCCCAGATTTGATGTGAAGAAAGAAACCTTCTTGCAACACTGTGTAAATACGCTGGCTAGGTTCCCTTCAGACCGGAACACAGTAGTGTTTTCACCCTACTGCTTTGCGATAGAAATAGGGACCGCGGTGGTACCAACCCAGACGGTCCCCTATAAGAAGGGGACCTACCGTCTGTAACATTATGCCGAGCTGAAATCTTGTTGTTAAAGTATTTAACGCATAGGTATTATATCCTTTTTGTGCATATTTTCTTTTGTTGTGATTGTTTTTGCTTTGATTTTTGGTGTATTTGTTCCCGCTGCACTGATTAAATGAGTTTATTATTAGGGCAAGTTCTCTAAATGTGGATTACCAGAAGGATTTCTCTAAATAAAAGTAAAATAATATAACTTCTGTATTGTTTCAATCTGCCAAGAATTTTTTATCTAACTGGTAACTAGAAAAAGGAGTGGAGTCTAGTGTCGACAATGCCACAAATTTTAGGTATTAACAACGCACTAATCTAAAAAACAAATAGGAGCTATATTCGTATACGGTCTCTTGTTCAAAGGCTCTATCTTTTCTAAAACTGTATTATACTTGTTGCAGATCTCGGATCTACTTCGTCACTGCACGGATCCAGAGATACTTTGCATCACCAGATCGTTGTGGGAGCCGTGGGTGTGATACGCACGAAGCACGCATTTAACCCCACATAACACTTTGTTATATATTTTTGTGTAGGAGAAATCGAAAAAACTATTACTCGACTTGAACTATTACAAATAAAACCCACAACACCATTAACACAGTTTATTCACCGACATTCCCCTGCTACCCTCGTTCCTTCGAACCTTCTCCCTGTCGTGGCGCCTCGAGTGCAGGACCATCTTGCTCCTGGTCAGGAACCTCCTGCCGCACTGGCACTGGTGCGGCTTATCACCGGCGTGGGTCTTGAGGTGCATCACCAAATTGTTCTTCTGGGCGAAACTCTTCGAGCACACCTCGCACTGGTGCGGCTTGAGGCCCGTGTGCACTTTGTGATGCCTCTCCAGATCGGCCCGCCTGTAGAAGCTGGCGCCGCAGTCGCAGGCGAAGGCGCGCTCGCCCCCGTGGGACAGTACGTGCGCGCTGAGGTGGCCGAGCTGCGTGTACGTCTTGCCGCAAGCGCTGCACATGTACGGCCTCTCGCCGCTGTGCGTGCGCTTGTGCTTCTTCAGCTCGTATCCGGTGGGGAACCGCTTGTCGCACTGGTCGCACGGCAGGGGCTCCCTTTCGCGTCGTTTCCTCCTGCGGTGAGCACTGTGACTTGGACAAAAGTCTTTCTAGTACTAGCCTTAACTGCCTCCGTGGCCTAGTGATACGGGCGTGTGCCTCGGATACCGGAGGTCGTGGATTCGAGTACTGCGGGGACTCGACAAATTATCCTTGTTGTTTTCTAGTTTGGGCCGATCATCCACTTGTCTGAAAAGAAAAATGATCCATGCGTCGGATGGGCATGTAAAAAGTCGGTCCACCCACCAACCCGCATTGGACCAGCGTGGTGGGATATGGTCCAAAACCCCCTTATGGATAGGGGTGTATTATGGCAGGCCCATGTCCTGCAGTGGACTATCACAGGCTGATGATAATGATGATGAAAAAAAGTAGTTAACCAGTTTCAAGAATTCTCTTTCTATTACAAAGCTACGATATTATTAAGTCATATGGTCATAGTTGTGAGGACAAGTATTAAAAATAGTTTAAAATCCATCTTTTACGGATATATTTAGTCCGGACGTTTCGGACTCTTTCCGGGATCTGTCTGCGCGTAATGAATGTTGGAAAGAATCTGAAAAGTCAGGACTAAATATAAATAACTAACGCTAAAAATCCGTCATGAGTTAATAATCGCGTACATATAAGAAATAATTGTGCAAATTTAAAAATATCTCTAATGTTAAATAGAATTTACCCATCTGAAAACAAGTTACCTTAATATAGCTAAGGTACCTAGTAACTTTTGAGTAATAAATTTAGTATGATTTTAATAACCATTTATCTCTAGCAATGCTCACTTAAAATACTAAATGAAATCGGTATTCCATTAAGCTGGGGTTCAAATAGGTTTTAGTTGTCATATCGTCGTTGTCAAACCAAAATCTGCTATGTAGCAAAAGTATAGTATCGAGATATTAACAAAAGAAGTTTTCCTGAAAATTTTACTAGAAGGTTCACTTTGAAAATCATTGTACATGAAATACACAGTTATAATACGTTAACTTATTTGTATTGTCAAGTCAAATAAACAGGTTTTTTATTATTCACTTTAAAATTTAAAATAATTACATCACTGATTTTAAGTGTCAAGTTTAGACAATAACAGGCTTTAATAAGATGATATATAAAAGTGACTTTAGAATAACGTCAATATCATTGAAACAATGGTAGGTATTTTTCCGACTTAAATTAAGGGATTCATAGTCAAAACCTGTAAATGGTGCCAATTCTTGCAGTTGATTGAATCTGGTTTTAGTATTTACCAGAAGACCATCATACAATTGCACGTGTTCAGGTAAACCTCGTGTCTGTGTTGGGAAAGTTCTCCAGAAGATATAAGTAGCAGCTTCAAAAATACGTCATCTGAATATATCGTATTTTAAAGTGCTGCTATATAAATACTGTTTTATGTGTCCATTTATCCTTGTAAAAATCATAGCAAACGTTCTAATACCGTAACGCTGTTATGTATGTGCTGAGGTGCATAAATAGGTTGTTTTATGCTACGCTCGGTCGTGAAGTGGACACTATTAACCTCTTCGATTAGATACAAGTTGATTCTCTCACATGTACTCTAGAAAAATTCGCAATTTTACCCAACGCAATTGTCTTAAATCTTTTCTGGTAATTATATATATATATATATATATATATAAATGTATTATTATATAAATACACATACATATAAAATATACTACTAATATGTACTAAGTCTTTCTCACAGCGACTGAATCGTTACTCTTCTAATAGTTTATTAAATAAGTATCCGAGCTTTTCTTTTAAGGTGAAGCGACTCTCTGCCATCCTAATCTCGAAAGGTATTCACAGAAGAACTGACTGGACAAAGAAAGAGGAATGCATAACATCAGAACGATGTGAAGGACAGGAAAGTAAACGGTTATTATTGTGAACGCAGATTCATATCGTTAATGGAACGAGAAACACTAAATGAGTTAAGTAGGAAGGAGAAGTAGAACCAAGGAAAGCATATAATGTGGTCAGCGTTTAATGTCTGCCTTTGGCGTATAGGTAACTCATAAAAGTTTTGAACGATAAGACGAAACGTGGTCATCTTACGTGATTGAAAATGAGTCGAATGCAGTTATTGAGAAGTCGGTCTAATTTATTGAGCTGATCTGCATTCGGTCGAAATAGCACACGTCACCATAGTCGATTACTAGAAATATTGAGGACTGTTTCTACAGCCCACTAAGATAAGGTAATGCTTGTGCATTACCTTAGTCTTAGATGGGAAAAGATTTTAGTCTGTAAAGGCAACTACATGGTACTCTGAACTTTTCGGCTCACTGAGAAACTTGACTGTTCCAGCTCAAGGTCTCATCCATTACCAGGCCTAAATTTTGATTGATTTACTGAAGGGTATTGTGGAATTGTCGTAAATGATTGGTGGGAGAGAACAAAAGTCCACTATACTAATATTCCTTCGGCTACCGAACCAAGAGGGCCTGGCATTTTGATGGGTTAACAGACAAACAAAAATCATTGGCCCACTTTTCTATTGTTTTAAGATCCTGGTTAATATGACTAATTGCTACTGGGAGCTTTTCAACAGGCGATTGTGTGTATAACTGAAGGTCGTCGGTAACAGGTGATAAGCACACTGAAGGTCTTGAGTGATTAGGTTTATAAAAACAGAAAATAACAAGGAGAAATAATACGCCTTGCGGGACGCCAGCAGTAATATGAAGCCAATCTGACTTTAAATCATCAGATAAAACTGACTGCATACGCCCGCGAAGATAGGATGAGAACCAATCCAGCGCCCTGTCTGAAACCATCAAATGTGAAAGGATAGCTATGAGGATATCGTGACTGACGGCATTAAAGGCATTAGAGAAATCAATTAGAACCATGACTGTTACCATATTATTCTCATTGCCTGCTCTTACGTCGCCAGTCACTTTAAGAAGGGCTGTAGTGGTACTGTGGCCAGGTCGAAATCCAGATTGTAACGGATTTATCAAATTGTTACTGTGAACAAAATGAGAAAATTGTTTAAGGACACAGGACTCAATAACCTTTGACAAGAAAGGCAGGATTGAGATGTTGCGATAGTGAACAGGAAGGGAGGGATTAGAACACTTAGGAATAGGACGAACCAAAGTTTTGCGCCATAAGAATGGGAACTGCCGGTTTCAAGGAAAAGTTTATAATATGGACTTATCTGGGAAGGACGTAGATGAGGATAGGAAGTATCAGCGTCGGCTGATTTCATCAACACCAACAGCATTAGAATTGATAGTGAGGATTGCATTGTAATTTCATCCGGCGCAACTGGAGAAAAACAAAAAGTGCTTATATGAGAACGCGTCAAACCATTTATAAACGAAACCGTTTTTCTTGTCTTAATATAATCAGCTGGGGGTATAGTAGTGAAATGATTATTTAGATCATCAATGTTACTGGAGCTAGGGAGAGGGTTTGTAAAACGCGATTTGTCCACACCAAGAGTAAGTAGTAAGTAGAAGAAGAAATACTATTGAGGATGTGTTGGCGTTTAGCGTTACGTATTACCTGATTACACCGATTTCTTGCATGTTTGTATACGGACCAGCTTAGCTTCAGTACGTTGTCTTTTGTATTTTAAAAAGCACGGTCCCTGATGATACATTTTTAAAATTTAGATAAAACATTTGTGTAATAATAGCAGTTAAAGTTCAGTAACCTGTGTGTTTAACATCTCATTATATTAGACACAGACCAAATAAAACTTACAAAGGACTTACTGACTTGATACTAAATTGAAATTCTGTAAGAAACTATAAATTTCCTGAATAAAGCCCAGATTTGATGTGAAGAAAGAAACCTTCTTGCAACACTGTGTAAATACGCTGGCTAGGTTCCTTCAGACGGAACACAGTAGTGTTTTCACCCTATCTGCTATCGATAGAAATAGGGACCGCAGTGGTACCACGACGGTCCCCTATAAGAAGGGACCTACCGTCTGTAACATTATGCCGAGCTGAAATCTGTGTTAAAGTATTTAACCATAGGTATTATATCCTTTTTGTGCATATTTTCTTTTGTTGTGATTGTTTTGCTTTGATTTTGGTGTATTTGTTCCCGCTGCACTGATTAAATGAGTTTATTATTAGGGCAAGTTCTCTAAATGTGGATTACCAGAAGGATTTCTCTAAATAAAAGTAAAATAATATAACTTCTGTATTGTTTCAATCTGCCAAGAATTTTTTATCTAACTGGTAACTAGAAAAAGGAGTGGAGTCTAGTGTCGACAATGCCACAAATTTTAGGTATTAACAACGCACTAATCTAAAAAACAAATAGGAGCTATATTCGTATACGGTCTCTTGTTCAAAGGCTCTATCTTTTCTAAAACTGTATTATACTTGTTGCAGATCTCGGATCTACTTCGTCACTGCACGGATCCAGAGATACTTTGCATCACCAGATCGTTGTGGGAGCCGTGGGTGTGATACGCACGAAGCACGCATTTAACCCCACATAACACTTTGTTATATATTTTTGTGTAGGAGAAATCGAAAAAACTATTACTCGACTTGAACTATTACAAATAAAACCCACAACACCATTAACACAGTTTATTCACCGAACTTTCCCTGCTACCCTCGTTCCTTCGAACCTTCTCCCTGTCGTGGCGCCTCGAGTGCAGGACCATCTTGCTCCTGGTCAGGAACCTCCTGCCGCACTGGCACTGGTGCGGCTTATCACCGGCGTGGGTCTTGAGGTGCATCACCAAATTGTTCTTCTGGGCGAAACTCTTCGAGCACACCTCGCACTGGTGCGGCTTGAGGCCCGTGTGCACTTTGTGATGCCTCTCCAGATCGGCCCGCCTGTAGAAGCTGGCGCCGCAGTCGCAGGCGAAGGCGCGCTCGCCCCCGTGGGACAGTACGTGCGCGCTGAGGTGGCCGAGCTGCGTGTACGTCTTGCCGCAAGCGCTGCACATGTACGGCCTCTCGCCGCTGTGCGTGCGCTTGTGCTTCTTCAGCTCGTATCCGGTGGGGAACCGCTTGTCGCACTGGTCGCACGGCAGGGGCTCCCTTTCGCGTCGTTTCCTCCTGCGGTGTGCACTGTGACTAGTAGCCTTAACTGCCTCCGTGGCCTAGTGGTACGGGCGTGTGCCTCGGATACCGGAGGTCGTGGATTCGAGTACTGCGGGGACTTGACAAATTATCCTTATTGTTTTCTAGTTTGGGCCGATCACCCACTTGTCTGAAAAGAAAGATGATCCATGCGTCGGATGGGCATGTAAAAAGTCGGTCCACCCACCGGCCCGCATTGGACCAGCGTGGTGGGATACGGTCCGAAACCACCTAATGGATAGGGGTGTATTAGAGGCCTATGCCCAGCAGTGCACTATCACAGACTGATGATGATGATGATGAGCACTACCCATTTTCCTACGTTTTCGCTTACCCAGTAATTACGCTGGCAACGGTTCCCTTTTGAAGTAAGAAACTAGTGTTCACATACTGCGGTGGTTCTGCCCCAGAAGGCGATTCCATATAGAAAGGGCCTCTAAGAAAGTCGGGGTCGATTGCTAATGTATCCAGATAAACCTAATTAATACCGGTGATAGATCCCATTTTTACAGGAGGCCGTCTGGGTGGGTACAACCGCGGTGCCTATTTCCGCCGCGAAGCAGTAGTGTGAAAACATTGCTGTGTTCCGGTTTAAATGGCACCGTAGCCAACGTATTTACTGGGTAAAAGAGACTTAACACCCAATGTCTCACGGTGGGCAGCGCGTTGGCGATACAACTGGTATTGCCGAATGCTAGGGCGTCAGTCACCACTTCCCATCAGGTGGGCCGACTGCTCGTCTGCGTATGCACAAAAAAATAGATCTTGCGCTGGGCGACTGGCATCAGACTTTCACAAAATAAAGGCTAACCAACGTATGACAGACAGCGTAGTGGTCAAAGATTGCCAAAGATGGTCTTGAAACCACGACCAGATTAACATGTCCATCGCACGATCATCTTACTTTTCAGGCGATTGAGTAATCGCCCCCATATTCTTAGGTTCGAATCCAGTGGACTAACAACTTTTGCTACTGTTGTTTTCCAATAAGGTTAATACGGCGAAGCTCAAGCTGCTCGAAAATGGAGGCACATAAAGGCCAGAATTGCAACCTTACTTACATTGCTTATGGTCAGATGTCAGTCATTGTGAGTAAAAACTATTCGATATGTATAAATACCTTGGTGAAAGACTAAAATGTTATTCGACAAAGAAAATTAAAAGCATCGCAATAGTCGCTTGTGTTTTAGCCATCGATTTACATTAAAATAATCCCCTTTTTAAGATAAATACATAACATATTAGTGAAGCAAACAAAAACTGAAAAAAGGGTATTCACAAAAGCAGCGGGATTCGAACCTAACACCAACCTCGACCAAAAAGCGGTAGAGACGCAAGTCCTAGAACTAAATTCAACCAACATTTTTAATTACTTTTTCGCTTTAGGTGCTTTCGCCTCCTCGTCTGATATCTCGATTACTTCGCATTTTATAACGACCTCTTCCACGGCCGCGCCGGACATTTTTCATCTCTGTTATAAAACAAATACTAAACGAAAGATATAACTAACTGCCTCCGTAGCCTAGTGGTATGGGCGTATGCTTTAGGAACCGGATGTCGTAGGTTCGAATCCTGCGGGTACTTAACAAATTTTCATTGTTGTTTCCTAGTTGGTCCCCCAATTTTCTGAAAAGTAAGATGAACCGTGCGTCGGATGGGCGTCAAATAAGGCGGTCCACCCACCAACGCGCATTGGACCAGCGTGGTGGGATACGGTCCAAAACCCCCTTATGGATAGGGGTGTATTATGGCAGGCCTATGTCCTGCAGTGGACTATCACAGGCTGATGATAATGATGATGAAAAAAAGTAGTTAATCAGTTTCAAGAATTCTCTTTCTATTACACAGCTACGTTATTATTGAGTTATATGGTCATAGTTGTGAGGACAAGTATTAAAAATAGTTTAAAATCCATCTTTTACGGATATATTTAGTCCGGACGTTTTGGACTCTTTCCAGCATCTGTCTGCCCCGAGATGGATGATGGAAAGAGTCTGAAAAGTCAGGACTAAATATAAATAACTAACGCTAAAAATCCGTCATGAGTTAATAATCGCGTACATATAAGAAATAATTGTGCAAATTAAAAATATCTCTTATGTTAAATAAACATTTTAGCCATCTGAAAACAAGTCACCTTAATATGCTAAGGTACCTAGTACTTGTCAAGTAATAAATTTAGTGTGATTTTTAATAACCATTTTTCTCTAAAAGTGCAAGTCGCAAGTGCTCACTTCTTACAATTCTAAATAAAATCGGTATTTCATGAAGCAGGGTTGCAAATAGGTTTTAGTTGTCAAATCGTCGTTATCAAACCAAAATCTGCTATGTAGCAAAAGTATAGTATCGAGATATTAACGAAAGAAGTTTTCCTGAAAAATTTTACTAGAAGGTTTACTTTGGTTTTAGGTTTACTAGAAGGTTGTATTGTGCGAGTCAAATAAACGGTTTTTTTTTATTATTCACTTTAAATTAAAAAAAAATCTCATAACAGATTTTATGTGCCAAGTTTAGAACACATAACAGGCTTTAATAAGAATATATATTAAAATGACCTTAGGAATTAACGTCAATATCGTGAAACGACGGTAGGTATTTATCCAACTTAAAGTAAGGGGATTCATAGTCAAAACCTGTAAATGGTGCCAATTCTTGCAGTTGATTGAATCTGGTTTATGTGTCCATTTATCCTTGTAAAAATCATAGCAAACGTTCTAATACCGTAACGCTGTTATGTAGTGCTGAGGTGCATAAATAAGTTGTTTTATGCTACGCTCGGTCGTGAAGTGGACTCTATTAACCTCTTCGATTAGATACAAGTTGATTCTCTCACATGTACTCTAGAAAAATTCGCAATTTTACCCAACGCAATTGCCTTATATCTTTTCTGGTAATTTTATATAAATATATATATATATATAAATGTATTATTATATAAATACACATACATATAAAATATACTACTAATATGTACTAAGTCTTTCTCACAGCGACTGAATCGTTACTCTTCTAACAGTTTATTAAATAAGTGTTCCCGAGCTTTTCTTTTAAAGGTGAAGCGACTCTCTGCCATCCTAATCTCGAAAGGTAACGCATTCCACAGAAGAACTGACTGGACAAAGAAAGAGGAATGCATAACATCAGAACGATGTGAAGGACAGGAAAGTAAACGGTTATTATTTGAACGCAGATTCATATCGTTAATGGAACAGAGAAACACTAAATGAGTTAAGTAGGAAGGAGTAGAAGTAGAACCATGGAAAGCATATAATGTGATCAGCGCTCTTAATGTCCGCATTTGGCGAATAGGTAACCATAAAAGTTTTGAACGATAAGACGAAACGTGGTTATACTTACGTAGATTGAAAATGAGTCGAATGCAGTTATTGAGAAGTCGGTCTAATTATTGAGCTGATCTGCATTCAGGCTGAAATAGCACACGTCACCATAGTCGATTACAGGAAATATTGAGGACTGTTTCTACAGCCCACTAAGACTAAGGTAATGCTTGTGCATTACCTTAGTCTTAGTGGGCAAAAAGTTTTTAGTCTGTAAAGGCAACGCATGGTACTCGTAACTTTTCGGCTCACTTGAGAAATTTGACTGTTCCAGCTCAAGGTCTCATCCATTACCAGGCCTAAATTTTGATTGATTTACTGAAGGCTATTGTGGAATTGTCGTATATGATTGGTGGGAGAGAACAAAAGTCCACTATACTTATATTCCTTCGGCTACTAACCAAGAGGGCCTGGCATTTTGATGGGTTAACAGACAAACAAAAATCATTGGCCCACTTTTTCTATTGTTTTAAGATCCTGGTTAATATGACTAATTGCTACTGGGAGCTATTCAACAGGCGATCGTGTGTATAACTGAAGGTCGTCGGTAACAGGTGATAAGCACACTGAAGGTCTTGAGTGATTAGATTTATAAAAACAGAAAATAACAAGGGAGAAATAATACCGCCTTGCGGGACGCCAGCAGTAATATGAAGCCAATCTGACTTTAAATCATCAGATAAAACTGACTGCATACGCCCGCGAAGATAGGATGAGAACCAATCCTGCGCCATGTCTGAAACCATCAAATGTGAAAGGATAGCTATGAGGATATCGTGACTGACGGCATTAAAGGCATTAGAGAAATCAATTAGAACCATTACTGTTACCATATTATTCTCATTACCTGCCCTAACGTCGCCAGTCACTTTAAGAAGGGCTGTAGTGGTACTGTGGCCAGGTCGAAATCCAGATTGTAACGGATTTATCAAATTGTTACTGTGAACAAAATGTGAAAATTGTTTAGGACACAGGACTCAATAACCTTTGACATGAAAGGCAGGATTGAGATAGGGTCGATAGTGAACAAGAAGGAGGATTAGAACACTTAGGAATAGGACGAACCAAAGTTTGCGCCATAAGAATGAGGAACTTGCTGGTTTCAAGGAAAAGTTTATAATTGAGCTTATCGCAGGAAGGACGTAGATGAGGATAGGAACTATCATGCGTCGGCTGATTTCATCAACACCAACATCATTAGACTTGATAGTGAGAATTGCTTTGTTAATCTCATCCGGGAACTGGAGAAAAACAAAAGTGCTTATTTGAGGACGCGTCAAACCATTTATAAACGAAACCGTTTTTCTTGTCTTAATATAATCAGCTGGGGTATAGTAGTGAAATGATTATTTAGATCATCCATGTTACTGGAGCTAGGGAGGGTTTTAAAACGCGATTTGTCCACACCAAGAGTAAGTAGTAAGTAGAAGAAGAAATACTATTGAGGATGTGTTAGCGTTTAGCGTTACGTATTACCTGATTACACCGATTTCTTGCATGTTTGTATACGGACCAGTTACCATCAGTACTTTGTCTTTTGTATTTTTAAAAAGCACGGTTCCTGATGATACATTTTTAAAATTTAGATAAAACATTTGTGTAATAATAGCAGTTTAAATTTAGTAACCTATGTGTTTAACATCTCATTATATTAGACACAGACCAAATAATAACTTACAAAAGGACTTACAGACTTGATACTTAATTGAAATTCTGTAAGAAACTATAAATTTCGCTGAATAAAGCCCAGATTTGATGTATAGAAAGAAAACTTCTTGCAACACTGTGTAAATACGCTGGCTACGGTGCCCTTCAGACCGGAACACAGTAGTGTTTTCACCCTACTGCTTTGCGATAGACATAGGCACCGCGGTGGTACCAACCCAGACGGTCCCCTATAAGAATGAAATGAGTTTATTATTAGGGCAAGTTCTCTAAATGTGGATTACCATAAGGATTTCTCTAAGTAAAAGTAAAATAATACAACTTTTGTATTGTTTCAATCTGCCAAGAATTTTTTATCTAACCGGCAACTAGAAAAAGGAGTGGTGTCTACAATGCCACAAATTTTAGGCACTAATCCAAAAAGCAAATAGGAGCTATATTCGTATACGGTCCCCTGTTCAAAACCGTATCATACTTGTTGCAGATCTCGGATCTACTTCGTCACTGCACGGATCCAGAGATGCTTTGCATCACCAGATCGTTGTGAGAGCCATGAATGTGATATGCACGAAGCACGCATTTAACCCCACATAACACTTTGTTATAAATTTTTGTGTAGGAGAAATTGGAAAAACTATTACTCGACTTGAACTATTACAAATAAAACTCACAACACCATTAACACAGTTTATTCACCGACATTTCCCCTGCTACCCTCGTTCCTTCGAACCTTCTCCCTGTCGTGGCGCCTCGAGTGCTGGATCATCTTGCTCCTGGTCAGGAACCTCCTGCCGCACTGGCACTGGTGCGGCTTATCACCGGCATGGGTCTTAAGGTGCATCACCAAATTGTTCTTCTGGGCGAAACTCTTTGAGCACACCTCGCACTGGTGCGGCTTGAGGCCCGTGTGCACTTTGTGATGCCTCTCCAGATCGGCCCGCCTGTAGAAGCTGGCGCCGCAGTCGCAGGCGAAGGCGCGCTCGTCCCCGTGGGACAGTACGTGCGCTGAGGTGGCCGAGCTGCGGGTACGTCTTGCCGCAAGCGCTGCACATGTACGGCCTCTCGCCGCTGTGCGTGCGCGTGCTTCTTCAGCTCGTATCCGGTGGGGAACCGCTTGTCGCACTGGTCGCACGCAGGGCTCTCGGCGTCGTTCCTCCTGCGGTGTGCACTGTGACTAGTAGCCTTAACTCCCTCCGTGGCCTAGTGGTACGAGCGTGTGCCTCGGATACCGGAGGTCGTGGGTTCGAATCCTGCGGGGACTCGACAAAATTTCATTGTTTTTTTGCTAGTTGGTTGGGGCAGTTTGGGCCGACCGCCCACTTGTCCGAAAAGAAAGATGGTCCATGCGTCG
Organism: Lamproptera curius; assembly: GCA_029286875.1. NCBI lineage: Eukaryota > Metazoa > Arthropoda > Insecta > Lepidoptera > Papilionidae > Lamproptera > Lamproptera curius. The sequence continues at coordinate 221,475 of JAGSMT010000099.1, forward strand.
GATGGGCAGTAAAATAGTCCGTCCACGCACTATTCCGCATTGGACCAGCGGGATACGGTCCTAAACCCTTTAATGGATAGGCGTGTATTAGGGAGGCCTGATGCCCAGCAGTGACTATCACAGACTGATGATGATGATGATGAGCACTAGCCATTTTCCTACGTTTTCGTTTAGCCAGTAATTACGCTGGCAACGGTTCCCTTTGAAGTAAGACAGTAGTGTTTACATACGCGGTGGTTCTGTCCCATAAGGCGATTCCATGTAAAAGGGCCTCCAAGAAGTCGAGTCGATTGCTAATGTATCCAGATAAACCTAAGTAATACCGGTGATAGGTCCTCTTTTCATAGGAGACCGTCTGGGTGGGTACCACCGCGGTGCCTATTTCCGCCGCGAAGCAGTAGTGTGAAAACATTGCTGTGTTCCGGTTTAAATGGCACCGTAGCCAACGTATTTACTGGGTAAAAGAGACTTAACACCCAATGTCTCACGGTGGGCAGCGCGTTGGCGATACCACTGGGATTGCCAATGTCTATGGGCGTCGGTGACCACTTCCCATCAGGTGGGCCTACTGCTCGTCTGCCGTCGTATGCCAAAAAAAAATAGATATTGCGCTGGGCGACTGGCATCAGACTTTCACAAAATAAAGGCTAAACAACAGACAGCGTAGTGGTCAAAGATTGCCAAAGATGGTCTTGGAAACCACGACCAACGATTAACATGTCCATCGCACGATCATCTTCACTTTTCAGGCGATTGAGTAACTCCCCATATTCTTAGAGTTCGAATCCACTGGACTAACAGCTTTTCGCCATCGATAGACATTAAAATAATTCTCTTTTTTAAGTTAAATACATTACATATTAGTGAAGCTAACAAATACTGAAAAAAGGGTATTCACAAAAGCAGCGGGATCAGAACCTAACACCAACCTCGACCAAAAAGCGGTAGGGACGCAAGTCCTAGAACTAAATTCAACCAACATTTTTAATTACTTTTTCGTTTTAGGTGCTTTCGCCTCCTCGTCTGATATCTCGATTACTTCGCATTTTATAACGACCTCTTCCACGGCCGCGCCGGACATTTTTCATCTCTGTAATAAAACAAAACAAAAATACTAAAGATATATATAACTGCCTCCGTAGCCTAGTGGTATAGGCGTGTGCTTTAGGAACTGGAGGTCGTGGGTTCGAATCCTGCGGGGACTCAACAAATTTTCATTGTTGTTTCCTAGTTGGTTAGGGCAATTTGGGCCGATCACGAAATTGTCTGAAAAGTAAGATGATTCATGCGTCGGATGGGCATGTAAAAAGTCGGTCCACCCACCAACCCGCATTGGACCAGCGTGGTGGGATACGGTCCAAAAACCCTCTAATGGATCGGGGAGTATTAGGGGAGGCCTATGTCCAGCAATGGACTATCACAGGCTGATGATGATGTGTCTATGTGCTGTGCGAGGTAGACATAATGCTTTCTCATTTTTATGCGGTGAAAGTTGCTTGTCTAAATTCAGAATTAAATGGATATTTTTTTGCTTCTTTTCACTGCAAAGCTCACAAAAGGACACAGTGTACACTTAAGACTCAACTGACTGCGTTGGGATACCCTTAAAACTATAAAGGCAATAATATTATATGAAAGTTAAAGGAAATAAAAATAACAATGGTTTGCTCGCTTCCACGTTCATATTACGAGTATATCGACATGCTGAAGTGTTGAAAAACAATCAATGCTTTGTTGTTATCGAATTTTGTATAAATAAACTATGATAACAGCTACTTTACACCGATCAGGTTTTATAGTACCGGCACACAAGGTTCTGTCATTGCTCGTGGTCAAATAAAATGTGCGATGTGACAATATCCTAGCTGCTGCACCTAGCATATTTTTTTAAGAGGTCGTAGTTCGAACAATATTTGTGATAGGGTCATAGATGTTCTTTCATATTCATGTTCTTGAATAAGGCAATGGACTATCCGCTATGGTAAAATCTCAAAAATGACACATAGCAGGTTTTGGTTTGACAACGACGATATACTATATTTTTTATCCTATATCCTATACTTATCATGTACCATAAGAAGAAAGAGTAAGGCAAACATATCAATGTAAAAATACAAACTACCAACCTGAAAACAAAACCAAATCAAATCCTTTAATTGATAGCTTACTGTTATTACTCTGAAGATGATATCATGTTGCTTTTATTTCTATGAAATCTGGATCTGTAATTTAAAAAATAAACAGTAAATATTACAACTTAACTACATAGTATAAAACAAAGTCGCTTTTATATAAGCTTTGTCATGTTTTTTCAGATATCAGTATTGCACCCGTGCAAAGCCATAGCAGGTCACTAGTTAATTATAAACTTGAGTCAAAATTCTTTCATAACTCATTCATTGTTCTTGTACATGCTCAATAATAATTATATGTAATGAAGGCATTTTAAATACCAATGTCAAGTCCATACATGATATTTATTTTATTTATTTATTTATTAAAAGCTTAATGCACAAGTAAGTACAATGGCGGACTTGATGTTTAAAGGCATTATTTACCAGCCAACCTTTGGGTGATACAGAAAAAATTAGGTAGGTGCATGGGTGAAATAAAACGAGGATACGGTTATTTATAAGTTTAAGGAATGTAAACTGTAAAAATAGATATAACTACAAACATAATTACTTACTAACTACATATATATCTACATACATACTTACACATTTATATATGAATATATATATATAAATATATTATTATATAAATACACATACATATAAAATATACTACTAATATGTACTAAATCTTTCTCACAGCGACTGAATCGTTACTCTTCTAACAGTTTATTAAATTAGTGTTCCTGACCTTTTCTTTTTAAAGGTGAAGCGACTCTCTGCCATAGTAAGCTGCCATCCTAATCTCGAAAGTATTGCATTCCACAGAAGAACTGACTGGACAAAGAAAGAGAATGCATAACATCAGAACGATGTGAAGGACAAGAAAATAAACGGTTTATTTAAACGCAGATTCATATCGTTAATGGAACAGAGAAACACTAAATGAGTTAAGTAGGAAGGAGTAGAAGTAGAACCAAGGAAAGCATATAATGTGGTCAGCGCTCTTAATGTCCGCCTTTGGCTATAGGTAACCATAAAGTTTTGAACGATAAGACGAAACGTGGTCATACTTACGTAGATTGAAAATGAATCAGATACAATTGTTGAGAAGTCGGTCTAATTTATTGAGCTGATCTGCATTCAGGTCGAAATAGCACACGTCACCATAGTCGATTACAGGAAATATTGAGGACTCTACAAGCATTACCTTAGTCTTAGTGGGCAAAAGTTTTTAGTCTGTAAAGGCAACGCATGGTACTCGTAACTTTTCGGCTCACTTGAGAAATTTGACTGTTCCAGCTCAAGGTCTCATCCATTACCAGGCCTAAATTTTGATTGATTTACTGAAGGGTATTGTGGAATTGTCGTAAATGATTGGTGGGAAGAACAAAGTCCACTATACTAATATTCTTTCGTACTCAAACAAGAGGGCCTGACATTTTGATGGGTTAACAGACAAACAAAACCTATGGCCCACTTTTTATTGTTTTAAGGTCCTGGTTAATATGACTTATTGCTACTGGGAGCTTTTCAACAGGCGATTGTGTGTATAACTGAAGGTCATCGGCATACAGGTGATAAGCACACTGAAGGTCTTGAGTGATTAGGTTTATATAGACAGAAAATAACAAGGAGAAATAATACCGCTTTGGGGACGCCAGCAGTAATATGAAGCCAATCTGACTTTAAATCATCAGATAAAACTGACTGCATACGCCCGCGAAGATAGGGATGAGAACCAATCCAGCGCCCTGTCAGGAAACCATCAAATGTGAAAGGATAGCTAAGAGGATATCGTGACTGACGGCATTAAAGGCATTGAGAAATCAATTAGAACCATTACTGTTACCATATTATTCTCTAATGCCTGCCCTAACATCGCCAGTCACTTTAAGAAGGGCTGTAGTAGGTACTGTGGCCAGGTCGAAATCCAGGTTGTAACGATTTATCAAATTGTTACTGGGAAAAAAGGAGAAAATTGTTTGAGGACACAGGACTCAATAATCTTTTAACAAGAAAGGCAGGATTGAGATAGGTCGATAGTGAACAAGAAGGGAGGATTAGAACACTTAGGAATAGGACGAACCAAAGTTTTGCGCCATAAGAATGGGAACTTGCGGTTTCAAGGAAAAGTTTATAATAGGCTTATCAGGGAAGGACGTAGATGAGGATAGAAGTATCATGCGTCGGCTGATTTCATCAACACCAACAGCTTAGACTTGATAGTGAGGATTGCTTTGTTAATTTCATCCGGCGCAACTGGAGAAAAACAAAAGTGCTTATTTGAGGACGCGTCAAACCATTTATAAACGAAACCGTTTTTCTTGTCTTAATATAATCAGCTGGAGGGTATAGTAGTGAAATGATTATTTAGATCATCCATGTTACTGGAGCTAGGAGAGGGTTTTTAAAACGCGATTTGTCCACACCAAGAGTAAGTAGAAGAAGAAATACTATTGAGGATGTGTCGGCGTTTAGCGTTACGTATCACCTGATTACACAATTTCTTGCATGTTTGTTACGGACCAGTTAGCATCAGTACTTTGTCTTTTGTATTTTAAAAGCACGGTCCCTGATGATACATTTTAAATTTAGATAAAACATTTGTAATAATAGCAGTTAAAGTTCAGTAACCTGTGTGTTTCACATCTCATTATATTAGACACAGACCAAATAATAACTTACAAAAGGACTTACAGACTTGATACTAAATTGAAATTCTGTAAGAAACTATAAATTTCGCTGAATAAAGCCCAGATTTGATATGAAGAAAGAAACCTTCTTGCAACACTGTGTAAATACGCTGGCTACGGTGCCCTTCAGACCGGAACACAGTAGTGTTTTCACCATACTGCTTACGACAGAAATAGGCACCGCGGTGGTACCAGCCCAGACGGTCCCCTATAAGAAGGGGACCTACCGTCTGTAACATTATGCCGAGCTGAAACCTTGTTGTTAAAGCATTCAACGCATTTTGTTGTGATTAATTTTGCTTGATTTTGGTGTATTTGTTCCCGCTGCACTGATTAAATGAGTTTATTATTAGGGCAAGTTCTCTAAATGTGGATTACAGAAGGATGCAGATCTCGGATCTACTTCGTCACTGCAAGGATCCAGAGATACTTTGCTTCACTAGATCGTTGTGGAGCCGTGAATGTGATACTCACGAAGCACGCATTTAACCCCACATAACACTTTGTTATATATATTTGTGTAAAACTATTACTCGACTTGAACTATTACAAATAAAACTCAACACCATCAACACAGTTTATTCACCGACATTTCCTACTACCTCGTTCCTTCGAACCTTCTCCTGTCGTGCGCCTCGAGTGCTGGACCATCTTGCTCCTGGTCAGGAACCTCCTGCCGCACTGGCACGATGCGCTTATCACCGGCGTGGGTCTTAAGGTGCATCACCAAATTGTTCTTCTGGGCGAAGCTCTTGGAGCACACCTCGCACTGGTGCGGCTTGAGGCCCGTGTGCACTTTGTGATGCCTCTCCAGATCGGCCCGCCTGTAGAAGCTGGCGCCGCAGTCGCAGGCGAAGGCGCGCTCGCCCCCGTGGGACAGTACGTGCGCGCTGAGGTGGCCGAGCTGCGTGTACGTCTTGCCGCAAGCGCTGCACATGTACGGCCTCTCGCCGCTGTGCGTGCGCTTGTGCTTCTTCAGCTCGTATCCGGTGGGGAACCGCTTGTCGCACTGGTCGCACGGCAGGGGCTCCCTTTCGCGTCGTTTCCTCCTGCGGTGTGCACTGTGACTAGTAGACTTAACTGCCTCCGTGGCCTAGTGGTACGGGCGTGTGCCTCGGATACCGGAGGTCGTGGATTCGAGTACTGCGGGGACTCGACAAATTATCCTTGTTGTTTTCTAGTTTGGGCCGATCACCCACTTGTCTGAAAAGAAAGATGATCCATGCGTCGGATGGGCATGTAAAAAGTCGGTCCACCCACCGACCCGCATTGGACCAGCGTGGTGGGATACGGTTCGAAACCACCTAATGGATAGGGGTGTATTAGAGGAGGCCTATGTCCAGCAGTGCACTATCACAGACTGATGATGATGATGATGAGCACTACCCACTTTCCTACGTTTTCGCTTACCCAGTAATTACGCTGGCAACGGTTCCCTTTTGAAGTAAGAAACTAGTGTTCACATACTGCGGTGGTTCTGCTCCTCAGAAGGCGATTCCATATAGAAAGGGCCTCTAAGAAAGTCGGGGTCGATTGCTAATGTATCCAGATAAACCTAATTAATACCGGTGATAGATCCCATTTTTACAGGAGGCCGTCTGGGTGGGTACAACCGCGGTGCCTATTTCCGCCGCGAAGCAGTAGTGGAACATTGCTGTGTTCGTTTAAATGGCACCGTAGCCAACGTATTTACTGGGTAAAAGAGACTTAACACCCAATGTCTCACGGTGGGCAGCGCGTTGGCGATACAACTGGTATTGCCAATGTCTATGGGCGTCGGTCACCACTTCCCATCAGGTGGGCCCGACTGCTCGTCTGCGTATGCAATAAAAAAAATAGATCTTGCGCTGGGCGACTGGCATCAGACTTTCACAAAATAAAGGCTAACCAACGTATGACAGACAGCGTAGTGGTCAAAGATTGCCAAAGATGGTCTTGGAAACCACGACCAGATTAACATGTCCATCCCACGATCATCTTACTTTTCAGGCGATTGAGTAATCGCCCCATATTCTTTAGGTTCGAATCCAGTGGACTAACAACTTTTTGCTACTGTTGTTTTCCAATAAGGTTAATACGGGCGGAAGCTCAACTGCTCGAAAAGTAAGGGCACATAAAGGCCAGAAATTGCAACCTTACTTACATTGCTTATGGTCAGATGTCAGTCATTGTGAGTAAAAACTATTCGATATGTATAAATACCTTGGTGAAAGACTAAAATGTTATTCGACAAAGAAAATTAAAAGCATCGCAATAGTCGCTTGTGTTTTAGCCATCGATTTACATTAAAATAATCCCCTTTTTAAGATAAATACATAACATATTAGTGAAGCAAACAAAAACTGAAAAAAGGGTATTCACAAAAGCAGCGGGATTCGAACCTAACACCAACCTCGACCAAAAAGCGGTAGAGACGCAAGTCCTAGAACTAAATTCAACCAACATTTTAATTACTTTTCGCTTTAGGGTGCTTGCCTCTCGTCTGATATCTCGATTCTCGCATTTTAAAACGACCTCTTCCACGGCCGCGCCGGACATTTTTCATCTCTGTAATAAAACAAAACAAAAATACTAAAGATATATATAACTGCCTCCGTAGCCTAGTGGTATAGGCGTGTGCTTTAGGAACCGGAGGTCGTGGGTTCGAATCTGCGGGTACTTAACAAATTTTCATTGTTGTTTCCTAGTTGGTCCCCAATTTTCTGAAAAGTAAGATGAACCGTGCGTCGGATGGGCGTCAAATAGAGGTCCACCCACCAGCGCATTGGACCAGCGTGGTGGGATACGGTCCAAAACCCCTATGGATAGGTGTATTATGGCAGGCCTATGTCCTGCAGTGGACTATCACAGGCTGATGATAATGATGATGAAAAAAAGTAGTTAATCAGTTTCAAGAATTCTCTTTCTATTACACAGCTACGTTATTATTGAGTTATATGGTCATAGTTGTGAGGACAAGTATTAAAAATAGTTTAAAATCCATCTTTTACGGATATATTTAGTCCGGACGTTTTGGACTCTTTCCAGCATCTGTCTGCCCGAGATGGATGATGGAAAGAGTCTGAAAAGTCAGGACTAAATATAAATAACTAACGCTAAAAATTCGTCATGAGTTAATAATCGCGTACATATAAGAATAATTGTGCAAATTAAAAATCTCTTATGTTAAATAAACATTTTTAGCCATCTGAAAACAAGTCACCTTAATATGCTAAGGTACCTAGTACTTGTCAAGTAATAAATTTAGTGTGATTTTTAATAACCATTTTTCTCTAAAAGTGCAAGTCGCAAGTGCTCACTTCTTACAATTCTAAATAAAATCGGTATTTCATGAAGCAGGGTTGCAAATAGGTTTTAGTTGTCAAATCGTCGTTATCAAACCAAAATCTGCTATGTAGCAAAAGTATAGTATCGAGATATTAACGAAAGAAGTTTTCCTGAAAAATTTTACTAGAAGGTTTACTTTGGTTTTAGGTTTACTAGAAGGTTGTATTGTGCGAGTCAAATAAACGGTTTTTTTTTATTATTCACTTTAAATTAAAAAAAAATCTCATAACAGATTTTATGATGCAAGTTTAGAACACATAACAGGCTTTAATAAGAATATATATTAAAATGACCTTAGGAATTAACGTCAATATCGTGAAACGACGGTAGGTATTTATCCAACTTAAGTAAGAGGATTCATAGTCAGAACCTGTAAATGGTGCCAATTCTTGCAGTTGATTGAATCTGGTTTATGTGTCCATTTATCCTGTAAAAATCATAGCAAACGTTCTAATACCTAACGCGTATGTAGTGCTGAGGTGCATAAATAAGTTGTTTTATGCACGCTCGGTCGTGAAGTGGACTCTATTAACCTCTTCGATTAGATACAGTTGATTCTCTCACATGTACTCTAGAAAAATTCGCAATTTACCCAACGTAATCCTTATATCTTTTCTGTAATTTTATATAAATATATATATATATATAAATGTATTATTATATAAATACACATACATATAAAATATACTACTAATATGTACTAAGTCTTTCTCACAGCGACTGAATCGTTACTCTTCTAACAGTTTATTAAATAAGTGTTCCCGAGCTTTTCTTTAAAGGTGAAGCGACTCTCTGCCATCCTAATCTCGAAAGGTAACGCATTCCACAGAAGAACTGACTGGACAAAGAAAGAGGAATGCATACATCAGAACGATGTGAAGGACAGGAAAGTAAACGTTATTATTTGAACGCAGATTCATATCGTTAATGGAACAGAGAAACACTAAATGAGTTAAGTAGGAAGGAGTAAAGTAGAACCATGGAAGCATATAATGTGATCAGCGCTCTTAATGTCACGATTTGGCGTATAGGTAACCATAAAGTTTTGAACGATAAGACGAAACGTGGTTATACTTACGTAGATTGAAAATGAGTCGAATGCAGTTATTGAGAAGTCGGTCTAATTTATTGAGCTGATCTGCATTCAGGCTGAAATAGCACACGTCACCATAGTCGATTCAGGAAATATTGAGGACTGTTTCTAAGCCACTAAGACTAAGGTAATGCTTGTGCATTACTTAGTCTTAGTGGGCAAAAAGTTTTTAGTCTGTAAAGGCAACGCATGGTACTCGTAACTTTTCGGCTCACTTGAGAAATTTGACTGTTCCAGCTCAAGGTCTCATCCATTACCAGGCCTAAATTTTGATTGATTTACTGAAGGCTATTGTGGAATTGTCGTATATGATTGGTGGGAGAGAACAAAAGTCCACTATACTTATATTCCTTCGGCTACTAACCAAGAGGGCCTGGCATTTTGATGGGTTAACAGACAAACAAAAATCATTGGCCCACTTTTCTATTGTTTTAAGATCCTGGTTAATATGACTAATTGCTACTGGGAGCTATTCAACAGGCGATCGTGTGTATAACTGAAGGTCGTCGGTAACAGGTGATAAGCACACTGAAGGTCTTGAGTGATTAGATTTATAAAAACAGAAAATAACAAGGGAGAAATAATCGCTTGCAGGGACGCCAGCATAATATGAATCTAATCTGACTTTAAATCATCAGATAAAACTGACTGCATACGCCCGCGAAGATAGGATGAGAACCAATCCTGCGCCATGTCTGGAAACATCATGAAAGGATAGCTGAGATATCTGACTGACGGCATTAAGGCTGAAATCAATTAGAACCATTACTGTTACCATATTATCATTACCTGCCTAACGCTGCAGTCACTTTAAGAAGGCTGAGTGGTACTGTGTCAGGTCGAAATCAGATTGTAACGGATTTATCAAATTGTTACTGTGACAAAATGAATTGTTTAAGGACACAGGACTCCAATACCTTTGACATGAAAGGCAGGATTGATGATAGGTCGATAGTGAACGAAGAGATTAGAACACTTAGGAATGGACGAACACAAAGTTTGCCCTAAGAATGGGAACTTGCTGGTTTCAAGGAAAGTTTATAATAGCTTATCGACAGGAAGGACGTAGATGAGGATAGGAGACTATCATGCGTCGCTGATTTCATCAACACCAACATCATTAGACTTGATGTGAGAATTGCTTTTAATGTCATCCGGGGCAACTGGAGAAAACAAAAGTGTATTTGAGGACGCGTCAAACCATTTATAAACGAAACCGTTTTTCTTGTCTTAATATAATAGTGTATAGTAGTAAATGATTATTCTAGGATCATCCATGTTACTGGAGCTAGGAGAGGGTTTTTAAAACGCGATTTGTCCACCCAAGAGTAAGTAGTAGTAGAAGAAGAAATACTATTGAGGATGTGAGCAGTTTAGCGTTACATGTACCTGATTACAGATTTCTTGCATGTTATGTATACGGGACCAGTTACCATCAGTACATTTGTCTTTGTATTTTTAAAAGCACGGTTCCTGATGATACATTTTTAAATTTAGATAAAACATTTGTGTAATAATACGTTTTAAATTTAGTAACCTATGTGTTTAACATCTCATTATATTAGACACAGACCAAATAATAACTTACAAAAGGACTTACAGACTTGATGCTAATTGAAATTCTGTAGAAACTATAAATTCGCTGAATAAAGCCCAGATTTGATGTATGAAAGAAAACTTCTTGCAACACTGTGTAAATACGCATGGCTACGGTGCCCTTGACGAACACGTCAGTGTTTTCACCCTACTGTTTGATGAGACTGGCACCGGTGGTACCAACAGATCTGTCCTATGAATGAAATGAGTTTATTATAGGGCAAGTTCTCTAAATGTGGATTACCATAAGGATTTTCTAAGTAAAAGTAAAATAATACAACTTTTGTATTGTTTCAATCTGCCAAGAATTTTTAATCTAACCGGCAACTGAAAAAGAGTGGTGTCTACAATGCACAAATTTTGAGCACTAATCCAAAAACCAAATAGAGGCTATTTCGTGATACGGTCCCTGTTCAAAACCACTATCATACTTGTTTGCAGATCTCGGATCTATTCGTCACTGACGGATCCAGAGATGCTTTGCATCACCAGATCGTTGTAGAGCCATGAATGTGATAGGCCTGAGCCAGCTTAACCATAACACTTTTGTTCATAAATTTTGTGTAGGAGAATTGGAAAACTATTACTCAGACTTGAACTATTACAAATGAAAACTCACTAAGCACTTAACACAGTTTATTCACCGACATTTCCCTGCTACCTCGTTCCTTCGAACCTTCTCCCTGTCGTGGCGCCTCGAGTGCTGGATCATCTTGCTCCTGGTCAGGAACCTCCTGCGCAACTGGATGGTGCGGCTTATCACCAGCATGGGTCTTAAGGTGCATCACCAAATTGTTCTTCTGGGCGAAACTCTTTGAGCAACCTCATCTGTGCTTGCAGGCCGGTGCATTTCGATGCCTCTCAGATCGAGCCTGCCTCAGAAGCTGGCGCCGCAGTCGCAGGCGAAGGCGCCGCTCCTAGGACAGTACGTGCGCGCTAGGTGGCCGAGCTGCGGTACGTCTTGCCGCAAGCGCGCACATTACGTACGGCCTCTCGCCGCTGTGCGTGCAGCTTAGCATACTACTTCAGCTCGTATCCGGTGGAGGAACCGCTTGTCGCACCTGGCTCGCACGGCAGGGGCTCCCTTTCGCGCTCGTTTCTTCCTGCGGTGTGCACTGTGACCTAGTGCCTTAACTCCCTCCGTGCGCCTGCAGTGGAATTGGCTGGTGGCCTCGGATACCGCAATTGAGGCTCGCTGTGTTCGAATGTATCCGTGGGGACTGTACAAAGATGTCATTGTTACTTTTGGCTAGAGTTGGTGGGCCTCATGGTTGGGTCGAATCGACCGCCCACTTTGTCCGAAGTAAGAGATGAGTCCATGCGTCGGATGGGCATGTAAAAAGTCGGTCCATCCACCATTCCGCATTGGACCAGCGGGATACGGTCCTAAACCCTCTAATGGGTAGGGGTGTATTAGAGTAGGCTTATGTCCAACATTGCACTATCACAGGCTGATGATGATGATGATGAGCACTAGCCATTTCCCTACGATTTCGTTTACCCAGTAATTACATACTGCGGTGGTTCTGCCCCAGAAGGCGGTTCCGTGTAAAAAGGGCCTCTAAGAAAGTCGGCGTCGATTGCTAATGTATCCAGATAAACCTAAGTAATACCGGTGATAGGTCCTCTTTTCATAGGAGACCGTCTGGGTGGGTACCACCGCGGTGCCTATTTCCCGCAAGAGTATGTGTGAAAACATTGCTGGTTCCGGTTTAAATGGCACCAGCCAACGTATGTTCACTGGGCTAAAAGAGACTTAACCACCAATGTCTCACGGTGGGCAGCGCGTTGGCGATACCACTGGGATTGCCAATGTCTATGGGCGTCGGTGACCACTTCCCATCAGGTGGGCCGACTGCTCGTCTGCCGTCGTATGCCAAAAAAAAATAGATATTGCGCTGGGCGACTGGCATCAGACTATCACAAAATAAAGGCTAAACAACAGACAGCGTAGTGGTCAAAGATTGCCAAAGATGGTCTTGGAAACCACGACCAACTTTTTTTTCAGGGGATTGAGTAATCGCCCCATATTCTTTAGGTTCGAATCCACTGGACTAACAGCTTTTCGCCATCGATAGACATTAAAATAATTCTCTTTTCTAAGTTAAATACTAACATATTAGTGAAGCTAACAAATACTTAAAAGGGTATTCACAAAGCATGGATTCGAACCTAAAACTCAACCTCGACCAAAAGCGGTAGAGACGCAAGTCCTAGAACAAAATTCAACCAACATTTTTAATTACTTTTCGTTTTAGGTGCTTTGCTACTCCTCGTCTGATATCTCGATTACTTGCATTTTATAACGACCTCTTCCACGTGCGCCTGAGATTTTTCATCTCTGTCATAAAAAAACAAATACTAAAGATAACTAACTGCCTCCGTAGCCTAGTGGTATAGGCGTGTGCTTTAGAACTGAGGTCGTGGTTCGAATCCTGAGGACTAAACAAATTTTCATTGTTGTCTTGCCTAGTTGGTTAAGGGCAATTTGGCACGATCACGCAATTGTCTGAAAAGTAAGATGATTATCGTCGGATGGGCATGTAAAGTCAGTCCACCACCAACCGCATTGGACCAGCGTGGTGGGATACGGTCCAAAAACCCTCTAATGGATCGGGTGTAAGTTAAAGGAAATAAAATACAATAGGTTTGACTCGCTTCCCACGTTCATATTAGAGTATATCGACATGCTGATGTGTTGAAAAACAATCTTTGCTTTGTAGTTATCAAATTTTGTATAAATAAACTATGATAACAGCTACTCTACACCAATCAGGTTTTATAGTACCAGTCACAAGGTTTCTGTCATTGCTCGTGGTCAAATGATAATTGGATGTGTAACTATCCTAGCTGCTGCACCTAGCATATTTTTTTAAGAGGTCGTAGTTCGAACAATATTTGTGATAGGGTCATAGATGTTAGCAATGGAATATCCGCTATGGTAAAAATCTCGAAATCTCAAAAATGACACATAGCAGGTTTTGGTTTGACAACAACGATATGCTGTATCCTATACTTATCATATATCATAAGAAGAAAAGATGCAAAAAAGGCAAACATATGAATGTAAAAATACAAACTACCAACCTGAGAAAACAAAACCAAATCAAATCCTTTAATTTATAGCTTACTATTATTACTCTGAAGATGATATCATGTTGCTTTTATTTCTATGAAATCTGGATCTGTAATTTAAAAAATAAACAGTAAATATTACAACTTAACTACATAGTATAAAACAAAATCGCTTTCTCTGTCCCTATTGTAGAAAGGTTTATGTGTAAAATTCAATAATTAAATTGTAGAGAAGCTGATAAATTTACATATTTTTACATAGTTTTTTCAGATATCAGTATTGCACCCGTGCAAAGCCATAGCAGGTCACTAGTTAATTATAAACTTGAGTCAAAATTCTTTCATAACTCATTCATTGTTCTTGTACATGCTCAATAATAATATTTAATGAAGGCATTTTAAATACCAATGTCAAGTCCATACATGATACATTTTTAAAATTTAGATAAAAAATTCGTGTAATAATAGCAGTTTAAATTCAGTAACCTGTGTGTTTAACATCTCATTCAATAATAACTTCAAAGGACTTACAGACTTGATACTAAATTGAAATTCTGTAAGAAACTATAAATTTCGCTGAATAAAGCCCAGATTTGATGTAAAAAAAGAAACCTTGCAATGATGTTGATGATTGTTGGTTATTAGGCAATTATCACTTATATATATCACACACCTTAGCGACAATCTGCACAAAAAATTGACAGGACTTTTGTTATAGAAGAAACAAACAATTTTTTCTATTATGTTTCAATGCAGATGAGGTAGCAGACAACAGTTTATTTTTATTGATAAACTAGTTTATCAATAAAAATAAACTGATTACTCTGTTGTCTGTCAATTCTGGGTATAAATTGGAGAGAGATTCAGAGATGCCTTATCTAATTCTATTGTAAATTTTGATATTGAAATAATCAAGTAAAATCAACGTAACTTGTTGTCTAGCAAAAAAATGTTTTTTTCCAAGAAAGTAAGAACATGTATAAAATTCCCAATAATAGGACAAAATCTACCGAAATTGCCTAGAGAAATGCATTTACCGTAAAGAAAGGATAACAGCTAAGAAGACACAGTTAAATAGGAGTTTTGAACCAAAATCTATTTTATAAACGTGAAAGCAGTAATATCTGTTTAAAACTATAATTTTGATTAATTTGACTTTCAGTAATGCAACATATTACAAGGTACTTTCTTAGACTTTACAATGGAGTAGTCAAGTATAATAATTTAAGAGCTAAAAGTAATCATGATTTAGAAATCAAACTCACCGAAGAATCAAGCAACAAACTTTTTAAGAACGATAACTATATTAAAGTACCATTATTATTGCGACATGAATGTGTATATAAATAATCTTAATATTTTAAGTCTTCTTTGTTTTATTTAAACTTAATAAAGTAAGTAGATAGCAAAATATTGTTTATCAACAATATTAACAATGTCAGGTGTCAAGGAGCAGTAGGGATGGACGATAATAACCGATATAACTAAAATAATCGATGTAAACAAGTAATGTATCGAATGAATATCTGGTAATGTTGGTTCACAAGGATCGAAGTTTTTTACAATAGGGAAATCTTTTGTTATGTAAATATTTTTTAATTGTTGAATCTGTATATACCATTATATTAATCTGTTTGAAATTGTATTTAGCTATTTCATTTAACGAATAATGACACCTTTATCCTTATTGCGAGAAATTTTAACCATTATCATAAAGCAAATAAATTAAATAAAAAGGAAGGAAATGATAAGTCCCTTTATGTGCCACTGAGTGCTCGTTTTGTAGTTCGGACACAATTACCGCATACACATTAGGAATTTAAATAATATTTGAACGGAATTTGTAAATATAATTTAATTTTGCATTTTTTTATAAAAATAGCAAGTAAAAATTTTTTTAACAATCTTGTTTTAGTAGTTATTTCCATGTTTTATATAGACACCTTTAAACTGCAAAAATTAATTGTAACGACTTTCTAATATTTCTATCCCCTCCATAGATAGATCTTATCGAGGTTTGCAAATAAGCCATTTACACCTGCGATGCACCGTACATGAGGCTAAAGTTTTGGCTCTTAGCAATCTTTTCAAAATTAGTAATAGGTAGTAAACACTGTGAGATCTGGTGAATACGTGACACGCGGAATCAGATCAAAAACTAACATTTAGGGATAGTTTTGGTTATTTCGCTTACAATTCGGCATTGAATCAGTCCAATAACTGTTCGTTATAATGGCCAGTGATTGTTTTTCTCTTTTTCATGTAATCAATCTTGACGATTTCTTAACCATGCCAAAAAACTGTTGCTTGAATTACCTCCCCTGATAAAACGGTTTAGCCTTCTTTGGACGGCGATCACCAGCAGCGTGTATCCATATGCCCCACAAAAATATATCGCATTTAATTTAAAAATTAATAATTTACAATCATTTGCGCAATACAAAGTCACAGCTCATAATAATGGACACCTTTACTTTTATGTTTAAAATGCTCAGTTAAGGAATCCTATTGTACTGTGAGAGTGAAGGAAGAAGGATTGCACTTGGGTTTGCGCGTTCACTTGTATACTATAATATCTCGTACACAAAAAAGGTTTTATCCCATTCTAATGTTCAAATATATAAATATATATATATCCCATGTTCAAATATAGATTTAAATATTTTTATACAATTTAGAAGTTTACATTTATTGATTGTGAAACAAACTTTTTGCACATGTCAGTGCTTATTCAAAAATATTTAAAAAAGTTTGTACTGTCACGAAATCCGTGTATATATAAAAAAAATAAAAATTCATCAGACGAAATAAAAATGACTTGGAGTATTATCAACAGTGAAGCTGGAAGGGGTACTAAGAGCAACTCTAATAATATTGATGACCGTTATATAGAAGCTGACAAAGATGTTGCTACTTATTTCGAAAAATTCTTCTCGGACATTCCAGTTTCTACTACCAAGTCACTTTTATCTTCTCCATCAGTTGCCGAGTCACTATTAAAAGATAATACCAATGAATGTACAGGGAATTTTAATTTTACGGACGTAAATACCGGAGATATAGTAAGTACATTTAAAACTTTAGATATAAAAAAAACTACAGACCTATGGGGGATCTCTGTTAAGGTGATAAGTTCTATTATCGATGTAATATCACCTCACCTAGCAGCAATATTCAATGTAAGTATCAGAAGGGGCGAATTTCCTGACCTAATGAAGCATAGCAAAATTATTCCGATATTTAAATCAGGATGTAATACGGACCCTAATAACTTCAGACCAATATCTATACTGCCTACTCATAGTAAATTATTTGAAAAACTCTTACTAAAGCAATTGGTTAATTTCAATCGTAATTGCCTTTTAAATAGCAAGCAGTACGGATTCACTAGGGGTCGCTCAACAACCGACGCAGGCATCGGGCTAGTCAAAAGCATTTTTGAGGCTTGGGAAGCATCACAGGATGCTTTAGGCATTTTCTGTGATCTCAAAAAGGCTTTTGATTGTGTATACCATGAGACTCTGATCAGGAAATTGCGTCACTATGGTATAAGAAATACCGCACTCAACCTTCTGTCTCGTACTTGAGCCATCGAATTCAGAGGGTTGACGTGAATGGTAAAAGATCTCCCTGGGCCCCGGTAAATATGGGGGTCCCACAAGGATCCATACTTGGCCTTTTCTCTTCCTCATTTATATAAACGACTTACCATGTGTGATAAATAATAGCGAAGAGATAGTATTATTTGCAGATGATACCTCCTTGATTTTTAAAATTAAAGGACATACGTCAATAAACGACGATGTAAATAATACTCTCTCTATAGTAGCAAATTGGTTTATGTTAAATACTTGCTATTAAACCAAAGGAAAACAAAATGTATTAGATTCACGACTCCTAATGTGAAGCATGGTAAATTTGAAGTGGTTATAAATGGGAGGCGTTACACGTAGTTGAATCAACTATATTTCTAAGAATAACTATAGATGCAAAATTGCAATGGGGCCCCATATTAATAGGCTGGCAAGTAAATTAAGCTCTGCAGATTACGCAGTGAAGATAATTAGATTATTTACTGATGTGGACAGCTCGTCTTGTATATTTCAGCTATTTCCATAGTATTATGTCTTATGGCATTCTACGTAGGGTTAAGAAAGTTGTTCACTGAAATAATAATAATGACCTTAGCTCAATATACGCATGACATAGATACAAGGAACAAACATAATTTAATTCTACAGCAACTAGACTGCGAAGAATAAGTAAGTCTTTATGGACAAGTGTTACGTGTTACAAAAAATCCCAGTAAACGTTCAAATTTAACTATTAATAAATTTAAAAAGGTAGTCAAGGAACGTTTATAAGAAAGTTTATTACGATATTAATGAATTTTTAAATGATAACACAGCCTGGTAATGGAATGCTCTCTCCAGGTCTTGTTTCAAAATTGCATAATATGTAATGCCGAATTATCAATTTTTTTTGTTTGTGTTTGGAAATCATGACAATTTTTTTGCACATACATTAAGTTTGCAAATATGTATGGAGAACGAACGGTCAATATTTTTAGTTCTGTAAACAATTTTTGTGGTATTTTTAAGGGCCCAGGTTATGGACCGCACGAATTGCTTGTTTTTGAAAGACAAAGATCGTATTAGTTTCTGCCGTAATCTAATGCCATAAAACGTAAAACTATAAAAATGGCTGAATTATACTAAATGAACAGCCTCCCATCATTTACTAGTGTAATTTTCTTCACTGCGTATGTTGCAGAACTTAGTTTACTTGCCAGCCTGTTAATATGGCGGCCCCATTGCAATGTTGCATCTATAGTTATTCCTAGAAATACAATTGATTCAACTACGTCTTTCGCCTTCCCATCCATAACCACATAAAATTTACCATGCTTTACGTTTGGAGTCATGAATGTATATGAGTTGTTTTTTGGTTTGAAAGCACTAAACCAATTATCAAGGAGGTATCATCTGCAAATAATACCTACTATCTCTCTGTTATTATTTACATGATTAGTAATGAACAAGATGTTTAAGTAAGTAAATAACTCACTTTTTTAAAAACATTTAGAAATGTCCTATTTCAAAGTATGTTTACGTACTGAATAGAATGAACTATATAATCTAAGGAATGAAAATGATGATATTTGCAGGCACTGATTTTCTAGCATGCCAGTCAAAATAAGTAATAACAATATGTAACTGAAACTGCGTTTTTTAACTTCTTAGGTTCCGAAATAATGTATTAAAATAAATGATGAATTTTTATAATCCTTATAAAAATTCACGTGACTCGCTACACAGCTTTAGACGTTACTTCTTGTCCGCGCGTGAATTTGATGAATGCACTTGTCGTCGTGTTCTTCTTAACTCTTATAGTCTTTTACGAAAAGAGTATACTTTTTAGAAGACATTGACAAAGTATTAGTAACTTTGAAGTCACAAAAATCCAAGGGTGGTGTCAGTCTCTCTGATTATTCCTATTTACCAATTTCCCAAGTTAAGCTTCTTATCCATCCGAACAGATGTGAAATAGTTTTTACGCAGAGCGACTGGCATCTAAACTGGGTTGTGGCCGAATGGATGAACTGCTCGATGGGTGGATTTGTTGTCAAAGGCACTGACGTCCTTTTAACATGCCCACCATGCACCAGCGTGGGTCATATTACGATTCAGACACTTGGATGATCCGCCCATATTGTCCTAACTGAACAGAAAACAATGATAAAAAATAGATAGTTTTACGGATTTTACCGCGTTTAATTACTTGACAATTTTATATTGACAACCCGCATGGCGCAGTGGTTAGTGACCCTGATTGTTGCATCAAAGAGTGTGGGTTCGATTCCCACCCGGGGCAAAATATTGTGTGATAAACATAGTGTTTTTCTCGTGTCTTGGTGTTTGTATCTATAAAATATCTGTTTATTTACAAAAGAAAAGTAAGCTTATGTATTTATAAGTTATCTAGTTTCCATAGTACCTACAAGCTTCGCTTAGTTTGGGACTAGATGATGTTGTGTTATTCGTTCAGAAGTATTATTATTTTTATTTAACATTATACCCGTCGATTCAATACCTTCCCAGGGTCCAGGGTCAGGGGACCGACATGTTTGACCGACGGGTATAACAATAAATAATTTTAAAGTAATTAAACGCGATAAAATCCGTAAAACTGTACTATTTATCATTAATAATTTTCGTGAAAATGACAGAAAATATTATAACACAAAGATGTTTAAATAAATGATGACACGACTTCCGAAAATTCTTCAACAAATTTTTACAGCCAACCCTAGACAATGTCAATTTGGTATATAAGGCAAGAGCCAACACCAAAAAATATTTCTGTGTGACATACTTCTTTGACACATATTGTATGTAGTAATGGACCAAATATTAAATGTTTCGGAACTTAAAAAACCGCCGCTGTGGTCTAGCGGTATTGGCCCTTGCTTTACCGGAGGTCGTGGGTTCGAATTTCACTGGGAAATAACTTGTGTAACCATTGTTTTCTGGTTGGTTAGGACAGTTTAGGCCGATCACCCAATTGTGTGAACAGTAAGATGATCCATGCGTCGGATGGGCATATTTTTATTATTGCCTACGCAGGCAGACGAGCAGTCGGGCCACCTGATAGGAAGTGGTCACCGACGTCCATAGACAAGTGGTATCGCCCACATGCTGTCTACCGTGAGACATTGGGTGTTAAGCCTCGTTTACGGTTACAATACCGCTTTGCGGCAGAAATGGGCACCGCGGTGGTACCAACTCAGACGGTCCTCTTTAAAAAGGACACCTGCTACCTGTAAATGTAAATGGGCATGTAAAAAGTCGGTCCACCCACCGACCCGCATAAGACCAGCATGGTGAAATACGGTCCATAAACCCCTAATGAAAAAGGAGTTCAATCGGGGAGGCCTATGTCACAACACAAGCTAATGATGATGATGAACTTAAAAAAAACATTGGCCACTGATTTTATTAAAATTAAAATCATAGATTCCTTCTTTTTTACGATAATAATTAATAATTATGTATTTGTCTGTTTATCGAGCTAAGTACAGATTCTGAAATGTCAGAGTGCTACGGTGTTGACACGAGGGTACCTACTTTTCATTAATATGTTTGCTCGATCTCGAGCATAATGGAATTGTATAAAAATACGAGCGCGGAGTGCCTTAAACACAAATGACGTAATGTCAGTATTTATTGTTACTAAAAGAATCCATTAAGATGTCCATTGTTCAAATACTATCATTCTTTTTTTTAACTTTCTTTGTTTTTTATTATATCTGAGTTTGTTTAAGATGAATTAAAGAATACGTATTTCAAAAGAAATAATTTAAGAAGATTAGTATTTAAATAACGCTAGAGATTCCCCTTTATTTAATGATTTAATTTAAGACTTTTTGGTAAAAAAGATTAACCGATTCTTTAGGTATATATAAAGTTTTGGATGAATTTAAAGAGGACACTTATATAAATATAATAAACATTACAAAAGTAAATAAGCGGTTAATATTCATCAAACATTTTCAGAAAGAAATGAAAACTTAAGTATATCTTTTGTCCGTGTCATTTGCTATACGGAGAAAGGTTATAAATTAAACATTGTTATTGTTTTATATGTTGTTAATTAATCGGCTTATGTAATGTATTCTAAGATAATGCAATAATGCTATTGTTTGATAAAAAATAGTACTGATATATATTATTTTAACTATAATTTTAAAGTGTCTAAGCTTTGCCTAATCTGTGTTCTCAAGTAATTACAAATTCGATGCGTAGCGTCCCGTGGCAGTGATTTTTTACATTTTTATTGGAAAACTTCTGGGGATAATCAATTCATCTTCCGATTTGCTTATTAATTTATATATAAAAAAGAAAATGGGTAAACATTAGATGAATACGTGCACCCTTGTTAGGGACGTAAAAAGATGTCAGACTAGCTTTAACCTAGACTACAACTAGTATTTTAATTTTTTTTTGCAGAATAAAATGTACATAGGACTCAATGCCTTACGCATTTTTTATCAGGACAGCAATTACCTCACCGGCCACTTTGCGAATATCGTCACTCCATTTTGCCGCACTACCACACAACGTTTGCCGAACCTCTGATAAGATTAAAATAGCCGTAGATTGGAATCGGTGGCGAGCATTAGGAGAGGCCTATGTCCAGATGATGATGATGAATCTCCTCAATAGCTCTGGCCATAGTGGTAAGAATACTCTACGCGTTCACAAAACAATAATTAAGCGAAAAATGCAAATTTCCGAGAGGCAACACTTAATATCTTAATATAATATTGATCTAATATTATTGACGACTTTATATCCGTCTGTCTAGCCGCTTTTAAATTTTTTTTTACAATAAACTGCCTACTTTTTCAATGTATTATACCATATAGCCTCTCTCTATATAACTGCCTCCGTAGCCTAGTGGTAAGGGCGTTAGCTTTAAAAACCGGAGGTCGTGGGTTAGAATCCTGCGGGGACTCAAAACATTTTCATTGTTATTTACCAGTTGGTTAGGGCAATTGGATTAGGCCGATCATCCAATTCTGTGAAAAGTAATATGATCCATGCGTCGGATGGGCATGTAAGAAGTCGGTCCACCCACCAACCCGCATTGGACCAGCGTTGTGGGATACAATACAAAAAACTCCTAATAGATAGGGTGTATTAGGGAAGGCCTATGTCCAGCAGTGGACTAACACAGGCTGATAATGATACCATGTAGAAAACATTGCATTTTAACCAAATATTTGCCCGAAATTGAATCACTCTGTTTTTTATAGGTAATTAAATTAAAATAGTTTATATTTAATTATAATACATCCTGCAATAGATGTTCTGCCATCGCAGTATAAACTATCTTTATGATAGACAAACAAACCCTTGCCATATATTTTCTAATTCGCTAAAAAAGAAGTGTAACTTTTTTATAGTTATTTAATTACATCATTGATATTATCGTAATCTATATTTATAGCTCCGGCCACCTTCACTTATAATAATCCGCTAAAAATGCATGAGAAAAGAAAATTGTTAAACTTATTTTCGTCACGTTCTCCAATCTTTGAGCAAACTTTGCCCCATATAAAAGGCCAGGATGGTGGGCGCACCGCCATTCCTCTCCCGTGAGATATACCGTGTGGCTGCTGTCAAAATTGGCGCGTAAAACGTTCCGTTTCATCATAGAAATGTTTAAGTTGGCTGCATTTATTTCATTGATGCTCATAGGTGAGTATTATGATCAGAAACTGGACAAAAACAAAGGGGTTTGTTTAAAATTACTTTTATTTTTTTTATTGTCTGAGAAACAAATTACCCCTTGAATATTTTAATGTTATTTGGAATTCTCTCACATCGTAGTTGTGATTGTTTATGGAATGCTTGTTAATTTTTTAAGCTTCTTGCAGATGTATTATCGTTCTGATAAGTTTGTTTTGCCTAAATATATTTTGTGCAGTTAATCGTTGCAGCATAAGATATTTTTTCTGTTAGTAACCTGGTCCCAGGCAGATAGTAGGCGCCGTAAAAAGGAAGGATCATCTTCTGAGGACTTTAACACAGGTATATTTCGTTGAAGGCATGAGGAGTAAATATTGTTGCATGGTTCTACGAACACAGGGGGCTAGTTGCTGCCTATAAATATTAGCTAGTAGCAATAAGGGCACCATAGTTTCAGCCGTTTATGGGTAGATGATCTAAAATGAAAGATACTTCCCTGTATACATCTTTAAGACGGAGTTTAAAGTATAGATACATTTCCTGCGGAGAGACAACAGGTTATCTGTAATAGTAATTAAGGCTAATTAAAAACAATAACGTAACCTAATCGATTATAAAGTAAGAAAATGCATGCAACAGCTAGACATGTAAAAACTCGGTCCTTATTATGAGTTGAAACAAATTCAGGGTGGGCGGACAATATCCTTAAAGTTTAGTCAAACTAGATTCAGAATAAAATTAAAAATTGTCATATGTTCTAAGTGCTCATTGATAAATTGTCACTGAGATTTCAAATGCTGAGTAACCGTCAACTAATTACAACACCATACGTAGTCACGACTTTGTATCTATTGGTTACTTTTTTACATCTAAAAACAAAAAAAAATATGTAAAATAATCGTTTATTTCTGTTTAACTTAATAAAATATTTATATTTTTATTTGAAATAAGTATGTTTTAAATAAAGTAAATATATTTAACTTAACTATATGCGTACATTTTAACAACAGCTTGTCTTTCGGCAAAGGCCTTATATATATCTTTTGCTATTTTAATTCACGTACAAAACTATTAGTCAAGTTCGTCTAAACTATAGTTTTGGTCGTGTTCAACACGTTCTTAGATCCTTTCACAAAATCTTGCTGTTCCGTGAAAAATGTGATGTTAACCCAAAAGTTTACGATTCCATTTTGTACTTCTTAAATATACAGGA
The DNA here is from genome assembly GCA_029286875.1 of Lamproptera curius. Classification (NCBI taxonomy): domain Eukaryota; kingdom Metazoa; phylum Arthropoda; class Insecta; order Lepidoptera; family Papilionidae; genus Lamproptera; species Lamproptera curius. The sequence goes on from JAGSMT010000099.1 coordinate 245,843, forward strand.
GACATTATCATCTCATTTTCGAGGGTGGTGAGTTTGGGTAGTACCATCAAGTCTTCCTTCGTCTCATCATTTTTCTATATATAAATAATAAAGCTCTGACTGCCTTTCAACCGGGGCTTAATTGAATGCGTTTTCATGTTAAATCAATAGGTAATCTACTAGCCGGCAGTCTTTCTTGCGATTCATGCGGCAACGAGTGCGCGTCTGCCTGTGGGACGAGGCATTTCAGATCATGCTGTTTCAACTATCTTAGAAGGAAGCGCGGTCCAGAAATTGACAAGGTATTCGGTCTTTATCTATATATATATATATAAGAGATTCTCACCTGTATATTGACTCATCACGAAATCTCCGGAACCATAACGCGTAGCGACTTGAATTTTGGTAGAAATATTTCTTTCGCCGAGAAGAAGTCAGCTAAGAAAGGATTTTACGAAGTTCTACCTACAAGGAGGTCCGGGGGTTGCTAGTATTTAATAAGTGTTGCTTGACCTTGCTTAATAAACCAAAGGTCGTGGGTTGCAATAAATAAAATATACATCTAAACAAATATGTAAATAAAATTGGACTGTCTGTTTGTGACATTATAAAAGTTGTTTTTAAATTATAATTAATATTGCGATACATAAGCGGTGCATACAACAGCACCGAGATAACAAAACAATACTTGTTAAGAATTTTATCGGTCTTTATATCCGCCGATCTGTCTATTTGTCCTTCCTCTAAAACGGCTGCAGTGATTTTGATGTCTCTTTTAATAAAAGATAGCTTATATAACGAGGAGTAAACATGGCTACCATTTTCTAAAAAAAAATATTGAAATTTTTTTTCATTACACCACGCCGACTAGATCTTGGGCTGTTGGTTACGGTGATATTGGTCGATCGCCCCCATATAGGTTCCCACGCCCTCCGAAAATATTACTGTTTGTCGTTTGTCGTAATGGCGGGGCGTATCATCATCAGCCTGTGTAAGTCCACTGTTGGATATAGACCTTTCCTAATTCTCCATTTAGGGGGTTTTTGGACCGTGTTCGACCACGCTGGTCGAATGCGGTTTGTTGGGTGGACCGACTTTTTACATGCCCATCCAACGCAAGGGATCATCTTACTTTTCAGACAATTGGGTGATTAAACCAAATGGCCCTAACCAACTAGGTGAAAACAAATTTGTTGTGTCGCCGCAGGATTTGAACCCATGACCTCCGGTTTTAAAAGCGCACGCCATTACCACTAGGCTACGGAGGCAGTGGCGGGACACAATGCCTAAATTAATTTAAAAAATGTCCCCTTGGTTTCATCTATAAGTACGTGCATTATTTACATTGTGCGAATAATTAAACAATACAATTTGACTGTTTCACTTGTAGTTTCGCAATTTGGAAATGCAAATGGATCAACTGCAAAGGGATCTACCAATGTTTCCTCCAGAAGAGATACCGAGAAGTGGATATAGGATTCTGGAGACCAACGATTTTAGACCATATTACCTAGAGGACACGGCCGAGAATCGCTTGCAGCGAATGTTTGACGTTTAAACCAATTTAAAAGGCTGCAATACTATATATAATCTGTGCTAATAACCAAGGGGCAAAGGCAACCGTGACGTTCTCCCCAAAGTCGTAATGTGTGAAATTTACTTTCGTTATGGCTGGACGGAAGTAAAATTCTACAAGTGTGAAACAGATTAAATTAATTGTTATTAAAACATGTTGATTAAAAGTTGACTTTGTTTATTGTAATTCCCTATTGAAACAACACAGTTATAATGTATAATTATATTAATTTAGTAAAAGGCTTAATGTAGGGCGACCTCTTAGCGCAGTGGTTCATATTTATTGCCCTGACTATTAAGCCATTGGGTGTGGGTTCGATTCCCACGATTTTTTTTAGACTATTTTAAGAAGTACAATTACGTAGAACATACTTTATGTCTATCTTTTACGGTTTTGGCAACGATATTATTAGCACGAGGTTGTCATTTTTGGTGCTATATTTTTTTTATTTCTCAGATATCTATTAAACTTCTTATCGCAAAATCATTAATAAAAAAAACGGACCAGTGGGAAGCTTATATCGATCATTAAAAAAAGTAAGAGTAAAAGAATGAACAAAATCGGTCCACTAGGAGCGGAGCAACGAGGTTCACATCACATCAGCCTTTGTTAGTTTAGGGGGTTTGGACCGTATCCCACCACGCTGGTCCAATGCGGGTTGGTGGGTGGACCGACTTTTTTACATGCCCATCCGACGCATGGATCATCTTACTTTTTAGACAATTGGGTGATAGGCCCAAATTGCCCTAACCAACTAGGAAACAACAATGAAAATTTGTTGCGTCCCCGCAGGATTCGAACCCACAACCTCCGGTTTCTAAAGCACACGCCCATACCACTAGGCTACGGAGGCAACGAGGTTACATGTATATTAAAAAAAAACATATACGCTCCGAATTGAATACCTTCTTCCGTTTGGAAGTCGGTCAAAAACAAGTGTTTACTACAAGATTTGAAATTATATGTATATGTATATATAAATGTTTTTTTAATATTCTCAGAAAGACTTGATATTGTAAAACTTTTTGGAGAAATCGATTACACAATAATGATATGAGGGTTAAAGGTTATCGCGACAATAACTGTCCATTAAGAATTGTTAATGTTAAAAAATATATAATATAAACAGACATAAAAATCATAACAGATAAACTCAACCTTTTAATCAGTGAATGTTCATTGCGTTAAGGATCGAACGCGTCTTGTTTTCGTTGCAAATGAGTGTATTAAATCGAATAATATTTTATTAAGTATAGTTTGGTTATTATTTAGTGTTAAAATGCGGTTTCTCGGATTATGTTTACTCTGGATTTATGTAGGCTGTGAGGAATTCAAACAGGGAGTCAAAGTAGGTAAGTAATTTTAAGCTATTACAATAGAATACAATTAGTATTACGATTTTTTTCTTCTGTGAAACTAATCCGAGGTGGTACCTTTTTGCAAGGAACCGCCTGAAGCTTTTTCTGCAGCCAATCAGTATTGTGTACACACTACTGTCTTCCGGTTTGAGGGGCAACGTGGCCAGAATAATTACGGGCTTAACGAGACATAATCTATATAAATAATATAAAATAATATAATAGAGATTCCCACCTATGTATTGACTTATCACGATATCTCTGGTAGCATAAGCCGTAGCGATTTGAAATTTGTTAGGAATATTCCTTTCGCCCAGTAGAGGTCATCTAAGAACGGGTTGCGAGGTTGCTAGTATCATATATATGAGGGTGGTAAGTGGATTTGTGGCGTTTTACTATGATCAGGACATATTTCTGATCACCAAGTGAACATTTTCTGGTCGCATTGCTTTATTTAAAAAGAAACAACATTTAAATAGCCTTAAATATCTTGTATAAACGTGCATCTGTAAGCTTCAAGCTTCGTCGAGCCGTTTTGTAAACTACTTATGTCTTTATTACATTTGTTTAATTGTCATTAATTTTATTATTATTATTGTCGTTTATTCCATTTTATTTTTCTTTAATCTATATTTTGTTTAATTCTTTTCTCTATTAGCGTAATTATTGTGTTTGTAATGTTTTTATTGTTTTTGTCTCCTAATGTTCCTCAAGCTGGGTGTGATGTGGTCGTAGATGGAGAAGCGCTAGACCACGTACATTGCACTGTATTTCTCGGCATCACAATAGATTCTAAACTGCAATGGGGCCCACATATTCATAAACTGGCGAGTAAACTTAGCTCAGCGGCTTACGCAGTCAAAAAAATTAGACAATTAACCGATGTTGAGACAGCCCGTTTAGTATATTTTAGTTATTTTCACAGTATAATGTCTTATGGCATTCTACTGTGGGGAAACGCGGCTGATATTAATACTATTTTTATAATTCAAAAAGAGTGATTCGAGCAGTCTATAGCCTGGGCCCCAAAGAATCGCTGAGAAAATGTTTACAGAAATTAATGTAATGACTGTTTTTTCTTAATACATATTTGAAAATATTATGTATGTTCATAAAAATAAAAATGATTTTGTAAAACATTGTGACACACATAATATAAATACTAGGAATAAGCATAATTATGTTCTTCCAAAAACTAGGCTCCGAAGAACAATGAAATCCCTCATGGGACAATGTATACTCTTCTACAATAAAATACCAGAAAACGTTCAGCTTTTATCTGTAAATAAATTTAAAAAAGTTGTAAAGGAACGTTTGTGTGTTAAAGGATATTATTGTTGTAATGACTACTTGATAGATAACACACCCTGGTAATGAACTGTTCGCTCCAGGCTATTTCAAAGTAGTAAAATGTAAGGTTTTATATAAAAGTTTTGTAAAATTTATTGAAGAAAAAGGAAAAAGAAAAAGTCCCGCTGAGTTTCTTACGCCGGTTCTTCTCAGGTCAGAGGCTTTCATTTCCGAACCGGTGGTAGATTATTTGACAATCAATAAGAAAGTCTAATGCTTCCATATTGAATAAAGATATTTGACTTTGACTTTGACTTTGATATATAATATATTATATATTATAATATATTATATTCCGCCCTAGGTTGGCAAACGGAATTGTGGTCCGTTACGCCGCATTTTGTTTAAAAGGGCGCATCACTTCAATTCAAACAAGTGTACATTTGGTTTGATCACACGTATTCACGGCACTAGTAGTATCAGTAGAGGTTCTGTTCTTCGAGGTTCTTTGTCTGTGCATTTAAAAGTAGACTATAACATTACTAGTTACTTTACAGCAAATATAAATCCGTGTTAATCATTTCAGGTGAAAGGTGCAGACACGAAGACCTTATGGGAACATGTAGGCCATATAGCGACTGTAAGTTCGCCAAAGATCTCATCAACTATGATGGTAAAGATTATACGGTGGGTACGGCTTAAAGACCTTATGGTCGGCACAATTTTTTTGTACTCCGTTTGTTCCTTATCATCATCACCATCATAAGCCTGGGGACGTCAATCATCAATCCGCTGCTGTACATAGGCCTTCCTTAATGCACGCCACAGCTTGATTCTATCCAGCCCACTTCTGTTCCTACCTCTTGCAATCTCAGCACTTGCAATGTTTTTTACATACCCTCTTCCTTGTACGATTCTTATCAAGTGTTTTTCATATTTATACAAGTTGAGTTGCTCTTTACTGTTTAATATCAATCTTGACCGACCAAATCTATTCATTTACTACTTGTTTTCCTCAACGTTCACATGGGCAGAACCACCAAGGCTCACTTGGTGGAGCCACTATAAACAAAAGAAGAAGAAGTAGGTCATAAATTACGTTTAGTGAATGATTATCAGAATATTCCCAAATATTCAAGAAGCAAGTAGAAGTTGAAATGCTCCCAATTATTCAAATAAAATTAGCCGATGCGCGCAACTTTGTCCGCGTAGTGGAATAAAAGTTTTCATTCAGAATTTTTTTTGTAACAAAGTAAATAAGCCTGAGTAACTCCTAGTAATATCAGCTATCTTCCAGTGAAAGTCCCGTTAAAATCGGACCCGCAATTCCAGAGATTAGGTAGAACAAACAGATAGATAGACACGTTTTTTTTAAATGTTGTTATGTCATATGTATCAATTATATGTCACAATGTAATCATCTAGAAACGGTGATGTCGATGGTACAAACCGACACTCTAATGTTATTTATTTGTATAAACATATGTTACAAATACCACAAGGCCGCCTCCGTGGTCTACCCCACCCAATTTTCTGAAAAGTATAATCTTTTAATACACATGGATGTTTTAATTATGTTATAAGTATATATTTTCGCGTTAACTTTTGAAAGTGTCCGCGGAGTGTTGGCAATTTACAGTCGCTGTGTCATGAGCATGGGCATGTAAAAATATTGGTCCACCCACCAACCCCCATTGGACCAGCGTAGTGGGTATTGATACGTTCTACAACCCCCTTATGGAGATGGCGTGCCTTAGTGGTGTCAGTCCACTGCTGTAAAGTCAAAGTCAAAGTCAAATATCTTTGTTCAATATGGAAGCATTACATTCTAATTGATTGTCAAATAATCTACCACCGGTTCGGAAATAGAAGCCTCTGACCTAAGAAGAACCGGCGTAAGAAATTCAGCGGGACAACAAATAGGCCTCCCTATGTGCAGCAATGGACTGACACAGGCTGATGATGATTTTACTAAATTACCATTTGAAGCTTCAGTTGTAGCACTCTTTACAGAGTGACAGTTTGACAGTTTGCAGATGACGCACGCCGTACTTCAACTATTTCTCGCTGTCACTTGCGATTACTTGAGATTATAGAGAATTTGAGTTTATGAATATACGTGTTCAACGTATCTTTCAGGCCTGTTCAAAGGAACCAGAATATACTGTTGTGTGCTGCCCTGATGATGTTGATGAGGACGTTAGCATCATAATCAGATCGAATGTGCCACCCTTCGACAAGAAGATGGATTACTTGGATATGTTGTCGCCACTCAACAACGTCGTATCTCACAGCATAGTAAGTTAAGTGTACATGCTTATTACTATAAGTACAGTGTATAGATGTAGTGAGAAATTATTTTCCTCCGATGATAACTCTTATCAATAATGACACCCGAACTGTCAATGGATTAGCGTATAAAATGAGGCATTTTTAAATCCATTAATATGAAAGTTTATTGTTTAGTTTTAAGTGTTAAAATTAATAACGTTATTGCGTAATATAGAATGTATAGACACTGAAGCTTTGATTTTAGAGGGCACGATAAATACGAACTTTTCAGAAAAATTACGAAGGAAAATCTTCTCTCTGAATATTTATAACGCGTTCACGTTGACATCAAAGGGAAGTAATTAACACGTCAATGTAAGCCTTATATAGTTGTGTCATAAGTATATATTACATAAAATTTTAGATATTAATTTTAATACACATGGATGTTTTAATTATGTTATAAGTATATATTTTCACGTTAACTTTTGAAAGTGTCCGCGGAGTGTTGGCAATTTACAGTCGCTGTGTAGGCTTACGTTACGTTGGTACCACTGCGCTCCGGTGGCTCGGCGGATGAATTTATTTTGTAGTACCTGGAGTTGAGGAGGGCGGTGTCTTCTGCGAAAAGTACCAGGTTGACATCGTCGGGCATTAGAATGTCTCTCGTGTAAAGCGTTAATAATAGTGGGGATAGAACTGATCCTTGAGGGACGCCCGCTTAGTAAGAGTGGCTTACCGCCCTTTATAACAAGGTAGCGATATAAATAAATAATAGTTTTAAAAACAAAACTTAACTTAACTTTTAGATTATTTTGCATTTTTTAGTTGATTCTTTGTTAAATATTGAATTGTCATTGGCTCTTAATAAGTATGCCAAATTTCGAAATATTGCGACATTCAGAAGGGGGTCAAAATCATATTTAAACATTCCGTTACATACTTTCATACGTATTAAGCTAATAATTCGAAAACAAACGATTTCTTTAAATTTCCCGGCTAAATTGCCTTTCAATGTTTCGTTTCAGTTTTGCCGCAACTACACAAGTCAAAGTCAGGTGCATATGGTTTGTCATCGCAGCTTGCGTCTTCCACTCTTGCACCAGGAGCCACCAGAATGTCCCCCGATTGCTTTGACCGAGCAGGACCAGGAACTCCCTGCCCATCTCCAAGTCCTGCTTGAAGGTGAATACCCAAAGGTCTTGGAAATCCAAACGTTAATTCGTATTAGAGCCATTGGACAATTAGTTTGCATCTTTAGCGTAGCGACGAGGCGTGCAAATAGTTTTCCTGATGGTAAGTGATAAGTCCTGAGCATAGGAAATGTAGCTGTTGACGCTACAAGTTCCCTCACCTCCCTTAGGATGTTACGTCTAGTTTACCCGGTGAATACGCTGTCTGTGATGTCCTTCACACCGGAACATAGTACTGTTTCCACACTGCTATGCGGCAGGAATTTGCATCACGGTGGTACTGCCCCAGACGGCCCCTTGTAAAAGAGGACCACCCCTAAAAAATGGTTTTGGTTCAATGAAGCCAAATTTAACGTTAAAAAGAACTACAAAATGTTTCTAAGCCCGCGGTCTGAGAAAACGTGAACATGATATGATTATAGGATATCTTATCTATCTTAATTAATAATTGATGTATCTGACAATATTAATGGGAATTAATTAAAAGCTAATTTATGCAAAGCATTAAAATGTTGATTGTAAGCTTGTCCCACTGGTCCTAAGTAAAGTAATACTGTAACGACAAATTCTGATGATATCATCCTTAATTTTTATTTAATTAGCCTTATCATCAACATCATTAGACGGTTCTAGTCCACTGCTGGACATCTTAACCACGCTCGTCTAACGCTGTTGTCGTTGGATGAACCGACTTTTTACATGCCCACCCGACGCATGGATCATCTTACTTTACAGGCAATTAGTTGTTTGGCCTAAAATGTCCTAACCAATCAGAAAACAACGATAACAAAGTATAAACAAAGCTGTTTCCCCACGGGATTCGAACCAACGAGGCAGTTGCGTATAGACCCAATATATTTTAAATATTGAGTGGTTATGCACATTTAGTGGACAACAACTATTTTGAAAGAAACGACAAGACGTACAGGATGTTCAAATGACGGTAAGTGCAACGCACATCCTTGAAGAAATGCAGCATCAGACGCAACAAGTATGCTTACCACGCTGTGACATGCGACGCTACCTTTCGTTCAATCAGTCATCATCATAATCACCAGCCTTTGATAGTCCACTGCTGGACATAGGCCTCCCCTAATACACCCCTATCCATTAGGGGGTTTTAGACCGTATCCCACCACGCTGGTCCAATGCGGGTTGGTTGGTGGACCGACTTTTTACATGCCCATCCGACGCATGGATCATCTTACTTTTCAGACAATTGGGTGATCGGCCCTAATTGCCCTAACCAACTAGAAAACAACAATGAAAATTTGTTGAGTCCTCGCCGGATTAGAACCCACGACCTCCGGTTTCTTAAGCAAACGCCTATACCACTAGGCTCCGGAGGCAGTTTTACTCAGTAATAAAGTTAAATATACATTCAAACCGAAATGCATAAGTGCTTTCAGAATACTAGGTAAATATGCACCACGTTGGTTCTTTTCCAGTGAAGCCCCAGCAAAAGGGGGACCTATCAACTTTACAAATGTCAGAAAGCCGTACGTTTCGGTACTATAAGAGTTTGATGCTAGTTATTTTTGTGTTGCCCGAACGCTCCTAAAAGCCTTAATATAATCCCGGATCAGTTTGTAACGAGAAGCGACATTTTTTATGGCATAAGCAGGCAGACGAGCAGTCGGGCCACCTGATGGGAAGTGGTCACCGACGCCCATAGACGTTGGCAATACCAGTCGTATCACCAACGCGCTGCTTAGCGTGAGACCATGGGTGTTATATCTCGTTTACTCAGTAAATACGCTGACTACGGTGCCCTTTAAACCGAAACACAGCAGTGTTTTCACACTACTGCTTCGCGGCAGAAATAGGCAACGCGGTGGTACCCACCCAGACGGTCCCCTGACTTAAACCATTCCAGCGTGCCAGAACTACACTAAAGTGGGCCACAAGTGTTTACGTTCTGCAAACGACCCCGACATTTACTACAGAACAGGCTGTGACGACCAAATGCAGACACCTTACATTGCTGGAGGGACGCCCGCCGAAATTAGAAAGTTCCCGCATTTGGTAAGCATCACCCATTTCATTGTTATGTTATCATCTATACGAATAAGTAAAATTCTAGTGTATATTTGTCATCAAAATAACTTTATACATAGAACTAACTTTATGTCTATCTTTAACGGTTTTGGCAGCGGTTGTAATTTAATCGCACGAGGTTGTAATGTTTGGTTCCATATTTTTTTTTAATTCCTAAATATTTGTTAAGCTACCCGTTACAAAATATTAAAAATAGGACCAATGGGAAGCTAGTATCTATCAAATAAAGAAGAATCAACAAAATCAGAGCTCTAGGAGCGGAGCAAAGAGGTAACAAAAATACATACTCTCAAAAATAACACGGGTAGAGCCGTGGATAGGCTATGTATGTTATAATAAGCTGGTAGCATCTTTAAGACTTGCAATATCTCTGCGCTTGGCTTTTATTTTTAAATAATTGGACCGAAGCAGGTGAACCGAACCACATCCTCGATCATAACTAAAATTATTCCCCATTTCAATAGCCTCTTAATAGGAATTGATGTTCCTTTGCAAGCATTTGGGATTTTCTGACTTTATGTAGCGGTTACGTTGCTCCAATATACGATTATAAACTGCCGTCAACTTTTGCCGTCGGTGCTTCACATCAGCTATGTCTTTTTTGATACGAGTTTTAATAGAGATCTTGTCTCGCCTATGTAAGGAGGACCACAATAACAATCCAGTATTTGTATGTCGATTTTTCTCCAGACCAGGTGGGATGCCAATCTACGTATAGTAGCCGGTTCAAGTTGGCAGCTAGTAGCAAGGGATCGGCCGCCTTGACGTACATTGAAAAAGGCCTATGTCCAGCAGTGGACGGATAAAGGCTGTTAATGATGATGATGTTGATAATGATTTGGACATTTGTTAAGGGATATTGTACCTCAAAGATAGTAAAAATGGATATATGTTTTAGATTAGAGGGATTAGATATATTTTGGTATCTTGAAAGTGTCGCGTAAACAACTGAAAGTATTAATAGGAATGAAAATATTTTTGTTCCATTGTGTATATTTCATTTATTTCAAATCATATTATAAACTGTGCTATTAAAACATTAGGCCTATGCCTGGTCGCTTTCGTAATATCGATATGAGTGTCTATATGTATTTCTTTGTATCAGGCGGTGTTGGGTACAAGGAGCACCGACCAGCATTCAATTAACTGGTTTGGTGGAGGGGCTCTTATCAGCGAGTATTTTATATTGACGGCCACTCACGTTTTAACTGGGTAAGTTTCAGGGAAGCAACTGACTTTAAGCATTATATTTGAGCATTATATTATTTATTTATTACAACTTCATGCACACAAATAAATGGTACAAAGGCTCAATGCCAAAGGCATTCTCTCAGACAACCTTTGGATGATTAAGAGAACATAAGGTCGATATTGCGAAAGTTATAGACGTTTTTCTTCTTCTTATTCGGTACACTCTTTACAGAGCGGTCGTGGCCATTATGTCTACGTAGGGTTCTGAGAGGCTCGTTGGACTATACGAGTGGCGACCACTCGTCTCGCAGAGCTGTTTTTCTTGAGCATTCGTTAACAGTGCTTGACAGACTGGCTTTTATCTGGTCGGTCCATCTCATCGGCGGTCTTCCTTTAGCTCTGACACCTTCCACTCTTCCTTGAACAACGAGGCGCTCTATGGAGGTTCCGTCTCGTCGAGACACGTGCCCGAAGAAATTGAGGATGCGGGACCTAACAACAGACAGCAGACGTTCTTTAATTCCGAGCTCCTCAAGGATCGATGTGTTGGTTCGGAATTCTGTCCATGATACACCAAGCATCCGTCGCCAGCACCACATCTCCAGTGCGTTCACTTTTTGCTCTTCAGTTGCTCTTAGGGTCCATGTCTCAGCAGCATATAGAAAGATGGGGAATATGAGGGTTCTAACAAGCTTAGTTTTAGTGGCCTTTGTAATATTACGGTTCTTCCAAATCTTGTCCATAGCCGACCTAGCAATCGCCATACGCCGTTTAATTTCTTCCACGCAACCCCCGTTGTCTGTGATCAGTGCCCCCAGGTACATATATGAATCTACTACTGCACAATTCGCTATCTGCGTGACTTCCGGCGAATTCTTGTTGGCACGATCGACAATCATCACTTTGGTTTTGCTGCGGTTAATTTGTAGACCAAACTCCAGACTGACGTTTTCCAGTCTACGAAGTAACATCGCCACATTGTTGGCACTACTTGCGAAAAGGGTGGTGTCGTCCGCATAACGCAGGTTCGAGATCCTCCGCCCACCAATAGGAACACCGTCCGTCCAGTCTTCCAAGGCAACCCTCATGATGAGTTCGGTGTATATGTTGAACAACAGGGTGAGATTATACAACCCTGTCGGACCCTGCGTTGGGATGAAAACTGGTGGAAACGATTTCGTCAGTCCTAACTGAAGCCGTTCCGTCTTCGTAGAGCCGCCGTAAAATGTGTATGAGATGCTTCGGCGCTCCCATCTCCAGGAGAGTTTTCCAAAGTTTAGGCCACTTCACCGAGTCAAATGCCTTTGAAAAATCAACAAAACAAATATATGTAGGTTTGTTGAACTCCCTCGCTTTTTCGACTATTTGGCGTACTATGAGGATTTGTTCGCGAGTGCCTTTTCCTTTTACATATATATATATATTTTTTATAGACGTTTAAGTTAGTAATATTCCAAGATAATAAAATTACACACATACATCACATACATCATCAGCCTTTATTAGTCCACTGCTGGACATAGGCCTCCCCTATACACTATCCATTAGGGGCTTGGACCTATCACCACGCTGGTCCAATGCGGGTTGGTGGGTGGACCGACTTTTACATGCCCATCCGACGCATGGATCATCTTACTTTTCAGACAATTGGGTGATCGGCCCAAATTGCCCTAACCAACTAGAAACAACAATGAAAATTTGTTGCGTCCCGCAGATTCGAACCACGACCTCCGGTTTCTAAAGCACACGCCCATACCACTAGGCTACGGAGGCAGTTAAATTAATAATACATAATCTTCGTATATATGTATACATACAGACAAATATACATATATGAACATAAAATTATATATACATATATTTATGTGTGTGTGTATATATATATGTGCGTGATCTACATTCAGGTTTAAGTAGCATACGTCACCATAGTAGATTAGAGGATAAAGAAAGCCTGCACAAGCATAACTTTAGTTGCTAAAAATTTTTAAGCCTATACAGCAATCGTATAGTACTGGTGACTTTTTGGCTGATACTTGCAATGTGGCATTTCCAGCTTAATGCGCTGTCTATGATCAAACCCAAGTTTTTAACTCTCTGACTGATAGGAGTGCCGTCAAAGAAAATTTGTGGTGTTTGGGCAACGTCGACTTTCGCTAAAATCCTGGAACTGCCAAGCATGATAGCTTGACATCTAGCTGGATTAACGGCTAATCCAAACCTATCAGACCAACGTTTAATAGAAACTAGATCTTGGTTAACCTTATCAAAAACTTGTAAAAGATCACCTAAGGTTGCTTGAACGTATATTATATCGTATATTATATTATATCGTCAGCATAGAGATGATACGCACACTGACTATCTATATATACGGTTTAGCGTTGCGTATCATCTGATAACATCGATTCCTGATGGCTTTGTACTTGCCCCAGTTTTCGTCTGTGCGAAGCTTTTTAAATTTTCTTAAAGCTCGATCCCTGACCCTTATAACCATCCTGATACCATTAGTCATCCATGGAGCTGGTGGACGCCGCAATTTTATTTACTTAACAGGCGCGTGTTTGTCATAAATTTTATAGATGACTGTGATTAAGATGGCTTTCCTTATCATCTATACAGTCGGCTTCCAACATCATTCTTCATCATCAAGTATTACATAACATCATCATCATCATCATCAGCCTGCGCCAGTCCACAGCTGGACATAGACTACCCCTAATGCACGCCACCGCTTCCGATCTTCCGCTTCCGCTACTTTCATCCAGCCCACAATATATTATATGCAGGTAGAGAATCTTTGTTTTTATCTACGTGAAGCCGAATAAATAGTCATCGACTTACTAAAGAAAAACAGTCGTGTGCAAACGCCGCTGCATTATGCGATAAGGTAGATAGTAGAGTGAAAGATAATCGGTGTTTATATCAATAGATTATTATTTTTGTTGTTATCGATTTTTACTCATCACACAATAAAAATAATCGACTTTCAATAAATCGTAATATTTAGTTTTTCATTTCTCATATTTTATATTCTTATTAAGCTATCATTTAATTTATCTAATAAAAGTTACATATACAATAAAGGTATAAAAGTTTGGCCAAGACGCAAAAGATAGCTACTCTATATATTTAAAAAAAACCCGTCTGAGGGTAATAAAGAAACATTAAAGCTCTACTCCCAAAGACTAAAGAAAATTATTAAATGTACTCAGAGATCACATCCTCAAGAAAAATAAAAAATAAAAAAGTTTTTACGCAGAGCCAGAGATGGATGAATGAATTGTCAGTAAATGTAATTGCACTGGTCCCTATAATGACTGCAAGAGATGGTCTTGACAACCGGCACTCTCTACACGAGATGGATCATCTTACTTTTCGGACTATTGGTTGGTCGGCCCGCATTGCCCTAACTAACTAGGAAACAACTTGGAAAAGTAGTTGAGACCCCGCGGGATTCGAATCCACGCACAAGCTTTTACAACTAGGTCACGGTGCCACTTAAATAAAATAGTTACTAACGTACAGTGTATTACTATTTTCAGAGAACTGAGATTCGCCATGCTTGGTGCCACCAGAACCACTGATATTCGATCCGGCGTTCTGTTCGGAGTGGTTAGGGTGATGGCATATCCAGGGTACAACCACGGCACGCATATACACGACCTCGCTCTTGTGCAACTCAATAAACGGTAGGTAACATTATTATTTATACGTCGAAGAGATATGTCAACGTTTTTTTAAAAGGACAGCGACTAGGGATGTGCCGCAGTGTCCGTTTAAGACGCAAAGCAATAGCTAGAGTTGTTCCTATACGAGTGAATTCGAGTATATACTCGTGTCTCGGTACCAAGTAATTTTAGGATCGAATCATTTTTTCACTTTCTTAGTCCAGTGATATCGTTGTTACTCTCTTTCTGAAGAACGTAACCTTCATATGCGCGACCGAATTTTTTGCATAAGTAATATTAAATTTTTTGTTTTCATTAAAAATATATTTAATTTTATGCTTTTAGTTTAAAAATCGGATATTTTCGTTTGCATCAACCATTGAGTGATATTGAAAACCGTACCAATAATATGGAAATAAATATAATATGTAACATATGATAATATGGTACCAAATATGAAAAAAGTATAATTACTGGGTAAATTATAACATCTAACTTTTGAAGGCAAATGCTGACAATCTTGTTGTTTTATGATGACCAAGAGCTAACTTAGCTTAACTCTAAAGCAGTTTTAGTGTACCTTAGTGTAAAAGGACAGATATAATGAACAACAAGTACAATTTTAAAGCTATTTAAAGATTACGAAAATTAAACTTTACACTGTGTGTATATTTCAGTTACTTCCATAGTATTATTTCTTATGGCATTCTACTGTGAAAAACGCGGCCGATATTAATACAGTCATCGTCCTTTAAAATAGAGCTATTCTTGCAGTCTACAACCTGGGCCCCAAAGAATCACTCAAAGAGTTGATTACTCAAATTAAAATGTTGACCGTTAGTTCTCAACATATTATTAAAAATTTAATGTATGTGCAAAGAAACAAAAAAATTTTAAGTCATGTAATGCACATCAAATAAATACAAGCATAAAATAATTCTTCCAGCAACTAGACTACGAATAATATCTAAATCTTTATGGGACAATGTTTAGTGCTTTTAAACAAAATCCCAGAAAAAGTTCAAGATTTAACCTTTATTATATTTAAAAAAAGTTGTCAAGGGACGTTTGTGTGTCAGGCTATTACAATGCAAATGAGTTTTAAAATAATAACACACTTTGTAATGGAATGCTCGCTCCAGGCTTTTTTTAATAATTTATCTCAACTCAATTCAATTTTATTTCTCAAATAAAAGACGACAAACAAAAAGTCCCGCCGACTTTCTTTCGCCGGTTTTTCTAAGGTCATAGGCGTCCTTTTCTGAACGGGTGGTAGATATTTGACAATCAATAAGTGAGTGTATCACTCCTATGTTGAATAAAGATATTTGAATTTGAATTCGAAACGTATATTAGAGACTTCATTAGCTTGTTTTATATCATCCGATGGCTCACTCCGCCGTACGGCAGGCGTATCCTATACTATACGCTCTACAAAATCACTATTTTTAGTTTGACTCTAAACTAGTGATTCAGTTACATGTCGCGATACAGGTTATTGATATCTAGGGATCTTAGTTATCTAGTGATATCAACGTAGCCTAGTGGTGAGGGCGTATGCTTTAAACCGCAGGTCGGGGGTTAGAATCCCGCGGGAATATTCATTGTTGTTTCCTAGTTGGTTAGGGCAATGCAGGCTGATCGCCGGATTGTCTGTAAAGTAAGACTTCGGTCCACCCACCAACCCGCATTGGACCAGCGTGGTGGGAAACGGTCCAAAAACCCCCTAATGGCCAGGGGTTTATTAGAGGAGGCATATCCAGCAGTGGACTATCACAGGCTGATGATAATGAAGGGTAAGCGCATTTATGACACATCTGTTGAACCTCACATTTGAGAGACGGCTGATGGTCTTCCTGTGCAGTGCCACAAATGCGAGTTATACGGTTACGCTTCGTGCAATTGATTTGGCCGTCCCCGTTGCGTAAAATACCTTGAGGGTCACAGCACCAACGATTGTCCCCGACCCCAGGTCAAAGAAGTCCTTGCAACTTTCGAGCCTCCCGTAATCCCAGCAGAGGACTCGGAGCGCGCGGCGGCCCGCCGCCATCTCAAATGCTTAGCATGCTAGCCATATCAATGGCTGCACTGAGCAAGATTCAAATGATCTAGACAACTGTAATAAAGCCACGACCGAATTTGCCACGACTGACTTTACGTGCACCCGGCAATACGATGGCTAGGTTCACCCTTCTTATGAGATGCAAGAAAATAACCATCAGGCTAAAAAATAGGATGCGAAGGGTGTGCGTGACTAATGTGGGGTACATTAGTCACGCACACCCTACACTCAGTAGCAACCACACACATGACATCGGCTTCACCGGTGAGATCGAACATACACGCCCATTTCCTATATGTCACTGAAGCTTAACACTATATTAGACAGGAGCTGCTGGAGTTTCTTGCGCCGCTTCTTCTCCCAGCGCCAACGTTTTAAGAAGTGGTAGTAATGTTAGCTAGAGCTACTCAAGCTTCAAGAATGTTGTCCTTTAGAAAGCATCTGAATCGAGCTGAGGTGCCCACCTGGGCAGCCTACGATTCCGCATGGTGACGGGAAACTACAAAGTGACTAAGCCGACACTTCCCTTCAGGAGGCCCTTGGTGCTTAAAGTCACTCGTGGTGTATCGCGACAGTACAATAGTCCCTTACAGTCCGGTTAAGTTCTGATAGGTTTTTAATTAGGTTTCTTACACAGAGCAGCAGATCCATAAAAAAACATCATGCCGCGCGGCACAACATCAAGTAATCAGCACGATCATTATCAGTCTGTGTTAATCCACTGCTGGACATAGCCCTCCCCTGATGCGCGGCATCATTTCAGATCCTTGGCTATTCTCATCTTGCCCACACCGGCCACTTTGCAAAAGACTCCGTCTTCCCGCAGGGTCATCTTATATCTATATAAATCCTGCGGCATGATATAAATAATAATATAATAAAGTAATAAATAAAAATTATTGTTTTTTAACACACTTCCACGCTTCTCACGTTTCAACGAGCCAACAACATACAACAACGGGTTTTACTACATCCCGCAGTGCCAATGTTACAAGTCCTCTAAATTATCAATATCTTTACTAAAATTAAATAAAGGATAGATGTATTTTTTTAATAAATACACTCAAAAGCTATTGTGCTGATTGTACAAATTCTTTCACCGTTACAAAAATACATCCACCTCGAGCAACATAGGCTATATTTTATCGAAGAAAATCAAAAAATACCCGGGCAGAACTGTGGACGATGTCATCGTTGGTCATCATATTTATTAACGGTTATTTTAGTGTTACAAATGGGCACTCTTATATTATTTACTTGTAAGATAGCCGGATAAATGAGATGTAACATCTCTTGGGGGTAGCGGTTTCGGGGGTACTCTAAGCTTCCTATGGGCGGGTGTTATTACTTCTGCTTGTTGCAGGGTGACCTTCACGGAATATATTAGACCGGCTTGCCTGCAAGTGCCGGGATTGAAGCTTATGACCACGAACCAAGTAGCTGGATGGGGAACGAACCAAACGAGAGGGAATGAGCGACGATCTCAGGATGGTATTACAAGTCAACTAATTTAGCGAATAAATTCAATCATCATTTTTGTTACAACAAAACAGAAAGTTCTAAGGTGGTATGGTGTCTTCAGAAGAACCACAGCTGCTCACACAACCAATAGGATTTGTATGCTGAGACTGAGACTTGTAATTTGTGTTATCGTTTTGTTGTGTATGACAACATCACGGCAAAGTAGGGCCTACTTATAACCGTCTGGCCTTTTAGTAAATCACGTTAGGCACAACTATTCTTTGTCACTAAGTCTGTAATCACAAAGCCTCACTGCCCCCCAAACCGAAACCGAGTAATTCAGAACCATTTCTGCTCTGAGGTGAAATTAGGTCCGTTGGTGTAACGACCCCAGTCGATATTCCTTTGTTTACAAGTTGTCAGATGTCATTTGTATTAAATCCACTTTTAACGCCTTTATACTTTACTTTTATTATCGATGTTTCGGATTCTCTCCATAGTACATGATAACGGGCAGAGTAAGATGGGATATATCTCTATTTTATTGTGTTACGAAAAGCCGTCAGAATATTTTAATGAAAATTTGACAAATCTTTTTATTTTGAATGTCGTTTTGGTGAAAAATACTTACATGGTCATTTGAACTCAAAGGTTTTATATTACTAGGTTTGATTATTTAAATGATTGGATCCACGCAAGTGTTAAAGACCAACCATCCCCTCTGTTAAAGTTTGTTTATTTTTCCAATTTCTAGGGCTTCCCGAATCATCCTTAGCATAGCCATAGAAATGGCCTATGTACCATGGAAAGTGTCCGAAACGTCGGCAATAAATATTAAGAATAAACGCGATGAATACCGTAAAAAGTGAATTTGATATGTATAATAATCGCGTAAATAAATAAATTAAATAATTGCATATATAATTTGTCTTCGGTCAATAAAGGCCTTTCGAACCTGTTTCAGGCAACGATCTACACCGTTGATTCAATGGAATGCCGAAAGAAGCTGTCTTCGAAAAATTGGAATGAAAGTTTGACGATTTGCGCTGGCTGGCCCGACAAGAGCCTTAGTACGTCAACTGAGGCGTATCCGGATACTTGCCAGGTAAATGTGAATAACACTAAAAACTATTTCTTCGAAGATACCAGCTCCTAGTTAAGTTTACTGAACCTGTAATTCTGCCTCCGTAGCCTAGTGGTAAGGGCGTGTGCTTTAAAAACCGGAGGTCGTAGGTCGAAACCTGCGGGGACTCAACAAATTCTCTCTCAACATTGTTGTTTCCTAGTTAGTTAGGGCCATTTGGGCCGATCACCCAATTGTCTGAAAAGTAAGATAATCCATGCGATGGGCTTGTTAAAAGTCGGTCATCCCACCAACTCGCATTGGACCAGCGTCGAATATGGTGGGATATGGGCCAAAACCCTCTAATGGATAAGGCGTGCACAAGGGGAGGCCTATGTTCAGCAGTGAACTGACACAGGCTTCGTCTTACTTTTCAGACAATTGGATGATCGGCCCAAATTGTCCTAACCAACTAGAAAACGACGATAACACAAAGTTGTTTCCCCGCGGGATTCGAACCCACGTCCTCCGACGTATAAAACAAAGGTCAATGCCGCTAGGCCATGGAGGCTGTGTAGCGCCCAATAACTCTTTTTAATTTTCCCTTTATTGGTGGTAGCTTTGAACCTGTAGCGGTTTTGTGTTGGCGTGGCGACAATGGTGGCGTGTTAACAACTTTTTGTTGGTGTTGTTGTTGTAAACTGATTTTAAGATGACGCCACTAGGATCGGATTTGTCCCGGTCGTCACGGCAACCTGTCTGGAGAGTAAATGATAGAAGAGTTAGTGCACCTGTGCATCTTTGCACATGCAGTTGAGCAACTTGTACGTCAATTGACTAAAACTCTAAGAGTCGCGTCAAGATGGTCAACATATATCCATATATGAGCTGGCGTAGGCTTGTGATGATACCACCGCTCGCCCGCTTGACAGCGGATCTGCCTTACAGTAGAAGCAAGACAGATCCGCAGTACAAGTGCAATTAGTCCATTGCCAATCCGCCTGCTCAGCGTGGCAATTATGAGCCTTACCTTCTTAATAGACGCAGTCTTTGCTATCATTAAAAAAGGCCTATGTCTAGCAGTGGACTGCTAAAGGTTTTCATCATGTGATGATGATGATGTAGATGAGGTGTCGGTTACTCCGACTGTATTCAAAGGATTTCTATCCATTTCTAAAAATTCCAACCGAACATAAAAAGGTTATTACTACAATAATTTTATTTATTTATATATTTAATGACCAATTGAGATACTCCTTGATTAGAGGCTGGACTTTCTTTCGCCATTTAACATTTCTATTCCTTAGAAGTGTGAAAGATTTTATCACTCCTCCTTTAAGAAGCTTATTTATTCCTTGCTTTAAGTATCTCAGTCCTGCATTTGGCATTATGTTTTTTTTATTGATGTAGGTGTCTTCGAATGATCTCTGGGATTTCTGTTATCTAAAACTGACAACATTGTCTTCCCTCTTCTGTCACCGATATCATTTTTATTATTATTAGAGATCAGCTATTTGCGCAGAAGATACTATTGTGCACAAGTGTACGCGCGAACACAGGTGCACTCACTATTCCTATATACCCTTAAAGCCCGATGGGCCGGATAACCGACACGCCGGCGAGAAATAAGGCGCAGGACCGAAGTTTTTACATGCCCATCTCACTTTACAGGCACACAGGCGTTTAGCCCGCATTGCCCTAGCTAAGTAGGAAACAACATTGAAGTTGTTGAGACCTCGCATGATTCGAACCCACTACCTCCTGTTTTAAAGCGCAAGCAGTTAATAAAGTAAATGTTAATAGTAAATATTAATATATATAGCTGACAATGTCATAAATTCTTCCAGGGTGACAGCGGGACGCCGTACGTGACTCGAATCAAAGATGCTAATTGCATGTTCGTGATATTAGGAGTGGTATCTTGGGGTACCAGGTGTGGTGTAGGCGAACCAGCTGCCTATACTAACTTAGGTTATGGTCCGTACAAAGAGTGGATTGCGGAAAATGTATGGCCAGACATTGTTAGAGAGAAAACAATGAATAACTCGGCCTAACCACATGACGTCATATGTCTACCCTTCTTATTGGTAAACATCACTAAGGTCTATCCCTGAGCGACTAATGTAATATTATAAAGAGTGTGTATTGAATAAAGACAAAAACTATTGTGCTATTTTAAACATTCTTTACTACAACTAAGTTATATTTTCTTTAAGTGACAAAGACTACTTTTTATACTAGAAAAAACTGTTTTAGAAATCTAAAAATAACACGCCAAGTACCGTGGCTGGATTGTACTTTGATAACATCAATATACGTACGAACTCACTACGTTGCTATGAGTTATATTGTTTAAATTAAATGTTTTCTTTACCTCATCTATATATACATATATTGACTGCCTCCATGGCCTAGTGGTATGGGCGTGTGCTTTAGAAACCGTAGGTCGTGGGTGCGAATCCTGCGGGGACTCAACAATTTTGTCTACTGTCCAACCATTGTCTACTGTTAAGACTAAGGAGTATATATGTATAATAATAATGTTCTCCAGTCTTCGGCGGCCGATCTATATTAGAGATCAGCCAACTACGCAGGAGTTGTTATAGTGCACAAGTGTACGCGTAAATACAGGCGCACTCTCTATTCCGTTATACTCTCAATGCCCGATGGGACGGATAACCGACACGACCGGAGTGAGAGAGAGTAATGCGTAGGACCGACTTTCTAAATGACATCATCTTACTTTTCAAACAATTGGGTGATTACCTAAATGGCCCTACCCTACTAGGAAACAACAATGAAAATTTACTTATCACTAGGCTACGGAGGCAGTTCTCATTTATTATTATAACAATAAAATTTAATAAGTTGTTTATTCCTATTCATAATCTGTGATTAAAATAAATTTAAGGTGTTTAATATCAAATTGAGTAAAAAAATTAGGAAAAATCTATAATTTTTAATAATTAACATCGATTAATTATTAATCTATTTTAAACACAAAAAGAAAGAAACCGCTTATTAAAAAAATAGATTTATTATACATCCAATGTCACATCCCTAAGCGTTATTTGAATGCGTTCCACTTAACGTTCATAATAATCACGATCACTTGCTTGTGGGGATTACTGTTTTAAACTCAAGTGGAATGGATAATAGACCGTTTTGAGCATGAAGGTAAATATTAGACGTGGGTCGTTGCGTCACTTTTAAGAAACGAAACGGTTACGTGGACGGCGTCGCCTGTTTTAAAACTAGTTATTTTTTATAACTAGCTACTTTCATCCAGCTACTGTGCATACATAGGTTTCTCAACTATACGGTTACATACGAAACGAAAATAACGGTTTAGTGTTTAACGCCCAATAGTTAAATCAATATTTTTACATTTCTGCATACTTTACTCCGGTTTACAATTATAAAATGTTTTATTGATTGATTATTGTTTACTACAAAACTATGATTTCGATAAAAAATATAACTACTGGTGCATTAAAAATTGAGTTCTATTGTTACACTGACGATGATTAATATTTACTATTTATTTTCACTTTTGTCGTGTTTACACTTTTGAACGATTTTATTATAACTATCTTTCACTCTTATATACACCGTTCAGTTACTTTGTTTGTTTAGCCAATATTTTTTTTATTTTGTTTCTTAAAAGTGACGTAACGACCCACGTCTAATTTAAATGACTGCAGGTTTCCTGGAATCGTAAGACAGTATTTGCCAACAGGGGTTTATCGAATGTGGTATCTATGTGTATTAGTCATAACTATGAAAACGAAATGCTCTGGCTAATGGCTCTCGCTTACTCGGCAAGTCTCGATCTGCCATCTCTCTCGCACGGCCCGTCGGTAGGCAAAATGCGAAAGAAATATAGCGCTTTACGCTCACTCAACTGACGAACGAAGACGACGACGGCCGAGTTCGCCCGAATAACGTGTTTACAAAAATAACTACTTTTAATTTGACACGAAACGGTTATTGCGTTTCATATCGCGTAACCAGTTATTGTAACTGATGAGGTTAAATAACGCTCACGCCTAGTAAATACGCAAATGGCAAGTTAGTAAAAATGCAAAACTTATAAATGGTTAGGGTTTGATCTGTTAGTCTTGAAAACAAAATTAGGGTTACAATGATTTTTTAGCGATTTACGTTTCAATAAAATTAAAAATTTTGTTTAACTTCCGTTTTCAATAGTCTGAGTTTTAAAAATGGCAATAACTCTATCAACGACAACTACGACCACCTCCTTTCATATGTATACATATATATATAATAACGTCATTAGAAAAGTTTTTGCTAGGACCACAACGATTGTGATTGTAATGTGGAATGTCTATAAGAGCATTTGGATCGTTGTAAACGCACTGCGGAAGGTATTGCTAGATACCTCGAAAAGTTATAAAATGTTGCTATCTTAAAATAAATTAAAACGTTATTTTTGACATGAACAATACAAAACATGGTTTATGAAAATATGTTTTATTGATTATATAAAACAATAATATATTTTAGTTATATAAGAATGTTTTAATCTAGCGCTTAAAGTTTAAAAGGTTATTAGTTATAAGATGCGGTTTTATGCCATCACTACATTAAAACAAAAAATATATAAAATCATTGTTATACTCTAAAATTTAATTTGTTATTTGTTACTATATAATATAATAATAATGATATAATATTACTCGACGTATAACACAACATATTTATATTATATATGCATATTTATTTATGTTTATGTATTTGTATTTATTTAAGTAAGTATACGTATAAAATATATATATTAATATTACTGTCGTCATTTTATTAATGACATATATATTTTTTTACATGTATACACATATAACCTTTAAGCTTATTAAAAATCTTTTCTTTTTTTTTTGTTATATATCTGCGCACCTTCCGAATTTTCTCTGTACCACCCAAAGGTTGACTGGTAGATAATGCCTCTTGGCATTAAGTTCGTCTTTGTACTTACTTCTTCATAAAGCTTTAATAAAAAATAAACATCATCTAGTCGCTAACTTAACTGATAATAACATTTCTTTTGTAAATAAATACATATTATATACATAATCACACCCAGGCACAAGAAAAACACAAAGTTTATCACACAATATTTTATTCCCGTGGTGGGAATCGATACCCACACCCTTAGGCGCAACAGTCAGGGTCACTAACCACTGCGCCAAACGGGTCGTCAAATAAAAAAGTAGCTCAATTAAAACTTTAAAACAACTGAGGTCATTCAATATATTAATATTATTGGACAATATTGCGCATATTCATATTATAAAAAAACCGTTTATTATTAGCATTGCCATGTCGTTCTTTTAAAATGAATCGGTTCGACATTTAAAATAAAATTCAGATGCCAATAATTATACATTTCATGGACTATGCTGCAAAATAATTTTAAGCTACTTAATAAGATATCCTTTATATTATAGAATACGATTTACAATTATTGAACAGTTAAAAAGTTTATTCTTATATGAAATAAAACTTTAAATATAGAGGCTTATAAAATATTTAAAAAACAAGGTAAAACAATGGCACAGATGATATATATAACAACATTAACCAGTATAGGGACTGGCAATATAAACCATGAATAAAGACATAATTAAACTATATATACATTTATAAAGATAATACTCCGTCTCTTAACAATATTACAATGAATCAGCAAAAAGATCAATTTTATATTCGTACATAAGTAGTTACACTACACTACTATAAGATTAAATTAAAACTAAAACCGACAATGACTTATAATTGTGAAATGTAGGTAAATTCGAATAAAACACCTATGGAGCGCAGGCGCGCGGCCTTACGAGGTTATGCTGCCGATTTGCGCAAACCACTTTCAAACACGGTACGGTGCCCGCTTATCACTTTTCAATTCAGTCGTATTATTGTTATCCAGGTCGCGGATGATGTCATAGTAAGCTTAATTTAAAAGTGACGTATTCTACACATTTCCACGCCGTATGACGGTCTTTAAAGCGGTGCCGGTGTGAAAAATTGTTAAATAAAACAGTTAATAGTATACAGCGTGAAACGGGAATGGCATATCAATATAGGACAGCGGGTAAGTATTGTTCTGAGTTTTATAATTTATGGAATATAAATAATGCGTTATTATTTACATTAGAAACATAACGAAAACAGGTGCAGTATTATTTGAGTTTTAATTGTACGCATGCAACGTGATTTATAGTCCTATAGAGTCATTACTTAGCCGGTTGTTGGAAGAAATATTGATTAATTTGTTACTACAGTGACATTTTTGGTAAAATTGATGCACCAACAGCTGAATAGTTATACAAATTTTTAAGTTTATACACAGAATGGAAATACTTATTCTGTTTGACTGTACATGACAAATTATAAAAATACAGAACAGCTGTTTACGTGTGTGACGTCATCGGGCAACCATTCGACGTTTTGTTAATGCACTTGATATTGATTGTAATCGAAGTGTGTTGGAAAATAATGAAACACATTTAGTTTACTTAAAAGGAAACAAAAAAATATAGTTGTGTTAATATATAAGTGATCAAATAGTGTTGAATTTTATATAATTGTAATTACTGTGTTTTTTTTTCTTAATAATTTTTAATTTAAAGTAGTTTGTTTGTAGTATCGTTATTTGTTCTCATCGGTAAATATTTTTAGACTAGAAACATGGACCAAATTTATGTGCTTGTTTAATGGCAACATTCTAGACTTTTTCTTTATATCATGAAATTATTTCTGGCTAAAGAATTTACGACGTAATGTGAGGAATGTATAATATAATTAAAAAAACTATAATTTTAGATATTTTTTATGCATTCTGTTTAAATAAAAGTTTTTTTGCATTCTGTTTAAAGAAAGAAACAAAACATTACGATTCATCATAATTATCAACGAAAATTGTCAATTTTACCCAAAATATTTTTCAACTATTAAAAATATAAATTAATCTGACACGTCTAAATTAAAATCCAAGAAAACAGTAAATTATGTTCCGGACTCGGCGTAATAATAATAACAAGCGGTTATATTTAGATGACACCGAAAATCTTGCGGCAACAGTCTTGCATTGCCTAATCTTAATTGTAGGTAGACATCAATTTCAAATTTCGACGGACAAACAATTTTTTTTGTTCTGATTATATTAATATGTTATTATGAATTTTAAATTACTGATATGTTATAACCCGTTTATCGTACAAAATAACATGGACAGTTCTAGAAGTCAAGTTATATTATATTGCCCTCTTATTTAATAAACATGGCAAGTATAATGGCTGTCTTTGTCATATAGTAAGAAATTATTAGTGTTTTGCTGTCAAACATTGATTACATGGATTTCAGACCTTTTTTGGCTTTTTCCGAATACTTTACGCTATAATCATGATAAATTCCAGTAAGATACATTAGCAATATCCTATTTAGAATCAGGAAACGTCTAGCGTTATTATTAATGAATTGTCACGGAGATGTCAATCACTAAAGAGACAGTCGATATAAGGCAACACTAAATTCTACGCTGCTTCGTTGCTCGCGTTATTTCGTTTTCTTCTTTATATATAAATGTTATAAAAATTATAAATATATTTTGTATGTACAAAAGAAGAAAGAAAAGCATTTTTCTGGCACATAAAAGTGAAATACTTACATCAAATTATAATAATACAAGCATGATTTTATCATGTACCAAGATGGTATCCACTCGAACCACGAGGTTAGGAAACTTCATGAATGTTTAATTGGATCCGTTAAATTAAGAAATAGATAGCGGTCCCTAACGATGAAGTTGTATTTATAAAGTTAAAATATTAATTTTGTTCACTTTTTAAGCGATGTTTTTTTATTTTGTTGTTTAGTTACTTGTCTGAATAGCCTTTTTATGTATGCGAGTTGTTTCTTCCCTCATAGACCGCTAGTTGTCGGTTCGTATTATGTGAGGAACACTTTTGTATTATCGTTTTTCCTACATTTTTAAGGTCGCGTGTAATAGTATCTATTAATTAATAAATAAGCATGTTAATAGAAAGGAACATGTCAATGTTTTATGTTATCTTGTTTTTTTATTATATAAACAAATGAATGTTGTCAAGACCGCCCTGGAAAGCCGCGCCGTAAATCGTAAATGACTTTTAATTTACTGACATGTCCATCCATCGAATCAAAAAATAAATAGCTCTAATTGGCTTAACATTTTGGACGTATTTTATTCATCTCACGCGTCATTGGCTCTGGTGTATGGTAGAATATCGAAGACACCTACCGGTGGTGGTTCCATTTTTACCGGAGACCGTCTGGGTGCGTACCAACGCGGTGCCGGTGGGACACACGGCTGTGTTCCGGTTTGAAGGGCACCGTAGCCAGCATATTCACTGGGTAAACGAGACTTAACACCCTATGCCTCACGGTAGGCAGCGCGTTTGCGATACCACTGGTATTGCCAATGTCTATGGGCATCGGTGACCACTTCCCATCAGGTGGCCCGACTGCTCGGCTGCCTGCGTATGCTATAAAAAAAACATGGTCACCCTAACCTCTCTTTCGCAGCATAACCTACTGAATAGTGGCCGATATTGTTTACTCTGCTCATAAACATACCGTGTTTGCTGTCTGCCGTCCCGATTTTCTGTTTAAACTGCTATTTACTAGAGATAGTATGCTTAGTCACTCATAAATTATTCTTTCGTAAATATACTCACTCTAACTGGTACAATCCCGTTATTCTGCAACCTAAAGCGACATTATAATGATTTCAATTCATTCAACTGAAACATTAATCGTAGTATAGAAGGTTTATGGTTTTTTTTTTTAGTTACGCGACGGTTATATTGAATTTCATCTATCATGGGATTATTTTATGTCTCATTACACGCTTGTGACCATAAATGCTGGAATTTTTTTATACTAAACGCGAAAAATCTGTAAAAAGCCGATGTAATTTGTATAGTACATCAAAACCGGCTCCGTGGTCTAGCGGTAATCGCCCTTGCTTTATAAACCGGAGGACGTGTGTTCGAATCCCGCGGGGAAACTACTTTGTGTTATCGTCGTTTTCTGGATGGTTAGGACAAATTGGGCCGATCACCCAATTTTCTGAAAAGTAAGATGATCCATGCGTCCGATGGGCATGTAAAAAGTCGGTCAACAATGCGGTGGTCGGATACGGTCCAAAACCCCCGAATGGGGGCTCTGTGACCAGACGCCCATAGACATCAGCAATACTAGTGGTATCACCAACGCGCTGCCCACCGTGAGGCATAGGGTGTTAAGTCTCGTTTACCCAGTAAATACGCTGGCTACGGTGCCCTTCAAACCGCAACACATGTTTTCACACTACTGCTTCGCGGCAGAAATAGGCACCGCGGTGATGCCAACCCAGACGGTTCCCTGTAAAAAAGGGACCTACCACCAATATGTGTTACATTGTTAATACCGAGTGTAATACCGCCAGTTTTTTCAAAACAAGCTACAAATATAAACAATACGTGTGACGTCATCATAGGTTACGCATTTCGAAAAGATTGTCGTTTTAGTTACGTGATTAAAAAATACTCTGTATAATAATTGGCTCCTGCGTGAACCGTTTAATATGCAAATAAAATATTTTCCGCGGAGTTATCGTAATAAGGTCATTACGTTATCGGAGTTATAATCCAATAAGAATTTAAAATGGGCTTTATAAGAGTGGAAGAACGCGATGTTCCCTCTTTTTCTTTTATTATTTTTCAAGTCGATTTGACTTATTTTTAGACATTTGATGCAAGTACAAAGATAGTCCGCTTAAGTTTTAATCTATGAAATAGGATTTTTCCAATTGCCTATTAATGCATGAACGACGACAGGCGTTCTTTGTTTTTTTTTTTTTTTTTTAATTATTGCTTTATTTTTTGCCATCGTTTTAATAATATCGAAAAATTATACAAATATAGTAAAATATCAAAAAAATTTTTTGTACCATAATTTTAGGAAATGTTATTGTTTTATTAAATATATTATAATCGTTGAAATTATTTTAACGAAATTAAAGTCGCAAATTTGATTTGAAGACGGATTAGGCTGAACGTTTACGTCCGTGACCTAAATGCATGTTAAAATGTTACGACATTGACACTCAAAACGCCGATAGACTATTGTTCGTGCCTTAAAATACAAAGGAAAAAATATGAAAGATATAATGGGATCTCGTTATCTATCTGTTTTTCTATTTTAATCGATTATTTAGAATATCGTATGCTTGCGAAAAAACTATATTTTTAAATGAATAAAACTTAATAATTTCTTTTATTAACGCGATTATTAAACATATAATTGGATGATTGATATTGAATCATTCAAGGATTGATATGAATATAACTTACATATTTTTAGATAATTTAAATATTAACTATGCTTTAATTGATATCTGCCCTCAAACCGGAACACAATAATACTGTGTCAAAGGCACTGCCATAGTGTTACTCTTACCACAAAAAAGAGCGTCTCCAATTACACAACAAGAACCTCGCAAACAGTTATCGCATGCGGTAATTATTTACTTCAGGGCGTGTCGTATTTTACGGCGCCCCACAAAGGGTAACAAGGTAATGTCCTTCTGTATCCAGAAATAGGCATAGCGGTAGGACTTCTCCACACATTCTCTGGTTTGAAGGACCTACAACGTTCGATATTGGTTTTTACAACCAGAGGATTACCTGTCAGTTTGTCTGCTCTTTTTTAAGTATAATCTTTTGTGTAGGCACACTTAACTTGATTGTAAACTGGTCGCGTTATGAAAAGTGTGATTATTCGAGGCAAACGAACGTTTCAAGGGAGATGAGGTAGTGAAGAGAGAAATAGAGACTGTTTGGTTTAGTGTTCCTGTAAGATACGCGCACACTTTCTGTCCATCAGCTGTCATGAAGTCTATAATTGTAATATGCCAATGAAAACCCTTTGAAGTATTATGTACATTTATTCATATTTATTCAAAGTTAGTGCGTATATATTTATTTATTATATAAACATATATATGTACACTGCCTCCATAGCCTAGTGGTATGGGCGTTTGCTTTAGAAACCGGAGGTCGTGGGTTCGAATCCCGTGGGGATTTAACAAATTTTCGTTGTTGTTTCCTAGTTGGTTCCTAGGGCAATTTGGGCCGATCACCCAATTGTTTGAAAAGTAAGATGATCTATGCGTCGGATGGGCATGTAAAAAGTCGGTCCACCCACCGACCCGCATTGGACCAGCGTGGTGGGATACGGTCCAAAACCCTCTAATGAATAGGGGTGTATTAGGGTAGGTCTATGACCAGCAGTGGACTATCACAGGCTGATGGTGATGATGATAATGATATATGTACACACATAAAGACGAACTATCGCCAGACGGCTAATTTTATAACCAATGGATGTCTTCCAGGCATGACGCCTGCAGCCCCATTGGTCGACCAGCTACGAGTGTACCACGTGGATATGAACCCTTACGGGCATCGGGTCCTGTTGATATTAGAGGCCAAAAGGGCGAAGTACGAGGTGTTCCGCCTGGACCCGCTGCATCTGCCCGACTGGTTCAAGGAGAAGAACCCAAGGCGTGAGTCTATATTTGTTTATTTATTAACGTTGGCATTGATCTGAATCTAATAATTGATAATAAGTAAAATTTTAACAAAAACAAACCGACTTCGAAACGATTGGCGTGATGTTGGGCTATAATTGTCCATTTGTTGAGAACACGATTAATGTAAATCTCAGACTTATTCAATTTTTCACGGATGCCCAAGAAATTAAATTTTAACGGCACCCTAATGTCCTTACAAGAGAAAAGTATGTGTGTTTATTTTTCATCGTCTAGTTTTCATAGTACAAGCTTGACTTAGGTTATGACTATAATTTATTATACTCGAATTTTATGTAATAATAAACTATAGCAATGAAGATGCGACCACTCGATGCGTTGTTATTAGACGTTCTCTTCTGTCTAGTATGAATGGCGTCATTTAGATTAATCAGTGGGTTAGAAATTTTCATCCAGAATCTAAACTGACTCAACAGTTATGCATGTGTTTTTCAGTTGGTTAGAGGAATTGGTACTCGATTCACCCAATTACTAGCATCCATTCCACTTGAGTTTACGTACAATCGACAACTCAATGTACAACGCTTGATTGGTTCCTTTTTAATGAACTTCGAAGTTTAATTAAGATACTTCATGCATTTGTTCTTCGTATAACTGCTTCCGATAGCCTTAGTGGTATGGGCGTGTGCTTAGCGCGTCAGGGACTCAACAAAATTTTCGTGTTGTTTCTATTGGTTAGGGCAATTTGGTCCGATCACCCATTTGTCTGAAAAATAAGATGATCCATGCGTCGGATGGGCATGTAAAAGTCTGTCCACCCACCGACCTGCATTGGACCAGCGTGGTGGGATACGGTCCATAAACACCCTAATGGAGAAGCGGAGGCCTATGTCCAGCTGTGGACTTATAAAGGCTGATTATGAATCTAAATTGGCCTAGATAGAAGGATTATGTGTTGTTGTCATTATATTAATTTGGTCATAACAATAACAGGCCCACTAACTCAGATTTAAAATTAAAAAAGCCGACGTGTTAGTTAAAAAGTTTATTCGATCATATTTAAATCTGAAATATGTGTTTTTTGTTTAGTTTTTGTTTTTTTTTTGACCTAATTGTTTCGATTGACTTTACCTATCATCATCATCATCATCGTCGTCAGCCCGTGTCAGTCCACTGCTGGACATAGGCCTCCCCTAATGCAAGCTACCGCTTCAGATCTTCGGCTGTTCTCATCCAGCCCACACCGGCCACATTACCTGTGCCCGATGTGATTATTTATAATTAAAAAGCAACAAACTAATATCTATGACCTAAAAAGTAAGTGTCTTAGTAATCCAATAAATAAATAGTTTTT
The DNA here is from genome assembly GCA_029286875.1 of Lamproptera curius. Classification (NCBI taxonomy): domain Eukaryota; kingdom Metazoa; phylum Arthropoda; class Insecta; order Lepidoptera; family Papilionidae; genus Lamproptera; species Lamproptera curius. Next base: position 277,957 of record JAGSMT010000099.1, read on the forward strand.
TTTTTTTCAGTAAAGATCCCCGTCCTGGAAATACCCACGGACCAAGGCGACAAATATCTATTTGAAAGTGTCGTGATTTGCGACTATTTGGACGAAAAGTACGCGAGGAATCCGTTGCACTCCAGGGATCCTTATGTGAAGGCGCAGGACAGATTACTTATAGAGAGATTCAACGAGGTGAATACTACCAATCGTTTTTTTTTATTTTTATAAGTAATACACTGATTTTTCAAGGGCAGGGAGTATATCTTACCATCAGGTGAACTTCCTAAACATCTCGTCGCATTATAAATAGTGACAGTAAACTAAAATTTAATAAATGATTCTTCAATCGAGTGTGGAAGTTATAAAAACGTCATCAAAACTGACAAAGTTCGGCGTATTCTTTACTTACAATATACACAACTGCAATAGCCAATGTTTCGCATCTTTTAAAAATGGTTAAAAAATTAATAAATACAGAACCCACCCACTTGCAACTGTAGCGCCACCAGTATATCGAATTTAATACGCGTATTTTATTGTTCATATAAATATTAAAAATAGAATTTTTGAACTTTTAAAAAATATTGTTTTTATAATTTATAACAGAGCTCTTTGGAAAAATGTCCGCTTTTGGACACATAAAAGCGTATTTTCTAAGCCTTGAAAGTTATATTATATGTCATAGACTATACTACCATTTATGTGCCAAAAAAATTATAGAAAACAACGCAGAAGCGCCATACGTACGGTATTATGATTAGAGAATTGTCACTCTGTGATTGACATCAATAACCGCCTCCGTAGCCTGGTGGTGTGGGCGTGTGCTTTAGAAACCGGAGGTCGTGGGTTCGAATCCTGCGGGGACTCAACAAATTTTATTGTTGTTTCCTAGTTGGTTAGGGCAATTTGGGCCGATCAACCAATTGTCTGAGAAGTAAGATGATCCATGCTCGGATGATGCAGTAAAAGTCGTCCACCACCAACGATTGGACCAGGTGGTGGAATAGTGTCCAAAACCCCTGGTAGGGTGATATGGTCCAAAACCCCCTGGTGGATAGGGGTGTACTAAGGGAGGCCCTATGTCCAGCAGAGGACTATCACAGGCTGATGATGATGATGATGAATGATGATTGACATCTCGGTGATAGTTCATCAATAACAACGCTAGAAGTGATGTCGCCAATTCGTTGCTATGAGTTAAGTTATTTACATGAGTTCTTTTTTTGGCATAATATATATAAAATAATGCAATATATACATTTATATATATGTTTAAATATTTTTAATTCCAGTTAATAAAAGGCAGCCTCGAGTGTTTCGACACAAATTTCGCTTTCGGCAGCGACCAGATTATTCAGACCCTAAATATCTTCGAAAAGGAGCTGGCGGCCAGAGGTAGGTTATTTTATAATCTGTATTCTTAAAATTTATTAATATCTATTGAAAAAAATAAAAGGAGGTTTTTCCGGGAGACCAGCAAGAAAATTACATACGTTTCAATTAAATACTTCGAGAAATGCATTAGAAATTTATTTCATATATTTGTATTACCGATTTTATTATTTCAACCGCCTGCTCCCTAAATGGAGAAGGCTTGCATTAGGCCGCCTTATGTCCAGCAGTGGACTAACACAGGCTGATGATGATGATGTACGATTATTGTAAATTTATTTTATTTATCTATTTTTTTTTTGAGTTTATACCAATTTTTATAAAACTTTATTAGTCATAGTTATCAATTTTTATAGAATAAACTTAGACTTTAAATTCGCGACACCTACACGCTCATAGAAGTACATCTGTAGCTATGCAACTGACGTTAAACATTATTTGTGTGTGTTTGACATTAAATGGTTTTAAGTGAAAAGTTTAAAGTCCAAACATTTACACATACCATATTTCAATGATGTGTTTTAATTTACGTACTTTGGAAACAGTCGCAAAAAGAGGCGAAATTATCAAATTTTATTGATAAAAGTTGTATTTTCTCTCCTGTTTGTATCTAGGCTATCATAAACAGTTCTTTTAACTGTTTAGTGTTTTAAAATCCGTGACTTTATAACTTTTTCAGGCACAAACTATTACGGAGGCAACAGGCCCGGAATGCTGGACTACATGATATGGCCGTGGGTTGAGAGGTTGTACCTCCTCCGTTGTGTGAACGAGAGGCGGTTCGACGAGAAACGCTCGCTGTTTCCAAATTTCGTGAGTGTACACTCATTCATTTCATTCATTCATTCATTCATCATCAGTCCTTGATAGCCCACTGCTGGACATAGGCCTACCCTAATACACCCTTATCCGTTAGGGGGATTTGGACCGTATCCCACCAAGCTGGTCCAATGCGGGTGGACCGACTTTTTTACATGCCCATCCGACGCATGGATCATCTACTTTCAACACATTGGTAGATCGGCCAATTGCCTAACCCAGTGAAACAACAATGAAAATATGTTGAGTTCCAGCAGGATTCGATGCCACTACCTCCGGTTTCTAAAGCACACGCCCATACCACTAGGCTACTGAGGTTACAAGCGACAAGAGCCATTGACTGAGGCCCTACTACAACAAAATGGAGCACAGTGATTTTCACGTGCCTGGTTGATCTATATTTGTTATTTTTTAAGAAAGGAATATAACGTATTTATCAGTGTCTGTGTCCATACTACAAGTTGCTAGTTTAGTACTTAGATGATGTTGATATTTCAATAAATTACTAGGGACTTGGGTTATGAAATGCAGCCGAGAGGTATAAACGAAACATCGCTTCCGGCTGACATAGCTTTGATTATTATAGAATAGCATCGTGCCTTATGTGTATATCTATAATATATTAATATAAAGAATTACAGTGCGACTGGGGACAATCGCTGTATAGTAAGAACACGCATTCGTGAATACTGAAATTTAACAGTGCCATTAGTATTATTAACATACTATATATAAAGTGGCTATTAAGTCTTTGAGCATCCTGTATGAAGAACTTTCAGAAAAAAATCTAAGTCATGGATTTAAACATACTTGAATATTGTGATATGTCCATTCGAGCACTTGAATGAGATTCAGAGTAAGATATTGATGGATAAATATATATATGATATATTATTATATATATATATATATATATATATATATATATGTATATAAATAGATTTCTTAAAAATAATGTAACGAACGACAAACAGATCTAAAAACTAAATCAGGGCAAATTTCATTTGAACACCTGTATAAAAAATAAGGTGAGGTGAAGTGAATTTTACTCCACCTGTATGTCCGTAGCTCTTGCAATACCAAGTAAGATATGAAATTTATATAAGTAACCCATAGCAACAGATTGAAGATAAAGGCAGCTACTTTTCTGCCGTTTTTACTATTTACGTAACTTTTGTATCTTATTTTGCTGTCTTATATTTTAATATGGCTGCCACTAAACTTGAACTTTGAGCAGCCTGTATACTACCCAACTCTTATGGTTATCAGAAACAGAATGTACGTATAAAAAACTTTAGACTATATGAACACACAAACACATAATTTGTAACGACCACCCTAAAATATATAAAAACCTATGTTATATTTGTAAATAAATTATAAATCCTTTTTAAGAAATATAACTTCATAGGAAAAGGGTTTGAGAGATTGTGATATGCCATTTTAAAATACATATATATTACACTATAACGGGTTCAAATATTGAGCAGGAAATTCAAATAAATATATGCCATGTACCTGTAACTATATGAATTTACGTAAAAAAACTGTAATGTCTAACTCAATTAGCGCCAAAACGTCGGCCACTCCTATTGGTTGAACACCGCGTGGGGATTCAAAATGGCCGCGTTCCAGCAATATGGACGCGTTCACTTTTGGCGCCCTTAATGATTGACATTAGGTTTGTATACATTTATTTGTTTGTTTCCTAAAGATCTTTATATTATATTGCACAAATGTATGAATGTTTGAGATACTGAGGACACGGACAAACTCCATGTCCTCATTACATTACACTTTATGTTAGTACAGAGTCCCATCCGCTTGAGTAAAATGTATTGCTTTATTACAAATACTTAGACAACCAGATTTAAATGTATTAAATATATTGTAAGGCACATTAAAGGAAGTGCCTTTCTGGATTTAATCTATAACCAATATCACAACTAGAATTATCTCTATTTTAATTTTTTAAAAATATCTGTAATAAAAATACATTTAAATACAGAAAAATATATAAAGAAAGCGATATATAGAAGAGAAATGAATAATGAATAAAAACTGTGTTCATGCACTTTATTATTAGTAAGAATTATATATGCATATTAGTATATATAGTAATAAGTAAAAGCATATTTATTTGTTTTAAGATATGTTTACTTAAATTATGTTATTTTTTTTCTGTATTTTCGTTTTGGAATCTTACATTTAAATCTCAATAAAATTTTATACCATATATATCAAACATTAAATTATTAAGCTTAATGAATGTAGAAGATATATGAAGGTAGAGAAAGGCTATTATACTCTAAAAAAAAGGGAAGATCTTTGTAACTAATTATATATATTTTTGCATAAGAGAAGTTGGTTTTTATATTTAAAGTTGTTTCAGATTATCAGTTGTAACTTTCAATAGTCTAGCCAAATGACACTCTGACTTAATTTATACAATATAACTAATAGCAACAAACATATGCTGTTGTATGAGAGCCGTTGCTCGGTGATTGACAAATTTAGAAGTATGACAACACTAAATATAAATTATATCCGTGTTTTCTTTGGTCCATGTATGGGTTTAAATAGCTTTAATGTAGCTATAAACTAAATAAAAAGTAGGGCAATTTCTTATCTTTTGCTCCTAATCGTATTTATTTAAAATCTATCAAATGTTAATTCCAAAAAAAAAACTTATTTTTAAAAATTTATTGTAAAAAATAAATGGATTATTTTTAACTGTGCCAGAAGATTTGCTCGTCTCTTTTTTATTCTTCTCATACCTTCATCAGGACCTCGTGAGAAGAGAGAGGTTCTACTCGAAAAAAAAAATGCGATTAGGCGTAAAAGTAAAAAATTACCTGTTGTTGTATGTACTAATGTTGAGTTCGTGTCCCTTTTGTGTGTTATTCATTTTATTAGCCCTGATTTAGCAAGACTTGTAGATGTCTTTAATAGCTGAAAAATTTAGTAATTGCATTCTAATTATATATATATATATCATAGCTGGACCCTGTTAATTCAAGTAAAATTTGGATATAAAAGCACTAATATATCTATCTACTTGACGTAGTTACCATGTAAGAAAAGTAATATTTTTGCATCTTAAATTAACTATTACGATTGTGATAAAGACAAAACCTTATTATATATGTATATTTCAATAATTAATGATAAAGTTTAGCCAATTTAGATTTGAAATAACAAAATGTAATGTCAAACACTAATACCACGTTTTCATTGGGCAAACCGCGGCCATTTTGAATTACCACGCGATGTTTAACCTACGAGTGTGCGCGATTTTTTGGCGCCAATTGATTTTGACATTAGACTTACTTTGCTATCTCAAAATTGGCTAAAGTATATTATTTGTGGGAATTTCTTTATAGACTAACATATATAATTGAAAACCAGATATATATTAACGATACGCAATATATTTTGCACAGCACATTATTAACGATTATTTTCGAAAACTTACAAATTTTTGGCTCAAAATTTTATAAAATGGTTATTGTTATAACAAACATTATCTTCTTTTCTTATTATTACTTTATGTGTTAATATTTTTATACCTACTATTATTGGTTTTGTAAACGCATTTAAAATATTTTTAGGTTTTCCTTTATTACTTATTATACACTTAGTATATAAAAAATTGATTTATGAAGATTATATTGTATTTACTTTTTATTTATTTTATATATAGATATGATCTTACAGATTTTTTTGTGAATCTTTTATTTTATTATTTAGTTAGTTTTTTTTCTTTATATAAGTACTATTTAAATTAATACACTAAAACTACTAAAGATTAATTGGTGTCGAGGTTTTTGCACTCATACCAATGTGTTAAAGGTGTAATATAAGTTGAAACTTAAGTAATAAGTTACAATTATCATAAAAGTATAAGTAAAATGTAGCGAAAATGTTGATTTTATCGCATGAATGATATATCGCACTTGCACAATGAATCTTAATGTACTTAAATTTTAACTGTGCGCAAACTGTACAACTTTTCATTTGTTTATTTATGTATTTTTTACAATTGTAATTGTAAAATCTTGAGTTGTCAATTGTATTGGGTATTAAAATGAGTAATTTGGCTTAAAAGTCTTGTTACCAGGCCTTAAAATCTTGTTTAAAAAGTTTTAGCGGCCAGGGAATAGACAATATTGGTATGTTGGCATTATTATATATAATCTACATCGGTATATATTGAAACTATTGTTCGAAAATAATTTATGTCATGTAGTATAAAAATCTTGTCCATAAAAGATTCTTTAATAAACTGTTGTACGTCTTTTATAAACGCGTCTTTTTATTTATTATAGCAATATGGATCAATTTAGAGCTTTGACGTTATTCACATTTCTGCTTTCTTTTTTCAATGGTGCGTCAAATGATTTTTCTTGTTCATTCCTTTCGCTCTTGGTCATATATTACATACAACAACTAAGCATTGAAGAAGTAAACGTTTAATAAAATTATTCATCCCCCTTTCCTTGTCGAAAAAATCATACTGTTATTATTAATTCTTGCATTCTATATGGTATATATACACATGAAGCAAAGTTAAATAAACCTAACATATGGTATTTTTCATATTACATTAGAAGGATAAAAGTTTTAAAGTTGTGTTTAGTGTACAAAAAAAAAATGCGTGCTTATAAAATACACATGTCAAGAACTCCTTTGGCAAACTAAAATAAAAATAATTAAAGAGGGAGAGAGAGAGACAATATGAATTATTAAAACACCTTTATTTTATATTGTTTAAAAAATAAAACAGTAAAATCTCAGATCGTGAATGTTAAATTAAAAATCCTCGGGATTTATTGTAAATAGTAAAAGATACTTAATTCAAATTTATACAAAATCATGGTAAATTAATTACTACTAAAGGAATTCTATTTTTATAATAAAAATTTAGTGATTAGAATTTATAATATAATATCTATATCTATGTATATATAAAAACAATTGCTGTTCGTTAGTCTCGCTAAAACTCGAGAACGGATGAACCGATTTAGCTAATTTTGGTCTTGAATTATTTGTAGAAGTCCAGGGAGGGTTTATAAGGTCAATAAATATTAAAATGTTTCTATTTAAATAAAAATAACAACAATGTTTTACCGTTTAGAGAACACAATAAGGGCAGTTTAAAATTTGTAACTAAGAAGATTTTATAGCTTTCTGACATCTTATTTGTTCTGAGAAGTTAAAAAGAAAATAGAACTGTCTATCACATTATTTTTATGCAGAGTGATAAATCTTAAATTTTAGTCACAAAATGAATTGAAAGCAACCATATTAATTGACAACTAACTAATATTTTGATCGATCCTTGATGCAGTACTAAATCCGCCAGGATTATTATTTTATATTTTATGCTATTATTTTATATTTTATTCAAAATAATTTATTGAAATCTCAAATGACAAATTGTAAATAAAAGTGCCACGCGTTTTGCTTTCAAGTTCATTTCGAGTTTTGAACATTTTGAATGGCACTATACGTGATGAGACGTTTGCTATATCCCCTGACTCTCTCGCACTTTCAACATTAGCTTGTTTTCTACTCTCTATGGTTATTTGGTTCATTCTACGTTCTCTCTTTCTTACTCTCTCTCAGTCGGTCTCAATCGCTCTCTCCCATTCTTCGACAAAAGAGCTGCACATCTTCGTGACGGTAAATTTCAATTCATCCGTAAAAATTTTAGCCTCATGCGTCTAAAGGAGTTCCGCTTAAAAAATTACATTCATAAAGAAAATCTTACTTAAATAAAATAGTTTGTGAAAAGTAACTGAAACTTAATGTATACCAACATAAAAAATGACTAATGAAACTTTTTATTTTAATCTAGCTAGTGAGAGAACATAGGTTAAAAAGAACAAAATTGTCCATGGTATGTACTAAACCAGTTCTAAAAAGAAAATTTCAATAAAAGCGCATAATATCAATAGATTCCCCATCAATACATTTTATTTCTACACGACCGTTTTGGGAAATGCCACCGCTGTGCCTATTCTCCCGCAAATCAGTAGTGTATGAACACTACCGCTTTCCGATTGTAAGGAATCTTAATAACTGGGTAAACAAATAGTAACTTACTGTGTCTCAGGTCAGGGAGCGTTTAAAAGCGTCTTACGCTGCGTTACTTATGGCCAAGGCGTATCCCTTATCCCTTACCCTTAGGTAAATGTCCTGTTACGCTCATCACCTTTAACAATTAAATACTAATGCTCGGAATTAGTAGTATCCCAATTGTTTCACGGACACTCCATAAGCGAAGAATAATCAGTTATAATGATATATTTTGCTATGATGTGTTTGTTGATTATCGGGGATTTACTTTCGGGTAAATGGATATCACAATTGATCAAGTTACATTTACTAAAACATGTAAATTTGTTATTGTATAACACCTGTCCACGCGGAGGGATTGCTCTCTCAAGTAGAAGAGAGACAGATGTCGAACGCTGCCGAACGCGGAGTCCAATTGTGCTGTTATGTCGCTCCTACCGCGTTTTCGCTTGCACTTCGAGTCTTAAATGGAAGGTAGGAGCGAGGAACGAGGAAACGCCCAATGAGTCATGTTTTTCGTGCGTGCAGCCTGCTCCATCGAAATATAAGACGTTGTCACGTCAAAAAAAATCAGTATGATTCAGAGACCATTTTGTCACTTTTTTTTTATGGCTTACGCAGGCAGACGAGCAGTCGAGCTACCTGATAGGAAGTGGTCACCGACACCCATATACATTGGCAATCCCAGTGGTATCGCCAACGCGCTGCCTACCGTGAGACAGGGTGTTAAGTCTCGTTTACCCAGTAAATACGCTGGCTACGGTGCCCTACAAACCGGAACACAGCAGTGTTTTCACACTACTGCTTCGCGGCAAAAATATGCACCGCGGTGGTACCCACCCAGACGATCTCCTGTAAACAGGGGACCTACCACCGGTATATTTTATATCTGGTGATTATAAAAGATAACTATTTGCTTTGCGTCATGGTTATTGAGTCACTTAAAAGTACCCAGAAAGAGATGGTCTATGGTAACTCTCGCATAAGCTTGTTTTTCGTTGAATCAATATCAGTTATGTAAGTCTAATTTTTTTTGTATGCACATTATACAAATAAATTGAGTCACTCACTTATCTAATAATACTACTACGAATAGAATTAATTATATTGATATGCATTTGAGCCATTTTTATGAGGACAACAAAGTAGAAAAATATTAAATTATTGCAAATACTAAACGCCTGACCACAGTTTAGAAATGAAGTATTCCTAAACATAAGTTAGATAAACAATGCAAATATGTCACTGTCAAGTGTCAGTTAAGCCCAAAGGGTACATATTTCCGAACACAAGATCTCCTTGCACTATGTTTCAAATCTAGTCAACTAATAAAATCAATTTTCTATTTATTACAATAATATTTAAAGAGAAAAATGCCTCTTATACGTTCTGCCAGCTTTAATCTTTTCGTGGAAATTATGATTCGAATAGCCTTGCTTTCTTTATTCTGGTAAGATGGTACCATATGGTTTATAAACTACTATCTTTTGTTGTTTTTTTCATGTATTTTGTATCGATTTATTGAACTATAGCTTTTTGCAAATTTCATATACATGCCAAATACTGAGCCAGTGTAAATAGACTCGGTTTCATTTAGGATATTTTAATACGATGTCTTTTTTCAAATTGTGACTTGTTTACCATTTCGACTGCTGATTATTTAGAGTTTTATTTGGTGATAAGAATTACACGTTCACTATTGTTACAAAATAACCTTGAGATAGAATACGAAAGCGTCGGCGTTCGTTTTTTTAATTGTTCTTTACAACACAATTGTAAAATCAAAAAGCTTGCAATTAAATAAGCAATTCCAGAATTATTTTTCATAACTTGCAATTAACAAATGGAATATACTACTTTTTCTAAACTTTCTGTTGTTGATCTTATGTTTAAGCTTTTATATCATTCTTAAGGTTTCTTTTTATTTAATTAATGGTTATATAAATTCACATACATATTAAAGGTTTCTCTTCTCAAAAGATGTTGCATTTATATTCCTGTACATACATGCTCTTACTCTTACTTATACTCTTTTTTTAATATAGCTCAATTTTTAATTTTTATAAGAAAGGCACTTCTAAAAATGTTGCTGTGTATATTAATATGATAATCATAAATGCTGCCACCAGATGTGTTAGTTCCTAAACAGTTATTGTGCTAATACTGTTTAGGAACAAACTAGTCTGGTGGCAGCATTTATGATTATCATAAAGCAAATCTAATATGTCCTTATTAAAATTATAAATAACCATGTAAAAGTAATATTGTTAATATTACTATATAGTTAATTATAATCTGTATAAGAAATCGGTATTAATATAATATATAGCTTATATTTTATAGTAGATCAGTGCTCCAGCTTTGCTAAAAAGTCCTGTGTTCAAACCCTGTATGTACTGACAACAATAATGTTCCTTTTCAAAATTTAAATTACCGACTAATATCACAACAAAAATCAAATGGTTTTGAAATGTGTACAGAAGTTTATTGTTATAAATGAGGTTCATTGGCTAATTATTTATTAAATATTTCAGCTACATGGAAACAATGCCTCCATACATAAGAGTCATTCTACCTTCTGAACTGGAGAATGACTGCAAATATCCGAGGAAAGAGTCTTATGTTCCTGGCGGGGCATTGTGGGCTATAGTGCTATCAGTGCCTTGTTTATTGTCTCTACTCGCTTGGGGAGCCTGTAATGACTGTAATGATGCATTTGAGGTATGTGAAATTAAATGTAACGCTATTTTAATTATTTATTACATTGATATTAAATTAATTATGTGTACATAAGGCTATCTTCGCAGGGGATGAGATATCTGTGCAGGAAATGTTATAGAATAAGATAATACTATATAAAGAGTAACACTGGAACTGAAGAGTGTAACATTTTAATACATTTAAATATGCAACCTGTTGTTTGCCATAATTAGGTAATAAATATTTTTTGTAGGTAGATAGCAGCAGTGTTTTGCATACACCTTGATCTGTGTTCAAGCTTGAAGGATAACATAGATAATGTATTAACCAGTTACATAAGGTATAAAATTTTGTTTTAGTGTAATAAGTGACATTTCACTCATTACCCATAAAACTCAATTTCTATAGGCCAATTTCTGATAAAGAGTGATGGGGTTCTAATATATCACTTACTAAATGAAGTTTGCTTATATTGTGGGCTTGGCAAATAAAGATTTCTTTTATACTTTATGACATTTAATGAAATTTATCGCATATGAAATATGTAAGAAATATAATATACACAGTATATTATTAAGCTCCTTTTATTGTACAACTACACAAATAAATAAAATTGGAGTGTCTGTTTGTACTGCTCTCTACTATATGTATATGGATGTGTATATGGTACACATAACAAAATACATATTTTTAAATTTTTTGTCTGTCTGTCTGTCTGTTTGTTCTGGCTAACCTCTGGAACGGCTAGTCCAATTTGGACAGGACTTTCACTGGCAGATAGCTTATGTAATAAGGAGTAACTTAGGCTACTTTTATTTTAGAAAAATAAAGTAATGTTGCAATATCTAAGTACTGTTCAGTACCGCGCGCAGCTCACGCCCATGCCACCACTGTGCCCTCACGTCGGACGCCTACCACTACTTCTCCCACCAACGAATCAAAACAAAGAAACGAAACAAAGGCTGCCTTAAATGATAATAATAATAAAAATGTCATGAACAAAAAGAACTAAAGAAACTAAAAAAATGTTTATCTAGTTTTTTATTACATTCCATGCAGATGAAGTCGCAGGCACAGCTATTGCAACATGTAATTTATTACTTCCATTGCCATGGATGACATTGTTAAAGAGAATTAGATATCTTCTTTGACCCAGTTAAAGTCTGTCGAAATTTCTATTTTAATAGTTCTTATATTGGTTATGTCCTATAGAACAATATATGTATTATAATGCAAATAATATTCGCATATTACTCTTATATTTCCATGTAACAAGACAAACAATCTATACAATGAATATGACAAACATTAGCAAATGCTAGTTTCTCAACGTGACAGTTTGCAAACTGCCATGCCAATCAACGCCAAGTAGCCAAGTAACAAGATAATGTAGTAAAATGTTGGTTATATACTAAGACATGATTCATATATTTATTTGCCATATGACATACTGACTGATGTCATAATTTGAAATGATATTGATGTTAACAAAGCCCATTTAGAAACATAAATCGAGCCTGAAGTGAATTAATTCTTACTGCTGTTGTAGAGGTTTGGCTTTTGGTGGCGAAGAATTTTTGTAAATGTCACCTGTCTGGCATTCAAAATATGGCCTACTGTCGAATAGCAGTCACTATGTATGACTGATACAATGTCAGAAATTTGTTTTTTTTTTTTTAACTTTTATTTTCAAAGACTCTGTGCCTTTTTTAGTGCCATGGCCAATGGTATAGTGTTATTGACAATAATTATATTGCATTCAAACAAACAGCCACCAAATCCATCTAAAACAATATCACTTCAGGTTGAGGAGATGTATACTAAGTCAAGTCTCGGTTTCTCAGTGAGTATGCTAGCCATCACAAAATTAACAAAATAAAAACCCGTCAGTGGGCCATAGAAAGAAGCTATCTGAATTTAAAACTAAAAGACTAAATTAAAAATACTGCTATAAGAGACAACCAAAGCAAGAGACATTCTTAAACAAATAATGAAATTAAAGTGGATGTAGGCAGGTACATACAAAGAGTAACTGACAACAGATGGTCTCAAAGGGTTACTAATTGGCATCCCATATATAAGAAAAGAAGAAGAGGCGGACCTGTCAAAAGATGGAGCGACGATATAGAGGAAGTAGCTGGAACACTATGGGCGAGGGTGGCTCAAGACAGATCTTGTTGGAGTGGTTTGGAGGAGGCTTTTACCGCTTTAGGCGGCCCTTAAAATTAACTTAACACTAACATAATTTAATTAGACATAAGTAATACTAACTGAACTAATAAATCAAATAAAATTTTGTCACTGTCAATGTATGAGGGATAAAATAAAGCTTTTTATTATAGGCACCGAGGTGATACTTTTTTAGTTGGTCACTTGATAAATGGGAATAGGTAGTAATAAAAATTTGCTAGGAAGCAGTAGTTTATTCATATTTATATGGTTTATTTACAGATATTGCTGTCTTGGTCTCTCGCCTTGGGTGTAAATGGTGTATTAACAGATACAATGAAATTAATAGTCGGTAAGTTGAATGTATAGATAGTGTGAAAAAATGTTTTCCAACATAATTTTTGGAAATGTTCGTATTTATCGTGCTCTCTTAAATGGTTTTAATACTTATACATCTCTTTATTATACAATGATATCGTTTTTATTAACATTTGACACTAAACAATAAAGTTTCATATTAATGAATATGACAATATCACGCATTTAGTATGATCATTTATTGCCAGTTTGGGTGTCGAAATTAATTTCTCACTCATCATCATCATCATCATCTGCCTGTGTAAATCCACTGCTGGACATAGGCCTCCCCTTATCCATCAGGGGGCTTCGAACCGCTGGTCTATCCCACCACGCTGGTCCAATACGGGTTGGTGGGTGGACCGACTTTTTACATGCCCACCCGACGCATGGATCATCTTACTTTCAGACAATTGGGTGATCAGCCCAAATAAAAAAAACCCAACTAGGAAACAACAATGAAAATTTGTTGCATCCCCGCAGGATTCGAACCCACGACCTCAGGTTTCTGAGGCACACGCCCTTACGACTAGGCTACAGAGGCAGTTAATTTCTCACTTCATCAATATTATTCTTTAATTTTTAGGTTTGCGGTCTTTTTAAAATTCGTAGGACTCCTTTACAGGAAACGTTTTATCAACGCGTTGCTCGCTTTCGCAGAGCAGTAGTGTATGAACACTATTGTTATCTTCCCGTTTCAAGGGCTTTAAATTCATCGTAATGACTTGGTAACGAAACACAACATACCAAGTCTCAGAATGTCGTGCACATTACAGGCGTACGCTGACATCCTTACTGCATCTTTACGCTCAGGTCCTATTATTTAGCAACAGATATACTTGCTGGCCATCTCGGTTCTTTAGTCAGCTCAACGATAAGGGAAGTTGGCCTGGTGGTAGGTTATGAGCTCTTCCTATAAAGGTCGTTAGATTTCATCATCATCATCAGCTGTGTCAGTCCACTGCTGGACATAGGCCTCCCCTAGTGATTAGATTTAATTATATTACATTTACTAACGGTTTAAACTGTCTCCGTAGCCTACTGGTATGGGCTTGCGCTTTAGAGGTCGTGGTTTATATCCTGCGAGGACTCAACAACTTTTTAATGTTGTTTCCTAGTTGGTTAGGGCAATGCGATCTGATCACTCGATTGCCTGTACAGTAAGAGGATCCATGCGTTTGATGGGGATAAAAAAGACCTATTCGGCTCTCGGTAAATTAAATATTAAAAAAATTTAGAGTATTAAATTGAGTTCTATTGTTATGGTCTACTTTTTCTTTACCACAGGACGGCCCAGGCCTGATTTCTTCTACCGTTGCTTCCCCGATGGTGTGGAGTCACCGGACTTTCAATGCACTGGTGATGCAGCGGACGTTATGGAGGGCAGGAAGTCGTTCCCCAGTGGGCATAGCAGCCGTGAGTATTACCTAATTAACTTGTTATAGTTTAAATTATTTAGTTTAATATAAATTTGATTTATTCAGTCTATTTGATTTTTGTATACTGACCTCGCATGTTCTTCATCATCAGCCTGTGATAGTCCACCGCTGGACATAGGCCTCCCCTAGTACACCCTATCCATTAGGGAGTTTTGGACCATATACCACCACGCTAGTCCAATGCGGGTTGGTGGGTGGACCGGCTATTTTACATGACCGACGCATGGATTATCTTACTTTTTAGACAATTGGGTGATCGGCCCAAATTGCCATAATTAACTAGGAAACAACAATGAAAATTTGTCGAGTCCCCGAAGGATTCGAACCCATGACCTCCGGTTTCTAAAGCACACGCCCATACCACTAGGCTATGGAAGCAGTTTTATTTCAATTTATTATACTTATTTAATTCAATTTATTGTCGTTTTTTATTGCAAAGCGCCATTAGTCGGACCTTGAGAGTCAAGAAAGAGAGTGCATCAGTGTGAAAACTTATGTACATAGTTCACTATTATACATTCAGAGTAGATGGCCGGTGGTTCTAACTAGAAAATAATTATTATCGATATTAGATTATTACGCATATCAAATCCACTATTTTATTTTGGATTCTTCGCTTAGTTATACGTATTTGTTCCCGACGTTTCGGACTCTTTCCCACTATATCTATCTATATTAATTAACATATAATCTTATAAATTTTATTGTTATTTTCAGTGTCATTCTGCTCCCTTGGCATGGCGTCCCTCTGGCTCTGCGGCCGTTTGGGTGTCCTGTCACGCAGGAGGGGGAGTGGGGTTCGAGTAATTACCACTGTGTTGCCACTAGTTATGGCGCTGTGTGTTGCCCTCTCCAGGAGCTGCGACTACCACCACCATTGGCAAGGTGGGTGGACAGATTAAATAAGCTTTAAAATATATGGATGTCTAATGTTGAACTAGTCGGCGTTAAAAAGGTACTCTTGGTTAAACATAGCGTGGAATTAAAAATGTCTGCCGTCTACCAAACTCAAGAATCCATCAAACTAATGGCGCCATAAGCAATAGTTGACAATTTAAAGCTAGGGGTGTGAATAACACTAATTTACTAATTGTTCGACCTGAATCTAATGTTGTTATTATTTCATAAATTAATTCAAGAGTTCCTTATATTTGTATATGGTAACATTTAATTATTTTTTTTAAATATTCGTGGAGCCTCAAGTAATTCGAAAATTCCAATTATTAGATTTAAATTTCGAATCAAATATTGATATTCGATTTAAAGTATTTACATCATCAGCCTGTGATAGTCCACTGCTGGACATAGGCCTCCCCTAATACACCCCATAACCATTATGGGGTTTTGGACCGTATCCCACCACGCTAGTCCAATGCGGGTTGGTGGTTGGACCTACTTTTTACATGCCCATCCGACGCATATTACTTTTTAGACAATTGGGTGATCGGCCCAAATTGCCCTAACCGACTAGGAAACAACAATGCAAATTTGTTGAGTCCCCGCAGGATTCGAACCTACCTAACCTAACCTCTAAGGCACACGCCCATACCACTAGGCTACGGAGGTAGTCAATAGCCTATTAACAGTAACTTGTTAACAGCCTATTAAGTGATGGAATTTACGAAAAAAGTCGGGCACTGCTATTGGTGAAACATCGTGTGACGATCAAAATGGCCGCGGTGCACCAATGAGGACGCGTTCGCTTCAGGCGCCATTGGAGTTTGAAATTCAAATTCAAACGACTTTATTCAACTTAAGAACGATTAACTCACTTTATTCATTCACGAGAAACTAACACCGGTTCGGAAAAACTCATTAAAACGATAAATGAACGCTTACATGAAAAAGTCTGAGAATAAAATTACTTTACGGATTTTATCGCGTTTATTTTACATTTTAAATTCCCGACGTTTCGAACACTTTCCAGCCGTGTTCGAATTGTTGATGATGAATTTGTATAATATTCGCGCAAGCAATAGAAATAACTAAAAGTCTGAGAAATCCCGAAAGCCTAGTTTGATATCAGATTCCATTATCATCAGCCTGTGTCAGTCCACTGCTGGACATAGGCCTTCCCTTCATGTAAATTCTATCTTTGAAACAGCTAAACTTTCTTTCTTTCTTAATTGTCGCCTTGTGCTTTTATTTCCCAACCTTTATTTTTGCTCTGTGGCCAATCCACAGAGAAAATTAAAGGTTGGGAAATTTGGCCATGGTTGTTAATAATACTAATGATAATATCAAAAATAGAGTTAAGAAGCCATACCGCTAAAGATTTAAAATTCCTATATATTTACTCTTTTACCATAGACACATCAACAGCTAAACTATATTTTTTAACTTAAAATAAGGGTCGTGCTAATAAAACAGCCTCCGTGGCCTAGCACTGTTGACGCTTGCTTTATAAACCGGAGGTCGTGGGTTCGAATCGCTGGGAAACAACTTTGGCTTGATCACCCAATTGTCTGAAAAGTAAGATGATCCACCCACCAACCCGTATTGGACCAGCGTGGTGGGATACGGTTTAACACCTCACAATGGAGAAGGCGCGCATTAGGAGAGGCCCATGTCCAGCAGTGGACTAACACTGCCTGATGCTATTGATGATGAATAATTCAAATTCCATTTGAACGATATTGGCACACCAATACTTAATATATCTTTCCACATTACAGACATATTGGTCGGTTCGTGCCTGGGCTTCGTTGTGTCCCTCTTCTGCTATAGGCAGTATTATAACCCGCTGAACTCAGACCTCTCCGGGATCCCATATGTTGTCTCCGGATCAAATGCTGCCAAATATCTTAATGGAAGACCTGATTTTGGACCCACTAAGGACTTGAAGGATGTGGAATCAACTCCACTACTTGGACCGAAGAAAGAAGACAAGTGGATTTGAAGTTACCGCTGAATAGGTATTTCATGTAGTTTTTGATTACTATACACATTAAATACATCCATTTTCGGATTAAGTGTATGGTAAATAACTAATTATTGATTATTTTATTCAGATTTAATTAAATTTTACCTTAATTTTGACGAAAAAAATACTTATTATAAATATTCCTTGTTCACCATTGTGACTGTCGTACTGAAGATTATGTATTTATGCTTAAATGAAATTAGATCTAGCATATTTGTGATGAACACATTTTGAAACATTCACTTAAGGTTCAAAAACATGATATTTTTATTGATTTTATTTGACGACAACGTCATGGTACATTGGTTCAAGGTAGGGAGGACTCGTATACTGTGTCCAGCGCCGCTCACGTTACGCTGTCCATAAAACCATAAGAGAAAGTGAGATACGCTCTTTCTGTGCGGTTGGGCTTTTTAAGAGAAAGAGAGACAAAGAGATGCTTTGCGCCCTTCCTCACTGCGCGCAGTTGGCCTGCTCATGAAGAAAGACAGAGATGCCTTGCATCCTCTCAGTCGCGCGCAGTTGGCTTGCTCAGGAAAGAAAGACAGAGAGATGCCTTGGTCCCTTCACCTGCCGCAGTTGGCTTGCTCAGTGAAAGAGAGACCGAGAATGCCTTTGGTGCCTCTCCGCGCGCAGCTGGCCTGCTCAAGTGAAAGAGAGACAGAAAGAAAGAGGGTTGATCCTTCTATACGAATAAATGTTCACATTACAATCATTCTACCACTAAAAGACGTTGTCACATATCTTTCGACCGTATACCGATTTTACAGGCAACCAATTGTTTTATACTTATGTATAAAGGGTAAAACCACGTTATTGGTTTACTGTCTCATAGTCATGCCTATAAAACATTTTTTTACATGATTTCACAAGCAGCAAATAGTTCATAAAGATTCTAGGCCCGAAATTATATAATTTTATGTATGTTTTAAACTATACTGTTGTCAAATAAGACCATATTTGGAATATAATGAATAAGGCTATTTAAAAAAAAATGGCATCTAAATAGGATGCTTTTAATTTTAAACAGTTACATATTTTAAAAAATAAATGTTTAATATCAAAATTAGAAGCATAATCATACATAGCATTTAACAAAACTAAACTGTGAAGATTTTTGAATGATATTTTAAATCACCTTTTGAAATATATAATCAGAATTGGTAAAATCACTCCGCAAAATGTCTTCCATAGTGTTTCTTAACAAAATTTTCGATTTGGACTTTTGATTATAAATTTCTAATTATAAAAATGATAGTAGTATCAATAATATAGCAATTTTAAAAGTTACCAATCAATAAAAGTTTTTTATTATAACATTTAAAAAAATATATATTTTCTTGTTAATATAATTTTGTATGCTGACAAAAGAAGTAACTTTAAAATCACTTTTGCTGCTGTTTAATATCAATGATAATGCCAATAGTTGATGGTATTTATAGAAATGAAGTCTTAACGTCTAACATAATTGGCGGTTTTAAGTAAAAAAAAGCCTTGAAACGTCAATGGCCATACATTATGGCGCCTTATATGATTGAAATTAAGTGTTTTTAATTTTGCATAAATTCTACATGTCTGTTCTCTTTGGTATCGTAGAGTTTTTGTTAATAATTTACATTTGGATTTTAATGAAAGAGATAATCATATTTCAAATATGAAATATTGTTCTGATGAACAATGAAGGTTATTACTATAATATATATACTAAAATGTATGGGAAATTTTTTAACGTTTTAATATTGAATTTGACAACAAAAAATAAATATATATATATTATTACATTCCAGTGTATGTAAAAAAATAGTTATTTTAAGTAGAATAATTTAGCTTATAAGTGTATTATTAAGAAATTATATTCCTATTTATATAAACTTGGTTTGTATAAAATTTGTCCAAAGGGCTATTTATTGTATTTCATTATGAGTTAGGTTTAAAAGATGTTTTTATATTGTCTATTAAAAATTATATTCGAAAACTTGAGAGCAAAAAGGGCCTTTGTTCCATTCCTTGCCTATTAGGCATTGTTTACTTAAATACTTAATGTCTTATTTGAATCGGCTTTAGTGCCAATTAAAAATTTTGTCGGGTTTTTATTCAATAAATTTTTTTCCACTGATACGATGATAATCTGCCATAAAATTTGTTTATTGTTTCAAAGGAACAGATTAAGGTAGCAGGATTAATACAAAAAAGGAGTTTCAAAATTCCAAATAACAATGTGGAATATTTTTGTTTATTTTATAATAAAGATGAAATGGAAAACATTGTTTTCCCATTTAATGTATCTATTTGAATAAGACACTTTACTGTATATTCATACTTAGTTAACAATGTTTTTTTTACATAATGCAGATGTATGTGTATATTAAATGTTTGAAATGTTTTCTCCCTTTGTATTATAAGATATCATCGAATCATTAAATGATTTGTTGATAAAGCAGTGAGATTTTTTCTTTATTTTAATTGAAAATTTGTAATAGATTATATATTATATTAAATATATTGTTAAAGGAATTGTGAAATGTTATAAAGAATAGTGAGTGATTTGTTTACCAATTTTATTGCTTGATTGCGAAGATACTTAGACATATTGAATAAACTTTGCAGACCAAAGCGAGCGATGGAGCAGTTTTCTAAAGATGTGTTATTTTTATTTCTTATAATATATACAAGAAAAGGAAGATATTGATATAATTAGTCATAATTATGTATTTAAGTAACATTTAATGCTGTGAGATTTTTTTGTAAATTTCTGAAAAGTTATTTTGTGAATTATTAATTATTTTCAATATCAAAGAAAAAATTATTAACAGCAACATTATTCTGTTATTCTCTGCTATGCCTATTATTTTTTGTATATAGAAGTGCATTTTAGTCGGCCATTATAGCAAGTCAAAACAGTCTAAAATTGTTCATAAACACAGCAATTTTAAGTACACTTTTCTTATGATATTAAACCAACTGGAAACCATCATACAAATAGTTCCACATTTAGTTTTTAGCTTACGATATGAGATTATCAATTAGAAAGAATTATAACTTGACAGGATATCTTGATATTTATGCAAAGAAAATAATACTTTGTTTTCTGTGTGTTAATCTCTACTTAATTCCCTAGTCAAATATGTTTCCCTCATTATGATGTAATCATGATTTCAATTGGGTAAATATTTTTTTTAATTTTCATTTACATTTCTACAAGAAAACTGCAATATTTGTGAAGACTATATTTAAATTTTTACTTACTAATGTGATTTTTTTATTATAACTTTGTATTTTTTTTTATTTTTAAGAAGGCTCTGCTTATATTATTTTAGTCATGTGTTATGACCTCAAACTTTTTAATAATAATATAATTTTTAACATTCAGTAGTTACCATTACATACTTAATGTTTAATAGAAATAATTGTTTAACAATTATTTAGTAAGATTTTATAATTTTAGTTTTGGACGTAACATATAATATAGGCATTTATACATTGTGATTGTTTATTTAATATAATTGTGATTCAATAAATTTAGTTTTATTACCAATTATTACCTTCTTCACCTTACTGAAGACTAGTCAATTCAGTCTCGAAATAAACTTTTACTAATCTTATGTCAATCATTATTGGCGCCAAAAGCGAACGCGTCCTTATTCGTTGAGCGCGGCCATTTTGAATCCCCACGCGATGTTCAACCAATAAGAGTGGCCGACTTTTTGGCGCCACTTGAGTTTGACATTAAACATTATAATTATTACACCGCCTCCGTGGTCTAGCGGCACTGGCCCTTGCTCTATAAAGCAGAGGTCGTGGGTTCGAATCCCGCGGGGAAACAACTTTGTGTTATCGCTGTTTTCTAGTTGGTTAGGACAATTTGGGCCGATCACCCAATTGTTTAAAAAGTAACACGATCCATGTGTCGGATGGGCATGTAAACAGTCGGTCCACCCACAAACCCGCATTGGACCAGCGTGGTGGGTTACAGTGCAAAAACCACCAAATGGAGAAGGCGTGTGCATCGGGAGAGGCCTATGTCCGATGATGATTAAACTTTGTTTCCGAATACATACCGTCTCTTAATAAATTAAGATATACATTAAGATGCCGCCTTGTAAGTAATGTCGTTGAAACGATAATCGTCGTATTTTTTCATCGTTTATTTGGTAACCAATTATCATATATCACGCGACTTTCCACTAATAAGAAGACCGTCGGAGTTCATTTCTAAAACTTTAATTCATAGTAATGTCCTCCGAGTCGACTTCGATTACGGCGGCAAATCTACATTACAGATCAGAATATTACACAGGAGATATTATTGTGAACAGCTGTATACGCAAGCACAAGAGTCTACTCTTATAGTCGGTGTAAATATATATACAAGACCCCTTACTTAATAGTTACTAGGGTGATCTGCCAACATTGCAGGAAAACTCGTAATCCACGACCTCCGGTTTAAAAGAGTTGTAAAGCACAAGCCGACAATACTTTGATTCCACATTATATTTGAGTTTAATTTTTAAGAAATATTATGAACTAGCTGTTCCCTGTAACAGCCTCCGTAGCCTAGTGGTATAGGCGTGAGTTTTAGAAAACGGAGGTCGTCACTCAGCGTCTGACATCTCAATGAAAATTAATAACAATAAATATAATATTTCGGACAAATAACACAACATCGTCTAGTCCCAAACTAACCAAAGCTGGTCCTATGGAAACTGGACTGATAAATAAATAGGCTTACCATTTTTAAATTAATGAATACATATTATATAAAAACTGCCTCCGTAGCCTAACTGCCTCCGTAGCCTAACTGCCTCCGTAGCCTAATGGGCATGTGCTTTAGAAACCGGAGGGTTCGAATCCCGCGAGGTCTCAACAAACTTTCATTTTGTTTCCTACTTGGTTAGGGCAATTTGGGCCGATCACCCAATTTTTTGAAAAGTAAGATGATCCATGCGTCGGATGGATGGACCAGCGTAGTAGGATACGGTCCAAAACTCCTTAATGGATAGGGGTGTATTAGGAGAAGGCTATGTCCAGCAGTGGACTATCACAGGCTGATGATGCTAATGATGATGATGATGAGCTGTTGCCCGGCACTTTATCCGCGTGGTATTTACAAAAACTCTTACGAGTAATAAAATAGTATTATAAACCCGTGAAATATGCCATAAATTATGACTTTATCAAGATGTAGTAATAGCCGACTTCTGACCTTGCAACTGATAGGGCGCGATACTCAATTGGCATAGCTGTTATTAAGTTATGTCTAACAAATAATTTTCACCCAAGTCTCTCAAAGGTCTATTAATTAAATCCGGTTTCTCTAACGTTACCTAAAGATATATTGTTTAATAGTTGCCTGCATTTACCCGAACTCCAGATTAGATAAAAATTGGTTGCCTGTAAAATCGGTATACGGGCGAAAGTTAGAAGTGACAACGCCTTTTAGTAGTAGAATGATTGTACGTTAAATATACATTCGTATAATAGGAAGAAGGATCAACCCTCTTTCTGAGATCTCTTTTACTTAAGCAGACCAACTGCGCACGACTAAGAGAGACGCGGGTCTCTCACTTTTTCTTATGGTTGCTTATGGAGAGCGTTACGTGAGCGGCGCTGTGACACAGTTATCGACAGTGCCTCCCTATCTTAAACAAATTTTTAAAACATTGCCACGTCAAAATCTTTGGATTTTATCACGTTACACTACCTGCATTCGTGTGTCAGATTCAGAGAAGGATCTAGATGATCGGGAAGATTGTAAATATGCTTTAGGCGAATAATAAAACAGGCGATCAATAAAACAAAATTACCCATGGCAACGAAGTGCACGCATCATGTTCTTATTGTTGAATCGTTAAGATATCTGTCTCGATTAATAGTCGATTAATAACAACACCATACGCACTCGCTTGCTTGATTTTTTTGTTATAAGTAAAACGCGGTTTTAAAAAACGAAGTGTTGTATTGTAAAAAGCTAATTATCACTAAGAGGAGGATTCCTTAAAGTATAATCCGTACAAAAAACAAATAAAACTGTATTTGTAACCACTACGACCTCATTCTCTTTGGGCACACGTTAAACCTTATATATTTTATACATCCTACACAAAGTATATTTGCAGCATTAAAAAATATCATAAAGTTTTCCCTAACAACGTACTATTTTAAATACATATAAATAAAATGGTCTACTAAAATATTGTATACTTTAAATATATATTATATTGTATTATTTATTAAATTTCGCAGATTATAACTAGTTGGTAAAAATTGCCATCCATGGGTTAGGATCCCTGCTCCCATGGCCCCTTGGTAGAAGATTCTGTTACCTATGTTCATGGGCTGAGACGTTAGTTGCTTTGGGCCAGTAATAGTATGGTCTCCCAGAAGAGTCCAAAGCTTTTGTAGAGGTAGCTAAACATAAGTAACACGATGCACAAAGTCATAAATTCATCGGCAAGACACGTGCATCGTTCCGGAGTCATGCGGCGTATGCAGTATGGCTACCTGTAGCTCTTAGCGAATTGTAACGAGGTTTTAGTATTTATACGCTACAAGTTACAAGTTACAGATTAGGCTTACGACGTCGCTCGAAAATTTTAACCCAGCCTCTTTATTTTTCGACCTGTAACTATAACCAAACGATTTTTTTTGATGGATCTCGTGCTGTGTGGAATAAACCTATTAGAACATAACCGGGTTTGGGGGCCCGTTCCACAGGCGTCGTCTCCCATAAGTGACTTAACTGCACCAAGGCCCCCAGACGGGAGCCTCTGCTTGAGGCCGTCACTTTCTGGTACCTGTTAGCATGCTGAATCGAGGGCTGCCCAGGTGGGCCGACGCCTCGGCTCGATTCAGACACTTTGCAATGATCATTTAAAGCTAGAAGAGCTCTATCTAAACTTTACTACCACTTCTTAAAGCGTTGGCGCTGGGAGAAGAAGTGGCAAGAAACCCAGCAACGCTCCTGTCTAATTTGGTGTTAAGCTACAGTGTCATATAGTAAAGGGTGTAAGATCGACCTCACCGTTGGGGCCGATGTCATGTGTGTGTGTGTGTTTGTACTACACTCTAAGTGTAGGGTGCGTCTGGCTACTGCTAGGTGTCGCTACCTAAGCCTTAAGGGCGGTAATTAAATTCTGTATTTCACAAGAAGGGAAAACCAGCTTATGTGTCGCCGGCGGCGGCGGCGAAATCATCTGCTGCCTGATTGAACTCATCTAGATTAAAAGATCTAGTGATTTTAAAAATAACGCGGCGTTATTGCCAGTGCTGCCATTGCTGTGGCTAGCATGCTGGCACCTTGAGGCGGCGGCGGCCGCGTGCGCTCGAGTCGTCTCCGGCGCTGGCTGTTGCCCTCGGGCGGAACGCAAGCGTTGGAAGGACGGAGGGGTGGGAATGCTGTAGTGTTGGATAGGGTTGGTGGTCGTCTAGAAGAGGCTTCCCTCGGGATTGCAGGGACTCTGCGCTTTGGCGCCAGCCGAGGTAGTTGGCTGTGTGGCCGGGATTGCGGCAGTTAACGCACGCTGGAGGTTCAAAATTGGCGAGGACTTCTTTGTCCTTGGGTCTGGGACAGGATGCGGTGCCGTAGTCCCCAAGGCATTTAACGCAACGGGGGCGGGCGAAACAGTTCCGCGCAGCGTGGCCGAATACTTGGCAGTTGTGACACTGCCCTGGCAAACCGTTAGAATGAGGCCGCTCAAAAGAGAGACGGCTGATCCCACATAGTTGCTCGACATCATAAATGCGCTTGCCTTCCTTGGAGCGCACTAGCGTAACCAGCACCATGCCGTAAGGGCGTTTGGTGCGTGGGTGGTACATGCGTTGTACCGAGAGGCCGGGAATATCTAATTCTTTTATTGCCGAAGTTATCTCCGCGCATGGGATCTCCTTAGGCAGCCCTTTGACCACTGTCTTAGTACGCGCTCATCCGGGAGCCCGAATGTGATATTGTGTTCCTTTTCCTAAGGAATAAGGTCACCTTCCTAAAATCGTCGGAATTTTCGAGCTGTAATTTGATCCTGATTGCTATCAGAGGCCCTCAAATTTAAATCTGTTTGATAGAACCGAGCGAATCTCGACCCACTTCTCCTTCTCGCGGAGGTAAATAGGTGGTGGGCGTTTCACAGGTAGCCGTGCCTGGGAAGGCTGGGACGGCTGGGGCGAGGGCCGGGGAGCTCTAGGATCGGCGGATGGATGGTTGGGGTTTTTGTCGCCTGGGAGGACGACGGTTTGGGAACCTGCTGAGGGCAGGTGGTGGGGATGTCAGGCTTTGCAGCCTTGACAGGTAGGACGGGTGCGGGTGAAGAGGTGCGGACCTTGCGCTTCCTCTTAGATTTGACGGTTTAGAAAGCCGTCGTCTGGATTGGATCTGGAGCTTTGGATTGCCTCGACCTCCATGTCCGATTCCGTGCGGATGCTAACGTCGACATAATTGTCGTCGCTATCGTCCTCAGGGAATGGCCTGGACGGTCCGGGCGTTGAGGTAGGACTAGGGTGGTCGGGAAGGTAGTCGGAAATGAGCATATGTACTGCGTCGGTGAGCTTCATGTATAAATTTCGAAGTGTCGAGACCAAAGCGAGTAGAAAGCTCCCGGTCGACCATTATGCCGATTGTGTCTTGTCTAGCTGAGGCGAGACATTGGTTGCGTCATCCAACGCAATCTGTGAGTCCCGGCGATTGCCGGGCGTGGATATCCTTACCGCCCGGGTATCCGGGAGGTGTGTCTGGCTGGTTTCTGAAACAAGAAACAGAATATTAAAACGTTCGGAGCCTATATAGTTGGAAAACAAGTGCAGTCACGCATCATGTTCTTATTGATGAATCGTTGAGATATCTGTCTATGATTAATAGTCGATTAATAACACCACACGCACATCGCCGCTTGATTTTTTTGTTATAAGTAAAACGCGGTTTAAAAAAATGAAGTGTGGTATTCTCTAAACGTAAAAGCTAATTATCACTAAGAGGAGGATTCTTTAAAGTATAATCCGTACAAAAACAAATAAAACTGTATTTGTTACCTACTACGACCTCATTCTCTTTGGGACACGTTAAACCTTATATATTTTATACATCCTACACAAAGTATATTTACAGCATTAAAAAATATCATAAAGTTTTCCCTTACAACGTACTATTTTAAATACATATAAATAAAATGGTCTACTAAAATATTGTATACTTTAAATATATATTATATTATATTATTTATTAAATTTCGCAGATTATAACTAGTTGGTAAAAATTGCCATCCATGGGTTAGGATCCCTGGCTCCATGGCCCCTTGGTAGAAGATTCTGTTACCTATGTTTATGGGCTGAGACGTTAGTTGCTTTGGGCCAGTAATAGTATGGTCTCCCAGGAGAGTCCGAAACTTTTGCAGAGGTAGCTAAACGTAAGTAACACGATGCACGAAGTCATAAATTCATCCGCAAGACATGTGCATCGTTCCCGGAGTCATGCGGCGTACGGGTAGCCATTAGCAATTGTAATTGTAACTTGCGTGATGCAAGAACGAGTTTTAGTATTCATACGCTAAAGTTACAAGTTTACAAGTTACAGATTAGGCTTACGACGTCGCTCGAAAGTTTTAACCAACCCTCCTTATTTTTCAGACCTGTAACTATAACCAAACGAAGTGTTTCATTAGAATATATTGTAGATTTTTACAATATATTCCCGAAGCTTTACTGTATTCGATGAAAAAAATTAAAAAAGGCTATTCATATTTTAATCACCTTTAATTCTTTATTTTTGAAGTTATAAAATAAAAAAAGAATTTTCAGTGTTTTCTTACGATGCAAGCGCACACCGTCACGAAAAACTGACACCATAAAGTTGTAGCCAACTGATAACTGTGTTTATGGGGTTTATGGTAAGTATTTTGTACAACGTAAAATAAGGCGAAAGATAAAATTTTAAAAGATTTGTATCATGTTACGCCAAAGAAGTATATTTTCTAAAGCGTGTACATACATGCATCATCAGCCTTTGATAGTCCACTGCTGGACATAGGCCTCCCCTAATACACCCTTTCCATTGGGAGGTTTGGACCTATCCCACCACGCTGGTCCAATGCGGGTTTGTGGGTGGACCGACTTTTACATGCCCATCCGACGCATGGATCATCTTACTTTTCAGACAACTGGGTGATCGGCCAAAATTGCCCTAAACAACTAGAAACAACAATGAAAATTTGTTGTGTCCCGCAGGATTCGAACCCACGACCTCCGGTTTCTAAAGCACACGCCCATACCACTAGGCTACGGAGACAGTTATACATAAATACACAACTATTTCTTAATATTATGTAGAAGCGGTAATACTAAGTAAAGTAAAATAGCCTCATAATTGTTTTTTAAAAAAATGGCTTGCTAGTTTTATCACAAAAAATATGATACTTCAGTTATAATTATGTCATCATCATCATCAACCTGTGATAGTACACTACTGGACATAACCCTCCCCTAATACACCCCTATCCATTAAGGGGTTTTGGACTGTATCCCAGCACGCTGGTCCAATGGTTGGGTGGACCGATTTTTACATACCCATCCGACGCATCGACGACGATCGGCCCAAATTGCCCTAACCAACTAGGAAACAACAATGAAAATTTGTTGAGTCCCCGCAGGATTCCAACCCACGACCTCCGGTTTCTAAAGTACACGCCCATACCACTAGGCTACGGAGGCAGTTTAGTTATAATAAAGTACTCATAATTCTATATTTTGTACAAAAGAAAATGTCAAACGGTACGAAAAATATTGTCAAGTCAAGTAGCAACTGATTAGTAAATTATGGTTTTTGCTCGGGTCGAGTCGAGTTAAGCCTGACTGCAGTTAACTCGAGTTGACCATCACCAATTTTTAGTTAGTTCCTTTATTTTAATTTCTCAAATATGTATTAAACTACATATCATCAAATTATTTTTAAAAAGAGAAACGGGATCATAAGAAAGCCTATCAATTAAAAACAGAATGAGCAAAATCGGAGCACTAGGAGCAGAGCAAAGAGGTAACATAGTTACCAGCCAGATAGGGCGGTTTTTAACTTTCCAATTATAATTCCTAAAGCAACCTATCGAGCCGAGGTTCGGCCCACTGGGGCGGCCTCGATAAATGTTGCTAACGGGTATAGGCATGGACCTGACCAGCGGCTGATCGAGCCGAGGCTCGGCGCTCTTGGGCACCCTCGATCAAGCCCGCTTACGGGATAAAGAAGTGGCAGCCCCCGAGCCAAGGTCCCCCTTTAGGAGTCCCTCGGAGCTAAGCCACAGAATAGAAGTGAAGTCTGTGCACACTTAAAGCTGCACAGCCCCTCGAACCCGCCGGGTTGTAACAAAAAAACAAAAAGAGGTAACATAAGAAAATTAAAAAAACGCTCCGCATTGTGTACCTCCTTCTTGTGGGAAGTCGATCAAAAAATGTCATCAACACAAAAAAAAAATCAATGAATCAATCATCAATAAAAAAGAAATAAAAAAAACTGTAGACTTTTCAAATACTATATAATTACAAAAAATCAATTATTTACATAAAAAATAAATTTTAAACCATAATTATCGACTTAGCTTCACACTTGTCACTCAATACGATGTTAAACCAAAATGTATCTTCATTTACAATGTTTTCAATATACAATATAAAATTTAAATTATACGAATTTTTAATTCGTTCCCAAAATATGTCTAAAGACATGGTTTTTCATTAACACATTAGACTAAGAATATCAAATATATAACCAAATAACATAACATTCCAAATTGGTGTTTTAATTATTTATAATAATAGTGTAATGGTATTTGTCCACATACATATCATGCATTAATTATTCTTCAATACATTCGGTATCCAAATCGCATTATTATCGCAATCAATACAAATTCTAGGCTTTAGATTATGAAAAAAAGAACTAGGTGAAGTATTATCTATATTAATGAAAAGCTATCAAAATAATATGGTACAATTTAAAAAGTTATACATTTAAGAACTGTGACCAGTCGTAATTACCAAGCCAATTTTATTACTCAGCTTTTAAAGTATGTCTTAAAATGAACTATAATAAGATTTATATTCCATGACTTAGCATTAAAGACTAATTTGTAAATAATAATTTGGTTTTGATTTTAACAAACCAAAACTTTTAAGATGTTAATATTTTTTTAGTTAAGCAAATAATTTGTATTAAAGTTTTATCTATTTACTTAAAACATAAAAACAAACATTATAAATACACCTTCATAATTCAATTTGTACAGAATATTTCAAAGTACAATTATCAATTGACTAAAAAGACATGATTATTGCCCTAATAATGCTTATTAACTAATAAATATAGTAAACTTATGGACACTGGCTTTTTTTCCTGTATATATATATTCATTGCAAGTAAGTCCATTTGGTTGTTTATCATTATATAATGCAAACATTACTTAACTAAGATGTTTGATTGAAATTTACAGTAACGGAATTTATGCACTAAATTAACATATAGATTAACATAGAAATTTATAATATATGTAACAAAATTCTGGGGTTGTTGTAGATAATTTGAAAATTATATGTGTTGGTAAACTTGCCTTCATTAATAAAACATATCTTCCTTCAATATTTATCATAAATAATTGAATGAGCTTTAAAATTTGTATGTATAGTGATAGAAACAAGCATAAAATAAACAAAAAAATAATGATAATTGATATGTGATTTTAGTAAATTCAAGCACTATATCTGCCTACCACCAACCCGCAGTGGACCAGCGTGGTGGGATACGGTCCAAAAACCCTCTAATGGATAGGGGTGTATTAGGGGAGGCCTATGTCCAGCAGTGGACTATCACAGGCTGATGATGATGATGATGATGATGATGATATCTGCCTATGTTTACGTATGCCTATTGCCTCAGTTCCAGAATGATTACGAATAATGCAATGTAATAATGGTACTTTGTGGACAAATCTTTGATTATAAAATTTAATGTAAATTTACTTTAATTTTAGCAACCGTAAATTATAATTTTTGAATGCCTAATGCATGATTTTATACAATTCCTTTTTTCATAACAGTAAAAAAAATTATCAGTGTATTCTTAATCAAATAAAATAACACAGACATCTTATATCTGCACATTGAAGCTGATCAAAAGTATATATCAATTGCGGATAATTAAATATAATTCGAATTCCATTTCTCTTTGATATATTAAATAGAAAAAATATCATTATTACAATGAAAACAACATTAATAATTAATAAATTGTTTTTGTATTATCCATCTTCTAGATTCGTATTGTTCAATTGATTTTAAAACATTTTGTTTATATTTATATCATTTTCAGTCTACCAAATAATTCTTTGAGCATAATCATAATCTTGCCAATACACTTCCTTAGTAAAGAAACATTAAAAGTAAGCGCATTTATACATAAATACCAAACAAACTCACTAAGAACTACCAAATTTGACGGTCTCACAAATCTCAACCTCAGTATTATATAAGGAATTAAGAAGTAGCGCACTTCTATCATCTTCTGCAGCGCAAGGACCAAGAAGGTGCTCAAGCAGTAAGGCAGAAGGAAGGAAACGCAGTTCTGGTCCTTCAAATTGTCATACAAACTGAACAGAAGGAAGATGTAAGCTGGTATCGTGGCATAAATTGCAAAATCATACTTCCTGAACCACCGCATCCATATATAAAAGGTATAGTGACGGTTATCACCAAGCAAATACGGATGGACGGTGGTATTGAAATGCACCATAAGTGCAAAGAGTACGCCGAAAGCGACAACTCGAATTTTATTCCTCAAAATCAGTCTCATAGTCGAAGGAAGTTTTGCAACTACATAAGGAAGACCAAACACACCGTAAAACAGCAGGAAATATAACAACTGGGGCAAGTTTACACTGGGTTTATGCGCATCCCGATCACCGACGACAATGCCTCCGTTCATAAAAACAAACACTATGAATGCAGCGAGAAGAGAAAAATGTGTGAACAACTCGGAAAAGTCTTGGATTGTTATAAACCTTATATAGGTCAAAAATGTCGTGGACAAATGATATTTTAACGAAATTGACACATCGGATAGGCCGTAGTAACGTTTCAACTTGGAGGCATCAATGTCTTTAGCGATCATAGACTTTCTGCTAAGTGTTGTTCTACTTAAGTAGTTGTTACCAAACACTCTGGAGCTTTTAATGAATATATCTAGCGCTTTATGACCAAAGAACAATGCTATCCAGGCAACATTAGTCTGTCTCATCATTATACTAAGCAAACCAAATATAAACAACAACAATTTTGATTTATTCATAAAACAGATTCTTGTATATACCAGTAAAAACGTCAAAGACAGCGTATCTGTATAGTAGATGTGGGAGAAGAAGTACAAAGGTGGTAGGAGCGCCAAACTGAGAGCTTGTATGACTATTTTCAATGGATTCTCCGAGGAGGTGCCATATATGAACGCAGCAATGAACAGAACAGCAGAAAATTGATACAGGACGCAACTAAGTTGACAAATCGCAAGTTATATGTGTTGCAAGAGAAGTAAGGAACAAATGCAGCGGAAACTAGATATAGTCCTGGTAATGTTGTTATTTTATCGTCCCAGTAAGTGAAGTTGCCTTCACAGTAGCTCATTCCTTGCGGTAAGTGGTGTACCTCGTCTACAACTGCTGGTATTGTTGTGTTGACTTTGTCGAATATCATTTTCGATGATATGAAATAACTGACAAGGAACAGTAAGACCAGGGTGTAGTATTTTGTGTTCCTCATTTTGCTTGTTTCTGAAAAGAATTATTTCTATTTATTACCCGAACAATGATTGATTGATCTATGAAAAATTTAACAGTAAATAGTCTAGCATTAAACACTAATGCAGTTAGACCTTACACAATGCCACAGTCAAACCCAATACAATGTTTTTAACTAATAAATATTCCTTGTTTAGGCCACAACCGAGTATGACATAAGACTAAGTAACATTTTGTGTGTTCCAAATTTTATTAATATTTAAAAAAGGGCTACTTTATAAAAATCTAATTGGTATAAAAGATTTTAGAGGCGGTAGGTACCATTTTATGAGAGGCCATCTGGGGTGGTTCTACTTCGGTGACTATATCAGCCGCAAAGCAATAGTGTGTAAAACACTACTATTTTGGTTTGAATGGCACCATAGCCAGTGTATTTGTGGGTGAATGAAATGAAAGGTAAATGAAACATAACATCCTATGTCTCACATAGGCAGCTTGTTGGTGATACCCTTGGTTTCACCAATGTCCATGAGCCTTGGTGATCACTTTTCATCAGGTGGCATTAGGTGGAATAAAATGAACTGTTTTGGGCATTACAAAAATGTCAATGTTAGCCTAAACACAAATTTATAGCCTAAATATAGGCCAAGCACCCAGTGATTGACTATATTTAGGCTATAAATTTGTGCAGCATAAAAGTTTGCTCCTATTAATGTTTAGGCTAATGTTAATTTGGAAACAAAAACTAATTAGGAGGTATTACTCTTTTGGCATTAAAGTCCTCCTAATCGACCAACTATAATGAAAGCCAATATCGATTAGAGATCAGCAAATTGCACAGGAGATATTAAAGTTCTTAAGTGTACACACAAACACCAGTTCACTTGTTCCTTAAGTTTTTATGCTGTCTTATAGTGCTAAAATAAAAGTATTCTGATTTGTTCGAGGATTCATATATAAAATATGTCATAGAGCAAATAAATTTTCCATCACTTTGTTTTTATAGATTGAAAATAATATACCGCTGTATTTTGGATCATTACTAAATGGACAATGGTCTTCTAATCTATTACTGGAAAGGACTGGTTGGAAATAGGGAAAGATGAAATGGAAAAGTTTGAGGAGAATTATACCCGATCCAGGTTCAAATAACATACTCTGTTGAGTAATGAGAGTGTGATTACTGCTCAAAGTTATATGTAATAAAAAGCTTTATTCTTATTTTTATATTAAACGATTGCAGCTTTTGTGGTTTTCTTGATCGAACTCAACTGACAAAAATATACCCAAAAGACAAGCACCTACACAGAATATTATATATTTTAGAATTTAATACAGTACAAAGCTGTAAGCTAAATGTACAACCCATACCATATGTCACATAAATATTCCGTTACGTTTTATAATAGCAAATTATATGGCAAAAGGAAAAACAACTGTGATTAATTTAATAGATAAGTTTATAAAACACGATTTACTTACAGCGTTTAAAAACAATATGGGATCTCATTAATTGACCTTCTAGAGATCACTTTGTTAATTAATCATGTTATCAATTTCGATTAGTTAACTGTCTATACAAACTGCAATTAAATTATTGTTTATCACAATGTGCCGGTAAATATTCCGGATAATTGATAAAAGTGGCGGTGGCGGTATTTTTGACGTTCTTTATCGCTCTATTTTTTGAAAGCAAGTCAAACGTTTTTAACGTACTGCCAAAGTTATTAATGCTTCATTTTAATTTTGATTTCTTATTATTTTCTTATGAAATTATAGTTTTGCTTTTACTGAACGATTATATACTATTTACTTTTCAAATGACCCACTGATGAGCAGCGGTGTAAGAAGTTCCTGTTAATGTTTCTCACGACCTCATTTGAAAATATATAAAAGTTGATTTAGAATAAATAATTCGTCTTCCCTAACAGGTTCTCGCTTTTTCGTAACACTGGAGCCTAGTACCTGCGGCTTGGACCAGCCGTGGGGAAGCTAAGAAGAACCTGGCTGGCTTGAGGAGCAAGGCCGGGGGGTCGCAGAAGACTGCCAAGCGTTCCTGTGACCCCATCTCTAAGGGGCCAAGTAGGAACAACGTGGTGGTTTTAATTGGTGTGAGTCCGACATAACCCGTCTTTACCCCCGCGAGTTCCACATGGTAAAAAAAATAAAAATAAATAAATAAAAATAAATAATTCGTGCCAGTATGCAAGTCAGTTCAGTTATACTTAGTTGCTGAGTTATCAGTTGTAAAAACGATTAATCTCTTCAAAGCTTATAACGCCAATATTGTATAGTTTTTTAAAACTTAAAATAAAATTCTTAACCGTTTTATTAAATTCTTAATTGAATCATTCAGTTAAGATAAGGTAGAATGATTCAAGATCGGATACTAATGGCAACAAAACAATATGGCTGAATATATATAATATATCACGAAATAACTGTTAACTCAATGTCCTGTTTATCTTGATAACTTATGTTTTTACGTTATATACCCTATCTATGAATAAAAATTTAAAAACATACAAAACAAATAATGTTACAAGGTGGTAATGACACATGACTGTACCTACGTGCTTAGCGGTTAAGAATTATGTTATAAGAAAACTTATATCACGATCTATATATTTAAGCGAATTCTATTGACCTTGGCAATTTGCCACGACTTTCCATAACTTATTTATTATTCAAAAAGTATTTTTAAGGTACATTGCGTTAGTTCACATGTAACATATACGGCGTGACATTTTCAAATAGAAAGTTTTTTGTCATTTTATTCTTGAATTGATAACATGGCTTTTATAGAATAAAACAGACCTGATAAAACCTAACAATCTGTCACATTCGTGTGTGATCTAGGTGGTGTACCCAAGTATTAAATAAATTATGTTAGCATTTTTAGTTTTTAAATCATTGGTTATTACAAATTTAAAGTTTTTTTGAAAAAATGTTCTCACCCATTTCAATCAGTTTGGAATTATTCTCATACTTCTAATCTATAGAGATAGTTTAAATAATATGCAAAATTTATAGATGCACACAAAACCCCAATTTATAAAACTGTCATCGATGTAGTTTTGACAAACAAGCTTTGCAATATTTGTCCTGTCAAATATTAACGGACAAAAAGTTTGAAACTGACACGAACCAAATGATATTGTATTCAAATAATAAGTTGTAAATATAACGATGTCTATTAATAAAACGGACGAAGCGAACAAATTTGTAGCCAAATTAAAGGCAGACGGTACTTCGAAAGACGAATGCAATTTGGGAAGAGCGTGTGTTAATTACAAAAGTATTTTATCAGAGCTTCCCGTTAAGGACAAGGGGAACTTTTCACTTAACGTGCTCTGTATACTTTGTAGGTGCGTACATTTCAGTTACCGTTCTAATATGACAATGTGTATATATGTTCTCTTGAGTCACATGAGATAGTTACATATCATCGATAGTTTCTATGTTTTGCGATATGCAGTTAAGGCCTGAAAAGCGCATAAACAATTGATAAATTGTAACATCATCATCATTATCAGCCTGTGTTAGTCCACTGCTGAACATAGACCTCCCCTAATGATAATTTAGAGGGTTTTTGGACTATATCCCACCACATTTAATGACAAAATGATGTCTTTATAACTGAACCGGTGTTTTCTTCTGTATTAGGAATACTGATAAACAGTAACAGTTAGTAAAGAGATTAATAGCAAAAAACCTTAAATATCTCATATTTAATTCAAATAAACAATAAAAAAATATTTATTTTATTTTTATTACCATATTTATATTATTGATCATAATTTTGGATGCCTAAAAGTGATCATTTAAATGCATGAAAAAATATTATTCATTTAAATTGTTGTGTTTTATACATTTAATATGGTAAACCCATATTTATAAAGATTTGTCTATAGATTGTAGTCTACAAAAGATCACCTTAATGGACAGCACAGAAACCTTAGAGACGAGAACATTACTATTTTTTTAATACATCACTCTCCTTGTTAGCCATTAATATCTCTTTCTAGAAAAAATCATAACAAAAAGTGTTTCAACATATACATACATATACTTTAGTGTAACAACATAAAATCTTTTCAAAAAATTTCCCTTTCCTGTTCTGTGTTTGTAAAGTACTGTGAATACAGCTCTCAGTTGACTATAGTTAAGTTCAGGGTGTTACTTTTTTGTGACCATGTACATGCGAATTGTAAAAATTTACTCTTATCATTTTTGCCCAACAAGCCAAAAGAAGCATAATTTCAAAAATACATTATTAAATCATTACTTCAAACAGAAACCATGAGGTCCATGTTCAACATCCCTAAATGTATTAATAATTAATACATACTACAGGATCTAAAGCTGCCATCTGGAAAAGAAGAAATATCCGACGGAAGTCTATAATACCAACAAAAGCTATCAAAACATGGCAATGCCCTAGCATCATGCCTGACTGGCTCTGGCAGTGTTTTACACTCAAGACTATACATCAATATAGTGAGGAAGGTTCATGGACACTCCTTACACTTTAATGACATAGAGGACTCCAATCAGAAAGATGAGCTGCTAAATGTGATTACACAGATTGCTGTGCCTATGCAGGATATAAAAAAATAAAATAGATTACTGGCATTGCATATTTTTTCAGTTTAGAAATACATTGGTGTTAATATTATGCTTATTAAAAAAAACTGTAAAAGTGCCGGTTGTATGTATTCATGACATTTTTCAGGAATTTAGAGAAAGTGCCGACATGGCGTTCCAAGATATCCGACAAGGAGCTACTGGAATTATCAATAGACTGTTTGAGGCAGACTCGGACGTTAAAGAGTGCAGATCAAGTCAAAACACTGGCTTGCGTGTACCACATACACAAACATGTTGTGCGGCAGGTTGGTGAATGTTATATTATCTTATATTCACATCACACACACACATCATCAGCCTTTGTTAGTCCACTGCTGGACATAGGCCTCCCCTAATATACCCCTATCCATTAGGGGGTTTGGACCGTATCCCACCACGCTGGTCCAATGTGTTGGTAGGTGGACCGACTTTTTACACGCCCATCCGACGCATGGATCATCTTACTTTTCAGACAATTGGGTTATCGGCCCAAATTGCCCTAACCAACTAGATAACAACAATGAAAGTTTGTTGCGTCCCCGCAGGATTCGAACCCACGACCTCCGGTTTCTAAAGCA
The DNA here is from genome assembly GCA_029286875.1 of Lamproptera curius. Taxonomy (NCBI): domain Eukaryota; kingdom Metazoa; phylum Arthropoda; class Insecta; order Lepidoptera; family Papilionidae; genus Lamproptera; species Lamproptera curius. The sequence continues at coordinate 315,782 of JAGSMT010000099.1, forward strand.
CACGCCCATACCACTAAGCTACGGAGGCAGTTATCTTATATTAACTGTGGTTTTTCTAAATATGTTGAGTGAATGCTTTATATATTTTCATTAGGCTCATAGAATAATAGTTGTAACCTATACTAATATCATAAATATTATAATTAGGTTTGACACTATTGCAAAATAGTGGTTGAAACGGTTGAAATGGGGGATGAGAAACTTTCTGGAATGGTTTAATTATTGAAGATAAAACACTGAAAGTTTCTTTAATGATTTATACTTTCGTGCGACATTACACTAATAATATATTTTACAAACGGCTTAATTCTCGTGAAATCGGTATTGGTGCCGACTTCTTTCGGACCTATAGTGGGATAAATATTTATACGTAGGGTCGCGGTTGCTTGCCGTCTGGCACTAAGTGAGTATCAGTATCGTCACCGATTTTACGTGAGTTCAGCCGTTAGTATGTCGCCATTTCACGCGGTCAAAGTCGCGGGTAAAAGTTAGTGTATAATAAAAGCAAGATCATCATCATCAGCCTGTGATAGTCCACTGCTGGACATACAACTCCCCTAAAACACCCCTATCCTTTAGGGCGTTTTGGACCGTATCCCACCACGCTGGTCCAATGCGGGCCGGTGGGTGGACCGACTTTTTACATGCCCATCCGACGCATGGATTATCTTACTTTTCAGACAATTGGGAGCCCAATTTGCCCTAACCAACTAGGAAACAACAATGAGAATTTGTCGAGTCCCCGCAGGATTCGAACCCGCGACCTCCGGTTTCTAAAGCACGCGCCCATACTACCACTAGGCTACAGAGGCAGTTAAACTTAAAATTATTTTACCTGTCCAATGTTGTCAATTTATCCCTTTACTGGTCTTATAAAAAACCTCCATTGTTAGTTAATAGTTTAAATAAATATAGAACTCTTTTGTTTTAAACCAAGGCATAGGGAAGAATTTCGAAATACATCGTGGCATTATGTGACCATGCTCTTAGCAAAACCCCACCAATTGAAGTATTGGGACAGTCGGTGGCACAATTCAAAATTAGTAATACTCCAATATTATGGACCACCCAATATACTCTAATTCTAGTTTTTATTAAATAAAAAAAATCTAAATAAATCATCGCATCCCAATGTCTTTAGCTAAAATGCGCATACTGGACCGTTCACTGTGTCAATGTGGATTGGCAGAGGGTTCTATTGAACACATATTTTTCTATTTTAACAACCTTGATGTCCTCTGTAGCCTAGTGCTGCCTCCTAGCCTAGTGGTATAGACATGTGCCTAGAAACCGGAGGTCTGGGTTCTAATCCTGCGGGACTCAACAAATTTTCATTGTTGTTTCCTAGTTGGTTAGGCAATTTGGGCCGACCACCCAATTGTCTGAAGTAAGATGATCCATACGTCGGATCCAACCGCATTGAACCAGCGTGGTGGGATACGGTCCAAAACCCCTTAATGGATAGGGTGTATTAGGGAGGCCTATGTCCAGCAGTGGACTATCACAGGCTGATGATGATGATGTCCTCTAGTAGGTGTAGGGTTAACCTAACATACCTTTTAACCCTTAATGATCGCTCTTTTCAAAACTATTTTGTTAATGTAGTATATATGTATAAATTTATCTATGTAACCAAATAAAACTTTAAAAATATTGTGAAATGCAATTTTATTAAGTATATGTCACTGTTTTTGGCGTAGGGACCCCACCGCCCGATAGACGGCGGATCTGCCTTACAGTGGGTGTAAGACAGATCCGCAGTACAAGTGTAATTAGTCAATTGCTAATACGCCTGCTCAGTAATTATGAGCAACATTTTAATGGACGCCAAAAAGATCGACTGTCTTAGTGTACATTAAAAAATGTCCAGCAGTGGACTGTTAAAGGCTTTTTTATGATGATGATGATGATGTCACTGTTTGTTTGGTCTCTCATAATGTTTCACTAAATTTATGATAAATTATTTATCTCCTAATTTATTGTTTTGTTTTTGTCTTAGATATATCAGCTTATTTAGTGTAATAATCCTTCTTACTATACAATCGTCATTGTAACTGACCGCTTTAAAACTAATACCCGTTTTTCCAACCAAGACATTTGCTGAATCACCAAAATACTCTTGGTGGAGCCATTTTAATTAGCGTTTATTTTACATCTATAAATTCCCGACGTTTCGAACACTTTCCAGCGGCCATGGTCCCGGGGTTGACCCCGTTTTAACCCCAAAAATTAAACAAAAAAAATAATTATGATGCAAGCATGTTAAGTTGGGTATAATTTCCATTGCAGGGCTCACCTATACCCCCAGAGCTGGTATTAAAGTTATCGTACATGCCGTTCGAAGTGAACACCGAGAACCTACTGAAAGACTACTTCAAAACGTATTGGAGCATTCTCGCCGACAGAATTATATATATAGAAAAGTTGAAAGCTAGTCGTCTGTCTATAATAAAGCTGTTGCCAAAACTTAACGAAGACATATTGACCGTAATAAGTTTGTACGATATCGTTGTATTCTGTTCGAGTGTTCTGCCTTTCTTTGTGAAGAAGTTGCATACGCTGTACAGCGATGGATGTGTTAAGGAATTGAGGGATGTTTATAAAAGGATATTTGACAGGATTGCAAAGGACTTTAGAAGTACTGTCTCTGACAAGGATGTCACAGACTTGTATATAAAGTTTAGTGCGAAAATTGGGACGGGGGTGAGGGGTGTCGTCCCCAAGTGATCGCACCCTCGTTTGCCCCCACCAATCGAAACCAACGTTCCCGAAGCGGTCCCACCGACCCTGTGGAACCCCAACCCGATGGTGGGCCCATCTCGGCACGGGAACTCGACAAGTCGATGCGACAGGTAGGCCCTGATCACCCCTTTGCGGTAGGAGGCACCCCGTGGTATCAGGCGCCTCGCGAGGCCCAGGGCAGGGTGTTGAATGTGTTGGCGATGTCGGTGACACCGCCAAACACCCTCACCCGAGACACCGCATCCTGCGTCAGGGACCTGACCCGCAGCACCGCGTGGACGGTCGACCGGCCCTTGCGGAGCCATACTCCCCCAGATTTGGCCACGTCTCCAGGTGCTGGACGATGCGGCCGCCACGATTCTCTCAAGAGTTTTCCCACATCGTCCAACAGCAGATCGGCCTGTAGGCGGAGGGCGAGTCCGCAGGACCCCCTCCTTTGGACGAGCTGCCTGTCTTCCACCCTCTGTGGTATTAAGGCTTAGCCAGACAGGAGAAAACATCGCCCCCTCTGGGCTCCAGGGCGGCCCAGGGCCAGCGCCAACGCGCGTCCTGGAATGCCATCGGGACCCGGGCGGTGCGTTTGCCCTCATTTTGAAGGGCTACCGAACCTCCCGGGCTGACTTCTGGCGCTTTCCGGAACTTCGATGAGGTCGACCGTGCCATTTGGGACCATTGAGGCCGTGGCTCCTCTCGCTGTGGGAATAAAGCTCGGCGATCGCCGCAACCAACTGCGGCGCCAGATTCTCGGTGGTGGGGGACGAGTCTGTTCATCACCATTTTGAGGCCCCACGATCACCGTCTAGCGCCCCAACAACTCCTCTCTAGCCGCGGCGATCGCCTCGGCTATTCCCACTTTGGAAGTCAATCTTTTGCTGTTGAAAGGGCGAGCAATTCGCCTCCAGGGCAGGGTTCTGCGCCGTCGTCCCGACACGGGTGTCTGGCGCCCGCCGCATGCACTCTGCGCATCGCAGCGATTTCCGGATTCCACCAGTACACCCGGCGTTTAGGAGGGAGACGTTTGGCCGGGACATAGACGCGTCACACACCTGTGACATTGCGTCCCGGAGCCATTGGCCTCCCTCCACTTCTTCAATGTCGGGCGCAGAAACCCACGACTGCACAATTGCCGCTCCTTCAGCAGCTCTCGGTCCAGGCTTCCGAGGCGCCACCTGGGGCCGTCGTCCCTCGGGTCGGCCAGGGCCGGTATGGTGTCTAGGAGGGCGGAGACCCTGAATGGGATGTAACGATGATCCAACAGGGTCTTCGACGCCCGTCAACACCTTCCAGCCCTGTATTCGGCGAGCCAGGGTGGAGTAGCAAACGACTACATCAACGTCGACCTCGCCCTGGGCTCGGACACACGTGTTTATCGAACCCCTGTTTAAGCCCGACCTCTAGAGCCACTCCTCTAGTGTCCTTCCCCGTGCGTCTGCGCAGGTGAACCCAAGCCGGTGATTTAGGTTGAGATCCCCCGCGACCAGCACAGGGAAGGGTCCGTAAGAAGACAATTGGGAGTCCTAATTTAACCTACCCTAACCAACTAGGGAAACAACAATGAGAATTTGTCGAGTCCCCGCAGGATTCGAACCCACGACCTCCGATTTCTAAAGCACGCGCCCATACCACTAGGCTACAGAGGCAGTTTAACGTAAAAATATTTTACTTGTCCAATATTGTCCATTTATCCCCTTACTGGTCTAATAAAAAACCTCCATTGTTAGGTAATAGTTTAAATAAATATAGAACTCTTTTGTTTTAAACCAAGGCATAGGGAAGAATTTCCGAAATACATCGTGGTCAAATGTGAATTAGAGTGCTCTATATCAACTTGCGAATCCATTGCTTTGTTACATTCCGTCAAATTCTTGAATGCCAATAAATCCCAATTCCGCAAATCCCTAATGTTCAGCGACTCATTGAGAGGTCTCTAGGATCTCCGACTAGCCTATCCATAAGGGAGATATAGCTTAATTTAGAAGTTAATATGAAGTGTTATTGAGATGCTCTTTTCATGGGTAGGGACCCACCGCTCGTTAGATTTGCGGATCTGTCTTACAATGGATGAAGACAGATCCGTAGTACAAGTGTAATTAGTCAATTGCTAATCCGGCATGCGACATTTTTAATGGACGCCAAAAAGATCGACTGTCTTAGTGTACATTAAAAATGTCCAGCAGTGCACTGCTAAAGGCTTTTTATGATGATGATGATGATGATGATGTCACTGTTTCTTTGCCCTCTCTCTAATTGATTGTTTTGTTTTTGTCTTAGATATTTAAGCATATTTAGTGTAATAATCCTTATTACTATACATTCGTCATTGTAACTGACCACTTTAAAACTAATACCCGTTTTTCCAACCAAGACATTTGCTGAGTCACCAAAATACTCGTGGTGGAGCCATTTTAATTAGCGTTTATTTTACATCTGTAAATTCCCGACGGTTCGAACACTTTCCAGCGATGGTCCCGGGGTTGACCCCGTTTTAACCCCAAAAATTAAACAAAAAAAATAATTATGATGCAAGCATGTTAAGTTGGGTATAATTTCCATTGCAGGGCTCACCTATACCCCCAGAGCTGGTGTTAAAGTTATCGTACATGCCGTTCGAAGTGAACACCGAGAACCTTCTGAAAGACTACTTCAAAACGTATTGGAGCATTCTGGCCGACAGAATTATATATATAGAAAAGTTGAAAGCTAGTCGTCTGTCTATAATAAAGCTGTTGCCAAAACTTAACGAAGACATATTGACCGTAATAAGTTTGTACGATATCGTTGTATTCTGTTCGAGTGTTCTGCCTTTCTTTATTAAGAAGTTGCATACGCTGTACAGCGATGGATGCGTTAAGGAATTGAGGGATGTTTATAAAAGGATATTTGACAGGATTGCAAAGGACTTTAGAAGTACTGTCTCTGACAAGGATGTCACAGACTTGTATGTAAAGTTTAGTGAGTGTTTGTATGTTATATTCGAGACAGAATCTAGGATGCACTTCAAAGATTCCATAATAGACAGTAGTGTGAGATCTGTAATGTCTATATTGAGGCACAAACCTGATGTTTTCCATTGTTTCCAAACGGTATATTTGAATTGTTTCTGCTGCATATTCAATGATAAGTCTGATGGTGTTTACACCGAGTCGGTGTTGAAGAGTTTCCGCGAGTCCTGCGAGGCTACTGAGAGAATGGGGTACAGAAAAACTATGGAGGCTACGTATCCATACATCGCCCAGCTGTTTAGACTGTATATGGAATATTACATTGCGAACAGCAAAGAAAAAGCGTGGATAGAACACTTTGATGTGGCTGCGCAGACGGCTTGTTTGGATATTGTAAAATATTTAACGAAGAGGCTCGCTAAAGCGCAGCAAATGTCCAAATGTGAAGGTTGTAACGTCAAAAGTGGTCTCCACGACGCCCTTCGTATCTCCTTCCTCGCTAAGAACTTGATCAGCATCTCAATAAGCCAGGACCTGGATGTAGGACCGCTCCTACCCGGCTACCACTCACTAGTATTAACGCAGTACGCAATTCTATCAGAACTGAACAAGCTTGGCTGTCCGAACCATACAAAATGCCTCCGTAAGCTTCAAACGGACGTTCACAACACGGCGATCACTTTAAACAAGGTGCAATTGTTCGAATATTCCATCAAACTCTTCAATATATACCTGAAAACGGAGATACAATGTATCAAAAGCGAGTTGGAGTTTAAGAATGTTGCCAGAGCTTTGTATAATAAGAGTATTAGCGAATTGGATTGCAAGTTGTATGAGGAATCGTTGAAAAGTGCCTATTTAAGTCTAGCATTCGCCGGGAAAGAAGGTCTTTCAACGGAGAAGTACATGAGCTTGGTAATGGACGTTAAAGCAAAATCGCTGAAGGGTGAAGATGGTAAAGAGATTTTGCAGTTGTTGACCGTGTTTGGGGTCTGCAGAATGTTGGCTGAGAGCTCCGAGTATGGGAACATCAAGCCATTTTTGTCGACGTTGAAATTTAGGTAAGGTTTCATTTCTTTACTAGCCGTTGCCCGCAACTTTGTCCGCGTGGTGATGTAAAAATTGTCAACTTTTTTGACTGACTTCTCAATTTATCTTCTATATATATATATATATATATACACTGCCTCCGTAGCCTAGTAGTTTAGGCGTGTGCTTTAGAAACCGGAGGTCGTGGGTTCGAATCCTGCGGGGACTCAACAAATTTTCATTGTTGTTTCCTAGTTGGTTAGGGCAATTGGGGCCGATCACCCAATTGTCTGAAAAGTAAGATGATCCATGCGTTGGATGGGCATGTAAAAAGTCGGTCCACCCACCAACCCGCATTGGATCAGCGTGGTGGGGTACGGTCCAAAGCCCCCTAATGGATAGGGGTGCGTTAGGGGAGGCCTATGTCCAGCAGTGGACTTTCATAGGCTGATGATGATGATGATGATATAATATATATATAATCATCATCACGATATCTCTGGAACCATAAGGCGTAGCAACTTTAAATTTTGATAGGAATATTCCTTGCGCCGAGTAAAGGTCAGCTAAGAACGGATTTTACGAAATTCCACCCACGAGGCGGGTTGGGGGATTGCTAGTTATATTTATGTTTCATAATACCTTGTTGCTCCGCTCCTAGTGCTCCGATTTCGTTCATTCTCTTTTTATTTCATAGGTATTAGCTGTCACGTGGTCCCATTTTAGTTTAATAGATATTTATGAAAATAGGAAAATTTTGGCCTTCAAAATCACAACCTCGCGCCAATAAATTGCAAACGCTGGCTCAAATACAAAGAAATTGACTTAAACCATGATCTACATAATTGTACTACTTGAATTGGCCTTCAATAAAGTCAGCGATAACCCACAACAAGCGTTTTAATTCAAACATTTTTAAAAAATTTTAGTCAGGCATATTCAAAGCTCATTAAAGGTAATATCATCTTCATCATCATCAGCCTGTGATAGTCCACTGCTGGACATAAGCCTCCCCTAATACACCCCTATCCATTAAGGGGTTTTTGGACCGTATCCCACCACGCTGGTTCAATGCGGTTGGTGCATGGATCGACTTTTACATGCCCATCCGACGCATTGATCATCTTACTTTTCAGACAATTGGGTGATCGGCCCATATTGCCCTAACCAACTAGGAAACAACAAAGAAAATTTGTGAGTCCCCGCAGGATTCGAACCCACGACTTCCGGTTTCTAAGCCACACGCCTATCACTAGGCTACGGAGGCAGTTATATAGTATAAAGGTAATATAGTATAAGTTTATATAAAAGTTAATGCTTTTAAAAAATCTTCATTCTTCGAGCATAAAACATTTTGATTTAATAAATACCTTAAAAGATATGACAGATTTAAAATGCCGAGTCAAAAATAGTGGGGCAATTATGCACAGAGAGCACGCTGTTATCCATTTATATTGCGTAAAATGGTTATAGTGTAGTGTTTAGCGGTGGACTGACACAGGCTGATGATGATGATGATGATGATGAAGATAGAATATGAGGTTATACACTGTTACATCAGACATGTTTTAGTAAAATCCTAAATCAAAATTGACCAGCTGTGTACATAATCAAAATTGACGGATGCAAAACATTTTATAAATGTTTCATATTACATGTATCGGTTATATATTACAATGTAGTCAATTAAATCAGTTACTATAATGTCACAAACAGACGCTACAATTTTATTTATTTCTATAGTTAAAAGTTGAGTTATATTTATTAATATTATTTTTTTCCTTCCAGCGAACTATTATCGCACGAGTTCTCAATGTATGCGAAACTTTGGCCTTCCATCATGCCGATATCCGGAGTATGGCTGGCATTGGACGAGCTACTGAATTCTAAATCCAGCTCATGGCTTAGAGGTAAAACAACAATTTCTCGAGATACATGGACGCTGGAAAGAGTCCGAAAAGTCGGGAATAAATATATATAATTAATTCGATAAATCCGTAAAATAGTGGATTTGATATCAATAATTATTACTCTTCCTTTGAACTTGCTAAAAGAATTTATAATCTTACAAGCTTTCCTATTTATAGCTTTGGTTGGTTTGACAGAAAATTACCTTATATTGTTCTACTAATATTGTATATCGGAAAGTTTCGGTAGTATGTTTGTTACACTTACATTCAAAATGTATTGCATGGAATTTATTGAAATGTTACAATATATATAGATTATATATCTTAGTAACTTATAGTATACCTTTCGGCTTTCAAATATGCTGTCCACTGCTGGACATGGGCCTCCCCTGATACAGTCCTATCCATTAGGGGATTTTTGGACCCTACCACGCTGGTCCAATGCGGGTTGATATGATAGGTGGACCGACTTTTTACGTGCCCATCCGACGCATGTATAATCTTACTTTTCAGACAATTGGGTGATCGGCCCATATTGCCCTAACTGTCTAGTAAACAGCAATGAAAATTTGTTGAGTCCCGCAGGATTCGAACCCACGACCTCCGGTCTCTAAAGCACCGTATAAGCCCATACCACTAGACTACGGAGGCTGGAGCATCAATAATTATTTAAGTTTATTTTCAAGACTTATTAATTAAAACTCAACCTCCTTCCTCTCCTTTTTTGCTTTTACTAATTCGCCATTTGTAAGTTTCAACTATATGGTCACAACGACACAATCAATTCCACTTGAGTTTACGACCACAACGCTCACATGCTAGTGGAATGGAGAATTAAAGGCAACGCTATATTGGTACTTTTTTACATGAACTTCGAGTTTAACTAAGATACTATGCATTCGTTCTTCGTATAACTGCCTCCGTAGCCTTGTGGTATGGGCGTGTGCTTAAGTGCTGCGGAGACTCAACAAAATTTTCATTGTTGTTTCCTACTTGGTTAGGGAAATTTGGGTCGATCACCCACTTGTCTGAAAAGTAAGATGATCCATGCGTCGGATGGGCGTGTAAAAAGTCGGTCCACCCACCGGCCCGCATTGGAACAGCGTGGTGGGATACGGTCCAAAACCGCCTAATGGATAGGGGGTGTATTAGGGGAGGCCTATGTCCAGCAGTGGACTATCACAGACTGATGATGATGATGATGATGATGACTATGCATTTGTTCTTCGTATAACTGCCTCCGTAGCCTTGTGGTATGGGCGTGTGCTTAAGTGCTGCGGGGACTCAACAAAATTTTCGTTGTTGTTTCCTACTTGGTTAGGGCAATTTGGGTCGATCACCCACTTGTCTGAAAAGTAAGATGATCCATGCGTCGGATGGGCGTGTAAAAAGTCGGTCCACCCACCGGCCCGCATTGGAACAGCGTGGTGGGATACGGTCCAAAACCGCCTAATGGATAGGGGGTGTATTAGGGGAGGCCTATGTCCAGCAGTGGACTATCACAGACTGATGATGATGATGATGATGATGACATATGAACCTGTTTTTTCAGTTGAAGGCAAGGAGACAATAACTTGGTGCTTGTATAAAGTAATGTTAGAGACTCCGACGGTCGTGAGAAACCTCCAAAATGAACATTTTAAAACTATCATTGAAGGTGTGATCCGGAAATTCGAGGATAAACCTGTAAGTGTATGGTGTTCGATTTTATTATAGTGTTCTGGCTGGAGGGACCGTGTGCCGCAGATGTACGATATCGTTTTTAAGTTTGATGTGTAACAATTTAAGTGATGAACGTTAAATTTTTCGGGACGATAGCAAATGACCATCTAGGACCAAACTAAACAGGACTTTTACTATGGCGAGGAGATTGCTATATACGTACTTTAAGAAATCTCTAAAGAGATTTTCAAAAAGTAAAAATGACGACAACTGAACGTCTCGTATACTAAAAAAAATCGAAATGGCTCACGTGACCCCGACAACAGCCACGATGTCTCGTACGGACGAGTCGATGCATAACACCACACAACACACTAACACTATCACAGATCATCATCATCATCATCAGCCTTTGCTAGTCCACTGCTGGACATAGGCCTCCCTAATACACCCTATCCATTAGGGGGTTTTTGGACCGTATCCCAGATGCACAACACTTATCACACACAAGGAGGGCTCCTTCCCAGGTAGCGGCTTATACGAAGCTGTCCCGCTACATTTCAGACCGTCTTTTATACAAGATCTCGGACAGATATAACGTCAATATCTGGACTTATTTTCTCCAATTACCCGCATTAGAAAACGTATTCAGGACTGTACCTTATTTATTTTTTGTAAACAAATACATGATACATAGATACGAACACACAGACACGAGAAAGACGTCATATTTATCTCACTATATTGTTCCCGCGGTGAGAATCGAATCGACGGCCTCTGGCGCAACAGTCAGTGTCACACATCACGATATCTCTGGAACCGTAAGGCGTAGCGACTCGAAATTTGGAAGGAATATTCCTTTCGCCGAGTAGAGGTCAGCTAAGAAAGGATTTTACGAGATTCCACCCACAAGGGGTGTTGGGGGGTTGCTAACATGAGATAAATGTGATTCTGAATTTGAAGTGAAGAGTTAATATTCACTTAACAGTATTTTTATATAAATCTCATATACATTTTGGCTCTTTTATAGTTGCCTATGTTATTTGTTTCAGCCAAAAACCTTCGACGAGATGGCGGTAAGAGCAACGCTGCTTTTGCTACAATCGGAACTGTGTATTGCTCAGGCTTCAGAGAAGCACGGCTGGAAGGCGAGCGGACCGGTGAGTAATGCTCAGGTGCGGCTTTGCCCTTGATACGGCCCGAGTTTTGCTCGGGACGTTTGAAAAGTTATTGAAAGAGGTAGGAAATCTTTAACGTAATGTTACTCTATTATGAGGAATCCAACATGAATGAGCCATATTAAAGATGGACTTGATGATGTATGGATTTATACCAGGTATTGTAATCACAAAAAAACGTTCAACATTTCTCTATTGATAAATTTAAAGGGAAAGTTTTACAGGGGGCAGTTTTGGGCGGTACCACCGCAGTGCCTATTTCTGCCGCAAATCAGTTGTCTGTACATACTATTGTGTTCCGGTTTGAAGGGCATCGTAGCCTGTGATATATGATAGTGATACCACTAGTATTGCCAATGCCTATGGGCTTCGGCGTCCGTAGCCTAGTGGTATGGGCGTGCTTAAGAAACCGGAGGTCGTGGGTTCTCAATCCCGCGAGGTCTCAAACAAATTTTTATTGTTGTTAACAAGTTGGTTAGGACAATTTGGGCCAGATCACCCAATTTTGAAAAGTAAGATGATCCAAGCGTCGGATGGATGGACCAGCGTGATGAGATACGGTCCAAACCCCTAATGGAGATGGGTGTATTAGGGGACGCCTATGTCCACCAGTGGATTATCACAGGCTGATTATGATGATGATATGACACTGACAATTGTTATTCCTAGCAATCATAAGTCATTGAGGAATTCTTTCTTTAGCCGTCCCCTAGACCGTAGTATTTTTTGGATTAAAAATCGGAGGTCATGGATTTGAATAAAGCGGGTTGGTGGGTGGACCGACTTTTACATGCCCATCCGACGCATGGATCCTCTTACTTTTCAGACAATTGTGAGATCGGCCCAAATTGCCCCAACCAACTAGGAAACAACAAAGAAAATTTGTTGAGTCCCCGCAGGATTTATCATAGCAGTATCATATAGTAACTGTTTTATAAAGTACGATTGTTTTGGAATCCTAATACTCCGGGGTCTAGCGGTGTTGGCCCTTGCCTTATTAACCGGATGTCGTGAGTTCGAATCCTTGTTTTGGTTGGTTAGGCTGATTTGGGCGGATCAATTAACTGTCTGTAATGTAAGATGATTCGTGCGTTGGATGCGCATGTAAAAACTTCTAGCGCCAGTTAAGAAAAGTCCATTCTCTTCACTGTCTTCACTGTAGGGACTGCACTTATATATAGATCACTTATATACAGATCAGTCGCCGTAATCGAAATCATTATTATTATTTATTCTGTATTCTCTTGTGGTCTCACAGATTCTAGACCCAGACCTGGCTCCATGCACAAGGACTGTGCCCTTGGAACATAAGGCCCTGGAGCCGGCCTTTCGTGCGGTGGAAATATGGACTGAAGCTCTTGATTTGATTGATAAAGGTAAGATACATTTAGATAACTAGTAACCCCCCAACCCCCCTTGTGGGTGGAATTTCGTAAAATCCGTTCTTAGCTGATCTCTACTCGGCGCAAGGAATATTCCTACCGAATTTCAAGTCGCTACGCCTTATGGTTCCAGAGATATCGTGATGATATGTAGATGGGAATCTCTTTTATATATAGATGTATCATCATCAGCCTTTGATAGGCATAGGCCTCCCCTAATACACCCCTTTCCATTGGGGGTTTTGGACCGTATCCCACCACGCTGTATATATATATATATATACATGTATTTATTAATAAAAAAATGATAAGCCTATTTGTTTATTAGTCCAAATTTACGTAGTACCAGCTTTGGTTGGTTTTGGAGTAGATGATGTTGTGTTATTCGTCCGTAAATATTATATTCATTGTCAATAATTGTCATTGTGATGTCAGACGCTGAGTGACAGGCGTTTAACTACATTAATACTAAATTGTTTGAATCAAATCAATTAATTTATTTAGTCTTAATCTGTTATCTATTGAAGCGACGAGTAAGTAAGTTCATCTGATTAAAAGTGACCGTTTACCCATAAGAGACGCGGTGTGGGACGACATAAATCCGCTCGCAGTATAAAGAAATGTAACGTTCTAAACATCTCGTTTAACAAGTGATAACGCGGGCTGCGGACCCCTTCACACCGAAAAGTGGCGCTTATACGTTGCCGATTTGCGGTGCTAATGGTCTAGAATAAGCCTACCAGCTTCTAAAAAGCCGGTTTCCGCCCCAAGAAGTGCATCAGATATATAGCTGTATATAATATAATAATAATAATATTTCTGGCTGAATAACACAACATCTAGTCCCAAACTAAGCAGAGCCTGTACTATGGAAACTAGATGCCTAATAAATTATCATCATTATCAGCCTTTGATAGTCCACTGCTGGACATAGGCCTCCCCTAATACACCCCTATCCATTAGGGGGTTTTTGGACCGTATCCCACCACGCTCGTCCAATGCGGGTTGGTGGGTTGACTAATAAATACATAGACTTATTTCTTTTTGTAAATAAACTCATAATATATAGTAACAATCATCCTGATTTGAGAGAAATACTATTTTTATCACACAACATTTCTCACATCGCGGAATCGAACCCACACCCTTCGTCGTAACAGTCAGGGTCGCTAACCGGTACGCTAAACGGGTCGTCAATTTATATAGCTGTGTAGTTTAGGTCCTAGATAATTTTTTTTCCATATGACTTTACTATACCATATTAAAATAAGAAGTTACATTTACATAAACTTTTATTCTTATTTGCAATATAACTAGTCGATGATCGCGATTTAATTCGTGTGATATTATAAAAAAAAATCTCACAAAAGGTGGCCTAATTTACTATTTACATATGCTATCAACCAGTGCCCGAACAAACAGAGAGGCCGAAATTATATAAAACAACGTAATGAACTGCCTCCGTAGCCTAGTGGTATGGGCGTGTGCTTTAAAAACCGGAGGTCGTGGGTTCGAATCCTTGTTGTTTCCTAGTTGGTTAGGGCAATTTGGGCCGATCACCCATTTGTCTGAAAAGTAAGATGATCCATGCGTCGGATGGGCATGTAAAAAGTCGGTCCACCCACCAACCCGCATTGGACCAGCGTGCTGGGATACGGTCCAAAACCCCCTCATGGATAGGGGTGTATTAGAGGATTTTGTCCAGCAGTGGACTATCAGTGGACAAGCTGATTGATGATGATGAACGTGATAATTAAAAAACAGTTATTTTGATGTTACTAACACTAACAGGTTTATTACTGTAGATTTATACTTATCGTATGTTCACACTTATTGCGAAACCTTAAAGTTTATTTTTACCAGAGACGGACCTAATTAAGTATTCTCTATGAAGTCTAAAGTGAAATTTTAATTTTGTTGCAATCACAAAGTCAATATTCGACACTAACTATATGTTATTAAATGATTGTTTTAAACATACATATATATATATTAATTCAAGACGCCTCCGTGGTCTCGCTAGACCAGCTCGCTAGAGATCGTGGTCTCGCTAATCCTTGTCCCTACTCTAAAAGATAGCTTATATGACTGGAAGTAACTAAGGCATTAAAAAAAATTGTATGTTATAACCCAGTCGCGGGCAACCGCTATTATAATGATGAAACTTTATATAATATGTATAATTCTTTCCAGCCGCCGTATCACCACATACACATCATTGTCTTCAAGTCGCCGGGCTGTTTGTTCATCGCTTGTTGAACATGTACAGGCACGTCTACGGGCTACAGCTGGCTCACGTCTGCTGTAGACTGGCTCGCTTCATGAATGCAAAGTGAGTATGTTAAAATATATTTTAAATAAATAACATACATACAGACTTTAAGGAAAATGAGATACTGCTTTTACTTCAATATCATGTCTTATAAAATATTGATTATAGACTGTATGGGATTGTAAGTATTTATGTAAATGACTGATAATCTTTAAAGATGGTGTTCCTTTAGGAGTTAAGGTTGCGGGTTCAGGTTGGTACCTGGTTTTGTAATATTAAGGAATTTGCCTAAATTATTAGACGATCCATGCGTCGTAGTGTACGGACATGAGCCTCCCCTAATGCACACCTCCTCCATTAGGGGGTTTTTGGACCGTATCCCATCACGCTGGTCCAATGCAGGTTGGTGGGTGGACCGACTTTTAACATGCCCATCCGACGCATGGATCATCTTACTTTTACATACAAATGGGTGATCGGCCCAAATTGCCCTAACCAACTAGGAAAAAACAATCAAAATTTGTTGAGTCCCCGCAAGATTCGAACCCACGACCTCCGGTTTTAAAGGAACGGGCCCATACCACTAGGCTACGGAGGCAGTTAGTTATATATGATAGCTTAGTTTTCATCATTTCATTATTTATATTTAATACTATCTGTAGCCCCGTAACTGTGTGTGAATGTCTGCGTGGTAACATATAAAAGAGAATATTGTTTTAAAAGATAAATTAAAAAAAACGAAATCCAGGTTACTCCTAGATACATCAGCTATCTTTTAATAAAAGTACCGTCAAAAATCAACCATTCCGGAGAATATCCAGAACAAACAGGACAGACAGGCAGACAAAAAAAATAATAAAAAAAAATTCCTTGACCTGTAAAATCGGTATACGGGCGAAAGTTATGCGTGACAACGTCTTTTAGTGGTAGAATGATTGTAACGTGAATATCGGTTCGTATAGTAGGAAGAAAGATCATCCCTCTTTTTCTATCTCTCTGTCTTTTTCACTTTCTCTTGTGGTTGCTTATGGAGAGCGTTACGTGAGCGGCGCTGTGACACAGTATTCGAGAGTGCCCCTTTATCTCGAACCAATTTATAAGACGTTGTCACGTCAAAAACGTTATTAGAACCGGTTATGTATCATAATGTAATTATTTAAAAACAGTTATTTTGTACACATAATGTTACAAACGGACACTAAATTCCATTACTAGTATAGAATTGAACAGTGAAATTATTTATCTAACAGGGAGGAGTATGTAAGAAATGCTGGCATTATCTTGCTTCACTCTACGCGTTCCTGCCAGATCATCGAAGAGCTCATATCGACCGCTTCCGGCTACTGGAGGGAGCTGATGATGTCCAGCGTCACCTTGGAGACAGCCGTGGTGTTTGCTTGTCAGTTGGCGGTGGGTAATTATTTTTGTACTAGACTGTTTCTTTGAAATATTAATATACAAAATCTCGTGTTGCAATGTTTCGTCCACTAAAACGCGTGACCGATTTATTTATTCAATAAATTCGTAACCCTATGATCTATTTTTTAAAACAATAAGTGATAAGGGATGTATTTAACAAAAAATTAAAGCTTTCCTTTGATACTTTTGTATGTATATTTTAAAAGATTAAAATATTGTCAGAATACTGCTTGATCAGCATATTGTCCTAACAACCAGATAACAATATTAACGCACAATTGTTTCCCCACAGGCATTGAACCCAAGACCTCCGGTTTTTAAATCAATAACCAATACCACTAGGTCACTGGGGTATAAATGTACTGAGAAATTATTTTCCTTCGGGAAAACTAGGATCTTTATCGCAATACGATGACACCCGAACTGATATATATCTATACTACATAGTGACTAATGTGTAACTTCATCGTAGCCTAGTGCGTGTGGCTTGAAACCGGAGGTCGTGGGTTCGAAATCCTCGGTGACTCAACAAATTTTCTGAGTTGTTTCCTAGTTGGTTAGGGCAATTTGGGCCGATCACCCAATTGACTGAAAAGTAAGATGATCCATGAGTCGGATGGGCATGTAAAAGTCGGCCCATCACCAACCCGCATTGGACCAGCGTGGTGGGATGGGTCAAAACCCTCTAATGGATGAGGGGTGATTAGGGAGGCCTATGTCCAGCAGTGGACTATCACAGGCTGATGATGATGATGATGAAATAAGTGACATATATATATACTGAATAATGGTCAAATAAGTGACATTTTCATACTCATTAATCTGAGACTTTATTGTTCAGTGTCAAATGTCAAAATTGATATTGTCATTTAATTATATATAGATGTATCGATACTGAAAGTGTCTGTGTCTGTGTGTGTGTGCATGATGAATACGAAGGGAAATCCTTTCTCACTATACCCATATTGACTGTTCATTAATATTCGTTTCAGACTTATTACAAGAAGTGTGGTTCAAAAGGCACTGCGGAAATGTTGATACAGTATGCTCAGGCTCGTCTGATGGATGCTCTGGACAAGAATGCCGGAATTAACTGTGAGTATATCGGCAAAAGATGGTTTTAGCCTTGAACTATTAATTTCATATTGCTAAAAATTTAATTCCAATGCATAGAGCTTTAATATGCGACTGGCAAACCCCAACCCGCTTGTGGGTGGGAATTTCGATGAAATCCGAATCTTTACAGCCTCTACTCAGTGAAAGGAATATTCCTACCAAATTTCAAGTCCTTACGCCTTACGGTTCCAGAGATATCGTGATGAGTCAATATATGTGGAATCTCTTTTATATATAAGATGAATTATTTTAACAACATAAATCAAAATAATTTCAATATAGGTCTAGAAGCACTCAGTGTCAAAAATTAAAAAGCGATCGATAAATTTAGAGAAACAGCGGAACAAAAATCTTAGGTTAAATTTTATTTTCCTCTTCATATGTACAATCTAATAAATTATGTATAGATTAGTCGTTATATACGATTAGCGTTAACAGAGTCTAATGTCAAATTTAATTGGTGCTAAAATTTCGGCCACCCTTATTGATACACTCTGATAAAATTATTTAAAAAGAAGCTAATAATGTTGTTAAAAAACGAATGCTGTTCTTTAGAGGAATTCTTTGCATATCCTGACAATTTTTTTGACTTTTGTTCCTTTATATTGTATATTATATGTTGTTTTATTAGCTTTGTTAAACTTTATATTGTATTTTTGTTACTATTATCAATCTATTATAAGTTGTGATGTGTTAGTCAATATTTTCGCAATTGATTAATATCTGACATTGAGTTGAAAATGTGTGTAATGATTCGATTTTTTAATTTATTTAAATTTTAAAAATCGGAATTTATATCAAATTTTATTACGATATGGATTAAATGCGTTTTTGAGATCTGAATGTACCATATTTTAGAAATAAAGATTTTTTAATTTAGCGATTCAAAATGCGCGTTCAGCAATAAGGACGCGCTCTGAAGCTTTCGGTGTTTGACATTAGATTTGTTTTAAATTCTACAGAGTTTAAAAAGTGAAAGAGTTTTATGTTTTATCCAATTAGGTTTGATATTGGGTTCTTTCATCCTAATTCTATTTCCAATATGACTATACCATATAGGAGTCAGCTAGAAACTCTGGTATCGCATTTCTTTAATTTTGATGTATATTGTTTATAAATTGTTATTATATCGTTAATACGAGTGATTCATTTAGTATTTATTCTTTTACAGTGGACCTCGCTATCGGATACCTTTTGGAGTGGGCCAGAGGTCATTCTTTACTGAGTTTGGTGAATGCGGCTCACAGACATTATCTTTCGGCCGGCAGCTCTGGTAAGTGGTACATTAAAGGTCGAGGTCATCCTGTGTAATCGATTTAATGTCTGTCTGTATGTTCTGTCTAATCTCTGGGATCGCTGATCTGATTTTAACGCGATTTTCACTGGACGATAGCTGATGCTGCTTCTTAGAAAAGTACGCGGACGAAGTGGCTCGCAACGGTCAGTTGATTAATAAACTCGATACATCTCACGTACCTAAGTTGATTCTTCTAGATTTACCGGACGATAATATATTTTTCATTTCTACGTGTATTTTTATGTTTAAACGTCTCGAATGAACGTCGATCTCGATCTTGCAAATTGTGCGCAAACGACCGGTTTATGTGCGAAGGGCAAAACTCAAATCGCGACGGTTCAGCAACTAACGTGGGAGGTGTCAAATTTTTCCTTGCTCGTACGCGAATATATAATGGACCAGTCGAATCGATAAATAAACGATCTACACTTTTGTATACGATGTATCTGTCTACATATAAAAAAATCTGATATAAAGTTAACGACTGCAGTAAATATACTGACAGTATTCGAGTGCCAACTTTAGCCAAATCGGTTCAGCCGTTTTGAAGATGCAATTGGATGATTCGTATTGAACAGAGTCGATGTCAGGTTCCAGGTGGTGCCCGCGGGCAGCGAGGAGCGCCGCCCTCAAGGGCAGGGGCGCGCAGGCGGGGCTGCGCAGCTGCCGCGCGGCCCGCTCGCTGCTGCTGGCGCGCAGGGCGCGGGCCGCGGCACCAGCCGCCCTGCCCGCCAGCGGCGCCTCGGCGCGGCCTTGCTGCACGCTGCTGGCGGACCCGCACGGCCCCGAGGCGCAGGTGACGTATCGGTGCCGCCTTCCGGCTCGAAGGGCGACATCTCGCGTTTCAAGGGGTCGTATGGCGCTGTGCCATGTGCCAAGGCATCAAAAAAAATTAAAAAAACCTTCGGTGCCATATTATAATGAATGACCAGATTGATATCGTTTCAAGTCCATTTGAGCCTTCAGTCTCACATTAAGTTTCACAAATAAGAAACGACATTGAAATTGACATTGTTTAAAGTGAGTTCAAACTTCGGTCCCATGTATTAGAATGAATTAAAATGAACGACTTTCATTATTTCAAGTCCCGCAATAAGGGATACACGACTACAAGCTTGCAACATGTGAAACTAAACCTTATTCCCACAGATCAAAGTCGACAACCGCCTGAAGCACGCCCTGGGCCTGCAGCCATCGAGCGAGGGCCCGCCGCAGTGGCTCCCGGAGCAGCGGAAGGCGCCCAACCGGTTCCGGCTCGAAGGGCTCCGCGAGGCGCCCAGGGAGCCGAAGCCCACGCCCACAGCTGGTGCCCAGCCCTTCAGGACGCCGGAGCTGCTGGGGCACGAGGGGTGCTCTTGTCACGGCTGCTGCGCTCCCCTGAGTGCTGTGGTCGCGTTCAGGGCCTGTGCTATTGAAGCCGCAGTTCATTTCAGGTGGTTGTCTATACCAAACATTGGCCTAGTTATGATATAAATAAAGTTTTTTAGTAATATATAATGTTTAAGGCACATTTTGTATTCGTTTATAAAAACACGCGTGGAAGACGGAGGTTGAAAGCTTGTGTGTTTGTGTCTGTCGGGGTGTGGAAAACGATAACGACATGAATAGACAGTTAAGAAAGAAAATATATTATTCATCATCATCATCATCACCAGCCTCGTGTTAGTCCACTACTGAACATATGCCACCATTGATGCACCACGCCTTCTTCCATTTAGAGGGTTTTTGGACCGTATCCCACCACGCTAATCCAATGCGAGTTGATGGATGGACCGACTTTCTACACGCCCATCCGTCATGGATCATCTTACTTTTCAGACAATCAGGTGGTCAGCCAAAATTGCCCCGACCAACTAGAAAACAACAATGAAAATTGGTTGAGTCCCCACAGCATTAGAACCCACGACCTCCGGTTCTTTCACTAGGTTACGGAGGCCGTTATATTCATAT
The DNA here is from genome assembly GCA_029286875.1 of Lamproptera curius. Classification (NCBI taxonomy): domain Eukaryota; kingdom Metazoa; phylum Arthropoda; class Insecta; order Lepidoptera; family Papilionidae; genus Lamproptera; species Lamproptera curius. Next base: position 336,681 of record JAGSMT010000099.1, read on the forward strand.
ATACATTACTAATTTCGTATATTAAATTATTAATGACTTTGCCGTTGCTGTGTTTGTGAAAGATTGTTCACTTTTTGAGTTAAAAAGGGAAACACTTAGCTAATTTAATATTTTATCATCATGTCGAAAAAGAAACATATAGCTTTCGCTACTTTCTAACTATTTAGTAAAGCGACAAAGTAAGCAGAACGTTTAGCTGATGGTATGAATACACCCAGTCCATATAAAATGGCGTGAAATTTTACGTCTCCATTACCCAGTAATTACTTTAGATGGTCCCTTGAATCGGAACACAAATGTTTTAACTCTTATTGCTCTGTCACAGAAATAGGCACAGCTTTTTCCATCTTGTCCCTGACAGCGCACCTTCAAAATAGGTTTAATGTCTTAAATTCATATTGTACTAACTGTTGCACGCGACTTGGTCCCCAAGGTGCATGTTAAAAAAAATGGTTTTCCAAAAAAAAATAGTTGAAAGCTCTCAGACAGCTTAATTTATTTCCGATATCTCTGACGAATATTAAATTTTGTTACTCAAACATACACAAAAACTGTACAAATTATATAACTAAACCTTCCGGAAGAATCATTCTATATATTAGTGAAATCCGCGCGAACAGACAGACGTACAAACGCGGCCGGGGACTTTGTTTTATAATATGCATAGATATGGTCTATATTTTTAGTTGGTAAGCCATTCACAAATAAATACAATAATATTACCCTAACAGGAGTGGAGATTTTTCAATCGCCGGCAGCTATTTCTCCGGCGCGTTCAGAACGCTAGCTATGTGCGAGGAAGAACTGCACAGGATGGAGAAAGGCAGATTCAAAGAGTGGCAGAGCCAGATATCCCAATCATACCTTCAGGACTTGAGGACTTGCGAAGTGGAGACACTACTAGAGGCGTGCTGGTACGAGACCAGGCGTGGGGAGACGCGTGCCGCCGAAGAAAATCTCGTCAGAGCCTTGGAGATCGCCCAGCAGTGGGATTCGAACCCGCACCTAACCAACGAGGTCCAGAACTGCCTCATCGCCCAGGCGCGCCTAAAGTCCGTTCACAAGCGACGCAGCCACTCTTCAGGCTTGGAGGTGGAGATGGAGTGCCTCCACATCAGCCCGGCCAAGACGCCCGAGTCGAGGCCCCTCAAGCCGGAACGCAACAGGACCGTGCCCGCGGAGGAGCTGCCGCAGCTCAAGCGCAGGGTCATCCGTTTGAATCTCGACGCGGACGACGAGCCGAAGCCCTCAAGCCGGAACGGGGCGACTTCAAACTGCCCACTGATCTGACGCCTGCGCCCAAGATGCCGCCCAAGGTGCTGGAGCCCTCGACTCCCGGGCTGGTGTTCTCCACGCCGTGTTCTTCACCGGAGAAGTTCCTCACTCCGATGACGTCCATCAAGACTTACACGAGGAAGCGGGCATGTGTGGTGAAGAACCTCGAGGAAGTCTTCCTCACGCCCGACGCTTGCGCCAACAAGGAGAACAAGGTGACATAATTAAACTTTAAAATTGCCTCAAAGTGGGTAGCAAACCAGAAAATAATAATAATTTTGTGACTGCTTCATATTTATCATCTTTATTCTAAATTCAATTACATTATCAGATAGATAAAGGATCAAAGAAATTACAACACCAATTGTTGTCCCAATGCTTATCCAGATTTTACTTCTTTCTGAGTATAATAAATTGGCATCTTATCTACCAAGTATCAGCTGAATAATTGTTTTTAAATAGACCTTTACCTCTATCTAACAAGAATACAAAGATAATACAAAACTGCTCACAAGTTCAAACTCATGACTTACCGTTTGTAAAGCAAGGAGGAATACACAAACTTATTTAAGTGTTTTAGTTATAGCATTGTTAGTATTTTATTATTCACAGATTTGTTACAATCCATCGATACATAGTACATTTCATTAATTACATTTTAAACAGCCAATATTTACTATAATAAAGTTTCCACTTTTGTTTAGCTTCATTATAATCATTAATGTATTCCAGACCTTAGAAAGACCGAAGACCAGGGCAGAGTCAAAGCAGAGACCAGAGACACCTCAAAGAGAACCAGTCCTGGTCCATTGCCCTCATAGAACGCTGACTATAAAATTTCAAATAATAATTAAAAAAGCATTGCTGTACTAAAGGCTTTAACAAAATCAAAATTGTTATTTAATTAAGGTACAATCTATTTTAAAACAACTGTTTAATAAATAAATGATAAAATTAGCCTTAGTATTTTTTATGTAAAAATGTTCTGCCTTCGTCAATTGCTCCAATTTTTTATATGTACTTTGTGTTTTTAGACTATTTACTTGATAGGGATTTTTTTATATAGATTTAAATAGTGGCATATAATGATTTATACTGGTAATGTTAAAGTAATATAAATGTTTTAACATACTGAATAAAGGTTGACGGTTTTATTAAATGTTGACATTAAAAACACAATTAAGTGTATGGAGAGGAACTTTGTGTATGGATGATTTCCTTAATTCATTTAATTGGGAATTGAATCTTGACCCCTGGTTTAAAATGTGTTGACCACTTATGATATGTGTTAAGGAAAATACTTTGCGTGAAATGTATAATATTTAGACTATTAATATTGTGATTTAATTTATGATCATCATCATTATCATCAGCCTGTGATAGTCACTGCTGGACATACACCCTATCCATTAGGGGTTTTGGACCGTATCCACCATGCTGGTCCAATGCGGGTTGGTGGGTGGACCGACTTTTTACATGCCCATTCGACGCATGGATCATCTTACTTTTCAGCAGTCCCCGACAGGTTCAGACCCATGACCTCCTGCCAGGCCCATACCACTAGGCTCGAGGCAGTCATTATGATAGCATTTCATAATTAAAATGTAAAATTCTGCTAAATTATCAATAAAGTATATTTTTAAGTGTATTTCTGAAAAATTTGTTTTAACTTAAGAAAGTATTGCTAGATTGTAACTGACTTTCAATAATACAATAAAAATAACTTTAGAAACTGAAAAAAACGCACTTTAAATTTTAAACAACTTCTGATGCACTTTATCAGACTATTATTTTTTAATTTTTATATGCCCTGAATAAATGTCCTAACTGACTGATATCGACAAATAGACCATTTTTGTTTAACTCTTTTTATTTTTAATTACGTAGAATTTGGGTGTTATTTTATTAACAATCAAAAAATTGATCTGTTCGCAAACCGTTAGGATCATAGTTCATAGTTGTTCATTACTAAATGACAATAAATTACATTGATATTATAATGTTAAATAAAACTAATACTAACGGTTTTTTTCGCTTTTAAAGTTTGCCATGTTTCTTAATAAATGCAACTACACTATTTCTCTGAAGTTTCAATTATTTCTGATTATAAATTTAATAATGTCATATAAGTAAATAAGAGTAATTAAACTAAAGAACTGACATCTGTAGGTTATAATTGTATTAAAGGCAGGATTTTTAAGGTCTCTTTCCGATGCTTAGAAGCTGAGTCCCAGTCCAGGGCTGAACTAAGAGGAAACTCCCCCTAGAGTTCCTTCTTAGAGACTTACAAAGTGTCTTTAATATCGCCACCTATGTGTGTATGTAGTTATATGAATGACATTATCTTAATCCACGCTACAAGTGCCTGCAAGATCATCGAAGAGCTCATATCGACCGCTTCCGGCTACTGGAGGGAGCTGATGATGTCCAGCGTCACCTTGGAGACAGCCGTGGTGTTTGCTTGTCAGTTAGCGGTGGGTAATTATTTTTTGTACTAGACTGTTTCTTTGAAATATTAATATATAAAATCTCGTGTTGCAATGTTTGGTCCCATACAAAACGGCGTGACCGATTCCTATGATTTTTTTTTATTTATTCAATAAATCTGCGTAACGCCTATGATCTATTTTTTAAAACAATAAGTGATAAAGGGATGTCTATATAAATATATGATATATGATAATAATATATGATAATAAAAAATTAAAGCTTTCCTTTGATACTTTTGTATGTATATTTTAAAAGATTAAAATATTGTCAGAATACTGCTTGATCAGCATATTGTCCTAACAGCCGAAGACAATATTAACTATACAATTGTTTCCCCACAGGAATTCAAAGTCAAAGTCAAAGTCAATTTTCCTTCGGAAAACTAGGATCTTTATCGGAATACGACGACACCCGAACGATTATATATATATATACTAAATAAGTGACTAAGTGAGTAACTGCCTCCGAGCCTAGTGTGTGTGGCTTAGAAACCGCAGGTCGTGGGTTCGAATCCTGCAGGGGACTCAACAAATTTTCATTGTTGTTTACTAGTTGGTTAGGGCAATTTGGGCCGATCACCCGTTTGTCTGAAAAGTAAGATGATCCATGCGTTGTATGGGCATGTAAAAGTCAGTCCACCCACCACCCGCATTGGACCAGCGTGGTGAAATAGGGTCCAAAACCCTCTAATGGATAGGGTGTATTAGGTGAGGCCTATGTCCGCAGTGGACTATCACAGGCTGATTATGATGACGATGAAATAAGTGATGTCACTTATTTCATCATCATCATCAGCCTGAGTGTAGGATTAAATATATACTGAATAATAGTACTAAATAAGTGGCATTTTCATACTCGTTAATCTGAAACTTTATTGTTTAATGTCAAATGTCAAAATTGATATTGTCATTTAATAATATATAGATGTATCGATACTGAAGGTGTCTGTGTCTGTGTGTGTGACCATGATAAATACGAAGGAAAATCCTTTCTCACTATATCCATATTAACTGTTCATTACTATTTGTTTCAGACTTATTACAAGAAGTGTGGTTCAAAAGGCACTGCGGAAATGTTGATACAGTATGCTCAGGCTCGTCTGATGGATACTCTGGACAAGAATCCGGAAATTAACCGTGAGTATATCGCAAAACATGGTTTTAGCCTTGAACTATTAATTTCATATTGCTAAAAATTTAATTCCAATGCATAGAGCTTTAATATGCGACTGGCAAACCCCCAACCCGCCCTTGTGGGTCGAATTTCGTGAAATCTTAACTGACCTCTACTCGGCGAAAGGAATATTTTTACCAAATTTCAAGTCGCTACGCCTTACGGTTCCAGAGATATCGTGATGAGTCAATATATAGGTGGGAATCTCTTTTATATATATAGATGAACTATTGTTAACAACATAAATCAAAATAATTTACCAAGTTTAGGCTCTACGAAGCACTTAGTGTCAAAAATTAAAAGCGATCGATAAATTTAGAGAAACAGCGGAACAAGAATCTTAGGTTAAATTTTATTTTCCTATTCATATGTAATCTAATAAATTATGTATAGATTAGGTCGTTATATACGATAAGCGTTAACAGAGTCTAATGTCAAATTTTATCTATGCTAAAATTTCGCCACTCTTATCGACAAACTCTAATAAAACTATTTAAAAGAGTTAATAATGTTGTTAAAAACAGATGCTGTTATTCTTTAGATGAATAGTTTGCCTGTAAGACATCTCGTTAATCCGTATATCCTGACAAATTTGTTGACTTTTCTCCTTTACATTGTATATTATATGTTGTTTTATTAGCTTTGTTAAACTTTATTTTGTATTTTTGTTACTATTATCAATCTATTATAACTTATGATATGTTAGTCAATATTTCGCAATTAATTAATATCTGACATTGAGTTGAAAATGTGTGTAATGATTCCGATTTTTTTAATTTATGTTAAATTTTAAAAAATCGGAATTTATTCAAATTTTACGTATGGATTAAATGCGTTTTTGAGATCTGAATGTACCGTATTTTAGCAAATAAAGATTTTTTGAATTTAGCGATTCAAAATGGCCGCGTTCAGCAATAAGGACGCTCTGAAGCTTGGTGTTTGACATTAGATTTGTTTAAATTCTACAGAGTTTGAAAAGTGAAAGAGTTGCATGTTTTATGCCAATTAGGTTTGATTTTGGAGTTCTTTCATCCTAATTCTATTTCCAATATGACTCAACCATATAGAGGAATCGGATAGAAACTCTGGTATCGCATTTTCTTTAATTTTGATGTATATTGATTATAAATTGCTTTTATATCGTTAATACGAGAAATTCATTTAGTACTTATCCTTTTACAGTGGACCTCGCTATCGGATACCTTTTGGAGTGGGCCAGAGGTCACTCTTTACTGAGTTTGGTGAATGCGGCTCACAGACATTATCTTTCGGCCGGCAGCTCTGGTAAGTGGTACATAAAGGTCAAGCTCGTCCTGTGTAATCGATTTAATTTTTGTATGTCCGTCTGTCCGTCTGTATGCTCTGTCTAATCTCTGTGATCGCTGATCTGATTTTAACGGGATTTTCACCTGGACGATAGCCGATGCTGCTTCTTAGGAAAGAAGTCATCTTTTTTTGAATAATAGTACGCGGACGAAGTGGTTCGCAACGGCCAGTTGATTAATAAACTCGATACATCTCACGTACCTAAGTTGATTCTTCTGGTTTTACCGGACGATAATATATTATTTATTTCTACGTGTATTTTAGTTTAAACGTCTCGAATGAACGTCGATCTCGATCTTGCAAATTGTGCACAAACGACCGGTTTATGTGCGAAGGCAAAACTTAAATGCGACAGTTCAGCAACTAACGTGGGAGGTGTCAAATTTTCCTTGCTCGTACGCGAGATATATAATGGACCCGTTGGCCCGGCAGGCTTCGTACTACCTTGATCGATAAATAAACGATCTACACTTTTGTATACGATGTATATATAAGTTAACGACTGCAGTAAATATACTGACAGTATTCGAGTGCCAACTTTAGCCAAATCGGTTCAGCCATTTTGAAGATTCAATTGGATGATTCGTATTCAACAGGTTCCAGGTGGTGCCCGCGGGCAGCGAGGAGCGCCGCCCTCAAGGGCAGGGGCGCGCAGGCGGGGCTGCGCAGCTGCCGCGCGGCCCGCTCGCTGCTGCTGGCGCGCAGGGCGCGGGCCGCGGCCGCAGCCGCCCTGCCCGCCAGCGGCGCCCTCGGCGCGGCCTTGCTGCACGCGCTGCTGGCGGACCCGCACGGCCCCGAGGCGCAGGTGACGTATCGGTGCCGCCTTCCGGCTCGAAGGGCGACATCTCACGTTTCCAGGGGGTCGTATGGCGCTGTACTGTAAGGTTGTGTATATGACAACCTTCTTTGCCATTTCGTCAGTCATTGTGGGGACGGCTCCTTGGATTGTATTTCGTATACAGAAGTGACTGACATGTGACGGCCACGACAGGAAAATGTACATATTTGGATTTGACCTTCTATAACAATAATTAAAAGACGCTACAAATGTGCCAGTTGCTCTGAGGCATATAATATTGCCTCTCATTTACCTGTTAATGATATAAGGCATAAAAAAAATAAAAAAACCTTCGGTGCCATATTATAATGAATGACCAGATTGCTCACAAATAAGAAACTAAATTGAATTGACATTGTTTAAAGTGAGTTCAAACTTCGGTCCCATGTATTAGAATGAATTAAAATGAACGACTTTCATTCAAGTCCGCAATAAGGATACACGACTACCAGCTTGCAACATGTAAACTAAACCTTATTCCCACAGATCAAAGTCGACAACCGCCTGAAGCACGCCCTGGGCCTGCAGCCATCGAGGCGAGGCCCGCCGCAGTGACTCCGGGCGGCGAGGCGCCAACCGGTTCCGGCTCGAAGGGCTCCGCGAGGGCGCCAGGGGCCAAGCCACGCCACAGCTGGTGCCCAGCCCTTCAGGACGCCGGAGCTGCTGGGGCAGAGGGTGCTCTTGTCACGGCTGCTGCGCTCCCCTGAGTGCTGTGGTCGCGTTCAGGGCCTGTGCATGAAGCCGCAGTTCATTTCGGTGGTTGTCTATGCAAACATTAGGCCTGAGTTATGATATAAATAAAGTATTTTATATATATAATGTTAAAGGCAGATTTGTATTCGTTTATAAAACACGCGTGGAAGACGGAGGTTGAAAGCTTGCGTGTTTGCGTCTGTCGGTGTGGAAAACGATAACGACTATGAATGACGGTTAAGAAAGAAAATATATTATTCATCATCGTCATCATCATCATCACCAGCCTCGTGTTAGTCCACTACTGAACATATGCCACCATTAATGCACCACGCCTTCTTCCATTTATAGGGTTTTTGTACCGTATACCACCACGTTGATCCGATGCGTGTTGGTGGATGGACCGACTTTCTACACGCCCATCCGTCATGGATCACCTTACTTTTCAGACAATCAGGTGGTCAGCCCAAATTGCCCTGACCAACTAGGAAACAACAATGAAAATTGGTTGAGTCCCTACAGCATTCGAACCCACGACCTCCGGTTCTTTCACTAGGTTACGGAGGCCGTTATATATGTATATATATACATTACTAATTTCGTATATTAAATTATTAATGACCTTGCCGTTGATGTGTTTGTGAAAGAGGGTTTACTTTTTGAGTTAAAAAAAGGAAACATTTAGCTAATTTAATATTTTATTATCGTGTCGAAAAAGAAACATACAGCTTTCGCTACTTTCTAAATATTTAATAATGGTGGTAGTGAGTAGGTGGTAGTGTGTTTGACAATCAATAGCAAGTGTAAACTTCTATGATAAAGATATTTGAATTTGAATTTGAATAAAGCGACAAAGTAAGCAGAACGTTTAGCTGATGATACCATCAGCTGGGTGTTTTCATAGAATACACCCAGTCCATATAAAATACATGAAATTTTACGTCTCCATTGCCAGTAATTACTTTAGATGGTCCCTTGAATCGGAACACAAATGTTCTAACTTGTTGCTCCGTGTGTAACTTATTCTGCGTGATCAGTTAGTACATATGAATTTAAGACATGGAAAAAAGACAAGAAGGAAAAACTGCTATTTCTGTGACAGAGCAATAAGTTAAAACATTTGTGTTCGATTTTTCCTTCTGTCTTTTTTTCTCTTAAATTCATATTATACTAACTATTACGCGACTTAATCCTGAGTGCATGTTAAAAAAATAGTTGAAGCTCTCAGACAGATTAATTTATTTCGATATCTCTGTGAATATTAAATTTTGTTACTCAAACGTACACAAAAACTGTACAAATTATATATCTAAACCTTCCGGAAGAATCATTCTATATATCAGTGAAAACCGCGTGACAATCTGTGCTGTACTAGTTAAGGTTATCGCGAACAGACAACTATACAACGGCCAGGGGACTTTGTTTTATAATATGCATAGATATGGTCGATATTTTCAGTTGGTAGCATTCACAAATAAATACAATAATATTACTTAACAGGGTGAGTTTTCAATCGCCGCAGCTATTTCTCCGCGCGTTCAGAACGCTAGCTATGTGCGAGGAAGAACTGCTGGGATGGAGAAAGAGCAGATTCAAAAGTGGCAGAGCCAGATATCCCAATCATACCTTCAGGACTTGAGGACTTGCGAAGTGGAGACACTACTAGAGGCGTGCTGGTACGAGACCAGGCGTGGGGAGACGCGTGCCGCCGAAGAAAATCTCGTCAGAGCCTTGGAGATCGCCCAGCAGTGGAGTTCGAACCGCACCTCAACGAGGTCCAGAACTGCTTATCGCCCAGCGCGCCTAAAGTCCGTTCTGCGACGAGCCACTCTTCGAGGCTTGAGGTGGAGATGGAGTGCCTCCACATCAGCCCGGCCAAGCGCGAGTCGAGGCCCTCAGCTGGAACGCAACAGGACCGTGCCCGCGGAGGAGCTGCCGCAGCTCAAGCGCAGGTCATCCGTTTGAATCTCGACGCGGACGATGAACCGAAGCCTCAAGCCGGAACGGGCGACTTCAAACTGCCCACTGATATGACGCCGGCGCCCAAGATACCGCCCAGGTGCTGGAGCCTCGACTCCCGGTGGTCTTCCACGCCGTGTTCTTCACCGGAGAGGTTCCTCACTCCGATGACGTCCATCAAGACTTACACGAGGAAGCGGGCAGGTGTGGTGAAGAACCTCGAGGAAGTCTTCCTCACGCCCGACCTTTGCGCCAACAAGGAGAATAAGGTGACATAATTAAACTTTAAAATTGCCTCAAAGTGGGTAGCAAACCAGAAAATAATAATAATTTTGTTACTGCTTCATATTTATCATCTTTATTCTAAATTCAATTACATTATCAGATAGATAAAGGATCAAAGAAATTATAACACCAATTGTTGTCCTGATGATTATCAGTTGTTACTTGTTTTTTCATGGTATTATAGAGTCGGCATCTTATCTACCTAGTATCAGCTGAATAATTGTTATTAAACAGAGCCTTTGACTTCTATCCAACAAGAATACAAAGATAATTCAAAACTGCTCCACAGGATTCGAACTCGACTTACTGTTTGTAAAGCAAGGAGGAATAGCACAAACTTATTCAAGTGTTTTAGTTATAGCATTGTTAGTGTTTTATTATTCACAGATTTGTTACAATCCATCCATACAACATAGTACATATCATTAATTACATTATTAAACTGCCAATATTTACTATAATAAAGTTTCCACTTTTTGTTTAGCTTCATTATAATCATTAATGTATTCCAGACCTTAGAAAGACCGAAGACCAGGGGCAGAGTCAAAGCAGAGACCAAGAGACACCTCCAAAGAGCAACCAGTCCTGGTCCATTGCCCTCGCAGAAGCGCTGACTATAAAAATTTACCAAATGACAATTAAAAAACATTGCTGTACTAAAGGCTTTAACCAAATCAAATTGGTATTAAATTAAGGTACAATCTATTTTAAAACAACTGTTTAATAAATAAATGATAAAATTAGCCTTAGTATTTTTTATGTAAAAATGTTCTGCCTTCGTCAATTGCTCCAATTTTTTATATGTACTTTGTGCTTTTAGACTATTTACTTGATAGGGATTTGCTTATATAGATTTAAATAGTGGCATATAATAATTGATACTGGTAATGTTAAAGTAATATAAATGTTTTAACATACTGAATAAAGGTTGATGGTTTTTATGAAATGTTGACATTAAAAACACATTTAAACGTATGGAGAGGAACTTTGTAACTGTATGGATGATTTCCTTAATTCATTTAATTGGGATTTGAATCTTGAACCCTGGTTTAAAATGTGTTGACCACTTTTGATATGTGTTAAGGAAAATACTTTGTGTGAAATGTATAATATTTAGACTATTAATATTGTGACTTAATTTATGATCATCATCATCATCAGCCTGTGATAGTCCACTGCTAGACATAGGCCTCCCCTAATACACCCCTACCAATTAGGGGGTTCTTGGACCGTATCCCACCACGCTGGTCTAATGCGGGTTGGTGAGTGGACCGACTTGTTACGTGCCCATCCGACGCATGGATCATCTTACTTTTCAGACAATTGGGTGATCAGCCCAAATTGCCCTAACTAACTCACAACAATGAACATTTGTTGAGTCCCCGCAGGCTTCGAACCCACGACCTCCGGTTTGTAAAGCACACGCCCATACCACTAGGGTACGGAGGCAGTCATTATGATAGCATTTCATAATTGAAATGTAAAATTCTGCTAAATTATCAATAGAGTATATTTTTAAGTGTATTCCTGAAAAATTAGTTTTAACTTAAGAAAGTATTGCTAGATTGTAACTGACTTTCAATAATACAATAAAAATAACTTTAGAAACTGAAAAAAACGCACTTTAAATTTTAAACAACTTCTGATGCACTTTATTAGATAAATGTATATTACTTTTTAACTTTAATATGCACAGAATAAATATCCTAACTGACTGATATCGACAAATAGATGGTCTATTTGTTTAACTCTTTTTATTTTTAATTACGTACAATTTTTTCATATAATTTGGGTGTTATTTTAGTCACAATCAAAAAAATTGATCCGTTCACAAACCGGTAGTGTCATAGTTCATAGTTGTTCATTACTAAATGACAATAAATTACATTGATATTATAATGTTTAATAAAACTAATACTAACGGTTGTTTTCGCTTTAATGTTCATAATGTGACGTCACTTAAAGTTTGTCATGTTTCTTAATAAATGCAACGACACTATTTCTCTTAAGTTTCAATTATTTCTGATTATAAATTTAATAATGTCATATAAGTAAATAAAAGTAATTAAAGTAAAGAACTGACATCTGTAGGTTATAATTAGAGTCCGACCGAAACTGGTTTTCCCGCCGAAACCGAAACCGAAACTCACTTGGTCAAGATCAAAATTCTTAAAATACTGAAATTTGATGCTTTTTACCCATTATTTTACATTAAGACATGAAATGGAGACACAGTATGTAGATACAAGTTTCTGGTAATGATTTAAGTTGGTGTTTTTTTTATGTAAAGAAATAATAAATTTAAAACAATTATTTTTTTTAATTCAATTTTTTAAAGAGAAGTAAACAAAAGTAAAGTAACAACTAGTAGATTACTAGTTGTTACTGTTGCGTTAATTACTAAGTATTAGTATTTTAAGATCTTACTAATTATTATTTTGGATTATAGTTGTAGTTTCGAGAAGCGATCAAAAAATAGTGAGAATGAGATAGAATGTAATGAGGATTGACAACTTAAATATTTATTTTTCTACATATTCTTCTTACACACCGACTCCGGCGCTAATTTGGTGACAAGATGAAAAGCAAGTAGGTGCCAGATCTGGTAAATAGGGGATGCTCAACCGATTGGAAGCCAGATTGCTGAATGGCAGCCATAGTTATTGCCAACCTATGCGCGAGAGCGATGTCAATATGAAACAATACAACCCTACGATGTTTATCTTTTTTTATCACTGACTGTTGTTCCACGCTCCAGGTTATCAATCAACAATATTACTTCTGACTCCCAAAATATTGAGGCTTACCTTACCTTACCAGCCGATGTTGCGGCAAGAAAATTTTTCGTGGTCGGTGAGGATGTCCGTTTCCATTGCGAAGATTTCTGTTTTGCCTCCTGATCAAAAGAATGAACCCGTATTTCATCCACTATTACAACTAGACAAAGTGTATTCAGAATCTTCTTACCTTGTTCTACAATATCTTCGGAATTACAAGTCGATTTTTTTTTTATTTTTGGCACCCACATTGCTGAGATTTTTCTCATTTTCAAAAATTGTGTCAATATATAAATAATAATAATATTTAATATGGAAGCATTACACTTTCTTATATCAATGAGACAATCATGTCAAATAAACTATCACTGGTGTGGAAATGGAAACCGATGAAAAGAACCGGCGCAAGAAACTTAGCGTGACTTTTTTTCCCTGTTTTCAATAATTTATACATACAACACAATTTGAAATAGCCTGGAGTGAACAGGTCAATACCAGGGTGGGTTATCTATCAAGTTGTCATTACAGTAATAATATCCTTTAACACACAAACGTTTCTTCACAATCTTTTTGAATTTATTTACAAATAATAACTGAACGTTTTCAAAATGCCCTTTTTTCTAATTAGGTATCAGATAGTAATTCTTCGGTCGTTTATAACAGTTAATTTCGAATTTGGCAGCATTTTCTTAAGACTGAGACTGGTCGATGGACGGCTGTAACGCCGACGATATTCGTCTTCCGTGCTCGTTCTCCTTACTTTAAAATGAAAAGCTCTTCCACCTTGTGACAATGGAATACGGCAGGGTAGACTCCTTTATTGTTGCTTATTAATCGTATTGAATCTCATGCATCGATAATTTTTTTAAACAGGATTTTTAATAACAAGCCGGTATTTGGTTTTTCTTCACTTTAGAGAACACGTGCCAACAGAAATCAAACAAATGACTATTCAGAAAAAAAGTAAAGAGAATCGATGATTTTTCTTAATTAAAATAATAAATATCTAAGCTATACCAGTGTTTCCAGTGGTTATATTTTTGTAACCAAGGAGTATATATGTTGTTCTCACAACTTTGATCCCGTCTTGTCGTTCTAGAAGAGTCATCAATCTGTTTTAGGAAACTTGGAATGGTTGTCTGAACTAAATTCGACGCATCTGAGCTCGATGGTACTAACGATACACTTACTTTGGTCGAAACCGAAATTTCGGTCGAACTCTAGTTATAATTATATTAAAGGCAGGATTTTTAACGTCTCTTTCCGATGCTTAGAAGCTGAGTCCCAGTCCAGGGCTGAACTAAGAGGAAACTCCCCCTAGAGTTCCTTCTAAGGGACTTACAAATGTACTTTAATATCGCCACACATATGTGTATGTAGTAATATGAATGACCAAACGGGTCTTAAGGACCCGGCCCCCGTGACGCCGGCTTACATATATATATAGACAAAAGTCATACTTCTGGCTGAATCTGATATAAATACAAAGAATCATCTCAACATTGCGGCTGCGCAGCTTATTGTATACGAATAGAGGAAAAAGAATTGCAGCTAAGTTATGTGACGTGGAAGTGATAAAATTTGATCTTCATTGTTTATTATATTCCGATTATAAGCTGTTAATGTGTAATAAACTAATGGCGCCACAAGTTTGTCTCCTTTATCCTTAAACTGTAATGTATATAGCCAATATTTAACGTTATTATTACTCAACATTGGCTGATAGCTCTTTCAAAAAGGAGTTTATTGCACTTATATGTAAACGATATAAGAATAATATAAAACTAGTATCCCCTAAAATTAAAAAGAATCTACTATTTGAGAGCATCTCATATTTTCTACCAACAGCTATGTTAATTTTCACCGCATTTATATGCATAATAAGGTAAAAATACTTCAGTTTTAACTCTCTGTCTCTTTTACTACATCAAATCGATTTGCCATTTGAGATATAGTTTCACCAGATGTAATAAATTTAATCATCCCAAGAATCCCATGCCCCTTCACTGCTACGAATCAGTTATCGAGCATTTCTTAATCACCGATAATTAATAAATGATAATAAATAAAAACTGCGCATTGTTCGATTTGAAATATTTAATTAAATATCTTTCAACACATTTTACACATAATTATTTATATTTCTACAGCTCATTTAAAATTTACTCGCTAATCTCGCACATGCCGCAAATGATGAAGACTGGATTCCCAAGTCGTCATCCACTCCCATACTAAAGCAGTAGATCATAAAACTATATACATTACGTATTTTCTTAAACCAGACATACATACAATGTTAATCACTATGCGCTATATACCTCTATATCATTGCAATCGGCCACAATATCGAACTCTCTTGCAAATCTGTCCATAAATATTTTCTGTCTACTAGATAAAAACACATTTTTTGCTACAAATAGACCAAATAAAATATGTATTTTTCGCGAACATCTACAACAAAGATTTCATCACTAAGAATTTCGCTTTTGCAGCGTCATTTCACACTTTACACCGATCTCACGAGAATAAATATAGACGACGTCCATTTCGTCCCTAATCCGACACTATCAATAGACCGTTACACTAAGTCCTCTTCGTACCGAAGTACACACTCCCTTGGGCTCTCGAAGCGAACGTTCAACTGCAAGAGAGAGATGAATAAATCAGTATTCATAGGTCATAGGTTAGGACACATAGAGAGAGGAGAGAGAGGGATGTACTGACGGCCTGCCCCCAGCGGGCGCCGCCAGGTCGACGGCGAGCACGGCCGCGGGGGCGGCGCGCCCTCAGCTGCGCCGGTGCCTGCCGCCGCGGCGGCGCCTCTCGCGCCGGCCCCCTCCGCCTCCGCCGCCGCCCACCTCGCCCTCCGCCCAGCGCTCGTACGCGCGCTCGCGCTTCAGCCACTCCTGCAAACACAAACATAATATATACTTAACATGAACGAGACTAATAAGACGATTACATAAAAATCCGTTTAGACCGCTACTGTTGAAGACAAGAAAAATATAGATTACGTGCAACTCGAATTTGATACGAATTACCGAAAACCTGTCAAACCCACAAGTATATTGTCTGTATCAGACTCGAATAGACAAAAAACGTAACGTAACGGCAGCAATGTCACTTAACGTTTAAACAAAATGTTTGTAATAGTTTTTGTTTGTAAATACCAGGTATTTATAACATACAAATGCGCTCCTTTCACGAGAAATAGTAACAGCCGACTTTAATGACACAAATAAGTTAAATTCACATGAAAAGTTTGTTTAAACTACTGCTGTTCAACACACAAGAACCACATAGTATTTGTATATTCCACTGGAATGAGACGCCAAATATCACTTAATTCGTAAACGCATTACGTAGGCTTCAACGAGGTATGTACAAGTGTCCTCTAAATCATTTGAAAATTATTCACACATTATATATCACCGTATGTCATTTGAAAATAAAATGCAAAAGTAGTGGACCTAACACTGAACCTTGAGGTACACCAAACTCGAAACAACTCGGTTAAAGAGAGAGTTCTCTAAAAAAGATAGAAACACCTTAAATTTTCATAGAACCTCGAATAGTAAATACCAAGTTAATATGACAGGCCATATTTGTATAGTTTACCAAGCTTTTCGAGTAAGAGTTTATCAAAAGCTTTGGACAAGTGAAAAAGCATACTGACTTTTCGCTTATTCTAAACTAATTATAACTGAATCGAATGGGATATAGGTTTATCGTTTTTATATTTAACTCTTTCAGTCACGCTTTTAGATTGAGAATATGTAGAATGTTTCAATTATTGTTCCGGCATTATCTACAGCTAAAACATCACTGAAAGAATGTAAAAAAAATCTAAGTATGAAGGCTTTCGAGGAATGAGGTGGTTAGTGGCACTAACCTAGTTAATAGACACTATTAAACAGGACGAGTTTATATCGAATCCTCTAATTTACGGATTTTTCGCGTTATTATATATATTTTATTACCGACGTTTCAGATTCTTTCCAGCATCCATGATCACGGGCAGACTAAGTTGGTATAGAAACGTCGGGAATAAAATATATAAAAGTAACGCGAAAAATCCGTAAATTAGAGGATTTGATATGTATAATAATCGCGTAAATAAAAGAAATAATTAAGAGCGAGCTTACTTTAAATACATACTAAACGTTATACTTAACAGCCATTCTGAATACTACACAGAGTACACCAATGCATCCTTATCAAAAAAAGCCCAAAACAAGTAAAAAAGACAGAAAAGACCTCACCTGGTACTTGTACCACCACTCCTCCCACTTGACATAATCCGGCAAGGTCAGTCCCCTCAGATATCCGCGTTGCTTGTAATAATCATATCTGACCCTGACATCGTCCCAAGACGGAAGACCGGCCGGAGCCGCCGAGGCCAACTCCGTAGGATAGCTGCCAGCAGGGGCATCGGGTGGCTGGGCCCTCTCAATCCTCACATGAAGAGTTGCCTCCCGTCTCGTGATCTTCATGTTCTCCAGCCTCGAAGACCTGTCCAAAGACCATTGGGCCATCTTCCCAAAGCGCTCGGACAGAGTGAGTCTGGCCCCCGTCCCCGGTGCAGGCGTGGCGCTCCGCTCGGACTCGCTCTCGCTGCTGGAGTCGGCCAGGGCTGCGGCGATGGCCCCGGGGGACACGCCCCCGGGAGGGCGCTCCGGCCTCGGGGGGCGGCGGCGCTCGCCCTCGCGCTTGATGCTGGCCACGTCGAGCTGGGAGCGCTGCCACTCCAGCACCTGGAAATGATCATTCGATAGTGTGTTAATCAAAGCGACTAATTAATTAATCTATTATAACGATCTTAAATAACAGTTTTAAGTTACTAGATCTTCAAATAACGGATCCATATAAAAACACAACTACTCCTTAACTTTTGTCTTGTCTTTTATTCTAGCTAATCACAGGAATGGCTGGTCCGTTTGGTCTTTCACTGTTGTAAGAGTGACTTAATCTACTTTTCTTCAGCCTAAAATATAGTTTTTATTGAACACCACGGGACGCGGTCGCGGACAACAGCTAGATCTGTATTAAAATAAATAGAGATGGATAGAGGACAAAGTCTAATGTCAGTCACCGCATCAGAAACGAACTCGCATTTTAGGTTCAATGCAATCAACTTCTGCGACCATGCAGTGTGTTAACTAATAAAAATGTCTAACAATTTAACCTCATTACAGTTCGACAGCAGATTTTGTTCATTTATATGTTGCAGTATGTATTGTTTGACAAATGTAATGCCAGAGGATTGTAGACACAGTCTAAATTCCATATAGGTGCACCTTAACCATCAATCAATAAGCTTGTCCCATCACATCTTTATTAATGCAATAAAAAATATATTACCTTCTCCTCCCGTGTCCTCTTGCTCGCCTCCCTGGCTTTCAGCAACTCCCTGGTGGGCTGGACAGCCCTCGGAGCTGCGGGCGGTGGTGCCCTTTTGACTGGAGCCCGGGTGGGTGAGGCTGACCTGAAATTAATTAAATATGCATCAAGTAACGTTGTCATTTAAAATATCACAAGAACATATAAGAGAACCACACACCTCTATATTAGAGTCAAAGTACTTTATGTAGCATCTTTGTTATTTGCCATGTGTTAATTTGTTTACATTACTTTCTATATTATTATTATTTTTAATCGGCATCGGCAATACTGGTATGACCAATGCGCTGCCTACCGTGAGACATAGGTGTTAAGTCTCGTTTACCCAGTGAATACGCTGGCTACGGTGCCCTTCAAACCGGAATACGGTCATATTTTCACACTACTGCTTTGCGGTAGAAATCTGGCAAAAATAGGTATCATGGTGGCACCAGGTGGTGCCCACCCAGACGGTCGCCTGTAAAAAGGGGACCTACCACCGGTGAATCTGTCATTTTTATCTTTTTATCCATGGTATGCTCGTAGTAACGAAAACTATTATTATAATATTTCCCCTCACCCAGGCTTCACTGGCTTCGAAGGCACAGTCTTCCTGTTCTTAGCCGAGCAAACAGAGCAGGACTCGTCCGAACAGCTGCTTGCTGATGATCCCGAGGGAGAGGACTACAAATATAAAATCACTTTATAATCACGAATACATCATCTGTGTTAGTCCACTGCTGGACATAGGCCTCCCCTAATGCACGCTTCCTCCATTAGAGGGTTTATGGACCGTATCCCACGACGCTAGTCCAATGCGGATTGGTGGGTGGACAACTTTTTTTCATGCCCATCTGACGCATGGATCATCTTTTTTAGAAATTTGGCTGACTGACCCCAAATTGCCCCAACCAACTAGGAAATAACAATGAAAATTTGTTAAGTCCCCGCAGGATTCGAACCCACGTCCTCCAATTTCTAAAGCACACGCCCTTACCACTAGGCTTCTAAGCAGATAATTACTACAGTCTGTAAGCAATAACCGATAGTAACAAAGCGACGTCAAACAAAACAAAGTAAAGTTTAAATCAGTGATGGACTGGCATATGATATTTCGTCCATAAGAAAACGCTAGATACATGACTTCATCTCTATATGTCACCTTGTTATCATTTATTTTCCAGTTTTAATTGGATAAACTATAAATAATTGCACCAGTACTAATGTTATGCTAATGATACTTCCCCTATTAGCCTAAACTAGAGAAAAATAAGCCTCCATGCCTGGTTTGAGCAGATAACAGTAAAACCGAATTGGCTCAAAGCTTTGGTCACTCTTATTGCATTAAGGTCGCGAGGGTACTAAATATGGCCATTCAACCGATAAGAATTCGTTGACTTTTTGTCATAACACTATGTTTGCCTCAATTTTAAAGTGTGTAAAACATTTAGAAACAGAAGGTTAAATTACAGTAACAACGCAACTACAGTGTTACTGCTGTGAACCAATCAAACCATTGCCTTAAAATTAAAGTAACTTAATACCAGTGTCATATCAAGATACTAACTTAATACCAGAATAGTCGAATAATAGTTATAAGGAATTTTAAATTATATTTCCTAAATCAAAGAATTAAAAGGTAAGATTTCAAGTTTGAAGCCATTTTAACTCATACCTTTCTCGGATCTGGCGGTGAAGGAGGCCTGGCCCCCCTGGGCGGCGGGGGCGGAGGCCTGGCCCTACGCCCCCCTCTCGGACTGGGCCTGCGCCTCGGGCTTCTAGCGGGGCTGCGTCGGCTTTTGTAGTGGAAATTGTTGATTTTAATCAAAAGTACCACAACTAAAGCTAATATTTGGGATATTTATAAGAAATGTTGATATCATATTTATAAGTAAAAATAATACTATTTTTGTTATTATGCGAACACCTAGACTAGGATTAACGTTTTTTTAGCTGTTGAAACCGCTCTAGATAGAAATTGCTCAGGCAAATGCCATTAATACTATTCAGTTGTACCCACCTGACAGGGCTCCGTCGGGGACTCCGGCGGGGGCTCCGCCTCGGGCTGCGCCGCGGGGAGCGGGTGCGCGACTTGCGCGGGCTGCGCGAGCGGCGCGACGCCAGCGGAGTCCTAAAATTACAACAATTAACTGCGATATTAAATTGCTTCTCAAATAATCAGTTGTCTGATTAAAAATAATGCTGAGACATGACATCACATAGGTTGATTACAACATAATACTAATTTTGGTATAAATAATGTTGTGAAACATTTTCTAGACTTTTTTATACACCTATGATGATAAGGAACAGAAAGCATTAGATAATTGTCTATTTGTCAAAAAATAATAGAATTAATAAATTTAAATGGATCTACCATTATTATTAATAGTCAGTTATATTCAGAATAATGTCTTGTTTCACCACAAATTAAAAAATATATGTACAAAATTACATTCAAATGTTTAACATATTCCTTTGACCCACGCAATGTCTACTCAATCTATTAGCTGAAGATTTTTAATTATTCAACTGAAATACACTACTTCAGCTTTTGTCACTAAACCATCCATCTACTTTCACTACTGACCCACTACATCTCTCTATTCTTCTTCTCCCTCTTCCTTCTGCCTTTCATAACTCTCACCTGGACCTCCGGCTGGCCATGGGCGACCTGGAGCGACGCGGCGACACTGATCCGGAGCTCTCCAGATACAGCTGCTTGTAACCGGAATGACGCCAACTGTATTAAAGAAATATAAAAAATTTGTACATGAAACAAAAACTTAATCACCTTTAGATATAAATCTAACAAACCATTCGAAATAATTATAGCTTATTTTGAGTAAAAGAACATGGTGTTCATTTAGAGGGAAAGGCTTCGGGGCTTTTAAATACATATTTCATATATATAAAAGAGATTCCCACCTATATATAGACTCATCGCAATGTCTCTGGACTTAAAATTTGGTAGGAATATTCCTTTGGCCGAGTAGAGGTCAGCTAAGAACGGAGTTTACGAAATTGCACCCACAAGGGGTTGGGGGGTCACTAGTTTCATATATCAGCAATATGCAATGCCTATAAGAAATATATACACCAGGAACTTCAATCAGTAGTCAGTTCCAAAAAAAAAATAAATTTTTCTTAACATTATCTATTCAAAGTTAAAATTTTGAACTTGTAAATTTTAATGCTAGGAAAAAACTTAGACCTCTGTCTAGAAAAGAACCAGTAAAAAAAACTCATACTATTAATATAATAGAACATATTTAATCTTATAGCATTAGTAGCCGTAGCCGGAACACTGCAGTGTTCCGGTTTGAAGGGCACCATACTGCATTGCGGCAGAAATAGGCACCACGGTGGTACCAACCCAGAAGGTCCCATAAAAAAGATGACCTACCGAGTACAGACACCCCAATTTTATTTACTTCTATAGACAAAGCTAAAACTTTTACTTCAGTTAAACTTTAAATAATGCACGCTAGCATTTCAGTATGTATCATTAGTAAGGTTATAAAACCATTAGTATACTAATAAAAGTTTCAACCTACCGATTGGGGTCCTTTTCCTCGACCTCCAGAAGCTTCCTATCCCAGCTTCCCGGTGATGCTTGACGAGCTCGCTTCATCACGTTGTCGATCTCCTTCCGCCTTCCGGCCGGATTCGAGGGATCTGGAACATAACATGATGAGTATTATTTAGGATCCGCTTGGTGTATAGGACATAGGGTCATTACATCTGGTTGTTTCAATGTGAATAACTAGGTGTAGCTTGTGACTTCGTCCTGGTAGCGATACAATAGAGAAAAAAATTACTATTCTTTTCTGAAGTAATAGATCTCTTTTTTTTAATGGTAGCCCAAGTTACTGCTAGTTTCATCAGCTACCTTTTAGTGAGAGTACCGTCCAAATTAGACCCGGCCATTGTAGAGATTTGCCAGAACAAACAGACAGACAGACAGGCAGGCAGATAGATAGACAGAAAAAAAATTGAGAGATGTTGTTTTGTTACATGTATTGGTCATATATAATAACATACTTATTTAAAAACAGTTACTTTCATATTGAAAACATAGACTACAATTTTATTCATTTGTATAGATGTGTTTGTTCACAATAAGAAAAGTTTATGTATTTCTAAATTATCTAGTTTGCAAGTTTAGCATTACTTGAGACTAGATAGCATTGTTATTGTCCTAATATATATATGCTTATTATAAACCAGTCAAAAGACTTTATGTCAGCATTACACTAATTGATTAATTTCTTATTCCCTTTATCTGTGTTGACAACCACTTGAACAGCTAATATGCTGCTTGTCATAACATCACGACTGAATTTAATTATTCTGACAGGTTGATATCATCAATGTAATATTTAAAGGTTATTGTTAGTTATTATTGCATTACATCTAGTTTCATACAGTAATGTAGAATAAATGGTTATGTAAATGGATATCATAGAATTGTAAAAAAGGGAAGGTAGATTAATGTTAAAAGTAGTCTATAGTCGGTAGTCCGCATTCAATAAACAGGCTTTAGCAGTCCACTGCTGGACATAGGCCTTTTTTAATAAACGCCAAGATGGCCAATCTTGTTGGCATTTATTAAAAAGAATCAATCATAGATGCCACACCAAGCAGGCGGATTGGCAATTAACTGACTGCCCTTGTACTTCGGATCTGTCTTACTCCCACTGTGAAGCAGATCCATCGATCAAGAGGGCGGTGGTGTTATCACATCCCCATTCCATACGTCGTTATACTACCCAAAATATGAAGTGTTACTATGTAAATATGCACTTTAATACAAATATATGCACTTTTAATATAAAGCCCTGGCTCCGATGAGTGCCTTCTTTAACTTGACAATATTTATCGCCTAGCTATGAAATGGTCGGCATCTTCCACTCATCATCATCAGCCTGTGATAGTCCCCCGCTGGACATAGGCCTCCCCTAATACTCCCTATCCATTAAGGACACTTCAAACAATTAGGTGATCAGCCAAATTGCCCTAACCAACTAAGAAACAACAATGAAAATTTTGCTGAGTCCCCACATGATTCGAACCCACGACCTCCGGTTTCTAAAGCATACTCCCGTACTACTAAGCTACAGAGGCAGAGAGGATCTTTCACTCAGTATTACCTAAATAACAAGTATTATGCCCGCCCTATAATGAGTATCATAAATAGCCTTTATAACCAGGCTCTTCACATGCTTATCCGACAAGGATTCATGTTCCAGTTTCTGTCTACTAAGGTGTTAGACTCATATAGCCCTGACTAATTAGAAAACGACGGTGTGAGCTCAGTCTCCCCTCAGGATTAGAACCCACAACCCCCGCTAAGCAAAACAAGTGTTTGCAATTAGACTGTTTTTAAATATTCACTTGTATGTATTGTTTACAGACAGATTTTATAAATTAAGAATGGGTGCAGATGCAAGAAAATTAAAGGTAATGGAATGCTCGCTCCAGGTTTTGTTTTAATATTGCATAATATTTTATGCCTTATAATCTTTGTTAACTGTTTAACAAACAATTTTAAGGCATAAATCATATATAATAAATATTAGCCCTCTGAGTTTCTTCCGCCGGTTCTGTGTAGACCCGAGGCTTCCTATTTCCGAACCGAGGGTAGAGTGTTAGGCTATCAATAAGCAAGTGATAACTTCTATATTGAACAATAAATTTAACACTAGGTATAAACCAGTATAAATGCTGATGGTGGTAGGTCCCCCCCTTTTATACAGGGGGCCGTGTGGGGCAGTACCATCGCAGTGCCTATTTTTGCCGCAGAACAGTAGTGGGAAAACACTAATGTATTACTTAATGTTCTATCCGTATGTCTATCAGTAGGTAGCGCGTTAATAATACCACTGGTATTGCCAACGTATATATGGGCGTCGGTGACCACTTTCCATCAAGTGGCCAGACTGCTAATCTGCCCAACAATATTCATACCCAAAAATATTTTTTTTTACTAAAACCAGAAAGTACTGGTTCTGTAAATCTAGTGTTTAAGGCACTGAAAGACTAAAACAATGCTTAAAATGTCCCACCTTTGTTATGCCTATCACAATTACATACCCGATTAACAATGTAACCGTCAGAAATTAGAAATCTAGCTAGAAGTCAAAAGAAGAACTATAAGTCTATAAGAGAAGACTATAAGAGATTGCTGTACTTGCCTGTAACTAGCTTACAAACCTGTACCTAATCTATTATTCGGTAATTGTAATGTTGAAAGTTTTGTGTGTATTGCTGTTGGTGTGTCTAAATAAATAAATAAAAAAAATAAAAGTCTATTAAAGAATTGTCACTGAGCAAAACCTTCAAACAATATCGCCACTATGTCGCCATCGGTGATATACTAGGTTATATTCATATCATATCCATCCTTAAGATTGATTGAAAATGTGAGATGGACACTTTCAGACACATTTTTCTTTTCTGTATATTGTCACACTACGATTGTTTCATTTACGAAATTTCGCTAAAAAATAAATATGGTATTGGTCTTCACCGTTTCAGAGTTACTCCAGTCTACTATTCCTCGTGTAATTTTTAGATTTTGAAATCAAATTTCTTGGGGTAAAGAGTAGCCCATGTTATTCACAGAATTCACAGATAATATAGCTTTAAGCCTGCCTACGTAGCCTAATGGTATGGGCGTATGCTTTAGAAACCGGAGATTGTGGGTGCGAATCCTGCGGGGAGTCAACAAATTTTTATTGTTGTTTCCTAGTTGGTTAGGGGAATTTGGGCCAATCACCCACTTGTCTGAAAAGTAAGATGATCCATG
This sequence comes from Lamproptera curius, assembly GCA_029286875.1. Taxonomy (NCBI): domain Eukaryota; kingdom Metazoa; phylum Arthropoda; class Insecta; order Lepidoptera; family Papilionidae; genus Lamproptera; species Lamproptera curius. Next base: position 361,687 of record JAGSMT010000099.1, read on the forward strand.
CATAGGACGGGCATGTAAAAAGTCGGTCCACCCACCAACCCACATCGATCTATCGTGGTAGATTATGGTCTAAAACCCCTTAATGGATAGGGGTGTATTAGGGGAGCCTATGTCCAGCAGTGGACCATCACAGGCTGATGATGTGATGTATATAGCTTTAAGTAGAGAAATAATGTTTTGATTTAGGAGTTTTTCTTATCTTTTCAAATTATAATATGAGTATAGATAAGAAAGAGTACTAAATATAAAATTGTCGTAATAATATATAGTTGTAGCAACATAGTGCCTATGTACGCATAGCGTTTGGTAAGATGGTAAGTGATACCTGTCCATAAGAAAGGCAGCGTGAATCGCTAAAAATTCACTTACAACACTAAGCCGTGAGATGTTATGTCTCGTTTAAATTATATATGATTATGGCAAAACCCCAACCCCCCTTGTGGGTGGAATTTCGTAAAATCCTTTCTTAGCTGACCTCTCGACTCGGCGAAAGGAATATTCCTACCAAATTTCAAGTCGCTACGCCTTATGGTTCCAGAGATATCGTGACGAGTCAATGTATAGGTGGGAAATCTCTTTTATATATACGACGATATTTTTATATAATATTATGTATTAATCACGCTGAATGGAGCATCATTCAAAGCGGAAGACGTTATTACTGATTTGTCTTTGTTTCGTTATTCCCTTAACGGCTTTTAATTAAAACAAATAGAGCCAAGATTCAAACACTACTTTCTCCCATAGTAATAATAATAATAATAAAAATCTTTATTTACTCTAAAGGTACAGCAATTATACACTTAAGCAAGATACGTACAATACGATAAAACATGTATATATTGTTTAATTTGAGTGAGCAATAAACATTTTGGCCCTGATTTGGGTTTGATCAATGACCCTGCACTAGGCCTGTAACCTGTCTTGCAGGGATCAGTATCAATGATTTCCTAGTCCTCAAGTGTTGGATTGATTAATAAAATTATAGTAATATTTCTGGACGAAAACACAACATCATCCAGTCCCAAACTAAAAAAGCAAAGCTTTTTTCAATGGCAACTAGATAACTTGATAAATACATAAATTAACTTTAAATTAAATAAATACAACTATATACAAACAAACATCCAGACGTTGTTCGTCACGTTGTCCGAGCGTTGTTCATCACGTGCTGGAATTCGAACCGACACCGCTAGGCGTAACAGTCAGGGTCACTAACCACCACGCCATGAGGGTCGTCGATTGTGGCTATATTAACTTCAATGCGGGATTATGATATAATTAATCTAATACATAAGTTTACGTTATACTAGCTGTGCCCTGTTTTTATTTTTATTATCATCTAAGGCAGCCTTTGTGACATTGATTCGTTGGGAGGCGTCCGACGTGACGGCACAGTGGTGGCATGCGCATGAGCTGCGCGCGGCACTGGACAGTACTCATAAATTGTAACATTACTATTTTTTTTTCAAAAAAGAAAGAGAATCTAAAATAAAAGTAGCCAAGTTGCTCCTTATTACATAAGCTATCTGCCAGTGAAAACTCCGTCCAAATCGGTGCAGCCGTTCTAGAGATTAGCCGGAACGAACAGACAAACAAAATTTAAAAATATGCATTTCTGTATGTGTACCGCACATACATTCATATGCATGTAGTAGAAATAGGTCATTTTAAACACTCCAATGTTATTTATTTCTATAGATATAGCAAATAGAACCGATAGGTACATCTAAAACTTTTATTTTATGTCAGTCCGTTTGTTCCGACCAATCTCTAGAAAGGCTGGTCCTATTTTGACGTGGCTTCCACTGGAAGATGGCAGATGTAACCGAGAGTATTTTAGACCATTAATTAGAAAACCAACTTCTAATTGTATTTTGTTAAGTATATCACCATGAGGACAAAGTCGACGACGTAGTCGCTAGTGTCAAATAAATTTCGAGTACAAATAACTTCAGATTAAATAAATATGTCAAACGAGTAAGCAAAATTAGCTAGAACAGTCGCCTCGAATTATTCGTTTATCGACTTACCAAAAGGAATTACCGCATACTTGTACTCTATACTCTATAACTTTAAGTGATAGTGGCCTTTTTTTTTCTTAGGAGGGGGAAACCTTCAAAAGATATCCTTTTTAGAAGGGTTATGTGAGGTTATTACTCACTAAAACCCCATCATCTGTATATTATAGGAGGCACCGGGATCTCCTACCGGGATCTCCTACGGAAAGCGCCGGTACCTCTGTATACGTGCTTGCTTGCCCTTTCTCAATTGTCTCCTTACTTCTGCCATCACTGTTTATCACGATTGCAAATCGTACTTTTGGTCAGAACCATCTCAGCTTTCATAACCACTTATCTTTTAGTCGCCTTTTACGACAGGCAGATTATTCCTTAGTCCTATTCTAAAGCCTGAAACTAAAGGGCTAAAGAGGAAGTGACCTAACGCATTAAAGCAGTGAAGTATGCCAGAGAGGGGCGCAGTTTAGTGCCATCTACGAAAGCCTGATAAATGTGCTACAGAAAAACGCAGCGTAGCGAGACAATGCATCGACTATGTGGAAGTCATTTAAGATTAGGTCTAGTAGCACATATAGATGGCGAAGTTAAGCTTTCTTAGTTCACCGGTCAAAGTCAAATATCTTTAATCAATATGGAAGCATTACACTTTCTTACTGATCGTAAATTAAACTGTCACCGGTTCAGAAATGGGAGCCCCCGACCTGAGAAGAACCGGCGCAAAAAACTCAGTGGGACTTCTTTCAATATGTTTGACAAAATTTTAACAATAAACGTTTACATTTTAATAGTTTGAAATAGCCTGGAGCGAACAGTTCATTACGAGGGTGTGTTATCTATCAAGTAGTCATTACAGCAATAATATCATTTAACACACAAGCGTTTCTTTACGACTTTTTTTAAATTTATACACAGATAATAGCTGATGATGAACAGGTCCACGGCTAAGAGGTGTTATCAGACGCCGATGTTATATATATTTTTAAAGCCTACGCAGGCAGGCGAGCAGTCGTGCCACCTAATGGGAAGTGGTCACCGACGCCCAAAGATCCGATCACACAAATGTCTGAAAAGTAAGATGATGCATGCATTGGAGCAGCGTGGTGGGATACAGTCCAAAAACCCCCTAAATGAAGAAGGCTAATGATGATGATGAGAGATATATTGATATTAATAGCGTCCACAAACACAAACAAGTAAACGAACGCGTATATACGCAGCGGACTACATTAAATTATTCATTGCATTGGAAAAAAAATTACGTTAAGTCTTTTGTTTATGCGTAAAGTGTGTGTTTGCTGTAATGTGTTCGAAACGTTGGGAATTGAAAATGTGAAATAAGCGCTACAAAATCCTATTTAAACGCAATAAAATCTTTTTGTATAATCATTTTTAGGCAAGCTAGATAAGGAATAGACGTAAATATCGTAACCAATGAGAACGCTGTGACTTCAAAACTATGAATCGAATATATTAAATATAATCGAAGTCGAAATCGACATTTCCCGTTACTAAAGGTACTGTCAAAAACGGACCAGCCATTCGAGAGATCGAACAAAACAGACAGTATTATCAAAATATAAATATTTTGTTATCTTATATATATATATATATATATATAGATAAATTGCTGTTCGTTAGTCTCGCTAAAACTCGAGAACGGCTGAAGCGATTTGAATAAAATTGTTCTTGAATTATTAGTGGAGGTCAAGGGAAGGTTTAAAAGATAAATTGATATAAAAAAAATTGGACAGGAAAGAAAATATATATCTTTCTACCAAAATATTTGTTCTCAAGAGGTCGAAAATAAACTTAATTTCTAACTACAGTTAGTATTTCAGTCAACTATCTATCGAATTTTTTCATATATAGATTGTTAAATCTTATACAAAAGTATCGATGTTTCATTAATCGATTGTATCTTACAAGAACGGTCATATTTATGGTACCGAAAACCTCCGGATACTAAAGCGAGGGTATAGTCTAGGCAGACTCAACCGGACGCTGAAATCTAAAACTATCTTCTCTATTATATGGAAATTTGTGTTAGATGAAGCTTTAGGTTAGGGTCTGCAAGCTAAGAATCATGCTAGAAATATCTACAATATAAATTATATAATTAATGACACCCCGCAATCAGGTTTTAACCTTTCCTTACTTTGGCCCCACAACGTCTTGGCCGATTTTCACACTTCTAAGAATTAACGTCTTCTTCCTCCACAATCGAAACAAAAGAACTAAATGAAATCGCTTCATCCGTTCGGAGCTATTGTGGTACAGACAGACAGACAGATGACAGACAGACCCATAAAACTTATAACGAACCTCTTTTTGTCGGAGTCATTCAAATTGTCCTTGTGAGACATAGAAGCATTGCGCTCTGTTATTTATTCTCAACAATATTGCAACCGGTTCGGAGAAGGAAGCCACTGACCTGAGAGGAACCGAGAATGGGTCACCAAGAAGATTTATCTTATATCTGTTACAACCACATTAATACAATAAACAATTGCAAGTATACACAGGTCGTATTGTGCAAAAACCTGAGCGACCATTCCATTAGCAGACTGTGTTATCATTTAACAAGTCGCTTACATGGTAACAACCTTTAGCACACAAACGTTCCTTCAGATACATCATCATCATCAGCCTGTGATAGTCCACTGCTAAACATAGGCCTCCCTAAACACCCTATCCATTAGGAGGTTTTATGACCGTATCCCACCACGCCGGTCCAATGAGGGTTGGTGGGTGGACCGACTTTTTACATGCCCACCCGACGCATGAATCCTCTCACTTTTCAGACAATTGGACGATCAGCCCAAATCGCTCTAACCAACTAGGAAACAACAATAAAAATTTGTCGTGTCCCCGCAGGATTCGACACGACCTCCGGTTTCTAAAGCACACGCCCATACCACTAGGCCACGGAGGCAGTTGATTTTTTTTAATAATCATCATCAGCCTGTGTCACTCCACTGCTGGACATAGGCCTCCCTAATCACGCCACCGCTTCCGTGTAAAAAGCTAGGCTTCAGATCTGGTGAAGAGGCGGATGCTCAACCAATTGTACGCTAGCATGATGAACGGTGGCCATCGCTAACTGCCAACCTATGTGCCGTACGTTGTAAAGATGAAACAGCTCGCCCGTTCAAAGTTTGCCTCTTTTTATTATTGACGGCATTTCTCAACCTCGGTAATAAAGCTGCATAATCTGTAATGATGGTTCCATGCTCCAGGTAATCAAGCAACAATATCGCTTCTGAGTCCCAAAATATTGAGGCCATACCCGCCAGGCCATATACCACGGCCACGGCATGAAGATCCTTCGGATGAACCGTGTTTCGTCCATTGCCACAAAACTAGATTTAAAGTTTCTAGAATCTTCTTAAAACTTCTTCTTTTGTTTCTGATTCTCGGCACCCATCTTGCGGAGACCTTTCTCATATTCAAAATTTGTGTAAATATGCGTTGAGTACCTCTATATTAAATGCTCGTTTCTTGAATTAGGTATTAGATGGTAATTCTTTAATCGCTAAAAGAGATTTTTCGAATATGGCAGCATATTTTATTGTTTCTTGTTGATTACTGGCTTCGATGGACGTCTGCAACCACGTTCGTCTTCCGTGTACGTTCTCCTACTCAAAATTAGAAGCCCACTTTGCCACAATTGATTATGATAGAGCAGTCTCTTCTCATGTTGCCTTTGAGCCGCAATAAATCTCTTGCGTTGTTAACTTTTTATAACACTGGTTTTTAATGACAAGGTCGCACTTGGGTTTCTATTTTTCGAGAACATTTCGCACACATAGCAAACAAATGACTACATTCAGAAAAAAGTAAAGAGACTAGAAGATTTTTTATTAACACAACAAATATCTGAGCTATACTTTCCAGTATTATTTGTATTTATTTTTGGTTACCAAGGAGTATATATTTGTTCTCACTACTATTTATTCCTCCTCGTCTTTCTAGAAGAATCATAAATTTCTTTTGTCAAACTTGGAATATTTGTCTGAACTAAAATCGACTGATCTGAACTCGATTGTAACAATGATACATTTAACTTTCGCTACTATTTTGAAATTGAAAACACCTCTGAAACCAGTTTCGGTTTCGGCAAAAGTTTCGCCAATTTTGGCCGAAACCGAAACTCGCCGAAACTTGATTTTTGGCCGAAACTCGGCGAAACCGAAACCGAAAGTTCGGTCGGACACTAATGTATGATATATATATATATATAGATCAATTGCTGTTAGTTAGTCTCGCTAAAACTCGAGAACGGCTGAACCGATTTGACTAAAATTGGTCTTGAATTATTTGTGGAAGTCCAGGGAAGGTTTAAAAGATAAATTGATATAAAAAAATTGGAAAGGAAAAAAAATATATATCTTTCTACCTAAATATTTGATCTCAAGAGGTGGAAAATAAACTTAATTTCACTTAACTACAGTTAGTATACTTAAGTACTACAGTTCGTTACCTATCTTTCAGTATTTTTTTCATATAAAGATTGTTAAATCTTATACAAAAGCATCGATGTTTCATTAATTCGATTGTATCATACAAGAACGGTCATATTTATGGTACAAACAGACTCGCACACAATTTTGTTTATTTGTGTAGATAACCGGCACTAATAAATGCGCATCGCAAGTCGCACTCCCACCGAAATATGGAACTGTCCTTCTACTATTCACATTTACAAATAACCTTCGGCTCGGCATGTAATCCATCCAAATTTATCTGAACAAAGGTTTTCACCAGCGTGGTGGGATACGGTCCAACACCCCCTAATGGATATGGGTGTATTAGGGGAGGCCTATGTCCAGCAGTGGACTATCTCAGGCTGATGATGATGATGGAAGGTTTTTACGCAGAACGCCTTGCATCCGACCTCTTCAACACAAACCAACCGTGACCGACATCCGACGCATGGACCATTTAATTTTTCATGACAACTGGCCGATCAACCACATCTCCCAAACAACAATGACACATAATTTCCTTGCAGGATTCGAACCGAACACCTCCGGATCCTAAAGCGAGGGCTAACTCTAGGCCGACTCTAACCGGACGCTGAAATCTAAAACTATCTTCTCTATTATATGGAAATTTGTGTCAGATGAAGCTTTAGGTTAGGGTCTGCAAGCATAAAAACATTGCTAAAAAATCTACAATATAAAATAAAGCCCCCCCCCCACCACCCCCCGCAATCAGCTTTTAACCTTACCTACTTTGGCCCCACAACGTCTTGGCCGATTTTCACACTTCTAACAACACGTTAACCACAATCGAACCAAAAAAACTAAATGGAAATCGCTTCATCCGTTCGGGAGCTATTGTGCTACAGACAGACAGACAGATGACAGACAGACCCATCAAACTTATAACTACCTCTTTTTTGCGTCGGAGTATTCAAATTGTCAATAATTGACAATAGGCCTCGCCTAAACACCACATCCATTAGGAGGTTTTATGACCGTATCCCACCACGCCGGTCCAATGAGGATTGGTGGGTGGACCGACTTTTTACATGCCCACCCGACGCATGAATCCTCTAACTTTTTAGACAATTGGACGATCAGCCCAAATTGCTCTAACCAACTAGGAAACAACAATGAAAATTTGTCGAGTCCCCGCAGGATTCGACACGACCTCCGGTTTCTAAAGCACACGCCACTAGGCCACGGAGGCAGTTTAATTTTTTTTAATCATCATCATCAGCCTGTGTCAGTCCACTGCTGGACATAGGCCTCCCCTAATGCACGCCACCGCTTCCGATCTTCGGTTATTTCCTTTACATTATTTAGACTAATCTAGACTCACCAGTCAGCCTCGAGTGCTGAGGGTTCCTGTCCATGTGGAGGCGGTTCTTGGACGCGGCCACCGCGGCACGCGACACCGAGCCGTTGCGCCGAGACATGCTGCAATGGAAAGTTTAAAAAGTTATATACATATTAAAAAAAAAAACCGTTTTGTCATACAACCTGGCTGAAAGTTACATATATGCATTTAAAAAAACAAATTCAACATTAAAACTGGCCGAAAATCTGCAGTGATTTATCACGTTTAAACAGATAAAAATTTTAATGGTCATAAACTCGTAAAAGTAAGAACAGTTTTTCCCTCGTAATTTTTGGGAAACGTTCGTATAATTCGCGCATCCACCAATACTTTCGTGTCCATATTTCACAATGACATTATTACTTTTGCAATTTGAAACTGATCAATAAAGATTTATATTAATGGATATGAGAAAATGTCACTCATTTTATACGATCATCAATCGTGAGTTCGGATGTCGTCGTCTACCTACGAAAATGAAGTTCCGAATTTCCCGAAGGATTGGACGGGGTCAGGTTTAATTTTCGTTACAGAAATTCTAGAATCGGTCGCCGCGCGCAAAGCACGAAATAAAAGCTATGCAATTATAATGCTTAAAAAAAATCAGATTGAACATTCGAACTGGCCGAAAGTCTGCAATTAAATAAAAAATAATCTGTATTTCATTAGACGGTTCACTGTATTATGTTATAAAACCACAGCCTTAATTACGTAATATCGGTGTAGTTGCCGACTATACATTAGTCAATTGAGACATGGAATTAATGTAAACAAATATAATCAAACACTAATGGGACCATAGATGGGGGTTCCTGTTGATGGAACGACGCCATCTTGAAACCCCACGCGATGTTTTATCTGTGTCAGATTTTTTGCCGCCAATTGCGTTGGATATTCAACTTATTGCTAATTCCATCTCTTTTTAGGCTTACATATAAGCTTCAGCATGTATAGTACAATCTTCTAACATCAAGCAGTTTTGCATCCTAGTAATCTATTCTTATATTTTTCAGTACGACTTGGACAAAGTTTATGGTAAATTAGTCCTGTATCCTGTTAATCTTTAACTTTTTTCTCTAACGCGAATACTTAAAGATATTGCAAAAAAAAAACATTTTTAATTCGATAAACCCGATCGATATCCCCATTAAGGTGGTCCTTCACTTTTCATGTTTACAAGAAAATTTCAGGCCCAAGTGTTTATGATGTTAAAATCTTTATTTACTTTTATACTAATAATGTACAATAAATATGTACCTTTATTTGCATAAAATATTTTGTTTTATACTAGTATATGTACGGCTGCCGCATGGATAGGAGAAGGGAATGCCAGACAGACTGATGTCATAGCGGCATTATGTAACAAAGAATATTTCGCTCCTGCTTGAAGCCATCAAGAACATACTGCAAGACATATACATTATATTATATACTATATGTGAACTATGAATTTTATAGCGACGACATAGTGTTCAGAGGACATATTTAAACAGGCCTCTTCGACATATATAAAGAAAAATAAAAATATATTATAATAATCTCAAATATCCTATATGAAATGCCAACGATTGACTGAAAGAAAATGTCCAATGGCGTAAAGTCCATTTATTGTAAACTATAATCTTATGGATTTTCAATACAGTATGAACAAATAAAAATAAATAAATAAGGGTCCAATAGAGAAATACTATCAAGATTCTTGTTTTAGCAAGTAAATGCATCGTAATTTGAATAACATTTAATGTCCAGGGAATAGGTAATAAAGTCCATTAAATTTATATGCTGGGCATGTATTGTTTACCATGAAGTAATTATTCTGTATATCCTGAAACTCCATTGGACATAGAAAAAGATATATGATTTTTTTCTTTATTCTATTTATGCAAACCAAGTTTTGTAGTAAATTTAGGCATTTCAAGATAGTTCCATCAACAGTAAACTCCGGAATGACAACATTTAAAGTGTTAACAAATCAAAGCGACCTTATATTATTGCTACTAAACTAGTATACATTTACGAGTTGCAATAGCTTTTTGCTTAATACATTAACAGATATTTCCTGTACGAGACATTTTACATCAAATATTATTTGAGAATTTAGAAAATTGGAAAAATATTAATAATTGTAATGTTTAAAACAATTTCTTAATTGGGACGTTTACTGTTCTCAAATTAATTGTATACTTTGAACATATAGGCAATTGGCCCACTGACTACACGGCCTAAAGGTAGAATGGTCCATAACATGAAGCTATTAAGGCCATTTGTTTTCTGTATATCCAAGTAATAAGTATATGTAATTTATGTAACAACAAACTACAAATTGTTACAACAAAACTAAACCATTACTGTTGTTAAGAAACTAATATAGCAACCAATATAATGACTTTTAACAGAGTTATGACTCCATATCTTTTAGTCTGTGGTCTTTGAGTCAATAGACATGTAACCTAACCTAACCCTATAATTTTTTCGTTCACCATTAATTTAAAAAGCTAATGTAATTCTGTGACCATTCAGCGGAAGTATTAGTTGCTTAACGATTGTAGTGACAATGCTACTACTGGTTCAGAAAATAACTATTTTACTTGTCATTATAAATTAACACATAAATAATAACTATAAATAATAAGTATACAATTGTGCTATAGTGTGGAATGCTAGAGGGAACAGCCTTTAGAAATTGTTGTTTTCTATTGCATTTAAGCAATATGGACTTATACCGAAACATGGATACCTTTTTTTGCTGTGGAAATACCTATGCATACCCGTCATGCAGGGGCAAAGACAGGTTATGTCAGACTCGCACCAACTAAAACAACCACATTGGCACCCTAGAGATAGGGTCATAGGAGAAACGTAGGATACCTAGGATAACTAGGCCTAAAGAAGTCAGTCTTTATTGCTACAACTATCTATGGCAGTCATCATAGCAGAGTCTTCAAATTTTCATAAGAATTGAAGAAACATTGACTCCCTGACATTTTGTTATCTATACAGTAAAATGTAAACAAGTATAACATATGATGAACCCAGATGTTTTGTATGATTAGTGAAAACCGTTACTTAAGTAGAGATGCTTCATAAGAACTGTAATGGCCAAGATGTGTTATACAATGCATAAACATGAACAATTGGTGAAGCAATCAATACAGGCATGTAAAAAGTTGGTCAAACGCACATTTGACCATTTGTATGGTAGGATACGGTCCATAAACCCCCTAATGGAGAAGGTGCGAATTAATGGAGGTATATGTCCAGCAGTGGACTAAGAAAGGCTGAAGATGTTTCAATCATCATCTTAAGTATATACAGGAAATCCAACTTACTTGAATATTGTAATAAATATATAAAATGCATATTTTAGAAGCCAAAATCACTAAAGATTTTATGATTGAAACTATTTAGTGATTGGAATGTGTACTTTCTTACTAAAATTAGACACAATTTTTTTAAAATCAGCGAGGAATAAGACAATTGGTAGCACAGAACTGATGATCAACTGAGTTCCAATGGCTAGAATATGCTGTGTAAATTCTACACAAGCAAAGTATTTATAACAAACCATTAAATTTTCTTTTCTTAAACATAATATACAAAGTAGATTACAGTAGTTGCAATATTCTTTTGAGACTTGTATAAGACATTGGAGAATTTGACAAGTACAAGCAACTATATTATGACTCAAGTAAATTTAAAAACTTCCGATTGGAATTACCAGTTTGAGAACACGAAATTTACTGCTGATTCATGTTCAACTTATATTATTTGTATCTGTACGAATTCGTTTTACTTTAGTCAATTATTACTTTAATTTCAAAATAATGTTACTTTCCTGTGTGTGGTGTATGAGTCATAACTTACCGTTCAATTCCAATTCTCGTAAGGAAAGACATTTATTTTGGATTATTAACATTGAGCAAAAACGTATGTGTTCATTTTACGACACTGCATTGACATTACTATAAACGTCACTGGTATTTAGCAAAGGTTATAGAACTATAATTCGATTTTCATTACCAAACGGGGGCGTAATTACCATTTTATAAATCGTTTTAAACTTGACGCGTTCCGAACTACGATCTATTTTTACTTTCACAAAATGGCTGCAGCGCAATATCGATCCTGCGCCCTCCATCCCACCTTGAATGGGAAGCTTACCTTTATTGATCCGTTTCCGATTTCCGGATAGACAGGAGCTAGGGCTCCGAACGCGCGCGGCGTGACGCGAGGGGCGAAGCCCCGGGGCAGGCGCTGCCACGCGGCGGGGCTGACGATTCGCCCGGCGCCGCTGCAATACAACCGACATACGGATAAGCATCACGAGTCGCGGGCCCGACGGGTGCCGTGCGAAATCAGCTCCCGAGCGATGGACGCCAACGCGGAGCGTCCCGGCCTCAGGGCTGGGCGGTGCGCGCGCGTTACACGCAGTACGCGTCTGCGGGGCCACCATCGATTCCTTTGTCCCCATCGGTGACAGCTGAACATCAAACATACTAAATCCACCTTAATTAATCACAAAACAAAAGTTACGAACCAGCAGTAATATAACACGATAACTTTCACTGCAGTTCAATGGACAATCGCCGATGTGAACTCGTTATTCACTTCCCGAGACACACCTTACTCGAAGCATCAGCCATTTTGTTTTGCGATGAGAATGAAATTGACTTGACCCTTTTCTCGCGGATGTGACGTTTTGTTACGTCAAAGGAGTGAAAGTTGGTCTCTAATAAAAATTAAAAAGATATGCAATAATTATTAATTTTTAGTAATTAATTGTTAAAATGCATGCACTTAACTAGAAAATCTATCAAATTTGAGACATCAAACATGAAGCATCATAACTTATTTTTATAACTCACATCTGCATCTGTAATCTAAACGCAAAATTATATTGACGGAATTATTATTACGGTGCATACTTTAATATTTAGCTAAACTTTTCGTATTTATTTTGTTGACAGTTTGTTAGTAAATAATTATTTTTTTGAAGTTTGATTAAATATGTGTGAGTTCACGATTCACACATATTTAATAACATAGCAGCAAAATCTTGTGAAAAATAATGTTTATTATGCTTGATAAATATTTATTGTGCGTCATGTATATTTTTAAATTCTGTGCTCTAAACTTTTTGAACTTTTAGATACTTTTCCTATGTTAGTTTTTTTTTCAAAACATGGTACTCTTTTTTAGAAATTTAAGTAGTTGCTTGAAATACCTTCCTTCAAAACTATGAACTAATCATGATTAAAGATACAAAATCTATTTTGGTGCATTTATAAGATATTTGTAATTTACAATGGTCCTAGGACAATATTCCATTATTTCAGCGTAATTAAATACTAAAATACATCAAAGTATATGAGGGTAACAATGTTTAAAGAACTGGTCACACTGTCGTTTGTTTATTTTAAAAAAACTAGTGCAACAGCATCGTTTGAGCGGAGTAGACGTGCTGTAAGCACTATTAATTTTAAGTTTATTTTAATTTTGTTAATGATTATAATTTATTTGTAATGTTATAGTTATATTTTCTATGAATGTTTATTGTATAATTTCATATGTCAAATTTAATTTTTCAAATTAATCGCGCCCTATATTAGATTACGCATATTGTGTATATATCTAACAAAATCCTAATATTTTAATGATAGCGCTAAAAAATCATTAGGCAATATTTCTAAGCAAAATTTGAACTGAAGTGCCGGCTCTCGCGATACGAACTTCAGTTTTGAAGGTAAGTCAACTTTTTTTTAGTGCTCGACTGATGTAAACTTGATCATTATTATTTTATTTTTGTCCTTTTGTGTAATTATAATGAATAAAATAACAAAAAACGTACTGATCAAGCTTAAAAATTTAGATTAATTAAGGGTACCTATACATTGTTTATATTTACTGTTTCTAATATTTAGTTTCAAAATTTAATCAATATTTTTTCATTCTTAAAGGCTGATGCTAAACGTCATAACAGATTTTTTATAATACATTGCAATAAATAACCTTCTTGAGTATAATTAAGTTGATTCCTTGGTTTTTTTTTAATTTTTTTTCGTGACTAAAAATCCTTTATATGGCCAGGATTATTTTGGCACGGGCGGAATGCAATATACTTTTGTCCTCAATAGCAAACGATCACGAAAAAAAATTGTGCAAACGTTCAATCATGTGTGATAGAGTGTTTTAAATAAATTTCTCGAAAGTATTTGTCGTTTAATGTCGGGATAGTTTAAGGGATACCATCAAACGTAAGCTATTTGACCTCTGGCACTGTCAAGGGCACCCCATATCAATATGAATGCGGGTGGAGCAATAGTATCGGGAACGTCGTTTATATAGAGCTCGTATTTGACCGGATGTGATAAAATAGAAAACAAAACCTTTTACCGTAGTAAGTTACGACTGTTTTATGAGAAGTAATGCACCTAATTTAATAAAACGTAATTATAATTGTTTATTTAATATTTATTTCCAACAGTCTTAAATTCGATTTTATGTTTTATAGCAATGTCATTGTATTTTTGTTGAATAAAGCGGTGAGTTGGGGCTTTGCTTTATCAGGTTGACGTCTCGTTCTTCTTCAACAAAGTCTCACGTAGTTTTTAAGATTTAATCATACTTATTGTGTGCTATAATCATCGTCATTATCGTCAGCCTGTTTAGTCCACTGCTGGACATGGGCTTCTCCCCTAATGCACCCCTTCTCCTTTCAGGTGTTATTGGACCTGTTACCGCCACACTGGTCCTATGCGAGCTGGTAGACCGACTTTTTACGTGCTCATCCGACGCATGGATCGTCCTACTTTTCGGACAATTGGGTGATCGGCCCAAATTGTCCTAACCAGCCACAAACCAACGATAACACAAAGTTGTTTCCCCGCGGGATTCGAGCCCACGACCTACGGTTTATAAAGCAAGCAAGGTTTAATGCTGTAGATAAAATGTTTATTTGGTATATTGAACATAATGAATCTTAAAGGTTGATCGTGAGTTTTTACAACCCATGAATGATGGTTTTCAGTGAAACGCAATATACAGAGAGATTGCAACTACATAGACGATTCAAAATAACACATATTGAACATTTCTAACTAAATTATTACTAGTATTTCTTTCTTTAACGCAAGCAGTCTCGAATGAAAACTGATTTTTATGCTTTTATCGCGCGCAAATCGAATATGAACTCGATTGACTCCGTAAAAATCGATTATGACATAACGCTATGGATTCATACACATAACGATATCTCTGGAACCGTAAGGCGTAGCGACTTGAAATTCGGCAGGAATATTCCTTCCGCCGAGTAGAGGTCGGCTAAGAAAGGATTTTACGAAGTTCCACCCACACGGGTGGTTTGGGGGGTTGCTAGTGATAGATATTAACATTTGATTAACTTTTTTTTAATGAATTTGTGATAAGCAGTTTAATAGATATTGGAAAAGTAAATTTCGGCATCATAATCCACATCATCGCGCGATTAAATTGCAAACACTGGCTCAACCTTAAGAGATAGACTTAAGCTATGTTTTACATTATTATAGTAACCCACATATTTTAATATTGCAATTCATCATCATCATCATCAGCCTCGGCTAGTCCACTGCTGGACATAGGCCTCCCCTAATACGCACCTATCCATTAGGGGGCTCGGACCGTATCCCACCACGCTGGTCCAATGCGGGTTGGTGGGTGGACCGACTTTTTCATGCCGATCCGACGCATGGATCATCTTACTTTTCAGACAATTGGGTGATCAGCCCAAATTGCCCTAACCAACTAGAAAACAAGAATGAGAAATTATTGAGTCTCCGCAGGATTCGAACCCACGACCTTCGGTTTCTAAAGCATACGCTCATACCACTAGGCTACGGAGGCAGGCATATCCAAAGCTCATTTAAGATTAGGCAGTTTAAGTTCACATATAAGTTATTGCTTTAAAAAAAATATGTTTGAAAGTCAGTCATATTTTTGTGTTAAAATTTCATAGCTATCTAACCAACAATAAATCAGCAATATTTAACTGGGATTATTATTAGTAGACAAGCTTTAATATTTCCATCAAATATTTGTTGTGTTTCTTTAAGCCAATGTCAAGGAGGAAAAAATAGTCCGTGAGTTCTTAGCCGGTTCTTCTCAGTCAGGGCTTCATTTCGAGACTGGTGATTATTTGAAATCAATAAAAGTGTAATGCTTCGATATTGAAAAGATATTTGACTTTGACTTTACCTTATCTTAGTCAGAGCATTGTTTTGTTGTTTTAATTTGCGATGACCTTTTTTAGGCAAAGATCCAATGTGCATTCGATCTACAAATATGGCGGCCATATGCACGCGTCCTTTTTGACATCTGTTGTCGTTTGAAGCAAATATTGCCGTTTCCACTTTTTATCGAGTTTTACATTTTTGTTTGAAGGAGAAGAATAATTGTTTTGTTTATGTTTCATAGAAAATGGGGAAAATAAATGTTTTAGATTTCGTTTATATTTTGATTATTTTTTTGACGGAATCGGAATAAAATTATCATTGTTTCAACTAGTAGCGTCTATTTTGTTTATTATTTTCTTAAATATATATATATATATATATATATATTATATATATAAAAGCATAATAGATATGAGGAATAAAAAATTTACGCCTTGTTACAACCTGGATGTTGTGACATTACAAAGCTCTGCCTAAACCGTTATGTAATACGTAACGTGACGACATTGCGATTCAATAAACATCTTAAAAGATATGAGAGATATAAAATGAGGGGGCAGTTTCACTTCGTTACCCGCTGGTGTTGCGCGAAATGGTTTACAGAGCCATTAGTTTACTTAATTAGTTATTTTGTTTACGCAAATACTGCACACAGATTAAAATTGAGATCTGGTAATCCCGCCTCAGCACTGGCAACAAGACGCATGACATCTCAGTCTACTCCGTGACCACGGCCGCTGGAAAGTGTTCGAAATGTAGGAATTTGAGTATGTAAAATAAACGCGATGAAATCCGTTAAAGTCCTTTTTATTTAATAATACTTATGTACTGTTTAACTGCCTCCGTAGCTTAGTGGTATAGGCGTGTGCTTTAGAATCCGGAGGTCGTGGGCTCGAATCCTGCGGGGACTCAACAAATTTTCATTGTTGTTGCTTAGATGGTTAGGGCAATTTGGGCCGATCACCCAATTGTCTGAAAAGTAAGATGATCCATGCGTCGGATGGGCATGTAAAAGTCGTCCACCCACCAACCGCATTGGACCAGCGTGGTGGGATACGGTCCAAAAACCCCTAATGGATAGGGGTGTATTAGGGGAGGCCTATGTCCAGCAGTGGACTATCAAAGGCTGATGATGATGATGATGATGATGATGATGATTATGATGACGACTGTTTGAAGTCGGTAATTTTGTTTGTTACTCTTAAAATTCACTTGTTCTAGTCTTTCTAGACGTTTCCATTAGCGTCAGATGAAAACTCGCTTCGCTGTCAATCGCCATGTTATTGTTGCGCTATCTGGTGACCTGACAGCGGTGAAAATGCACTCTTACTTGCCCTTTATATTGTAAACAAATGCGCATTGAATAATAACGACGCGGAGAACGTGTAATACTCACATTATGTAAACATAATGCAATCATTACGTACATAATGAATAATTACCATTGGATTAAACGAAATAAGTACACATAATATGATGTTTAACAGCTATTCTATAGGCGTACTATATAATAATAGTTCATTCTAATATTAAAAATGCGAAAGTAACTCTCTGCCCTTCTTCACTGTCTAAACCATTGAACCGATTTCGATGAATTTTGATACCTACATACATAGAAAAGATTCCAAAAGAGACACAGGCTATTTTTTATATATTAATTATATATCTATTATGTTTTATATATATCTGTTATCTATTATATTAAATATATCTATTAATTACTGCGATATGGGTGGTTGAAAAGGCTCAAATAGGAGATGGAAGTTTATATGGAATTCGTCTATGTTGAATAAAATACTGTGAAATATTGTGTCTAAACTACCGGAAACTAGCCATAAGTGGTGTTTTTCTGGCAATTTAATTGCCTCCTTAGCCTAGTGGTAAGGGTGCTATAGAAACCGGAGGTCGTGGGTTCGAATCCTGCGGGGACTCAAGAAGTTTTTATTGTTGTTTCCTAGTTGGTTAAGGCAATTTAGGCTCATCACCCAATTGTGTGAAAAGTAAGATGATCCATGCGTCAAATGGGCATGTAAAAGGTCGGTCCTGCACCTAACTCTTTCCGATCGTGTCGGTTACCCGTCCCGTCGTGCACATAAATAAACTTATAAAGGAACAGGGAGTGCACCTGTGTTTGCGCGTACACTTGTGCACTATAATATCTCCTGAGCAGTTGGCTGATCGCTAATATAGATCGGCCGCCGTAGTCAGAATCGACCAGGAGGACGTGACTATTATATTTATAAATTAGTAAAAATTTATTTATAATTTTTATTAATTAGTTAAAACATTAAAATTGAAAAACAAACTCAAGGAAGATTTATATTATTTAATTAACTTTGCACATAACTCAATATCAACTCACTGGCCACTTATAAGCAAACTGTGAAAGCAAACGCAATCTCAAAAGAACAAACACTGGCCGCTATACAAAAAGAAGAAAAAAAACAAAGATGGCGACCGTCCCGCCACTTGACGTATATAGGGAAATGTCACGTGTCGAGTGAACACACAACTTGACATAGCAACCGATCGTTTTTAGCTTTCGAATTGCTATTTGCGGATGTTTATTCGGTGACGAGTATCACTACGTTGCTATGGCAACGGATTTATGTACGTATTATTATTAGTAACACTTTATAATACGGCCGATATTACGACGTATGAAATATTAACTGCCTCCGTAGCCTAGTGGTATTGGCGTTTGCTTTAGAAAGCGGAGGTCGTGGGTTCGAATCCTGCGGGGACTCAACAAATTTTCGTTGTTGTTTCCTAGTCCTAGGACAGTTTGGGCCGATCACCCAATTGTCTGAAAAGTAAGATGATCCATGCGTCGGATGGGCATGTAAAAAGGCGGTCCACCCACCAACCCGCATTGTACCAGCGTGGTGGGATACGGTCCAAAACCCCCTAATGGATAGGGGTGTATTAGGGGAGGCCTAAAGGCTGATGATGATGAAATATCAAATACAGGCCACCGCCTGTCGACTACCGACGGCTCTAGAGTCTCTGTAATATTAATATACCTCCCTTTACAATTCAGTGATAATACATTTACACAACCATTCATTCTACGAAGCTATATAAAACAAGATGTAACGAAATGGTAACAATCAATAAACTTAAAATATTACAATGACAACATTAACCGGTTTAAATAAATTAATAGAATAATTAAATATATAGTGAATTGTATAACATTGTAGCATCCTGTTTATCAATGTTGCCATCGAAGTAATTTTTTTTAATTGCCTACGAAGGCATACGGGCAATCGGCAACACTAGTGGTATCACTAACGCGCTGTCTACCGTGTGACATAGGTTTAGTCTCGTTTACCCAGTAAATACGCTGGATACGGTGCCCTTCAGACTGGAACACGGTAGTGTCTTCATACTAGCTTCGTGGCAGAGATAACCACCGCGGTGATACCACCTCGAATAACACTAATAGCTGGAGAAAGAAAAGTAGCCTTATAAGCCAACCGCGGCCATAAGCAACTCCCATTTCATATCTGTAATGCTGTCCATAAAACCCTCTAATGGATAGGGGTGTATTAGGGGAGGCCTAAGTCCAGCGGTGGACTATCACAGGCCGATGATATTACACTTCATATCTAACCAATAGAAGACTTTGGTACCAAGTGACTTTGATGCGGGACTTATTTTAAGTAAATTGTTGTTGTTGACCCACCAACCCGCACTGGACCAGCGTGGTGGGATGCGATCCATAAACCCGATAATGGACGAGGGGAGGCCTATGTCCAGCAGTGGACTTGCACAGGCTGATGATGATGATGATTGTTGTCGCGTTTAAATTATTTCCATTGTTAACGCGAATACTTTAAAAGGACTTTTTGCGAATTCTGTCACGTTTATTTTACAATATTTAAATTCCCGATGTTCCGAACACTTGGTAAACAGGAGCCGTGGTTACGGGGTAGACTTGATAGCGTTTAATCACAGGATCCATGGTCAGGGGCAGTCCTTTAAAGTATCTGAAACGACCGAAAAATAGTATCACTAATAAAACGCGATAAAATCCTTAGTCTTTTATTAATTCGTGTGTAGTATTCGAGTAAATTTAAAGTAATATGTATGGTGAAAGGTTATTGACAACCCGCTTGGCGCAGTGGTTAGTGACCCTGACTGTCGCGCCGATGGGTGTGGGCTCGATTCCCATCACGAGAAAAATATTGTGTGATTAACATAGTGTTTTGCTTGACTGCCTCCGTAGCCTAGTGGTATGGGCGTACGCTTTAGAAAACGGAGGTCGTGGGTTCGAATCCTGCGGGGACGCAACAAATTTACATTGTTGTTGTTTCCTAGTTGGTTAGGGCAATTTCGGCCGATCACCCAATTGTCTGAAAAGTAAGATGATCCATGCGTCGGATGGGCATGTAAAAAGTCGGTCCACCCCGCATTGGACCAGCGTGGTGGGACACGGTCCAAACCCCCTAATGGTTAGGGGTGAATTAGGGGAGGCCTATGTCCAGCAGTGGACTATCAGAGGCTGATGATGTCATGTCATTTGCTTGGGCATGTTTGTATTTATATATGTATTTATTTTCAAGAAAAGTAAGGCTATGTATGTATTAGTCGACTAGATTCCACCGTACATACTTCATTGTGTGTTGTTCGTCTACAAATATTGTTATTATTAATATTATTATATAAAAAGTTGCAGTCTAACTTTTGAGGATTAGTATAATGATCTGATCCGATCGTCTCTAAAGTTTCATACTAACTTGTTAAATAAATCATTTAATATCACACGTAACAATATCTTTTCGACTCGAATCATGCCGTGTCTAATGACACCGTTTACCGCCACGAAATCAAGATGGCGCCGGTAATGCAACCCAACTAGGCTAAGGTTCGGTCCGTTCGGCCATTTTGTGAAATATTCTTTTATAATAAACGTCGACGTTTAATGTACTTTATCACATTATTTTTTTTACACAATAAAGATCCATTAGTCTGGAATTAGGAATTTTCTCTTGGATACGATATCCATAACTAATATTCTCTAATTACTTAAAACTAACAATAGAAACAGTATTATTTATATTCATGGTAAAGGGACGAATGCAATAAAACAATATAAAATGAACAAAGAAATTAATAGAGAATTTTTTAAGACAGTAATTAGATAAGACGATAATTAACTGGTCTAAAAGTAATCAAGTGTGACAAAAAATAAACTTTTAATGTAAGTTAAATTTAATAATTGTAAGGTCTCGGCAGACAGTGTTCTAACGGTTTCGTGGTTTTGTAAATCGATATATCTAAAAGAGATTCCCACCTATCTATTGACCCATCACGATGCTACCGGTGGTAGGTCCCCTGTTTACAGGAGACCGTCTGGGTGGGTACCACCGCGGTGCCTATTTCCACCGCGAAGCAGTAGTGTGAAAACACTGCTGCGTACCGGTTTGAAGGGCACCGTAGCCAGCGTATTTACTGGGTAAACGAGACTTAACACCCTACGTCTCACGGTAGGCAGCGCGTTGGCGATACCACTGGTATTGCCAATGTCTATGGGTGTCGGTGACCACTTTCCATCAGGTGGCCCGACTGCTCGTCTGCCTGCGTAAGCCATAAAAAAAAAGACCCCTGGAACCATAAGGCGTAGCGACTTTCAATTTGGTAGGAATATTCCTTTCGCCGAGTAGAGGTCAGCAATTCCACCCACAAGGGGTGTTGGGGGGTTGCTAGTCTTCTGCAAAGGTCTACTGGGTCATCTAGTAATTATATACTTATTTAATTTTCACGTTGAGCTTGACTGTTATTTGTTTAGGTTTGTGTTTATTTCCTTCTAATTGAATAAACACGTTTGGTATTCAAATCTCGATTCGGGCGCACCGTCTCGATTGTCAACGGCCCACGTAATAGTGACGGGCGAAAACGAATGTGTCGTGTACGCGAACGGGCGGCTGTCGGGCGTTTTTAAAAACGCGCGCGGCTTTCGCCAAAAAGTGAATATTGCTATGAGCTTTTGACCATTTCGTTGGCCCTAATGCTTGGATATGTCTGAGTAAAATCAATGCGAAAGGTACTCTGTCCGTCTGTCTGTCCCCTTCCTTTCCGTCTAAACCACCTAACCGATTTCGATGAAATCTGGCACATACATATTTAGAAAAGGTTCTAAAAAAGGACATAGGCTCATTTTTTGCGAAATACGTGTTTTAAAGGGTTGACATGTGGGATTAAAATCTGTATGAAAAGTTTATTTCAACAGTTTTTACGTAAACTACCTACTGGTATCTGACCCGCGCAAATGAAAGAGCGTTCGCTTATTGGATTAGACATTTATTTGAAAGTTCTGACATTCCTAATTTACTGCTAAAGATAATCTTAATGACTGCTACTGATTTGCTTATCCGAGGAATGAAACTTCTTTTTTGTCACGTACATAGCTGATTGCTAATATTGCTCTAGCCAACTGGAAAACAACGATAACGTGAAGCTGTTTCCTCGCGGGGTTTTAACCCACACCTTCGTTTTGTCATGAATGCTAAACAAAAGGGCATCACGAAAATAGGACCCTAATTTGACAGAGTCAAATTCAAACTTACATAACACACACGCACATGAACACACGACCACCACCACACACGACACACGACACACGACACACACACGAACCACACACACACACACACACACACCACACACCACACACACACACACACACACACACACACACACACCACACACGCAGCACGCACGACACACACGGACACATTTTGTCACTCCAAATATTTGGAGGTCGTTGAAGTCTATAATTATATTTTAAATTTAATATATTTTTTTGTCTGTCCGACGGTTTACTCTGGCTCATGTATGGAATAGTACCAATTTTATGGGACTCACCTAAAGATGAACTAAAGATTAAGCCGAGGGAACGGGGAGTAATCTATTAACAATTTAATATTTTTTTCAAATTGTATATTTTTTAAATTACCACGCGGACGAAGTTGCGGCCATAGCTCTAGTGTTATTTACTAATTTATAAGTAAAATCGCCGTAAAGTTATGTAACATATTATTGTAAACACTCTGCTGTTTATAAACTATTGAACTATTACATGTAATAGGACATGTAGAACTTCCTATTTCCTAGTTGTTCGCTTCTTAATTGAGTTAGTTAATATAGTTATACGGATTTTATCGTGTTAAATTACTTTATATATAATTAAGACATTTTTCTAGTATTTCCGACCTTTCTTAGTGTCAATAACGGACAGACATATTATATATTGTTTATTGAATTAGATTATTTGTACCAAAACAATTTAAAGGGCACTGTATTGACTGCCTTCTTCTGGTTGTCGATCTCTGCGCTATTTTCCACCGTCTCCTCGCTTCGCCTCCGTAGCCTCTGGTAAGGGCGTGTGCTTTAGAAAGCGAAGGTCGTGGGTTTAATCCTGCGGGGACTCAACAAATTTTCGTTATTGTTTCCTAGTTGGTTAACGCAATTTGGGCCGATCAACTAAATGTCTTAAAAGTAAAAAATTCCTGTTCCGGATGGGCACATTGAAGTCGGTCCATCCACCAACCTGCATTGGACCAGCGTGGAGTACGGTCTAAGAACCCCCTAATGGAGAAGGGGAGGCCTATGTCCAGCGGTGGACTAACACAGGCTGATGATGATGATGATGAAGGCCGTATATGTTATGCTATTTGTTATGATGATACCGTATATTGTTCGTTTTATTGTCGATGTCAATTTTCAGACGAGCAACAACCAAACATAATTCTTACCAATTTGCACGTTTTTATTATCATTAGGATGCCTTAGCTTTGTTTAATTAAAACACTTTTATGATTATTAAATAGAAATAAAACATGCATCCTTTTTTACAGTTAAAAACGTCAATAGTTTTAAATATTCGTGATAGAAACGCGGCGTTTTAATAGCCGCTCGTTTACAATTCAACTCTTATTTTAGGCCATAGGCCCTATGGGCAAACCGTGTCGCAAGAAGGGCCCTAGTTACGTACGCATTGACAAACGGTTTAGAAATTATCAGTGGAGAGAATGGGCAAAAACAAGTTGTACCGATACGTAAGATGGTATTTAACACGGAAGATGAATTTGGTGTCACGATTTCGAATATATTCATCTCATCATCATCATCATCAGCCTCTGATAGTCCACTGCTGGACATAGGCCTCCCCTAATACACCCCTATCCATTAGGGGTTTGGACCGTACCCCACCACGCTGGTCCAATGCGGGTTGGTGGGTGGACCGACTTCTTACATGCCCATCCGACGCATGGATCATCTTACTTTTCAGACAATTGGGTGATCGGTCCAAATTGTCCTAACCAACTAGGAAACAACAATGAAAGTTTTGTTGAGTCCCCGCAGGATTCGAACCCACGACCTCCGTTTTTTAAAGCACACGCCCATACCACTAGGCTACGGAGGCAGTCTACTACAACAGTATATTACACTGCTACTGCTAAATCTTACAAACGTTAATATACAAAGCGATTGGGATATTGAAAAAAGTAAGAAACGAAACGTTTACTCGATTGAGCAGGTCACTTGCAGTAGAGATAAATAAACCAGGTACCGACTGCAGCGCTATCTGCCGGGCTTATTTGCGAATCTGTTACGGGAGAAATCATTCAAATCTGTCCAACTGCCTCCGTAGCCTAGTGGTATAGGCGTGTGGCTTAGAAACCGGAGGTCGTGGGTTCGAATCCTGCGGGGACTTAACAAATTTTCATTGTTGTTTCCTCAGTTGGTTAGGCAATTTGGGCCGATCACCCAATTGTCTGAAAAGTAAGATGATCCATGCGTCGGATGGGCATGTAAAAAGTCGGTCCACCCACCAACCCGCATTGTACCAGCGTGGTGGGATACTGTCCAAAAACCCTCTAATGGATAGGGGTGTATTAGGGGAGGCCTATGTCCAGCAGTGGACTATCACAGGCTGATGATGATGATGACTCTGTCAGCACTCGTACGGAACAATTATCACTACTTAGTATAAAACAAAGTCGCTTTCTCTGTCCCTATATCCCTATGTATGCTTAAATCTTTCAAACTACGCGACGGATTTTGATGCGGTTTTTTTTAAATAGATAGAGTGATTGAAGTGGAAAGTTTATATGTGTAGAACATGCTCAATTCGTATATTTTCTATCAGCATAGCTCCCGTGCGAAGCATGGGTGGATTGCTAGTATATACATATAATGATAGTCCAGCCAATTAAGACTGGGACTGTATGTGAACAAAGTAAACCATCGGTGTCTGTTAATGGGCTCTGCTTAAAATTTGGTCGCCTGCAAAATCGGTATACGGGCGAAAGTTATACGCGACAAAGTCTTTTGTGTGAATGTTCGTTCGTATAGTAGTAATTATTTTCAAGGTATTATTTTCCCATCAAGAAGGATGGGAACGATTCAAAATATTCAAATATTTTTTTTTAATACTACCTCATTTTTGTACATATTTATGTTATAAAAAGATGGATCTCCCGAATTTCTTATTAACAAAGATAACTTGCACGTGTAAATATGAATGCAGACATTATATGTTAACTCCGACGGCAAGAACGCTCGGGTGTAAGAGGGACGCAAGGATGCCCCCTTTCTCTTTCTCTCTGTCAGTAGATTCTTATAACACCTCCGACGTAGGGATGAGAAGTCCCCTCATCCACTTGACGGTGGATCTGCCTTCCAGTAGCAGTAAGACAGATCCACAATAGAAGTTCAATTTCAGCAATTAGTCAATTGTCCAATCCGCCTGCTCAGCGTGACAATTATGAGCAACTGTCTTTAATCTAGGCCGTCTGACTGCCATAGGCTGTTTATGATGATGATGATGACTTTTTTAATAAAACGACAAGACGAAGAAACCGTTTAACAGATATATATATGTATACGGCAACGCCCTTCCCAAAGAAAAAGCTTCCTAAGACGCCGCAACTTTGCACACCGCCCTGAGACATGAAATGCTACGTAGTGTGGGCTTAAGACCCCAGTAACCGTACCATGGATACGGGGGCCTTGAACCCGTACTAGAAAATTGTTTTTATGTTATTGGGCAAACATAGGGAAAGCGATGGTATTTCCCGGGTTAAAAACCAGTCATAAAGTAAAATAAAGTCAGAAGGTGCAATGCTCAATAATCCTTATTGATGAAACACCCTGTACATGTACAAAAGAAAACACATTTACGAACAAACATCGGATGTCTGCATACATTAAAAACACCATCACGCTGTAGATACGTGTTCGCGGGTGCAAAACCAGTTCGTCGGGTCGTTTGACCAAAACTAAGATTATATTAAAAACCTTGCAATGACAAGAAAGAGGACATGCAGATTAAAATACAAATTACCTATCAAATAGTGCAGATACAATGAAATCTTTGTAAATAAAAATATGTTTGGGTGTCTGTTTGTCACATAAAAGTAACAATTTTTAAATGGGTACACTGTTATATATAACCGGTTCATAGATCAAAACTTTTTTTTTAATTAAGTCTGTCTGTCAAATATATGATATGGTTGGACTGATTTTGACACGAATTTCTTCGGAGGATAGTCTATGATACTGGGGATAACTAAGGCTACTTCTTTTGCAAAAAGTTAACATTTTGACGTGACAACGTCTTATAAATTGGTTCAAGATAGGGAGGCACTATCGAAAACTGTGTCACAGCCCCGCTCACGTAACGCTTCTCCATAAGCAACCATAAGAGAAAGTGAGAGGCACGCGTCTCTCTTACTCTGTCATATTGCTTGTATGAGCTTCAAGGCTTTTCATAAAATCATAATGGTATTGTGACACTAACGTCTTATTGTCCAGTTACTTTGTAATAACAACAATTTTAAGTTAAATATTTTAATAACTTGGTTGACGTTTATGTTATGACAGATTTGCGTCCAACGCATTTTAAAGAGATATATAAACATCGCTATAAAATGATCCTATGATAATTTTAAAGTACTTGTATTGGTATTTATAAAATTTGTGTTTATTAATAACTAGTGACTCGCCCCGGCTCTGCACGGGTGCAATACTGATAGCTAATCTATAGAAAAATGTATTAATTTATCAGAGTTTCCCTGCAATGTTATGCCTATACATATTAACCTTACTCTTCTATAGCTCTATAAATTAAAAACCTCATCAAAATCCATTGCGTAGTTTTAAAGATTTTGACATACATAGGGATATAAGGACAGAAAAGCGACTTTGTTTTATACTATGTAGTGATTAGTATAGTTGTTGTGCATTTGCATGACATTCATCAAGAATGATCCGATTATGATTCTGTAATAGTTGTATCGAAAAAATAATACCAGTCCTTTCATCATCACCGTCATCACACTGCTAGATATATGCCTCTCCTGATGCTCCCCTCCTCCATTAGGGGGTATTGGACCGTATCCTACCACGCTGGTCCGATGCGGGTTGATGGGTGGACCGACTTTTTACATGCCTATCGGACGAATTGAATTGGGTGATCGGCCCAAATTGCCCTAACCAACTAGGAAACAGCATTGAAAATTTGTTCAGTCCCCGCAGGATTTTAAGCAACGACCTCCGTTTTTAAAAGCACACGCCGTTGCCACTAAGCTACGGAGGCAGGCGGACAAGAGGAGTCTATTTCTTGTATCGGTGGTAGATTTGAAGACCATAATACTCAACTACTAAAACCCCTAATGGATAGGGGTGTATTAGGGAGGCCTATGTCCAGCGGTGGACTATCAAAGGCTGATGATGATGACGATGATACTCAACTATAAAATCACTAAACACGACTAGGTTTTTTCGAAACTGTACGGAACCCCAAAATTTATCTCAGTACACACAGCCCAATAGATGTTATTACACTAAGCCCTTGAAGCGGCCCAATAAAATATGATAAACGACCTCCGCTTATAACAAACTGGATATTATATTAACCGTTACAACTATTTGTAATGGATTGGGAAGCTTTCGAAATTCTTCGGTCTTAGTTAAGTTTCGGTGTTCAGTCGTAAAGATTGTTCAAATTACATATATTATATATATTTAATAAAAGAAAGAAGGTACAAGTAAAGTTCAATAAAAAAGTTGAACCGGCTTAGAAATCAAGCTTTTAATAGTTAAGACGTTGGACTAATACTAAAAGTAGACTGATTTAGAAAATTCTTTTGCCATTATAAAGCTACGTTGTTACAAAGTTACACAGCGACATTTGTTTCTGGTGAAAAAAGATCAAAGCTTTGAAAGTTCCTACTAAGTCCTAATCAAGGTCTAAAAAGAGCAATGAAATGTCTTCGGTCTGTTTTTGACCGACTTCCCAAAAGACTACTAAATTCGGAGCGAATTATTTATAATATATAAGTTGCCTCATTGCTCCGCTCCGCATATATCAATGTTTTAAGAATAACCAATAATATTCATTTTTTAAGTAAAACATTGTTAAATATTGCATATTTTAAATAATACAGCCTCCGTAGTCTAATGGTACAGGCGTGTGCCTTAGAAACTGGAGGTCGTGGGTTCGAATCCTGCGGGGAATCAACAAATTTTCATTGTTGTTTCCTAGTTGGTTGGGAATTTGGGCCGATCCAATTGTCTAAAATAAAAGTCCATGGCGGATGGGCAAAAAAGTCGTCCACCCACCAACCCCATGGACCAGCGTGGTGGGTCGGTCCAAAACCCTAATGGATATTATTGGGAAGCTATGTCCACAGTGGACTACAAGGCTGATGATGGGTTTAATGTGTCAATTTAAATTAATGTTATGCATTTAAAAATTATGTAATTCTAAAACTGATTAAAGTTTAAATTCTTAAAAAGTTAACAGATTTAAAATGCAATGAATGCAATGAAAACTGCTCGATAGTTTCGTTCAGAGGGCGTTGCCATCGGATATTATTGTATACTGTTAGAAATCTGTCATATTTTCTTAAATTTCATTTGTAATATCTTTTAATACCAAAAGTTTAAAAAGGCATAAGTGCTAATTAACTTTTAAAAAAGTATAATGTTAATATGAAACTCCAAGCTCTGACGCCAAGTTTCGAGTAAAAATTAGCTGAATTATGATGACAAATAATTTTCATTTCTTCTCATTCGGTATCAATAAATTTGTATAGCATAAGCTTCGAAAGGTCTACCTATCAGTATGTCTTAACATCAAACCTATATTTAGGCCAAGTAATTAAAACACTTTTTTGATTTACTTGTTAAATATCCGAAATTTTTAATAAAATAAAATTAATGTTTATAATATGTGCATTAAATATTAACCTATAATAATAGCGAATTTATAACTAACCCTGTCGCTTATAATAGTTTAATTTAATTCAAATATTAAAACGAAGCCAGGCAACAGCCTCAGATGGTAACGCGACAAATTTAAAAAGCAACCTAAATCCGACCAATCGTATTACACGCGTTGTCTTTTTAAACCGTCCGGGTTATAACAGTCACACGCGACACGCGCGTGCAACGTGACGCCATCTTAAAAATCCGTTGTATATTTAGATTTCTTTCGTATTCGTGTGTGTTTAATAGCAGTTTGAACTCGAAAGAGGGAAAAATATTGGTTTTGTAAAGATTTAAATGTGGTGTGATTGTTTTAATTTTTGTTCACCATTTTTAATTGAAAAAGTGTATTAGTAGGAAAATTGATAAATTAATTTCTAATAATTAATATATAATATTTATATGAGTTTAGTTATCTATTTAGCAACAATACTTTTAATAAGTATCTTTATAGCTTGGTATTACTTTTTTTTTACGCTAATTAGCTTTCCTATTTTTATTAATTATTTCGTTTTTAAACTTGCCTTCCTTAAACATCAGATGAGTCTACCTTTATCGTATTTCTAAAAGCGTGAATAAATTTAAATATCCTGCTCAGACGTCAGCTGTGCGACGTTTCCCATAGCAACACGTCGCGTTGCCCGCGTTTCGAATTTCAAATTGAGAATTTTCATAATCCGTCTCGAACACTAGCGATCCATTTTAAATATTATTTTTTATTCGACAAAGAATTTATATTATGTGTCTTTTATCTATGAATTGTTTAAATCTATATCTAACTTTAAAAAATCGTCATCTAATCTTTCCCTTGCGAAATCGTTTTTTTTTTATCGCGTAGTTTTCCTTTAATGTCTGTGGCAAATGCGCGAGCCGCACGGGCCAACAATAAAAAAAATAATTAATCTGGACTATATTAATTCTTTTTTGAACACAAGCGTTCTATTTTTAAATAGACAAAGAACTGACACGAACACTGGTACTGGTATTAAATTTTAAATATTCTTTTTATTCTCCAAGGAATTACTATAATCTGTCTCGAACACTGTAGTTCCATTTTTAAATTTTCTTTTTAAATCGAAAAATAATTAACATAATCCGTGTCCGGCGTTCCATATTTAAATACTCTTTTTTAATCGACAATGAACGCCATGAATGCTCAAAATGTCCGCATTCGGAATGCGACTGTCACGCCAATTTAAAAAGTTAAAAGCCGCGCCATGTTCGAAATTAGAACAGAACTTTTTAATTATGGATATAACATGAATTTAATTAATATTTCCTATTATTATGTTTTATTACGACTTGTTTAGCGTAGAGGTCAGTGACCTTGATTGCTCTCAGAGTATGGGTTCAAATCCACGAATCTCTTTTATTTAAGTATTTTATGAAAAACAAAGCTGTACTTGTACTTGTATGATATAGTGTAAATAATTGTAAATAATCCCATAAATAAAAAATAAATGAGTAAAATAATTTTCGTTAGTTAATAAAAAAGATCACACTCGGCTTTGTCTCAGTGTAACTCTTTGTTTTAATTGTTACACCTTAAATTATAAACAGACAGACATTAGACATAGTGAATAAAATATCGTTTAAAAACGATGTTTAAATAACACAACCCTAAAACTTTTATTTGAACAATTATTGGGATTGTTTTCTCACTTTATCTGTCACAATACGGCTGTATCAATGGTTCTTATATTATCTGTCTCATTTGACATATGTCACTTCCGATGTCTGTACCTAACAGATTATGTAGAAAAGCTAGTATCGGACTTTTATAATAACGATAAGGACAAAAAAACGTTTTGGTACTTATGTTTCGTTGAAGAATAAGCATAAAATAATGTCCTCTGCGCCATTTCGACTACGATCGTATATTAGAGATCGGCTAACAACGCAGGAGATATAGTGCACAAGTGTACGCGTAAACACAGGATGGAACGGATAACCGACATGGCCGGTGAGAGATCAGGGGCAGGACGAGTTATGTTCAGCTAATATTAAGTGACATGCCCCGTCAAGTAACTAATGCAGCGCAAGACAAAACAAAACCGCTAGACGCTACACGGCATATATTATGTTTAGCTTATCAATAAGTTTTACTGGCTATAGCGCCCTTCAAACGAGAAAACACCGAAACTAGTAGGCACCAATACCGATTTCACGTGAGTTCACCCGTTTTGCAGAATACATACACCGGTGATAGGTCCCCTGTTTACAGGAGACCGTCTGGGTGGGTACCACCGCGGTGCCTATTTCGCCGCAAGCAGTATGTGAAAACACTGCGTTCCGGTTTGAAGGCACCTAGCCAGCGTATTTACTGAGTAAACAAGACTCTAACACCTGTGTCTAACGGTAGGTAAGCGTCGGCGATACCACTGGTATTGTCAACGTCTATGGGTGTCGGTGACCACTTCCCATCTGGTGGCCCGACTGCTCGTCTCCCTGCGTATGCCATAAAACAAAATACATCCTTAAGAGAATGATAGTAAAGAGGGGACTTTTGTATTTACATTTATTCTACACCACATTTTATTTTGTTTGATAGAGCTATAAAAGGCTAACTTAAGTCTGGTAGCTTAGCTTCAGTACAAAAAACATCCTTACGATTTTGTCTTAACACAGTACAGACAGGAAACCCATCACCTCTCAAGCATAGTTCAACACTGATGCGTCCCGAATTAGTCGAAGTTTATCGCCGGATTCGAATCGGCGACATATTTGGCGCCGTTTTGTGTGAATGTCCACCCGTGCATCGCCGATGTGTTGCCAAAACTCGATTGCGAATTGATTTACGACGTTTACGAGTACACGTGTCTGTGGATTGCGACGTTTCGTACGCATATTATTCTAGTTTAGTTAATATTGTATAGAAATAGATATACAAAGTACCATTGGCAACGTAGTGACGTCGTACGTCAAGCGTGTGTTGACAAATTGTCAGCTAGATGTCAACCACTGGGTGACAGTGGATTGTCAATTGCATGTAACCAAGGTAACCGTACTTTGGTTACATGCATTCCTAGTTTAAATTGGCTGCGCTACGAGTTGTAGTGTGTCGTTTAATCCAACAGCATCTATAGCCTAGTGGTAAGGAAGCTGCGCTTTAGAAGCAGAAGGTCGTGGTTCGAATCCTATGGTGAAGTAAACACATTTCGTTATCATTTTATAATAAGTAAGGGCAGTGCTGGCTTGTAAACAGCTGACTTGGGATATTCGGTAATCGTTGTAGGTTGTATCAGTGCATTAAAATTTTGTGATGTCTTATCACTAGCCTAACTACCTCCGTAGCCTAGTGGTAAGGGCGTGTGCTTTAGAAACCGAAGGTCGTGGGTGCCAATCCTGCGCGGACTCAACAGATGCTCATTGTTGTTTCACCCAATTGTCTGAAAAGTAAGATGATCCATTCTTCGGATGGGCATGTAAAAAGTCGTAAACCCCATTAACCCCCATTGGACCAGCGTGATGTGATAGGGCGTGCGTTAGGGGAGGCCTATGACCAGCAGTGGACTAATACGCGCCGATGATAATGATGGTAATATCTGAAACATCGATGTTTCAGTAAAAAAAATGTCTATTATATAATCATTTCTTGTGTTCACGCGAATACCGCTAATGATTTGATAAAAAACTTTTGTTGTCAAATTTATTTCTAATACAAGTTAAAATTGACTTTCCTAGCATTTTTAAACATCAAAAATTCTCTTAAAATAGGTACGTCGAAGATAATTTCATACTATATTATAATAGTTTAATTCTAAAGCAAAATTCCGAAAAACTAAAGGAATTCTTCGATTTATTTTCGACGTTCCAGAAATAATAACTCGGCCAATGTCACTTGGTGAATGACGAAATGAACGTTTTGGCATCTTTTTTCGATGTCAGTTTAGCCTTTTGGATCAAGAACGGAGATCGGACTTGTTTATGTTTTGTACACGTTAATGTGCCCCGGCTTTGCTTGGGTTAGGATGTCTATTTTATATATATTTACGCTTCATGTACAAAAATGAGACAGTGGCACAACTAATGACGATTGCGTTCTCCATCATTGAGTTTACCAATAGATGTTTATTTTTTTAAAGAGTAAACTACGACTTCAAATAAGGTTCCTACTACTATACTGGCTCCGTAGCGTAGTGGTAAGGGCGTACGCTTTAGAAACCGGAGAACGTGGGTTCGAATCCTGCGGGGACTCAAAGAATTTTCATCGTTGTTTCCTAGTTGGTTAGCGCGATTTGGGCTGATCACCAAATCCATGATCCATGCGTCAAAGTCAAGATCATTTATTCAATTTAGGCTCTACTGAGCACTTATGAACGTCAAAAATTATCAATTTACCACCGGTTCACAAACTCAGACCCGTCCAGAGAAGAAACGGCAAGAAACTCTGCGGTCTTTTTTAAATATTACTTTACAACTAATAATAATAACTGCCTCGTAGCCTAGTGGATGGACGACCCCGGTTTCTAAACCACACGGTTTAGAAACCGGAGGTCGTGGTTCAATCCTGGGGACGCAACAAATTTTCATTGTTGATTCCTAGTTGGTTTAGGCAATTTGGGCCGATCACCCAATTGTCTGAAAAGCAAGATGATCCATGCGTCGGATGGGCATGTAAAGTCGGTCCACCCACCAACCCGCATTGGACCAGCGTGGTGGGATACGGTCCAAGCCCACCCTAATGGGTAGGGGTGTATTAGGGGAGGCCTATGTCCAGCAGTGGACTAATAAAGGCTGATGATGTGTGATGTGACTTTACAAAATTTTACTAATACATTTTACAAGTTACCAGGGGATTTGCAAGTGCAGAATATAAACTACTTTCACACATCTTGGTCCTTAATATAATTTATGACAAAATAAATGTCGGAATGACATGTAAATTTCGGTCCACCCACTGGGATACGGTCCAAAAACCCCCTATAGAGAAGGTGGTGCATTAGTGGAGAACTAGGCGCTACCGATGTTGGAAGTAATGTGTCGTATAACGAATTTACACGAAATAACAACAATATAAATCTTAAATAAAACTACAAAATATATCTGTAATATTTAACTGAACTGCCAAATGGAAATAGTATAACAAATAATAAACATATTGACGTGACTAATTGTCTTATAAATTGGTTCAAGATAGGGAGGCACTCTCGAAAACTGTGTCCCAGCGCCGCTCACGTAACGCTCTCCATAAGCAACCATAAGAGAAAGTGAGATGCAAGCGTCTCTCTTACTCGTGCGCAGCTGGCCTGCTTAAGTGAAAGAGAGGCAGAGAGAAAGAGAAACAGGGTTGATCCTTCTGCTTACTATAGGAATGAATATTCACACTACAATCATTCAACCACTAAAAGACGTTGTCACGTATAACTTTCGCCGTATACCGATTTTACAGGAAACTAATTTTTTTCTTTAGTATTTTCTTTTCTCGAGTTTTCAAGGGAATCAATTTGTAACAGAATTTTTGGATATTACCTTCTATCTGTGTATAATAGAGATTCCCACCTATATATTGACTCATCAAGATATCTCTGGAACCATAAGGCGTAGCGACTTGAAATTTGGTAGGAATATTCCTTTCGCCGAGTAGAGTCAGCTAAGAAGCGGATTTTACGAAATTCCACCCACAAAGGGGGTTGGGGGGTTGCTAGTTTTTAATACTTGTCTTGAAATAAAGGATTTTCTTATAGACTTTTTGCTTTCAGATTGCCGAGACCAGTATCCCAAGGACTGCATAGCTTCTTATCCAAGAACCAAGGAACCATTTCGAGGTATCTTTTTGAATATGTTATAAATTTTATTGATTTTACGATTTATTTGACTGTCCTTAGATTTTTTGAGTTCTTTGAGGTTGTTCAAAAACCCTAATAATTTTTCTACTATAATTTCGGTAGCCCAAAGGTGTCCTTTACTAAAAAAAGTATGTATGTTTGTCCATTTTTTCCTCACACATAAACATTTTTCCTTTATAAAAGCCATGGACGCGTGTTCAAATTCATAGGCAACTATATTATGTTGTTATTCTTCTTAAAGTCGGTTTAAATTATTGATATAATAAAATATAGGACTAATTAAAAGTATATATACAATAGCCGCCATGGACAGCGGTGTATTAGGGGGGGGGGGGGGCTATGTTGGCCAGCAGAGAACTATATATTATATGTAAGCGTTCTTATTGATTGATCGTCTTATTGATGTCAATCACTGAGTGAAAGCCAACTAATAAATTGAATACACGTGAGTAAATAAATAAATAGTTAGGCCAACTTAGGCTCTCGAATGGTTATTCGAGAGTTAAGGTAAAATATATAAATAAAATATACTGCACTAGGGGAGGCCTATGTCCAGCAGTGGGCTAGCACAGGCTGATGATGATGAATGATGTTAACATCGCAAAAGGTACAGGTAGTAATCGAAAACTTATTTAAAATACGGATTATGTATCTAAAAGCTTACCTCTTGTATCCAACCTCTTGTATATGTGTTTTATAAATTACTTTTGTAATGTCTGCGATACGGTCGCCCTACAACTGCATTGATACTAGCTGCATATAAATTAAGTGGTTTCGAGATTTTAAGGCTTATTTCAATGTATTAAAGTCGTTTTTAGAATGGCTTTGATTGAAAAGATCGTATACTATTTTTGGAAGTTAAGGCCATTTTATACCTTATATTTATATAGGTAAAGTCGATTTTAGAATGTTTCATAAAAATAATAATATTATGAGCTGGAGAATCTTCACATTTCTAGAACTTTCTTAGGGTTGTGTTAAAATGAATCAGTCAATTGGCTATTTTGCGTCTTATTCGTTAGCGTTAAAGTTGAAATTCAATTGGCATGAATTCTGTATTTTCTGATAAAAGATTTTGTATCGTATTCTTTATGCATTAAAGTCTTGTTTCCAATAACATATTTTTTGCACGTGATAGATCGAATGTTTATAGCTATTTGTTTATGAAACTTTATCAGTATTGGCGGGAATATAAATACAGCAAAACTCTTAATTCGCTTTCATTACGAACAGAAAATCTTTTGTTTTATATTTTCAATCAGATATATTGTGTAAGTTAAATAAATAAAAATATTTATCTATGTTTTTTTTTCAAAAACAAATACGTTATACTCGATAATGAATTAGGTTTATTACAATTAACAGTAGCCATCCTAGCTGTAATTGCGCATTTGAGATGAACGGCGATATCTGTTTGTCTTATCTTTTCGCCATTAAGAATATGGGATATATTAGATTATGGAATTAATAAAAAACAGTTTAAGAGTAATCCTGGTGATTCAAAATGGCCGCGTTCCACCATTAGTATTTGACATTAGACTTGCATATTAAAATTCCACCCCCCCATATGGGTGAAATATAAAGGGCTCTCAATACATTTATGGATGAAACTAGCGCTTTTGCGCGTTGCGCGCGACTTCTTCCGAGTTGTAATAGAAATATTATGTTAGTTTTCCTTAAAGAAAAAACTAGCTACAAATTAAAGTTGCTAACTTTTAGTTTTATCAGCTAGCTTATAGTAAAGTCCCGTCAAAATTACAGATATTCCAGAGAATAGCACAACAACCTGACGGACGGACAAAATTAAAAAATATAGTTTTCTTATATATATCGGTTATATATCACAATGTAATAATTTGAAAATAGTTATATCGATGTTGCAAACATACACTACAATTTTATTTATTTGTAAAGATAACTTAATAGGCCGTCTTTACAAAGCTAGGATTAGAGTAATGGAGATCATTATGCAGTTGTCGTCATCTCCGGCGCCATTTGATTTAAAATAATCGTGGCATTTAAAATAACTACAATTTGTAATTGGACGTATTGTTGTTATGATTATAATGTCCGGCAAGTCGTTTAAGATGGCGACCGATCTATGTTAGAGATCAGCCAACTGCGCAGGAGATGTTATAGTGCACAAGTGTACGCGCAAACACGGGTGCACTCTCTCCTCCTTTGTAATCACCAAGCCTGATGGGACGGATAACCGACACGACCGGAGAGAGATCAGGTGCAGGACGGACTTTTTGCACGCCCACCCGACTCATGGGTCATCTTACTTTGCAAAGAATTGGACGATCGACCCAAATTGCCCTAAGCAACTAGGAGACGACAGTGAAAATTTGTCGAGTCCCCGCAGGATTCGAACCCACGACCTCCGGTTTCTAAAGCACACGCCCATACCACTACGCTACGGAGGCAGTATTACTTACGTGTTATTATTCTATGTACATAATATTATGAAAAATTACTCAAATGTTGTTTTGACGTAAATTTACGAGGTAAAACCCACATAGGTTTTACTGAAATTGGTCTTTTACAGGTAGAGACATGACGAATATAGGAGTCGTATAAATATTAGGCAATAAAAAGATATGTTTGAATTATAAACGTAAATAATTGTAAATATAAGTATGTAATAAGTTTACCGGTTTGTAGGGATTTATTGCCGAAGTAAGAATACTTTGGCGATGAATCTAATGATTTCGTTGAGTTTTGAGATTGACATTTCAGTGGTACTAATGCAACAGACCTGTCTCCGTAGCCTAGTGGTATAGGCGTTTGCTTACAAACCGGAGGTCGTGGTTCGAATCCTCAGGGACTCAAACAAATTTCTCATTGTTGTTTCCTAGTTGGTTAGGACAATTTCGGGCCGATCATCCGATTGTCTGAAAAGTAAGATGATTCATGCGTCGGATGGGCATGTAAGGCGTCCACCACCAACCTATTGGACCACGTGGTGGGACACGGTTCAAAACCCTTAATGGATAGGTGTATTAGGAGGCCTATGTCCAGCAGTGGACTATTAAAGGCTGATGATGATGATGATGATGCTTGCGCTTTACAAACCGGAGGTCGTAGGTTCGAATCCCACGGAGACGCGACAACAATTCGGCGCAGTTTCTTAGATGAACACCCGTTCACTTGTATAATAAGATGTTCCATGTGTCGGATTCCATTCAAAACGTCGGTTATGCGGCTGGACTTTCTCCAGTCGTGACGGTGCTCCGTCCTATGAATGTGAAGGAAGAGAGACAGATAGAGACAGAGGCAGAGTGCAAGAGAGAGAGAGAGAGTGAGTTATACCGCCTGTGTAGTTGGCCGATCCCTAATATCGATTCGATCGCCGTAGTCAAAATCGGCTGGGAGACGATAATAATGCACCTATACTATTCAAGATAAGATACGAATTTACGTAAACAATGGCTGACATATTCAATAACATTAATAACATTAGACTTCAAAAGTCCTGACCCTATTCGTCCCGGTAGGGTGACGATTGTCACTTCAAAGTCAAAGTCAAAGTCAAATATCTTTATTCAATATGGAAGCATTACACTTTCTTATTGATTGTCAAATAATCTACCACCGGTTCGGGAATGGAAGCCTCTGACCTGAGTAGAACCGGCGTAAGAAACTCAGCGGGACTTTTTCTCTTTCTTTTTTCTTCAACTATCTACGGGTGTTGGTTTTTAACGTCAAAATAACAATTATTGAGCAATTACATTGTGATATGCAACCGTTTGTTATCTGTATATAGCGAACAAAATTTTTTAAAAGTTTGACTGTGTGCTCGTTTATCCTGGCTAAAATCTGGAATGGACGGTCCGATTTTAACAGGTCATCCGCTGGAAGATAACTGATGACGTTGAGCTACTTTTTTTATAAGAAAAAGGAAAAAATGTATAGAAAAGGAAAGAAAAGATTGTGTGTTGCCACGAAGACGAATCATCATCATCATCGTCAGCCTTTGATAGTCCACTGCTGGACATAGGCCTCCCCTAATACGCCCCTATCCATTAGGGGGTTTTGGACCGTATCCCACCACGCTGGTCCAATGCGGGTTGGTGGGTGGACCGACTTTATCTTACATTTCAGACAATTGGGTGATCGGCCCAAATTGCCCTAACCAACTAGGAAACAACAATGAAAATTTGTTGAGTTCCGCAGGATTCAAACCCACGACCTCCGGATTCTAAAGCACACGCCTATACATCTAGGCTACGGAGGCAGTTCCGAAGACGAAACTGCTTTTTTTCAAAAATAGCAAATCAGCCTAGCTACCTGCGCTATCTTTCAGTGAATGTCCCATTATAAGCGGACAAGACAGAAAAAAATGTACCGGTCAAATATTACATGTAATCGCTTAAAAACGATTATTATAATGTTACATGCAGACGCTCAAATTTTTTTGTTCAAATAAATATACATTTTATTTTCCCTACCATTAAAGGAATCGATAAAAAGTATAACAATATATATCTATTTGTTTTTATCGAACAATAAATCGTTTTCTAGAACATCGATGTTTGTGACCGATACATCGATATCTGTAAATCGATTGCATCCCAAGAGCAAGCCATTACAAATGTTAACATGCAAGCTCCTTCGACCTATATTGTTGTTGTGAATCGAAAAACCTTTAAAGTATAAAGGACCTATCAGCTTATTAAATATCAACCGTATCTTTATTTACATAAAGTGCATTTTTGATTTTAAACAACCTGTATAGGTATCGTTATTCTTTAAAGTTCACTTTTATTCTGATTCATTTAAATTGTTAAATCTATTCTTTATTTGATAATGTACCTTATGTCTAGGCAATAAGGTTCATTACATGCAAATTATTTTCTAACCTTACCACTGCCATATGTTATTAAAAAATGTACTTTATCTCTATGTACTAAAGTTCGCTTTGCTTTTTTTGCATTTTCGCGCACACCTAGTCACAGATTAAAAATAACCGCGCCGCGTCCTTGACATTGCTTCGAATATGCAACAGATAACGTATCGCAGTTCGTCGACACACTATCTAATCTGTATTCAAAATATGTCTGTGTTTTTTTGCCGCGTGTTTATGGTCACGTGTCGTTTTGTATGTCTCTAGGCGCTTTATGGTTTCGTGGTTAGTGTCGAATATAATTACGTGAACAAATTCTGACGTCAAAGTAGTAATGACGTCAAAACATTTGAATTATTTACGGAAAAAAATGGCTGCCTGTAAAATCGGTAAACGGGCGAAAGTTATGGGTGACAACGTCTTTTAATGGTAGAATGATTGTTATGTAAATATTCATCCGTATAAATAATAATGACGATTCAAAATATTCAAATAACAATATTTTAACATCACCTAACTATTTAGTTCTTATTTATGTCATAGAAAAACGATTTTCCTTAATTTCATACAAAAATAACTAGCACGTGTTAATATAAATACAGACACTATTTGTTTACTCCGACGGCAAGAACGCTCGAGTGTAAAAGAGACGCAAGGCATTAACCTTACTAGTGATGTGCCGAGGTCGATGTTTTGTAAATCGAGGTCGACTCAGGTCAGTTTATGAGTATTCGAATCGTGACTCGATTCCCCGATTCGAGCCCAGTACTGAATTATATTTCAAGACTCGAGTCTGGCTCTGACTCGAGTCCAGCTGGTGCAAGTTTTGAAATTAGAGCCCAGAATTCGAGTCTAGAAATTCTAGTCCCGAACTAAAGTCCGATTTTAGAACAAAAGGAGTTAACTTCAAACAGCGTATAGATTAGGTTTAGCATAATGACACTATTAGACAATAATAAATCAATATTTTTAATGAAAGAAAAGTTATAAACATTAAATACAAAAATAGAGCAATGGAGATAAACAAAACATAATAAAATTTACTCACGGCCTAAGACTATATATTATTATTTAATTATGTATTAGTCGTCTGAGACAGCTTTAAAGAACAGCCACTTCATTGCTTAGGTAAACTGTTTGCGAATAAAAACGAGTTTACCAAACTCGAATACTAGAATCGAGTCTGTTGGACTCGCATGAATAGAATCGAGTACGAATCGATTCTTCCTGACTCGAGTACCGAAATCGAGTCCGGCGTACTCGAATCAAAATAAATTGGTATTCGAGTAAGCGAGTCCAAAGCAGGAATCGAGTCTGACTCGAGTTAAACCGTGCTCGGCACATCACTAAACCTCACCTCTTTCTCTTCTCTCTATCTCTCCTTCACCTAAGCGAGCAAACTGCGCACGAACAAGAGAGACGGGTGCCTCTCACTTTCTCTTATGGTTGCTTACGGAGAGTGTTACGTGAGCGGCGTAGTGACACAGTGCACGAGAGTGCGTTCCTATCTTGAATCAATTAATAGGACGTTATCATGTCAAAACTCTGTGTGCGTCGTTACGAAAAGTGTGATCGGGCGAAGCGGACGGACGTTGAGGGCGATATGTTTAAGAGAGATATATTAATTACTATCTATTGCCCAGGACTTCCTCCACGTGGTGATACGTAAGAAGTAAAAAATATAGTTACGCTTACTGCGATGGCCTTCAAACCGGAATTAAGAAGTGTTTTCACACTAAGCAACGCGGTGTTCCCCTTGGTCGTCCCTAATGTAAAAGGGAGACTTGTCCTTCAAATATTATTGGTGAACCTCTCCGCAGTCTATGCTCACGCGATTCTTAGCCAATAGAAGCGGCCCAATTCCGTGACGTCAAAAAACCTCAACAATTTCCATACTAATTTTCGTTTGTCATATTAAACGCTGGAATAGAAAATGATCGAAA
The DNA here is from genome assembly GCA_029286875.1 of Lamproptera curius. NCBI lineage: Eukaryota > Metazoa > Arthropoda > Insecta > Lepidoptera > Papilionidae > Lamproptera > Lamproptera curius. The sequence goes on from JAGSMT010000099.1 coordinate 403,621, forward strand.
TATTGTGACGAAATTTTTAAAAGTACGCATAATTGCTTTTACCATCGCAGAATCTACTTTTTACGTGCATAGTGTGACTACATAACACTTGCCTTGTAAAAGTTAGGGCAATTTGGGCTGATCACCCGAATGTCTGAAAAGTAAGATGATCCATGCGTCGGATGGGCATGTAAAAAGCCGGTCCACCCACCAACTCGCATTGGACCAGCGCGGTGGGATACGGTCCAAAATGGGTAAGGGTTGTATTAGGGGAGGCCTTTGTCCAGGTGTGGACTATCACAGGCTGATGATGATGCCTTGTAATAAAGAATAAATGGCAACCCTTATCCTTACTTTGTTGGATTAGAGCGAGCCAGAGAGCATTAGGCGAATACGGATCTATTTAGAAACGCTGCGCGCAACGAACTGTCTGCATATATTTGTCTGTCTGTCTATTTCTGGATAGCAAACAATAGGAATAAGCAAAACAAGAATTATATTAAGCCGATGAGACGGACGTCGCTACTAGAAAGGGTCCGAATTAATAGACAAGTATAGTGTACACCAACTGCCTCCGTAGCCTAGTGGTATGGGCGTGTGCTTTAGAAACTCGGAGGTCGTGGGTTCGAATCCTGCAAGGACGCAACAAATTTTCATTGTTGTTTCCTAGTTGGTTAGGGCAGTTTGGCCGATCATCCAATTGTCTAAAAAGTGAGATGATCCATGCGTCGGTTGGGCATGTAAAAAAAGTCGGTCTACCGCCAACCCACATTGGACCAGCGTGGTGGGATACGGTCCAAGACCCCCTAAAGAAAGGGATGTATTAGTAGAGGCCTATGTCCAGCTCTGGACTAATACAGGCTGATGATGATTGTACACTAGGATGGTCCTCATTTAGTGTTTGTCCGAATTTTTTTTCACGTTAGTCCTGAATTGGTCTTAGATATATTAAAAAAATCATGTCAAGTGAACTATTTACTTTAATTTTACAGGGGAAAAAATGTGTTGTTACTTTTGGGTTCGTTTACGTCACGAACGATGAACAAATGTCACAACGCCCTACAAAAAAGATGTCTTATGATTTTATTCTAAGTTACGTTGTCGGAGTTATTTAAGGTACGTTTTGATGAATATTCAGGTTGGATTGATTGGAATAACAGTAAATTAGATTATTTTTCGTAAAAAAAACATGCCAAAATCTTTAGCCTATGTCAGTCCTCTGCTGGACATGGGCCTCCCCTACTGGACTGTGTCCCACCACGCTGGTCCAATGCGGGTTGGTGGGTGGACCGACTATTTACATGCCCATCCGACGCATGGATCATCTTACTTTTCAGACAATTGGGTGATCGGCCCAAATTGTTTTAACCGACCAGAAAACAACGACAACACGGAGTTGTTTCCACGCGGGATTCAAACCCACGACCTCAGCTTTATAAAGCAAGGGCGAATATCGTTAGACCACAGCGGATTTGTTTTATCCTTCATAAAATATATTTTTTATACTTTTTATGACCATATAATTATTAAGTACTTACTTAAAATTTAAACATCATTTCTTTTTGCGACAATAAGGTTAAAAAGAAATAAATTTTCATTACAACTTAAATGTAATTAAATCGTTGGCTGCAAATGTTGAATTAAAAAAAAAACGGAACGCGATAAAAATAAAACAGCGGAAAACGCGCCAAACCCGTTGCCTAGCAACTGAATCACGCGCACCTCTGACACGGACAGATAACGTTTTACAATTACACCCGTCGAGCGTCTTTTTAATTATTAAATGAACAATGACCTGAATATGTATTTATTTTTATATAAAAATGTTATATTCTCATTGAATTTTAGTTCATTCAACTATTGAGTGTGTGCGACAAACGTTTTACATAAGAAAGCGTTATGGTTTAGGGGTGTCCTTGTATAATTTGAGATTTTGTCGATAATTGTAATATTTTTTATATATTTTTTTAAATTGTTTCAGCCGGCACGCGTCGTTTGATATGTAGTATCTTTATATGATGATAACATAACAGTTTTATCGTAAAACAAATATTGTTTTTTTTTCCTGACTCACTTTATGCTATTTGTCATCGCATGCCTTATTCACTCATTCTTTTATCTATACGGTGTACATTTGAAATATTAGTAATAGTTTACGGTTTTCATGTTCGTTGAAACGAGTGACAAATCAATCTGTCTTAATATTTTTTTTTTATATATCTTTTATTGTTAAGATTTAATTTATATAAATTCTATTGTTCACCTGACTTGTCTAACTTAGTATCTCTGTAGGGTTGTGAGTGGTTAATATCGATGTCGATGGAATGGATACCTTACTAGTGACATTTTTAGTGAAATATTGACTTTCAGAGACACAAACGTATTAGCTATCTTTACTATCATTCATCAGTATCATTAGTAAATTTAGTACTAAATTTAGGAATATACCACGGTGGCCTTCAGGTCATAGCAGGAGTACATGTGACATTTCTGATTCCTCTAAGAATTAAATTGTCACGCATGTACATTTTTATTAATCTTATGTATGATTAAAAGAATGTTACTATTGATCATAATTACTAATAAAAAGAATTTACTTATTTACCGTCAATGTTTAGTCATAGCGAATAAAAACAAATTGTTTCCTGTAAAATCGGTATACGGGTGAAAGTTATACGCGACAACGTCTTTTAGTGGTATAATGATTGTAATGTGAAAATTCATTCGTTTAGTAGAAAGAAGGTTCAATCCTCTTTCTCTCTTTCACTTAAGCAGGCCAACTGCGCACGAGTAAGAGAGACGCGTGCCTCTCACATTCTCTTATGATTGCTTATGCAGAGCGTTACGTGAGCGGCGCTGTGACACAGTCTTAGTGAATGCCTCCCTATCTTGAATCATAAGACGTTGTAACGTCAAAAACAATATCATTTAGAAAATAATATATCGATTAATAACAAATCGCAGCCCTATCTCCTTGCGGCGCTAGTCACGCATCGCCTTGCCGTAAATCGGTGATCGGCGCGTGTGACTAAGATACATATCCTAAAGGAAATATAAGGACAGTCCTGATTGCAAAACAAAACCCTTTTTAATTCTTATTTGCTTATTTATTAAACTTTATGAACAAATAAGTACTAACCTTTGGGTGGTTAATATGCAACTGTTCGATTGTACATTTTATTAACAGAGCTTAAAGTTACCGTCGTAATTTTTTTATCATTATTTTCTTTATTTTTAATAAACAATCGTAATATGGTTCTTGAGTAAATCGAATATAAAAAAACTTTTATTTAATTTTATCGTTACTGCTAACATAATGCGTTAAACTCCTGTCATGTGGCTATCGACCACAAACTCCTGTTTCAAGTAACTATTTTTTAAATCAAAGAGAAAAATCATCAGCCAGTCAATTGTTTCAGTCGATTCCGACTAATGTCGTTACTATACCAATATTTTAGTTAATATAAAGTACGGTTACTTCATTTCGTTGTAAACCACCGGCGATTCCAACTCTGACCCTCCGTTGTTTATCGTTCGTCATTTCCACTCGCCTTAATTAAATTGCAACCGTTCAAAACACTTATAATTGATGTAAACAAGATTTCACTATTAATCTCTATTTAGGTTAATTACCTTATTAAATTAAATAACACCTTGTTTACTATGTTAAGTAAATATTGATTGAAATAGATTGCTGTTTGGCTTTAAATTGGCGATTTTTTTTATTTAAACATGCATACACATACACACCATCAGCCTATGATAGTCCACTGCTGGACATAGGACTCCCCTAATACGCCTATCCATTGGGCGGTTTTTGGACCGTATCCCACCATGCTGGTCTAATGCAGGTTGGTGGGATAATTTAAAAATTGATTCTTAAACGTACTAGTAACAATTTCAATATTAATATTTGCCGGCTAGCACTAGTATAAACGCTACTGTGTTCTGGTTTGTAGGCTGTTCAAGCTGTATTGAATTTATTGGCTAAAAAGGCGAGTTATCCTGTCTCTAGAAGGCCAATCTTTGCCTTTTTGGCTGCAATTGTTAGACAAAGCTACCGTTTATAAGCAGGCGAACGCTTCAGCGTTGCATTCAATAGGAAATGTACTCTTATACTGGCTTTTCAAACAAACATTACTTAACTTTTGAAAATTAGTTATTTTTACACGTATTTTTCGTAGCAAATGTCTTCTATAACGCGAGGTTGACAACGAATTGAAGTGCTAGCAAACGTCTGTGAAGGGCTAACCACTCTCGCACTATGTTTGCATATTTGTCTGCCCACGGAAAAGTAATGTTTTTATTTGTGGTAATAAAACAAACAGACATAAAATCATGTACGACCACTGGACGGTATATTTGAGGAGTCTTGACCCAATTGCACACTTGCAAAGCCGTTTACCGTCTCACGATAGAGATGAATTGATAAATTTATATATACGTATGTTAATTTGTTCATCTGGCTACTGCCGTGTTATTATGTGTTTATATGTACATATATGTATCGCTCTGAACCTCCTCCATGGTCTAGCGGTATTGGCCCTGGCTTTATGAACCGGAGGTCGTGGGATTGAATCCCGCGAGTAAATAGTTTTGTGTCATCGTTGTTTTCTTGTTGGTTAATATGGGTCGATCACCCAATTGACTGAAATTCCATGCGTCGGATGGGCATTTAAAATGTCGGCCTATCGACTAAGCCGCATTGGACCAGCGTGGTCCCACCACGGTCGAGAGGCTTATGCCCAGCTGTGACTACACAGGCTGATGATGATGATCGCCCAACGATCTCAGTAACAGGAAGAGAAATGTATGACGCATTTATTGCTTTGTGTTACCCTTTGCATATAAATATATAAATACTCGAACTAAAAATAAAGATTATTAATGTAGATAGATATATACATTTAGTATAATACTTACTTAATTAATTTGTAAAGTTCCCATATCCCATATCTATCCTATAGTCCTTTAGTCCTCTCCTTTTGTATGAAATATGTATATATATATATATATTTCATACAAAATTTATGCATGTTTACCAGCTGATGGACCTAATTATATATCGTTAAAGTACTATTACTTTGAGTTCGAGCACAACCCTAAAAGTGTATGGAGAAAAGTGGTGATATAAAGACAGAAATTTACACCAATGCCAAAATCTTGTTTTTATGTTATTTCACTATCATGTAGTTTACTGTTTTTGCCTTGTGTGTAATTATCGTGAAAAAGTTATTTTAAATTCCCTTTTATTTCATGAGCAATTTCAAGAGAACATTAGTAAGAATGAACTCATCCCATCCACGTATATTTTTGAAACTTATTAATTATATGTATTTTAAAATAAAAAGAGTCCCAAACATTTCGTTTAATAATAGTCACCGCATTACTAACGATGGCGGTCGCGTGGCCGAACTCCGCGCGTCCATATAAGCCCGCAACGCCCCTCCCACCGTTCAGTCGCGGCGCTACCGTTGCGCTGTTCATTCGTCTAAAAGCGTGCTGTGTGTTTCAGAATGTGCGCCGCGATCGACATGCTCGCCTCGGAGCCCTACTACGGCCGCTCGGGCTTCGTGGAGTACACCCGTCTGCCGGCAAAGCCCCAACCGAGGCAGCTGAAACCGCTCCAACTGACGCTACGGGCGCCCCGCTCCTGCCTAAGGGCGCCGGACGAGCGGAAACAGAAACGGGTGGTTTTCGCGGACACGCGCGGCTTTGCGCTGGAACAAGTGAAATTTATGACGGAGCCCTCACACCTACCGCCCGCGTGGACGCTACATGTCACTAAACAACCGCAGCCATTATCCCAGCCGAAAATACAACCGGACCCATGGGTGGCGAGGTTCGCCCCACCGGCGGCGGACTACGTCACGTTCAGACGCCGTGTCACCGAGCACCACGTCGCGTTGGAGAATGTGATAATACGCCAACGCGAGTGCGCCGTGGACGGAACGGTCAAAGTGAACAACCTGGCGTTCGCCAAAGAGGTGTTCGTGCGGTGTTCAGCCGACGGTTGGGCGAGCCACGAGGACACGTACTGCGCGCACGCCGCCTCCGCCCCTACGCGACCGGGTGCTCCGCCACCCCACGACACCTTCGCCTTCCGTCTCCAGCTTCCGATACACTCACGACGGCTGGACTTCTGCGTGTGCTTCAGATGCGCCGGCGACGAGCACTGGGACAACAACAACGGCGCCAACTACACGATAGAACGGTCGTCGGTGACTTCCAAAGCGCCCTGCTGCGCCAGAATCGACGGCGGCAATTCGAGAACCGTAAACGAGGGAGGCGCGCCGTACTGGTGAAATATTATTTAAAAAACACGCATCGCCCGTGCAAAATTTAAGAAAAATATCGGTGCATTAGTGATGATCGCAGCCATAACACCGGCCAGTGAGAGATGGTAGAAATCAAGCGACGCCATGTTTTCCGCGCGCCAATTCGGACGCGTGTAAGCGTTATTTAGGGATGAAATATATTTCGCTGTGGAATTCTTCGCGCGCTATATGAAAATAGTGGGTAAATGATTATGTGTATTTGGATTAGTGAGCTGGTGTTTGTACCATGACCCGAGCGATCTGGACTTGAAAAGGTAATTTATTAGGCTTTAATTTAATATTTTTTAGGGTAACTCACAAGTTATGTACTACGCTAGTGGGTTGAATTGGTAAACAATTGTACTATAGTGCATCTAATTCTAGGTATTATATCAGAATTTCTCTTAAGGGATACAAAATTCAAACGTGAATTAATGGATAAGCAGTATAAAACACATATAAAGCGCCTGTCCATGAAGTTAGGATTAATTTTATTTATTAATTGATAATAAAATGGTTGAACTGTAAGTTGAATGGACGAATAACTTTTAACGTTATCTCGGGGCGTTAAATATCACCGTAGAAAGCATAACAAGGTAAAATCAAAGCAGCAAACATTGCTTTAAGTAACGCGCATAAATTTTATGTTTACAAAATAAGCACGCTGGGGGAAAATACAAGATGCGACGTCTTATTTTAAATATAGCAATCGAAAATTTGACATGATTTCTTAGTTTCCTCCAATCATTCACAATTTAATTTGAGTTTGGTAAATTTGTCAGAAAATATTGCTTAAAACAATTACCGATCAAATGCTCATTTCAAAATTAGTTCTTCAATTCTTTCTTGCGCCACGATCAAGCTTCTTTTGGTTACCTAAATATAAATATGAATAAAAAATACCGAGCGGCAACAGTTTTTCTTTTAATAATAATGTAAAATATATTTTGCCGCCAATTCTCTCTTATATGTCTATTATTATTCTGTTATCGTGTTGTCGTCAAGCTTTCTAATGTGTTATCTTTTACGATATCAGTCTAGGGCTTTGTAAATAATGAGTACCTTCGTAGCTATGCCGTGAATCTATTTATCTATGCCATGACGCCACAGTACACGATTATTGTTTTTAAATAGCAGAATAATAATAAATAATGGAGCGATAAAAGTTTGTATTGAAAACATGTTTGTTGCCAACTCGAAAGTAATCCGCCCTCGTAATGCATTGCACAACAGATTATACAAGATACAGATTATATATAACACATAGTTACTGACTGATTTTATATTCAGATTTTTGAAACATTGAATTATGTCGTTTATTGATTGTTTTCTTTAATATATAATTTATTAAAGTTAGTGTGCAAATTTCGAAATTAATTATTTATTGTTATATTTTTTTGTGAAGCCGATTAAAAATGTATATTTTAAAATTTAAAAAATATAATATTTTTATAATCTATGTCACAGACGACGACCCTTAAATTGTTTCCATAGATTGAAACTGTCGTCGTTAAAATAATTTTCGAATATTGTTATTGTTAGATAAGGTTTGATTTTAACTAGGTTTTTTTTAGTTGACATTCGAAGATATATCCCCATTTCTCTGAAGGTTTTTTATCGTTCATTGATCACGCAGCGGCCGCGAGAATGAGATACCGAGTGTGTATTGATGGATTATGGCCACGAGGTTGGCGTGTGCTTCGTAACTATTAGGAAGTAGGTATTCAAGCGGCGTTTTAGAATGTTTGTAAACAGACCAACGATTTGTTTGGACAAACATTTGTCGATATTGCTAGATCTGCGTTTTTTTTTTTTTTCTTATTTTTTTCTTTGTGGTTAGTACGGATACATATTTGACTATTTAAAAATATATTTTATAGCTCTTCCATATTTTTAGAGTTGTTTAATTGTTGCCATGTTATTGAAAGACTGCTATTGTGATATTTATAGAATGTTAGAGATTTTTTGATGATTAAAAAAATACGTTTCGACGTTTTTACTCGTCAGCATTCCTATATAATAATCACTGACCGGAGAAAGTTAAATAATGAAATAAGTTATCCGTGCAATATTTCAATCGGACCGATTGGACCACCCGCCATTTTTTCTAGTCCTCAGTGAGTTTAAGTAGATTATTTATTTATGTGATTATATATATGTGGGATAGTTTAACAGATTTTGGTTTGGTGTTGTGTTGCAGCGTGTACGTTTCGCTGGTGTGTTGCATTACAACACTGTTGATACTTGCCCTAGTCTAATGTCATACTAGATTCCCGCCAAAAGTTCTTATTTTGTTTAAATATGGCGGCGAACCGCCAAGAACGTGTCCCGTCATAATTTTTTTTGTCGATACAGTTTTTTAACGTAAATTTCATCACTTACTTTGGCTTTGGTATTGTTAAATACACTCAAACCTTTTGAATCAAAGCTTTGCCTGTACATATTAAGTAATGATAAATTAATATTGAACGCACATTTTCGGCAGTAGCTGTTTTGGCTCGAAGTCTCCAGATTTTATTTAGTTTAGGTATAGGGTATAGCGTTGCAATAAGATTCTGAATTGTCTCTCAACTTGATATTCCCTTCACATTCGGTCTGTGGTTGGTGTCGAATATTGGCGGTTTCTGGTCAAAAGCCTAGTCAACGGGCGAACTATGCCTTTGACGATTAAAACTACAGTTGCTACGAATAGTGATTTGGTTGAAAACCGAATATTCGTCAACGCCGTCGGCCGAAGCGCCGAATTTTCGGCACAAGAATAGTTATCAAGATACAACCATTCGCTGGTGTAATTTCTTCGTCTCCAGGAGTAACGATTAGTCACTTATCATCATCATTCTCTGAAGTTGGTATATACCTCGTACGATGAAATACTTAATCATTTCCTGCCGTTTGTTTTTTATCAATTTTATTGATTCATATGTTGTAATTTGGTTATGAATACATGTAACCTTGAGCAATATGATGTGTCCTTTTTTATAATTTAGTATCCGGCGAATAATACATACTATCCGGCCGAATACCGAATGCAAAAAAAAAATTGGCCGTCCGTCTACCGGATAGTGGCCGAGTATTTGTGGCGTCTTTAATCAAAACTGTTTGAGGGTAAAATAATATCTATATGTGTATTTTTTATAAAATTGTGCTCGAAACGTCTTGAATTTTGAACGATCGAAATATATCTTGAGGGCTGAATAACTTATATAATCTGTTGTAATATGGCTTTTGTATTTAGTTTGTACTTCGGTTAATAGATGGCGCTGATATTGTAATTGTTATATACTGCAGAGATATTTAAATTTTTACGGTAATTGATTTTGGAGCATTACTTTTGATATTGCTGTTAAATTATATAAATCGTTACAATGCAATGTTTTTAATTAAATATTATATGATGTTTATAGCTCGATATAATCTATGAATTCGGTGCATTATTGATTAGATTGGATTATATAGATGTAGTGTTATTTTAGGGTCCTAAAATTACATTTTCTAGTCCAGATCGAATTATTATCTGTAGCCTAGGCGTAACCTAGTGACACACGCGCCATTTTGTGTGCAAGCAAAATTGTCGCGAGTGTGTGTACGAATAATTCTCATAGTTTTATTTTTGTATGATGAAGATGTTTTTTTTTCTCAGAAACAAATGATGATAATAATTATGATTGTTAATTTATTGAGATAGTGAATTATTATTGTTGATTGTAATGTTAGTTATTATGTAGCCAAAAACACAAGGAGTTTACGTATGATGAGGTAATGTACAGTTATTGGCGGTTTCGTAGGCTTTTATTTGTCGAATACCGCGTATGTAACTATCGTTTGGTTATAAATTATTGACATTATTGTTTATCTGTGTGAGTTCCATGTCTTTTTTGGCTTCTCTGATGGTATGTCGGGTTGTACAGATCGATTTTATACGAAAGAACTGATTATGTAAGATGTATATGTAGATGTATTGATAAATTATTATTTTTGATATGTAAGTAATTGATTATTTCTTCATTGTCGTACGCTCAATTTTTAATGACTTGCCTATGTAATGATTAGCCGTTATTAAAATGATTTTACAATTTTTCCATTTGTTTTATTTACGTTTTTGTTTTTTATAGCTTGATTGTACGAATTGGTAGATTAAAGGTAAGTATATGAAAGAGGATTAGCGCGTTGAAGTGGCAGTGGAGTGGTCAGAAGAAGAGATGGTCGATGGGCCAATAAGGTTCTGGAGTGGAGGCCGCGTTCGGGAAGATGGAGCGTTGGTCGACCCTCGACCAGGTGGCGTGCCGGTCTTCGTGCTGTAGCCGGTTCAAGTTGGCAGCGAGTATCAAGGGATCGGCCGTCTTAGCGTTCATTGAAAAAGGCCCATGTCCAGCGGTGGATGGATATAGGCCGCTAATGGTGATGTTATGAAAAAGAACTCTTTGAAGCTCTTCGCAAGTTAATAATGACTGGCAGTCCGTCCACGGCTTGTTCGTGTTATTCTTAGATTTTGGAATTGATTTTCGATGGGTAAAAGCCTGTTAATTAAGAATAATTTAAGCTTTTCAGTAGTGAAACAATATTTCATATCGATTCAGTAGTTTCGAAGCCCGTTCTAAAGAAACATACAAACAGACTTTTCCCCTTTATAATATTTGTATAGAAATAAAAGTAGTCATAAAAGTCATAGATATTAAGTTCGCTTAGCAACACACACACACAGAAGCTAAAGTTTAAAGCTTTTTACACTAATTTCTTGTATTTTACAAATATGATTAAAAAAAATTACGACAGGCGATAAGCACAATAACCGATACTATAAAGAAGCTGAATTAAAAATTTTACTAAATAATTAAAAGAAAAGCAAGATGATCCATGCGTCGGATGCGCATGAAAAATCGGTCCTACCCAACCCGCATTGGGCCAGCGTGGTGGAATATGGTCAAAAACTTTGACCGTAAAACTCCCTAGGGAGGCCTATGTCCAGCAGTGAACTAACAGGCTGATGATGATGATGAAACAATTTACGAATATATACTACTATACGACAAGCCTTTCAGGGCATTACAAAAAAAAAACATCTTTAAAATTAAACACCGCCTAATGAAGTAATGTATTTTAATACTTAAATAATTCCACAGACTAAAATAAATTAAATGTCTTTATAAATTTGTGAAAGATTAAACTTGTGACTAAATAAAAGCAAAAAAAAATAATCACATTGTTCTATTAACATCTAACTAAAAACTAACCCAATTTAAAATACGCTTAATCAAGGGACAGATTTATTTTTAGTAACGATATATGTTCGGAGGCCGTTTTAAAAGCGGAAGTTATCTTAAGGTTATATAACAGGAAGTGGGGAGGTCGGGTCTGTTGTACAGTTACGATGGCATGCGAGCATTTAATATCCTTTAAGGAAAATTGTTTAGTGTCAGTGAAAAGTATGCACGTTATTATAGAATTCATCTAAAATTAATTTTATGTTCAATTTCAATATTAGGAGTGGAGTTGCTACGAATAGTGATTTGGCCGAATGCCGAATATTCGGCAACGCTGTTGGCCGAAGCGCCGAATATTCGGCCGCCGTACATTCGCCACTTGATCGTAACCGTAAAAAAAATGCTGGAAAGCATGTTTTTATCCATCACAACTCACCAATGATCAATTTTACTGACTAAAGTTTTATAATTTGGTTATCAATACATACGATCATCATCATCATCATCATCCTTAGCCTGTGTCAGTCCACTGCTGGATATAGGTCTAACCTAGTGCACGCTACCGCTTCCGATCTTCGGCTATACTCATCCAGCCCACGCCGGCCACTTAGCGAATGTCATCACTCCATCTTTCCGCAGGGCGTCCCACTACGTTTGCCGAGCTCGGTCTCCACTCCAGAACTTTCCGACTCCAGCGGTCGTCAGTTCTGCGGCTTATATGACCTTGAGTATTATGATGAGTCTTTTTTTGATCAAGTATTCGGTATTCAGCCAAATAACATGCCGAATACCAAAAAAGTGGCCGAATAGGTCGAACACCGAATCATCATCAGCCTGTGTTAGCCCACTGCTGGACATAGGCCTCCCCTAGTGCACGCCTTCTCTATTTTAGGGGGTTTTTGGACCGTATCTCACCACGCTGGTTCAATGCGGGTTGGTGGGTGGACCGACTTTTTTCATGCCCATTTGACGCATGGATCATCTTCCTTTTCAGACAATTCGGTGATCCGCCCTAATTGCCCTAACCAACTAAGAAACAACATTGAAATTTTGTCGAGTCTCCGCAGGATTCGAACCCACGGTACGGAGGCTGTAACGTCTCCAACAGATATAGTTCTAAATTAGTGTGCAAGCAAACTACTTGGACGTATTTATGTCACCAATAAGTATACAAACAAGCCTTACATTTGGTAATTAAAGTATGCTGTAATTATGTATGTAATTATAGTATACTTGCAACCCGGTTGCGGTTGTTGGTGGAATTTCATAAAATCCATTCTTAGCTGACCTCTAGGAATATTCTTACCAAATTTTAAGTCGCTGCGCCTTATGGTTCCGGAGATATCGTGATGAGTTAATATGTAGGTGGGAATCTCTTTTATATATATAGATTTAAGTAAGCTGGAAATTCTTAATTATTTCTTGTATTTATGCTATTATATATATATTTAGATAAACTATATTTTTTACGGATTTAAAGTGTTACTTCGTCGTTGTCAAACCAAAGCGGATTGTACATTGCCTTATTCATCATATGAAAAAACATCTATGACCCTATCACAAATATTGGTCGAACTACGACCTCTTAAAAAAATTTGCTATGTGCAGCAGCCAGACTTTTGTCAAATAAAAGCTGTTATGTGCTATAGTGCCTCCTAACACATTTCATTTGACCTCGAGCAATGACAGAACCTTGTGTTCCGGTACTCTAAAACCTGCTCAGTGTATAGCATAAACATTACTTAGTTTATCAAACGCTCTTATCATAGGTTGTTTATACAAAATTTAATAACAACAAAACGTTGATGTGGCTCGCTCTTTGTTTTTCAACACTTCAGCGTTTCTATATACTCTAATATTGCCTTTATAGTTTTAAGGGTATCCCAACGCAGTCAGTTGAGTCTAAAGTGTACACCGTTATCCTTTGTGAGCTTTGCAATGGAAAGAAGCAAAAAAAAATATCATTTCAGTTCTAAATTTAGAGAAGCAACCTTTACCACATAAAAATGAGAAAGAATTATGTCTACCCCGTACAGCACATAGGTCTCATAAATTACAATAGACTCGATCACCCGTGTAAGCACCTTTTTGCCAGCACATCAAGAAATTAGAGGAAAATGATTCATTACCCACTCCTACAGCAACCAAAGGTAGATGTTACATCATTTATAGCAGTAGTAATTATTCATCAAATAAATCTGCAGAACTGGAATCATCAAGGGACATCGAGGTCTCGAGTACCTCTCAAAACACACAACCAAGAAAAACCACAGCTAAGCGCCCCCGTTTATTACGGAAACCAAGGGCATTAAGATAGAAAAATTAGCGCTATACACCAAAAGAATCGATCTATAAGAAATCGTTGTAATCTTATAATCGTTGTATCAATAGAAAGGTGTATGTACCATTATAAATTTTTAAATACTTAAACAAAGAGTGAAAAAAGTCTTAGCAACGGAAGGAATTAACCTAAGAAAACAAAATGTGATAATCGTACCTCTGGAAAACAAGTTGGTTTTGATATTTTTGTGCCCAAGTCTGATTGTGAAAATATTAAATTAAAAGTATTCCGTTTTTTTTAAACTAGCAGTATCGGTACATGACAATAACTGACAGCACCTAGACACAATATCATGCCCACCAAGTATACAAATTTGCGAGGTACGGTATCTCAATGGTTTGCTTTACGTCTCAAAGCGCCAAGGTATTATTATGGTGCAATGTCGGCGTGCTTGCAGTTTATAAACCGAGAAAGGATGGAAGAGGTCTATAAAACTCATGTAACCAACCCCTATATCGATATCGCATCGATAAGGGTTGACGTGCAAAATTTCTCTTTAGCACCAAAACTATTTGCCAATGCATTGCGTCATGAACAAAATTACAGTGCCGCTATTTCAAGATTTATAATTCTCATACGGCAGATGTAACTTTTTACTATTGGAAAATGCGACGGAAAATTTTCCTTTGGTGAAGCAGACGGAGGAGTTACATCGAACGAATTTACAAGCTATGCAATTGCATATTTCACCATAATTAGTGATTTACCAGAACAGATATAAGGAATTGCCTTATATCTGTTCTGGTTGGCGTTGGGTAAAATTGCGAATTTTTCTCAAGTAGGTACATGCGAGAGATTCTACTTCTAACTAATCTATGAGGTTAATAGTGTCCGCTTCACGACCGAGATTAGCATAAAACATCTTATTTATGCATGCTCTGCACTACAAAACAGCATTATGTTATTACAACGTTTGCTACGATTTTAACAAGGATAAAAGGACAGGTCATTCCACAGTAATTTATATAGCAGCACTTAAAAATACGACATTTACAGATGACGTATTCTTAATTGCTGCTAACGATATCTACTGGAAAAGTAAATTTAATGTATAATAGAATAATATCAAAATCATTATGCTCCAGAAAATTATGCAACTTTTCCGCAACACAGACACGACACGAAGTTACCTTAACACGAGCAATTGCATGATGGTCTTCTGGAAATAACTAAAACTAAATTCAATCAACTGCAAGAATTGGCACCATTTACAGGTTTTGACTACGAATCCCCTTAATTTAAGTCGGATAAATACCTACCGTTGTTTCACGATATTGACGTTAATTCCTAAGGTCATTTTAATGTATCATCTTATTAAAAGCTGTTACGTGCTCTAAACTTGACACATAATATCTGTTATGTGATTTTTTTTTCATTTTAAACAGAATAATAAAAAAAATCTGTTTATTTGACACGCAGAATACAAATAAGTTAACGTTTTATAACTGTATCTTTAATGTATAATGATTTTCAAAGTGAACCTTCTAGTAAACCTTTTGTTAATATCTCGAAACTATACTTTTGCTACATAACAGATTTTAGTTTGACAACGACGACTTGCATTATTTTGATTTTTGCGTTTCAGTTGCATAACTTTTAAGCGCAGACGGGGCAGATTATGAATAGAATTTGTCTGCATCTCAATGATTAGGAGTTGCATTTTGGAAACCCTAAACTGTTACCTGTCAATTTGTTTTATCTCCTCGGTTGACAACACACTGCCTCCGTAGTCTAGTGGTAAGGGCGTGTGCTTTAACCGGAGGTCTTGGGTTCGAATCCTGCGGGACTCAACAAATTTTATTTGTTGTTTCTTAGTTGGTTGGGGCAAATTGGGCCGATCACCCAATTGTCTGAAAAAATGCGTGCGTCGGATGGGCATGAAAAAGTGTGTCCACCCACCAACCCACATTAGACCAGCGTGGAGGGATACGGTCCAAAGTCCCCTAATGGATAAGGGTGTATTAGGAAACCTATGTCCTGCTGTGGACTATCACAGGCTGATAATGTATGTACTGTAACTCTTAGTAACAGTTAATACATTGATTCGCTCTTTGTAATAAAACTAGTCGTACAAAGGAGATGATGAAAATACGTTGAACCGTCGGGCCACCTGATGGAAAGTGGTCACCGACAGGTAACACAATGCGCCGCCTACCGTGAGACATAGGATGTCTCGTTTACCCAATAAATTCGCTGGCTAAGATGCCCTTCACACCAGAACACAGTAGTGTTTTCACACTATTGCTTTGCGGCAGAGATAAGCACCGCAGAACGTTTAAAAATAAGCGATTTTAAATATGTATATTGCCAATAAATTATTAAATTTTTTATCAAAAAAAAAATTAACATTTGAATAATAACTAAAAATTTACTTTTTCGCTTACTATTAATTGTAAAGTCGCAAATAAAAAAAATAAGATAGCACTTTCTTAATAATACTTGACCTCTATGTTATTTATGCTTTTGCCTTGTTTATACATTTGTAGATCATCGAGTATCGCTGGCCTCTGAACCTAAACCAATTTGTACGGTCCACATTATTATATCATTTGATAAATGCCTGACCCACAGATAATAATATAGCGCAAAACATCTGACAGGTAACAAACAATTGATACGATTCAAGTTGCATACTTCGTAATATTTCACTATGATGATGATGATGAATATAATGATGATGACATCATTCATCATCCTCATTCTGAGTCAGTCCACTGCTGGACCCAGGCCTCCCCTGATGCACGCCAGTGCTTCATATCTTCGGTTATTCTCATCCCACACCGGCTTTACTTTTACTATTGTACTTTATAATTCCAATATAAATATATATTTGATTATTATAAATGATGACATAAATAAGGCCCGCTGTGTTCCTTTCGCCGGTTCTTCTCAGGTCAAAACCGTTACATTGCGTACCGGTAAAGAGTCCTTGAGAATCAGTAAGCGATTTTAAATTCCTATACTGAATGATCAGAAACAAATATCCGTTTTTGAATTGCACTAAATTCATTGCGTAGGCTCGTATTAAGTAAAATTCGTAAAGTGTTGTGGAACAAAAATATGTCTTTATTTAATGATAAAAATTTTTAAATGATATTTCTTTAATGATAAAAAATCTAAAAGATCTTTATTTAATGATAACATTTTTTTTTAAAAATTCATATCTTATAAAAATAATAGTTATATACAACGGAATGAAAAAAAAATAAAAAGAAAAACCATCATTATTTTATTGCGATATATTTACGTCAAGGTCTTTGAAAACTAGAAAGAACTAGAAAGTTCCCTCCAGTTTTCAAGAATGTCTTCAAATAAACCTTAAAAAATTTAACTCAAAAAAAAATCCAAAAATACATTGATTAATCGATTGAAAAAAGATATTTCGTCTCTATTGTTTAGGCGAATATTATACATAATTAAATAAAATGACTTTACGGATTTTATCGCTTATTGATTGGTCTACCCCGTGACCACGGCCGCTGGAAAGTGTTCGAAACGTCGGGAATTTAAAAATGTAAAATAAACGCGATAAAATCCGTTAAGTCATTTTATTTAAAAGGTATTTTAATAAGATAGAATCGATTTCTGAAAAAGGTTAAAAGATTATTTTTATATCAAATTTTAATTACACTAAAATATACGTAAAGACTAAAATTATGTAAATAGAAACATTTCCAATAAAAAATCAAAGCGAAACAAATTTTGAAATTAAGGTACAACGGATTAAAATCAAATAATATAAAAATACTAAAAAAAATATTGTTTTAATTACGTTTGTTGCATTGATCAGCTTTTTATCGGCTTTACTGTTCGATTTTAATAAACCATTTTTTAAAAACCGATTAATTATGCTATAAAAATCGGTAAAAATAAAATCGATTATAAAAAATAATAAGCTTAAAAAGAAAAGGAAATGTTTTTGTTGTTAAATGCAATAATAACTTATCTAAACATTTACAACATCTTAAAGTTGTTTTATATTTTTATAGAGTATAGCATTATATATATTTCCAACTTTTGTTTTTCCGTTCAAGTACGATTATCAGCTTAATACAATCTCTTAAAGCCATGTAGTATGTTCTCATGATATCCTGAATATTCCACATAGGTTATTCTCAAGATAAAACTCATTATGATGCGAATATAATGTCATTTCACATGCGATAAAGAAACGTGTTGATCAAGTGACAGTTGGGTGTGCGCGTGATGCACACGTGTCACTGATGTTTTCTATAGTATTGTTACAGCTTTATTGTTGTGGATATCCATATGATAGAATAGCAATATTCAGTAAAGATAATTCATAAAGCTCCGAACTTAGCAAGGTTTTTTCTTTGCCAATTAATGATTGATAAATACTTAAATCATTAAATAGGATTTAAATGTTAAACATATGTGATGATAATACCTTCAACTCTTTTTTTTCATTATTATCAGCCTGTGTTAGTCCACTGTTGGATGTAGGCCACCCCTAATGCGCGCCTTCTCCTTTTTGGACTGTATCCCAATCCGTATTTGACCAGCGTAGCCCGACCACGTTGGTCTAATGCGGGTTGGTGGGTGGAGCGACTTTTCACATGCCCATACGGCGCATGGATCATCATACTTTTTAGACAATTGGGTGATCGGCCCATATTCTTCTAACCCACTAGAAAACAACGATAACACAAAGTTGTTTCCCGCGGATTTAAAACCCACGACCTTCGGTTTTTCTTTTTTTTTTTTATTCTTTTAGTTGTACCAATGCATTATATGATTACCTGTAATAGTAAGACCAAGAGACGGTATCATTTGTTATATTGTTTATCTATCATTGTCGTCATTATTGTCTCATGTTGGTAATTCAATAAATAAATAAGCATCAGCCTCTTAAAGTCTACAGCTGAGGCCCTCCCTACAATGTACCGTAGGTCTACATCGAAGTCAACAATTGACTATTCAGGTTACAGCAGCAGGGTCAATTGGTCAGGAGGGAAAAATGACCACCGATTCGAAAACCTGGCTAGACAATACTGGCAGCAAACTCAATTCAGGTCAATTTTTCTTTTAACGATTTTCTTCTTCATTAATGATATGTTTTTTTAATGTTAATCTAAATTATAGCCAGCCAACTGCGCAGGAGATATATTATAAGATATATAGACACTCTCTCTTAACTCTCTCGTCTGATGAGAGGGACAACCGACATGACCGAAGGGAGATCAGACGCAGGACCAACTTTTTACAGGCCCATCCGACGCATGGAATATATGATATACTATCTTTTAATATTATTAAGCAATATTTTTTTTCAGAAAAAAGTACAACAGCTATGTTCCCGTCAAAGTCACATTAAAATCGGACCAGCCATTAAAGAGCCAGAACAAACAGACAGATATAAATTAAAAATATGCTACTTTGTTACGTGCATTACTTATATATCACAATTTAATCACTGTTCATGTTACAAACAGATACGCCAAATTAATTTATTTCTATGTATATTATTATTACCAATACCACTATATTTTGATGAATTGAGGCTTAGGTGGTATTTTAGCCCGATTTACTTTCCCACCTATGATACAGTTCTGGGAATGGGGGAAAAAATCCTCCCCTACACCGTAGGGGTTGCGGGTTCGAGTCCGTGGCACTAGATAACGAAATAGTGTACAATTACTATAATTGGTGCTGTTACACAAACAAGCGGTGACCCAGGTTCAAGGGTTATCGGCGCCAGACGGCGTATCTCAGACAGCCGGTCTAAGCATGATTAAGTTATGCACCGTTATCTAAGGTCTGTGCCGAAGATAAAGCAAGTGTTTGAATACAAACTATTTACGTTCTGTTACTTAGCCGATTTCCTAACTCTTAAGGTCGGCTGACCCATCCTGCTGCCACCGTAGCCTAGTGGTATGGGCGTGTGCTTTAGAAACCGGCGGTCGTGGGATCGAATCGCGCGGGGACTCAACAAATTTTCATTGTAGTTTCCTTTTTGTTTAGGGCAATGCGGGCTTATCACCCGATTGTATGAAAAGTAAGATGATCCATGCGTCGGATGGGCATGTAAAAAGTTGGTCCACCCACCAACCGGCATTGGACCAGCGTGGTGGGATACGGTCCAAAAGCCCCCTATTTTTTATTTTTTATTTATTTATTGCAAACGTAGACAGACGAGCAGTCGGGCCACCAGATGGAAAGTGGTCAACGACGCCCATAGACATTGGCAATACTGGTAACATTAACGCGCTGCCTACCGTGAGATATAGGATGTTAAGTCTCGTTTACCAAGTAACATGCGCATACGGGCCTTCAAACCGGAATACGGTAGTGTTTTCACACTGCATTGCGGTCAGAATAGGACTCGTGTTGGTACCCGCCCAGACCGGGAAAAGGCGTGCAGTGGGAGGCCATGTGTCCAGCAGTGGACTAACACAGGCCGATGATGATGATCGATGATGAGAAGGTGCACTAATCCATCAGGATCTACCTAAGTCAGATTAAACGAAGAGATCGGCAAAGACCTTCAAATCCATCCATTTGCATCGCTAAACCATCATCATCATCATCATCATCATCATACATCCTGTGTTAGTCCACTGCTGACATAGGCTCTACCTAATGCACGTCCACCGCTCCGATCTTCGGCTATTCTCATCCAGCCCACACCAGCCACTTTTGAATGTCGTCACCACATCTTGCCGCAGGGCGTCCTCACTACGTTTATGAGCCTCGGTCTCCACTCCAGAACTTCGACTCCAGCGGTCGTCAGTTCTGGATCATTCATCATTCATCGCAAACCATTAATGGGTAATCAAGATGGGATGTCAGTAAATTTTAAGGCACTCAATCGCCTGTTGAAGCTCTTTAGAGGTCTTGTCATTTGGGATAGACTTGGACTGTACTTTACAATCACTCGGGTTTTAACCTGCGTTTGCCGATTTCTATAGCGCGAGCTACGACTCTTCTTATTTACCAATATATTCTTGTGTATGTATATAGATTATACAATCAAACAGTTTGATCGTCTGGTTCTAAGTGGTGGCAATAATCGGCTTTA
The DNA here is from genome assembly GCA_029286875.1 of Lamproptera curius. Taxonomy (NCBI): domain Eukaryota; kingdom Metazoa; phylum Arthropoda; class Insecta; order Lepidoptera; family Papilionidae; genus Lamproptera; species Lamproptera curius. The sequence goes on from JAGSMT010000099.1 coordinate 424,498, forward strand.
AAAAGTTTTATAGTTATATAGGCTACTAATAGAGAAAGGACAATAGCATTACAACACATTGATTTAAAAAATAGGAGAGGAGAGTGATTCAAAACGTTTTAAGTTCCGAAAAGGTGTGTTATCGACGCAGTCGAAAACACAACTAAGTCTAAGACGCCTCTTGATCGCTTGGAGAATCAAGTAGGAGTTTTCTCAGCATAAAAAGCGAAAAGTTTTTAAATATCACATCAAAAACGAGTAAAGGATTCCGGATTTTTCAAACATTTGCTTTTATACTCACAGTTTACTTTTGCAATTATTCTCCAGTCAAATATGAGATTCAAATTCAATTTATTTCAAATTCAAATATTTTTATTCCATATAGAGGTGTAACACTCGTTTATTGATTGTCAAAGACGCTACCACCGGTTCGATATAGGATGCCTCCGACCTGAGAAGAATCGGCGAAAGAAACCCAGCAATTGTGTCACCTTTTAAAGTAATCAGAGATGGAAACTTAATTTTAGCAAAGTTTTTGAAAGAGTCCGGCTTTTTGGGGCCAATCGTGTTTGTTGGTTGGTTAAACATCGCGTGAGATTAAACATGGCCGCCGCGGGCCACCAATAGGGACGCGTCCGCTTCTGACGCCATTACCGTTTGAAGTTTAACTGCCTCCGTTAACTAGTAGTAAGGGTGTGTGCTTTAGATACCGGTTGTGGGTTCGAACCCTGGGGACTCAACACATTTTCATTGTTATTTCCTAGTTGGTTAAGGCAATTTGGGCCGATCACCTAATTGTCTGAAAAGTATGATGTTTCATGCGTCGGATGTGCTTGTAAAAAGTCGGTTAACCCACCAATTCGCATTGGACCAGCGTGGTGGGATACGGTCCAAAAACACCCCAAGTGGTGGAGGGGTTCATTAGGGGAAGCCTATGTCCAGCAGTGGACTAACACAGACTGTTGAAGATGTGTTAGTATTTGTTTACCTCAATTATTTATTTTGTTTAGTTCAGAATTCATGAGTGACGTGAGAGTTCTTTATAATCGTAGCATGTAAAAAATCTTTGGTTTATTTCGAAAATAACCCTAAATTACTGCCAATTATCCATAGAATAATCCAAACCAATATCAGTTATCCATACAAAATAATTGTTTAAAATTGGACCAGCCGTTAAAGAGAGTACAAACAGCCAGAGCAAAAGTTGTAATAAATTGTTTGCTTACATGTTTAAGTTTTCTATCACAATGTTATCATTTAAAAGCTGTTATTTTGATGGTACATACTGCTCCTAAATTCCAATTTATTTATTTGTATAGATGTTCATTACGTCAGCGAAACTATCGTTATAATATATATTGATACTCCCGCATAAAAACAAATTGTTCATAACAAAACGTATCCCCTTTGCCTATTAGATGCTTCCTCAATAATTGAGAAACGATTTATCTATATAAGTGCACCTTCTAGAAAATTCTATTGAGCGCATAGAACATAATCTATTAAAAGATAGATAAGATGTGGTGTGTGCTGTTCGAATAATGAAGTAGTTTTTACATTATTTTATATGTTTTGTAAATTGTTAGTGTTAAATATTTATTTGGATTCAAAATCTGTTCAAATTAGATTTCAAAGACATTTTTTGATATGAGTTATACATTATTTTCACCCACCAACCCGCATTGCCAGCTTGTAGGATGTCAAACCGCTCTAATGGATGGGTTATTAGAGGCTTATGTCCAGCTGTGGACTATCACAGGCTGATGATGATGATACATTATTTCGATTTATTCCGTGTGCTTTAAACCGGAACTGAAGGCATTAACACTAATGATTTAAAACGAAAACAGGCACTTCACTGGTAGCAGTATTTTAATTTTAAGTGTTTGAAATGCAATGCCATTTGTATATATCTCGGAAAAAGAGCAAAAGGTAAAAACAGTTTTGTATCGAAAAGGATTAAATCAAAACACAGTGTTCACAGTAAAATAAAATGTATTTCTCGTAATATATAAACGGTGTAGAGCCTCGATTTTATATTTGCAGACGAAAATTTCCACAGATAACTATTTTAATTTACAACAATAACGTATTTAAAATTTAGTTTGCCAGACGTTAAACACTTTGACAAGACATATAGAATATAAAGGAAGAAAAAGTATTAGGTAATTAATTATTTATTCAATTTTTAAAAAACACACGAAAAATATTATTGTCTATGGATTTCTTGTGACAAGGCAATATAAACAAGCGCATCTTGACATAAAACTCTTAGAACATAACTAAAAAATGGCGGGAATAAATATAAATAACAGTGTCATAACTAATATAGACTTTAACGATATTATATAAATTTAATTAATTTACGAAAAATGTCTATTCGAGTTTCTTTTCCTAAAACTACGGTAAATATTTCACTATTACACGGTAAGCGTATAAAATTTCATTCATCGTAAATAATTACAGAGATAAATATGCAACAGACTATAAACATTTCTATTCACAAATTTGACAGATGAATACCAACATGAAAGAATATAGCGAAGCGAAAAATAGCGCTTTTTTATTCGAATATTAATTTTTTTGTTACTAATTGATATATTTACACGTAATAGTATAAAATTTTAATATATATTTCATTCATTTATATATATATATATATATATATATAGAGTATAAATTCAACTTGCGATAAATACACATCTCACTTCATTCAACACTCGCTATTATATATTTTTTAAGTTATAAAGTACATTTTAATATTTAAAATCTCACTATTTGTCTCGAATGCGTCGAGTTAACTTATGGTGGGAAAGGTTTGCCATTGACTATTGTGCTTACAACAATGAATATAAATGACAAAAACATACTTTTTACTATTTTTTATTAAATTATGATGAGTAACGTTATTTTTAATAGCTGCGCTATAACGTAAAGTGTTATGTTAGGTTTTTTTTGTTTGGGCGCCACTAAAGTAATGCCACCAGATTAGACTTTATCTGCAAAACAACATAAAAACATATGTAATGTCACCATGAAATATGTTTTATATATTATGTTATTTTACTAGATAATATATTATATCGGATGTCAAAACTTTTTTTTCATTAATTTAAAATCTTTCAAAACATTATTTGGAATATAAAATTTAATTTAATACACTAAAAGTTGTTTAAAAAACCGTACGTATTTCGGTAACAACTACATCTAACGAATAGAAATATAAAATTGCCGCTATTTTATCTTGTCTTGACAGGATAGTTTTTTTAATAAATAACATTGAATTGCTTTTGACACGCTTTTACTTTACGAAGATAGGTCCAAAATATATTTCTCTGTAATAATTTTTTATTTATACAAGAAATTGTGGGAATTGTAAGTATAAGTGTTTTTGTCGAAATGAATGTAGGATTAAATACGTATTGATATGTTTATAACGTATATATTTTTTACAATTATTATATATCTTATTTGGTTTAGGCTTTAATTGTTCTGAATAAACTATGACATTAAAACAAAAATAATATTTAACAATATTTTTTGTATACAATAAAATGTGTAGAAAATAAAATAATCTCTTTTATTTCATTTAAGTGTAAATAGCTTATAAAAGGTTATAATATTTAAGATTCTCTAATTTTGTCGGAAAAATGATTAAACATTTCGCGATTTAGCTTTAATTTGACAAATGTGTTTGTTGTTTATAGTAATAACAATACAACAGCGTTGACAAGAACGATAAAGGTGCATTACTTATCGAAGAACTATTGTCTTTGGATGTGTGAGATTGATGGAATTATTACTACAGGACTGAGTACACGTTTCCTTAATAAGTTGTCAAATATAGTTGTAGGTGGTAGCGTGTTTGACAATCAATAAGCAAGTGTAAACTTCTATATTGAATAAAGATATTTGATTTTGAATATTTCAGTTGAAATACATAAGTCTTATGTCAAACACAGAAGGCGCTAAAAGCAAACGAGTTGTTATTGCTGTACCACGGCCATGTTCGATCATCTAACCGACGACGACCAATAAGAGGGTTTGACATCTTGTTGTCAATTACGTTTGTCATACAACCAGTTATCGTATAAGTAATGTCTTATTTGGAGGTTTTACAAACAAAATCTATCGACAAACTAGGGGTGATTGATATTAGAAGTATATCGATGTTTACATAAAAACGTCGATTCGAATTCGATACATTCGAATCGACGTTTACGATAAACGTTGCCACAAAACCGTCGATGTTTTTTTTGTGTAAATAATAAAATTATGGATCACATTTTTTAAACGTGTTTATAATTATTAAAATCAACATTCCTAGTTTTTCAGGCATCAAAAAGTGTCATTAAATTGGTTCATTGAGTCGGACATTGCGCGCGCATTATATTGATTTAAAAATTGGAAAAGGCAAAGGAACTATGAATCGCCGAATCCGTATATGTTTACTAGTGTCATCTAGTTAAAATATCTGTTTTTGATTATAGAACATCGATATTAAACATCAATTATCCTTACGTCAAACAAAACTAGCCCCTAATTTTATTAGCTGAATGGTTTTTGCCGCCTAACGAAAATTTTCACTATGTTTGTTATTAATACGAGAGGACCATATTTTTTGACGGTATTTGTTTGATATTAGAGTTAATGTAAACATCTTGATTAGCGATTTGTCTTTGACTTGTGATAACGAAAATCACAAGAGTTACAGATATAATGTTCGGGTAGTAAGTGAGAGGGACTGAGGGAGCAATGTTTTCAAACATTAGAAAGTGTTAAACGGCTCTGTGCTGTATGGATTGTTTGCTTTCTACTAATAAAAGGCAAAACTGTATCTTATTCTTATATCTTTTCACGTCGTACTCTGTCCTATAATATTAAGTCCTTGATGACATTTGAACACTTAACAAAAAATGAATATTTACGAATACATTATAGTTAGGGTGAAATTTGAAAAATGATACTAACTCGTAAACGGCAGTCTCAGGCTTGATAGTATATAATAGAAATATTTTTTTGTTAAAAGAGATGCATTCACGTCAACATTAAATGTGATCATAGTACAGAGAAATGTTCACAACGATTTCATAACATCGAATTAAACATTCACTATGCCACTAATAATATTTAGAATTTCACGTATAACCCTTTCCTTTTAAAAATATTACGTATCGCATCAAACGATAGAGATTTCACTAATTCAAATCACTGAATTTCCCATTTGATACGTCAATGTCACTGTCACACCTGACAATATTGCTGTCAACATTACTGAGACGTCTGTCATAGTCCTTGTCAGTTTTTATGGTGTCATAATCGTCTTGCAGTTCTTCCACGTCGTCCAAGCTGGCCTGTCCCTTGTTGCATTCTGTCACCACAGTCTCCTTCGATTTTCTCTCAAAATGGCCATTTTCTTTCTCTTTCGGGCTTTTGGTATGTCTGTCTCCGTTCTCTTCTAAGCTTTCGTCGATGATCTCCAAGCGGGACCTTGAGAAGAACTTGTGCAGTGACTCCAACTTATCTAGTGCTCTTTCGCTGCGCTCGCCCGAACTGAGATTTGAGTCTTCAGTCATACATCCAGAATCGATTCTTCTAGACCATTCCGATATAGACTCGATATCTCGGTGGTTGAAGTAGATTTGTCTACGCGTAGAACTTTCGGTTTGGCGATCGCACTCGGCGGTAGATCTGGTATGTTTCTCAAGTCTATGAGGCTAATAGACCTTGTGCTTAATTCGTACTCTCTGCTGTACTCTTCAGTTGAAGGGCCGGAGCTCTCGTCATCAGATTCCTCGAAGCGGTAGCGTTGAATTTTGCGTTCTATATACCGGATTAGGTCTTCCGCCAGCCATTTTGCGTATGCAAGACGCTCTTCATCATCAGCCATTTTCTCTAAGCCCCTCGATGATGGCTCATCTTCCTCCATTATGTCGGAAAGTTCAACACTGTACGGTAGACACTGAATGAACGACATCGAAGGTGGTTTTGTGTACGCGTTGAAGTTATCAATATCTTCTTGTTCACTCATCGTGTCTTCGTCCAGCATCATTCTGAGCTCGCACACGCGGAGAGTAGCCTCTTCGAAGACTGCTTCTAAATCTTCTTTGATAAAGCTTAGGTCTATAACCGTCTCTGAGACCCGTCTGCCATATGTTCTCTCTCGTTCCACGATGGTATCTTGGGTTTGCGTCAAGGTCGAATCCGATTTGGTCTTGCTGACGTCACTGAACGTTTCAATCGGCTAATGGTCGTATCCGACTTGGACTTTTCGGATAAGGAAGGAGTTACTGATAGAGATTTAAGTGCTTCGGTTGACTTCTCACGGGAGGTGTAACCCTCCATGTACTTTAGGAGCATCTCAACAAGGGTTTCCTCTCCGTTCATTGGACTTTCGTCGATATAGGCCAGATCTCGGACATTAATATTGGATTCGGATAGCCCGATGCTGCGTCCGTTTAGCTCTATCGTCGGCCTTATCCACCTGCCATCGTCCGGACCAAAGAGAAATTCCATTAGGGTTATCTTCTTCTCATCCTTTCCTTCATACTCGGCCTCCATGCAACCAGTGGTAGCCAAAAACTCCATTAGCGTCTCCATTTTCTGTTCCAATTCAGTGTTAACCCGCATCGGAGTTACTTTCTCCTCTTCTTCCGGGCTCACTTCGCCTCTGAAACAGCTGCCGCCGCTCCCCTTTCTGGTCTCCTTCTGACTCTTCACTATAGTGAAGAAGAAGTCTATTAGATTCGCTATTCTATTATCCGCGCTTTCTTCATCATCGGACGCGGTTAGATCTGATTCTTCCTTGACTAAGGGGCACCGTTTTGGGGTCTCGTCAAGTCGTTTATTGAAGACCGTCTCTTGGACGACCTGTAATAGGTCTCTGGCCAATCGAACCGGGGATTTTGAGTCGATAGACTCGTATGTAGACGGCGCTGACCGCCGCCGCTCCTTGTCGATCCTGATGAAGTCCCAAAGGGAGCCCAGCTCCGATGAGAGAGAGGCGCGGTGGTTCGCCAAGCTGGTGCCAAGCCGGCGAAACACCTGTAAGGTAGTTTGACTTTAATACGTTATTTATTAGCTTCATTTATATTTTAGTATGCAACGGAATTTTTGAATATGTTTATATTTGACCCCCTTCAAAACGTTAGTCCGACGTTTTTCCGAGTCGTAACTTGGCATATTCATTAAGGGCCCATTACAAATCATAATTCCAACAGTTTAATCCGTTATTCTTGCTAGGATAATCAGTCTGCGTCAATACCAAGATGGGTTTTTAAATTAAACAAATTAATATTTACGTTAGGTTAAATCATGATAATTTATCAAAATTTATCGATAAAATGCGGTTATGTAAGAAATCCCTACTAAAAAATTATTAAACTTTACAAAAAATTTAAATTTGTAATAATAATAGACTGAAATTGCTACGGAGAATTTCCTAATCCGAATGGTCAAATTTTTCATACCTGCCACACTCAGGAGCGCCAAGCGCGCAACTTCCTCAGAGAGAGTCTCTTGAAGCGTGCCATTTGGGCGGCTAATGCCTCCGCTGCGAGAGAACTTGCACCACCTTCACCCTCACCCTCTGAATGTGCCTGTATGATATAAATAAAGGAAATAAATAATAAATGAATGAATACACAAATATTTCGGAACAATAACACAGCGCCATCTAGTCACGAATTAACCAAGGCTTGTAGTATGGACACTAGACGACTGACAAATGCATAAACTTATTATTCTTTTGAAGATAAATACATAATAATAATAATACTTCAGGACGATTAACACAAAATCATCTACTCCCAAGTGCTTAAACTTACTCTTCTTTTGTAGCTAAATACATAATAATAATCATAATTCTGGAAGAATAACAAATTATAAAGCACTATTGGAACATTTTTGTAAATACACAAGAACATATTATTGTTTGTGGGAATAGAACCCACACCCCAACAGGCAGGGTCACTAACCACAGTGCCAAGCGGGTAGACGATAAAAATTAAGAAAGTTAGAAGTCAGCCTTAGTTTATTTAAATTGGCTGAACCATATTTAATATCGTCTTGACGAAATTAAGTTTATGACGGACACAACATTTTTAAAACAACAAGAACATGAACCAACCAACCCGCATTGGACCAGCGTAATGGATACGGTCCAAAAACCCCCTAATGGAGAAGTCGTGCATTAGGGAGGCCTATGCCCAGCAGTGGACTGACAGGCTGATGATGATGATGAATAACATGAATTATTAAAATCATAACTTATTTAGTACACATGAACTTACTGTCTTTGAACATAATACGGCTTAGATTATATAATATACCTCTCTGCCGGGGCTTCCTTGAACGTAGTTCCTGATGTCCCTGTCAGAATGACCTTTAGCACGGCCTATCCCTTTCCCTAAGGGCGACGTAGAAACTCTCCTGTACGGAAAAAGAATAAATTATACATAAAAGCATGAGCATATTTAAGGATAACAAACTAAAAGAGATTTCTGTTCCTATAACTTTCCTTTAAGTCGATCTATATAGCTTAAATTTAGCTAAACTCTGATAGAAAATTGAAAAACTTTAAGGTTAGTATTAAATTATTGTAAATTAAATAACAAAATAGATTTGTCTTAGAATCTATTCTTATTATAGTCACCGATATTGAAATCCCGAATACTCTATTTAAGAGGCAATTGATTTAAGTTAATTCAGATAAAACTAATCTGTAGTTATATTATAAAGAACATAAATTTGTTTCTTTTCAATTGTTTCCAAAACTACTAAACCAATGTTTAAATATTCATTCAGTACTAAGAAAGTATAATATTTATGAATAAACTTATCAACTCAATAAAATCCATTACAAAATCTAAAAATAACTCATTCAGAGCCGATGGACGGACTGCTGTTAGCATAATGCTAATACATATCACAAAATGTATTTTTGAAATACTCGATCCAATATTCGGTTTGGGATTAGCACAGACTCATTACGAAAAAAAAGAAAAAACAAATTAAATACGATTTCCAGCAGTACCAACGTAATGTTAATGTGAAGACTATAATTAATTAGAGAAAAATGTAATAATAACTGTTAAGTGGTCTTCTTATGATGTTATTCACTAATTTATTACTAAAACCACTAATGTATAGTCATCATCAACTCACACCAATGTGTGGATCACTATGGAAGGCCCTATGTCCGCTTCCTTCTCAGAACTATCTCCCGAGCTGAACCCGCCCAGTGGGAATGCACTAGCTACAACAAATTATTTACCTTTAGAAGACGACGGTACAAAGTAAAGGTCAGAAGTATTATTATATTCGCTTGCTGGTCGGTCAAAATAAACTGCGAGTTGCGAAGGCGGTATTTATGAAACCCTTTCTGCTTTTAGATAACGGAAGTTTATTTCAATTTAATATTCTGTTTTAGGAATGCACAGGATATGTCTGTGTCCATGTGATTCGAACCCACGACCTCCACGTAGCTTATATGACTGGGCTAGGAAGGTATAAATTTGTAACAACTTACCAGCTAAAGCACCCCTTGTTAGGCTCCAGCCGCGTTGAAGTCTAGCCAAAGCAAGCCCCCTCCGCCTAACTGGTTGACCTCCCCGTTCCTGCAGAACAAACCTGCCCAAAGTCTTCCAGCCGGCCTGCAAAGGGTCATTGCAAATAAGTACGAAGGTAAGCCACAACAACAACATCACAACAACATCATCAGCCTATGATAGTCCACTGCTGGACATAGGCCTCCCCTAATACACCCCTATCCATTATTTATTTAGGGGGATTTGGACCGTACCCCACCACGCTGGTCCAACGCGGGTCTATGGGTGGACCGACTTTTTACATGCCCCTCCGACGCATGGATCATCTTACTTTTCAGCCAATTGGGTGATCGGCCCAAATTGCCCTAACCAACTAGGAAACAACAATCAAAATTTGTTAGGTCGAACTGAATCGGATTCGAACCCACGACCTCCGGTTTCTAAAGCACACGCCCTTACCACTAGGCTACGGAGGCAGCCACGCCTTTATGTATTTAACTACTTAGAAGTGACATTTCTGCCAGTCAACATTGGTTCTTATCCATCCATTGGGATGGATAAAAACATGATGTGATATAAAACCAAAATTATAATTGTAAATTTAAATATACATCATTTATTTGGTAATATGACGTAATTAGACATATATCTATATTCAAAATATGTAATACATACAACACATACGTAACAATTAAACTTTCCCACGCAACTTGTAACAAGGAAGGTTGTAGCTTTACTATATAAATTAGTTTACTAAAAGATTGTAAGTTTCTCCGAGATACACACGCTACAAACCGAAAAGTCCGTTACAATTATTGGATAACCATCAAGTCTATTTTCAATACACGAGCTGAATTGGCTATAGTTACCATTAAATAAAATACAGTACGACACTTCGCGACCACAATAATTAGTGACAGTACTAACCTAACCCTACCTATATCACTTAGCAATAAATTTACTACATTTTTTATTATTGTAGATTGTCCATAAAGGATTTGATCTGACCTGTGCAGCGTAGACCATCTCGTCGTCGGCCAACGGACGCAGCTGTGGTCCAGTACCAGCCCTTCCACCCCACTCCAACTCCTCGACCAAAACAAACCTGCAGTGGAAACAACTTTAATAAAGTAGTGCACACAAAAAAAAAAAAAATGTGAGCCGTCATGGGACGCCTGGCAGATGCAAAACATCGTGCGTGTACAAGTAATATGCATAAAAGATTATTACAGGTATTAAATAATTAAATGAAGATAATATAAATATAATTGTTATAATTACTAATATGATTAAGATGTTTCACATCAAAAATTTTAAATGATAATTATATAGTCAATAGTAATTTCCTAATTTGTGTTGGTAGAACGGGCAAAACAAAATGGCTGACTTTTAAAATCAGCACTGCTGTCCAAACCCCGTTAAAATCGGACCATTAGTAACCGAGATACGGGCGTTTAAAGTTCTCTGGTTTGAAGGTTGTTGAACTGAAAACTACCGCATCCCAGCCATCCAGGGTCGCAGAAGGGCGAGAGTGGAGACGGTTTGGATGCTCTGGAAGTAACTTGCTCTGCGAACTCAATTTAAGTGGTGAGAGATTGTGTCAGACCTTATAAAACATCCAAACACTTGAGTCCCACCGCTCTATGACGTCCGGTTCGGGAGTAAATACGATTTTAAAAACTCTATGTAGAGGGGGGGCCAATGACGAATTTATATAAATAGAAATCCAAGATAAAAAATGGGTGGGCTCTATGTGTATAAGAATTAAATAAACCCAGAAATAATATAAAAAATATATATATGTATACCTTAGTAAGCGTGGCAACGCGTCGCCACGCCAACAATTGGGTTTTGATGTTTCAAATCAATAACTTAGTCTTCGACAGTGATTCAACTAATAACATTGATTGTTCCAATTCAGACTTGGAGCAAATGTTAATGAATCTAATGTCAAACACTAATACCACAAGAAGTCAACGCGTTCTCATTGGTGGACCGCGGCCATTTTGTTTTTGTTTCTGACAGACTTTTTTGAGGGCATTTGAGTTTGACATTAGACTTCTTTTTTACGCACATAAATTTAATATTAAATTAGTACTTCTGCAGATCTTTAATCAGATTACATAAAACTATAGTTTATGATCGTTTACATCTTAATAAAAGTCAACCACGTAGCTTTTCTCGAAAAAAGAAACCTTCAATGTGGATTCTGTAAAATGCAGTTTAGAAGAATTAAATAAACAATACACCTTAGGCAAGTTTAGTCTTTGGCTTAAAATCTTAATAATAATTTGTAATATATTGATATAGTGACTTCCACTTATGGTGAATATCGTAAAATCGTTCTTAATGACATCTACTTTCAGCTGAAGAGAATATCTCACGAATTTTAAATGCTAGCCTATATGGTCCTGAAGTATCAGTGATGACCAACTTATAGAGTGAATCTTTTTATATATTAGAATTAAAGCGTCCTGATTGGATCCTACGACGCTATTATACGAGTAACAGTTGAAAACTTTTAAAATAAATTTCATTCTACTGGGATGACCTATATCAATAGTTAGAAGGTTGTATGTTCGAGATTTCTGCAGTTGTATATGTACGTTTGAAGATTGAATGAATTTTCATAAAATATTTATCACGGTATAAACGTTGTCTGTCAAAGATCGTGTTTAAAAGGCGGGTCTGAAATATAGAAAGGGGAGATCCTTGTAAGCCGTTACCCAGAACGGAACTCTCCTCGTGTGTGAATAAATGTTGTGCATCTGTGACAGTGTTAGTGTGTTATGCATCGACACGTCAGTACGAGACATCGTGGCTGTTGTCGGGGTCACGTGAGCCATTTCAATGATTATCAGTATAAGAAACGTTCAGTTATCATCATCATTTTTACTTTTTGGAAATCTCTTTGAGATTTCTAAAAGTATTTTACAAAGACAACAGCTAGTAGATATTTTTATGTAGACTTTAAAAATGCAAATAATCACTTTATTACATTTAACGCGTTAGTATAGTTATCTTCAAGATTTTTGCATTAGGTCGGTCGGTTTCTCGTGTGCATTTACGAACAAACTCACCTTCAGTATCGCGTACGGTATTTCGTGCGAGACGTTGTGTACGCACACTAGAAATCCGTCGGGAGCGTGGCTCTCCACGACATGGTTCTCTGGGCCTGAAGGAGTCGTCCTCTCCTTGTTCCTCTCCACTGGGGCTGCCCTATTTCGTCAGAAATGTTTATTCATACATTATATATAAAAAATTGGTTGCCCGTAAAATCGGTACGGGAGCGAAAGTTTTACGACAACGTCACGACCAATCTAACTTCAAATTTTTACTACACAATCAGTTGACATTTATTTGCATGTGTAAATATGAATACAGACACTATTTGTTTACTCCGACGGCAAGAACGCTCGACTGTATGAGAGACGCAAGGCATGAAAGCTTGCCTCTCTTTGTCTTTCCTCTGTCTCTCTTTCACATAAGCAGGCCAACTGCGCACGAGTAAGAGAGACGCGTGCCTCTCTCTTTCTCTTATGGTTGCTTATGCAGAGCGTTACGTGAGCGGCGCTGTGACACTGTTTCATAGGGTGCCTTGAACTAATTTATAAGATGTTGTGACGTCAAAATCTTGAAAAAATGTGACCTAAGTCACTCCCAGTTACATTAGCTATCATTCAATAAGTGCGTCAAAATCGATCATAGTCGACAATCGGAGTAAGGCGTCAGGAAATTAAAATATATTATTTATCTGTATCGGTTATATATCAAAATGTAATTATTTAAAGACGGTTATATTGATGTTACAAACATGTACTGCAGTTATATTACTTGCATAGATATCGCTATATAGCATTTCATATTCTTATTGTTTGTCAAACAAGCTACCATGTTTTGAAGGCTCTGAGAAGAGCCGGCGTAAGAAATCCAGCAAGAGTTGTTTTTTTCTTCTTTTTTAATTGAATTTGATTGACATGACATGAACATGACATGACCTTTCATAGTTGAGACTTGTTTATTAATTAAGAGATTCATTTACGCAGACGAGACGTCTAAGTAAAAGTAGAATTGTTTACATTATTAAAGGAAGACAGTAAACATGACGTCTTTACTAGCGTTTAAATCGAATTAAAACGCGAAATAATATCGCATAGTCTTAATTTAAGTTTAGTTTTTGGTTGAGGATAATTATTTTTTTTAGAAAAACATACAATTTTCCTTTTTTTATTTCTCTTGTCCATTCTCCAAAGTTATCGTGTATCTGCATTTAATTCATCAAGACTTATCTGAATAAACTGCATTCGATGGATAGTTCGACTATCAGTAAGTCAGCACACTACTGGGACCTAGCTTTGCCAGTCTAATAAATGGACTATTTCTATTTTGTCTAATTGGATAATCGACTCATAATTTCATCATCATCATCATCAGCCTGTGATAGTCCACTGCTGGACATAGGCCTCCCCTAAAACAACCCCTATCCATTAGGGGTTTTATTGTTTTCTAGAGAACAATGTTTACACAAAGATGTTTTCTTACAGGATTAGAGCCCATGACATTCAGTTCACTTGTTTGTTCTGGCTAATCACTTAATAGACTCATTCGATTCTGCCGGAACTTTTATTCGAAGATAGCTGATGATACTGGGAGTAGCTTATGTTAGTTTTTCTTGTAGAAAAAGTCTAACAATTTTCCTCCGTTATATTACAATGCGCCCGAAGTCGCGTTACGTCTCCCCAGTAATTACACTGGCTACCGTTCCTCTCAAACCTTAAAGCGGTATTGTTTCTACACTAGAAGTTTGAGATTTTTGTTTGTCTGTTTGTCTGGGAAAATCTCTGGAATGATTGGTCCAATTTTGACGGGGCTTTCACTGAAAGGTAGCTATTGTAACTGAGAACTATCTGGGCTAATTTTTTATTGATATTTATTAAAAAAAACTGTCTAATCTAAAAGTTATATACCAGCACGCGGCCGAAGTCACGGGCAACAGCCAGTCAATAATAAAGATACTTTAATTTGAACTTACCGTATGCTGGTTAACCAGGCTCTACTGCTAGGGTCGTCCCCAACCCTCTTAAGCAGGAGTCGGGCTGCAGGGCGTCCCGTGGCCAGTCTGAGGACTCTTTCATGAGGAGCTAACACCCTCTGGGTGGGCGCACGGGAAGCCACTTCCTCCACTAGAACGTAGCTCCCGCGCCCTGTACGGTTGGCGCCCGCTTTGCTTAGGCATTGTGCTATGGCCTAAAATGTGAGGGTTTACTTTACGTTTGTCAACTTTTCTCATGCAGTAATAATTTTTATTTACAAGCAATGAACACGATTTAAATTGTAATATTCGGACTTTTTACGGTTACGGTTGGTTAAATAGCTGAGGGGTTTATCAATTTATCAGTTCTTTCTTATCTTATCTTATCTTATACAGTATAAAACAAAGTCACTTCCTCTGTCCCTATATCCCTATGTATGTTTAAATTTTTTAAACTACGCAACGGAATTTGATGCAGTTTTTTTCAATAGATAGAGTTATCGAAGAGGAAGGTTTATATGTATAACTCAAGCATAATATTGCAGAGAAACGCTGGTAAATTTATAAAATTTTTCATAGATTTTACAGATATCAGTATTGCACTCGTGCGAAGTCGGAGCGGATCGCTAGTTATTACAAAAGAAGCAAATAAAAAGCCATTGTGTTCAACTTTTTCAAGAACATATTAGTGTCACGCAGAGAGGTAGGTTAAGTGGTAAAAAGGAATTCACCTGGGTAGTTAGAATTAAGAATTAAGACCTCAGAAGTATCCCGACACTTTTAGAAACGTTTTTAAATACTGAATTGCTCGATCAACTTTCTGTTCAGGTGATCGGTTTTTAGGCACACGATACATTGACTAGTTGAGATGAGGTAACAAAACTTTGTTCTTTGATCCGAAACTAAGAATTAGTCTGTAAAGTCAGATATACTCTTCAGCCACGGAGTATTTAAGTTCTCATCAGACATATTATACTAATGTATTGTACTTGAATCATATTTTTTTTAGGTGAGACAAAGATGATATTTTTGGATTAATAGAGTTGATGCTTCAAACCCGTAGGTCATTAGTTCGAATCCTGTGTATCTTACACATTTAGTGTTTTTTTTAAACCTTAAACAGTCCATAACCATGTAGCTATTACTGTATTTTAATATATTTTTAAGGGGAGTTTAGCGCGTAAATTATTTTCTTTTGTACAACTAGCGCTCTTTAAACGTGAAGTCATAGTTTGGACACCAGGGGACTCAAAACTTTGAACTGTTTAATGAATTATTTAGAGCAATATCTTATGATCTGTAAAGAGTTCATGTATGCTGCCAATCTTATTGAAAATTACAGTTAAAAAAAATTGTTCCAATAGTCTATGTTCGCGCTAAAAGAATTTCTTTTAAGTTATTTGACGTAAAGAAAGTTTAAATAAATTGTTTAACCTGTAAGAGGCCGGCGTTTTGGCGCTACTTTTTTAAGTAATTTTATCACTAATTTAGTTGGGGTATAATGTTATGAAGAGAAATAATTTATACTTTATAATGTATCGAATGAACTCTAAAACTATTTAAATAGTTTTCTGTTATGAGTTTAAAACACTATACGCGTTGGCGCACCTCGCTGGCAGTGGTGTCCTGTGTGACCTTCAGGATGGAGTACGGCTCGTGGCTGGCCACGGCGTAAACCACGAGGAAGTGGAGTCGCTTCGGGCCAGCGTCGGCACCACTGGTGGCCGATTCTTCGCAGCAACGCGAGAAGACCAGCAGCGAAGCCATGTTCAATGGCTGGTTGGTTGGTGAACTGGAAAGTTATAATAATAATATTTCCAAACAAATAACACAACATCATCTAGTAAAGCATGTAGTGATTCCTAATTTTATAATTCTTATTGATTACAGTGATGAGGTGGTGATGTTAAATTAAGGAGGCAAACGAGCAGGTGGTTCACCTGATGGTAATTGTTACCGCTGCCCACGGACATCCGCTATACCGGGGGAGTTGCAAATCCGTTGCCGGCGCTTTAGGAATGAATAGGCTCTTGTCATGAAGGACCCTAAGGCATGTCGCTCCGGAAACTACTGCTGGTGGCACTATACTTCGTAAAATAATTAAAATTTTCCAAGTGCCGTAGAACCTTAATCAGCACTTAACGGAATCCTCAAAATATTAAAAAATTATATATTTTACATAATATACGTCAAAAATATTAGCACCGATGCTATGGCCGATTAGATTTAACCTCTTAATCAAAAATTCAAAGGTAAATCGGAATAAACTCACGATTACAGATGAAATATTTTTAACCCATTAAAAGCAAATGAAACCAACATTGACCATTATTTTTATGTAACTTACCGTAGACGAACATGTCGGTAGCCCGGTCGAAGACAGTGCAAGGGCACTACACGCTGCGACAGCATGTAGTTTGTGTCCGCATCGTACACTTCAAATCGGATGAAGGCTAGCTCCGGGAAGTTTATCTGAAAAAAGCTTTTATCTTATTATTTGAAATCCTTTTTATAAACAGAAGTCTAGGAAATAACTCTTAGCATGAAAGCGGTGGAGATATGAATGTTGTTATCAATTGACTGTCACTCTGTGATAATTAGAGGCAAATAATCCAAGAATTTCTCAAATTTATGCAGACAAAAGTACTCCTGGAGATATAATTCCCAATCTCCCTGCAGAAGTCAGTCGCACATACTGCACGAGCTAAGAAAGAAGAGAATTGGCACCGCGCATATGTTCCACCTTTTTTGATCATTTTTCTCTTTGCACGGGTGATTTATTTAAAACATTTTCAAATAAATCAATAGTCAATTATATTTAAACTAAACTACATTGTAGATGCAGTCAAAAATTATTTTTCTTCAGGAAAAACTACGATCTTTATTGGGATGCGATGACTTCGGAACTGTCAACGAATGATCGTTAAATTAAATGAGTGTCGTTTTCATATCCGTTAATATGAAACTTTATTGTTTAGTGTCAAATGTCAAAATTGATAACGTTATTATATAATATAGAGGTATGTATAGGTATTGAAACTATTTGAGAAAGGTAGATATAACAGAAATTCTCCGACAAATAACGAACGAAAGTCGATCCTCACTATTTAATTACTTCATCATCATCATCAGCCTGTAATTGTCCATTGCTGGACACAGGACTACTAGGGGTTTTTGGACCGTATCCCATCACGCTGGTCAATAAATGTGGGTGTACCGACTTTTTATATCCCCATCCATCCGATGCATGGTTCATCTTACTTTTCAGACAATTGGGTGATCGGCCAAAATTGCTCTAATCGACTAGGAAACAACAAGGAAAATTTGTTGAGTCCCCGCAGGATTCGAACCCATGACCTCCAGTTTCTAAAGCACACGCGCTTACCACTAGGCTACGGAGGCAGTTTCTATACTATACTTTGTTGGTCATCATTAGCCTGTGATAGTCCACTTCTGACCATAGGTCTCTCCTAATACACCCCTATCCATTAGGGGGTTTTGCACCGTGTCCCACTACGCTGGTCCAATGCGGGTTGGTGGCTTGGTCATATTCAAGAATAATGAATAGTAGGTCTAACTCACCTTAAAGTTAAAGGTCTCATTCCAAACGGGGTTCAAGGCGTTACGTCTCGCTGCCCTCGTCCGCAATTTGGCACAATCGGCCGGAACACCTAATACTTCGACTTCGACGAAGGCATTGTAGAAGGAGTATACGTTTTCGGCCACATATTGGCCGCTGATGAGTGCTAATGTCAGTTGGGCCGCGTGGATTCCGTCAAACTCCTTGTCCATCGGGTTAAATCTATAAAAATAAGGATAAAAAATCCTATACGCAGGTAGACGAGCAGGCTGATGGGAAGTGGTCACCGACGCTCATAGACATTGGCAATACCAGTGGTATCGCCAACGCGCTGCCTACCGTGAGACATAGGGTGTTAAGTCTCGTTTACCCAGTAAATACGCTGGCTCGGCGCCCTTCAAACCGGTACGCAGCAGTGTTTCACACTACCTTCGCGGCAGAAATAGGCACCGCAGTGGTATCCACCAGACGGTCTCCTGTAAACAGGGGACCTACCACCGTAATTATTGTGTATTTGTGTATAAAATTGCGTTGTCGTTCCTATGGTGCATTCCTGCGAAAGTCTGCTCAACTACTTAATACTGAATTACAGTAGAAAGTCTATTATCGGGCTCTCAGTTATATAGATTCACAGATTATCCGAATAAATTGAATTAACCGCGATAAATGTTACATCAAATGACAATTACCAAATATCTATACCAAATTAAACTCAATTGATAAGTTTAATTATTGAAGTTATACTTCTTTAGGCGCGTTATGAAAAAATGATGAAGTGAAATTTTAAGATGCGCGCGCACCTTGTACACAAAATTAACAGTTTATAATGAAAACGGTGAAATGGACCTTATTACATAGTGATAAGGTTTTTTTTATGTAAGTGATAATGGAGTTGTCGTTTTTATTTGCGATAGTTGTTGCATAATGTGCTCTATATGTTAGGGATTAAGGTTCGTTTTGGTATATATATATATATATATTATATAATATATTATTATATTATTTAAATTTATATTAAATATATTATTATATAAATATATTAATTTTTGTAATGATGTTTATTCAACTTTATATAATGGTAATATTTTTATTCATTTAATATATCAACATTGTGATTTATCTATAATACGTTTTAGATAAGCGCCATCTAGTCACACTAATCAAAGCTTCTGATTTATAGTACCGCTGTACAAGTAAGCCAACATCTCTTAGGAATTCTACATTTGTAATCAACAGATGGCGCTGAACTACTAGTTATATGATATATCAAAGTACGTCTTGTGAATCCATAAATTCTTAATCGAATTATTTATATTAGTTCTTGTAAATCTATCATCTTTAATTATCTTAATTATTTTGATTGATATTACTTACTATTTGTGAATATTAGTGAAAAAATTGTGTTATATACTTTTTCAAGTGCTCCAATATAATTGAGGTTAACTATCCGTATGTATTATTTATTGATATAAATTAAAATACTTTTATTTAATATAATTAACACTAAATATTATTAAATTATTAATGTTAATACTTAATATTATATTCACAAAATAAAGAAATAAATTTAATGAAACATTTAATAAAAAGTTTGTGATAAAAATTAAAATTGAACATCAACTTATAATCACATCACATCACACATTATCAGCCTGTTTTAGTCCACTGCTGGACATAGGCCTCCCTATCCATTAGGGGTTTGGACCGTATCCCACCACGCTGGTCCAATGCGGGTTGGTGGGTGGACCGACTTTTACATGCCCATCCGACGCATGGATCATCTTACTTTTCAGACAATTGGGTGATCGGCCCAATTGCCCTAACCAACTAGGAAACAACAATGAAAATTTGTTGCGTCCCGCAGGATTCGAACCCACGACCTCCGGTTTCTAAAGCACACGCCCATACCACTAGGCTACGGAGGCAGATTAATTTTTAATATTTGCTATTAAATTGAATAAATAATAAATATTTATAAGAATATAATACTGATAAAAATAACTAAATAAATTTAATGAAAACTTTTTGATAAAAATGATAACTGAAGTTCCGATTCAGACATTACGGGAAGATACTATGGAAGTGGACATCATTTAATTAAAAATACAATTCGAATAATAAGACAATTTATATTAGACTTAATGTAAGAAAATAAATATTTATTTATTTAATTTTTCAAATTTAAACTGAACTTTGTTGATTATCCTTTTCCAATCCTTCTATTATTTTATTGTAATTAATTATTTGCATGCAATTAAAAACTATTTTTAATGATGCCAAAGAGTATACTTCTCACGCGCGTACATAGTACACGCACCCATTTTATGATTACCACTTATAAATTACCTAATATATATTGAATATATATATGTACCTAAATATTTAATTTTTTAATGCTTCAGTATTTTAGTAGATATGTATGTACGTAACTGCCTCCGCAGCCTAGTGGTATAGGCGTGTGCTTTAGAACCCGGATGTCGTAGCTTCGAATCCTGCGGGGACTCAACAAATTTTCATTGCTGTTTCCTAGTTGGTTAGGGCAATTTTGGCCGATCACCCATTTGTCTGAAAAGTAAGATGATCCATGCGTCGGATGGGCATGTAAAAAGTACGTCCACCCACAAGCCCGCATTGGACCAGCGTGGTGGGATACGGTCCAAAAACCCCCTAATAGATAGGCCTCCCTAATACACCCCTATGTCCAGCAGTGGACTATCAAAGGATGATGATGATGATGATGATGATGTATGTACGTAATTTTAGAAAATGTATACCTTAAAAATTTCTTTCATTGATTTTACTTAATATTTAAGTATATTTATTGTTTTTTTTTAAAAACCCTAACATTACGTACTTTATACCTGCTAATCCGCTTTTCTTCATACATTTGATTACATATCTGGTTTGACTTTCGATCATCCAAATGCCTAACGACAACAATTAGTCCGCATAATCGAGCTTCCACTGTATATGTGCATTTTTATCCCACTTGAAGGATGGTGTACTATATGTCAAGAATGTTAAGGTATTTCTTTTATTTATATAATAATGTAATCTTTTATAAGATTCTATTTAACGGTAGTGTAATAGGTTATCGAGTAAGTATCTAATAAAACTTGAAACATTCAAGAGATTTTTTTTAAGTTCACATCTATATAACAAGCTACGCAATAAGAGTAATGAAATTTAAAATTTGATTGAGCAAAGTTATATCGTTACGTCCAGCAATGTATAGTTTGGCGAATTCAGACATGAAACTATTTGTTTCATTCATATATAAACTAGCAATCCACCGATCCCCCTTTTCGGTGGCATTTCGTAAAATCCGTTCTTAGCTGGTCTCTACACGGCGAAAGGAATATTCCTACCAAATTTTAAGCCGCTACGCCTTATCGTTCCATAGATATCGTGATGAGTCAATATATAGGTGGGAATCTCTTTTATATATAGGATTTACCTATATCAACGCAACGGCAAATGACAATGAATCAGTAAGAACGCAATATGTATGACGTCACTTTGTATATTTATTTATTATTTTTGCACTAAAATTACAGAGGCGGATTTAATGCTTCTCTATTTATGTTGTCTTGGGATACTTTATTTACATTTATTCCGAATCCATATTGACCAATGAATACTGTCGGACGCCAGACCGTTTGCGTTTAAACTGTTAGTCAAGTGAAAAGGTCTTGAAAAAAACTCCTCCATGATTAAGCATGAGAAAATGGCTATAATAAATAAAAAAACTTATAGAGAAGATCCAGTGATAGACTGGTAAATTCCTACAGCATTAACTCCGCCGCTGCATTATATGTGCATGAAGATTGTCTAAACCTGTCAGTCAAGTCAAAACAAAGATAAAAACGAAAGAGACACCATGATTAAACAAGAGAAAGTGACTGTATGTAAGGAAAAGGTTTATAAAGAAGAACTAATGGTTGACTGGTAGAAAATGTCTACGGCAAAGCGCTTTTGTACATATAGTACAAAGTGCCTTGAAATATATTTATTAAGATTAAATAAATAAATGACGGAATGCTAGCTAAAATGAGGAAGTTCTGTAACCATATATCACCCACCTTCTATATGCTATGTGCCCAGGATCCCACATAACCGCCGGCTTCCTGACATATCCCAAGCATCCGTTGCTCTCAAACATGGCGGCGTTAACGGCCATTGCTGCGTCCTCCGTCTGATAGTTTAAGGCCACGAGTTGGACGCCACAAGACCAGAAGGTCACAGGATCGAAGTTCGACGAGTCGATCCTCAAACTGAAAATGAGTTGGATATGTGTGATAGATGTGTATAAAACTGCCTGCCTCCGTAGCCTAGAGGTATGGGCATGTGCTTTAGAAACCAGAGGCCGGTGGTTCGATTCCTGCGGGGACTCAACACATTCTCATGGTTCATTTCCAGTTGGTTAGGGCAATTTGAGCCGATCACCCAATTGTCTGAATAATAAGATGATCAATGCGACGGATGGGCATGTAAAAGTCGGTCCACCCACCAACCCGCATTGGACCAGCGTGGTGGGATACGGTGGGCCAGGCGCGGTGTATTAGGGAAGGCCTATGCCCAGCAATGGACTATCACAGGCTGATGATGATGATGATGATGATGTGTGATAGTTTTGGGCTTTTTAAAGTAAATACCATTGTTAAATGTGTGGCACGTATATGTACCACGTAGTCTGAGACACTACAAATAATAGTAATATTTCTGGACGAATAACACAACATCGTCTAGTCTCAAATTGAGCAAAGCCTTGATATAAAGTGACAAAATTTAATGAAATTTCCAAATTACTATTATTAACATGAGACGAAACAATTAAAACCAACATTTACCCGAGTTATTCAGGAATCTGGAGTAGTCTCATGAATTTTGCGATTAAGCTGTTTTTTTACATCGTCTATCCGTATTTGATTCACGTTATAGTAGGTTTTTTTTTTATTAAAATCTTACCCGGCGGGATAAGTGCGGACTAACTGCGTCTCCGTATGTGCCACAAGTGCCACAGGATGTTTCCTGCATATCTTCTTCCCGATCGCCTCATTCACTGAAGAGCATCGGTAACATGGGTGGTGAGCGGCAGGTGCGTTTAGGCATCGGGCCCTCCCCGCCTGTAATATCACCTAATGATTTCTATACCAAAGCATTGGAGGACTCACGTGCATACTGTGTAGTATGGGTCAGAAGGCAAAGGACATCAGAACTTATAGGAATAGGGTCTAAACAAAGCGTAGAGCATCAAAACCCATCGAAAAAGAGTTTGAACAAAGTGTGATTGCATCGAAACGTACAGCTTGGGAACCAAAAGATACCAGAAATTCATACGACTAAGTTTTAACAGATCGTTGAAGTATCAATTAATACAAATGAAAAAAATAATTAATATTCATTATGAAAAAAAAAAATCCCGCTGAGTTTCTTTCAACGGTTCTTCTCAGGTCAGAGGCGTCCTTTTCCGAACCGGTGGTAGATTTTGACAATCAATAAGTGAGTGTATCGCTCCCATGTTGAGTAAAGATCTTTGAATTTATATAAAAACTAATGGTTCACACCAAAGGAGCTTAGAAACTCATGATAAGTAAGTTTTAACAAAGGAAAAAGGCGTCAATATCTTATTATACTCTGATATATACTCTGAAGCCAAAAGAGATCAGTATAACTCACGAAAACCAAGTCTAAACAAAGAGACTTCATTATCATCGGCCCTGGTACTAGTGCAGTATCAAATGGTAGTGTACTTTATGCGGTCACAAAACAGAGAGATTTACTATATGGTAACATTCGACTTTTGCGGACATCAATTCCAGCGCAATGTTCATCACACAATATTTTACCTGTGGCGGATATCAAATACATATCCTCTGGGGCAAATGTTACTGCTGCTAACCACAACGCCAAGACGGGACGTCATATACGCATCAATATAACTAAAAAGTATCTTAGGATAACTATGTAGACATATGTACTCGACGTATTATTCATTAAGAAATCCCGCTAATAAGTTATACAACAGAATTTAAAACTATTTTCTTTGCTATCTAAATCAGGAGAGACTACTTGCATAGGGTTTATATATAATGCGGACGGATGTTATCTGGCATATGCATCGTGGATAGTTAAGTAAATATTACAAAGTCAAGTCAAAGTCGTATATCTTTAAAAAATAAAAAAGTCAAAGACAAATAACTTCATTCAATAAAGAAGCATTAACGTCCTTATTCATCGTCAATAAATCTTCCACCGCTTCGGAATAGAAGCTTCTGACCTGAGAAAAACCGGTGTACTAAACTCAGCGGGCTAGTTTTTTCTTTCAACAGCAAGATTCGTCATCACCTACCGTTCCTGCGCTATTGTCGCTGCTCTCCGAAGACTCGAAGCTGCTGCAGGGGGCGGCGCTAACGCTGTCCCTGGTGGAGGAGCTGGTCTGCTTGACTGAGCTCCGCGGGGACATGGGGTTCAATCCTCGGAACTTTATTGCCTAGATGAACCGAAGTAGATATGTAGCAATTTTCATGACGAAGCTTTCAACCTAATTATAAAGGCACTAAGAATATGTAGGCTAATACTATAAATAGGAATTTTTATTCTCTCGCAGGGTTGAATTTATTCCTTGGAACTTGATTTTCTGGTAGAATAGAACGTATTATTAGCATTTTTCGTTATAAAACTATTGTTCTGAATAAAGTGACACGAATGTGACTATACTCTTAACTCAAATTATTTAAATTTATACTAAAAAGAGGCAATATTTAAGACAAAGACGGTAATCTTCGGAACTTTATCTTCAAAGGAAGTCGCGTAACAAAGTGACAAAAGTGGACTACGTTAAGTAGTAATATATATATACATAATATTATTAAATGGAAAAGATTAGTAATTCATCAAAAGGACATTAGGTTTGATCCTAAAAAAGTGATGCCTGGAAGAATGAAACGGACAGCAATTTAATTACAAAATGTCAAAAATATTCAAAAAATATACCAAGAGGTTACTAAATTTTATTTCCAACAGTACCTATTTGCACAAACAATAAAAGTTTGTATTTTAGTATATAACGAATAAACTAAAAAACCTCTAAATCTGTTTCACAAATTCTTTCGTTGTTATGAAGCTACATTGTCACTAATATTTTGGACGGGATACGGTCCAAAAACCCTCTAATGGATAGGGGTGTATTAGGGGAGGCCTATGTCTAGCTGTGGACTATCACAGGCTGATGATGATGGTGATGATTGTCACTAATTAATGTAGACTTCATTTTTACAAAAAATCCTCTAAAGTCTTTGAAACCAAAATAAAGTAAGCATGTTAAATACCTGTACGTAAGTCACCATGTCGCTCAATTCCCTTGCGATCTGATTACTTCTTTTTCTATTTGCGTATTTAGCGCTGACGATATCGCCATCCCCCTCACTCCTACGAAAGCTCTGATAGAGCGAGAGGGACGTGCGACCCACTTTGTCCTCCATAGAGCTGAGGATCTTGTGGAGCTCCTTCTCTGGAAGAAGAATATTCTTTTTAACTCTTCTTACATTTAGAAGTAAGTTCAAAGACCGATAATATTTTTGTCATTTTACAATTATATGAATTGTCCAAAGAAGAATGTGGAACATGTTATTAACCTATCACGCTTCGTTTAATGACAAATAAAATTGTAGTGGAAAATTTAAAATTTCACTTTTTATTTAATTCGAGAGACGAGACGAAGTGGATACCCCATAAGAAAAGTAGCGTGAGAAATCCGCCCGCCCCTCTGAGACATGAGATGTTATGCCTCGTTTATACAGTAATTACACTGGCTATGGTGCCCTTTAAACCGGAAGATAGTATTGGTTACTACACACTACTGATTTGCAGCAGAAATAGGCACAGCGATGGTACTATATAAGACACTCACGTGTCGTGGAAAAAGTAGGCCTAACTTTAGTATTATTACATTAAGCATCTGTTCTTGCTCACCATCAATATCTTCGTCATCTTCATCATAATCCTCGTCTGAGAAGTATTCCGTCAACGAGCTGCCAGCCGATTGGTTTGACATCAAAGAGCTGGTGCGGTTCCCCTGCTCAGGCAGGGATGTACTGGTGTGACGTACGCCATTGGGCCTTTAAGAATCCAGATTTATCTTGGATTAGGTATATCATTTAATTTTGAAAATTGACATTTACTTATTTAAATATAATTAGTTTGATTGTTGGAACCTGTTATGTACTAAAATACAGTTTCATCATTATATAAGTTCTAGGATATTCCAGATGAATTTTCCGTATGTCGTTTCTGCCAAGACGCGTCTCGAACTTGACAGGCCATTTTCCCCTGCTGTCCCCGGACCCTATATAGGATAGTCCCTCGCTCGCTTTTTGCTTGCCGGACACCCTTGCTGTACATTCGCTCTGTTTAAGCATTTGTTAATAAACTTGTGACTATTACAAAGTGATTATTTATTTTAAGTGTTATTTATTTAATACAAAACGATTTGATAGAATCTTATTTAAAAGTGGCTTTAACAAGTAGCTATGAAAAGTTTTATGCTGTTTTTATGATAGCCTTAAGATAGTACTCATTTCTGCTTTACAGGTAGGAAGTCATGGGATGTATAC
This sequence comes from Lamproptera curius, assembly GCA_029286875.1. Lineage (NCBI taxonomy): Eukaryota > Metazoa > Arthropoda > Insecta > Lepidoptera > Papilionidae > Lamproptera > Lamproptera curius. The sequence goes on from JAGSMT010000099.1 coordinate 451,252, forward strand.
AGGGTCCAAGTCGTGTAGATTTCACAAACAACAGCGATAATAAAAGAAGCTTTCAAAAACAAGGACAACAATTATTTATCCCCAGCAGGGTTCGAACCCATGACCGATTCCTAAAGAACGGATTGAAAGCCAATCTCTTATAACTCGGTAAACGGGAGAAAGGAAGATATACGACTTTCATTAGAACCACTTTAGGTAAAATCATAATAATAGTGAAGTTCATCCATCTTTAAAAGCATTCACATTTTTAGTAGAATTGCTAAATTAATTACCTAAACGCTGTAGCCAATACGCCGCCGTACCCTTGGGCCGAATTGGCACCGGTCAGCCCAATGATGGGGCTGGATTCCACCGGGAGCAGTTTCTTGTTTTTTATCAGCACCTGAGTATAAAACCAGTAAATGAGATAATGATTGTCCTAACCAACTAGAAAACACCGATAACACAAAGTTGTTTTCCCGCAGGATTATATAAAGCAAGGGCCAATACCGCTAGACCTTGAGGCGGGAATCAGATATGTCATCTTTAAGTTTTGTCATACATTAAGTTGAGGGTTATGTTTACGACCGATCGATTTAAATGCAAGATTTATATAATCGATTATTAAAATATCTATTATTGGAATTAATTGTTAACAATATAGCAATCGATATTTTTTGACATCCAGTAGCTTTATGTCACGAATGTTGCCATAATTAATAATATTAAAATTAATAACATTAATTAGACCAAGAAGAATAAAAATTAATTCAAATACATATTGGCGCCAATTCACTTTAGTTACTTAAATTCCGTATACTATTAGTCTGGAGCATTATTTTATAACCTTGTATTTAAGCTGCTCTGGGCTCGGTAGCCGCGGCTCGTCGGTGTAGTCCACCTCGAACAGGAATGACGTCACAAGTTGCTCTCCGAACACTGCCTGGATGAAACAAGACTGTTGTATAACTCATATTCCCTTTATCATTTTTAGTACAGCCTAATAAGTATCAGGCTATATAAGGTATTCAGGCCTCCCTTAAAGATTCCCAAGAAGTTGATAACCACGCCATCTATATTTAATAGCTTAATGCTCTTTGAAAAGTGTGTCAATTGGGCTTATCAGGCTGAATCGGTGGTACCGATCAATTTAGAAAATTTTTAATTTCTTACAATTTTCATTCATGATTGAGGTGTATCGAACTTTTTCAACACATTATCCGTAAATTAAATAAAATTTCGGAGGCGCAGTTGCTTTTACCGCCATTTATGGAACTTTAAAGTAAAATCATTAGTAGTACGCTTCTACTTTGCCAACCAGTCTTACCATGAAGGATTGAAGATTACAAAATTAATTCTAATTTTGCAATTCTTTAGCGCAATTATTTTGCAATTTTTCCAATGTTACAGAATCTTTTTAAGTTTATGGTCAAATTGTAGGCTAAAAAACACGAATAACCCGTAAAATCTTTATTACACATGTAAAGTATTGGAGAAAACAACTGAAAGATTACCCTTTTAATACAAAAACATAGATAAAGTGTTTTAAAAACAAGTCATTGATGCACTGACCTCAAACGTGCTTGCCATGACCTGCTGCTGTGGTAAACTGCAGTGGTTCTCTATACTCAGGATCAGAGGGTATGGTGAGGCGACGAAAGCGCTCCTGCATAAGGGTCATACACAAAATGGTGAAAAAAAGTGTTATGGCCATGTATTATCGAAAAGAGTAATACATGTGAATATTTAAAAGCTTTTTAAACGAAAAGCTCTTATATTGCTATACATTTTAATAATATTTTGTGAAATATTACATTTCATAACTAGAATCTGATGGTATTAAACATCAAATAATCTTTTCCTGTGGACTGTTACAAGACGAAGTTATAATGTTTGGGCTATGTTTAAAAATAGTTAAAATACAATATGTGCCTAAATAATTTCCTTGTTTATATAAGCTATATAATATAGATAATAATATTAAGAATAGCAAAAAATATAGTTATTATTTGCATACAATAAATCAATTAAACTTATGGTTACAAGTTTTAGAGTATCTTCTGTGTACACTAAAATATGACACAAATAAATGATTTATTGGATCGCATCATGTTTATATTTTTCACTGTTGGTAACTCTAAATACCTGTCCTTCTGGCGTATGATATTTTGTTTTTACAATTGCAGTGCGTGTAAATATATTTTTTAAAATTCAAAACACATAGAAAAGTAAAAGATCAAGGGCTCTTTACTGTTCCTAGTATACAAATGTAAGTATTTCATTTAAAAATGTATATTTGTTATCTTTTTATAAGCATTCAGTTCAAGTTAATGAAAAGCATGTTGCTTGATTTTTAACCTCAATATGAACTACTTTGCATAAGAGTTTTTTATAATACATCTTTTCTGTGGACATCTTTCCTGTGATCACGAGGTCTACTGAAGAGATTAGATCCGCAGGAAAGAGGTAAGAAAAGTAAACCAAAGGAGGTCCTGTAAAGACATTTAAATCTACATTACCTAATTTTATGATACATGTGGCAAACATGATTCACCAAATGAAGTTAATATAATATATAAAACAGCAATTATAGCCTACACTGAAGTTATTACACATTGACTTTTCTGAAAATTATATTTGCAACTACGGCCATGAAATACAGGCTGCACATTTTGGTGGGTCCAAAGCCCCATTGTCCTTACATGCATGCGTTTATTATTACACGGATTCAGATCTACCAGAAAATATTGTAAAAACTTCTTCATTTTAAACTTTTACGGAAAATCTCAGACATGACCCTGTTTTGATTAGTGTTCATTTGCAAACTTTGGCTCAAAAAATCAGAGGATTATCCCCAAATTTGAATCACCAGTATATTCTAAGTGATGGTCCTTTAACTCAGTGTAGGAATAAATCGAGGTTCCATCTTATAGCAACTTATTTAAGTAAAGTGTTTAAAAATAGATACACTTACTTGAAATATATACTTGAATAATATACAGTGAGAAGGGACACGGTAAAGGTGGAGTGGGTGGCTGTTTTAAAAGAATCGCAAATGATTTTATAGCAAAAGGTAACGATATTTATAATTCATATTGTCTTATGTCGTGCTTACATAAAAATTGCAAAGGCATTCAGGTTTATAAAATTATTGATGCATCTATTTTTGACGTTGAAAATGTTTTAGATTTGAGCATCACTCGACCTTTTAAGGGTACGCTTGGGATACACCAAGTGACATGGAGTATTTATTACCCTTTAGTCCTTCAAGTCAGGCGCTTGAGTTGTTTGATTTGTACACCTGATATACATTGCTCACATTATGGTATTGGTCAAATTAATGCAGACATTAAATCGTCTCGTGCCTCGCCAGTTCTAGGTTCTAGATCAAACACTCCTGAAATGGAATATTTATCTATACGCAATAGTGCTGAGATACCATCATCAGCCGACGCATCAACAGTAACAATTACACCTGGCTTCTCTGAAGGACTTACACCAGACGCTGATAATATATAATGGCAACCACGTAGACCTAACAAGCGGGAACTGCAATTATATTCTTAATGTCACTGCGATTGCTCGATTAGCTTTTCATCAATAAAGCGATGGACATCATTTCCTTTAAAATATTCAGATGATTCTGATAGTTCTCTGGAAATATTTCCAAATCACTAAAGTAATTGTATTTCATTACACTATCGAAAATATAACTTTAGAATTTCCTTTTTGCAGACATTCTTTTGTTATTTTTATTTTCCACTTATTTTATTTGGTTCTCATTTCGTTTGCGTTTCATAATTAGGTCATAACAGTGACTACACATGTTTGAATATTGTATCTTAATTTATTTTAGTTTCCTCAATCATAGATTTTCATCTATCTTGTGAGGTAGTCGTCACTTCTGTGGTCCTTATAATTATAATAATGATGATTATGCCCAAAATAAGACACATTGATCTCTATGACATTGATGCAAAGACTGATAAATAATAAATGAGTAATAAATACTTTATTTCGCATTGATTCTGAGACTTTTTTTTCGTTGCCCATTTTTGTTTACCTTTTGGGTATGACCCATAAATGTTACATTACTCGTTTAGCCAAATTAGACTGTTAGACTAATTTATGTGAACAAAGTCACCCGTGGCAACGAAGTGGCATCATTCCTATTGCGTTGTTAATCATGATGATCTTAATTGTATCTGAAGCCCTCCCGATCCCCCTTATTTTATTTGATTTCTTGCTTTTGCACGGAAACACAAGTGTTCAAGTATTATTATTAGAAGAAGGTATTTAATTCAGACCGCATGTTTTGTTTTTAATTTTTTTTTTTATATATATATTTTACCTCGTTGTTTCGCTCCTAGTGCACAGATTTTGTTAATTTTTGTTTTGAATGATAGATATTAGATTTCCATTGGTTCTATTTTTGTAATTTTGCGTAAAGTAGTTTTATAGATATTTGAGAATTTAAAAAAAATACGGCACCATAAATCACAACCTCGTGCGATTAAATGACATACGCTGCCAAAATCGTAAAAGATAGGCATAAAGTATGTATTACATAATTTACTTGACATCAAGACGCTGTCTGTGAGTATGTAAGTATTTGGCTTCGCATTATGTTTTCTCTTGAAATTTACGAGTAAAGGATGGGTTATTCCTAAGGCTTAATAAAATTTCGAACCTATTTTAGATTTATAAACCGTTTAGGAGTAAACACTCACGCTAACATTGGTAAAAAGTCACGTTGATTCCCTTTGACTTTTGTTGGCGGACACTTAATGTTATTGCTCCCAAACATTGAAGTTTGACATAGGTATTATTTGTAAATTACAGATCTTAGACGGTTTCAATACGTTATATTAATAGGCAAAAGAAAACCAACGATTAAATTTACCTATGTCTGAAATGTAGATGCGAAAAAAAGTATTTGGACCCTACTGCTTAATTATGTGCTCGTTTGGTGAATTAATATGTAATTAATGTAAAAAACAACTCAATTCACGTCGTTCGGTCATTTGCTTTCTACCAATCTAGTTAAGTAACCAGTCTATTACAATGACAAGTAAGATCCAATTTTTATGTATACAAAACTTTCGTCAAACTGTAACGGCGGCCAAACATACGACAGAAACTAATCAGAGCGTTTTATGTTTTAGCACTTAATTGCCGAAAGTGTACGATTGTTGCGACTGTCTTTATATTTTTTCAAGGTGAACTTGGACACTGTGGAATGAAACTTATGGGACTATCTGTGATTATAAGGGGCTAGTGTAACATTTGGAACAGACCAGCTACCTCACATATTCACTTATGGCAACAAATCCCCCAAGAGGGTGTCGTTTGACGCTGTTTAGATAAGTTCCAGAGTTTATTTACCAAATTTTTTTCCGTTTCGAAAAATATTTAGCTAGGTTCAGGGTTTAGTACCTCGCAATAGTCTCCACGACTCTTCTGAAAGGTATTTTGGTTGTGAACGTGTGTCCGTGGTATATGACAGGGCTACCATCATCACCGTCCCAGCAGTCCAGCTCCACACAACGGCACCCGGTAAGTAGGACCTGAAAAAAATTACATTTATTTATATTACCCGAGATTTAAGGTTTCGAATTAAAATGGAACAGAAATGTTTTTGCTCTACTGCTAAATAGATTACAGTCAACAATATGACTTTATTGAAAATGTTAAAAATATTCTTAATTTTTGTACAGTTATAAAACAAGACAATCTATGATGCTCCAAAACATAATCGCTGTTGTTAAGTAAATGTTTTAATGAAATAAAAATAAAATTATTTTAACTAATTAATTTTGTGAACTTTATTATATTTTAATAAATCGTCTTTTACAGTTCTTTTATTGTCAGAATAAGAAAAGCTATCGTTTTATTTATATATTTAATTCACCAGCAAATTTTATATAGAAACGTTATTACAATGCATTAAAACTAAATAGCCAAAAGCACATCCAAATTATAGGTAAGTAAAATTTATGTCGGAATAATATTAAAAACAGCTGACAAGTTATATAATAAATTGTAGACTCACTTAAAAAATTGTTGCCAGTAAAATCGGTATACGAGAGTTATACGTGACAACGTCTTTTAGTGGTAGAATGATTGTAATGTGATATTCATTCGTATTGAACCAAGAAGGGTCAAACAATAAATAGTAAATATGAATACAGACACTATTTGTTTACTCCGACAGCAAGAACGCTCGAGTGTAAGAGAGACGCATGGCATAAACCGGTAAGCATGCCCTTCTTTCTCTTTCTCTCTGTATCTCTTTCACTTAAGCATGCCAACTGTGCACGAGTAAGAGAGACGCGTACCTCTCACTTTCTCTTATGGTTGCTCATGGACATCATTGTCACGTCAATAAAAGTGTTTGCTTACAATTTTTTTTTGTAAAATAACATACATTTTTTCTCACTATGACTACAGTTGTGTCGTCATCTTATGCCTTTGATAGACGAGACACGATGACAAATATGCAATCTCCGTTTTCTTTGTTTGTTTCGTTAGATCCACCACATCCTCGTCAGTCTGTATTCGATAATCCACGTAATATTCAATTTGCGAAAGCGTTAGTGAATTGTTATCCCAATTAACGTCTAAGTCACCTGTTTGTTTGGCTCTAATTTTGAGACAGCAGCTCATTCCTGTTGTACGTAGTACAATGGAAACTCGATTATCCGGACCGATTGACTTATTGGTGTTAGGCATTCGGATAATCGAAAATCCGGATAATCCACATATGTGTGTATAAAGGAAAGCGTTATTTGTTGATATGAAGTAGTGGTACTAGTAAGTTAATATATATACTAAAAAACTAAAGCATTAAAAATAAAATACTTAGGTACATGTATACGTATAATTTGCTTAGAATATGTATTTGGTAATATGCATTTAGTAATCATAATATAAAATCATAAGTTTGACTTGGTTTAAATTATTTGGTAACTGTCATTTGACGTAAGCCACTTTTCTGCTTTCTTGCTGCTAAATCACGAATTCGTTTCAGCTGTAGTAAACTCACAGGATCACTCTCTGTTTGTTTTTCAAAATACCTGAGAGCTGTTTCCAGTGCCTGAAAAGCTTCATCATGGGACGGTCCTGCACCATTTTCCACGTGAATACTTTCTTCTGTTTATTCATGCATTTCTAGCTGGTCAAATAAATAAACGATTATTATAAAACGATACGACGAACGATAAATATCGTTGTTCGATATGTTTTGTACGATGTTATCATCTGAAATATAAAAAAGCATTTATCATCACTGTCACTAGTGACCCACTCTTTCTGGCATATTTGTATATATGATATGTATTGAACATGAGCTTAATCATATCCTTGCAATATAGAATCACCCGCATCGGTTATTGAATATTCGTTCTCCCGTAAAGTACTTTTTCCCAACCCTTTTTTAAGTCTTCCCTTTATTCATATCACACCATAACCATGTCACACCACTCCTTAAAATTCACTTCCTTTAAAAATTATAAAACGTCTACAACATTTTCTTCTTGAACAGATAACAATCTAATTAAATGTTGTTTTATATAAAGTATTTTCAATGTTTCAATAACACTTTGATCCATTGGTTGTATCAAAGATGTCATGTTAGGAAGCTCGTTCTAACAGCTCAGCTGAAGGATGAGTTGGGGCATTATCTAGTAAAAGTAGGACATTTTCATGTTTGTCAATTTCATCATGTCTCTTTTTTACTTCAGGGGTAAAAGTGTTGTCATACCAATCAATGAATATATCAGAGTTCATCCATGCTCTTTGATATTTTTAAACAATCTGGGTTTTATTGATTTCCCGATGAAGAGCGCGCGGAGGTATTTTATGGGTTCCGGTAGCGTTAGCTCAAACTAATATTGTTACTGGCTCTTTGCTAGTTTTATATGCTGGAGCTGAATTCTTTAGCCTAGAAGCTAAAGATTTTGGAGATAATGACTTCTAGCTCAATTCGGTTTCATCAGCATTATAAATAAAAGCCAATTCATGGTTATTTCTATTCAAAATCTTATTAAAATGATCTTTAAAAGAGTTTCTTGCATCTACAATAGCTGATATTTTTTTTCCTTGTACTTCCAATTCACGAATTCCATGACGAGACTTAAATCGGTACAACCATCCATTACTTGCCACAAACGATTCATCGCCGCCTATTTTTTCATTTAACTGTAATGCTGTTTTACAGAGCAATGGTTCAGATATCGGTGGTCCAGTTGACTGTTTTTGTAAAACCAACAATACAATGCATTTTCTAAAACTTCATTTTTCGATTACCTTACCATTTTTCGATGTGCACTTCCGTCTTTACAATGAATTTGCTAGTGTACATCAAAATAAAATAGCTATTCTTCTTAATATCACTTATCGTGGATGTACCTACACCGTAGTTGTCAGCTAACTTACGACCGGTTTCTGCTCTTTTTAATGAATGGATAATATTAATTTTTTCTTTAAGCGATAACACGACTCTTTTACACTTTAGCATTAAAAAGACTTGTCACGCACGCCCGAGTGGAGAAACAATTGCTAACTAACTTAAACAATAATCAAACACGATCATACTTGCATAAATTGGACTTGAATGTATGTAATATAATTCATTATACGGTTTACGGTTAATTGCGAATTCGTATAATTGAGGGGCGGATAATCGTGTTTGTACTGTACTTATTACTTCCATGTGTACAGGAAGTATTCCTTACAGTCATACATAATTTATATCTTTTAAATCGACCAGTGTCATTAAAATTTTATTTTTTATCGTTAAATTCTGTAATAACGTTAACGGTCAGCAGGCAAATACATGGACATTAAAAAGCCGTTAATATTTTCGGTCGTACTAAACACGAGTTATGTTTAAAAAAAGGGTAAAAAACCTATTACTTTAGTAATTACAATCTGCTCATACAATTTAAGGATTGTGATAACAGAATACCTACGGCGCATGCTCAAAGTTATTGATCGCGTTAAGTTCTATTTTTATACCGTACACTTTTTTGTATAAGTAGTTTTCTTCGCTAAGCGAGGCAGGCTAAAATTACTAAAATCTTATTCATAAATAATTTACTCAAGCGTTTCTTAATAGTTTTTAATAATATCGTTTATTTATATTATAGCCTGTGTTTATTGTGAACGCACTGTTACTTTGACAGATTTAAAAACAGTAAATGTCATAGCGTTTGGTGTTTTGACTTGTTGTCAAATTACAAAAAGTGGTTATTTAGCCGGTCGTAAATAAATTAAGAAATACAAAGACATGAAGGAAGGAACCGGAGATGTTGATACTAGAAATGTGGTTAAAAATCGTGAGCTTCTTTATCGAATGATAATAAGGTAAGCGGACAGTGTAGTAATATTTTCCACTGTCTCATATTTTTGAGTGTTTCTATGTATCTTATAGCAATAACCGTAATTCTGTTACTGAAAGACTATATTATGCGATAATTTTATTGCATAAATCTAAGAGTCTGTTAGTTTTTTGTCATTAAACATTTATAAGTATGTTTAGGTTATGTTAATGCTAATCGATTTATCCCAGAGCTTGATAAATAAAATTAAGTGGAAAATCTTTCAGCACCGAAAATACGCTGGTACGAATTTAATTGTGTATATTTAGAATCCATATATGTCACTTTGGTAATTTTTTAAACATACGACCAGTAGTACTTTTTGTGTAAAAACACATTTTTTCGATAGACAACAATAATTAAACAGACTTGTGCAAAGCAAAATTTCCAGAATTTTCAAAAATCATTTAACGATATATAAATTGTTAGTCGAATTTTAGGTTATGGTGACTCTATATAGAAATGACAGATTTGATATTTTTTTTCATGAATACTTGGCTTAGCCCAGATATTATATAAAATAGTTATAATATGGTCTTTATTAAATGAATTTGTGAAATCAAATTCTATATTAATACAAAAGAGCTACTTAACAAGTAGTTAAAGTTGAACATATAATGAATCATTATTAATAACCATATTACATTGCAGTCAGTTGTACTATGATGGATTCCAAGCGTCTGCAGCAACTCTGTCTGCGGCAGTCCATGCAGATCCCCCTTGTCCACCGAGTGACAGGTATTTTATTGACAAGTAAAGTGTTTATTTTTCTACAGGCATGCTATATACATTTATGTATTAAAGATCTTCAATAATCATTGTTTGGAGTGGTTTTTCGGGGGACATTGTTTGTTATTGACATAAAAAAAGGTTTTTAAAATATATAATAATTAGTTTTTAAAGGATTTAATTATCTTTTATTAAATTTTAGGTTATTAAACTTAATGATGGTTGGCTTGCAACACGAGCCAGATAGGAAGGACAGATTGGCTGCTTCAAGTGGAGCTGAACATTTGCTGGGAACAACTGGTTTTGGTAAGTGTAAACACATTGTTATATGGCCAGAAGAGGTATATAATGTTGAAAATAGGTAAAATAACCGATGAAACTAAAACCAGTGAACTTGTGAAATATAATATCTCTACGCAGTTGGCTGATCTCTAAATTGATGAGCAACCATGATCAAAGTCGATTCATCATCATCAGCCTGTGTTAGTCCAGTGCTGGACATAGGCCTCAATGCAAGCCTTCTCCATCAAGGTGTTTTAGGAACCGTATACCACCACTCTGGTCCAATGCGGATTGTGTGGGTGGAATGACTTTTTACATGCCCATCGATGCATGTATCATCTTACTTTTAAGATAATTGGGTGATCTGCCCTAATTGCCTAACCAACTAGGAACTAATTTTCATTGTTAAAAATTAGTTGAGTCTCCGCAGGATTCGAACCCACGATCTCCAGTTTCTAAAGCACACATCCTTACCACAAAGCTAAGTTTCTTAGAATGTTTTAAAAGCTTTAAATTACTATATTATTGCTGAATCTACAAACATACAGGGTATATTATTATATATATGTATACAACTGCCTCCGTAGCCTTAACTGCCTCCGTAGCCTAACTGCCTCCGTAGCCTAGTGGTATGGGCGTGTGATTTAGAAACCGGAGGTCGTGGGTTCGAATCCTGCGGGGACTCAACAAATTTTCATTGTTGTTTCCTAGTTGGTTAGGGCTATTTGGGCGATCACCCAATTGTCTGAAAAGAGATGATCCATGCGTCGGATGGGCATGTAAAAAGTCGGTCCACCCACCAACCCGCATTGGACCAGCGTGGTGGGATACGGTCCAAAAAACCCTCTAATGAATAGGGGTGTATTAGGGGAGGCCTATGTCCAGCAGTGGACTATCACAGGCTGATGATGATGATGATGATGATGTTTTATGTATATATGTATTTGTTGTGTTTATAGATCTAGAGTATGAGATGGATGCATCATCCTTGCCCCTGAGCCAGCTACTTACGAGACTGCGTATGTCACTTCGCACAAGATGGCTTGTAGAGCGGGTGCCTTCAGCTCCTGCGGTCAGTTGGTCGCAACTGGCAGTGTGGATGCCAGTATTAAGGTTCGATTCTATATTATGTGATTTCTTTGTTAATGTTTAAAAGAAGCAATCCATTTTAAGGCTATGATTCTCTTTGTATTAAAAGTAAGTTCTGTTTTTTTTATATTGCTTGGAAAATATTTTTGCAGCAAAAGATAAATTCTGTGATGAATCTTAACTATTTAAACTGTATGTATAGCAGTTAGGAATTATGTGCAACCGGAGTCGTTTTCTGGTTTGAAGGGATCTGTAGCTCATAGCTTAAAGGAGATTTATCATGGCTTGTTAGTTGTGATAAGTGATATCCCAAGGGATAAATTGTGTTTCTCTTTTCCAATGACTGGAACTTATATTGAAATGTAATTTTAGAAACAATTATTGTTATACTAGATTAAATGCTTCTTTACAAATATATATATTTTAAAAATTTAACCTGAAGTTCTTAATACGAATTTGACCAAACAATATTCTATTTAGTTTTGTAACATTTTATAATATTGTGTTAACATAAATTGTGCCATTAAATCTCTACACTTACTCTACGTTTTTTCAGGTTGATTTCTTCACCTAGCAATTGTCCCAAGTTATCTTGGAGTCGACTTCTAATCTATCCAGATTTATTTGAATAATGGTCAGGTTAATTAAAGATTATTAAAAAAACACGCATGACATAATTATAGGTGAAAATACATTTTATAGATCCTTGATGTGGAGAGAATGTTGGCCAAATCTGCTCCGGAAGAAGTGGACCCTGGCAGGGAACAGCAGGGGCATCCGGTTATCAGGACATTGTGAGTATATTATTATAAGAGAGAGTACACTCTGCCTTCTAACTGACTACATTGGTTTTTACACTAGGTGTTCTTTAGCGGTAGTCAAAGTCAAAAATTGTCTAACACACTACCACCAGTTCGGAGAAGGATGCTTCAGACCTGAGGAGAACCGGCGAACTATAACTCAGCAAGCTATTTTTTGTCATCTTTTAAAAATAACAAACAATTTGAAGGCAAAACATATTGTGCAATATTGAAACAAAACCTGGAGTGAGCATTTCATTACCAGGCTGTGTTATCATTTAAAAATTCACTAGTATCATAATAACCTTTAACACATAAATGTTCCTGGATTACTTTTTTCTAAAGTTAGTAACAAATAAGAACATGATGGCCTCTGTGGTAATCAGTGTTTGATATTAAACTTTGGTTGATACAACAATGTTTCTTTCTGCCGCATCAACATTATTATATCTTAATAATTTTTATTTCTTTTCAAAAATAATGTTACTATATAATGTCTTCTTTGAGCTTTTATAATGTGTAATAAAAGACAAAGTTGGCTTTGGTTAAATTTTTAAACACTTCACACACACTGCTACTCTTTTATTCCGACAATGAATAAGATTGGATTTGACTTTCATTTAACGTTCACTTTGACTTTAATTGTTACTCTATCTGTATACATCATCAGCCTCTGATAGTCCACTGCTGGACGTAGGCCTCCTCTAATACACCCCTATCTATTAGGGGGTTTTGGACCGTATCCCACCACGCTGGTCAAATACGGGTTGGTGGGTGGACCGCCTTTTTAAATTATCTGTATGATTCTTTATAATTATTGCAATTGTATAAGCTATTCGTTTAATCTATATATATAAAAGAGATTCCCACCTATATATTGACTCATCACAATATCTCTGGAACCATAAGGCGAAGCGACTTGAAATTTGGTAGGAATATTCCTTTCGCCGTCAGCTAACAACGGATTTTATGAAATTCCACTCACAAGGGGGCTTGCGGGGTTGCTAGTTTGTAATTATTCTTTTAGTCTAAAGTCTTTACTTCATTTCTTACATAGACCATTTTCCTGTTTTGTCTTTACCAGTCTTTAGATCTACTTTAACTCTCACTTTGACTGTGACTTTACAGGTACGACCACACGGACGAGATCACAGCTCTAGACTTCCACCCAAGAGAGCAGATCCTCGTATCGGCCTCGAGGGACTGCTGCATCAAACTATTCGATATCACGAAGGCTTCTGCGAAAAAAGCCTACAAATCAATCACGGTAAGGCAGGGTTTTGTATAAAGATTCTCTCACATTAAATGTTCGCTGTACATATAAACCTTCCTCTTCAATCACTCTATCTATTGCAAGAAAACCGTATCGAAATCCGTTGCGCAGTTTGAATGATTCAAGCGTACATAGAGACAGAGAAAGCGACTCTGTTTTATACTATGTGTCGTGTTATTTATTCCCAATATGTATAGAGAATAAACGCAAGAAAATTGGTTGCCTGTAAAATCGGTGTGCGGGCGAAAGTTATACTTGACAATGACTGTAATGTGAATATTCATTCGTATAGTAGGAAGAACGATCAACCCTCTTTCTCTTTTTGTCTCTCTTTCACCTAAACAGGCCAACTGCGCACGAGTAAGAGACGATTGCCTCTCACTTTCTCTTGCGGTTGCTTATGGAGAGCGTTACGTGAGCGGCGTTGTGACACAGTTTTCAAGGGTGCCTCCCTATCTTGAACTAATTAATAAGACGTTGGCACGTCAAAATTGCGTAAAAAAAGTGGATTTAATAAACATCAACTAGCAATAAAGATTGTGCATTCTGCCTATTTCTCCGTTACTTGACGTCCGCATTTTAAAAGTAAAAAACTTGCCGTAAAAGTTCACTTTTACTTTCTAACCGAGATTAGACTTCGTCGTAACGCATTCCCGTTATGTGACGTGTCACAATTCGAATCTCTCTCGTTACGTGACGTATTACGACTCGAATCGTTCTCGTTACGTGACGTGTCACAATTCTAATTTTTCTCGTTACGTGACGTATTACGACTCGAATCGTCCTCATTACGTGACGTGTCACAATTCGAATCTCTCTCGTTACGTGACGTATTACGACTCGAATCGTTCTCACAGGACGCGGAACAAGTGCTCTGCGTCGCCTTCCACCCGTTGGGCGACCACATCATCGCCTCTACCACCCAGCCGGTGATCAGACTGTACGACGTCACCACCAGCCAGTGCTTCGTCTGTCCGATCCTCACCCACCACCACAAGAAGCAGGTGAACTCGATACGGTGGGTGGTTCGTTTAGCACTTTAAATTTAAGCCCTAAGCAACACTCATGCCTTAAAATTCCGAGCATTACTCAGTTCTACAAAAACTGTTTCAAACGGTGCTGTTAGCTGATACAAACACATATAGCACAAAGCAATGCTATCATACGTAAATTTGAGCTCAGAGCATTACTCAATTATCAGGTTCTCGCCGAACGGGAAGTACTTCGCGAGCGGCAGCGCCGACGGGAGCGTTAAACTATGGGACACCGTGTCTAATAGGTGTTTCAACACGTTTTTGAACGCACACGACGGCTCCGAGGTTTGCTCAGTCGCTTTCACGAGGAACAGCAAGGTGAGTGTGGGTCAATAACCTGTTTTGGGAAGAGATACGGTCCAATACTCCCTAATGGATAGGGGTGTATTAGGGGAGGCCTGTGTCCAGCAGTGGACTATCACAGGCTGATGATGATGATAGTTAATGTACCGAATAAGTAGGGGTGGGGATATATCGATAAAGGGTTTTTTACAGACTTTATTTCTGAGTGGAGGTTTGCCTATTGTCTTAACGAGGCAGGTTTTTAACCAGGCTTTTAATATATGGTAAGGTTTATTAAAAGACTTAAAAGATAAAGAAAGTCATTCAGCAACTCTTAATGAAGAATTTTTGAAGTATGTATAAATTTTTGTTTAAACAACCGAATATGGGTCTAAGAAGGGTGAACCGATTTTGATAATTATATCTCTTACAGTAACGTAATGCTGGTGATTTTTGTATGTTAAACGAAAAATTTCTTTTATGTTATCTCTTGTCTTGTATTTATTTTTATATTATCTTATGTATTCCACTTATAGTACCTTTTGACATCGGGAATGGATTCCTCTATTAAACTATGGGAGTTGGCTAGCAGCAGATGCCTAATAATGTACACGGGTGCAGGGACTACGGGTGAGATATATAATAAGTCTAAGATTGCATACATTGTATATAGACTGTTCTTAAATAAGGGCGCTTTAGAAATCGGAGGGCGTGGGCTCGAATCCTGCAGGGACGGAAACAAAGTTTCATTGTTGTTTCCCAGTTGGTTAGTGTAATTTGGACTGATCGCCCAATTGTCTGAAAATTAAGATGATCCATGCGTCGGATGGGCATGTGAAACGTCGGCCCTGCGCCTTATCACTCTCGGTCGTGTCGGTTATCCGTCCCATCGGGCTTTGAGATTATAAAGGGATGTATTCTGTGTTTGCGCGTACACTTGTGTACTGTAATATCTCCTGCGCAGTTGGCCGAACTCTAAAATACATCGGCCGCATTTTAGAGATTATATTATTATTAATAAAATTTGGATATTAAAAAAGGTTTTTTTATATTACAATAGGCAAGCAGGAACACCACGCCCAGGCGATTCTGAACCATACGGAGGATTATGTAATGTTCCCCGATGAAGCTACAACTTCGTTATGCACTTGGCATTCGAGAAGTGCCAGTAGGTGCCAACTGATGTCTCTCGGCCACAACGGGGCGGTCAGGTGAGTAAGGGGAGAAGGAAGGAGATGGAGAAGTGAGAGGTCTAAAAAAAGAGAAATATGTTGTTAGGAGGTCAGGCGAGTGAGAGATTTGCAGCGGTCGAAAAGAGGTGGAAAAATTAGAGTTGAGAGTAGAGAAAGAGAAATGTCAGTGTAATACACGTTTTGCGGTACATACAAGGTCCACTTTTGTGTTTGAGAACAATTTTCAATTTTGATTTTTAAATTATGAGAGATTGAGAGAGTGGAGAATATGAGACTGAAATCATAGGAAAAAGAAGGACTAGAATGAGAGAGTATAAGAGTATAGAATGGCTGATGATAGAGTAGAAAGGTAGAAAAAAGTGATGTAAAGATTATACAGTTGGGGGTTTCGGAAAATGGGAGATAGGAATGCGCGGGAGATAGTATATTTTAAAGTAGCAGGAATGGAGAAGTTCCAAAAGTTATCTATTTATCTAAAAGAGATTCCCACCTATATATTGACTCATCACGATATCTCTGGAACCATAAGGCGTAGCGACTTGAAATTTGGTACGGATATTCCTTTCGCCGAGTAGAGGTCAGCTGAGAACGGATTTTACGAAATTCCACCCAAGGGTTGCGGGGTTGCTAGTACATTAATAAAGTTCATAGAAGTGGGGAGAATGGGAGGAAAGGAAGAAGCCTAAGCGACGATAATAGTAAACTCGATGATAAACGTCTATTATAGTTCAGAGTAGCAGTTGATGGATGCATGAATTTGAGGAAGGCGTAGAAATTGAGGTAATGAGAAAGTTTAAGGCAGTAGGGTAAATAAAAGATATTAAGAATTCAAAAAGAAAAGTAGAGAGAATGCGCTGTTCTATAGAAGGTGAGTTTACAACATTAGATATAAGAAATTTAATAACGAAAAGGAAAATGTAAAGGGCGGAATGAGTCTAGGTATAAAAAAGCATTGAATTTGATATCTTTAAATAGTAAAGTATGAGAAAACCAATTAATGGAGTTTACGAAAGGGTGAGTTTTGAGCGAGAGTGGAGGAAAGCTAATGTTAAGTAGACGATATAGGAAACGTCTGCCTCCGTAGCCTAGTGGTATAAGCGTGTGCTTTAGAAACCGGAGGTCGTGGGTTCGAATCCTGCGGGGATTCAACAAATTTTCACTGTTGTTTCCTAGTTGGTTAGGGCAATTTTGGTCGATTATCCAATTGTCTGAAAGTAAGATGATCCATGCGTCGGATGGGCATGTAAAAAGTAGGTCCTGGTGGGAGGACCTACCCGCCTTAGTCCAGCGTGGTGGGCTACGATCCGAACCCCTAATGGATAGGCTTGTATAAGGGGAGGCCTATGTCCAGCAGTACTACCACAGGCTGATAATGATGATGGAAAAGCTTATATAATTCAGACAGTTGAGGGCAAGGAAGTATTAACTTCTCTCTCGAAGTGCCGCAGTAAATTCTTAGTCCAAAGTCCAAATATGCAAATGCTATCGTTTTCCGGTTTATGGGACGCTAAAATTAATAATCAGTAGGTGAATGGATATCACATATTGAGTTACATAATAATTAAAGCTTTTTGGATGATGACCATTTCGCTGTCGAAGTAAATTTTCTGAATAGTAATATCAAAGACACATATAGATTTCGAATTTTGTTTATGACCGGCTTTCCAAAAGTAGGTACTTAATTCCGAGCGTATGATTCTAGCGCTCCTGGTGCTCCGATTTTGTTTATTTTCTTTAAAATGATAGATATTAGCTTAAGTGGCATTTATCTCAGTATTAAGAATAACGCACAATAAGCATTCTAATGTGAACATTTTTAATAATTTCTATCAGGCTCAATCAAATGTTATTAAGGAGAACATTTGAATTATTTTTTCAGTTTAAGTTCACATAAAAGTTTTCCATAAAACATTAAACGTGTCATAGACGATATTTTGATAAATTAAATCACTTAAAAGTTATCGGATTTGAAATGCTGCGGCAGAAAACGCGACGTAATATCGTGCGGAGGGCTCGTTGTTACCTGCTTCATCATCATCATCAGCCTGTGATAGTCCACTGCTGGACATAAGCCTCCCCTAATACACCGCTACCCATTAGGGGTTTTGGACCTGGTCCAATGCGGTTGGTGGGTGGACGACTATTTACATGCCCATCCGACGCATGGATCATCTTACTTTTCAGACAATTGGGTGATCGGCCCAAATTGCCCTAACCAACTAGGAAACAACAATGAAAATTTGTTGAGTCCCCTGCAGGATTCGAACTCACGACCTCCGGTTTCCAAAGCAAACGCCCATACCACTAGGCTACGGAGGCAGTTAGGCATCAAGTTACCTGCTTATATTGCGTTAAATAGTTATGCGCTATGAGAAGTCGCCAATATTTTTACGTTAAAATTTTACTTGTTATTGTTACATTTGAGTATATCTGTCGTACATTTTGTTGATTTTATTTTTATGTTTAAAACAGGTATATAGTGCACTCCGGGACCGCTCCAGCGTTTCTGACTTGCAGCGACGATTATAGAGCTCGCTTTTGGTATAGAAGGAACACGCACTAGTTTTAAGTTATTATACAAACTAGATTTGATATGCTGTCTGTGTGTTAAGAAAAACAAAATGGCCGACAATTTAGGTCGGAGTTATTGGTCGGTAATTATAATCACGTTTTCGCTGTTAGTATCTGTTTAAAAATGGATACTTTATAAAAAAATGCTATTAGGCATATCATTCTTTAAAGATATTTGATTTATATATTCAAAAGGATTAAAAACCATACGATTTAACTTTGAAATACTTTTAAACTCGGTAGAACCCGTGAAAATGATTTGTACGACACTGTAGTGTATGATACGAAAAAAGGTATGGAATGTTTGGATGAAACAATGTATGAATTTATTCCTTTGAGTGTTTAGTTTTATAAGGTTAATAAACAATTTTCATAATGATTCATTGGCTTGTTTTATTTACATTATGCGAACAAATATGGATAAAGACACAAACGGCTAAATATTAATATTTATATTTTATAACCTGTTTCTCTTTTAAATTTGGTGTAAGATATAATAGTATAAAAGAAACTGCAATTATGTCGTAAAAAAAATATTCCACTTATTCTTTATAATTTTCACTCATTCGCCGGGGTGGGTCTAACAGAAGGTCTGTTAGACCCACCCTAATAATAATAATTTAGTCCAATCTGTACTCATGTTGAATGCCCTAGCTCTCAAAATCGAGATGGCAGAGAGTATTGGGACCTTTAAACGAAAATAATAAGAGCACCTGCTTAGCGAAATATATATATGTATTTACGTCTTAAATATATTTATTTATAGTTATATATATATATATACGCCTCCGTAGCCCTAGTGGTATAGGCGTTTGCTTTAGAAACCGGAGGTCGTGGGTTCGAATCCTGCGGGGGACTCAACAAATTTTCGTTGTTGTTTCCTAGTTGGTTAGGACAGTTTGGGCCGATCACCCAATTGTCTGAAAAGTAAGATGATCCATGCGTCGGATGGGCATGTAAAAAGGCGGTCCACCCACCAACTCGCATTGGACCAGCGTGGTGGGATACGGTCCAAAACCCCCTAATGGATAGGGGTGTATTAGGGGAGGCCTATGTCCAGCAGTGGACTATTAAAGGCTGATGATGATGATGATATATTTATAATAAAAGATATAATTTACGGTATTGATATATTTGACCTCCCACTTTTATCTCAGCGTCACCCCAAGGTTGACTGGCAGAAAATGCCATTGGCATTAAGACCGCCTCTGTGCATTTCGTGCCCAAAGATAAAATAAATAAATAAATAATTTATTTACATCTTAGGTACCAATGTAGATAAACGCAACTGTATCATTCAATTCAACACAATGTATTACCATAAAATCAGCTAAAGCTTAAGAAAGTGGCTTAGTAATTAGTAACCGAAGTAGATGCGATAGAAAAGATGGAGCGGCGTCTCACAGACGCAGCCCAAATTGCTTTTTTCTTTGGTCATTTAGTTCGTTTCATATATTAGTGATGGGGTTTCATATATTAGTGGGCCGGTCATATAAGCCGCAGAACTGACGACCGCTGGAGTCGAAAAGTTCTGGAGTGGAGACCGAGGCTCGGCAAACGTAGTGTAGGACGCCCTGCGGCAAGATGGAGTGACGACATTCGCAAAGTGGCCGGTGTGGGCTGGATGAGAATAGCCGAAGATCGGAAGCGGTGGCGTGCATTAGGGGAGGCCTATGTCCAGCAGTGGACTAACACAGGCTGATGATGATGATGATGATGATGATGATGATGATTAGTGATGTTATATTAGTGACTTTCTTTCTGTTTCATTCTTTAAAAAACCATAACGTTCCTTTATACGGAAGGTAATGTAGTCCGGTTTTATAGTTAAAAAGAATTAACCTAGTTCTGTATGCCCCCATAAAAAAATTGGATCATTCACGTGTAGAATTATTATTTAATTGTTATTATGTCATGACAACTTTATATTGAAACGAAGTTCCTTACGGCAAGCTTGGAGGTGATAGGGATTTTGCTGCGTGACCGGACTGAAAAAATTTGATAGTAAAACCGTAAGAAGTCCGTGAAATAAAACCGTTGAATGAGACGAGCGCAGGCGCGGCAATCGTATACACAAGCGAGTAGTGTATAATATCTTTCTGTTTCTCCCTCTCTCTTTTCGTTCTCTTATCCTCTCTATTACCACTCCACCCTTCCATATATATAAAAGAGATTCCCACCTATATATTGACTTATCACGATGTCTCTGGAACCATAAGGCGTAGCGACTTGAAATTTCGTAGGAATATTCCTTTCGCCGATTAGATGTCAGCTAAGAATGGATTTTACGAAATTCCACCCACAAGGGGGGTTGGGGGGTAGCTAGTGCATAGTATATACTCATGAATTCATGGACAAGCACGTGGCGAATACTGACATTATAAATACATTTTAACCGTGTACTACATAATTACTACGCGTACATTTATATTCATACAATTTCAAATAGCCAAAATAGATAAGTAGCAATGGAAAGTGAACTATTTTGTAATTATATCTATGTAATTTTCTGTGGTCAAACAAAAACAAAGAGACATACCTATTTAGTTACATTAGTTGATAATTTGAATTACGATTTTTTTGTTATTTTACGTAATTTATTATTTCCTTAATACTTTCCTGTACTTAAATAAAAACTAATCAGCAAAATTTAAGAGAAAAATCAAGAAAACCTTTACAAAATTGAGGACATTTTTTTTTTGCAAATTGTATCGATTCTACATTAGTCGAGGGAACTTCGTTGCTACCTGGTGTCCCACGACAACACATCTTTTTAAGTATATTGGATCTACATACACTTAAAAAGATGTGTTGTGTTGTACATATAATTCATATTCAAATTATCAATTTTTTTAACATTTAAACTAAAAAAATAGTTACCATTTCTAACCATGCCAAATTGGTGTGGAATTTACGTAAAAAAATCTAATGTCAAACTAAATCGGCGCCAAACAGTCGGGCTCTCTTATTGGTTGAACATCGCGTTGCATCAAATATGGCGGTCGCATCTACCAATAACGACGCGTCGTAAGTACACAAGTAATAATGCCCTCCGAGTCGATTCCGACTATGGCGGCCGATGTATATAATAGATCGCACAAGTGTATGCGCAAACACAGGTGATATCCCTGTTCCTTTATAGTCTTAAAGCCCGATAGGATAGGATAACCTACACAACCGGAGGGAGATAAGGCGCAGGACCGTCATTTTACATACCCATCTGAAGCATGGATCATCTTACTTTTCAGACAATCGGGCGATCAGTCCGCTTTGCCTTAACAAACTAAGAAACAACAATTAAAGGTTTTTGAGCCCCCAGAGGATTCGAACACGCGACCTCCGGATAAGCGCACGCCCATACCACTAGCCTAGCCTACGGATGCATTGAAAGGTATTCAGTTACTGGTTCGGTATACAGTTTATAGTTTAGAGGATTTTGATTCGAAATATATATGGTAACCTATAGCAAAAAGGCGTCATAGATTTTATTGATTTTTTCTTCTATTTTATTGATAACTTGTCACCGCTTTGTTGTCTAACTTGACTAAACCCTAGATTTTATACAGTAGCGTCGGTTAAGTAATGCTAAAACGCAAGTTTTGAGGTTTACTAGTGCATGGTGAAGCTTAAATTGATTGAATAATTTATGATTTTCACTTTGAATTATATTTTTATATCAGCTCAAAAACGTCAACAAACTTTTCCCTTCAACAACTTACCTGCAATGTTTTTATACCAGCTCGAACATGCCTAAGAGCCTAACAGAATTTTCACTTAAACAACTTAAAATGGGATTATATCAGCTTCAAAATGCTTTTGAGTATATTAAAGTTCTCTCTTCAACGCAATATTTTATAGCAGCTTCTAAGAAGTCCCTAGAGCTTAAAAAAGTTTTACTTTAATTACTCACCTGACTATAAAGCTCCACAGATGACTCCCCTTTAAGCTGGTGCCCCGTCAAGTACGTGTTGTGACTGCTGGCGATGTAATACTGACTTAAAGGGCCTTCCATGTCTCTGCTAATCTCCGATTTCTTCTCTGCTTCTTCTTGATCGGGTTTCCTGTGAAGATGTGCTATTTAAATATGTTTATTTCTTTCTCGGTAACATTTGACCA
The DNA here is from genome assembly GCA_029286875.1 of Lamproptera curius. NCBI lineage: Eukaryota > Metazoa > Arthropoda > Insecta > Lepidoptera > Papilionidae > Lamproptera > Lamproptera curius. The sequence goes on from JAGSMT010000099.1 coordinate 473,980, forward strand.
GAATATCATAGTGCTGTACAGAATTAAAGAAAATTAAAAAAAAAACTGTTATTTATAAAGATAAATAAAAAAACATGGTATAGCCTGCAGTTTAACCAATCATTAAGCGCAGTAGCTCATGGCGTTAGTGGCGCCATACATAGAGTGTTTGTATTAATGAATCAATTTTCACCGAGATATCAATCACTCAGTGCGATCCGACAAGCCCATACGTTTTCTTTGTTTACATCTATTTCGAAAATAATTTGGCTAAACTATAGACAGTAATCAAAGCCACCTCACAAGGTCACCTCAAAGGTCGCCTCGAATATCCTGTGTCAGATATATATATACATATATATCAGACAATAGATAGATAAGACAGCGATGAAAGTAATATTTTTTGTAAATATGGATATTGGCCTGTTTTTATCATTGCCGTTAAATAAAATTTCCACTATACGGACTCAGTACGATATAATTATTTTTAATGAAGTAATAAAATTTGTGCGTACCCAATAGTTCTGTTAACTTGCTGTCTCCTTTGCTCCGGTACGAACGCGTAGTTGTCTTTATCAGTAAGAAATCTCACGAAACCTTCGAAAGAGAGACAATTCTCCGCCCTCAGTGTTGGATCTGGTTCGTGCCTCTGGGATTATAAAATATTATTAGTATGTATTGTAATTATACTTTTATTTAGCTATTTTCTTTTTAAAATAAATAACAGCTTTATATGCTGAACGAGCCGTACATAACCTGTACAAGTCAAGAGGTAAAACGAATTGAATGATTAGATTTGGTGTTAGTAAATTAACAGGCACTTACAATTTGTCATTACTGCCGTAATAATAGTCATCACAATACTGATGGTGGTAAATTCTAATGAAGATTTGTAAAAGTTCGAAACTGGTCTTCTTCTCTTACTGCTTGTAATATAACGCAAATCTATCTGAGCCTTTTTCTCAAATAACAGGAACTTGAAGTTGAATTTTTTTTGAAGTTATTAAGCCATTTATCAGCACTTATTCATAAACCTTCCTATTTGACAGAGACGACTTCAGCGAGATTAGCAGAATAAGTGAGTTTTAGACATACCTGTATGATATCTTTCAGCTGCTGTTCGTTCTTCGGCTCGTTCTGCCTCGTTTCGCAGAACTTCCCCAATGTCGGCAGCGACAGCACCCTCCCACCGGCGTCAGGATACGCCCCTGTGGTAAACCTGGATGTATCTTCGCAGTGCAATGACAATTGGCTTGTATGATGGTTATTTTTAATAAATTGCAAAAGTTAGCAGGATTTTGATACCACTTATTATCTCACTGCCACAAGATATAGATATTTGATATATTACAATTGCATTGGTTAGAATGCCCAAACAATTTCGCTAGACTGATTTGCGGTAATAGCATAGTGGCATTCTCTTAGGTCTTTATAAAATGGAACTAACCTCTTGCGAAACGTTTCAAAATGCCTTGATCTGTGTTTGATTCAAGCGTTTGTAACGTTTCCGCATGTCACTAGCGCTATTATCCAAAAGATCTCGAAAGAACTGGTCCAAAAATTATCAACTCTGGAATGCCACATACATATGATGCATGATCATTATTGTTAAGGTCTAAAATCATCATCATCAGCCTGCGTTAGTTCACTGCTGGAAAAATGCATTCCTTCTCCATTAGAATGATTTGGACCGTATCCCATCACGCTGGACCAATGTGGGTTGGTGGGTGGACCAACTTTTTACATGCCCATCCGTCGCAGATCATCTTACTTTTCAGACAAATGAGTGATCAGCCCAAATTGCCCGAACTAGCTAAGAAACAACAATGAAAATTTGTTAAGTCCACGCTGGATTCAAATCAACGACCTCCAGTTTCTAAAGCACACGCCCTTACCACGAGGCTACGGAGGCAGTCTAGCAGGTGTAATATACTTCAATCAAAATTAAATATTCTAGATTGTAATCACATTAGATATGATTAGATTATAAAGGTATAGAACTTCAAAGCAATTTAGAAGACGTTGCAAAAGCCATCTGGTCTATTAGATTATTGGATAATCTTATAATTTCAATTAAATATAATAGTTCTTGTTTAAGTCTTTAAGATATAATGTAACTTCTTTTAAAAGTTTCTTCTTCTATCACACGATGGCTTTTAGACAGACCTGGCAATGCTGCAGCGGCGAGTAAGTCGAATGCCTTTTTCCTGCTGGCCTTGTCTCCAGGCGGCTCCAAGTCTAATGATCCATTTCTGGTTAACAGACCTAGAGTAAGAGACAAGATGATGTGGAAAGGTTGGCGAAATAAGCAATTTAAAAATGTAAAGATTTTGTTAGTAAAAACTTGTCAATGAAAAAACATTGCAATTGTTATTTCCTTGACAAGTTTTTACCGGTAACTTAAGGGACAATTTTACAATAATGTCAGGTTCATATTTCATGTCAAAATTGATTTCGATATAAAATATGAACCTGAAAATAAAAACCCTTATTCGACTAAACTGACACATAAAATGATTATACTTGATGTCACCTTTGCCAATAAAATTACGTAATGACAATTGTAGTGACTTTAGCGAGGATGACCACCACTTGCTCCTTTCTCTCTCCTCTCTCTCTCACAATCTCCCTCTCCCTCCCTCTTCACCCGCTTCCTCTCTCTCTCTAGAGACATTTCTGATAACGAACCCGTTCTGAAGGCGGTCTTGCTTCGGAATAGCTCGGGCGAGCTTCTGCTTTTCTCGGCCCCTAGTAGTGGGCACCGCGGCCGTGGGACTGCCAGTTGCTCGAAGACATCCCTCAGCTCCGGCCGCATTACTAAACTGAAACGGATCGATCGGTGACCATCGTGGAATAGGGGACGAGTGTAAATCTTTAGAAAATACTAGAGAGGTTCCAAACAATTTTTAATTTGCAGTCTATATTTTAATACGTTAACTGCGATGACTGTAAGTCTCTTTGGTCTAGTGAAAGGGTGACAAACCTTTTACGACCTGTTTTTTTGAGATATTTACTGAGAACATTAATTCTATTTCTTGTTACATAATTTAACCTTGTCTTATACTATTTCCTCTCCTTATTTTATTAAGTTTATTATTAATGTTTAATAAATTTCATGCGTACCAAACGATCGCTTCCCTGAACTAAAAACATTTTGCGTAGCGTTGCATATTTAGGGAAACAGTGCAATACATAGCACAGAAACTAGTGTCTTAACTAAAACATTGCTAATAGCATATTGACATGCCACTTCATCTATAAATACGGTCAATGTATTACGCTGCTTTGTCGCTACGACATACGTGGTAACCTCAATTCTATTCCTTTTAGGCTCTAGTACAGACACATATAAGCAAAACAGTTTATTTATACATTCACACTACTCACATCCTCGTAGCTGCCTCACCTGAAACTCCTGAACAGAGCCACAAAGTCCATAAAGTCCAGCTGCGTGTCATAGCTGACGGAGCCTGTTCGTAGATTCTTCAGGTTCTCCCAAAACCGCTCGCTAGTGTCCAATCTACGCAGACTGTGGACAGCAGAAAAGGTACAATCAATGCATTTATTATAGGAGAGAGATCATTGTCATAATAATAATATCCTCAGAACCAATAACGCAAATCTCTATTAAGAAGTGTAACCCTTGTCATCCAATCCATGAAGACGATCATACATAAGACATTATCTATATATATAAAAGAGCTTCCCACTATATATTGACTCATCACGATATCTCTGTAACCATAAGGAGTAGCACGTAAAATTTGTTAGGAATATTCCTTCCGCCGAGTAGAGATCAGTTAAGAACTGAGTTAACGAAATTCCACCCACAAGGGGGTTGGGGGGTTGCTTGTTCAATATAATAAATATCTTTATTCAATAAGTATGTGACATTGGCTCATTATCAAAATACTGTCAAAACCGCCAACGGTGTTACCGGTTCGGTTTAATATAATAATTATTATAATGTCCATCAAGATGATTTAAAATACGGCGGCATATTTATATTAAACATCAGCGAAATGCTCTAGAAGTTAGACTGGCTCTTCTTTACTCGTAGTCCGATCGGACGGATAGCCTACACGACCAGAAAGATTAGAAGGAGTACAGACTTTTTACATGCCCATTCGACGCATGGATCATAGTTAGAGGCAATCAAAAACAACAATAAAAAATGTTTATGTCCCATTGTGTCCCTTTGGATTCGACCTCAAGACCGCCGGTTTCTAAAGCGCAAGCCTAAATTACTAGGCCTATCAAAGTTAATTGTAGAACATATGCCTTTCCCATAAGCCGTCGTACAACGGAGCGTCCTACCAAACGTCCTAGTACAAAGTTAAATTGGAAAAGAATTAACGTAGAGAAATAATAATAGGGAAAAATACATACTTAAGATTTTTACTATGAATGTCTTATATTTTAGTTTATAGATGTAAATTTAATTTATTGAAAGTTATCATTTTAATTTCTTTTAAGTATATCTTTTATAGTTTGCCCAAATAAGACACGGAATAAACACAATAAAAAATTAGGCAATTTTGTAAATTAAAACGTTCTTTAATACTTAATAAGTATTATTATAAATAAAATTGAAAAAATATAAATCGATAACAAGCTAAAATAGACGAATATAAATTTGAAATACTTTTTACAGAATATCTAAAATATTATTAGATATATGCGACATCGGTATAACATGATGTAAATAAATAAAGTAAACAGAGTTATACACTATTCGCATCTGTCTCAAGGTCAGCATAAGACCTTTAAAGTTAAGGGTAATAGCTAATTTACTGGCCAGGACCTTTATATATTTATAGGTCATTCTCTGAAGGTCATTTTCCGAAGGTCAATCTATGAAGGTCAATCTCTTAAGGTCATTCTTAGAAGGTTACTGGGTAATAGGGTCAAGGTCACGAGACCTTTATCCGCTCACCTACTCCTGTTGGAGGAGCCGCCCATTATACTGGTAGCCGCCGCGGTTAGGCTGCTATGTCTTGGAGGGCAGTGCTGGTGAGGTCCCGTGCTTGAGGAATAGGAGCTGAAATAATGACAAATGTTTAATTTATTTATTAATAGCAAATTAAACACCAAATTTAGAAAAACTATGAGAAAAAAATCAAAAACAATAGACTCAAACCGCTTTAAACATGCGATTATCGCCAACTTGTCTATGTAACTTAAAATTTGGTAATTAATTGTATGTCTGTTCTCATATCTATACATCTATATTGATAAATGAAATTGGAGTAATTACTAATAATATTAAAATAAACGTTATAAATGATTAATTATCTTGTGATATATCATTATCATCTTCATTAGCAGCGTTTATCCGTCCACATATCCCTTTTTTTCCAATGAACGTCGAGACGGCCGATCCCTTGCTACTCGCTGCCAAATTGAACCGACTACTGCTTACATATACACATTTGCTTGCGATATATCACCCGAACATATAACAAAAAAGAAATTGTCTATCTGTATGTTTATTCTGGCAAATCTCTGAAATAACTGTTACCATTTTGACAGGAGTTTCGCACGAAGATAGCTGAATTGCCTGAGCGAAGCTTTTTTTTTAATCAAGATGATGATGACGAGGCTTTTTTTCATAAAATAAAAATAATTTTATCATTTTACCACGAATATAAAGTCGCGGGTGACTGCTGATTTGACATAAAATAATCAATAACAAAAAAATAGTTTTACGACTTGTGTCAAACGAGAAAGCTTACGGGAGTAAAGTTAAGTAAATGTCAGAAGTTCAGTCTGAACGGCGTTAGAACGACGAACGTTTTCATTGGTTGAACATCGTTAAAAAATGGAGGTGATCAACAAATAAGACTGCGTTTATTTTTGACGCCATTAACTTTTAAAACAAGCTCTGTTAATATAACCTACAGGTCTCATGTAGCTTGAGTAACAGGTTATAAAGATAACAGAAACTGATCGTTGCTAACAAAATAATGTTTTCAAATAAGTACACTTATTACTGGAAAAGAAGGTTAGATTTTATATAAACTTTTTTTAGGGAATAACATTGTACTTTTTAGTAATATCGTTATATTTCTTTAAAAAATTATAGAACTTTTATGACATGTACTTTTTTATATTTATTGTCACGTTGGTGGTAATTTGTTTGTTACATACTCTGGTGATTAAAAGATTCATTATATTTACTTTCTTCGTTTGTGTCAAACAAAGCAAACTGATACGAAAAAGTTTTGTAAATAACTAATGATGTAATAAATAGTTAAGGATTGTAAAGAATGAACAAGCATGCATAGATCGTATTCAGATGTATTAAATCAGATTTTAAATGCTAATTTTTTGGAAAATTATTGACTTTGCGCCTAGTTTAGGACGTTTTCAATGGCCGAAGTTTCTTAAACTTTAACTTTAACTATAATGGTGGAAATATGAGAATACCTGTGTCTTGGCGATCCGTGAATGACGTCATCGTCCCCCCTTAGACCAGCGTATGATGAACTGTAACTCCTCGGGGAGCTCTTCAATTCCGATGTGGATTTGTTTTTCTGCGAACAATATTGCGTTATATCTCAGAAGTTGTTTTAATTCGCACGCATTGACGTGACAAAGTCTTATAAATAGGTTCAAGATGGGAAGGCACTCTCGAAAACGGTGTCACAGCATCGCTCACGTAACGCATAAGCAACCATAAGAGAAAGTGAGAGACACGCGTCTCTTTAACTCGCAGTTGACCTTAATGAAAGGGAGACGGAGAGAAAAAGAAAGAGGGTTGATCCTACCTACTATACGAACGAATATTCACATTACAATCATTCTAGTACTAAAAGACTTAACTTTCGGGGTAACCAATTTTTTCTATAAGTTATCATGTGGTTGGCTTCCAATCTACACAACCCTATTTAAATTAAGGTATTTAGACAGAACGACTGGCATCTGACCTCTTAATACAATGAACTGTATTCGACGTAAGATTTACTAGTCAGTAAATTTTAAAACACTGACGGTCTATACCGGCTGTCAAAGATGGTCTTGACAACAGAACCTTTTATTATATCTATTAATTATTTTTATAACGTTATTACGTATAAGTTATTATAGGGTCCGCTACTAATCCATCCTGATTTACCTGAATAAGAGATTAGAGACAGAATTGGCGTACTCAAAGTCAAACCTATCATCATCATCATCATCATCAGCCTTTGATAGTCCACTGGACATAGGCGTCCCTAATACACCCCTATCCATAAGGGGTTTTGGACCGTATCCCACCACGCTGGTCCAATGCGGGTTGGTGGGTGGACCGCCTTTTTACATGCCCATCCGACGCATGGATCATCTTACTTTTCAGACAATTGGGTGATCGGCCCAAACTGTCCTAACCAACTAGGAAACAACAACGAAAATTTGTTGAGTCCCTGCAGGATTCGAACCCACGACCTCCGGTTTCTAAAGCAAACGCCAATACCACTAGGCTACGGAGGCAGTTAAATCAAGATATAAATATATGAAAAAAAATCAGCCCTAATAGCGCCAGAGTTGAACACCTTAATATTGGTGGATTGGGGCCGATTTTCGTAAAAATCTCTAAATTGACTAAACTATAGGGAGAAAAGTCTAACTTCAACATATTGTTGGTTGTTGTTGTGTGTTTAATTTGAAATTTCATGTAATCTGGTGGGTCGGACCAGCATGGTGGTATACGGTCCAAAAACCCCCTAATGGAGAAGGCGTGCATAAGAGGGCCCCTATGTCCAGCTGTGGACTAACAAAGGCTAATGATGATAATGATGATTCATCTAAAAATGATTTAACGAAGTAATAAAAATTAAAAAAAGTATCACCTTGAATTTGATCCCGGAACTCCTCAAGGAATCATTATGGGGTTCAGTGTAGGCGCCGCGTACTGGTGTGGAGTGGGACGATGCGCGCGGCCGACTCCCTTCCACCAAAAACCTGATGAAGAAGTCACCCTTTTTTATATTACCAGCAAAACAAACTATAAAAAATACTTTTAAATTATTAGATTAGGAGATACTTTCTGTATCTCCTGATCAGTTACAGGGATTGACATTATTAATAAATGTGACACTATCGCACGAAAATAAATGCTGAGATTTATTAGTAGCGACTGTGGAAGTATGTTTGAGCAGGAGCCAGAACATTTAATTTTTCAAATGTTGACCATAAAACAAATTTCGCACAATAATATGAAAGCGAACCATCCTTGTTATTACCAAAGCCAGAAAATGTTCATTAACGATACTGTACGTTCGTTAATTATATCTTATCTCGGAGCAGTAACTCGTTCTAGCTCTTTATGAAAAATCCATGTCTAAATTGTCTATGATAACCGATTTGTACAAGCCCACATGATGGTCCGGTATATATTTTTTGTCCAGAAAAATATGGCTTATTAGCACCGTAAATAAATGTAATCTAGAAGAAAAAAATGACGATGGTTGCAGCTCAGTCGACTGTCTTATACACTTCCTCGCCTCGTATGCTTTCTTTACAAGAACACAAAATGAAACATAAAAGTAAGGTCGTAATTTGCGTCCTCAATTCTTTGAATTATTATTTCTCTTGTTTACGCGAATACTACACATTATTGAATAAAAGGACTTTTTTACGGATTTTATCGCGTTTAGTTTACATTTTTAAATTCCCGACGTTTCGAACACTTTCCAGCGGCCGTGGTCACGAGGTAGACTGAGATGTCATGCGTCTTGTTGCCAGTGCTGGAGCGGGATTCCAGATCTTAATTGTAATTAAATATTTTTTAGTCTGTACTCAGACCTATGCAAAATGACCTTATTTTATTATTACAGCCGGCAGTGGTATTATGGTTGGGTTATAATTTTAATTTGTTAATTATGGTGTCCCAAGGTGATAAAACCAACTGCTTTAAGAACTTATGTCAAACCACCTGCTTTTACAAATGTAGATGGAAAATGTACTTGTAAAATAAACACGATAATATCCTTAAAAAAGTCCTTTTATTCTTTGAATTGTTATTAAATTTTAATTTAGTTAGAGTCCTTACCCGTATCGCATCAGAGACAACGGGCTCACAACAGCAGCCATCTTCGTAATAGAGTGCTGTATATTTGTTTTTGAGCCAGGCGAGACTTCTATCAGCCAGTCTGGTCTGCGTCATCAAAGCTCTGATCACGGCGTGAAGTCCGACCGCCCAAACCCTGCAAAGAAGGTTTCATCTATCATCATCATCAGCCTATGTTAGTCCACTGCTCGAAATAAGACGCCCCTAATACACCCTATCCATTAGGGGGTTTAGGACCGTATCCCGACACGCTGGTCCAATGCGGGTTGGTGGGAAGAAAGGTTTATTTTTCTTTTATTTTATAAGGTGACAAGAAGAGCAGGACTTAGATGCAGCGTATGATGCCGTAAGTCTACATGCCTTAAGAAAGGATGATACGTTTAGTTCATAACAATAATTACATTAGGTACGGTGTCCTTAAAATCGGAATGCTTTTTACTACATCGTTTGCAGCAGAAAAAGTCAACGGGGTAGCATTTCCCCAGTCAAACCGCCTTCAAAATTTTGCTATTTTTATGTTGGATTAAATGTAAACGGGTGTAATGGCCAACAGTACTGGTGCTAAAAGCACAGACGTTTTTAATGGAAATTTACGTAGCTTTCAAGAGCAAACCAAATGAGTTTGACATTAGATTTCCTGACGTAAGTTATCTCTCTACACTGGCTAAAGTATAATGGACCAATAATTGTTAGATCCCTTTTATGTTTACTAACTAACGATTAATATAACTTTAGTAATTAGGTACTAAAACAGTTTGTTAGCTCTTTTTAATACATTATCATACATACCTCATATAGTAACGAACTAATATAAAATAAAGAAAACTTGCACGATAAGAACTAGGTGAAGCAGATCTTTTGCTTAGGGTTGCTAATTTAAAGAAGAGTCTAAAGGTATCAAATTTAGTTCGATAAATAACTAATAGACTTAGATCCAACATTTCCCTACTTACGTATGTTACAAGAGGAATGTCTAGAAATTATAAAAGCCTACTTCATCAGCCCGTGATAGTCCACTGCTGGACATAGGCCTCCCCTAATAAACCCACTAGGGGGTTTTGGACCGTATCCCACCACGCTGTTTCAATGCAGGTTGGTGGGTGGACCGACTGTTTAAATTCCCATCCGACGTATGGATCATTTTACTTTTCAGCCAAATGGGTGATCGGCCCAAATCGCGCTAACCAACTAGAAAACAACAATGAAAATTTGTTGAATCCCTGCAGGATTTGAACCCAAGACCTCCAGTTGCCTCCTTAGCATAGTGGTATAGACGTGTGCTCCAAAGCAGTCAGTAGGCAGTCGAAAAAAGCCTACAACTGATAGAAATCGTAAACAATAAGCAACAATAATTACTTGCCTGTAAGAATATGGCGGCAGGAGGAAATGTACAGTCCTATTATCGCTCAACGTCCTCCCATAGACCAGGGATATCACATTAGAACCGCCGTGGACGCAGGCTTCCAGACCGTGGCGTTTTGCACAGGAATTCAGTTCAGCGAGGTCCCTCTGGTCTAGCAGTTTCCCTCCCAAACGGAGATCTTTCACGCATTGCAAGTCGATAAACCTGTAACATTACGATAGTTTATCAATTTCATAAATGATATTAAATGGATAATTGGAAAAAGAAAACGGTTAATAAAATGAAAATTTAAAAAATCTATGATATTAATCGCGTATTCTGATTTCTTTAGACACTTGGCTTCATTTATTTATGTGAATTTGTCAATCTGCTGACTCAGTGCGCCCTGACTCGCCTAGTCTGCCTTCATAACGTAGATATCTTTCAGGATTTTATATATTTGTGATAGGTTAAATATAATGTAAAATGTTTATAACGTATTTATCGTTAAGAATTAAATATGTAATTTCTATCTCAATTTGGAAACTTAGCCAAAAGTGATATGATTGGCAAAAGTTTGTAAACTTTTCTGTGTTATTATGTTTAGTTGATGGTTCAAAAACGGTTTTAGCATTTCTTATATTATCTTTTTCATTACAACACGGCCTTTAGGATTCCGCATTCGGAGCGTAGTGGAACATCTGTACTTCCGTGAAAGATAAAAACTTTGAATATCTTCATATATGCTACAAGCAATTACCCGTGACTTCGTCCGCGTGGTAATGGAAAAAAAAGTTTTTTCTGCTTAAAAGTATTAGCCTAGGTTACTCTTAGTTGCACAGATATCCTAAATATCAGTCCCAGTCAAAATCAGTCTAGCCATTCCAGATATTATTTGTAACAAACAGTCTCACCGACAGTGTCACAGCGAAAAAATTTAAATCAAAGTTGTGTTGTTTATAATAACGTAATCATTCAAAAACGTTTATTTTAACAAACTTTATTTATTTGTATACATTAATACTGACCCCTCGTCCCCCACGATGCCTGCTTCGTTTTCGTGTGCGAAGTGTGCTGTATATTTTATAGGTATCACTTCTTCAGGATTGTAAGACAGGTTGATTTCAGGCTGCTGAACATTCTCTGATAGGTTTTCACCTGAAATAAGTATTAAAAGATTCATCATGATCATCATCATCATCAGCCTGTGATAGTCCACTGCTGGACATAGGCCTCCCCTAATACACCTCCACCAGTAAAAGGTTTTGGATCGTATCACACCACGCTGGTCCAATGCGGGTGTGGACTGACTTTTGCATGCCCATCCGACGCATTGGATCGTCTTACTTTTCAGACAATGGGTGATCGGCCCAATTGCCCTAATCAACTTGGAAACAACAATGAAAATTTGTTGAGTCCCCGCAGGAACCCACGACCTCCGGTTTCTAAAGCACATGCCCATACCACTAGGCTACGGAGGCAGTTATTAATCAAGACAATTGAAAGATGAACAAAAAGAAATAAACTGTAGCGTGTTTATTCGAGGTAAATATGACTTGTCTTGGGACTTAAGAAGTCAAATGTTCATGTCGAACTCAAATTTTAGTAAATTCAGGAACTTAAGCGGAAAAAAGAACGAAAAATAGATCTTAATTTTTTTAAAGCAAATAAATTTTTCATAATTTTTTTTGTATAAAATCTTAAATTAATTTTGATGTGGTAAAAGAGGCATATCTCGTCTATTAAATACATACATTAAATAAACATTTTTGGAAATTCTTTGGGCTGGTTTTGTCGATTTATATTTTATTTATTTATTTATATTATGTTTTATTTATATATTATAAAACGCTATGCCATTGGACATGTTTAAGTATTGCTTTAAGCCCATTTTTGAATTTTATGTAAAGAGTGAAATTTTCCTGTGATAATTATAGTAAGTAAAACGAAAAACATTATTAAAGATGGCGATAATATTTAAGTTTATTGCAATGCCATCTATTAAAAGACTACAGTACAATTTCTTATTTTCTGTTTTAAAATATTTCTCTCTAAGCTTGCTCGTCATTTTCTAATCGCAACATTGTTAGGTTAACCTGTTTCACCGTTGCAATAACCGATGGCGCTAAACTAAATGACTGAGAGAATTTAAATCATTCATTTTATTTACAGTTTAAATTTGACTGATCTACAATAAGAAAGAAATATTTGTCAGATGGTGAGTAATAATATTACTTATAAAGATACATTACAGTAATGGTACACATTATATTGCAGTAAAAATAAATGTGAATTCAATTTGTAGTCAGCTTAATAAGCGAGATAATTTTAGACTTTGTGTAATTACCGTTATTGACCTTATCAGGCTAGCGCATAATATGAGTACCTATAAAAATTATAAAACATAACACCGTTTGAAGTAATTTAAATAACTATCAAGCGGAAGCGAGAGAAGAAGCTTTTAGTTGTGTTAAAATGTCTACTTGTATACCAGGAACATTGTTCAACAATATTAAACAATATTTAAATTGAATACCTTAGAATATATAAAAACAAAGTCTAATGTAGAACTCTAATACCGCCAAAGTGCAAAGCGTCTCTGATTGGCTTCCCTTGTCATACATCAATCGTCGCCTGATATCTGACCAATAGAAGGGCTATGCTAGTCCAGCCAGCCAGCCAACTAGCTCTGGTATAGGAATTGTATTACCGTGCTGTGACTGCGGCTTTTGGACTGTCCTGCACCAGGTAAGAAGAGCGCAAGCTCTCTCCAGCCTCAGCTGAGCGAAGGTCCCACCCCATTCCGTTTCTCCAACAACGCACGCTGTGCCATGATGCATTATCTGTAGAGGTCAAATATTACAATTTCAGGTTGCCTGCAAAGTTGGTTTACTGACGATAGTTGAACGTGACAACGCTATAAGAAAATACTGATGAAACGGTTTGATTTTTCATAAGAAAATTTAAATTTTAATCGTTTGAAAGAAAAGGGGGTACATGGAAATCATAATTGCATTGATCAAGTTATATCGCTCACTCAAGTAGGAGAGAGACAGATGTCGAACGCTGCAGCGCTCTCGCTTGCACTTCAAGCCTTGAATGGAACGCCTCAGAGCGAGGTAACGCCGCATTAGTCACGTTTTTTCGTGCGTGCTGCCGGCTCCATCGAATTATTAGACGTTGTTACGTCAAAAAAGGATTAACAATACTTTTAACTAGCAGTCCGTCAACGGCTATGCCGGTTGTTTTTTTAGATTTTTTTGTCGCTATGGGTAACATTGCACAATGCCACGTTTTCCTCGAGTCCGGTATAGTTTAGTAATCCCAAACTGCGGCGCTATTTAGGAAGTTTTTGCGTTAATGAACCTATTGCAACACTAACCTGTCTATCCATTCGTCATTATGGGTGACATTGTACAATGCCGACAATTGCTTGAATTAAGTACAACTTTGTATCTCCAAACTACAGTGCTATACAGGATGGTCTTGCGTTAAACCTACCTGCAACACATGCCTGTCCATCCGCTCGCCGCTCTGCGGTGCCAGAGGGAACATGGTCACTCCATGGTCATGAGGCAGGGGCTGAACTGGGCAGTAACCACTCCCCTCCAGCTCGTACAATGCCTCGTTTTCGAAGTCCCCACCCGCTGTCCTTTGTGTCGGCGCGAACACTGGATCCTCGCATAAGGTGATAGCTGTTCTGAAAGTAGACGGGGTTTGATATAGAAATGATGGTGTAATGACGTTTTTTTATAATCGGCAACATTAAAGCGAGCAGGATGAGCACCTGATGGTTAATGTAAATGTAGAAAAAATAAAGTGTAAGAGGCCGAAGAGTAAAGACGCTCATAAAGTTGTTTGACAATTTTCCCCCTGTCTCCAGACGTTTGTGAAATCAAAACCTGTAAGTGAGTCCAATTTGTTTTAAGTCGTATCTGTTCGGCGTGTATTAATGGCTACTAAAAATCGCGATTAGGACGGTCTGTTCATTTCGAACTAAAACGTTTTAGAGAAGGTTCCATTTTACAAGAGACCGTCTGGGTAAGTGCCTATTTTTGACGCGAATAAGCAGCGTAAACAGTTCCAGTTTAAGTATCTATAAAAGAGTAAATACTAGATTAACGAGACAAAACATCGCATGACACAGGGCCTAGCATTGCTTTTCTTTGGGCAAGGCAGTTATCATTTACCTCCAGGTGGACGACATGTTCATCTCATTACTAAGATAAAAAACACTTTATTAATAGCCAGATTATCCGTAAAATTTGCGCCATGGCGTTTGATATTTTTACATAGTTTTTTTCAATTTAGATTTGCAAGGTACTTTAAATGGATATTCAGTTGTTTCAGATATTTTATTATTATATTTATACTGCCTAGGTAACCTACTGGTAAGGGCTCAAATCCTGCGGAGACTCAACAAATTTTCATTGTTGTTTCTTAGCTGGTAAGAGCAATTTAAGCCGATCACCTGTCTGAAAAGTAAGATGATCCATGCGTCGGATGGGCCTGTAAAAAGTCGGTCCTCCCACCAACCCGCATTGGACCAGCGTGGTGGTATACGGTCTAGAAGCCCCCTAATGGAGTAGGCGTGCAGTAGAGGAAGCCTATGTCCCGCAGTGGACTAACATAGTGTGATGATGATCGGATGTGATAAAAATTAACCGATAAGCGTCGCGTGTCAGTGATTTAGATCTCAACAACAATTCGGTAATAAAGATAGAACGTAAACGCGCGACATCACTCTTTTGCCATTGGGCTACTAAACCAAGTCTATATTGGAGAAACCATGAATTGCACAGTGGTACAGATGAAAACTATTTCATACTAGATGTTGCTTGCCCTTGGTAAGATAAAAAGAAATATAATTTTATTCTATAAAAGACTCAGACACATCCTAAATTGCTTCCAGCTTTCTTCCAGTAAAACTCCTGTCAAAATCAGATCGGTCATTCCAGAGATTTGCAACAACAAACAGACATAGGTAGACAAAAATTAAAAAAAAAAATGTTGCTTTGATTCATCTACCGGTTGTTTATTATGACGTAATTATTCAAAAAGGTTATTTAAATATTAGAAATGGACACTCTAATTTAATTATTAGTAAACATGAGATTGTTCTTAACACATGACTTATGCTTACATACCAGCTTCGTGCGCGTAAATTTAACAAAATCCTAAATCAGTACATTATTACTTGAAAGGAAAACTTTTGTTGCCTCAAACTATTTACAAATTATAAAAGCAACAATATAAATTTCAATAGTTTGAAATGTAGTTTTAACAATACACTATATCTTCTATCTATATCTATATTCTATATATTATATATATTTTATATTATATATATAAAAATCAATCGCTGTTCGTTAGTCTCGCTAAAACTCGAGAACGGCTAAACCAATTTGAGCTAATTTAGGTCTTGAATCATTTCTGGAGATAAATATAAAGGTAATATATAAAGATAAATAAATATGAAAAATCTGGCTGTGCCGTTTAGAAATCGAACTGAAACTTAATTCAAACTAACTACAATTAGCCGATTTAGTGAGGTTGTTAAGTATCTATCAGATTACTTTATATAGATTAATAAACCTTTATAAATGTTTAGATCTTTTACTTATCGACTATGGTAGTACGAAGTCTTCCGGGTCAACTAGTATATATAAATATATATTATATTATATTTATATTTATATATATATATATATATATAAAATAATATATATTAAAGGTTTATATTATATATATAAAAATGAATTGCTGTTCATTGGTCTCGCTAAAACTCAAGAACGGCTCGACCAAATTGGCTAATTTTGGTCTTGAGTTATTTGTAGAAGTCCAGGAAAGGTTTAAAAGGTCCATAAATATAAAATGTTTGGATTTAAATTTTTA
The DNA here is from genome assembly GCA_029286875.1 of Lamproptera curius. NCBI lineage: Eukaryota > Metazoa > Arthropoda > Insecta > Lepidoptera > Papilionidae > Lamproptera > Lamproptera curius. Next base: position 490,248 of record JAGSMT010000099.1, read on the forward strand.
AATTGTTAACAATGAATAACTAATAACAATTTTTATATATTTCTAAGTATGAATTCGTTCTCAGAAGGCAAGAATAAATTTATAACTATCTTTAAATATATTTTTATATACAGCGATAAATTGGAAGTTTTGTCACAGTTTCCATTCTTCACCTAACCACGTTATTTGACATTTAATAGCCAACTAAGATTTCGATCCATCCTTTATGCAACGAAATCTGCCGGGTCAGCTAGTATGTTATAAATCGAAAGAAAATATTGATTTTGGAGAATCAAATTGTGTAAATTTCTTTTTTTTTACAACGTTTTAATTCGAACCAACCGTCGGCCCGTATCAGGATTTATGTTAACAATTAATCAAAGTTGAACTTTAGTAAGTTTAAACAAATAAGGCGCATTTAGAGGTAAGGATTTGGTTTTTTAAACGTTTGGAGATGATAGAAATTATTAAAGATCTATTAAGAACCAAATATTTACAATGATTGGAACGTAATACGGTAGACTTACACGAATTTAGGTGAATGGGCCAGTTATTTTGTGGGCTGTTTTTGGTCAATCTCGACCAAAGTCAAAGTCAAATATCTTTATTCAATATAAAAGCATTATACTTAATTGTCAAATAAACCACCACCAGTTCGGAAACAGAAGCCTGACCTGAGTAGAAGCATAACAGACTCAGCGGAACTATTTTATTTCCTTTTTTAATAAATTCTTTACAGAATTATAAAAAGTATAATATATTTTTCTTACATTGAAATAGCCTGGAGAGAACAATTCGTTACCATTGTGTGTTATCATTACTGTAGTCATTACAGCAATAATATGCTTTCACACACAAACGTTCCTTAATATTTTTCTTAAATTTATTAATAGACAAAAGCTAAACGGTTACATCATCAGCCTGTGATAGTCCACTGCTGGACATAGGCCTCCCCTAATACACCCCTGTCCATTAGGGGGGTTTTGGACCGTATCCCACCACGCTGGTCCAATGCGAGTTGGTGGGTGGACCGACTTTTTACATGCCCTTCCGACGCATGGATCATCTTACTTTTCAGACATTTGGGTGATCCAAATTGCCTAACCAACTAGGAAACAACAATGAAAAATTTGTTGTGCCCCGCAGGATTCGAACCCACGACCTCCGGTTTCTAAAGCACACGCTCTTACCACTAGTCTACGGAGGCAGTTACAGCTAAACGGTTACTGGGATTTGTTTGTAAAAGCATATACATAGCCCCTCTTTGATAACGCTGTTCTTTCTGACGATTCTTTTTATTTGTTCTCCTCAAATTTATTCTTTAAGTTGTACAAAAAAGCTACGTATTTATATATATATATATATACATTGAATTTTATAATGTAATAAAATATGTATATTTGGAACAAACTCTCTATGTTTTACCTATCCATATTTTGCAGAGATATATATTCTCCATACGTTTATATACATCAAGTACAAAACTAAGTTATAAAAGTAAATTCATGAATAACTTATAGCAGTTGTAAAGATAACTCGCAAGCAATTGACAAGGTAAGTAGTACCGCGGAGTCAATTTCTGCCATTCAGCAGTAGTGTGAAAGTTTCATTTTATGTAGAAACCGTAGCTTGCGTTGACTTGCGTGTTGTAGGCTTTATTTCATACCTTTTGTACCTTACGAGCCATAAAAGAAGAATCACTCGTTCCATAAAATACTTGTATATTCTTTTAGATGTAATAAATATTCCCAAGTCAGCCAGCGTCAGCCAGACCAACTACTCGAGGACAAACTCTATATTATTTACACTCCCTCTTCGTTCATGCTAAAAAGTATCAAAGTCCGATGAGACAGAATACCGACACGATCAAGGAAAGGCGCTAGATAAACTTCTTTTTCTGAGGTGCGCGAAGGATTCGAACCCGCGACCTCCGGTTTCTTAAGCGCTGGCCCATACCACTAGGCTACGGAGGCAGTTTAGATTAAATATGGGGGTAACAAAGACAGCTGAGATTGCAGTTCACCTTAGGTACTCGCCAAAGACCGGCTGCGTTGTCCTCGATAGCGTGTACCGGTGCTGGTGAAAGCTGGCTATGTGGTCCATCACCGCCTGAGTCCTGTACACCTTCTCCAGGTTCACCAGACCCTCGGGGCCGACCCTCCTCCACGCCGGCCCTTGGTCCCCCTCCTCCTCGAATGACGCTATATACTGTTCGACACAGAGTTAAATTGTAAATATCTCAAAGCGATTATCCTCAGAAAATAAATGACTACGAAAGTATTTGTAATGTGTAAAAAATGCTTTTGTTTGTCTATACAAATGTGTTTCATGAGAAAAAAAATAATATAGCTTGGCTGGTAGAATAAAACACAGTCTACAAATAATAAAAATTCTAAGGTTTCGATATATTTTCGTGTGTCAAACAACAATTTAATTTAAAGAAAAAGAAAGGATTGAAGGTATGTCTAATGTAATAAAATTGTCGGCAAACCACTTTCAGAGTATAGTAGCAACCTTTACGTGCAAGATTCGACTTGGAACGCGGTTGTGATGTATGTACCGGGTGTGCGTTTTGCTGTGCTCGTAAGCAAGGGCCAACTTCAGGTGAGTTTATGCTGATATTCCTACTATTTGTATAGTGTGTAAGGTTAGATGACGGGACCCCTGTTGGTCCGGAGTCTCGTGCCCCTTCCTGGGAAGGATTAGGAGGAGGTTACGCGTTCTACGCTTGCAGCAAGAAGCACTTGGATCGGCTATGTCGTTGCCGTTTACCAGCAGAGAGTTATCGATATCTTTACAGTTAACTTATTTACAGCGGCGGACTAAGTCCGTCAGAGGCCCAGGCGCAAAGCTGAATGAGGCCCCAAGCTTTAAGCAATATGTGTTTCTACAAGCTTTTTAATTTAGTTCACATTTGTATGTATAAGTATTTATGATTATTTCGTTAAAATCTGGCAAGTTAAATTTAAATTCGGCTTAAATTATTTAAGCTTAATAAACATAGGTATGTACCTACAATTATCACACCCCCAACCATTAGGGGGTTTTTGAACCGCACCCCACCACGCTGGTCCAATGGGTGGACCGACTTTTTACATGCCCATCCGACGCATGGGTCATCTTACTTTTCAGACAATTGGGTGATCAGCCCAAATTGCCCTGACCAACTAGAAAACAATAATGAAAATTTGTTGAGTCCCCTTAGAATTCGAACTCACGACCTCCGGTTTCTAAAGCACACGCCCATACCACTAGGCTACGGAGGTAGTCGGACCTACAATATGGACTGAATATGGTTGAGGAAAATAAAATACAAATCGAACGACAAAAAAAGGTAAATCAAAGGTAGTTTTACTTTCAGTAGATATGAAGTTAATTATTATATGTGTTTTCGTGCCTCCAATTTACAGAACTCTTAAGTAACTTCTGTGAAATCAATTTCTTTTGAAATTTTTCTTTCAATCAAAAAGTACGGCCATATTAACCAGTCGCTCATGACCCATTGTAGATCGAACATAATTTTTAAGTAGTTTAGGTTTCGATAAACTTCTCTCCGCATGATGCAACCGAGATGGAAATGGTCAAGAAGTATTGAAGTGTAAGCAATGTACAGGGTAATGATTCACTGAAATCCCATTTTATTATAAGTTTTAGGATTTCTTGGGTTGTCTATTTGGCAGCAACACCCATAGTCGTATCGGTGGCTTTTACATGTCTGCGGTACCTTTTAATTTCTTCAATTTTTCAAAACTTGCTCGTTATCAAATTCACTATAAAGATTTAATAAATTTTTAACTGCTACAGCTAGAGCGTCATCTGATGCTTCTAGCATAAACTTTGATTCAATAATTTGGAAAATATTATTGATTTGCTTCATGGCCTCGTATCGTGTCGACAATTCTGGTATAAATCGATCTATGCATTCAAACATTGACCGTCTTATTTCTTTTTGAATCGTTAATTCAACACCATGAGCTAATTCACCCGGCTTCGTTCTTTTTACCTTCCCTCTTCCTTTGTACTCTATGTCGATGTCCATATCATTGCATTTTTAGTGCCAAAAGTTACAGCATTATCTTCGTGTTTCGTTCGGTCACTAAATACTCATTCAAGGCTTTTAGTTTAACGAGTCCTATATCAAGAGTCATTATGGGAGACTGCAAATATTAGTGAACTAAATTTACTTCCTCCAGTATATAAAGCCAAAATTGTATATAGGTTATAAAGGTAAAATCACAAACAGCCGGCAGAAGCAAGCTTGCACTTGATATTGTATCTAGATTTGCCTTTGGTGGATCTTGAAAATGTTCCAAACTACTTATAATTTTCTCTATGTTTTCTTTTATGACTTTTACTAACTCGCAATGAGCCCTCCAGCAAGTATCAGATAAACGTTTTAAATTTATTCCAGTCTTCTCTTTCAGTAATTGCCATCTCCGTGTATATGATGAAAAAACGACTACAATTTCTCTACTGTTCCAAAACACGTGACGCTGGAAGGAACGCATGCAAACGCATGAACTCCACAAAGATTCAAGGAATGATTAGAACAGGGACTGAATAGTGCTTTTGGATTTATTTCTCGGATTTTTGTTGCACCCCTCCATGGACACCGGAAATTGACGCGACATTGTCGTAACCTTGAGCCCTGCACATCGCAATATCTAGTCCATCTTTTTTCAGCTGTTGCTGAATGTCTTTTAACATATCCTCAGCAGTTTTTCCAGATATCAAAAAAAACCTAAGAAAGATTCTCGTACTGCCACAATGTCATTTTCTATATGAACGTCAATGTCATTTTCTAATTTACCGGTGGTAGGTCCCCTTGATACGGGACACCGTCTGGGTGGGTGGTCCACCACGGTGCCTATTTCAGCCGCGAAGCAGTAGTGTTAAAACACTGCTGTGTTCAGGTTTGAAGGGCACCGTAGCCAGCGTATTTACTGGGTAAACGGACTTAACACCCTATGTCTCGTGGCAGCGCGTTGGTTACCACTGGTATTGCCCGATGTCTATGGGCGTCGGTGACCACTTTACATCAGGTGGCCCGACTGCTCGTCTGCCTGCATATGCCATAAAAAAAAGAACGAATCTAATGATTTGACTCATTTGGTCTGTTTTACTTTCGTTACGAGTGCTGTCAAAAATTATTCCGAAGATATTAAGAAGGCTAAATAGCCTTCTTAATATTCTGCAATAATTTTTTGCCTTACATGCCAAACATAGAAGAAATTAATTTTGTATGACCTTTTGACAAATAAGATGGTACTCTCTTTGACCCACCAGCGGCCTCTTCTGGTTTAAGCAGTATCTCTTTCAGCACCGGATCATGTTTCGCTAATTCATTCGAATTGCGAAATCAATCGAGTTCAAAATTCCATTTTCTATCTGTTATTTCTTTCACCTCACAAAGACCAAAGACAATTTATTAGTGTGATTATCAACCTCACATGCAAATAACCGGCAGCAGCAATATAATTTCTTTGTTGATTGTGAGTATAGCATCCATTTCCTTAATTAGTCTCGTTTAAGTCATTGAGTGTCGTTGTTTAACTTTGCAGTGGTTTTACCACTGCAAAGTTAAGCACTAACGATATGTCCTACCAAGTACTTTCACTGGTCTTTCCACAGATTCAAAAGGTCCATCCTTATTTTGACTATAATAATAATACTTCACTACCCTTCTCGATAATTGAAATTATCGAGAATTGTAATGTGCAGCATCATTGGATAAGAAAACCTCTAACCTTAGCGACATATTCTTCGGCTTCCTCAGTATTTTCTTTAATTTATTAGTTTTATCATTCTATGTTTCAGCATCAGTCATCGGATTTTTGTATTAACATCACATTTAATAGACTTTTCAACTCTGTTTGCTGTCTCAATATCAATGATTTGTTACATTGCATCCGATTCATCAGTTTGACTAATTTCTTTGTAACACAACCTTTCTTCTTATCAAAGTTTGAAAGGTGTTTTGATAAAGATCCAGCAAGTGTATGAGGCCAATGTATATTTTTCGACTTAAGTACTATGTAAGTGTAGGCGTACAAAAGTAAATTATTCACGCTTCCTTCATTCAGGGGAAGTATACAGACAGGAATCCCCCAGAGTATCTGACGCGTTCAGCATAAAAGTTTATTAGTACCACGTCAACACGGCTGTAGTGGGATAATCTTAATGAAATCATAAAGGTACTAAGCATATTTTTAAAGTATTATGAAAAACGCGAAAAACATTTGGCCCCAAGACCCGAGGCCCAGGGCGGCCCACTTCCGCCCCCTGTTAGTCCGCCACTGCTAGATGAACTCCCTTGTCTTTGCCTTAAGGTCTAGAACCCTGTGGCTCTCTCTGAGGACAGTGGTCGGCTCGGTCCACTCTCTTACCCCATTCTTCTCCCTCTCTCTTTAAAAGAGCTCCACTGTTCAAAAAATAAATGACTACGAAAGTATTTGTAATGTGTAAAAAATGCTTTTGTTTGCTTGGCTGGTAGAATAAAATACAGTCTACAAATAATAATAATTCTAAGGTTTCGATATGTTTTCGTGTGTCAAACAACAATTTAATTAACGTTGGCGTCTATCCTTAAGGACTGGCACTAAATAAGGTTTTTTTTAATCCCTGATACAGAAGAAGAAGAAGCAGAAATAGAAAGGATTGAAGGTATGTCTAATGTAATAAAATTGTCGGCAAACCACTTTCAGAGTATAGTAGCAACCTTTATGTGCAAGATTCGACTTGGAACGCGGTTGTGATGTATGTACCGGGTGTGCGTTTTGCTGTGCTCGTAAGCAAGGGTGAACTACAGGTGAGTTTATGCTGATATTCCTACTAGTATAGTGTGTAAGGTTATATTACGGGACCCTCGTTGGGTCCGGAGTCTCGGTGCCCCCTTCCTGGGAAGGATTAGAGAGGACGTTACGCGTTCTACGCTTGCAGCAAAAAGCACTTGGATCGGCTATGCACGTTGCCGATTACCAGCAGAGAGTTATTGTGTCTGATTAATTTATCGATATCTTTACAAGTTAACTTATTTAGATGAACTTACCACTTGTCTATTGCTTTCGTTAAGTCTAGAATCCCTGTGGCTCTCTCTAAGAGGACTAGTGGTCGTGCTCTGGTCCACTCTCTTACCGCTATCTCTTCTCCCACTCTCTCTCTTTAAAGAGCTTCTTGCACTGTATCAAAAATAAATGAGAGTGAAACGTTTGTGGCAAAGTAGTAAAAAATACGTCAATTTTAAAAACAGCGAGTGCAATTATTTCTTAATCAATTATGTACATTGTTATAATAAAGAGAAAAGATTTGTATTTTTGTGTGTATATTTGTGAATTATCTAGATATTTACTGGGCCAATTTAAAATATTCCTTCACAATAAGGAAAATTTATTCAACTTGGGTAACATAAAGTACCATCTACTCAAGGACAAAGCTACTTCAGAATTCCAAAAATATAATGGACATAGCCGTAGATGGACTGTTAGCACGTGACAAACCAAAAATGATATGCTTGTTGTTGAATGCATTTAATGCAATAAGATAAAATTCTGATACCAAAGTAAAATAAAGTATTAATAGATATTAGACAAAACTATTATAAGGATAAAAGCAAAAGATAAGTCTAGCTTTATAAAGTGCTGCATAGAAAAGATATTCCTATTTTTTCGAGGTCGGCTTCAACTAACTATATCTGACCGTCAAACATAAGAAAGAACGCAACTGAGGAATTAGAAGTTGGTGATCATTGAACGCTGCCTCCGTAGCCAAACTGACCTGTCTTCCTTCATCGAGTCACGTTTATATTCCTTTCTGTGGGTCGGCGTTGGAGTCGATGTGTTGGAATGGCTGCTGGTCAAGGATGGTGCTGCCGCCAGGATCTCCCTGTAAAGCACGATTTCAGTTAAAAGTTATAATAAAAACAGCAAACTAAAAATATTAACACAACCAAATCGATAGGAACAAGATTTAAACGACATTAATGCTATAAAATAGTTTAAACGCTGAATGGATAAAATTTTACGTCAGTTTTTTGTTTACGTAGGCAGACAAAGGGCCACCTGATGGAAAGTAATCACTAATGCCCGTGGACATCAGCACTATCAAGGGTATCAACCAAGCAACGCGCTGTCTACATGAGATATAGGATGTTATGTCTCGTTCACTCGGTAAGTATCTGGCCATAGTGGTAAGAACGTGTGCTTCGAAACTGGAGGTCGAGGGTTCGAATCCTGCGGGACTCAACAAATTTTCATTGTTTTTTCCTAGTTGGTTAGGGCAATTTGAGCCGATCGCCCAATTGTCTGAAAAGTAAGATGATTCATGCGTCGGATGGGCATGTAAAGCCGGTCCTGCGCCTTACTCTCTTCGGTCGTGTCGGTTATCCGTCCCATCGGGCTTTGAGAGTATAAAGGAACAGGCAGTGCGCCTGTGTTTGCCCGTACATTTGTGCACTATTATATCTCCAGCGTAGATAGATCGGCCGCCGTAGTAGTAATCGGCTGGAGACATTATTATTACGCCGGTCAATAATATCAAATAAGTTAATACTAACGATGGTGTTCTGTTAAAACCAATAAAAGCGGCATCGTAAGCAAAGTAAAATCGTAACTCAAATGTCACGTGTTGCGTATTTGAACCTTAAAGCGGTTCGCCGTGATTTTGTTTTCATAGACTGTCTGAGCCTCAAACAAACAAAACATCATCAGCCTGTAATAGTCCACTGCTGGGCATAGGCCATAGGTAGAAGGTAAGAGAGTAAGAGAGCGGCCTCCTGCAAAAGACTAAGACAGAGATGTCTGGAATGATATCTGGAAAGAAGGCAACTCACCATAGCTACGTTTCTCAGTCATGAGGTTACAACGAAAAAGAGGAGGATAAAACAACTACATAATATAAACTATATCCAAACAAAAATACTCAGCATAAAACAAAGTACAACGGAAATATTTCATTCCTTATCTCGGATGCAACGCGACATTTATTATTGGCCGATTCGCAGTTTGCGCGAAAATGCAACGGCAAAAAAACAAATACCGAGGCACAGACCGCACGCCGAGCGGCCATCAAATGTAACAGATTAAAAAATAACACGTCGCGAAGTCCCCGCATTTTTTATTGTGGTTAATTAATTTACTCTCGTGCTCGCCATTACACCCGCTTCTGTTTGTTATTTCGTAAAGTAATTGTAAACATGTCGCTATGTAAGGTAGGGGTTTATGTGAATAATATTCGATAATTTTGTTATATACAAGTCTCACCCGCGGTAGTTTTTGATAATAATCATAACACATTGTAAATTGATAAGCCCCAAAGATTTTTGAGGTTCGTTTCGGAATAGATCGCCGACGGCAAATATTTATCTACGCACATGATACTTTTTATTATATTTTGAATAAACCATTATTGAATAAAAGGACGTTTAACTGATTGTTTTTTATTAAAATTTTTAATTCTGACGTTTTGAACACTTTCCAGCGGCCATGGTCGCACAGATGTCATTAGTCTTGGCGCCAATAATAACCCGGGATTGCCAGAAAAAAGGAGAAATTTTACTATAACTAAAAAAATTTAGTTAATTTTGATGAACTTATTTATATTACAGCCCGCAGTGATATTATCGTTTAGTTTTAATATATCTATTAAAAGGGTTTTAAGCAGGAGGTAAAACCATGTTCTCGATTGAAGTTTGGATGTTTTCTTATCTCCATAACCTCACGGATCATCCTTGTCAGGATTGGTGTTCTTCAGGGAAGATTTTTGGTCGATCAAATCTGCTGTAATGGTTTTGGTGATATAATGTGATCACACACCACCGACTTGCTGACAATAATTGATTAGGTAATTGAATAGGGATATGGTCCGAAAACACCTAATGGGTAGGGGTGCATTAGGGGATGCCTATGTCCAGCAGTGGACTATCACAGGCTGATGATGATGATGATGATATTTTAATAATTCGTTTTTATAACAACAATCGTCCATCGCAAGCCAGTTCAACTCTGGGGATCATAAAAATCCCCTTTAAATAGCGCACAGGGGACGTATTGTCGGCTAATCTAAATAAAAAAACAGAACAAAACCCCGCCTTGTGACAATACCGTTTTAATTAAAGCGCCCGCACCGACTGGCGCATTGGACGATCATTGAATTTCTGCTGCACACAATGCGTCGGATATTTTCATTCAATACGCAAGTACCTCTCCAATGGCAGAGTTCGTGAAGAGTTGATGAAATTGAAATTTTCAGATTGTGAAACGCTAAATATTTTGGTATCGAAGCAATACTACGTGTTTATAGTAATGTATGTATGATAATACACGCATTAATATTAATATGGGATACGGTCCTAAACCCCCTAATGGATAAGGTTGTATCAGGGGAGGCCTAGGTCCAGCAGTAGACTAACACAGGCTGATAATGATGATGATGATAATATAGAGATGTACTGAACTGAGAGTGAGTGACTTTTGCCGGAAAATTAAGAGGAAAATCTCTTCTAACTATCTCTGTAATAACAATGGTATTTTATTATTTGTGGTTGTATTATGTGTTATTGATGGATTTTTCCTTTACAGACTTATCAATAATATTTCTTATTCACCTAAATTTCTTCGAAAATATCGATTTTCCTTTCATGTAAAACATTGGCTTAACGTACACAAAGCGTTACAGTTCAGTAATTAACTAATTCGAGCGTTAAACCAGGAACCTGTCGTCGAATTCGGGCGACGCTTGATTACTTTCCTTCGAAACGGACGTAAATTATGACAATGACGCCTTCGTTGTTACTATGACTTACCTGTTGTAATTTGTATTAAAAAAACTTTTAGCCTAATTTGTGACATGTTTTTTGATTACTATTTAGAATTACAGCCTCCGTAGCCTAGTGGTACGGAGTGCGTGGGCGTGTGCATTAGAAACCAGAGGTCGTGGGTTCGGATTCTGCGGGGACGCGTGCGCCTTCTCCATTAGGGGGTTTTAAATTTTTCGTTTCTAGTGTACCTTATTGCAATGAGAAGGAAACTGCTTTTGATGCCTGCAGGTATATGCTAATATTTCGTCTATCAGTCATCGTAACAACAATGAGTTGTTTAAGCCTTTCTAACATTAAAAACAAAAATAATTTTCTAACATTAGTTAGAGAATTTAATTATTTTAATGAATTAATATAGTGTTTACCTTTTAACCTAGGTAAGATGCAACTAATGAAGACAAAAAGTAAAGCAATCTGACTGGTGGACTGTTGCCAAGTAGGCCAATAGGCGATTTGTGATAACAGGTCACGTTGGCATGATTTCGTAACATAAATAGTTTAAAGCAAGCTTCAAACTTAAGCCTTCATTAAACACGATAAAGAAAGTCTAAATACTCCAAATATATGGCGGCAGAGGGCTTTAATAGAGCCAGGTAACATAAATATAATTTTAGATCTATTAACAGCGATTGTGATAGGAAAATTTACAGGTTGGTCAGTCTCTATGCCTATATTTACAGGTTACCGCCTCGCGGTATTGGCCCTTGCTTTATAAACCGGAGGTGGGTTCGAATCCAGCAGGGAAACAACTTTGCATTATGGTTGTTTTCTGGTTGGTTAGGACAATTTAGGCGGATCACTTCATTTTCTGAAAAGTAAGATGACCCATATACCGGATGGGCACGTAAAAAATTGGTCTCCTACCGCGTTGGGCCAGCGAGGTGTGAAACGGTCCAAAAATCCCCTAATGGACAACGCGTGCATTACGGGAGGCCTAAGTCCAGCAGTGGACTAGGATATCCTGATGATGATGATGATTCGGTCTCTACTGAAGTTTATAGTGGTTAACGATACTCTTTATTTATAGGTATACTGGAAACTGATCTTTAACACTTTAGATCGTAATAGATCTAGCTTTTATGGTTTAGGTGATCCGAAGCTTCCATATGAAGGCTTTTAATAGTTTATGTGATGTCAAGGTCGCGGAAGACTAAGTCTTTGAGTACCTAATGAAAGAGTAACCGCGTTGGATTGCAACTTTTGCCCAATGGTATAGGCTTTAGAAGCCGGTGATTGTAGGTTTGAACGCGGGGACTTTTCCTAGTTGGTTAGGACAGTGCAGGCTGATCACCAGATTTCCTGTAAAGTATATAAAAAGTCTTGCGCCTAAACTTTCTCTGTCTAATGTCGGTTATTCGTCCCGTCAGACTTTAAGAGTGGGGGAAGATGGAGATGGTAGGTGTGTATGCGGGGACACTAGTTCATTATAATATCTCCTGCGTAGTTAGCTGATTTCTAATATAGATCATAATTAAAAAGGGAAGATGATAAGCTGTAACATTATATAAAAGACACGCGGTAGTTCACGTCGCAATCGATACGTTTTGTCTCATTAACTCGGCAATAAAAGTGGTATTGTGTCCTTCTTAACAAAATACAGCAGAGTATACACACTATTGTTAAGAGGTAAAAAAAGTTACGACTGTAATACTTGATCAGCTTGCTCCTTGTGTGAAACCTAATGCTATAAAATACTGTATTTCTATACATCATTCAAATGAACTTGCAATAAATATAGGAACTATACATAACACTTATTTTATATACCTTACCCTGATAGATCTAATTCAGTTATAGATATGCGCCTTTTAATTTGAAATTAAACATGAATAACTAGTGCTCAATTAATTTTATGTTAGTAAAGACTTTTAAAATAGATTTTCCCGGGGTAAATAGTGGACTATGTTCCTACAAGGATAGTATAGCTTTTTAGGAGAGAAACAACATTTTAAAACGGTTCAGTACTTTTGGAGCCTGAATGAACAAACATATCTTTCCCCTTTATAATATACTAGCGACCCGCCCCGGCTCCGATCGGGTGCAATACTGATTTCTGTAAAATATTATGCATAAATTATAGATACAAACCTTCCTCCTTAATCACTCTATATGCTAAAAAAACCGCATCAAAATACTTTCACCAAAAAGTCAGCTCTATCACCTTCTGACCGTTTAGTGATCAGTCTACATTGTTCTTCTGGTAACTAACCTCAGCTCCCTCAAAAAGGCTCCAAAGAACGGCACCAAACGGCACTCGGGCATGGCCAGAGCTCTACCTAGAGCCCTTTCGTACTCAGCAGAGAGAAGTGCCGCCGACAGGAAGTCCAACGAAGGCAGAGGCTCGTCTGATATGCTGCACCAGAATGGCTTCAGCTTGTGAGACCTGAAAGTGGATTTACCATTAGTAATATAAATTACCACCCACCAACCCGCATTGGACCAGCATCGTGGGATACGGTCCAAAACCCCCTAATGATTAGAGGTGTATTAGGGGAGCCCTATGTCCAGCAGTGGACTATCACACGCTGATGATGAATATATATTAATAAATAAATATGTATTGTTTGTTTGACACATTAAAATAACCGTATTTAAATGATTACGTTGTGATATATAACAAAACCACCTTTTTTATTATAGCATGTCCGTCTCTCGGTCTGTCAATTTGTTCCGGCTAATCTCTGGAATGGATGTTCCAATTTTGATAGGACTTCCACTGATATATAGCTAATGTAACTGGAAGTAGCGTGGGCTACCTTTTTTTCGTAAAAAGTCTTACAGAATTTTCTATTAAATGATATATACTTGGTTGCCCGATATATTTAATTCATATCTATCTCCAGTCAAATTATCCTAAAAAAATCAATGGCAATAAGAGTTAATATACAATATTCTAATGGAATCCCTTAATGTATGACGTTATGATAGTATAATGCCTTTCGTTGATTTTCTTTGTTCCATAACCTATCTGAGACAAATACAGTAATATATTTTTAAAACATTCTTTGACTTACAATAATTTACAACATAACAATTATTCACAACTCAATACTTGAGTTTTCTTTGACGGACTTCTCAAAAGAGGGAAGTGTTCAATTCGGAGCTTTTCTATCTCTCGTTGCTCGTTGCCTAGTGCTCCGATTTGGTTCATTCTTTTTTAAAAATGATAGTTATTAGCTGCCGCTTGGTCCCATTGTTTAAAATAATTTTGTGATAAGTGGTTTTATAGATAAATAAAAAATAAAAAATTACGGAATCAAAAGTCACAACCTCGTGTGATTGAATTGCAAACGCTCTCACAATAAACATTTTGATGTAAACCTTATTAAAATCTTCTTCAATAAAAATAAATTTACTTAAAAAAAATCCTTCATTCTATGTACATAAAACGTGTAATACAAGTAATTTTCCTAAATAAATATCTTATGAGATATGAAGACCGGTGACAAAATCGCAAAGCAAGTTCGTACAGAGAGCACGTTGTTACCTGCTTATATTGCGAAAGAAATTATTATACACTATTTGAAGTCGGTCACACATTTTTGGTTAAATATTAGACGTATCAATTTACAGCTATTTTGTAAAGTGATAGCGTTTTTTTTTATTAAAAATGAGCAAAATAAGTCCTCAAAGATTACACTAACGACACAGTATCACTTCGTTAACTATTTGCTTAAGCAAACACAATATATTCGGCTTGGGAAGGGCGGTCATCACAGTTTATGGCCCATGAATAGGGTGTGATGTAATTGACCGTGTGACGTCATTAATCGGGTACTTCCCGCACTAATTACATTGTCCTATTTCGGTGTAATTAGCACTAGTTGAACGAATGTGATAGTGCGACTTTCTGTAGTATTGTTTTTCCTCGGTCGCTTCTGTAGTTAGAACTATAGAATAGTAATGTCTACTAATATTTAATCTATACAAATGAATAAAATTAGAGTGTCTGAAGAGTAAACATTTTTAAATAATTAAATTTTTTTTTAATTTATTTTTAATCTGTCTGTTTGTTATGTCTTAACTCTGGAATGGCTGGTCCGATTATGATGGGACTTTCACTGAAGGATAGCTGATGATACTGGGAGTAGTTTAAACATTTTTCCGAAATAAAAATATATTATTTATTTATTACCTTGCGGACCAAGTAGCGGTAGACAGTTGGTTTATCAATAAGATAGCGAACAGTAATTTTAACTGAACTGTACTAGAATTTAGAAATGGATTAATTTAATAGTCACACGAAAACCATTTTATTGAGTATTAAACTGATTTCAGATTTTTTTAAGTGGACAAATATGACAATACGGTGTGTCGGAATATAATAAAATTTACATCGACAACTTAACAAGTAAAATCTTTAGTTTTATACATATAAATGTTGTCAATACTTAATATACATATATATACAAAGGAACAAGTACAAAAAATTCATAACAAAATCAATGATTTAAATCAGACAAGTCTTACAGATATACTCTACAACCCGAGACATCTTTAGTGTTGAAAGTGTAAATATTTCTACAATGCTATATGATATAATTCTACAACGCTCAGATTATATCGGCAATCAAATATAACACTATACCATTACATTATCTTTTCAATAAGAACTCTATTGTTTTTAAGCTAACTTTCAAAAATTTTTTATGAACACTTTCTATGTATTAATTAAGTTTAAAAGTAGCAATTTGTATGTAAGCATGCTTTTTGGTAGCTAAGAAATAAAAATTTT
Source organism: Lamproptera curius (assembly GCA_029286875.1). NCBI lineage: Eukaryota > Metazoa > Arthropoda > Insecta > Lepidoptera > Papilionidae > Lamproptera > Lamproptera curius. Next base: position 505,775 of record JAGSMT010000099.1, read on the forward strand.
GTTATAAGGTGTTTCAACTCAAGTAAATTTTAAAGTTTCATAATTATGTTTATTGTCCTCAATCTTTAACGGGCTCTTAAGTGTAACTTTAGCGGCTAAATCTAATTTGAATGATAAAATTTAAAAATTTAACGCGGATTAAAAATTGACGGATATTTAGATTGAACTTTATGAAGGCAATGTTTTATGGAAAGCATAAATTTCTTCATTGACCTTAAGACTTTAAAAGAAACATAAGAAAAACATTTTGAATATTATTTTAATATTGTAAAATTAAATGGAAATGACACTTTTACGTGTTAATAATATTGTCTCGTTAACCCAGTACATACGCTGGCTACGAGGCCCTTTAAACCGGAACCTAGTTGTTGTTTTATGTAATACTGCTTTGCGGCAGAAATAGGAACCGCGTTGATACCGCCCCAGACGGGCCCCTGTAAAAGTGACCTACCACCTAGAGAAACTTTGACTTTTTAAGTTTTTAATTAAAGTAAGTGAGAAAGACTGGCAACGTTTTCGTAAGAAAACCAGCAAACTAGCTCGTTCCTGCGGTATTTCGAATTCCGAACGCGTTACGCGCGTGTCGATTCCATTTGCGCGGGAAAATACGGCGAGGGCGGGGGCGATGTCGATAACGATCCCCAGTCGATAGTTACAGCGATAGGGATGGGAAATGTTGCGTGTTTGTCGATGAATCAATGCCGATAATCAGACGCGAGGATCGCTGGAAGTGTTTTGGTGCCGATGGAATTGGTTGTCGATCTAAAGAATTCTTTACTAGATATGCCACGCTTCCTCCATTAGGTTAGGTTAGGTTTTCAGACCGTATTCCACCACGATGGTCCAAGGTGGGTTACTGGGTGTACCGACTTTTTACCCAACCCAAGACCTCCGGTTTATAAAGCAACAGCCAATACCGCTAGGCCACGGTGGCGATATTTTAGATGAAGTTACAAAGAGTATGTTAAGTATGTATTTTAAGTTCATTACAGTAGTGGAAAAAATTAAGGAGTATATAATCGGTGAGACGACCCTCGAAAACAACTTATAGACATGACTCAGGAGCGATATGGGACGATAGTTCTTCAAAAGGGTTTTATCACCTTTTTTGAAGAACAATACGACCAAACCCCTGTGCCATGCCTCCGGAGTTCTCTAATAGTCTAGCACGAAAACTTGTCAAAGCAACCTCGAGAACACACAGTGAGGCAGGTTATACAGAAGACACATAAGTATAACCAGCCCCTGTGCATAGCATTTGTGGACTATTTGGAAGGTAGGAAATGGTGCGAAGACTGGCTGAGTCTTCTGCCCGCATCGGTCTCCGGATGAACTTGGGTAAAACCAAGGTCATGTTCAACGAGCACGTTAATCCGAGACCGATCACAATTGAACTCCCTCGAAGCAGTTTCGCAGTACGTTTACCTAGGGCAAACGCTCGAACTAGGTAGAAACAACTTCGAGGGGGAGGCCAACAAAAGGATTCAGCTGGGCTGGGCAGCTTTCATAAGCTTCGTCAAGTTTTCTCGTCACCTATCCTACAGCGCCTCAAATCGAAAGTCTTTGTTCAGTGCGTCCTACCCGTTATGACCTACGGTGCCGAGACTTGGACACTTACGGTTCGACTGGTCCACAAATTTAAAGTCGCTCAGCGAGCTATGGAGAGGGCTATGCTCGGAGTATCTCTGAAGGACCGCATCAGAAATGATGTGATCCGTCAGATAACGAGAGTCACCGATATAGCCCACCGGATTAATAAGCTGAAGTGGCAGTGGGCCGGTCATATAAGCCGCAGAACTGACGACCGCTGGAGTTGGAAAGTTCTGGAGTGGAGAGGAGTCTCGGCAAACTCATCTGACACAGGCTAATGATGATGATGATGATGATATAATCGGTGAAATATTTTAACCTTGATGCCTACTAATAAATTAATAGAATTATGTAATTTGTTTAATAGGCGGCTTTAAAACAACTTCTACGTTTGTGATTATATGACGTCAAAGAAATATATCTGTCGCAATTAAGCCTATCACAAAGTATTGACTGATATTTCTTTGACGTGACAACGTCTTATGAATTGGTTCAAGATAGGGAGGCACTGTCGAAAACTGTGTCACAACACCGCTCACGTAACGCTCTCCATAAGCAAGCATAAGAGTAAGTGAGAGGCACGCGTCTCTCTTACTCGTGCGCAGTTCGCTGCTTAAGTGAAAGAGAAAGAGGGTGGATCCTTCTTCCTACTATACAAATGAATATTCACATTACAATCACTCTACCACTGAAAGCCGTTGTCGCGTATAACTTTCGCCGGTATACCATTTTACATTACCCGTAATTAATTTTTTGTTGTATAGTTTCATGAGTTGTTTTACGCCGGTGTCATCAATAAATAATAACATTTTAAAAATTTAATTCGCTTAAACATTTTAAATTTAACATCGAAATGCGCCAAGACATACGATGCTGCATTTAATTAACCTCGGATTTGGCTAATTAAGATGCACTTTAGACGAATATTTTTTAGCCTATTCGCAAGTAATAATTTGTTGAAGTTAATTATCGTAACAAGAAATATTATGATTTATTTTTATTAATTAAATACATAATCTTGATGTCTTATTAGAATTTAAAATGTTGTAAATAAACACATAGTAACGACATCTTTCTGTATTATAGTGTAGGTACACTACTGGTCTTTTATAATATTATATCAGTTTATTAGAACACCCTTTGCTGGTACTAAGTTCTCCCTTTTTAAAAATGTATCGATTTACGCCGATAGGACTTTAAAATCGAAAAACACCAGTACTTGCACACTACTGTTTCCCGCTAAAAAGGGACACCGAGATGTTGCCGAGCGATTCATTGTTAATAATTATTACCGTATGAAAATTGACTTCATTCCCCAAAGAGTAAACAATTCTAGAAGCGCACAATCTAAGCTGTTTTGAACAAACTAAATAATTTATCGAATGAAACAAAGATGGTGAACGTTGAATTATTCCTACGACCATTTCCAGATGTTCTTATACTCGTGACACTAATGGCCCCGGTTCACCCCTTCAGGGGCGAAACGTACAATGGATGGGAACGTGTTGTTTGCTATTAGAATAAGTGAGATTGCATTGTGTTGTTCAGAAGAAGGTATCTTTTGTTTCGCGCCACTTTCAGAGGTCAGAATTTTTAATATAACTTGAGAATGAAAAACTGTTTTGAGCGAAAGAATACTATATCGGACCGGACAATGAATTTTCAAACACCAAACGGCAAGTTTACCGGTGGTAGGTCCCCTGTTTACAGGAGACCGTCTGGGTGGGTACCACCGCGGTGCCTATTTCTGCCGCGAAGCAGTAGTGTGAAAACACTACTGTGTTCCGGTTTGAAGGGCACCGTAGCCAGCGTATTTACTGGGTAAACGAGACTTAACACCCTATGTCTCACGGTAGGCAGCGCGTTGGCGATACCACTGGTATTGCTAATGTCTATGGGCGTCGGTGATCACTTCCCATCAGGTGGCCCGATTGCTCGTCTGCCTGCGTATGCCATAAAAAAAAAAGTGAAGTTTTCGATTCGTAAAACGACGCCAAACGTCAATCGTCAGTCCTCGTATTGACTACTCCATGTGCTTTTGTCAACTAATGACAGAATTGACGGAAATACACTAGCTGGTTCTCATCTCATCAGCCTGTAATAGTCCACTGCTGGACATAGGCCTCCCCTAATACACCCTTATCCATTAAGGGGTTTTGGACCGTATCCCACCACGCTGGTCCAATGCGGGTTGGTGGGTGGACCGACTTTTTACATGCCCATCCGACGCATGGATCATCTCACTTTTCAGACAATTGGGTGATCGGCCCAAATTGCCCTAACCAACTAGGAAACAACAATGAAAATTTGTTGAGTCCCCGCAGGATTCGAACCCACGACCTCCGGTTTCTAAAGCACACGCCCATACCACTAGGCTACGGAGGCAGTTAGCTGGTTCTACTTTGTCGAAATGTTTTCTAGTTGATTTGGGGTTGAATATTAGCTTGCAATCATACTTGGCCGTTTGCTTAGCACTAGTAACTCCAATTTTCCACAGCCCCAGGATTCAATTGAGTCTGATGTCCATGTATAAGGGCTCGCTAGTTCCAACGCCCCATGGTGAAGTAGGCCGTAAGCTTGAGATAAGGGCCACGTGGGCGACCGACGCTGTTGGGGTTGCAGAGTATTATTAAAGAGTTCCTAAGACCAGACCTTTTTTTTTTCGAACCTTAATCCTTGGAAAACGGATAATATATATTTTTCTTAAATAGCATCCACTCTAAACCCCAAAAAGGCCAAATTTGTAGTATCACACACCGCATTTCATAAAGGTGTACATATAATGATTACGTTTTGGTAAACATACTGTTCCTCTTGTCAGTTCAATTACTTAGAAATACTAAATCTACAAGCGGATTCTCGCAAAGTATAAATTGTTATTTTTTCATGAAACTTCAGCGAATTTTCCCGAATCCCTTGAGGTTTCAATCATCAATTACTTTCAATTTATCAGATGAGAAAATGATTCATTCTCAACACGTAGAGACAGGGAGTTGATCAATAATTTAGTATTGATATCCTTTATATACGATCAATAACTTGATAGTATGAAATTGGTAGTACTTTATAAATATATATCGCTTTTTAACGTAATATAAAACTTAGATATAGATATCATATAAAGAGGAATGATTCGATTGTTTCATCATCATCATAATCATCATCATCAGCCTGTGATCGTCCACTGCTGGACATAGGCCTCCATTACACGCCTATTCATTACAAACTCTCAAAACACCCCGGACATAGTCTGGAAGACTCTAGTGTCGTATATAAACTAAACAATTGATGACATATCGTATGTCTTAAATTATGAATCAGTCTCATCATCATCAGCCTGTATTAGTCCACTGCTGGACACAGGCCTCCCCTGGTTTTCCATTGTGGGGTTTTTGGACCGTATCCCACCACGCTGGTCCACGACCGACTTTTTACATGCCCATCCGACGCATGGATCATCTTACTTCTCAGACAATTGGGTGATCGACCCAAATTGCTCTAACCAACTAGAAAGCATCAATGAAAATTCGTTGTGCCCCCGTATGATTGTAACCGTTGACTGTCTGTACAAAGATCAAACAAAAATAATTAAAGACTTTTTCCACAAACCAACTTCAGACATCGAATGGTACAGTTATTCTTTAGTTTTAATTAACATTCTCCGTCAACTAAGAGATTACATCACAATGGTTCGTATATATTGCTTCAGTTAATGAAAAACATCCAGAACCTTCGGGGAATGCGGTACGGATCCGAGAACATTGTTGCTCCGAGGCATTCCTCCGACTGATGGATAGAAATCTCTGGAAGTTCGTTCTCTTTGATATTGATAAATTAGTTGTGTTATGGATGATTTGTTGTTTGTTTGGAAGAATTATTGTTTCCCTTGTAATTTGCTTACTTAAAGTAGGGTTAAAACTACACTTTTTGGTCCACACCAGGACCTTTAATGAAAGAGAATATTCTACAGTTAGGTACTACTCCTTCAGGTTATGGTCCTGGCAGTTTTATGAAAGCAACTATTACTCGAGTGTGTCTGGGTGTTTAGCCTGTGTTAGTCAACTGCTGGACATAGGCCACCCTCATGTACGCTTTCGTAATTGGGGGGTTTTCGGAACCGTATCTCACCAAGCTGGTCGAATGCGGGTTGGTGGGATACGGTTCTGGACCGACTTTTTACATGCACATCCGACGCATGGATGATCTTACTTTGCAGACAATTGGGTGATCGGCCCAAATTGCCCTAACCATCTAGGAAGTAACAATCAAAGTTTGTTGAGTCCCCGTAGAATTAGAAACCACTACCACTAGGCTACGGAGGCAGTTAAGATTACATTAATATATCAATGTATAATCGATGACATTTATTTAGGTTCATTAAATGAGTGTCAACGACCGCTGTAAATCACATAGGATTCAACGTCATAAACATTAAAGTAAAGGTTTTAATAGAGGAAACTACGTGCATACTATTATATGTTATATATGTACTATCGGATAGTCTGCAGTAACGCTTAAAGCTTCAGGATCATAAATAATCGTCGAGTCTAAGTGCGCTGTCACTTAAGATACGTCAGGCATCGTTTATCCAGCGCAAACTTCTACCCGTATCTATTAATATAACGCAAAACAAACTGATATCTATCTTATATATATATATATATATATATATTGATATATATATATATATATATATAATATAATATATATATATATATATATATATATACACTTAAATTTATAAGTATGTAAAGAATACAAATTTTGTTAAAATTGTCAGGGAATTTAATCTTTATTAAATTGCAGCTAAAGCGGTGGTAGTTATTACGATTTGTTTCGTCAAGTTTGATTCCTTTTATAAGTAAATGTCTGTTTTAAGAATATACGTTTTAATTTATAAACTACTTGTGAAATATTAGACATAAAAAAACAAAATTGAAGCAAGGACTTAAAATAGACCTGCAGCATTATATATAAAAAGTTACAGGGGAAAATTAAGTCTCTAATAATAATTAAAAAGAGACAGTGGCAATATATAACGCATCGGTACCTCAACGTCAAAATTTTGATTACTTAACTAGATATGTTTACATAACTGCCTCCGTAGCCTAGTGGTATGGGCGTGTGCTTAGGAAAACGGAGGTCGTGGGTTCTGATCCTGCGGGGATTCAACAATTTTTATTGTTTTTTAATGGTTGATTAGGGCAAATTGAGCTGATCACCCAATTTTTAAAAAAAAATTAAGATGATCCATGCGTCGATTGGGCATGTAAAAAGTCGGCCCACCCGTATTGGACAAGCGTGACGGGATACGGTCCAAAAACTCCCAAATGGATATGGGTGTATTAGGAGAGGCCTATGTCCAGCTGTGGACTATCACAGACTGATGATGATGATAATGACCCGCGATTTCGTCTGCGTAGTATGATATAAAAAATTTTTTTAAAGCATTTTTTGTACCCAAAGTAGCCAAAGTATAAGTCTACTACGTTACCCAGATACATTACCTACGCTTTAGTAAAAGTCACTTCAGATAGGACCAGTCATTCTAGAGATAAACCAAAACACAGAGATATCATAATGTTCTCATTTAAAAACGGTTATTTAAGTATAAAAGCAGACATTCCAAATGTATTATAAATATAAATAAATGTAATATAAATTTACATGTCATTTGTACCTATTAGACCAACTCCCATTTGGTGAAGTCACAAGTAATATTAGTCCGCCTTATCATGGACAAATGAAAATTAATCTTAATACCTACGTCCCACGTTTTAAAATCCCTAGCCAGCGTTTTACTAAAAAAACTATCAATCAACCCTAAAAATCCACGGACAAAATGCGGCCTAAATCCGAAGCTTTACTTGTCAAACCGCTCTGTCCACGGCAATTAGTAAGGCGGATGCCGTATCAAGAATTTTAAAGAGCATCGTTCGTCACAAGTTTTTAGTATAATACAAAACTAGAATAACTATTAAGTTATTCAGCCTATAGTTCTTTTAAATGTTAACAAAGTAAGCCATAGAAATAAAGCAGCGTCACTTGTCAAATGTCACACAGTGATTGTCATTTAATGTAACATCATTGTCATGGGTGTCAACTCTTTTGTTGACTGACTTGTCAAAAGAAGGAGGTACTCAATTGGAAGGGTATGTTTTTTGTTTTTATTATATATGTTACCTCGTTGCTCTGCTTTAACTGTCTGTTTTGGTTAATTTCTTTAAACGATAAATATTAGCTTCCCTATAGTCCCAATGGTGTATAAAAAGATTACAGCACCAAGGATCACAACCTCGTGCGATTAAATAACAAATGCTACCTAAACCGTAAAAGACAGACATAAAGTATGTTTTACATAACTGCCTCCGTAGCCTAGTGGTAGTGGTGTTTGTTTTAGAAACCGGAGGTCGTGGGTCCGAATCTGCGGGGACTCAACAAATTTTCGTTGTTGTTTCCTAGTTGGTTAGGACGGTTTGGGCCGATCACCCAATTGTCTGAGAAGTAAGATGATCCATGCGTCGGATGGGCATTTAAAAGGCGGTCCACCACCAACCCGCATTGGACCAGCGAGGTGGGATACGGTATACTATAATTATAAATGTTTTAGCGGTATAAGAAATTAGGCAGATAAAATGATAGCTGCACTATATAAGTTTTTTACTCTATTCTGACCTATGGTAGTTTAATAATATTCGACAGTTTCATTTTACGCATACAATTTTACTCGCATGGGCAGTTCTAATAAAACGCTCGGAACAGAAAACAAAAAGCAATCTACATAAAAACTCATTGCGCTAAAGATAATACAAATAAACATACTGTCGCACTATTGTACATAATTATTTTACGATGGTTAACTTTAGATATAGAATTATTTTTTGACCGACAAAAGAGTGCGTGCTTCCTCTCAACGCGAAGCGATATTTTCTTAAAAATGTTAACGCTGGTAAAAAAAAAACAAAAGACAGGCGAACTATTTTCTTTATAATTGCCATTAAAATGGTCTCAATAAAGTCCGGAGGGTATATCTCAGCAACCCTCCAACCAAGGGGTTGTTGTGGCTGGAGTGAAATTCGTAAAACCCGATCTTAGCTGACCTCTACCAGGCGAAAGGAATATTCCTACCAAATTTCAAGTCGCTACCCTCATGCTTCCAGAGATATCGTGATGAGTCAATATATAAGTGGAATCTCTTTATATATATAGATAACGATTTTAATCTAAAACATTGTTAAAAATTGCAGTCAAAGTGTTAACATATGTACTTATATGGGACAATATATTATTAGTAAAATGAAGTAAAGGCCATGAAAAGCTATAAGTTCATATTATTTAAGAACAGATTAACCATATTTCACACTAAAAAGTACTAATCTTACTTACTATGGTTATATAGATGACATAATATCCATAAAGAATGTAGGGAGTGAAATCGTCATTATACATTATTTTAACAATTCTTACTTTCTAAATTTTATAAGTAAATACTATTTCAGTTTTAATTTAATAAAATTCCCTTAGTCAAGATTTTTCTTCGTACGTCTTCTTTCCATGTTCTCGTTGGATCTATGTAGAGATGCTCTTTCAAGTTGTTCTTGATCTGTCTTCTGTTCTTGTCATTCGTTGGTTGAGAGTGCGACAGGCAAGTAGTTTCCGCCGGCCTACAGTCTCTAAACAGCTGAAGGCCGAAAGAAACCCCTGCGCGTCGCACTCATCTTCTTTCTCTCTTCTTAACATTTCTTCTATCTTCTTTTTTACTTCTTATTTCAGCTATACTAAAAATATGTATCATAAATATAAACACTGTCATTAAAAGGTAAAGGCCAAAAGAAACCCCTGCGCGTCGCACTCATCTTCTTATAATCTTCTATCTTCTGCTTTTACTTCTTATTTCAGCTAAAGAAACATATGTATCCACAAGCAAAGTACTAATAATGTTTATAACGACTTGTTGAGTATTGTTCTCACTAGATTAAGATATTTGGGATAGATTTCATACAGTTAAATCATCGTTAGACGTGGATTGCAGAAAATAAAATCCAAGTCGGGGAACTTGGATATTAGTGTAAGAGACGAAGGTATCCAATGTAACATAACCTGAAAAGTATATGATTAGCTCTTTTTAATTTGTTTCAATACAGACTAGATGAGGATTAGTATTTGAGGGCTAGATTAAGAAAGAGTTTGTTTATAATAAATCTATTGTAAGACTGCCTTTAGAATTTGGACCGATCCATGCGTCGGATGGGCATGTAAAAAGTCGGTCCAGCCACCAACCCGCAGTGGACCAGCGTGGTGGGATACGGTCCAAAACTCCGTAATGGATAGGGTTGTATTAGGGGAGGCCTATGTCCAGCAGTTCGCTATGACAGGCAGGTGATGATGATGATGATGATTGTGAAGAGTTATGAAATGTTATTGATATTTTTACAATTATTTTGAGATATTTATTATCTGTATTATTTCGCATATCAAAAATCAGTTCAAACAATATATTAAAATGCGAGCTGTTTTTCACGAAAACGAAAATCAATATTTTCATAGACATAAACACACTTTATTACCACCTATTAGCCTGTGTCAGTCCACTGTTGGATATAGCCCTCTCCCAATGCACGCTTTTTTATGGCATACGCAGCAGACGAACAGTCAGGGCCACCTGATGGGAAGTGACCACGACGCCCATAGACATTGGCAATAACAGTGGTATCGCCAACGCGCTGCCTACCGTGAGACATAGCGTGTTAAGTCTCGTTTACCCAGTAAATACGCTGGCTACGGTGCCCTTCAAATCGGAACACAGTAGTTTACTACTGCTTCGCGGCAGAAATAGGCATCGCGGTGGTACCCACCCAGACGGTCTCCTGTAAACAGGGATCTATCACCGAGTGAACGCTTTCCTATTAGGATGATTCGAACCAACGATCTCCAGTTTCGACAGCAAACGCCCTTACCACTAGGCTACGGAGGCAGTTGTGTTATGTTATTTTAGTCAAGCATATTTTTATTACAAGCCTTATGTAAAAGTTTATTCCCTTTATAACAAATCACTAACATCAAAAACGCTAACGATACGAAATAAGACTTCTCTGACTTTAGAAATTTCGACATAGAACACTCATCGGCGTTTATTTTCTTTTATTTTGCTTTATATGTTAAAACGGTTTTAAAAATATTTGTTGCCTGTAAAATTGGTATACGGGCCAAACTTATGCGTGACAATATCTCTATCTAGAATGATCGTAATGTGAATATTCATTCGTATAGTAGGAAGAAGGACCAACCCTCTTTCTCTTTCTCTCTGTCTCTTTCGCTTAAGCAGGCCAACTGCGCTAAGAGAGACGCGTGCCTCTCGCTTACTCTTATGGTTGCTTGTGAAAAGTGTTACGTGAGCGGCGCTGTGACACAGTTTTCGAGATAGCGTCCCTATTTTGAACCTATTTATAGAAATTGTCACGTCAAAATAATATCTAAACAAACAAACAAAATTGGAGTTAAAATAACCGTTTCTGAGAGAGTCAATTGTGTTACACAATCGTTATAGATAGGTAACGGGAGATACAAACATGTTTATAAAAGTAGATTATTGAAACAAACAATATGCCAGCTGATATTTTTACTAAGAGCTTGGGTTCGGAAGCATAAATATTTCACTAGAATGCTTGGTTTGCCTGTTAATAATATGTAATATCATGATTTTGTTAAGGGAGGTTAATATTGTAACAAAATAGTATAAAAGTATCTGTTACTACTAGCGCCATTTAGTTACTCTGTGGTCAATAAATCAGTCTATGAAACGAACCACTGTGTTTAACTTATTAACAATCCATGAGCATGAAGAAAGTCGGTCAATTCACCTGTCCAAAAACCCCGTCGATGGATAAGACGTGCATTAGGGGAGGCCTATGTCCAGCAGTGGATAAACACAGGCTGATAAAGATGATAAGCTTCACAGTTTTTCGTATTGTTGGTTGGCTTTGCATAGTTAGGATTCTTCTCCTCTTCATTTTGCTACCGAAACGGCCACAGGAGGCAGCCAACAGAGTCTTGTGAACAAGCATTAGTAACTCCAATTTTCCACAGCCACAGGATTCAATTGAGTCTGATGTCCATGTTAAGGGCAGCTAGTTCCAACGCCCCATGGTGAAGTACGCCGTAACCTTTTCAGATAAGGGCCAGAGGGTGACCGACGCTGTTGGTTCAGACCAGACCTTTTTTTTCAAACCTTAATCTTTGGAAAACGGATAATATATATTTTTAAAATAGCATCCACTCTAAACACCAAAAGGGCAAATTAGTGGTATTACACACCATTTTATAAAGGTGTACATATAATGATTACGTTTTGGTAAAATATGTTTTCTGTCAGTTCAATTACTTAGAAATACTAAATCTTCAAGCGGATTTTCGCGAAGTATAAATTGTTATTTTTTCAAGAAACTTCAGCGAATTTTCTCGAATCCCTTGAGGTTCCAATCATCAATTACTTTCAATTTATCAGATGAGAAAATGATTCATTCTTAACACGTAGAGACAGGGAGTTTATCAATAATTTAGTATTGATATCCTTTATATACGATCAATAACTTGATAGTATGAAATTGGTAGTACTTTATAAATATATATCGCTTTTTAACGTAATATAAAACTTAGATATAGATATCATATAAAGAGGAATGATTCGATTGTTTCATCATCATCATCATCATCATCATCAGCCTGTGATCGTCCACTGCTGGACATAGGCCTCCCCTATTACACGCCTATTCATTAGGGTGTTTGGACCGTGTCCCTCTACGCTGGTCCAATGCGGGTTGGTTCGATTGTTGGCTTGTCTACTATTACCTTTTTGAAATACCTTTAATCATAGCAAAAAACTTTTACCTATACTAATAGTTTAAAAAGGAAAGATATTTGTTTATTTGTAATAAATGGGCTCTAAAACTAAAACCGATATTACATATTCTTTCACTCCTAAAAATCTATATTATCTTTGAATAACACAGGCTACGTTTTGACCCAGAAAGGTCCAATCTAAAACTCTAAAAACAAGTGATAACATATCGTATGTCTTTAAATTATAAATCGGTCTCATCATCATCAGCCTGTGTTAGTCCACCGCTGGACACAGGCCTCTCCTGGTTTTCCATTTGGGGATTATTCGACCGTACCACGCTGGTTCACGACCGACTTTTTACATGCCCATCCGACGCATGGATCATCTTACTTTTCAGACAATTGGGTGATCGACCCAAATTGCCCTAACCAACTAGGAAACATCAATGAAAGTTCGTTGAGCCCCCGTATGATTCTAACCGTTGAATGTCGGTACAAAGATTCAACAAAAATAATTAAAGACTTTTTCCACAAACCAACTTCAGACATCGAATGGTACAGTTATTCTTTAGTTTTAATTAACATTCTCCGTCAACTAAGAGATTACATCACAATGGTTCGTATGTTGCTCCAGTTAATGAAAAACATCCAGAACCTTCGGGGAATGCGGTACGGATCCGAGAACATTGTTGCTCCGTGGCATTCCTCCGACTGATGGATAGAAATCTCTGGAAGTTCGTTCTCTTTGATTGTTTGTTTGGAAGAATTATTATTTCCCTTGTAATTTGCTTACTTAAAGTAGGGTTGAAAAATTAATAGCTCAGTAGTAGTACCGTACACTTCTTTGGTCGTCGTCAGAAGACCAGACCAGGACCTTTAATTAATAAGAGAATATTCTACAGTTTGCTTCTACTCCTTCAGGTGGTGGTCCTGGCTGTTTTATGAAAACAACTATTACTCGAGTGTGTCTGGGTGTTTAAGATGGTGTATAATCATCATCAGCCTGTGTTAGTCAACTGCTGGACATAGGCCACCCTCATGTACGCTTTTAATTGGGGGTTTTCGAACCGTATCCCATCACGCTGGTCCAATGCGAGTTCGTGGGTAAACCGACTTTTTACAGCACATCACGCATGGATGATCTTACTTTGCAGACAATCGGTTGATCGGCCCAAATTGCCCTAACCAACAGGAAATAACAATCAAAGTTTGTTTGTCCGCAAATTCGAACCCACGACCACTAGGCTACGGAGGCAGTTAAGATTACATTAATATATCAATGTATAATCGATGACATTAATTTAGGTTCATTAAATGATGTCAACAACGCATGTAAATCATAGGATTCAACGTCATAAACATTAAAGTAAAGGTTTTAATGGAGGAAACATCGCATACTATTATATGTTAAATAAAATGTACTATCGGATAGTCTGCATAACGCTTAAAGCTTCAGGATCATAAATAATCGTCGAGTCTAAGTGCGCTGTCACTTAAGATACGTCAGGCATCGTTTATCTAGAGCAAACTTCTACCCGTATCTATTAATATACGAAAAAAACTGATATCTATATTATATACATATATATATATATATATATATAATATAGATATAGTTTGTTAATATATATATATATATATATCATCAACATATATGTATGTAAAGAATCAAATTTTGTTAAAATTGTCAGGAATTATCTTTATTACATTGCAGCTAAAGCGGTGGTAATTAATACGATTTATTTCCAAGTTTGATTTTTTTATAAGTAAATGTCTGTTTTAAGAATATACGTTTTAATTTATAAACTACTTGTAGAAATATTAGACATGAAAAACAAATTGAAGCAAGGACTTAAAATAGACCTGCAGCTATATATAAAAAAGTTATAGGCGAAAATTAAGTTTCTAATAATAATTAAAAGAGACACTGAATATATAACGCATCGGTACCTCAACGTCAAAATTTTGATTACTTAACTAGATATGTTTACATAACTGCCTCCGTAGCCTAGTGGTATGGGCGTGTGCTTAGGAAAACGGAGGTCGTGGCTTAATCCTGCGGGACTCAACAATTTTTATTGTTGTTTACTGGTTGATTGGCAAGTGAGCTGATGATCACCCAATTTTTTTAAAAATTTAGGTGATCCATGCGTCGATTGGGCATGTAAGAAGTCGGCCCACCCGTATTGGACAAGCGTGACGGGATAGGGTCCAAAACTCCCAAATGTATATGGGTGTATTAGGAGAGGCCTATGTCCAGTGGACTATCACATACTGATGATGATGATAATGACCCGGATTTCGTCTGTAGTATAATATAAAAAATCTTTTTAAGGCATTTTTGTACCCAAAGTAGCCAAAGTATAAGTCCAATACGTTACCCAGATCCATTATCTACTTTACTAAAAGTCACTTCAAATAGGGACCAATCATTCCGAGATAAACAAAACACAGAGATATCATAATGTTCTCATTTAAAACGTTATTTAAATATAAAAGTAGACATTCCAAAATGTATTATAAACATAAATAATATATGTAATATAAATTTACTTGTCATTTGTACTATTAGACCAACTCCCATTTGCTGACGTCACAAGTAATATAGTCCGCCTTATCATGGACAAATGAAAATTAATCTTAATACCTACGTCCCACGTTTTAAAACCTTGCCAGCGTTTTACTAAAAAAACTATCAATCAACCCTAAAAATCCACGGACAAAATGCAGCCTAAATCCGAAGCTTTACTTGTCAAACCGCTCTGTCCACAGCAATTAGTAAGGGGATGCCGTACCAAGAATTTTAAAGATCGTTCGTCACAAGTTTTTAGTATAATAAAAACTAGAATAACTATAGTTATTCAGCCTATAGTTCTTTTAAATTAACAAAGTAAGCTTATAGAAATAAAGCAGCGTCACTTGTCAAATGTCACACAGTGATTGTTTTAATCAACATCATTGTCTGGGTCAACTCAAAGTCATTCCTTGTAGACTGACTTGTCAAAAGAAGGAGGACCAATTCAAGGGTATGTTTTTTTGTTTTATTTATATGTTACCTCGTTGCTCTGCTTTAGCTGTCAGTTTTGGTTCATCCTTCTTTAAACGATAAATATTAGCTCCATAGGTCCCAATGTTTTAAAAAGACTAAGCACCAAGGATCACAACCTCGTGCGATTAAATAACAAATGCTACCTAAACCGTAAAAGACAGACATAAAGTATGTTTTAATAACTACCTCCAGCCTAGTGGTATTGGTGTTTGTTTTAGAAACCGGAGGTCGGGTCCGAATCCTGCGGGACTCAACAAATTTTCTGTGGTTTCCTGTTGGTTAGGACGGTTTGGGCCGATCACCCAATTGTCTGAGAAGTAAGATGATCCATGCGTCGGATGGGCATGTAAAGGCGGTCCACCCACCAACCCGCATTGGACCAGCGTGGTGGGATACGGTATACTATAATTATAAATGTTTTAGCGGTATAATAAATTAGGCAGATAAAATGGTAGCTGCACACACACTATATTTTTACCTATTCTGACCTCTGGTGTTTAATAATATTCGACAGTTTCATTTTACGCATATATTTTTTACCACATGGCCAGTTCTAATAAAACCTCGGAGCAGAAAACAGCAATCTACATAAAAATCATTCGCTAAAGATAATACAAATAAACATACTGTCGCACTATTGTACATAATTATTTTACGATGGTTAACTTTAGATATAGAATTATTTTTTGACCGACAAAAGAGTGCGTGCTTCCTCTCAACGCGAAGCGATGTTTTTCTTTAAAATGTAAACGCTGGTAAAAAAAAAACAAAGACAGGCGGATTATTTTCTTTATAATTGCCATTAAAATGGTCCACAATAAAGTCCGCTAGAGTGTATATCTATACTAGCAACCCTCCAACCCCCCTTCTGGGTGAAATTTCGTAAAACCCGTTCTTAGCTGACCTCTACCCGGCGAAAGGAATATTCCTACCAAATTTCAAGTCGCTACGCCTCATTCTTCCAGAGATATCGTGACGAGTCAATATATAAGTGGGAATCTCTTTTATATATATAGATAACGATTTTAATCTAAAACATTGTTAAAAAATTGCAATGAAAGTGTTAACTTATGTACGTATATGGGACAATATATTGTTTATTATGACAAAAGTAATCGTTCAATAATCAAGGCATGAAGTAAAGGCCATGAAAAAGCTATAAGTTCATATTATTTAAGAACAAGATTAACCATATTTCACACTAAAAAGTGCTAATCTTACTTACAATGGTTATAAAGATGACATAATATCCATAAAGAATGCCTCTAATACATTTTTTCGTAAAAGTAGGGAGTGAAATCGTCATTATACATTATTTTAACAATTCTTACTTTCTAAAGTTTATAACAAAATACTATTTAACTTTCAATTTAATACAATTCCCTTCGTTACGATTTTCTTCGTTCGTCTTCTTTCCATGTTCTCGTTGGATCTATGTAGAGATGTCTTTCAAGTTGTTCTTGATCTGTCTTCTGTTCTTGTATTCGTTGGTTGAGAGTGCGACAGGCAGTTTCGCCGGCCACAGTCTCTAAACAGCTGAAGGCCGAAAGAAACCCCTCGCGTCGCACCATCTTCTTTCTCTTCTTAACATTTCTTCTATCTTCTTTTTTATCTTATTTCAGCTTAAAACATATGTATCCACAAGCAAAGTACTAATAACGTTAATAACGACTTGTTGAGTATTGTTCTCACTAGATTAAGATATTTGTATAAGATATTTGTAGATATTTGTGTAAATCATCGTTAGATGTAGATTGCAGAAAATAAAATCCAAGATCGGGGAACTTGGATATTAGTGTAAGTTACGAGGTAACCAATGTAAATAACCTGAAAGTTATATGATTAGCATTTTTTAATTTGTTTCACACAGAACAGATGGAGCATTAGTTTTGAGGTTAGATTAAGGCAAAGTTTGTTCAAGAATAAACACTTCATCACTGATCAGCCTTGTAGCACTTTGGACCGCCTCCCCAATGGCTTTTATGGCATACGCAGATGACGAACATGTCGATGGGCACTGATAGAAGTCGCCACGACCCCAAGCATTGGCACACAGTGGTGATCGTCCAACTCGCGTATGCTGTTGGACATGCGTTTAGCTGTTTACAGTATACGCTGCACGGTGCCAAATCGGAACAAGTAGTGTTTTCACTACTGCATCTAAAATAGCCCGCGGTGTACCCACCATCAGTCGTGTCTCCACTGTGAACATAGATCTATCACCATGAACGCTTTCCTATTAGGAGGATTCGAACCCACGATCTCCAGTTTCGAAAGCAAACGCCCTTACCACTAGGCTACGGAGGCAGTTGTGTTATGTTATTTTAGTCAAACATATTTTATTAGAAGCCTTATGTAAAGTTTATTCCTTTATAACAAATCACTAACATTAAAAACGCTAACATACGAAATAGACTTCTCTGACTTTAGAAATTTCGACATAGAACACTCATCGGCGTTTATTTTCTTTTATTTGCTTTATATGTTAAAACGGTTTTAAAAATATTGGTTGCCTGTAAAATTGGTATACGGGCCAAACTTATGCGTGACAATATCTCGATCTAGAATGATTGTAATGTGAATATTCATTCGTATAGTAGGAAGAAGGACCAACCTCTTTCTCTTCTCTCTTGTCTCTTTCGCTTAAGCAGGCCAACTGCGCTAAGAGAGACGCGTGCCTCTCGCTTACTCTTATGGTTGCTTGTGAAAAGGTTACGTGAGCGGCGCTGTGACACAGTTTTCGAGATAGCGTCCTATTTTGAACCTATTTATAGAATTGTCACGTCAAAATAATATCTAAACAAATAAACAAAATTGGAGTTAAAATAACCGTTTCTGAGAGAGTCAATTGTGTTACACAATCGTTATAGTATAGGTACGAATTAGTGATATACAGCAATTTAGTGATATTATTTAAAACACTTTGTACCGTAGAATGTACAATGTAAAGTAACCTACGCTGTAATTTGTCTCAGCGTTTGAACAACATCAACCGGCTAAATTTTAAAACTATCCCAATTACTTATTCATATATCTTACTTATCATGTTTATTTTTAAATAATTAAACTATGTTATAATAAAAATTTAAAAACGTTTTAAATAAGTAAATTGTAATCCATAATCGACACATATAACACAACAAAATCTTTTTTAATTTATGTCTATCTTGTTTGTCTTATCTTGTCCTATCTGTGTTTTTTTTTCTAACTAATCTTTGGAATGGCTGGTCCGACTTTGATAGGACTTTTGCTAATAGATAGCTGATGTAACTGGGGGAAACTTAGGCTACATTTTTTAAATCTAATTATTTTTTTTTAATATATACCACGTGAAGTAGCGGGGACCGCTAGTACCTATTTTATATTATTTAAGAGACCTAAAGGAGGCAGATATATAATTGCCATTTATATAGGCTCTGACGACATTGGTGATATCAGAGCTGCCAACTATTAACATATTTGTTCGACGCAGGATCATATAACTTTGAAACAATAACACAAAGTCGTTCCCCTTTGGGAATCAAACTTGTGACCTTTATGTTTCTATACGGCCTATATTACTACGCTCTAGTTGTAACAACTTGAAAGTATGTTTATGAAATGATTATGCATATATATGTGTACTTTACGTATTGAAGTTTCAAATATAACCCTTGAATTATTGATATCGTTTAAGAGTGATGGTTAAGCTAATAAGTATTGACGGAGAGTTAAACAAATCATAGAAACGCACTTAATGTTACGAATATTGTTACGAAAGGCATATTTAATTATGGTCCAAATGGTTAAAGTTAGTTGGTTGATATAAATAAAGATATTAAAAACTAATAAATTTATTAATAAATTTATTAAATCAGATTATTAGTCTAATTAATGGGCCTATTCGGTTTATAATCATATCTATAAAGATATAACATTAAGACGAAGAATAAAGAACGAAGAAATAAGAACGAAGAATAGACTTAACTGACACTGGACTTTCTTGTCTGTTCATACATAGGTGATAGAAATTGTAATTAGCACCTATTGTCCCTAAATTCGTAGATTTCTTCACCTCGTACGTTATACTTATCAGAACTCATAGAGAGATTTATATTAACGGTTCAAACCATAGCTATAGAGACATAAAATTTATCTAAGTATCAATCTATCAATGTATTCCGTACCAATGAAATGGCTTCACATGGGTTGCGTTGTTAAGTATTGATGCGCAGCGAGTGTCTTCAGCATTCTTGCGTCTTCATCAATTCTATGACTTATTCTAGCCTAGTATATATGCCCGTTTGTCTACATACTTGAGGCCCGCCACGATCTCCATGGCGCCGTTGAAGTTGCCGATGTTCCAGCAGGTCAGCGCCACCCTGAGCACGCAGGCGAGGGTCGCCTTCCGCTCTTCGGCTGGAGAAGTGAGCACCAGCTCCGTCACCCACGCGGAGACCTGGAGGAAAGGGGTAAATGTACTTGAGGTACCAGGTCCAGCTGTTTTCATGGACTAGTTTTGCACATATCTACGAATCAGGTTAGGTTATTTTGTAAATTATTACGTCTCTTTCACCTAGCCATTTTCCCAAGTTATCATGGAATCGAGAATCCATCCAGATTTACCTGAATAACAGTTTTGACGCCGGTGAGTGGCTGCCACCTGACCTCTACAACCCCATGAGTAATCTGCATTCTAAGAATGAATTAGTTATCAGTCAATTTAAAGTCACTGATTTCCTATAACGACTTCCAAAGATGGTCTCGACAACCGGACCTACTTACTTCTACTGGTCCACCCGACGCATAAATCATCTTACTTTTCAAACAACTGGGTAATCGGCCCATATTGCCCTAACCAACCAGAAAACAACGATAACAATTGTGAATTGATGTAAGATAATTAATAAATAATTGAAACATTTAAATGTTGTTTCCCCGCGGGTTTCGAACTCATCACCCTCGGTTTATAAAGCAAGGACCCATAACACTAGGCCACGGAATCGTTTGTGACGAAGACGGCAAACGATACAAGAGACCTGGTATCTATCCCAAAGTTATAGTGCTGTTTTAAGCGTATTAATAGGTGCATTTTCCTCCATACTTAAACTTCGATGGGACGGATAACCGACACGAGTGGAAGGAGATTAAGCGCAGCATCGCCGTTTACCATGCCATCACCTTACTTACAGGCAATCGGGTGATCAGCCTGCATTGTCCTAACCAATTAGGACACAACAGTGAAAAGTTGATTGATCCTTACAATGTGTAAAACCACGACGTTGATTGTGTTTTAATGAAATTCATCATCATCAGCCTGTTTCAGTCCACTGCTGGACATCATCATCATCTTCATCAGTCTACGATATTCCACTGCTGGACATAGGCCTCCCCTAATACACCCTATTCATCAGGGGTTTTGACCGTATTGGACCAGCTGGTACGGATCACAATGCAGGTTGGTGGGTGACGACATTTACATGTCCATCCGACGCATGGATCATCTTACTTTTCAGACTATTGGTGATCGAGCCCAAATGCACCACAACAACTGTAACAACAATGAAAATTTGTTAAGCCCTCAGGATTCGAACCACGACCTCCGGTTTCTAAGCAACGCCATACTATTACTAGGCTACGAGGCAGTTAGGACATAGGTCCTAATGCAAGCCACGCATTGTTGCAGAAGTGTCATTCCATCTTACGCAGGGCTTGCATTAAATGGTATAATTTATATATCCATCCATTAAAAATCCATTGGTTCTACAAAATATAAGCTTTCTTGAAATCATCCTGAGTGGAAACCAATTTGGCGCAATTCGGTTAAATCGTAAACATTAACTTTTTTGGTTGAATAAGTTCTCGCTAAACATCAATCAATATTATTGTGTCTCAAATAGATATTATTATTTTTAGTTAATTTAAAACAAACATCTGAATAATGAGCATTATAAGGCATTAAGGACATTTGAGACTTGACATGATCAATTAGTTGCACACGAGATAAAGCATTTCATTTATGAAAACAACTGGCGAAGAAGATTAAACGAAAAATTAATGACTAATACCACGAGATGAAGGCTTGTTTAATAGTTGACTACTGTTCAGTCTGGACAACCTTTACGTATCCTATTTTATGGGATTAAGGGGATGGAGTGGCTTACAAACAATAATGAGGCTTATAAAAGCAAAGGAAATTTAAACAAGGACGGTTTCATCAGACAGTAAGCATGTAAGTGAAGATTTTGTAAGGCTATACTTGGGGTAAACAAGTATCGTGTCATCTCTGGTGGAAGCTGGTTTGAAGGGCGTTGTAGATATTGTAATAGATATTGGGGTATAGAATTAACAAGAACAAAGTTTAACGTCAAACTCAATTAGCCAAAAGCAAACGCGTTCTTAATATAAGTACATTCGTGTTCCTAACTGGCTTCGTAGCCTAGTGGTAAGGGCGTGTGCTTTAAAAACCGGAGGTCATAGATTCAAATCCTGCGGGGACTCAACAAATTTTCATTGTTGTTCGTTACTTGGTTAGGGCAATTTGACCTACCAACCAATTGTCTGAAAAGTAAGATGATCCATGCGTCGGATGGACATGTAAAAATTCGGTCCACCCACCAACCCGCATAAATAGGGGTGTATTAGAGGAGGCCTATGTAAAGCAGTGGAATATCGCAGGCTGATGCTGATGATGATGTCCAGCAGTGGACTGAAAGAGGCTGATGACAATGAGTTTCATTAAAACACAATCAACGTCGTGGGTTCACACAGCTTAAGATACGGTCCAAAAACCTCCTAATGGAATAGGGAGGGCTAGGCTGATGACGATGATGATGATGATTAGAGTTTTGAATTCGATTATGTTTTGATTGGCCTAATATAAAGCGTGAGTCGGTAAAATAATTACTTCATTTGAAATAAACCCTTAAATGATATATTAAATTTACCGGTTTAATTATGCACAAAATTACAAAATTTATAGACTTAATTTAGATAACAAAAGTTATATATATACTATACTAGCGACCCGTCCCGGATCAATAAGATCGTGCAATACTGACATCTGCAAAATCTATGGAAAAATATATAAATTTGTCAGCGTTTCTCTATAATACTATGCTGAATTATACACATACACCTTCCTCTTCAATCACTCTGTATATTAAAAAAATCGCATCAAAATCCGTTGCGTAGTTTTAAAGATTTAGGCATACGTAGGGATATAGAGACAAACGAAGCGATTTCGTTTTATACTATTTGAAATTTTGATCAACAATTTTTGTTAATAATATTCGTGTCGTTTTGTTGTGTGTTTTAAATGGGCTCCGAAAGTACTGTACAATTTGAAATACTCTTTCTCTATTAGAAAACTATGTTATACTGCCTTCGTGGCCTGGTGGTTTTGGCCCTTGCTTTATAAACTGCAGGTCAAGGGTTCGAATCCCGCGGGGAAACAATGTTTAAATGTTTGAATTGTTTCATAATTACGTACTATAATCGTTTTCGTTGTTTTCTGGTTGGTTACGACAATTGGACCAGTCACCCAATAGTCTGATAATTGCGATGATTTAAGTAAAAAGATGTTCCCGGTTGACTGGACCATCTTTGGCAGGCCTTATAGGATAGCAGAGCCCATAAATTTGCTGGCAACTAATTCACCCTTAGAATGCAGTTTACCCTTTAGGCTGTGGAGGTCAGATACCAGTTGCTCTGCGTAAAAAGTGTTATTCAGGTAAATCTGGGTAGACTAGAAGCCGACCCATGATACCTTGGAAAAATGGCTAGGTAGACTAGAAAGCTATGTTGTCCTTAATACCATTGGCTGTTTTTCACCGCAAGAAAAATAATTTTCGAAAATGTAAAATTGACACGGGCAAAGCATTGTATACGAACTCACTGATCACGATGTCTCTGAAGCTATAAAACTGATTGACTTGAAATTTGATATGAATATTTCTTTTGCCAAGAAAACGCCCTTAAAACGTGTTTTACGAAATCTGGCCATCCCAAGGAGTGGAGGTTCGCTAGTACAAAATACAGACGCTAGCTTTACGCCATACTGGTGACTTAAATCTTTGTCTCATCCAGTTAATCGCTGCTACTCCTCAACTGGAATAATACTGACCAAATGTGTCCTACCAACAGGAAATACATCGAAAATTATGGAGCAGTACGCATGTTCTAAACTACATGAGCAGTTATAACTTTCGAATAAATAGGTTTTTCCTTCGATATTGGTACATAAATTAGTTTAGTTAATTCACGCTCAGAATAAAAGTAACGCGTGGAAAGCAAGTAACAGCCAGATTGCAGTACATTACATTACCAATAGATTAAATATTATACAGTCATTCGTTATACATATGTACTATGTTCTGATTCTCTCGAGATGACGACGTTGTTTCTGTGGGTTATTTTGATTACAATTATTCCGGATCTTTATTGGCTAAACTATACACATAATCATCATCATCATCAGCCTTTGTACACTGCTGGACGTAGGCCTTCCTACTAAACGCCTTCGCCATTAGGGGTTTCTGGACCGTATCCCACCGCGCTGGTCCAATGCGGGTTGGTGGGTGGACCGACTTTTATATGCCCGTAAACTATAGGTACACACCACAGATAAAAAACCTATTGTTCATCCAATAAATTAAGTTATCACCAACTGCTAGTTTAATGTGCATTTGTGCAGGCACTATACAGCAATGTAGTGAACGAAATTGAGTTTTGTCGGCTTATTATAACTTTTGATTGTCACCCGCTTCGGTTAATAGTTTCAGTGCGGTATCAGGAAATTGAGAGTAATGTATTCAAATATGCCCCTTTCGTACCGACAAAGCTATTTTAACTGAACCTATAGAAAGGTCATTTTTACGTCTTCTTCCTCCCAGTGATTTATCTAAGTTATCATGAGGTTAGTTTTTAATCCATCTAAATTCACCTAAATAACAGTTTTTATGAAAAGCGAGTGACATTTGACCTTCGAAACCCAAAGAGTAAACTACATTCAGTCAGTGAATGAATTTGTCAGCACATTTGAAGGCACTGACATCCTATACCTATAGCTAAAGATGGTATTGAAAAGTGAGACCTACTTTTTACATGACATCTAACGCGAAGGTACTTTTTAGGCAATTTGGTGATCAGCTCATAAAACACTGACGAACAAAAAAAGAACGATATCAAAAAGTTCTAGGCTCGCAGGATTCGAACCCACGACCAATTTATATAGCAACTAGCTACCCGCCCCATCTCCGCACGGGTGCACTACTGATATCTATAAAATCTATGGAAAGTATATAAATTTACCTGAGTTTTTCTACAATTATATGCATGAATTATAGGTATAAACCTTCCTCTTCCATCACTCGATCTATTGAACAAATCTGCACGGAATTCCGTTGCGTAGTTTGAAAGATTTAAGTATACATTTGGATATAGGGACAGAGAACGCGACCTTGTTTTATACTATGTAGTTATGGACAATATTACTAGGTCACGGAGGCCTTTTTCTATAGTCGTTTATAGTGCAAAATATGACCATCATTGAATGACTGATATCTTGGTGAAAATCAATCGACAAGGACGCGAAATATATGTCGACATTTCGTTGCAATAGTATACAAAGTCTTCTTCATTTCCATGTCTAATTTGGCGCGACTATATAAAGTTTGTATAAAGCTAAAAAAAACTTTAATTACTTTCGAAAGAGTCTCTTCAACAGTGCCCGCTAAGAAAAGATTAATTAATGTTTAATTAGCTCCAGTTACGTCCAACGGAAAGTGATAAAGCCCTAAGTTATTAGATAGTAGTGACTCGGGCTGGCTTGTTTGAGTTAATTAATGTGATTAATTAAAAATGTTTTGTTGTCGGCTACAAATGGATTCGAGTTCGCTATGCCGTGGCGATTAACGTGGCCTGGCGTAGTGGTTAGTGACCGTGACTTTACGCGGTAGAGTGTGGGTTTAATTCCCACCACGTGAAAAATATAGTGTGTGCCGAGCATAGTGTTTTTCTCGTGTGTGTATCTGTATAATGTTTATTTGTTTAGAAAAAAAGAAAGTCGATCTATTTATAAGTTATCTGGTGTTAACAGTACAAGCTTTGCTTAGTTTGGGACTAGATGATGATGTGTTGGTTGTCCAGACATATAATTATTATTATCTCCTACGTGGCCTAGCGGTATTGGCCCTTGCTTTATAAAACCGGATGTCGTGGGTTGGAATCTCGCGGAAAACAACTTTGTGTTATTTTTGTCTTCTGGTTGGTTAGGACAATTCAGGCCGAACACCCAATTGACTGAGAAATAAGATGATTCATGTGTCGGATGAGCATATAAAAAGTCAGTCCAGCCACCAAACCGCATTGGACCAGCGTGGTGGGGTATGGTCCGAAAAACCCCCTAATGCATTAAGTTAAGCCTATGTCCAGCAGTGGACTAACACAGGCAGATGACGATGATGATGATGATTACTTTTGAGACAGTCCGAGTTTGAGTCCCGAATAATTTATATCCGTAAGCCTATATCGAAATATTGTATAGTGTACTTAGCTTACCAACCGCAATGGACCAGCGTGGTGGGATACGGTCCAAACCCCCTAATGGATAGGGGTGTATTAGGGAAGGCCTATGTCCAGCAGTGGACTAACAAAGGCTGATGATGTGTACTTAGCTTAGGAAAATATTAATAGAGACGTTACTAATCATCAAAACACAAAACTCGAACTGTCGTTGGATAACTTAATGCAGCATGTAATATTCACTACATTTAATGCATAACGTATTCCAGAGGTAGCTTATTTTAAGAAACCCTCCCGTATCTACGTTCATATTTCATAATGCCGCAGTGAAATATAAGGCAGAAAGAAATTGGCTAACCCTTTCCGCTAAGGCGACCAATGCCTACGAAGTAGTGTGGACTTTCCCATTTTGTAACTTTGAATTAGGCGTATTTATAGTTACAAAATAGCAAAGTTACAAGAAGGGAATATATATTCTAGTAGTACTGTAAATACAAAAGATTTTTGACAACTCTTTGCATCAACGTATACGTGTACATACACATCATCAGCCTTTGATAGTCCACTGCTGGACATAGGCCTCCCCTAATACACCCCTACCCATTAAGGGGTTTTACACAACAAGTGTACCCACAAGTACATACTTACATAGTTTATTTATAAACTGTTTAATAAGTAATATTAGCTGCCAACATTTCCAATACAGGGGGTATTGGAAATGTTGGCAGCTGTAACGGGACAGGAAACGGCCCAAAACCCCCTTATAGATAGGGATGTACCAGGGGAGGCCTATGTCCAGGAGTGAACTATGACAAGCTGATAATGATAATGATGATGATGAATTCCAATAAACTAATTTTACCCTGCCATTACATTTGCGTTGCATCGGCAATTTTTAATAATATAGTGTTACACTAAATGCTCGTAAGCTCATAGGTTTTTGCGGTGCATGCGGGAATAGCTTGCAAATATATTTTCACCACAAACTTGACACTTTATCATATTTCATACAATTTACACTATATTTTATTAAATCGTAGATTGTACCTATTATTATTATTTCGATATATGTGCAAGCTATGTTGTTGCAAAATTTTATTTAGTGTTATAAATGAGTAAAGAGACACGATATATATATTACAATTACTTTTGTAGTAGTGTGAAAACACTGCTGTGTTCCGGTTTGAAGGGCACCGTAGCCAGCGTATTTACTAGATAAACGAGACTTAACACCTAATGTCTCACGGTAGGCAGCGCGTTGGTGATACCACTAGTATTGCCAATGTCTATGGGCGTCGGTGACCACTTCCCGTCATGTGGTCCGACTGCTCATCTGCCTGCGTATGCCAATAAAAAGGAAATGGTGAACAGTTTTATCTGTTACATATTCATTATTTATTTATTTTATCGAAAGGTGGTAGGTACCATTTTTACGCAGCCGTCTTGGGCGGTACCACCACGGTGCCTTTTTCTGCCACAATGCAGTAGTGTGAAAACATTATCCGGTTCGAAGGGTGAACGAGTCGTAACATCGCATGACTCAAGCGAGCGACCTTGTGACGTGGTGATAAGTGAGGCGTGTTCTGATGAGTGATATTTGATTGCCTCCGTAGCCTAGTGGTATGGGCGTGTGCTTTAGAAAACGGTGGTCGGAGTTCAAATTCTGCGGGGAGTCAACAAATTTTCATTGTTGTTAGGGCAATTAAGGCCGATCACACAATTGTCTGAAAAGTAAGATGATCCATGCGTCGGATGGGCATTTAAAATGAGATATGAGATACGGTCCAAAAACCCCGTAACAGATAGAGGTTTATTAGGGGAGGCCTATGTCCAGCAGTGGACTAGCACAGGCTGATGATGATAATGAGGCGTGTCACATCATTCATTTCGTCAATACAGTATAAAAAAAAGTCGAGGATTGTCCAAAACACACATAAATCATAGTCACCCTACTCGAGTAAGCGCAGACCTGTCCCATTTACTTAAGCGGATCATGGTGGCCGTAACATGCAAATACACCGACGCAGTAATACGGTCTTCACGCGATTAGAATCTTGGACCCACGCAGTATAGGTCTATTTATTCGAGTAGCGTGTCAGAAATAAGCTTGTAATGCTTAGAAGTCTAGCCTTGCTCGCAGATGGACTACGTTCGAGGAGATATTTAAGGCTTCTTATTATGTTTAGGATTTACTTTCATAATGTTTGACTTCCTAGCAAGATATTTCTTTCTTAGATTTTATTTCTTATTATATTTTATTGAAATATGTGATATTAAAATGACTTAGTGCTTGAAGACTTGGATTAGTAACAATACTTCCGGACAAATAACACAACATAATCTAGTCCCAAACTAAGCAAACCTTGTACTATAAAAACTAGATGATAAATATGTACATAGATTTATTTTCCTTTTTTGTATGTAAATACATATATATAATAAAATGAAAACAAACACTCAAACACGGACAAAAATCTATGTTAACAATATTATTTTCCCGTAGTGGGAATCGAATCTATGTCTTTTGGCGTTACAGTCAGGGTCAATAATCACTACGCCAAGCGGGTCGTCGATATTTTAAGTTTACCAAATAAATAAGAAACGGTGCTCATTTCTGCCTCAAAGAACATCATACATCCTGTGATAGTCCACTACTGGACATAGGCCTCCCCTAAACCTTTTCCATTTGGGGGTTTTGGACCGTATCCCACCACGCTGGTCCAATGCGGGTTGGTGGGTGGGCCGGCTTTTTACATGCCCATCCGGCGCATGGATCATCTTACTTTTCAGACAATGGGGTGATCGGCCCAAATTGCCCTAACCAACTAGGAAACAACAATGAAAACTTTTTGAGTCTTCGCAGGAGTCAATTTAACGACCTCCGGTTTCTAAAGCACACGCCCATATTACTAGGCAGTCGTAAAACATAAGAGTGATTGGTCCATTGACATAGAAATGTATTGGGCAAAATCGGTTAAATTAATCAGTAAATCGGATAGCCGTAATGGTACATCACTAGCCAGCTCATTATCTGTCGATAAGCAAGCCCGTCTCGAATGGAGGCTTCCCTAATGACGCTAAAAGGGGGAATTATCGGCAAATTGAGAACAGATGATTATTACAACAACTAGCGAAATGTATCGCTTTTCATCGTAGTGATGTTGCCCATCGATTAGTGATGTTTTTCTTATCGATAGTATTGAAAATTTTAAAATGCGTTTTTGCTAACTGCTACCACTAAGTTGTACTTGACAACATCATGGCTCATGATTTCACATACATCACTATTATTTTGCTGGGATACTGTTCTGCAATTATTATCATTAAATGTATGTCATCTTATAGCCTTATTATGGTCCTTGCTTGCAAATATACTTATTACTTAAGTAAAAGCGTAACCAAAATACTTTATCATTGGAAAGTTATAAGCTGCAATTGGTAATGTCACAAGGTACAGCATCTTGAAATTCAGAATCCAATTGCTTACACACAATAAAGTCACTCCACCTACAGATAGTTTAAATAACAGTTGCATTAGGTTGACTTGATCAAAACTGCGTAGCTTAGTGATAAGGACATGTGCTCTACAAGCCGGACGTCGTGGGTTCGCATCCTGCGGGGACTCGACAAATTTTCATAGTTGTTTCCTAGTCGGTTAGACCATTTTGGGCCGATCATCCAGTTTTCTGAAAAGTAAGATGATCCATGCGTTGGATGGGCATGTAAAAAGTCGGCCCACTAACCAACCCGCATTGGACAAGCGTGTTGGGTTACGGTCCAAAAACCCCTGAGGGCGAAGGCGTGCATTTGGGGAGGCCTATATCCAATGTGGACTTAACTACAGAAATAACTAATATACTGAGAATAAATTAAATTGGGTTTCTTTTTTTTTTTTTTTTATGCTTACGCAGACAGACGAGCAGTCGGGCCACCTGATGGAAAGTGGTCACGACACCCATAGACATTAGCCATACAGGTATAACCAACGCGCTGCCAAGTGAGACATAGGTTTTAAGTCTCGCTTTACCAGTAATTACACTGGCTAGGTGCCTTCGGTCGGTTCGGTTTCTGTTTGTAATATATAATAAAATAACTTTTTTAAAATTTTTGTCTGTCTGCCTTTTGCTTTTGTATGATCTATGGAATGGCTGGTCCAATTTAGACGGGACTTTAAACTGAAAGACGTCTGATGTAATACATATTTTTCTTACAAAAAATACTAACAGAATTGTTTTTTCCTATCACGCAAACGAAGTCGCGTGCAGTTGTTAGTGAATTATATATATATATGTATATATATATATAGTCATTGGCTTTTTATATATATAAATTTAATTCTCCATAATTTTAGTCCAGCTGCAATCGTATACTAAAGCCTTAATAAGAAAAGTTCCATCATAAAGTTCAAGTTGACGTCTAATTCAAGAATAGCTGACTCATATTAATTTGCTAAAAAGCCACGAAGACCTGACTATTGTCACAAAATGAACGCCCCATCACTGGGATTGAACTGATTAAACGTCGCTGCTTTCTTTGAATAATTCATTGGAGGAAGAGGTCAACAGTAAAAGATGGTATATATGTAAAAATAAGGATTTTTCTTTCTTAACTGACTGTAGTTTACATTTAAATATTCAAATCTTAAGCCTAAGTTCTAACTTTAGCCTATGTATCAACAATACCGCCTCCGTAGTCTAGCGGTATTGGCCCTTGCTTAATAAACGGTCGTAGGTTCGAATACCGCGGGGAAACAACTTTTTGTTATCGTTGTTTTCTGGTAGGTTAGTACTATTTGGTACGATCACCCAATGGTCTGAAAAGTAAGATGATTTATAGGTCGGATGGGCATGTAAAAAGTCGGTCCACCCACAACCCGCATTGGACCAGCGTATAGGCCAGATCCGGATGAGATGAGATGGTACGGATCACCGACACGACCGGAGAGACAAGGCTAAGGACCGACTTCTCACATACTTATCACATATATATCTTACTTTACAGGCAATCGGGTGATCAGCCCGCATTACCCTTACCAACTAGGTAACAACAACGTAAGCAATAAATGCGAAAGTTTGTATGTATGTATTTTTCTTACTCCCTCACGCAAAAACTGCTTAATGTATTGTAATGAAATTACACAAAACCGTAGTTTATGAATCAAATAACATATACGCTACAATTTATAAAATATAGTATAATACAAAATGTTTTACAACGTGTTATGAATGTAAATAAATTCGCATTTGCAAGCTATTCCGGCATGCACCTGAAAACCTTTGGGAACTTAATATAATGTATATAATAAGAATCTCAAATTGCCATCACCATGCGTGTAAAACCACGGTGCAGGGCTATTATTAAATAAGTAAAGACATAATTCAGTTTCAGATTTACTCCACTCATAATATTTATATAATAACATAAACACGTCATACAGCTGTTTCAGACAGTCCGTTGTGTAAGTTGTCCTCGTGTTAAAAGCTTTTCCAACAGATCTCTTTAGAATAAAAATAAGTGCAGACAATGTTATGATAAACTAGCTTCGCCCCGCAGTGTTACCCGCCTATTGATCGTCATTTGAAATGATAACAATTATATATTTATACTGTGTTTTTCTGTTCACACCGGAAAAGCTTGCGGATGACTTTTTGTTAAAAATTAAAGTTCACTTTCATATCTTATAATCCTATAAGTTAATCAAAAAATTATATAACTTATATTGTCGTAAGCTCTCATTAAAATACGCACGACCCTTTTTCGTTGAAGAGTAACACTCATACATACACCAACACGTATTCTTACAAACTAGCATTTATGACATTAGTATGAATACACTTTCAAGTTATTGTATACTCTTTTTATTTTCGCATTAATTCTTGATATTTATTGCCGACCTTTCGGACTCTTCCCAAGGCCCATGATCACAGGCAGACTGATATTACAAATATATATATATAAATTTGTTAGTACGGTTATTTGTCACGCTGTAAACCAGAAAGTTAGTAACAAATTTTTAGGAATACGTTATTTAGAAACGGCATTACAAAAACGTCGACTGCAAAGAGAGTTACGGTGTAATTGTAACGGTCATATCAACCTGGGCCATTTCCCAGGTTATTTACAGTTATAGACTCGCATAACTTTAACCAGGAAACAGCCACACAGTTAGACCAATTGAGTCCAGGCAGGGTTCGTTCCTAGATCATAAAGCTAGACCACGGCAGAAGTTCTATAGCACGTGTACAAAGCGTAAAGATCGGTCTCAGTGTGAATAGGTCGTCCAAAGTGGCTTTGACGAACGAATTCATAACATTTTTCCTGCATCCATTCAATAAAATAATAATCACCAAAAAGAGTTTTGTCAATTTTAAATCACCCTAGTTGACCAGGCAAGTTAAGTTCAAGTGATGGTTGCACCGATTTTGATGATTGCGTTTTTGTTGCACAGGTTAATGTCAACTTGAGGTCTGTACGAAAGGGTCTGCAGATGAATGATAGATCGAGAATTTTTCTTAACAACAACAATTCAACAACTAGCTTCAATTAAAAATGTGCCCGCCGGATTCAAACCCACTTTACTACTAATACTCTATTATAAAAGGTTATTTTAACGGTAGATCTAATCTACGTTTTTAGCGCAACTTTCAAGATCTTGTATCACTGTACCAATCGTCAAAAGTCCTCAAATATCTTTTTATCGTCCAACCAACGTTTGTAACGATAATCTTTTATTGCAGCTCGTGTGTATTGGATTAAATGTAAACATGGGATAGTCTCCCTCCTGAGAATCATTATGATAAAATTTAATAACAGCGTTACACTGAAGGAATACAGGCAGCTGTGTGTACACCACGGATTATAGTGTTGTGACGTTATCGATAAAGGTTTATGTTATATATTTCGATATTTCATTTTATTTTTTTTCTTTAGGCTCTATCGCATTATTTCAAATTCATTCATCAACGAAGCTTAAATATTAATTTGTAATAAAAACAAATGTTTCAAGTAGTATATATGTTACCATTCCAGTTAATATTAGCTAAGAGGTATTATGTATTTCAATTATTCGTTAAGTTTTTTTTATTGATAAGTTTAAAATAACAGATTTATAAATTAAACTTGTTAACAATCATATTAAAGAGAACTTGTTATTTGCCTTGGTTTGTATTAATTTCACAGATATTCGTGATACAACTGTACATTTATAACCGAGACTATAGTTAGCCGTGAGTTACACAACATCACTATAGTTAGCCGTGAGTTAAACCGAGCCGCCCGACTCCCCACCGGCTTGCTTACATTAAAGACCGAATAAGCTTAAGCCGGTGATGTTCCAAGTTAATGTAAATTCATATTGTTATTACTATTTCGCTCGTTCTGCTAATAACAGTTATGTTTCGGTTATTTAACTGTATGTGTTAAAAACGAGCAGGTCTTTTCTTTACTAACTGCCTCTGTAGCCTAGTGGTATGGACCTGTGCTTTAGAAACCGGAGGTCATGGGCTCGAATCCAGCGGGGACTCAAAAAATTTTCGTTGTTGTTTCTTAGTTGGTTTTGAACAATTTGGGCCGATCTCCGTAGCTGGTTCAAGATGGCAGCGAGTAGCAAGGGAATGGCAATCTTGGCGTTCATTGAAAAAGGCTTAAGTCCAGCGGTGGGCCGAAAAAGGCTGCTGATGATGATGATGGTACGCGTAAATCACTACATAGTATAAAACAAAGTGGCTTTCTCTGTCCCTATGTGTGTTTTAATATTTAAAACTACGCAACGCATTTTTATGTGGTTTTCTTTAATAGATAGAGTGATTGAAGAGGAAGGTTTATATGTATAACACATGCTTATTATTGTAGATATATTAATCATCAGCATATCACCCGTGCGAAGCAAGAGCGGGTCGCTTGTAATATTTTAACTCATCGTCATCATCATCATCAGCCTGTGTCAGTCCACTGCTGGACATAGGCCTCCCCTAATGCACGCCACCGCTTTTGATCTTCGGCTATTGCCATCCAGCCCACACCGGCCACTATGCGGATGTGGTCACTCCATCTTGTCATCATATTAACTCACAAATACAAAATAAGGCAATTGTATCGAACCCTCATAATATGAAACTACGTTTCGCGCTTGACTCTAGTTCTGATACATTTTCTTTCATTCACTTTTATAGTTTCTGTCGTCGAGAAAGTTCTTTTTAACTTTTTGCGAGCTCTGAAAGTTTCGCAATAACACAATAGTTAAACGCTTCTATTGAACAGATGTTCCGTAGATAAAGGGAAAGGTTTTGTAGAATATTAACAAGTCTGCGAACACATTGTTTGATTTATTACGTTCATATATATATATATATATATATATATGATTATATGATCATACTAACGGCTACGCGGCTGCTTTTGTCTCCATCAGCTTGAAAACATTGATATCAAAAATTTGTTTCAACGGATTTCGAACCCACGACCTCCAGTTTGTATAACGAGGACTAATAACATTTGGCCATGGAGGCGGTACGTAAAAATCTAATGTTAAACTCAATTGGCGCCATAGAATCGGGCACTCCTATTGGTTGAACATCGCGTGGGATTAAAGATGGCCGTCGTTCACCAATAACAAAGCGTTCGCTTTTGCCGTCATTTGTGTTTGAAATAAGACAAGGTTAACAGAAATTATTTCTCCAATTATGCTGAATTATAGAATCAAAAGTTGTTTTTAATTGCATTATATAAATAATGAATGTCTACCCCGCGACCACGGCCGCTGGAAAGTGTTCGAAATGTCGGGAATTTAAAATGTAAAATAAACGCGATAAAATCCGTAAAGTCATTTTATTTAATAACAATGAATGGTTTAAACAATTTTTTTTCACGATCAAGTAAATTTATGTTTACAATTCGCGTAATATTTTTGGGTAGTTCAGCAATTAACAGTGCCGCAACACATTTTCAATATCAGCGTTTTTATCAAATCTTTTGTTTAACGATTTCGTTACAATTATTTCTACGTTTACATTTTATTATTTACTCAGTCCACGTTTCAGAGAATCGTCAATAATTCCCAAGCCCGTTACAGCAGTGGAAGGAAATTTTTTGTGCTATACAACTGTGCTCCTCACGGAGCCTCCATATCGCGGCCTTAAAGTATTTTGGAGGTAAGGATAGAGTTTGAAGGAATACACTCTTCTACCTACGCATCTCCACCGCGCCTATAAATGACAGCAATGGTAGCACGTCTACCTTGTTCCACCTATAACTTGCAACCTCTTGACAGTTCCAATACTGATTGTGTTCAACCACAACTATTTTCTTCTCTAATCGTTTGGAGTAACTTCCTCGGCCAGGCTTTCTCGTTAGACCGACCTCTCTTAGTGTCCTCGTTGATGGAACCGACCACATACACAAAATCCTTCAACTTTTTTTACCGTCTCCAACTGGAGGGAACTGATTAAATTGACTTCCTAGCCAAGATGG
Source organism: Lamproptera curius (assembly GCA_029286875.1). NCBI lineage: Eukaryota > Metazoa > Arthropoda > Insecta > Lepidoptera > Papilionidae > Lamproptera > Lamproptera curius. The sequence continues at coordinate 541,224 of JAGSMT010000099.1, forward strand.
AACGTGCCGTATAGCGGTTTATGTGGTTTTTCTTTCATTGGAGTACCAATTAAAGGGAAATATGCTCCTTTCTCATGGGATCTTGAGGCAGTCTTCGGCATCCCCGGCATAACGTGACCTTGAAAGGTCTCTATTCTTCGGGTGTGCTGAGTTGCCCGATGTGACCCCCACCACGTATACATCATACGCCAAAGTACAAACCTAACGAGAGTCCGGATTCGAACCCGCCTATATGAACCACAACGCCAAGCTCTTCACATCCCGATTTCGTCACGAAATTAAACAATCCCTTTGACTCGCGCTCGCGTAGACTACAAATCGCCTTTAATTAATCGAGTTAATGAGTTAACTTAACAAATTAAGCCAACTTTCCCGCTGGAACTCATTATTCGTGTGTTGTTTAGGACGGCAGTTAATTCGACTGTAATCCATTTGATGTGCCAAGTCTTTGTCGGTTAGTTTGTGGGTTCAGTGAGATGTGTTGGTTAGCGCTAACTTTTTCGTTAGTTGTGTTATTGTAGTATTGTTCAGCTAAAATATATTTGCAATAGACGTATAGTAGCAAAGCGAAGTTTGGCATTGTCTTGTAGTATAAATAAAAGTAATATATGGCTCGTATTTTTCTCAACGTAGGAAACACAATAATTTGTGGAGGTTATATAATGATATGAAACTACCTCCGTAACCTAGTGGTATGGGCGTGTGCTTTAGAAACCGGAGGTCGTGGGTTCAAATCCTGCGGGGACACAACAAATTTTCAATGTTGTTTCCTAGTTGGTTAGGGCAATTTGGGCCGATCACCCAGTTGTCTGAAAAGTAAGATGATCCATGCGTCGGATGGGCATGTAAGAAGTCGGTCCACCCACCAACCCGCATTGGACCAGTGTGGTAGGATGCGGTCCAAACCCCCCAATGGAAAGGGGTGTATTAGGGGAGGCCTATGTCCAGCAGTGGACTATCACAGGCTGATGATGATGATGATGATGATGATGAGTATTGTTCAGCTAAAATATATTTGCAATAGACCTATAGTAGCAAAGCGAAGTATGGCATTGTATTGTAGTATAAATAAAAGTAATATATTGCTCGTATTTTCCGCAACGTAGGAAACACAATAATTTGTGGAGGTTATTTAATGATATGATTACCATAAGATTGTACTTTAACGGACGTTGATACATACCAAATATTTCTTGATCGTTTGAATTATAAGTAGATAGAATTATAGGACATTTAATTGGAATACCGTTATTAGAGTAATGTGAAGTTAATATTTCCGATTAAAAATTAGTCAGCTTTCTCCCAGTTATTGACTTGTCAGTGACAATCTATACAAATAAATACAATTGGAGACTCTGTCTGTAACATCAAATTAAACGCTTTTAAATGAGTGTACATTATTATCTCTTTACTATTTATTTATTACTGCCTCCGTAGCCTAGTGGTATGGGCGTGAGCTTTAGGAACCGGAGGTCCTGGGTTTGTATCCTGCGGGGTCTCAACAAATTATCATTGTTGTTTCCTAGTCGGTAAGGGCAATTTGGGCCGATCACCCAATTGTCTGAAAAGTAAGATGATCTATGCGTCGGATGTACAAGTCAGGACCGACTTATTACATCGCCCTACTTCTCAAACCCCTAATGGATAGGGTGTGATTAAGGAGCCTATGTCCAGCAGTGGACTATCACAGGCTGATGAAGTAATTATATGCGGTAAATAAAAGTATATTCTTTTGCGTCTATTTTTATACTCTTTAACGATAATGTTTACCAATGTTATTTAATGTATTCGTACAAACAAAATGTACATAAGTTAAAAGGCAAACATGAAAAGAAACCAAATCGCCCTTTGTTATTGTTTATAAAAACCGTTCTCATACAAAAATAACACGTCCATTTAACCGTAAAACGAAACATCAAATATGAAAGCACGCATCGTCCATTAACTAATTGAAAAACTGTTTGACGCAAAAATATTTCTAAGCTTTCCATTAAACGTTTGTGTGTTTTTCACCAACAAACGGTCCGTTGTTTCAATTGATCGTGTGATAATATTTTAAACTAGCTATTGCGCGCGACTTTATCCCCGTGGTTATATGAGAAAATTGATTGCGTTACGTTGTTTATAAAAACAATCTTAAAACCGTGAAAGTGCCGCGAAAATTCGGAATAGCCATCACGTTCATTGCAGAACAAGCAGACGGACCCAAATTGTTGTATGTATCGGTTTTATATCACAGTGTAATAGTTGAATAATATAATTTTAAGAAAAAAAATTACAGACTTCTAACAGCGTATAACTTATTAGGCAATGTAAGCAGGTTACAACGTGTTCTCTGTACGAAATTGTGTCGCGTTTTATGCCACGGCATTTTAAATCTCCGATCTTTTAAGGTATTCATTACGTCAAAATGTCGACCATGACACGTTTTATAAACATATACCGACCGGTGGTAGGTCCCCTGTTTACAGGAGACCGTCTGGGTGGGTACCACCGCGGTGCCTATTTCTGCCGCGAAGCAGTAGTGTGAAACACTACTGTTGAAGGGCACCGTAGCCAGCGTATTTACTGGTAAACGAGACTTAACACCTATGTCTCACTGGTTGGCAGCGCGTTGGCGATACCACTGGTATTGCTAATGTCCATGGCGTCGGTGATCACTTCCCATCAGGTGGCCCGACTGCTCGTCTGCCTGCGTAAGCCATAAAAAAAAATAATGAAGAATTTTTTTTAATGCAATAGCTTTTATGTGAACTTAAGCTGTATTATCCTTAATAAACTTTGAATGTGCTTTATTGCAACTTTTAAAAATGTCTTTTAAATATGTTATCGCGGCCTTAATCGTAGGCCAATTTAAATAGTACAATTTGTACACAAATAGTACATTTTATACTACAATTTGTAGTACAAACTTTATGTCGATCTTTTACGGTTTAGGTAGCGTTTGTAATTTTAATCGCATGAAAGTGCGATTTTCGGTGCTGCAATATTTTTTATTTCTCAAATATCTATGAAACCATTTATGACTAAATTTAAAAAAAAAAATTGGGACCATGGGAAGGTAATGTTTATGATTTTATAAAAGTGTAAACAAAATCGAATCAGCAACGAGGTAAAATATATAAAAAAAAACATACGCTCCGAATGGGATACCTCCTTTTAGGAATTCGGGCAAAAACAGTTATTATGATGATACAAACAGACGTTCTTATTTTTTTATTTGTATAAATATCATAAACGGTAAAACGACACGTTCGGTGGCAAAGTTACTTTTACTTTGGGTTATGCATTCAATTCAACGGCCCATTCTCTACTTTGAATGCTCTTTAGGTAAAATTAACTAGTGGTATGGGCGTGTGCTTTAGAAACCGGAGGTCGTGGGTTCGAATCCTGTGTGTGGACTCAAGAAATTTTCATTGTTGTTTCCTAGTTGGTTAGGGCAATTTGGGCCGATCACCAAATTGTCTGAAAGGTAAGATGATCCATGCGTTGGATGGGCATGGAAAAAGTCGGTCCACCCACCAACCCGCATTGGAGCAGCGTGGTGGGATACGGTCCGAAAACCCCTCCACCAGTGTCCAGCAGTGGACTATCACAGGCTGATGATGATGATGATGATGAAATAAACAAGACGTAAAGGTAAATAAAGTAGAATATTAAAAAAACCTTTTACTTAAATATAAGTAAAGCGCAGAAAACCGCAAAAATCAATGGACATAAGAACGATTATCTTGTAGTATAAATAAAAGTAATCTATTGCTATTTTCCGCAACGCAGGAAACACAATAACTTGTAGAGGTTATTTTCCGATATGGTTACTATACGATATCACTTTAATGGACATTTAAAATACATTTTATAACTATCGTAACTTTATTGGCAAATAGTTGTCTCGTTTAAATACCTTTTTCACGATAGAATTTACTTAATGTTTTCAATAATGAAAATTAATGTTTTTTTTTTTTAATTGGCAACATTTTACTTGTAAACTAAACGTGTTTTGGTAATTATAAATTCTTGAATAGTGTATAAGTAATAACTTAAGCGTAATACATCTCATAATTGGTCCATAGGAATAGGTCTCTAAATTAATTTTTTAACCGCCTCCGTGGCATCGCGATATTGGCCTTTGCTTTATCAACCGGAGGTCGTGAGTTCGAGCTCTGCGGGGTGAACTACTTTGTGCACAGAATGCACGCCTTCTCGGCAAGGGTTTTTGGACCGTATCCCACCACGCTGGTCCAATGTGGGTTGGTGGGTGGACCGACTTTTACATGCCTATCCAAAGCATGGATCATCTTATTTTTCAGACATTTAGGTGATCGGACCAAATTGCCCTAACTGACTAGGAAACAATACTGAAAATTTGCCGCGTCCCCGCAGGATTCGAACCAACAGCTTCCGGTTTCTAAAGCCCTTGTCCTTACCATTAGGCCATGGAGGCAGTTGTAATCATATTATTCATGCTAATAGACAGTAATAAACATGGCATATTAACCTAACCAGCAAGTGAATAATATCCAAATTTATACACCACTCATCAGGCTGAAGTCATAGCTATGATTTAAGAGCCTTTAAAAGCGATCTTTTTAATTACCGTTTTAACCTTAAATATAATTCTAGCTGTTATCCTCGAGTTCCACGTGGTAATTAATAAAAAAAACCCTTTTCTTTTAAGAAAAGCAACTCAAGCTTTTTCTAGTTACCTCAGCTATCTTTCACTGAAAGTCCCATTGAAATAGGAACCGCCATTCCAGACATTAGCCAGAGCAAACACATAGACCGACAGGTAGATAGATAAATAGGAATTGAAAAAAAATGTACGTATCGCTCAATATAGTATAAAACAAAGTCGCTGTCTCTGCCCTATATTCCTGTGTATGCCTAAATATGTAAAACTACGCAACGGATTTTGATGCGTTTTTTTAATAGATAGAGTAATTGAAGAAGTAGGTTTATATATAAATTTCATAAACAATATCGCAGAGAAACGCTGGTAAAGTAATATATTCTTCTATAGATTTTACAGATATCAGTATTGCACCCGTGCGGATCCGGGGCGGGTCGCTAGCCGGTTATAAATCATTTAATTTCAAAACGGTCAATTTGATATTTCAAACATACATCACAATTCTATTTATTTGTATAGATAAAACAATCAAAAGAAACGAACCAATAAATTAAAGAATCATAGTCTTCAACATGTTACTTGGTATAAATAGTAATAAAATTATCTTTTATTTTCATAAATAAATAGTATTAGTTATACATCATCATCATCATCAGCCTGTGATAGTCCACTGTTGGATATAGGCCTCCCCTAATACACCCCTATCCATTAGAGGGTTTTTGGACCGTATCCCAGTTACACATACCTGGGTTATAAATCATTATGTAATCATTACAAACGTTTATTATATTGGTATTCTCAAATTTTATTTATTTGTATAGATGGTCAACTGGTCCCGAGAAAACCACCACTATTTACGTTAAACAGGCAAGTCTCAAGTTAAACCGACCCGCATTTAACCAGCGTGGTGGGATACGGTCCAAAACCCCCTTATGGATAGGGGTGCATTAGGGCAGGCCTATGTCCAGCAGTGGACTATCACAGGCTGTTGATGATGATGATGAGGAAAGTCTTTTTAAGAACATTTAATATAGTCACCCTACATTGAAAGCTTGACGGATTACATCATTGATTCCTAGCAAAGGCCACTGTGCGGCGATCGGCCCCGATGTTATTTCACAGAGGGAAATCCGAAATCGAGAAACGATATTTATGCCGGCCATAATTCAATCGACGTTAGTTTCGGGTTTTATTCAGGCGAGGGGAGAGGGGAACAGGGATCCGACGGGATGGTGGTCGGTGGATGAGCCTAGACTTGTTCCGGTTCGAAGGGGTACCTGGTTTATGATTTATTAGTGTTCTTTTATTGGAAAGTAGATCGGCTTTTGCAAGAGATTATCATATCTGCGGTAGCTTAGTTTTTTTTAAATATTAGATTAAAATTTCATAACTGGTTCTGTAAGTATAATACTTTTTGGTGCTTACGCAAATACTATACCTGATAAATAATATATTTTTAAGTTTTTTTTTCGCGTTTAACTACATTACAATTATTAAGATTGAACCCGACGTTTTAAGCCTTTCCTAGGGTTCATAGTCACGGGACCGACTAAGATGTTGGGCGACGAAATGTCAGTGTTAATTAGGCTACCGTCAATGTTAACTATTAAATTATGTGATCCAAGATATGCATAGCGAGCTGACTGTATCATGAGGTCTTGCAGTATTTGTGTGCTGAGACCCTAGGAAAGGTTCGAAACGTCTGGTATAATATTAAATCAATGTAAAGTAATCAAAAGCGACTGCCTGCCTTCGTAGCCTAGTTGTAAGGGCGTGTGCTTTAGAAACGGGTTCGAATCCTGCAAGGACACAACAAATTTTCTATGTTGTTTCCTAGTTGGTTAGGGCGGTTTGGGCCGATCACCCAATTGTCTAAAAAGTAGGATGATCCATCTTACTTTTTATACAATTGGGTTCCGATGCATAAAGATGTCTAAATTGGACAATTTAAACATCTTTATGCGTCGGATGGGCATGTAAAAGTCGGTCCACCCACCAGCCCGCATTAGGCCAGAGTGTAGGGATACAGTCCAAAACCCCCTAATGGATTGGGATGTATTAGAGGAGGCCTATGTCAGTTGACTAACACAAGCTGATGATGATGATGATGAATTAAACGCGACAAAATCCGTGAAAATTGTATTATTAATCATCTATTACTTATATTGAATAGTAGGACTATCGACTGATGACAATGGTAAATGTCTAGCACATAAGAAATGCAGCGTACAATGCCAATTTTTGTATTAAATCCTAAGATTGGATGTTGTATACTCGGCAATAACAAAAGCAAAACTCATTGGCCCAATAGAACAATGCTGGCACTAAAATAATTAGCGCTCTCCTATTTTTTTCTCAATTTCATCAGTTTTGCGAAACATTGTAAAGTGATTCATCTATATTTTTATTCATAAACTGTTTGCATATGAAGTCTGTTTAATGTCTTTGTCCCTTCATGGTCTATGTCCCTTCTTAATAACATTCTGATTTGCTATTACATATTCATGTTCATTTATAACAACCCTTACACTATGAAGAGTTAAACACGAAAAGATCTGAATAATACAAAAATAGTTAATAAAGTTTGAGTTTTTATTTTGTTGTCTGTGGCTTATTATATATTTGTTGTTAGTTATTTCTGTATATATTTTTTATCCCGGCAGGATATAATTGTGACTGTTTTACCATTATATCCTAAGTTTAGGAATAATTGTGGAATAAATTATAGAATAAAGTCATGAATTTTAAGAGAAATACAAGTTATATAATGGGCGATAATAACTTCGAAACGTTTTCGATTACGGCGGCCGATCTGTACTATAAGTCACCGCCTACGCCAGAGATATGACTGCGCATATAAGAACCTGCTAATACAGGTATTTTTTCCGTTCTTTTAACTCTCATAGTCCAACGTGTCAGAAAGCCGACACGACCGGAGAGAGATCGGGCGCAAGACCGAATTTTTACATGCATATGATCTTCTGGTCAGCTTCCATTGCCCTTACAAACAAGGAAATATTGGAACGTTGGTAAGTCTCCAAGGATTCTAAAAGGCAGGCCCAATCCACAAGGCTACATAATTCATCAGAACATAGAACATAGAACATAAACATGCCCTTCTGATAATATTACTTCTCAGACAATTGGGTGGTCGGACCAAATCGTCCTAACCAACCAAAAAACAATAGAAAGTTGTTTCCACGCGGGTTTCGAACCCACGACCGCCGGTTTATAGAGCAAGGGCCGATACTGCTAAGCCACGGACGCAGCGGATGAAGTAACCTATCAAATTATTATTCACTTACCTCGTTAAATCGCCGTATTAGTGAGCGTACAGTGCTACGCGCTTGTGGAGTGTGGGTTGGCGGTGCTCGCCGTATCATATGACGTTCGCTGACGGCTCCCAAGATACCTTCTCCACCCAGGTCCAGGGTTACTTGCCTCAGGTAGTCAATGGGAGGGACCTGGAAAAGATATGACGGTCAGAAACTATATCATAGTACGTATACCGGTGGTAGGTCCCCTGTTTACAGGAGACCGTCTGGGTGGGTACCACCACGGTCTCTATTTCTACCGCAAAGCAGTAGTGTGAAAACACTGCTGTGTTTCGGTTTGAAGGGCACCGTAGCCAGCGTATTTACAGGGTAAACGAGGCTTAACATCCCATGTCTCACGGTAGGCAGCGCGTTGGTGATACCACTATTGCCAATGTTTATGGGCGTCGGTGACCACTTTCCATCCGGTGGCCCCGATTGCTCGTCTGCCTGCGCATGCAATAAAAAAAAAATCTCTATGGTTGTAGGTATAGATTCAATATGATGCTGACGGAAGGAGGGCATCGTAGTTATATATCCCTTAAACTGATAACTAATCTTTTCGGTTTTATCTCGCACTAGCTGTTGCCCGAGACTTCATCCGCTTGGTACAACGAGTTTTTTATATAAAAGTATCCTCCAAGTTACATCAGATATGTTCCAGTGGAACTTCCGTCAAAATCAGACTAGCAAATTTAGACATTAGACAGGACAAACAGACAGATGGACAGACAGATAGAAATGAGAAAAAAGTGTCGTTATGTTGTATGTATCGGTTTTATATCACAATGTGATCATTTAAAATCGGTTATTATCGTTTTACAAACATACGGCGCAATTTTATTTATTTGTATAGATTTACGAACTAACAAAGTTTAATGTGTACCATTCAAATGACGTTTTACGCCATTAATACTTAGAGTTGAATCGGCAGAATCTACTAATATTTCAGCTTATGGGTTCTATCGTCTGACCTTTACTTAGTTATTGCATCGATTTATGCAAGAATACTTAACTGCCTCCGTAGCCTAGTGGTATAGGCGTGTGCCTTAGAAACTGGAGGTCGTGGGTTCGAATCCTGCGGGGACTCAACAAATTTTAATTGTTGTTTCCTAGTTGGTTAGGGCAATTTGGGCCGATCACCCAATTGTCTGAAAAGTAAGATGATCCATGCGTCGGATGGGCATGTAAAAAGTAAGTCAACCCACCAACCCGCATTGGACCAGCGTGGTGGGATACGGTCCAATGCGGGTTATGTAATTACGGGTATGGTGTTGGATGCGATAATCTTCTGTGTTTTACGCTTTGTATGTACGATTTTTTAAATGTTTATGTATATGAACTATATGTACTATTCATTCGGATTTATTAGTGTTTTTTACTGACCTTAAATATCTATAACTTATTAAAACTGTACGCCTGCCATATGTCCCTAAACTATGCAAAGGTTGACTTAGAGACAGTGCCATTGGCATTAAGTCCGCCTTTGTATCGTTCAGTTGTGTACATAAAGTTTAAATAAATATTAAATGTAGAGCGTATATAAATCTTAAATGAATAAACATGCTATGATATGAATGGAAATTATTAAAGTATTTTAAGATTGCTTACAATAAATTTGATTGGTAAGAATTATAATTTTTATCAGTTAAAATCGATAACAATTTACATTTCTTTTTTGTACATTAACATATATAGTAAATATAAAAAATGCTGACACGAAGGCAAGTTAATTAAGATAAAAAATTAAAAAAATGTTGAGTGAAGCTATCATTCACTTATTGGTTCTTCATTGCTCGCTTACGATATGAATACGAAATGAGAAAATGAGTTCATCATATCTAGGTCAATAACATATACGCGATCCGCATGTCTGCAATTGAATGAAAAAAAAAATCAGGTCATAAAAAATATAAGGTCGCTTCATCAGCATTCGTAGATCGTTAATTTTGTGCATTCTAAACTATTTGTAATATGAGTTTGTATTGCTTTCGATTTCTATTAAAGTAATTAGTGGACGTAATCTTTTTTCTTAGGACAGGTTGACCAAATTTAAATGAACTGCAGTGACTTTCCTCTATTTTCTTGGCTATAAGGTGGTTCTGAGACGAAATATCTAATTCAATAGTCCCGTCAAATCACAAAAGAAATTTACGTAAAACAAAGTCCAATGTCGAACATTTTTGCCGCCAAAACTTCGACCTGTTAAAAAACATTGAAAGAAAAATTTAAATGGCGACGGCCTGGCGAGACGAGTCTACCCCGTGACCACGGCCGCTGGAAAGTGTTCGAAACGACGGGAATTTAAATATGTAAAATAGATGCGATAGCGATAAAATCCGTGATAAATTATTTAATAAGAAGATTCACTTCTTACAAGGGACAATCAGCAAATCAGTATTGTGTAAACAATACGGTCTTCCCATTCGAAGGTTTCCGTTGACAGCGTTATTATTGGGTAAAAGAGATAACATCTCATGTCTCAGAGCGGTCAGCAAACGCTAAGTGCGCTTCTTTTCATATGCAAGGCGTCTCATTGCTTTATATATAAAAAAAATCTTATTTCATATTGCCCTATGGAAATGCTAACAATTTGAACAAAATTGAATATGATTTAATAAACATATTCGTATAACATGTGTGTGGGTATATGAATTCCGCTGGACAAGCACATTTATCTATTGTTACTTATTTGTTTGTACTGTAGATACTTCTAAGCCATAAAAATAATTAGTATTTCAATTGAAACATTGCAAAACATGTATCGTGTGCCAATTCGATTTATACATTTATTTGATTTATTCATTCAATTAAATTTCTTGAACGAGCAAATTTCTCTCAGTTAACCTTAAGTTGGCGCAGTGCAAACAATAAATATATTATATGACAATTATAATATATTATACTCAGATGGTAATAAATAAGTTAATTATTATCTTTATATAAATTTCATGATACCTAAATCTATATATATATAAAAATCAATTACTGTTCGTTTGTCTGCCTAAAACTCGAGAACGGCTGAACCGATATGCGGTTAATCATGACTCTCAGACTTAATCATGGTCTTGAATTATTTGTGGAAGTCCAGGGAAGATTTAATAGGTACATAAATAGAAAAATTATCAGAATAAAAAAAAAATGTATTATATCTTCCTTCCTAACTACCTGTTCTAAAAAAGTTACAAATAAATTTAATTTCATTTAAATACAGTTAGTAAACTTACTAATTGTTTTTAACTTTAATCTTATATTTCTTTTATATATAGAGTGATAAATCTTATAAAAAGTATAGATCTTGTATATTGTATACACCGATTGAGTACAAAGTCTGCCGGGTCAACAAGTACGATGTAAATATATAAAAAATATTATACTTGATAATAATAAATTCAAGTATTAAATTCGCACTGAACTTTTCATTTTTGAAACGATAAAGTCACATGAAAACGTACCCTCCAGCTGAAAAGGGTAAAATTCAGGGGTGCGACTGAATACGGGGTGTATTAATGTAGGTACTTGTATTATTAAATGGATCGTTCGTAGCGTTTCTATTACTGCGAGTGAATTCACTAGAACGATTACTGTAAGCGAAAGGTAATTTGTTTTGTGCCCCAGCAACTCTTTGTCTAACGCAGTGCGATGTAGTGATAGGTACAAAGCTCAAGAAAAGAATTAGAAATATCTATCCAGCGTCAGTAATTGGTAACCTAAACGTAGATTGGCAATAGAACTGATATAAGGTAAGTTACTGTTTAGTTCAGCCCCCCTCCCCCTCTCTTAAAGGACTGCAATTGCCTCCGTAACCTAGTAGTAAGGGCGTGTGGTTTGAAAACCGTTAGTGCAAGGTCTGGGGTTCGAATCCTGCGGGGACTCAACGAAACAATTCATTGATGTTTCCGAGTTGATTAGGGCAATGCGAGCTGATCACTCGATTGCTTGTAAAGTAAGATAATGCATGCGTTAACTCCCTCCGGTTGTGTCGGTTATCCGTCCCATCAGGCTTTAAGAGTATAAAGAAATAGGGGGAGCAGCTGTGTTTGTGCGTACACTTGTGTACTAAGACATCTCCTGCGTAGTCGGCTGGTCTCTAAAATAGATCTGCCGCCGTAGTCGGAATCGACTAGGAGGACATCATTATTATCACTTTTATAAGTTTAGCGTTGGAATTTATGCCAGCAATTCAATTGTTCAACACTAATGGCTTTAGAAGTATAGAACAAGTTCTTATTGGTAAACCGAGACCATTTGAAATCTCTACGCGACAAAAAGACTAAAAGACTGCCTGACTTTTTGGTACTAGTTGAGTTTGAAATAAGACTCCAAGTTGCCAAGGCCATCCATTGCTTTCCTTATAGGACATCAGTGCTTACAAATTGAGTCACAAGTAATTCATTCATCTGTCACTATATCAGATTCCGGTCAATTTGTGCAAGGAACTGTGTATAATTACTACCGTAAAAACTAAAATCACTTCTATTTTGCGTAAGTATCATTGAATAATAAATTTGTGTCAAATCTCTACATGTAAATCAATTTCGTAAGGGTTGAGAGGCTCGAAAGATTAGCAGTCATCATCATCATCAGCCTGTGATAGTCCATTGCTGGACATAGGCCTCCCCTAATACAGCCCTATCCATTAGAGGATTTTTTGGCCCGTATTCCATCACGCTGGTCCAATACGGGTTGGTGGGTGGACCAACTTTTTACATGCCCATCCGACGCATGGATTATCTTACTTTTCAGACAATTGGGTGATCGGCCTAAATTGCCCTAATCAACTAGGAAACAACAATGGAAATGTGTCGAGTCCCCGCAGGATTCGAACCCACCACCTCCGGTTTATACACCACACTCCATTACCACTAGGCTACGGAGGCAGTAGATTAGCAGTGATATGTCCAAAAAATGTTTAGCTAGCGCTTCGTAAAACCGTTAGCTCTACATACACAAAGAGATTCGTTCGGGCTAAATTTTACCTCTGTTGTTGATTTTTAGCCTTCCAGCCACCGACCTCCGGGCTTTTGTGATATTCTACAGCGTTGTTAATTTATATTTTATGTCTTATTAACTGTACACTGGCCATAGCTAGAGGCGTAGGCGTCAAATAGCGTTCGTAGCTAGCCGTAGCATAATATATAATAACCGAAGTCTAGTATAATTGGTAGTAAATTGTAGATAGATATCGTACGAATATGTTTCTATACTATAACACTGTTTTAAGAAGATACAACTTAAACGTCTTAATATACGATTGTAAAGCTCTATATAACAATAATAATATTTTCGGACAAGTAAAAGAAAATCATTTAGTCTCTAAGTAAGAAAAGAGTGTCAACATTTATTTATTTGAAGCTAATAGACATAAACATACGATATGTTTCCCGAGGTGAAAATCTGAACCCACACCCTTTGCCGGACAGTCAAGGTCTCTAAGTACTACGCCAAGCTAGTCAGTATATAAAAATCCAAAAAGAAAGGCATAAAAAGTAATATTTATTTATTTTCTCTTGATTAATATTAATGTTTGTATTATAATAAAGTGATTTATGTAAGGTAGGGATAGAAATGACCATCGTATTCAAAATCGTTTAAATCTGTAATAAGTTTATACGACGTGTTTTACTTGGGCGTTTATTTTCCAAATGTTCGTATTAACTCAAGTTCAAATAGAGTCGAAAAGAAATAAGAGTTTAAGCGTTATTTATCATTTAAACAAACAAGTTTCGAGCAATAAATCCATATCAATGAACCGTGATCAAAGGTCGCTTGAGAGTTTTTAACGTTAATAATAAAACGGAACTCTACCACTCTACAAATAGAGCTTGTAATGCATTGTGACACTTTGAAACAGTAGATAAAGCGCTTATTGTTTGAAAAGAGGACGTGAGACAACATTTACATCTGTTAATGCCCAACAGTGCATTAAGGGTACAACAACCCTTTCTATACAACCCCACCCTCCCCTCCGACCGCGGAGTGGAACTTAACCGCTAATGAAGTCTTGGATGTCGTGTTAAATTTCTATTTGAGAGACTTGGGCACTTAATTTGAATTAGTCTACAATACAAAGAAGATTTTTATTTGGGGTACATTTGTAACAACTTCTCGCATGTACGTGAATACTACACGATAATTAACTAAAGGACTTTAGGGATTTCATAGTGTTTTATTTTTTCCACAATATTCTCGAAGTTTGAGGGTGGCCGGGTAAAAAATATCGACAGACAAACAACACCTCAGTCTGCCCGTGACCATTGATCCTGCAGTGGCTAGTAGTACGTTAAATAAAAGTGGTGACAGTGGATGGTAGTAATGGCATGTTTATAAAAAGTGGTGACAGTAGATGGTAGTAATGGCATGTTATATAAAAAGTGGTGACAGTGGATGGTAGTAATGGCATTATATAAAAAGTGGTGACAGTGGATGGTAGTAATGGCATGTTTTATAAAAAGTGGTGACAGTAGATGGTAGTAATGGCATGTTAAATAAAAAGTGGTGACAGTGGATGGTAATAATGCGAGTTATTTTTTTTGGGGCTGGTTGCGTATTTAATCCATGGTAATGTTATAATTTTGAGATTTTATATTCCTGTACATAATTGTGCGATTCATTTTACAATCACCATTAATTATTATTGCAACGTAACAATTGCTTGTGTAGTTTTGTTAGCATATTTTATACACGCAGAAATACAAATCTGTCCACCTTTCAACATCGGTACTCACCTCCGTGGCCTAGTGGTCTTGGCCCTTGGCCTTTGAACCGGAGGTCGTGGGTTCGAATCCCGTGGGAAACAACGGATTTATCGTTGTTTTCCGGTTAGGAATGATGATAGGTAAATTGTAAATAAATTCCTGTAGAGGGAAAGATGGCCTAATTTGTTATAGTTACTGTATTTTTCTAGCTATGGAGTGTGTGTTATAAGTGCTTCACGCAAACAGTACTAATTACAGAATTGTAAAAGGGAATATCACGTTGAAGCTAGAGGCAATAAAAGTGTACAACGCAATAGCTAACACTTGTTTAAAAAAACAATGCTTTGACAAATCCTTTTGAACTCTTTGTAGAAAATAAGTTTGTTAAAACAAAAATAAATTTTTAGCCACTGAGTGTTATTTACATTAATGCTGGTTGTAGTGTTAATCGTAAAGGAATTTAACTATTTTTAAGTATTTATGTTTTAATACTGCTTTGACTGACAGAGAAAGCGACTTTCTTTTATACTATGTAGTGATTATTGTTTATGAGCCATTTATAAGGAATGATTTTGTTTTACATTTCAGGTGTAGCGAAAATAGACTATTATCGATTGCTTTTAATAAATAATGCTATTTCCGGTGTTAACCTTTTGAGCCAACTAAAATTGTTCGCCTAGTCTCTAATCTCGTACTCAGACGTCAATTTTCTATGTATACAAGAGATATAAAATCCACTGATTTACCGCGTTACTTTAATATATATTCCCTACGTTTCGGATTCATTCCAGCATTCATGATCACGGGCAGACTAAGTTGGTATATGTCTGTATCTCTATGTTTTGGAATAACCGTCAGAGTTTTTATTTTAAAAATATCTTTCGTTTTCTTATTTTTGAATATTGGTTTGACAAAAAGTACTTATGTTGTCCTTCGGTTTTGTAGTTTTTATATTTTTGCGTTTAATTTTTGAAATCATTGGATCCCCAGGAAGGTGGCAAAGACCAACCATCCTCCCTATTAAAATTTGGATATTTTTTAATTTCTTTTGCTTCCCGAATCATCCTTGGTATAAATCGATGTTCATTGGCTAGAATTTTTGGTAGTTTTGGTTCATCAAAGTTATGCTATATACCCGTTTTCACAAGTATCACAACATGCAGCGTCCACGCTGTTCACTCATTGCGCCTGAGTGGCCTCCGATTCATCATCATCATCAGTCTAAGATAGGCCACTGCTGGACATAGGCCTCCCCTAATATACCCTATCCATTTGGGTGCTTTAGACCGTATCCCACCACGCTGGTCTAATGCGGATTGGTGGGTATCACATACGTACTATTATTTATTTATTTATACATGATCACAAATGTAAAGTAAGAAAAGGCTAAGTAACTGATATATTAACCTATATAACTTTAAACAAAAATCAAAATAAAAAAGAAATATATATTATAAATGAGATAAAAAAAATAATTACAATCAAAACTATTTATGTACCTTAAGAACTTAAAAACGAAACTTAACAACGAAGAAAGAAATTTTAATACTTTGCCATTCAAGTGAAACTAGCAAAAAAATCGTTTACAACCTCACAAGACTTGAACCTGTGACCTCCGATACTTATGTTGGTCCAGTGTACGAACATAGTCAATATATCAGTTCATTACACGTCAAATAATTAACATTACCTACGGTCATGGAACATTTTGTTAATTAATTCAACAAGAACTCAGGCGTAATTGAATGGTCGCACGTGAGTGAGCTTATGCATTCTGCAAACATCTACATTATGTAACCGATGACCCCATCTTCACAGTGGTTAGTGCCCTTCTTATTGCAGAAGTCTAGGATTCAAATCCAACTGCAGAAAATTATGTGAAGTAAAGATTTTCTAATATAAGCTTGAATATTTAGTTAGACAAGTATAATAAATTAAACATCTTGACAAACGTATGTATGTCTCTTAATAAATATGGGCAATGCTCAGGTTTGTAAACACTGAAAATAATATAAGAAACTTTTTATTAAGCTTTATTATTCGAGAATTATGCCTTGATCGGTAATTTACCAATCTTAAATGTGAGTCTGAACTTTCGTGATTGACTTACGAATATTCAAACTGTCATATCGAGTCAGACTGAGATGTCTCATCAAATAGCCAAAAGAGGCACCGCGAGGCTGTTCATTATCAAATTTACCATTTAGCTCTGACCAATACACAACCATTAATTCAATAAGATGAAGTCAGAACGCTTGTAATTAACATAAATAAATTAACAATTCTCTACGTTAACAGAGACATTAAATTAAATTGGAGCTAATTTGACAACTAGATGACTGGTAAATACTTAATCAGGCTGAAGTTTATAGATGTTAGAGAATTCTATATATAAATGTCAATCCCGCATATATATATATATTTGGTCTTGGCTACACGGATATTTTACGTAATTGCCTGTAATGTGAGATGATGCACTGGTCTGAAGGACATGTAAAAGTTGGTTTGTATTGTCTAGGTTTGGCTCCAGTCGTATCGATTATTCATCTAATTGGATAATGTTAGTTAAGGAGGATTTATCGCAAACCCCGTTATCCCGTCAACTTTTCCACTTTGATATGTCCGCGTAGAAGGCTAAGATCTAATACAAATTGGCCGCAATGAACATCAACTTTGATTCTGAACTTAATTTTTTCATTATACAAATTTATACTATAAAATAACCCAGTATCATACAATTACTGCTATAGAAGATTATTTTGTATTGGTATAATTTAAATGAGATAATCGAGTGTAAATTTAACTATAAACAAGAATAGACATGAGCGGGGAATTTTTCGAGTTCTCATTGCCCAAGGACAAGAGAGGCAATTCCTGCGAAATCCCAAGTGCTTTCGTGTCACAGTTCAAAACACTTTTGTGAAGGGCAGATGGACTCGTAAAGGGGCTGCGTCCGCCCTTCAGGGGAGAAGTTGATTCTCGTTAATATAAAATTCTTTTTTATAAAGATATTTCGTTAATATAAGGAGGGTAAACTTTAAAACCTCTTCGATGTGGGGAATATCAAATTATTTTCTAGTTGCTAGAGGGAGATGGAAAGATAGAGATTTTGAAGATGAAACATAAACACAAATAAATCTAAATGTTTTGATATTTGTGTGCAAAGTCGGACATGTTGCTTTGAGCGATCTTTTGCCCAGAGGTAATAATAAATAAGAAAAAAAACCAACAGTATTATGATGTCAAGTCAGTGAACATTTTACAAAAATTGACTGAGACTTTTCTGTTATGCATAAACAAACACTATTGTACAGTTATATTTTTTCAAAACGGGCATCACGTATACGGGCAACAAAAATTAAAAATCTTTTAACAGCCTCTAACGCAACTAAAGTTCACTAACCATTACTCCAGTTAGGTATAAAAGGTCAGCGGCTTAAAACACAAGGCTTTGAGAAACAAAAGTATAAAACTCACAGAGGGTGAGGGGTCAGTGGAAAGAAACAAGAAAAACGAAAACACAACCAAAACGTGACTTGAACCGATTGCTTTAAGCGTTTAATGCATTACGAACAACGTTGGCTTAACTAACTTTTCGACTGCCATCTGAAGCTAAAAAAGGTACGGAATTTTTATAATTGGAATCTAATGGGGCATAAACGAAGCGCTCCAATTGATTGTCACTGACAAGCTTAGGTTACCACCATTCTTATCTCCCTTCCCTTGTTGTCAACGGGTTGACCACGGGTGAACGCCGTGTCGTTAACCAGTGGACCGCGCATGGCTATCCTCAAATTTTGAAGTAGTTTGTTAGTAATGAGTCTAGTACTCATTATTATTATGTTACATCACATTTAGGAACGGCGTCCGGAGTCGGAATGGAGTCGGCATCTACGCGTTGACATCGAGTGGACGCCGACGAAAATCTTCAGAAATTATAGCCTATAAGTTATCCAGAATAACATATAACCCACAACTTCTTGACATACGTCTCTCAAATATAAAATGTTTAGTTAAGTTCCAATAAAATCCATTTTGATACAGTAGTAAGCTCTGCCAGTTCTCACAATCTTTTGTATTTATAATATTTGAAAGATATTAAAGTAGCTTAGCTTATCGCTGCCATGGCCTAGCGGTATTGGCCCTTGCTTTATAAACCGGAGATTATGGGTTCTAATCCCGCGGGGAAACAACTTTCCGCTAACGTTGTTTTCCAGTTTGTTAGGAAAATATGGGCCGATTACCTAATTGTCAGAAAAGAGAAATGATCCATGCGATGGATGGGCAAGCAAAAAGTCGGTACTGGTTGTCAAGATCATCTTTGGCAGTTGTTATAGTATGTCAGAGCCATTAAATTTACTGACAACTAATTCATCCGTAGAATGCTGTTTACCCGTTGAACCCTGAGGTCAGATCCTCCACAACCTAGTCGCTCTGCGTGAAACTTCGTAAAAATATATTTAGGTACCTAAATCTGTATGGAATAGAAGCTGACCCCATGGTAGATGATAATTGTTTGTACATTGACCCCTAACTGCCTCCGTAGCCTAGTAGTATGAGCATATGCTTTAGAAACCGGAGGTCGTGGGTTCGAATCCTGCGGGGACTCAACAAATTTACATTGTTGTTTTCTAGTTGGTTAGGGCAATTTGGGCCGATCACCCAATTGTCTAAAAAGTAAGATGATCCACGCGTCGGATGGGCATGTAAAAAGTCGGTCCACTCACCAACCCGCATTGGACCAGCGTGGTGGAATACGGTTTAAAACCCCCTAATGGTTAGGGGTGTATTAGGGGAGGCCTATGCCCAGCAGTGGACTATCACAGGCTGATGATGATGATGATGATTGCGCCCCATGGCAACATATCTATCGCTCTCGTGTAATAGTGTAGCAAACTCGTAATTTCTTTCTGTCTCCAACACATTCAACGCGTCTGAACAATTTCAAACTTTGGAATTTATTATCATCAGTGAAACGGTATCTTTACTTACTTAATACTTTTGTTTAATTTTATACGAATAATATTTACGGTATCGAGCAACAACAGAAAAACTTTTCGATTCAGCCTTCGAGTTGGCTTACCGCTAAGCTAATGGACTTCCTCAGTTTAATTTTGTTTCGTTTCGCGTTTAAAGCATCCTTTTGAAGAGTAATTACGTAATTCTACTAATAATATAAATTCGAACGTTGGTAAGAATGTACGGATGTGCTTGTTTCTATGAAAAATATATTAAAATACTTTAACAGTAATAATATATACATTAGAACAAGTTATAAATATGATGTGATTTAATGGGAGTATATAGTATCGTGTATGTTAGGAAATCTTTTACCTTTGAGCTATACTGCTTTGCACCTCAAAAACTTTGGGTTCAAAAGTAATTTATTTGTAATTATCACGATAATTATTCATTACATAATTTTTAGCACCTTACGGGCGAAACAGCGGGTCAAAGCTAGTACGTGATGAAATAATAATGTTATAATAGACATAGAAAGTGAATGTTTATTGTTAGATTTGTGATTTTAACAACCTATCTTATAGCTCCAATATATTTTTATTGAATAAATTACAAGAGAACATAATTTTCAAGATCTTTCTCCGGTATTGCCAAATAATGCCAGCCGTTTTTTACTCTTGTTACCTTTTGATTTACTATATAGTGATAATATTATTAGGTTAGGTTTGGAATTGTGCATATTATTTAATTCTGATTTAGTATCTATAAGGATAGGAAACTGCCTCCGTAGCCTAGGGGTATAGGCGTGTGCTTTAGAATCCGGAGGTTGTGGGTTCGAATCGGTTGGGCTGATCACCCATTTGTCTGAAAGTAAGATGATCTATACGTCGGATGGGCATGTAAAAAGTCGGCCCACCCACCAACCCGCATTGGATCAGCGTGGTGGGATACGGTCCAAAAACCCCCTAATGGATAGGGGTGTATTAGGGGAGGACTATGTCCAGCAGTGGCTATCAAAGGCTGATGATGTAAGGATAGGAAACGTAGTGTTGTACGCCCTGCGGCAAGATGGAGTGACGACATTCACAAAGAGGCTGGTGTGGGCTGGATGAGAATAGCCGAAGATCGGAAGCGATGGCGTGCATTAGGGGAGGCCCATGTCCAGCAGTGGACTGACACAGCCTGATGATGATGATGATCTATAAAGATGTTATAGGAATAAAATAATGGTTAATGCAAGAAGTGATCATAAAGGCGGCTTGTAATCCATAAAATTCTACCCGAATTATAGTTCTAGTACATTTGATTAATGGAATAAATGTCAGTCAACTTTATTGCAATGCCCTCTTTAATACCTTTAACGTCTGCTTAAAATGGTACCACCAGGATAGATATTCTTTACACGCCCCCACGACCCACATTAAACAAATAAATGTTTAGCTGAAGAATTCGATCCCACTACCACCGGTTTGTAAAGCATAGGCTAATATCACAAGGTCACAGAGGTTTTTTGGTTATTAATTTATTTATTGTCACTGCGACAACGTTACGATATTTCTTTCTTAAAATACATTTTGTTCAAGGTCTCTTCCAAATTTACCTTCACATTAACTACACTAAAGTATTGCGTAGTTAATTTAATAGATATTTCTGTATAGAGACGTATTATTTAGTCATAGCTTACCGACGTATGTAATATGCGGTCACCTAACAATTCATTAATTAGCTCAATTGACGACCATCCGGCTTGTTGCGATGCCTTGATGGAGAAATTTACATGTACATATGTACATTATAGTAGGCACATGATGTAGATGTTTAAGTCACTCGGTTTACTGCAGACTGAACTGTTTACTAACCACTGAACCCACTTGGTGTAGTGGTTAGTGACCCAGGCTATTGCGCCGAAGGGTGTGGGTTCTATTCCCACCACGGAAATATAGTGTGTGATGAAAATAGTTGTTTTTTTGTCTAGATATATGTATCTGTATAATATTTATCCGGGGATACGATCCAAAACCCTCTAATGGATAGGGGTGTATTATCAAAGGCTGATGGTGATGTGGTGGTGGTGGTGGTGGTGGTGTGACATAATGTTTATTGGTTTACAGAAGAAAAGTAAGTCTATGTATATATCAATCATCTAATTTCCACGGTACAAGCTTTGCTTAGTTTGGGGCCAGATGATGTAGTATAGTTCATATGCATACTTGTGACCCGTCCCTGCTTCGCCCAGGAGCTATGTTAACCTTATGCATATAAACCTTCCTCTTCAATCACTCTATCTTTTAAAAAAGCCGCATCGACATCCGTTTCGTAGTTTGAAAGATTTAGGCATACATAGGGATATAGGGTCAGCAAAAGCGACTATGTTCTATACTATGCAGCGATACGCGTAATTATTCGAAAAAGTATTTATAAAAATCAAAGAATAAAGAAAACACAGAAGTAAACCCTACCACCACAACCCAAACGGTTAAGGGTTGTGGTGGTCAGACGCCAGGCGTTCCGCGAACATGAATTTTATTTTCAACTAGATGTTGCG
Organism: Lamproptera curius; assembly: GCA_029286875.1. Taxonomy (NCBI): domain Eukaryota; kingdom Metazoa; phylum Arthropoda; class Insecta; order Lepidoptera; family Papilionidae; genus Lamproptera; species Lamproptera curius. The sequence goes on from JAGSMT010000099.1 coordinate 563,373, forward strand.
TCACACTTCATCAAAAAAAACTGTGATCCTTTTTATGTAAAAACAAAATAAGACTCAGTTACTATCAGTTGCACCAGCTATCTTACAGCACAAGTCCCGTTAAAATCGGACCAGTCATTCTAGAGACAGATTTCATTTATTCAGAACAAACAGAAAGACAGGCAAAAATTCATAAAATATGCTGGTATGTTATATGTATCATATATGTAACGGTTATTTGAATGTTACAAACAGGCACTCCACATTTCTTTGCATCATCATCATCATCATCAGCCTGTGATAGTCCACTGCTGGACATAGGCCTCCCCTAATACACCCCTATCCATTAGAGGGTTTTTGGACCGTGGGTGGACCGACTTTTTACATGCCCATCCGACGCATGGATCATCTTACTTTTCAGACAATTGGGTGATCGGCCCCAATTGCCCTAACCAACTAGGAAATAACAAATTTCCTGAGTCCCCGCATGATTCGAACCCACGAACCTTAATTTAACACCTTTAAAAGCTTAGGAAATATATAAATAATAATTATCTCGAAAACTTTAACTTCACACAGGAATACGTATACGTTTAATTAAAATGCCAACAAATTTAAAAAGGAATTATGGACTAGTCAATATGATAATAAATTCTTAAATATTTTCAATCGGTCAAATTTGATTGGCATCACTTCCGACTGAAATATTTTACGTTCATATTAACAGATATTTTAGTGCCATCTCTTATATATTTTTACCGTAGACAGTTAATTAATTTTTAAAAACTCATTTGCAAACTGAATAAATCGTTTCCGATGGATAGATAACTTATAGCTAGGAAAAACACTTTTTTCCTAAACATTAGATTGCCTATTGCATCTTTGTTATAATAAATAAAGCTCTAAAGACGTGTATTAATAAACATACTTGAATCTTATTTAAATGTATTTGAAAGTTAAAGTCAAGAAATAATTTATGTAATTTAGGCTCTACCAAGCACTTATGAATGTCAGAAATTCACCATCAGATCGATTATTTCCAGCTGTCCAGATAAGAACAGGCAAGAAACTTTTCTTTTTTTATTTTATTACGAACATATTTTAATTAATACATCTTATCATATCATAGGTTAGGGCAACCAACTAGGTAACAACAATGAAAATTTGTTGAATCCCCGCATGATTCGAACCCACGACCTCCGGTTTATAAAGCGCACGCCTTTTTCGCCAATTCACCAGCTTACTCAAGTCAAACGGGCAAAAATAAATTTCAGTTTAAAACTTTCGCTGTAACATTAGAAAGGGCGCCATAGCTTGGCGTTACGCGACTGAGTTCAACCGGGAGTCGAACTTCAATCACATAATGGGGGTGTTTGAGAAGCGGTCCATTTGGCTGGAGTGACTAAAGATCACTCGAGACGTCGAAACTCGACGGTGGCGCCACTTGCCCCAGATGCGGGCTTTAAGGGTCAGGGTCGCTAACGTAGGTCGCAAAAAATAACTGTTCCGATGTGGCAATGTTTAAGAAATTCTGTACAAAACATATATATTATAATGTTTTCTCTACAAAGTGTAAAACAGAGTCGCTTATTTGACCCTATATCCCTATGTATGCTTAAATCTTTCAAACTAAGCAACAGGATTTGATACGGTTTTTTTTAATAGATAGAGTGATTCAAGAGGAAGGTTTATATGTATAGCGCATGCTTAATGCGTGCATTTTATATCACTATATGTAGTAGGTGCTATGCACCCATGCGAAGCAGAGGCGGGTCGCTAGTGTATTAAAAACAACGTGATAGTTTGAAAAATATAAAACTACTAGCTGTGCTTTTGGATTTCTTTGGTACTAATGTTCCGACTAAACTGTAGTTAAAATAAATTTACGAACATAGAGACAGACACTTGACTTCTTTGATGTAGGTTTCGATGATGCATGTGAATGTGTAGCAAAATAGATTTAATTTGTAAGGCGTTGTATTGTACATCATCATCACTATCACTTCATAGTATAAACAAAGTCACTTTCACTGTTGCCTATATACCTATGTAAGCTTAAATATTTAAAGCTAAGGACTTTAATGTGGTTTTCTTTTATAGATAGAGTCATTAAAAAGGTAGCTTTATAGATGTACATAACACCGTGCAAGCAGACAGGTCGCTAGATAGTATAACCAAAGTCGCTTAACAATACTGATTCCTAGTTGGTTAGGCAATTGGGCCGATCTTCAATTGTCTGAAAAGTAAGATGATCCATGCGTCGGATGGGCTTGAAAGTCTGTCCACCCTCCAACCCGCATTGGACCAGTGTGTCGTTGCAAAACCACTATGGAGAGGCGTACATTAGGTGAGGCCTATGTCCAGCAGTGGACTAACACAGGCTGATGATGATGATGATAAATATTCATTTGATGAATGAAAACAGGCTGCTTTTGCTTATTTGAAGGCACACACATCTTGTAAGACTGCTAAAGATAATTTGAACAACTGCGACTGACTTATTGATGGCTCGTGGCCTAATAAATATCAATATTTGTAGACGCTTATATAGAAGTATATTATTTTAATCCCAATTCTCAGTTACTATTTTCTTTTTGTACAGAAAGCGGATTCCCACCTATTAGATATTTCCGTACCGGCCTTTGAAAAACTAACACGCTCACATTTCAATAGAAACTCGCTGGCAATACGTCAGGAATTTCGTATGTTTTACCGTCACATTTATGGTTTTGAACAGTGGAAATTAAAAAAAATACACACATCCGAACCAGACATTGCAATATCCACCTTAACGTTAAGTGACATAGTTCAAAATGCATTAACATGAACCCTTTACCTTCTACCGCATTAAATGGATAATGAAATATGAGCTTTAGTTATATGTGCACAAGGTCGTTTTTTGTAAGGACAAGTTATCTACTTGTTTTTTCGTGCACCCAGCGTGGAAACTCTATGTAAATCTTTATTATTCCTAATGCATGCCAAATACCGGTTCGTTATTGGATATCCCAAAGTAGAATTTGCTCAGTCCTTATTTGCCATCCTTTTAATGGATGATAAATGGATAATGGGAACGTTATGTAAATTGGAATCATATATAATAGTCTTTGCTTCTAGATAAGAAGGTTAAAACAGAAGTTTATTTATTATCAAACAAAACGTCAAAACGAGCAGGATATACACCTGATGATAAACGATACGCTCATCCTGTAAAAAGTTAACAATTCTGCTGCGAAATTATAACTAAAGTTGCTACGGTGACCTTTAAAGCGGAACACTGATTTGATTTTACGTCCCTGTTTTGCGAAATAAATCCGCAACCACAGGATTGTCTATCTTAGACAGTCCCTTGTTAAAAGGGGCCGACAACTTATGAGTAAGAAGTCGCAAATTGGCTATGTAATATACTGCCTGCGTAGTCTAGTGGCAAGGGTGTGCGCTTTAGGAACTATAGGTTGTGGGTTCGAATCCTGCGGGGACTGAACAAATTTTCATTGATGTTTCTTACTTGGTTTAGTCAATATGTGCCGATCAGTCAATTGTCTGAAAAGTAAAATGATCTATGCGTCCACCCACCAACCCGCCTTGGACCAGCGTGGTGGGGTACAAATCAAAAATCCCCTAAGAGAGAAAGCGTGCAGTAGGGGAGGCCTATGTCCAGCAGTGGATTTACACAGACTGATGATGATGACTATATTATATACATAATTCTACTTAAACATGACATTCTAAAATCTTCATAACATGTAATTCATATATATTTGAAAGACACTAAAAGTACATTTCTAAATTTAAATGGAGCACCAAAATAAAATATCATAAACGAACCGTTTATATCAAAACCTTTCGGAAAATTGCCAATCAAATATTTTGGCCAATATTCCGGAGGTGTTTTCAACTTAAGGTGTCACTTAAAAGTTTTCCAGTGCCTCAAAGGGCGCAGAGTGGATGAATATTTGACTTATTCAATCTCCGTCCGCCACTCGGCTGTTCGGGGTTCAAGTTAATGGGTTAAGGGGAACGTTAAAAGGGCAGAAACTGGTTAATTATTTATCGACAAGTCGATTGGCGGACAGTTATATCTCTTCTTGGATGTGTACATTGTTTGTTTACAGTTTTGGTTCCACATGAATAATCTGTCCTTTTTAAACATTATTAGAATTAGAAGAACGGAAGTTTCATCATCAGCCTGTGTCCACTGCTGGACATAGGCCTCCCCTATCACACGAATTCTCCATTAGGAGTGTTTTTACCGTATCCCACCACATTGATCGACCGACGTATGGATCATCTTACTTTTCAGACAATCAGGTGATCAAACAAAAATGCCCTAACCAACTAGGAAACAAATTCAAATTCAAATTCAAATATCTTTATTCAATATAGAAGTTTACACTTGCTTATTGATTGTCAAACACACTACCACCGATTCGGAAAAGGACGCCTCAGACCTGAGAAGAAACCAGGAAAAACTCAGAGGCTATTTTTTATGTCATCTTTTAAAAATAACAAACAATTTGATAATTCGACATTACATATTATGCAATTTTGAACAGGACCTGGAGCAGGCATTCCATTATCAGGCTGTGTTATCATTTAAAAATTCATTAATATCGTAATAACCTTTAACACATAAACGTTCCTTGACTACCTTTTTAAATTTATTAATAGTTAAATTCTGAACGTTTACTGGGATTTTGTTGTAAAACATATCATTGTCCCATAAAGACTAACTTATTCTTTGCAGTCTAGTTGCTGGAAGAATTATATATTTGTTCCTTGTATCTATTTATGTGCATCACAATGTCTGGAAATCATCTCTATTTTTTGCACATACATTAAATTTTCAAATATTATTGAGAACTAACGGTCATTATTTTTTTCAGTGAACAACTTTCTTAATGATTCTTTGGGGCCCAGGTTATAGACTGCCGATTCACGTTTTGGAGGACAAAGATCGTATTAGTATCCACATTTCGTAGAATGCATAAGACATAATACTATGAAAATAGCTAAAATATACTAAACGAGCTGTCTCCACATCGGTTAATAATCTAATTAATATTGTGGAGTCCCCAAACCCACGGCCTCCGGTTTCTAAAGCGCACGCTCTTAGCACTATCAGTATCATAGTGCTGCATAGGCATAGGCAGTTAATAACAAATAAAAGTATTTTATATTTACAGTATAGACCGTTTTAGACCTAGATTTGGGTCCAATACAACTATATCCAATACTCTAATAGAATAGCAAAAGGAAAAGATATACGGAAATGGTTAGTTACCGATAGCAATTAAGTGGCTTCATACGTATGGCGTTGTTATTAATGGATTGACACTTACTGATTGACATTTTTAAGGCAGTCCAGTTTGTTTTGGTTTTTAAAATTTTTGGCCACATCATTTTTTTAGGAGTTATGGAGAGGGCTATGCTCGGAGTACCTCTGAAGGACCGCATCAGAAATGTTGTGGTCCGCCAGAGAACCTGAGTCACCGATATAGCCCACCGTATTAGTAAGCTGAGTGGCAGTGGGCCGGTCATTAAGCCGCAGAACGACGACCGCTGGAGTCGGAATGTTCTGGAGTGGAGACCGGGCTCGCAAACGTATGTAGGACGCCCTGCGGCAAGATGGAGTGACGACATTCGCAAAGTGGCCGGTGTGGGCTGGATGAGAATAGCCGATGATCGGAAGCGGTGGCGTGCATTAGGGGAGGCCTATGTCCAGCAGTGGACTGACACAGACTGATAATGACGATGATGATGGTGAATTTTTACACTATAATATCTCTGGCGCAGTTTGATGATCGCATATATAAGTTACTGTAGTCGGATTCGACGAGGAGGATAATGTTTATTAATAACCTAAATATAATACTAACAATAGTTCTGAACGAATAACACAACATCATCTAGTCTAAAGTAAGGAAAACTTGTACTATGATAACTAGATAATTGATACATACATATATCTACTTCTTTTTTTGTAAATAAATACATATAATATTGATATAACCAGACACGTTAACAACACTATGTTCATCACGCAATATTTTTCCCCGGGTAGGAATCGAACCTACACCCTTCGTCGCAACAGTCAGGGCCACTGCGCCAAGCGGGTCGTCTTAATATTATTTTGCCATCCTTAAAACGACTAAGCCGCTGAGTTTCTTCCGCCGGTTCTTCTCAGGTCGGAGGCGTCCTATTCCGAACCGGTGGTAGGGTCCTTGACAACCAATAAGCGAGTGTAACACTTCTATATTGAATAAAGTTATTTGAATTTGAATTAAGTTTTTTAAAACCAAATTATTCCTTTAAATCGAGTATAGGTACACAGAATCTACGTTAATTTTCCGAGAAATGTATCCTCCTGTATGTTTAAACTTTTCGATTAATTGACTTTCCGAGAGGTTGTTCACAAAATTAAAAGGTGTGGATTAAATGTCTGAAGTGTTACTTTCAGCGCGGATTACAGGAGTGTGGGATGATTAAAACTCCAGGAACCGAAAACACTTTGTGCCTTGAGAGACTATCTTATTTCTTATTTTTAAACGACCAGGTCCTTGAATAAATCCCTGTAAAGCCTTGTGTAAGTAGAAAAATGTCTTTAAACATGTAAATGTATATATAATATCGAAATCTAATTTTAAATAAAAGTAAAGAATGAGTTTTGGTTGTACATTCTCGTGAGATATAAAAGAAAAATGTAAACTTTAGGTTAAAGTAAAGGTGGGGCGAATGTGTGGTCTATTAAAAAAATGGAGAACTAAATTTTGAGTTGATTGAATAATTATTTTAATTTGCTTAGTGAGGTTATAAAATGATGTTCCACACACTTCACCCATTTGGGTATGCAAAATTTACAAGTGAATTAAATGTGTTGACTCCTTTTACTATATTCGCAACTAGCGACCCGCTCTTGCTTCGCACGGGTGTTATGCTGATGATAAATATATCTACAATAATAAGCGTTGTGTTATACAAATAAACCTTTTTTTATGGCATACGCAGGCAGACGAGCAGTCGGGCCAACTGACGGGAAGTGGTCACTGACGCCCACAGATATTGGCAATACCAGTGGTATCGCCAACGCGCTGCCTACCGCGAGACTTAGGGTAAGACTGACAAGCCTCATTTACCCAGTAAATACACTGGCTACGGTGCCCTTCAAACCGGATCAAATCAGTGTTTTCACACTACTGCTTCGCGGCAGAAATAGGCTATTAACCCAGATACCAACAGGTACCAACCCAGACGGTCTCCTGTAAAAAGGGGACCTACCACCGGTAAAACCTTCCCCGTCAATCACTCTATCTATTGAAAAAAAACTGCATCGAAATCCGTTGCGTAGTTTAAAAGCTTTAAGCATACATAGAGACATAGAGACAGATAAAGCGACTTTGTTTTATACTATGCAGTGACGTAAAATTACGATTGCTTTAATACGGTTCTCAGAATCTTTATACCCAACAAAAATGTATTATTTTTGCATATTTGAACGTAACCTTTCATGTTTAAAAGGTGTTACTCCAAATTGGCACTCATTGCCGACGTCCCAAATAAATATAAGTGTCGGAAATGTAACAGGTAAGCATGTTTAAAAAATATGCTGTAAAAGTGGGCGATTTTTAGCTTAGTAATTGTTTTCCATTCTCTTAAATGTTATGCAACGAACTCTGCAGCAAGACAGACAAACAAATTTATGTTGATTTTTTGATTTTCTACGAATATTATGTTTTATTATTATATCTGCTTCGTCGAATTTTCTCGTCACCCATCCCACAGTGCCTCAAATTAAAAGTCTTCGATTAATGCCTTATTACCTACGTTCCGAGCCTTGGACACTTACGGTTCGACTGGTGCACTAACTTAAAGCCACTCAGCGAGCTATGGAGAGGGCTATGCGTTGAATTATCTCTGAAGGACCGCATCAAAAATTATGTGATCCGTCACAGAACCAGAACCACCGATATAGCCCACCGGATTTGTGAACTAAAGTGGCAGTAGGCTGGTCACATAAGCCGCAGAACTGACGACTGCTAGGGTCGGAAAGATCTAGAGTAGAGACTGAGGCTTGGCAAACGTAAAGCGGGATGCGTGGGCTGGATGAGAACAGCCAAGGATCGGAAGCGGTTTCGTGCATTAGGGGAGGCCTATGTACAGCAGTGGACAGACACAGGCTGATGATGATGTAATATATGTATAATGTATTCAGTACGTGCCTTAAAGATATGATACATTAAGTAGGTATTAAAAAGTCAGCTAATAGATTATACAGTTAAGATGCCAGTTGCATTACTAAAAACTCATTTTTATCTGGAGTCTTCTTATATATCCTGGACTTCAAGCTGACTCTATCTCACTCGTGGAAGGAGCTAGCGGATGACCACGTTAAGAGTTTGATGCCTATTAGGTATGTTGTTTAAGACTCACCTGGTAAAATATCCTGTACTCAGTATCGGTCAATCTCAGGGCCACCTCTTCAGGAAAGTGGAGCAGCGCTTTTAGGGACGTCAACTCCTCATAACTGCCGTCTTCGGTCGATGGCCCTGGGAAAAGAAGTGGATATTGTAATAACTTTCACTTATTCATGGAGACTGTGTTTCACCTCTCAGAGCTGTAAGGAATTTTGTTAAAAATCAAATTTGCTTATTACTTTTTAAATGAATTTAAATTAGATTGTTTTTTCATTATTATCGCTAAATCTCTTTATTCAGGCAGACTCAATATGGACAATTTTGTATCAATCAATTTTGTATATAACATGTCTAGTTTTGGAAATCGTGTACTATCAGGTAAATTTAATGCTCGTCCAGTCACCCGTATCGAAAAATAATTAATTTCTACTTGTTTCCCATTTTCGACCGATTTCCCGAAAGAAGGATTTACTCGATCCGGAGCGTATAATTTGGTTTTTATATATATATATATGTTTCCTCGTTGCTCCGCTACTAGCGCTCACACTTTTGTTCATTCTTTTTTAAATTATATATATTAGCCTCCCATTGGTCCCTTAATAAATATTTGAGCATAAAAAATAATAACACCAAAATCACAACCTGTGCGATTTTATAAGAAACGCTGCCAAAACCGTAAAAGATAGACATAATGTATGTTCTACATAATCGCACTGCAGTTCGTGAATACAAGGCATTTAAAAGTTTGGGACTTTTATTTACATACAAATAGATAGCACTGCACTAAAAGAGAGTTTGTATTTACTTCTAGCTGGTATTCGGGACTTTGTCTTTGGGAAAAGCGAAGTGTTTACTATTATTATATTCGAATAATATACTACAATATGTACTATACATACATAGACAAGGTGTCTTAATTGTATATGTTTATAATTGCATCATGCATCATCAGCCTTTGATCGTCCACTGCTGGACATAGGCCTTCCCTTATACACCCCTTTCCATTGGGGGTTTGGACCGTATCCCACCACGCTGGTCCAATGCGGTGGGTGGACCGACTTTTTACATGCCCATCCGACGCATGGATCATCTTACTTTTCAGACAACTGGGTGATCGGCCCAAATTGCCCTAACCAACTAGGAAACAACAATGAAAATTTGTTGTGTCCCCGCAGGATTCGAACCCATGACCTCCGGTTTCTAAAGCACACGCCCATACCACTAGGCTACGGAGGCAGTAATTAGACGTCAGGCTTTATTATAAACTTTCATCCTCATTTCAACGCTTTCAACAACTTTTTATTTAATAATATTTAGTAGCCTATGTCCTTTTTTGGAGAATCTATTCTACACTAGCAATGCATCAAAATCTGTTCAGTGGTTCAGAGCTTATAGTCGAACAGACAGACAGATAGAGTTAATTTCGTATTTTATTCAACTTTATCGAAACAAAATGTTATTATCGTTGCAGATATATTCTCAAATATTATTTAGCCGGGATATATTATTATACGGGACGGGATATGACACATTTTACAATAATAATACTTATACAACAGCAGGCATCCGTACGCGTTAATCTTTCGCTAAAAGGATTTCAGGATCACTGCTAATTGGGACAAAGCTACATCTGCATAAATTTGTATAAAGCGGAGATTGTGCGAATATTACGCGGCGTGTAAAATCTGTTTGTTCAATTTTTGCGTGGATTTTGCATATCTTTAATAAACAATTTAGATTTTAACAGTAAATAATAACGACTTGTACGTGTATAACTATTTTGAACAATATATGCGGATTGTAAATAGACTGTTGTGCAATTTAATCACAGAAGGTTGTGATTTCAGACATCGCAATATTTTCCTAATTTTTAAATACTTTTTTTGCCCTAACGGAAAACGGAAGGTACAATCCTTATTTTATTTCACACAGCCATTTTCCCAAATTTTTAGCAGGTGCCGACCCCATTAATCCATCCAGATATACCTGAATTGAAAGAGTAAACTGCATTTTAAGGATAAATGCGTCCTCAGTAAATTTAAAGGCTCTGACATCCATTAACGACTGCCAAAGATGGTCTTACCAACCGGGACCAATTTTTTACATACCCATCCGATGAATACAAACGTTAAATAATAATAATGTCCTCCTAGTCAAATCCGTAGCCTGCCTCCGTAGCCTAATGGTATGGACGTGTGCTTTAGAAACCGGAGGTCGTGGTTCGAATCCTGCGGGACACAACAAATTTTCATTGTTGTTTCCTAGTTGGTTAGGACAATTTGGCCGAACACCCAGTTGTTTAAAAGTAAGATGATCCATGCGTCGGATGGGCATGTAAAAGTCGGTCCACCCACCAACCCGCATTGGACCAGCGTGGTGGGATACGGTCCAAACCCCAATGGAAAGGGTGTATTAGGGAGGCCTATGTCCAGCAGTGGACTATCAAAGGCTGATGATGATGATGATGAGTCGAATCGACTACGGCGGCCGATCTATATCAGAGATCAGCCAAGCCGCGATGGATGGATAACAGACACGACAGGAGTGGACTGAAGGCGCAGGACCGACTTTTTACATTCCCATCCTGGATCTTCTTATTTTACAGGCAATTGGGTGATCAACCCGCATTGCCTTAACCAACTAGCAAACAACAATAAAAAGTAATTTTTAATGAAAACTTCCATTGGGAGAAAGCTGATGTAACAACACAATTTTTTGTACAAAACCTTTTGTTTTATGCATTTTTTAACCCAAAAAGTTACTTTGTCATTAACGTCATGTTCGTCAGATACAAAACTTTCTTCGCGTAATTTATTTTATCTTCATAAAGTCACTGAAAGGTTATTTACGAGGACATCGCTTTGTCTTATTATATTACGCGAGATGAAATATAGAGTTCGTAATAATTCTCAGTCTACTCACGTCTACGAACCTCTACGGGTTTCAGGTGAACGTGATTCTTACTTCATATCTCGGAATAACGTTGTTTAGCTCGAAATGAAGATTTGCCAGTGGATTTTAGATGGAATTGTGACACCGTTTTAATATAAAAATAATGATTATTAATAATTTTTGACGAAAAAATGCGACACGTGTTGAAAATGATTTAATGTGCGCCCAACACAATAAACAACATATTTTCTAGTTGTCTCGTGAAAGTGGATAGTTACTTGATTATTTGACGGAATAAGTGTCAACAAAGTATTCTATAGCCGCTTAAGGGCGTCGTATGTATTATTTATTAACTTTAAGCTTTGTCAAGCTCTTATCAACGTCAATGTAGTTAATGTTCGGAGGTTTTTACCTGTTCGGAAGGGAACCGGCAAGAACTCCGCAATCGTTATTTCTTTTTTATTAAATCTTTCTGAATATATAGGTAGTAGGTCCCCTTTTTACAAGAGACCGTCTGGGTGGGTACCATCGTTGTGCCTATTTCTGCTGCGAAGCAGTGTGTGGAAACACTCCTGTGTTTCGGTTTGAATGGGCACCGTAGCCAACGTATTTACTGGGTAAACGAGACTTTTGTCTCACGGTAGGCAGTGCGTTGGTTACCACTGGTGTTGCCAATGTCTATGGGCGTCGGTGACCACTTTCCATCAGGTGGCCCGACTGCCGTGTGCCGTCCGTCTGCGTATACCATAAAAATATATAACAATCATCATTTCTACACCACATGCTTTAAGCAGTTGCCAGGGATATGACAGAGTAGGCTTCATCATTTATGAATTATTTCCACACATTCTAATCCTCAATGTAGTCTCTGATAGAATAATAGTTTTTTGTATCGATTTAAGTCAACTGACATTCCGTGATTGACATCTCGGTGTGGCCATATAGTTAACTTGGGTTACTTTTGTCTATATGTATCATAAAACAAAGTCCACGTCCGCGTGTGTATGTCTCTCTGTTCGCGATAAACTCAAACACTACAACACAGATTGTCACGCGGTTCTCACTAATCGATAGAATGCTTCTTCCGGAAGGTTTATGTGTTTAATTTGTAGTTTCTTTGTACATTTCAGTGAATCAATATTTTTCAGAGATGTCGGAAATCAATTAAGACGTCTGAGAGTTTAAAACGAAGACGCTGCCTAAACTCGGTGATGAGGTATAACAAAACAATGCTGGCTGGAAATATTCTTCTTTCTAGATCTATAAAAAAGGCCACAATGGCATATGTAATAGCTAGTCTGGTCATGACGGGACTGTGTCTTAAAAAAAGCTGATATAGGTTTTATTTGCAGATAGTTTTCCTTACATCTTACCACGCGGGCAATTTCCCGGGTTACAGCTAGCTAATGATAAAGTATTATAATTGGAGTTTTGGACATTGAAAGTGATTCTCTTGCGCTGAAACTATAGCGTTCCTAGGTTTTATAACACAAAAAGATAAAATTAAGACGAATTTGCTCTACTTCTTATTGTAAATGAATTAGAGCAATAAAAAGTTCTGCTTTATTACAAAACCAAAATAGACAATTGTTAGGTGTAGTAAAAAATTTGTAGGCAGCAATTAAAATGCTAAATATTCTTACTTTGTTTAGTTTTATTTAGTCTAAATAGGCTGAACTGTAACTACGTCCTTAACATAAAAAATATATAAATTTCAAGCTATAGAAACAATAATAATAGTTCATCATCATCATCATCAGCCTATGATATCTTACTGCTATACATAGGCCTCCCCTAATACACCCCTATCCATTAGGGGGTTTTAGACCGTATCCCACCACGCTGGTCCAATGTGGGTTGGTAGGTGGACTGAATTTTTACATGCCCATTTGAGGCATGGATCTTCTTACTTTTCAAACAATTGGGTGATCAGCCCAAATTGCCCTAACCAACAAGAAAAACCGTTAAAAATTAGTTGAGTCCCCGCAGGATTCGAACCCGCGACCTCTGGTTTCTAAAGCAAACGCCCATTCCACTAGGCTACGGAGGCAGTTTATATATTATAATATTAGTTAAATTAAAATAACCGAAACAGCCTTTCAAATGACTGGTCACATGTGTACAAAATTAATTATTTAATTGTATGTGGCCGTCATTTTTGACGGCAAAACCCAGTCCCTAGGGTAAGTTGGTCACAAAGCGAATTTATTAGGTTAATACGATCAATGATAATATTAATTACTTATGAATTCTGTTTGTCACCGTCTAATATATGTTAAATGTATCGTGTATTGTTATCTAGTTATATATTTAATTAAATAATGTACGGTCAAAGCAATCATTGCAGGTAAAGGGATGGAAACATTGTTTAAAAATTTAGTTTCATATCTCGCGGAGAACCAGTGATTGAATGTTGTTTTTCTTGATTCTAGATTTAAGATCTATAGACATTCTTAATAAGCTGTAACTAACATAACATTTTTTTCTATACTATTTGCTATTGCGCGCAACTCCGTCCGCGCGTTATATCACCAATATAAAATTTATTTTGTTCTTTTATTTGCAAGAAAAAAAGTAACCTATAATACTAAAGGTTATATCAGCTATATTCCTGTGAAAGTCCCGTCAAAATAGGGACCAGCCATTCCAGAGATTAGCCAAACATTTGAAAAAAAATGTTGAAAAAGTCTATTTTATAATATATCGGTTACATATGTAATGGTATGTTGGTATCGGTATCGGTAATACAATGTTATCATTTAAAAACGAATACTTTGATGTTACAAAGAGATGCTCAAATTTTATTCAGTAGCATATAACCACCCACCAACCCGCATAGGACCAGCGTGGTGGGATATGGTCCAAAACCCCCTAATGGATATGGGTGTATAGGGGACGTCTATGTCCAGCAGTGGGCTATCACGAGCTGATGATGTACGTATAAATATAATATATCGAGTTGCAGTATATATACACATGTACTGTTTATTATTGATTTAATTTTCATAATTTATGCATCTGTAAAAATTTATTTATTGTTCTAACTGTTCGTCTAAGCAAGGTGATAAATATTTTTTAAATAAAAACTGCTTAAAATAATCTTTCTGGACACTTTAATCATCATCATCTAGTTCATAAGCAAAGCAAAGCTTGTACTACTGGCACACGATGACTTATATATTATACTATACACAGTAATACTTCCGTTTTGTAAATAAATGGATATTATATCGATACAAAGACCAAACAAGAGAGAAACACTATGTTCATAACTAAATGTATTACCGTGGTCGGAATCAAACCCACAAACCTTTAGCGTAACAGTAAGGGTCCACGCTAATGTCTTCCAGATACAGACGCCACATATACATGAATATATATTTTGCATTTGAACCATAATTTGTCCCATCACTTAGAGGTAAAACTACATGTTGTTCGTGAATGCTCCTGTTATGCTAATCGAGGGTTTCGTTTTTATTAGGACAATAACTATTATTTGCATACTAACATGAAATCGAGGTCGTCAAACATTTACAATTATAATATTAGTGGAAATTTATACAATATTACCTTATACTGCCTCCGCAGCCTTAGTAGTATAGGCTGGGCTTAGAAATCAGAGGTCGGGTTCCGAATCCTGCGGACCAATAAATTTTCATTGTTGTTTCCAAGTTTGGTTAGCAATTAGGGCCGATCACCCAAATCAAAAAAGTAAGATGATTCATCGTCGGATGGGCATGTAAAAGTAGTAGGTCGCATTGGACCAGCGTGGTGGGATACGGTCCAAAAATCCCCTAATGGATAGGGTGTATTAGGGAGGCCATTCACATGGACTATCACAGGCTGATGATGATGATACACTTATATATAGTCAGCACTTTTTTCTTAATAATATTTGTTGTTAATGGTAATTTTATTTTAATTCTAAAAGACTAGCAATTGCCCGCAAATTCGTCTGCGTAGTATATGAAAATATTTTTTAAGTAGTCAACATTGGCTCTCAGTTACATATCTACATATACAGCTATCTTCCAGTGAAAGTCCCGTCAAAATCGGTCCAGTCGTTCCAGAGATTACCCAGGACAAGCAGACAGACCGACTGACACACATTTCTTTTGGTTTTATATAATAAAGCAACGGTTTTTACCGGTTATATTAAAATTCAAATATCTTTTTAACATAGGAGCAATACAATCACTTATCGATCGTCAAAATGCTACCATCTTCAAAAAATTGGTTGCCTGTAAAATCGGTAAACGGGCGAAAGTTACACGTGACAACGTCTTTTACTGGTAGAATGATTGTAATGTGAATATTCATGCGTAAAGTAGGAAGAAGGATCAACCCTCGTTCTATTTCTCTTTGTCTCTCTTTCATTAAGCAGGCCAACTGTGAGTAAGAGAGACACGTTCGCTCTCAATTTTTCTTATGGTTGCTAATGGAGAGCGTTACGTGAGCGGCGCTGTGACACAGTTTTCGAGACTGTCTCTCTATCTTGAAACAATTTATAAGACGTTGTCACGTCAAAATATATGAAAACGTAATAATTTAAAAACGTTTCTTATAATTTTACATACAGACACTCTAATATTATTTGTCTATATAACATAAGAACAATATTGTTTAAATATTTGTACCGTCACCACTTTTAAAAAAAATCAATAAACCAATACTTTGTATGGTCTATGCTTCCTTTCATTTATGAAGATTGAATGTCTTATTTTCTGGTTAAGGGTATTTCACTTTGCAATCCATCATTACTCCATTAACCATGTTTACCCGATGCAATGATGTATCGTAAATTTCGCATCGCTAATTGAAACTGGCTCAACTAAATGAGAATATACAGTTGGCCGACGTGAATCCATTTCGATGGAGCACACCTATATATAACTGCCTCCGTAGCGTAGTTGTATGGGCGTGTGCTTTAGAAACCGGAGGTAGTGGGTTCGCTGCGGGGACTCAACAAATCTTCATTGTTTTTGTCCTACTTGATTAGGGCGATTTCGGCTGATTACCCAATTGACTGTAGGAAGATGATCCATGCGTTGGGTGGACATGTAAAAAGTCGGTCCACTCACCAAACCGCATTGGACCAGGGTGGTGGCATACGGTCCAGAACCACCTAGGGGTATGTTAGGGGGCGCCTATGTCCAACAGTGGACCACAGGCTAAAGATGATGATGATGATGACAAAATGTACTATGCAGATGGGAAGAATTACCAATCTTTCTTGTGACAATTTGCCTCTAATATTAAATAAAATGTTTAACGTAAATGTAAAAAAAATATTATTGCACTATAGGTGGTTAAACATTAAAACACATACTTTTTCTATTTTATCTATTATCTACCGGTTAGAAACACTACTATCTTCCGGTTTGAAGGATAGTATAGCCAGCGTAGTTACTGACGGTAAATGAGGCGTAAAGTATTATGTCTCAGGGCGGTGACCGGATATGGCATCTAACGCTACTTTGTTATAAGCAGGTCTGGCATCACTTTTTTTAAAAACTTCTAATTTTATGTTGTATGTGCTAGTTAGTTGGTCGATGTTCAAACATAATATTATAAGTACGATACCTAAGTAAAAGGGGATATAGACACTAACCAAGAGTACGTGGAGAGAATTTAAAATACAAAAATCTTCACACCTAATTAAGTTTAACATTGCGACTGTACGAAAATATGAAGGCAGAATTCTTATTCAACAATATCTTCGTGGAATGTTAGACGTTAAATTGGTATTTAATATTGTGATGTTGAATTTTATATTAATCTTTTCTAACTTATATCATTTAAAAATTATTTCTCTTTTATATAAAAAGGGGCCAATGAAGTATGCGTCTTCCCGACCGACTTCGTGAAGGAGGTGATGAATTCGAAGCGTATGTTTTTTACATATGTTACCTCGTTGCCCCCCTCCCATTGCTCTATTATATTCATTCTTTTTTAAATGATAGGCATTAGCTGTCAAGAGAAGCAATTTTTTTTAAATATTCTTGTAAGAAGTGGTTTAATAGATATGAGAAATTAAATAAAAAACGGTGCCGAAAGTTCAAATGGCAAACGCTGAAGCAACCGTAAAAGACAGACATAATCAATGCCCCACGTTATTCTTTAATTGGTATACAATAAAGTTCGAGCCTCCGTGGCCTAGTGGTATTGGCCCTTGCTTTATAAACCGGAGGACGTGGATTCAAATCCCGCGGGGAAACAACTTTGTTTTATCTGGTTAGTTAGGACAATACGGGCCGATCAACCAATTGCCTGCAAAGTAAGATAATCCATGCGTCGAGAAGGCAAGTAAAAAATCGGTCCACCAACCAACCCGCATTGGACCAGCGTGGTGGTATACGGTACAGAACCCCCTAAAGGAGAAGGCGTGCATCAGGGGAGGCCTATGTTTAGCAGTTGACTAAGACAGGCTGATAATGATGCAAGATCGAAAGTGCATAAGTGTCTGTTGTTTTAAGAGTAACGAATAACGACTACTTTAATGTAAAAATTGTTTAATATTGTAATGAGGGACTTTCATTTACGTGTCTATATTTTGAATGTGTCATATCCCATAAAATATTTATTATTCTGCGTCATGACTAATGTTTATTACAATCAGAACTTTTAAAAATTGAAATCTTGTTCGTCTATGTTTAAACTATTTAGTTTCGAATATACAAAGCTTCCACATACAAAGTTCTTTATCATCTTAGTCTTGAATATATTAAATAAATTATCACAAGTTGCAAATTTCAGAACTCCGAGTTGTTAGGGAAAGATGTGAAAGTTGCGCTCGGGCTGTCAAATTATCATGTTTTATGGACAAACTCGGTCAGTAGGCTTCTTCGAAATGCGAGCTTTTAGCGGTATAATGTAAATTACAAGTCAGTATATTTTACGTCTTCACTGGAATCCGGTCAAGTTCGAGCCTAAGGTATAAGTGGGGTTCCGTACAATAATTATGACTATATTAAAGTCGAAGAAGACATAGACTAATGGCAACACTAGTCAGCCACTTTTGTTGTTAGTTCAGGTACAGCTCATTCCTTCGCGTGGTATAAATAATAATAAAAGAATCTATTGGGTTTTTTTAATTTCCTAAGATTCTCCCAGTTATATAAGCTATATTTTTGTAAAAGTGTCGTCGTAATCGGACCAGCCATTCTAAATACTAGCCAGAACAAGCAGACCGACATAAAGACGGACAAAAATAAAAAGAAAAACGTTTTGTCATTTGTTACAGACAGACACTCCAATTTTATGTCCTAGTACAGATTACTTGCTTTATTTAATTCAAACACAATTTTACACAAATACCCGGCATCACAAGAATTTGACGACAAATACTTCGTTTGATTCAATTAACTCATATTTGTACCAAAAAATTGAGATAAAGTTGTACAGAATCCTAAAAGAGTCAATCTGCTTTGAACATCACAATTATTTTATTAAATTTCATCTCGTCACCTACGCGAGGTACACTACCAGTGAAATTTTTAGAGGCTACAATAAACTAACTAATAAATATGTCAACATATTAAAAGCTTTATAAAAACAAGTTTCATGTTAATGTTGCCCGAAAAATTTAATAATAAAAGACTTTGCTGGTTTTGATGCGCTTAATGTGTTTTACTAATGTATACAATAATAATAATGTTTCAACATTATCTGGTCCCAAACTAAGCAAAGCTTGTACTACGGGAACCAAATGACTGACAAATACATGGACTTACTTTTTTTTGTAAATAAATACATATTATATAGATACAAACACCCAGACACGAGATGAACACTATGTCTATCACACAATAGGTATTTTTTCCACTGTGGGTATCGAACCCACACCCCCCGGCATGACATTACTCCAGAGGATTCAATTTTTTAAAGATTTTGTCACGGACAGACTGAGGTGTTGTTCGTCTGTGTCAATTGTTTAGCCGGCCATCGCCTTTTCTGTATTTTATTTTATTGTGTCTAAAATAGTACAAGTTGTGGTATAGTGTTTTTTTTTTTATATTAGTTTAAGTAATGAGATATGCAGGACCTTCATCTGATGGTAAGTGATCCACCCTACACAAGAAAACCAGCCTACATTGCCACATAACCGCTCACCGCTCTGAGACATGAGATGGTATGTCTCATTTACTAAGTAATTACGCTGGAAACGGTAACAACGAAACGGAAGACAATAGTGTTTACACACAACTGATTTGCAGCAGTAAGAGACACTACGGAATTATTAACCCAGACGGCCCTTTGTTAAAAGGGAACTAACCTCCTTCCTCAAGCGATTGGTGGTCGATTTACACTAATGTTTTAGAGCAGAAATCATTATCATCATCAGCGGGTTGGTCAATAGAACGATTCTTTACAAGCTTATCCGACGCATGGTTCAATTTACTTTTCAGATAATTGGGTGATCGGTCCAAATTGTCCTAACCAACCAGAAAACAACGCTAGCAATTATATTAGAAACTAATTTCATTTTATTCAATCATTCAAATATGTTAAGGTTGTTTCCCCGCTGGATTCTAACCCACGACCTATAGTTTTAAAGCATTGGCCAATACCGCTACACCATGGGGTACCTATAAAGATTATCGGATACTAGTTCCATGATTATGTAATTAATCATGATCTTTATAAGTATTTTTTTTTTTTTTCAGAATTTACTATTTATTTATTTCAATCATTCCGTTTTATATATTTATCATGTAAAATTTTTTATTTGATTTTTTATTCAAAATATTAAACAAAGAATAAATAGTCAAACACGCACATTATTAAGGTATTGGTAGCTTCTTTTATAAGTAATTATTTCTTTTTATTTACGCGATCATTACACATATCAAATTCATTAATTTACGGAATTTTCGAGTTAGTATATATATTTATTCCCGACGCTTCGGACTCTATCCAGCATTCATGACCACGGGCAGACTAAGTTGGTATATGTCTGGATCTCAATGACTTTAAATAACAGCTGGAAAAAATCCGAAACGACGGAAGAAAATTATGTAGCTAACGAGAAAAATCCGTAAATTAGTGCATTTTCTTATATCAAGTTATTTATTACTGTACATAGTAAAATAGTTAAGGATGCCTTTCTAAATACAATATTATTTATGATATAGCTTACCCTACAGTCCTACAAGGGATTAAAGGGGAGTATAATAATATATTAGTTGTACGTTTATCCGAATTCCTTAGTTCTCTCGGGGTAATATTCTCTACGGTTAAGGTCGTTTGATTTGATTTTTATTTCCTATAAGGGCAATAAAAATGTTATTAAAATTCAATTTTTTCTAAGGTTGTGCTAAACTATTTCTTAGAATTATATGTTTTACTTTTTTGTATTATAATCTATATGAGAAAAGCGAATGAGTTCAACTATTTCCTCAAAATTTTCTTGCCATTAAGCTTCATATTTTTCGAAAAAAAAACCTTAACAATCGCATAAAAATCATCATCATCATCAGCCTTTGATAGTCCACTGCTGGACACAGGCCTCCCCTAATCACCCTATCCATTAGAGGGTTTTTGGACCGTATCCCACCACGCTGGTCCAATGCGGGTTGTGGGTAGACCGACTTTTACATGCCCATCCGACGCATGGATCATCTTACTTTACCGACAATTGGGTGATCGATACAAATTACCCTAACCAACTAGGAAACAACATTGAAATTACCCGGATTCGACCCACAATTCCGGGGTCTAGTCAACGCCTATCCACTGGCTCAGGCTATTAGGCATAAAAAATACTGTTCATAAAATATATTTAATCGTATTAATTACGGAAATTGGCAATTATAAAAATAATGGTCTAAAATCTTATTAAAATACATCAACATAAAAGAAAACGTGTTCTGGCCATTTAGAAAAAATCTAGTATATACAAATAAATAAAAATGGTATGTCTGTTTGTAATATCAAAATAACCGTTTTTAAATAATTATATAACCGGAACATGTAACAAAACAACTTTTTTTTCTATTTATATCTGTGTGTTTGTCTATTCAGGTGTTCTGGCTAATCTCTGTACTAGCTGGTCTGATTTTGACAGGACTTACACTGGAACATAGCTGATGTAACTGGGAGTGACTAAGGATATTTTTTTTACAATTTTTTTGTAAAAAATCTATTCTTTGTTACTCCGTTTGTATATTACCATGGGCAAATTAAGCAAATAGACCAAAATAAATACCTTCGCAATCTTTGTCGTACCCGTGCCCCGCGGTGCCACCACTTGGGCCGGGCTTTGAGCCGTCTCGCATCTCACACACTTGGGCACTAGGATCTGGGACCAACTGGGAGCACTATGGTCACCACTACAATGTCGTTCACAGCCCTAGCCCTAAGGGTCCTCCTGGAGCCCAACTTGTTAGAGCAAAGTAGTTATTTGGAGGCGGTGAAGGCATTGTAGAGATCCCCGTCTTGCTACTGATCTGAAACAAATAGAAGCATTTGTAAGTCTACGATCTGCTTAAGTTATTTGTCAGTGAACCAGACAATTGCGCCAGAAGATGTCGGTTCGATTATGACTACAAAAAATGTTTGTCTCGTGTATTTATTTACAAAGAAAAGTAAATTTATGTATTTGTCAGTTATGCCGCGTGCACGTTTCTAAAATTGTAAAGCTTAAAAAATATATTAGTATATCTTCTGTCTTCCAACTATAATAAAATTTTATACAATGTAGCAATTTTTGTGACATTATTTGCAAGCTAGGATCAGGTCACTTTATATATCTAGATTATGCAGGGTTTCTTACAATTCTTCTGAATACAGTAAAAATTTAGTACCTTAACAGTCGATCGAAAGCTGTATCGTGTGAGATATTTCCGAAAAACATAGGTTGTTTGTGAAATCGGTATACGGGCGAAAGTTATAAGTGACAATGTCTTTTAGTGGTAGAATAATTGTAATGTGAACATTCATTCGTATAGTCGGAAGAAGGATTCTTCCCTCTTTCTCTTTCTCTCTGTCTCTCTTTCACTAAAGCAGACCAACTGCGCACGAATAAGAGAGACGCGTGCCTCTCACTTTCTTCTATCGTTGCTTATGGAGAGCGTTACGTGAGCGGCGCTGTGACACAGTTTTCGAGACTGCCTCCCTAACTTAAACTAATTTATAAGACGTCAAAAAAATTGGACGAAACAGCTTGTAATAAGCCTAAAATTAAATATAATACATAAAATTTTGTAGGCTTAAATATAAATCCTTTTCGTCATATTTTGTTGATAAATGTATGCTAATTAGCGCTTTCAAACCTAATAATTCAGGTAACAGTAACCAGAAATTGTTTAATAGGCATTGTGTAGTTCATTCGAGTTTAACGTAATTATTAAACTAAAAAAAATCGATAAGATACCTGGAATTTTATATTATTTTGATTTTTTTATATTGGACTGCCTCCGTCGCGTACGCCTAATGGTATGGGCGTGTATTTTGGAAACCGAAGGTAGTGTGTTCGAGTCCTGCGGAGACTCAACACATTTTCAATGTTGTTTCCTAGTTGGTTCGGGCAATTTGGCCTGATCACCCAATTGGCTGAAAAGTAAGATGAGCCATACATCGGATGGGCATGTAAAAAGTCGGTCCACCCACCAACCCGCATTAGACCAGTGTGGTGGGATACGGTCGAAAACATAATTGAAAAAAGTGATCGGCCCAAATTGCCCTAACCAACTAGGAAACAACAATGAAAATTTGTTGAGTCCCCACAGGATTCAAACCCACGACCTCTTGTTTCTAAAGCACACGCCCATACCACTAGGCTACGGAGGCAGTTAGTCTCACAAACATCTCAGTCACCATTATTACTTTGCAAAAATTGGCCTAGTGTCATTATATAGTTTCATTCATAAAATCTATAACCTTAAAAACCTTTCTAAAACTGGGTTAGATATCATCAAAGAAGCTCTTAATATTGCCCGTAAATTCATTATTACTTTCCAAGTAAACTTCGTGAAATTTGGCAATTCATCACGCCGCTTTCCGCTCCGACTAGGGCCAATGAGGCATTTACTAATTCACGAAACCTCAAAGCAGATGTTGCGAACGAGTACAAGCGTGAAAAGGTATAAAAACGCGGCAAAATCCGTTGTTGGGAAGTGGCGACAGATGGCGCTGCGTTTATAGGTTAAATATGGCGTCGGGATTATGTTAGTAATAAATAAAGGGCTCGGGAGTTTTGTAATATTGAATTATTTCTGGTGCAAGCTTTTGTGCTGTGATATTTTATACGCATACGAAAAATAAAGATTTAATACATGATTTGTTGAAAAAAGTATGTATTTAAGTTATCTAAATTTACGTAAACTTTTTGAGAGCTGGATTGTTTTGTAACAATTTCCTTTTAAATGCAACAAAGAGATTTTGATACTAACAAAAATCGTATACACACAGAACACAGAATTGAAGTAAACAATGTTACAGTTGCAACAAAATTGAACAATTAAACATGGCCGACATTGAACAGTGTATAATTTTACGTAATTTGAGCAGATTACAACGTGTTCTCAGAACGTAGCTGCCCCGCGATTTTAGCCACCACATTTTAAGATATTTAACCTCTTTGACCTTTTGAGGTATTCATTTTCATCAAAGTATCGTCAATGACACGTTTTATATACAGAAAATTACTTTTAAATGCATTCACTTTTACTAATACTTACATTGTAATCCTCTAAATGTGCTTTAAATATGCGTAAATGCAATTCTCAGTAATGTTTAACTATAATAAGGTTTTATGGGCTATTTTTAAACGACTTTCCAAAAGGAGTGTATTTTTTTAAATTATTTTTATATGTTTCCTCGTTGCTTAGCCGTTCGATTATGTTTATTATTTTTTTTAAATAATAGATACTATGCCTCCGTAGCCTAGTGGTATAGGCGTGTGCTTTTAGAATCTGGAGGTCGTGGGTTCCGAATTCTGGGACTCAATAAATTTTCATTGTTGTTTCCTAGTTGGTTAGGGCAATTTGGGCGATCACCCATTTGTCTGAAAAAGTGAGATGATCCATGCGTCAGGATGGGCATGTAAAGGTCAGTCTACCCACCAACCATTGGACCGGCGTGGTGGGATACGGTCCAAAAGCCACCTAATGGATGGGGTGTATTAGGGAGGACTTGTCAGCGTGGACTTTCAAAGGCTGATAATATGATGAAATGATGAATAGATATTAGGTTCCCATTGGTCCCATTTTTTAAAAATAATTTTAGTAGTGATTAGTAGTTTAATTGATATTTGAAAAATTAAAAAAAATTACGGCACCAAAAATCACAACCTTGTGTGATTAAATTGCAAACGCTGCCAAAACCGTATAGGATAGACATAAAGTATATTTAACATAATTGTATTATATGAATTTTTCTATAATAAAGTCCGCAATAGCATATATCTATGTTCTAAGACTAACACATAATAAGCATTTTAATATAAAAATTTTTAAACAATTGCAATCGGGCCCATTCAAAGCTTATTAAAGATAATACAGTCTGAGTTCACATACAATTTATTGATTTAAAAAAATTCATCATTTTATGTACATAAAACGCATCATAGACGACAATTTAAAAAGTTAAATACATTAAAAGTTATCAGAGATTTAAAATGCAGCGGAAAAAATGACAATTTTTGGGAAGAGCACGTTTTACCTGCTAATATTCAATTGGTTACAATGTAGAACAAAAAGTTTACCAAGTGTAAATCTTTTTGTTTAAATCCACTTGTATGTATATAGATCATCATCATCACCCTTGATAGTCACTCACTGGACATTGCCTAATACACCATCCATTAGGGATTTTGGACCTTCCACCGTGGTCAATGCGGGTTGGTGGGTGGACCGAATTTTACATGCCCATCCGACCATGGATCGTCCTTCTTTTCAACAATTGGGTGATCGGCCTTGTCCTAACACAAAACAACAATGAAAATTTGTTGGTCCCCGCAGGATTCGAACCACGACCTCCGTTTCTAGGGCCCGCCTTACCACTGAGCTACGGAGGCAGTTCTAGATATATACGCTCCCGGAAAAAAACATAAACTCTGAATTAAGTAACTCATTCTTTGGGAGTCGGTAAAAATTTACGTCTTACATGAGGAGTTTTTATCGACTTTCTCTCAGCGATTGACATATCAGTATTTCATCAAAGATAAAGCTTTCAATTACTGGTTCGAGCCTTAGTTAGGGCCCTATTCAGCAGCTAAACTTGATGCCGAGTGTCTTGATCCCAAATTTTAAGATACAGATGTCACAAAAGAATATAAATTTTAAGAATTTACAATAAAAAACATTAATTGATGATTTTATTTAAGACTTCTTCATTTATAGACACCAACGATTTAGATAATATAGATCATCAGCTTGTAATAGTTTGCTGCTAGACATAGGCCTTCCCTAATACAATCCATTAGGGGGTTTTGGACCGTATGCCACCACGCTGGTCCAATGTGGGTTGGTGTGTGGACCGAGTTTTTACATGCCTATCCGCAGCATGGATCATCTTACCAGGCCCAAATTGTCCCAACCAACTAGGACACAACAACGAAAATTTGTTTAGTCCCCGCAGGATTCGATCTCACGACCTCCGGTTTCTAAGCACACGCCCATACCACTAGACTACGGAGGAATATCCTGAATAATAAATAATTTCTTACAATATAAACGTAAAGGAACAAAAAAGAAAAAAAAGCAATATTATTATTCCCGAAAACGAAGTCGCAGTTCGCTTTAATACCTAATTAACATAATGACAATCACGCTCTGACTGAAATAAATCATTTCCAGTGTCATCGTCCATAATGAATTATGTTTCGGAAATGTTTGTTTTACATTATACATCATTTACTTTTGTTGGTCTAATTAGACGGAATTTGACGAATACATCTGGTTCTTTTTTAGAAAATGAAGGAAAATTAGTTGGAGAGAAGATACGACGCTACATACCGCCTGAATACAGGACAGTTTCTATCTCGTTTACTTACTTAATACTCTTGCTATGATGGCCTGCAAACCGGAAAACAGTAGCGTCAAAACAGTCAAAATACACCGCTGAATTGCAACAGAAATAGGCATCGCGATACTGCCTCCATAAAAAAAGTTATTATAACACCTTTACAATTAAAACTTCACCTACGTTATTTAGGATTGTTTAAACGCAAGAGCTTTTAGAATTATTTCACAATATGAAGCCATTGAACAGCTATCATTTTTAGGGGTACTTGCATACCGTAGTGGGTTTTAATCAGTAAATTTATGTTATTGGGTGAAACACAAGTGATAAAATTTTGTCTTGACGTAAGTAAACAGTCAGAGAGATAGTGCCGTCCCACTTCTTTTATCAACATTAAAGCGACATATAGTCTTGCATTACGACGTTAAACAGAAGACGTATAATATTTTGTTTTTAAGAGGAAAAAGAACATCTATAGTATATATCTTTTAAATAAGACCGGTGGTAGGTAAACAGGGGTGTTAACAGGAGACCGTCTGGGTGGGTACCACCGCGGTGCCTATTTCTGCCGCGAAGCAGTAGTGTGAAAACACTGCTGTGTTCCGGTTTGAAGGGCACCGTAGCCAGCGTATTTACTGGGTAAACAAGACTTAACACCCTATGTCTCACGGTAGGCAGCGCATCGGCGATACCGCTGGTATTGTCAACGTCTATGGGTGTTGGTGACCACTTCTCATCAGGTGGCCCGACTGCTCGTCTGCCTGCGTATGCCATAAAAAAAAAGATTTTATTCAATATATAAAATCAACAACATCTGTTAATTATAAGGAAGAAGCAGGAGAAGAAGAAGAAGGATTAATAAAACTATTAAAATATTTCTCGATTAATATGTTCATAGAAAATCATTAGAATATTTTTATACGAAGATCGTTTCGTATTAAGTGTCTAAAATGGAACATAGAGTAAGAAAAATTAATTTTGATTTCTCACAATATCAACGTAGATATTGAATTAAAAAAACCATAAAGAATGCAGTTCTCAATAAAGAGAGCAGTGGACCAGTTTACAGTCGATATATTTAAAAGTATTAATTCCGTACATATTTCTAACATCATCATCATCATCAGCCGTTGATAGTCCACTACTGGACATAGACCTCCTCTAATACACCCCTATCCATTAGGGGGTTTTTTGGACCGTATCCCACCACGCTGGTCCAATGCGGGTTGGTGGGTGGACCGACTTTTTACATGCCCATCGACGCATGGATCATCCTACTTTTCAGACAATTGGGTGATCGGCCCAAATTGAAACAACAATGAAAATTTGTTGAGTCCCTGCAGGATTCGAACCCACGACCTCTGGTTTAAAAAGCTAAAGTTTTTAAAGCTACCTGCCCTATCCACTAGAGTTACAGGAGGCAAGTAATATTTCATTAACGCATTAAAAGTTAAAAATAGTCTGCATACACTATTATGTTACAGTTTGAAGAGCATTGCAGGTAGTTTAAAATAGTTCTTATATTAGCTACTTAGACTCGATCGCATACGAGGCATTTACGTCTGACATAGTTTACAGATAGTTTGGACAATCTGTGGAAGTTGTTATGTCATGTCGGAGCCCCAAATTTACTGTCAACTAATTCATCTTAGAGTTTACCTATAGAATTGTGGATGTCAGATAGGTAATTTATAGGTTAGGTACAGCTAGTCGCTCTGCCTTAAAGCTAATCTTATTCAGTTAAATCTGGATGGAGTAGAAGCCGGCCCCATGATTACTTGGGAAAATGGCTAGGTAAATGATATAAGGTTTTGAGGTGCCTTACGCTGCATTTTTCATGAGTAGGTCGAATCGTTTGCTGTAACGACTCTGCTCGTCTTATAGAAAGTTCGTGACTCAGACTCAGGCAGACGAGCAGTCGGTCCACCTGATGGGAAGTGGTCACCGATGCCCACAGACATTGGTAATACCAGTGGTACCACCAACGCGCTGCCTACCGTGAGACATAGGGTGTTAAGTCTCATTGTAGCAGTACATACTTGGCTACGGTGCTCCTAAACCAGAAACATGCATGTTTTCTCACTACTCGTTTCAACGGCCAGAAATAGACGCGTGGTACCACATGACGGTCAGAAAAAGGACCTACACCGGTAAAGGTGCTACCCGGTAGGTACCGGTAATACGACAAAAATAGACTTTTAAAGGAATCTACCAATCTAGTACAGGAAGTGACTTCACATAACAGCATTGAGTGCTGCGCATAACGATGAAATTCAGTTATCAACTATCCATTACAACGGAAATAGGCTCTACGCTATTAAACTAAAAGCTACATGCACTCTAGTATCAAAATTGAATATAGTGATAGCATAATATTGTTTTTCGTTTAAGCCTATCTGTTAATCATCAATCAGATATGTAATGTCATCATCATCATCAGCCCGTGCTAGACTGCTGGACATAGGCCTCCCCTAGTACACCCCTATCCATTAGGGGTTTTTTGGACCGATCCCACCACGCTGGTCCAATGCGGTTTGGTAAGTATATTTAATGTGTGGATCTAAAATTAATTCTCTTAAATTATTGACGAGGTTTTAAACTTTTTTCAGCGTCCATGTTCACGACGCTGAACATCTTAATACTATTTTACACGTGTAAATATGTACATTAACAGCGTTGACTTTGTCCAAATAAGAAAGATCCATAAGAGAGGTATCGTGAAAGTTCACACACGTAAAAGCATAGGTAAGGCAATTCTGAAGTTATTCATTTTAATATCATTAAACTCATTTTAACTACCTCCGTAGCTAGTGGTATGGGCAGTGCTTGAAACGAGGTCGGGTCAATCTGGGGACTCAACAAATTTTTACTGTTGTTTCCTGTTGAGTTAGGGATGGGCGATCACATGTCTAAAGAGATGTCCAGACGTCGGATGGGCTGTAAAAGTCAGCTCACCACCATTACCGTATGTCAGCGTGATGGTAGCTGGTCCAAAACCCCAATGGATGAGTGATAGGAGGCTAAGATGATATCACAGGGTGATGATGCATTAAAATTGTCTTTCCACCCCGAAGATCATCGTATCTTATAATTTGGCGACGAAAAAATCAATTGTCCATAAATAAACACATAAAAAATATTGTTCAATATAAAACAATGCATGCATTAGGGGAGGCCTATGTCCAGCAGTTGACTATCACAGGCTGATGATGATGATGATGAAAACAATGTGCATTTACTCGAATACACGTAGCCTCTACCAACTCTACAACTGTTTTTCAGTGGCAATAGAGCGCAAAACACGAGCTGTACCAAACCTAACTACTACATTTGCATCGTAGAGCTTAGTACTCTAAAAGTAGAGTTTCCAAGTTGCCTTAATTCGCCGTTAAGTTTAAGAGCCGCGAGGAAATATAAAATTTCAGTGTTACTAGCGTCCCTGGTTGGTACGAACAGGTGTCATAAAGGGTTGGGGCGGTTGTAAATCAAGCCCTAGGCGGGGAGACGAGGCCACAGTGCAAGCCAAGTGTTGTGCTGTATATCGATAATTTTTCCTAATTTTTATTTTAATTAGTTTATTGGACTATATAGGTAATGAAGACTGGCCCTTTTGTTGTAAATCATTCCTGATGGGTGTTGTGATTTATTTTAAACAAGGTCCTTAGAAACTTTTGTTGTATCATTTGTATGATTCAACGGTTATTTTAAGCAATTTTATTTATTTTTAAACCATTCTATAACTTCGAAAGAAGATAAAAAATAAATATTTAATTATTAACTCTTATAGCTGATTAGGGAGATTCATGGAAATAACAGATTGGGTTTTCTTTAATGAATTAAAACTGAGAGAAAAACTGCTGTGCATAAAACAGGTTGAAAGAAAGTGAATTTTGTTCCTACTTTAAACCTTTTTCTAAATGTTCATTGTTAATAAAATCAATATATATCGATATAACGCGTGACAAGGGAGAATTTGTCACAACACTAGCGTCCGGAAGACCGTTTTATCTAAGTGGAAAGCTTTCGAACGAGCACAATATCGTTTCTATGACGGTAATTGAGTAGGATGTCGTTTTCAGGGCTGCCAGCAAATTGCTTATTTAGCTTGTTCAGACAGCCCTTGTCATCAATGCAGCAAAAGTATTTGTAACCCTGTTGACCATGCGAATACTCGATAAATAAACCTCATCATCAGCCTGTGTTATTCCACTGCTGGACACATGCCTCCCCTAATGCATGACTTCTCCATTAGGGCGTTTTTGGACCGTATCCCACCACGCAAGTACTTTGCTAGTTGGTGAGTGGACCGACTTTTTGCAAGCTCATCCGTCGCATGGATCATCTTACTTTTCAGACAATTGGGTGATCGGCCCAAATTGCCCTAACCAACTAGGAAACAACAGTAAAAATTTGTTGAGTCCCCGCAGGATTCGAACCCACGACCTCCGGTTTCTAAAGCACACGCCCATACCACTAGGCTACGGAGGCAGTATATATTATACGCATGGATTATATTATATGAGTTGTATGTTTTATAACCTGTCCGAACAATGGACCTTGAAAACGGCAAAAAGTACAAATAGATTTTGCATTGACTTTTATTAAAGGCGTTAAAAAATAGTAAGTTTTTTTGAAATGACTTATGGCAATGAAGAAATAAAATCCACGTATTACGTATTTCTCGGGTTAACTATTCGCATATATTGCATTCCGACAGACTGGATGCTGAAAAGAGATAGAAACGTCGATAAAAAATATAAATAATTAAACGCGAAAAATCCGTGAAAATTTAATTTTATATGTTAACGCGTATAAAAAGGAATTATAAATAAACAAATTTACACATTTAACTTTTCAGTGCATCTACGCAGGTTACGCGCATTAGATATTAGATTATTTTTATCAATGACAATAAGAGATGATGGATGAGAATAGCCGAAGATGGGGTGCAGTGACGTGGATTAGGGGAGACACATGTTGATGGTGATGATGATGACGATAATGACGACGATGAAGAGATGTAATCAAAGTTTAATTCCACCAAAGCGATCTGCTTTAGAACATTATGTCAAAACAAAATGCCTATCACATTATACAATATAAAGACACCATTAATCGTTGTTCATTTTTTATTTGATCGTTTTTGTAGAAATTTAATTAAACAGCTTCATTTGTTTATTCATTAATACACCTATTGTTTACACGAATTTGAGGAAATTTCCCGGAATCCCCCAAACATAATTCATTTGTTCGAGACAAATGGAAATATTGAATGTAGAAGGAAAAATGTTTGGCTAATTCAAACGCAAATAGGCAAATTGGAGGCGGTTCATTACCTGTTTATTTTTCCTCTCTCCTATTCATATAGTAAATAGATTTTCCTTTTTCTCCGTTTGTTTATTGGAAAACAGGCTTGAATGGTATTTATAAAGCTTTGATACAGAATAAATGCGTGCACAAACAAAGTAGCTGGAGCTTTTGTAAAAAAAACAGAGAAAATAGGTATTTATTAATTGAAGTACGAATAAAAAATACCTTATAATGGTATATACATATACCATTATCAGTCTGTCATTAAAAACTTAGGCAGTTTTATTTAAGAGTACACATAGTTTTGTTTATATTTTGTTTATGACTTATTGTAAATCTACAACTTTTTCTATATATTTTTTAAATTAATAGCATCATATGTTGACTTGGAGTTAGGCGTGCATTGGGGGAGGCCTATGTCCAGCAGTTGACTAACACAGGCTGGTGATAATGTTGATGATGTTGAAGATGACTGTAGATTTAGTTCAGTTAAATTTTAGCTTTTATTTAATGTTGCTATAGATGATGAGTTATTTTATATATTTAAGAATAATTCACTAGATATCACCTATTACATTAAAATTTTATTGATTAAATGTAAAGAATATACTACTCAAATGGAATGATTAAATAAAAAATAATTAAAGATGTGCGTGTACTAGCGTACGCAAACTTATTTATGACGTTATGTTTAAAAAAAAATGTTACAATAAATTTTTTCCAAGCCCGATAAAGAACTTCATTTCAATTAGTACCAATAAAACGACAATGAGGACTCCACCATACACATTGTAAATTGTAACATTCAAGAAGCCGAATTAAGCAGAAATATTGAGATTAAAATATAGACTTGTATATGTTATAAACCCAAGTTTACATAAAATAAATTTAGCCATTAATTAGAAGATAAATAATTAATCAAATATACGTAACTATTGTTAATGTTTTAGTATGTGACTTTAGCAATGTTCGTTAAATTAAACGCTAGATGGCGCATAACATGAATAATGATAAGAAAAAGATGGCGAGTAACGGAAAAATGTGACGCGTAACGAAAAATTGTTACACTATTTTTTTTTCCCACCCCGATAAAGAAGTTTCACTTCAAAAATGACGCACATGTTTTGGTTACATATATATATAGCGGACATTAATAAAAAAAAATCTTAACAAAAAAAAACAAACCGACTTCATATTTGCGTGATATTGAGCTATTAATTGTCCATTTGTTGAGCACATAGTCAATGTAAATTTCAGACTTATTCAGTTTTTCATGGATGCCACTTTCAGAACTGCACCAAATTGCTATGGGACCAAACTGAAAGCATCAGCGTTCAAATAAAAAAAAACATCGAAATCGATTCACCCAGGCGAAAGTTCTGAGGTAAACATAAAAAAATACACACGAATTGAGTACCTCCCCCTTTTTTTGAAGTCGGTTAAAAATATAAATTTATGCTCTCAAAACCCTGAATAAACGTATGAATTAAACACGAATCAAAAGTGTTACACGCAATCCCAATTGCATGTAAACATGCGTTTGACTCGATTCAACTTATCCATACTGATCCGGCTCCAACCGGCTCGAGCACGTCTCGACCGGTTAAAACCGTTTATTCTGAGCTACAGCGTGTTAAATTTAATCCTGAGGGATTTAGAGTTTAGAGTTTATTCCGACTAGTGCTTTTTGAACATCCTGTGAGTATCAGTAATGAAAACTGTTAGAGGCCGGTTTAGTGTATTCCCTGCTATATTTGATAAAGGTTTATATTTCTGCTGCAAAATGTGTTAACACAATATTGCTTTCAGGCCTAACATGATAGACAGACAAACCATAATTATAACAACCGTTGTTTCGTTATATGTATCGGTTATGTATCAAAATATAATTATTTTAAAACGGTTATTTTGATGTCTTGTGATTGATTATGATATTAAATTAGCAGTTTTCCATTGATGGACATAGGCCTCCCCTTCGCCATTAGAGGTTTATGGACTGTATCCCACCACGCTGGTCTAATGCGGGTTGGGGTTCTTCGCCATAATAAAAATACTCTCCTTAAAATAAATCGATTTCCTTAGGTTTTGAATGCTTTTATAATTTGAAATCGCTTAATAATAATTTTTAAGCTCCAATTCTTTTAGTACTAGTTTAATCATGTTGCTTGTGCAGGCTTCGAATTTGCTGATGATGTATGAGGAAGGAGGCTTGGTTCTTTTTTCGGCTTAATAAGGTGCTTGTTTCTGAAAACGAGTAGTGTATAAACATTATTTATGAGCTAAATAAGATTGTTGTGATGATGACAGTATAAAACATTTAAAGAAAAATTGGCCAGTAATTTAATTCTTCCAGCAACTAGACTACGAATAATTAGTAAGTCTTTAAGGAGACAATGTTTACGTTTTTACAACAAGTTCTGAATTTAACTTTTTACATCATCAGCCTGTAATAGTCCACTGCTGGACATAGGCCTCCCCTAATACACCTCCATCCATTAGGGGATTTTGGACCGTATCCCACCACGCTGGTCCAATGCGGGTTGGTGGGTGGACCTACTTTTACATGCCCATCCGACGCATGGATCATCTTACTTTTCAGACAATTGGGTGATCGGCCCAAATTGCCTAACCAACTAGGAAGCAACAATGAAAATTTGTTGAGTCCCCGCAGAATTCGAACCCACGACCTCCAGTTTCTAAGGCACACGCCTATACCACTAGGCTACGGAGGCAGTTATTTATATTTAACTTTTAATAAATTTAAAATAGTAGTCAAGGAATGTTTATGTGGTAAAGATTATAACAATACTAATGAATTTTTAATTGATAATACAGCCTGGTAATAAAAGCTCGCTCTAGGTTTTGTTTCAATATTGCATAATATGTCATGCCTTCAATTTGTTTATTTAATTTTTAAATGATAATATAATAAATAGCCCGTTAAGTTTTTTTCACCGGTTCTTACCAGGTCTGAGGCGTTCTTTTCCGAACTGGTGGTAGCGTATTTGACAATCAATAACCAAGTGAACTTCTATACTGAGATTCTTATCCTATTCTTATCACCAATGCGCTGCCTACGTGAGACATAAGATGTTACGTCAAGTTTACGCAGTAAATACACTGGCTACGGTGCCCTTCAAACTGGAACACAGTAGTATTTTACACTCCACTAATTTGCGGCAGAAATAGACACTGCGTTAGTACGCCCCAGACGGCCCACCGTAAAAGGGGACCTATCATCTCCGCATCGCTTACATTTTTCTAATCAATATTTTACAAGACAAAGTAAATCACTCAACATTTCGTCCGGTTGCCAGTTACATAGAAATTTGCCAGATAAATGAAGTGAAAAACGAAAAACATAACTTTCCAACGCGCCTCTGACCTTTTATATTCCGCGTTTTAATATTTATGACCCTCTCGAAGTGTATTTTTCGTTAAATATTCATTATTTCACAAAAGTGACCCGAGTCAAACTTACAAAATTAGCTCAATTTTTATATGTTTATTATAATAACTTCTAGGGCATGTTTTTAGTGATAGCTTTTAACTATGAATAAATTATCTTTACCGAGAAAGAATTGTTAATAGGAACCCTCTACGGGTTTAATTTTTTTTGCAAAACTTATTGTTTGGCTACGAATTTATTATCATCAAGAAATTGTCTATAAAAAAGTCATTAACGTATGTTAATTTCAGACTAAATTTTAACAAGTAGTTTAACTTGTAACGTTAAAATTAAGTTGTTAAGTTATCACATTTTGTTCTTTTACTTAGAAAATTCCTGACATGAGATCCGTCAATGAAAAGGAGTTTTCGGTAGGAAATGTAATAAAAGAACAAACCCGCTGGCTAATCTGCCGTAACATACTGGATAATCTGAAATAAAATCAATACTCCTAGATTCGAACCCAGACACTCGAACTCAAATACGATCAAATAATATTCATGTTCGGAAAATCAAAATTACGTTACTAAAATAATTTCCGCGTATCATTTGTGTACCGCGACTCGACGACAGAGTACTACGGAACCGTACAAGGAATCAGATACGCCAGCGAAATTCGGATTACACGAAAGCGGCGTATCGATAACTAGATTCGTCGATAACTCGATTTATCGATAACTCGATCTATCGATAATTCGATTGTCCGCAACTCTATCGAGTATAATCAAGGGCTAAAAGCCGAGGCGCGAAATATAAGTAACCTAATATCCGCGGTACGCGTTGAGATCATCTTCAAATTGGAACGAAAAGATTGGCACTGAAATTGTATTTGAAGCGATGTATTTTTTGTATAACTTAACATTCCTAACTGCCTCCGTAGCCTAGTGGTTCGGGCGTCTGCTGTAGAAACCGGAAGTCGTGGTTCAAATCCTGCGGGACTCAACAAACTTTTCATTTTAGTTAGGGCAATTTTGGGCCGATCACCCAAATGTCATGCGTCATGCGTCGGATGGGCATGTAAAAATCGGTCCACCCACCAACCCGCATTGGACCAGCTACGAGAGCTACGAGATACGGTCCAAAACCCCCTAATGGATAGGGGTATGTCCAGCAGTGGACTAACGCTGAGATAAGGCTAGACTAAGGCTGATGATGATGATGATGATTCCTTTACATAATAATTCTACATCCAACTTATAAGGGTCCTTTTTACAAGGAATTGTCTATGGTACTTCCCACCACGGTGGCTCTTTCCGTCACAAATCTGTAGTGTGTCAACGTTTTCCACCTTATAGGGCATCAGCAGCATCACCTGAGTTAGTCTACTGTAAGGCGATTTAGGTATAGGGCATAAATTAGCATTATATTGCTTCAATGCTAATGCATTTATCTAGTGTAATTACTGTTCGTTAACCGGCAACGTGGTCTAGCGGTATTGACTCTTGCTTTATAAACCGGGGGTCGTGTATAGGAATCCCGCGGGGAAACAATTTTGTGTTATCGTTGTTTTCTGGTTAGTTAGGACAATTTGAGCCGATCACCTAATTTTCTAAAAAGTAAATCACTCCTAATTTTCTAATAAGTATCCCACCACGGTGGTCCATTGCAGGTTGGTGGGTGGATCGACTATTTACATGCCCATGCGACGCATGGATCATCTTACTTTTCAGACAATAGGGTGATCAGGCCAAATTGCCCTAACCAACTAGGAAACGACAATTAAAATTTGTTGAGTCCCCGCAGAATTCGAAACCACGATATCCTGTTTCGAAACCACACGCCCATAACACTAGGCTACGGAGGCAGTCAGTTTATTTGCAATGATTAATATATTAATGCACTGCGTTAGTAATGATTATAACTGTCGCCAAAAACAAACACAATAAAAGATAGTTTTTAAACCCTTTGCACATAAAAAAAATGTTATTTAATATTGTTTTATATTTTATATCACCCCAGTCTATATTAATATTTTCGCTCTGACAACTTGACAGTAATATTGAGATTGTAATATATCTGTACAGCGGCAGTCGACACGGTTGGATGCATGGCAATATTACAAAACGTCCATATAGATTCTTATGGATTAATTGCGAAAGCCTGTACATATGAATGTTTGTTACAATATAAATAAAATCTATTTTTATCGTTTTTTGATGAAATTATACAGTAAT
The DNA here is from genome assembly GCA_029286875.1 of Lamproptera curius. Classification (NCBI taxonomy): domain Eukaryota; kingdom Metazoa; phylum Arthropoda; class Insecta; order Lepidoptera; family Papilionidae; genus Lamproptera; species Lamproptera curius. Next base: position 600,554 of record JAGSMT010000099.1, read on the forward strand.
GTAACTGATATATCGATGTCATTTAGTCCAATTTTTTATTGATTTTAAAGTTGTTTATTAGTTGTTAAAGAAATTAAGAAAATTTCGGCGGCAAAAGTCACAACGTCGTGCGATTAAATTGCAAACGCTGCCGGAACCGTAAAAGATAGACTTAAAGTAAGTTATGTACATAATCGTTCTTCCTTAAATGGTCTATGATAAAGTTCGCAAGCGCATATATCTTTAATAAAAGAATAACCAACAATAACTATTTTAATGTAAAAAATTGCAATAGAACAAATTAGAACCTCAATTAAGGTAATATATTGTACATTAATTTAAAAGTTAATGCATTAAAAAAATCTTCATTCGTGCATTAAACGTCCAAACATGACATTTTGGTTAAATGAACACCTTAAAAGACATTAGTGATTTAAAATGCAATGGGAAACACCGCTGGGTACTTTCTTGCAGAGGCCTGTGACAACGTATCTCAGGCTTTTATTACGCAAAATGGTAATATACTATTTGAAGTAGGTCATTTTTTTTGTTAAAACTTCACTCACTGTTTAAATGTACCTTGTTGTTCAAAGGACCAGCGTGGTGGGATACGGTCCAAACCCCCTAACGGATAGGGGTGTATTAGGGGAGGCCTATGTCCAGCAGTGGACTAACAAAGACTGATGATGTTGTTGTTCAAAGTACTCATCTCAAAGTAGAAACAATTTTAATAATCTGAAACGGATAACCGAAGATTATCACAAAAACTTTAACAAAACTATCCAAACTACAAAAAATATACAAGATCTAGATGCATCGGCTAGAGTAGATTTAATCGTCTCTATTTTTTGTGCAGAAACTAATTCTATTAACAATATTATGAACTTAAAAAATTCGCGTCGTAATAAACTTAGTTACGCAACAACGGTTGCGCAACTCTAATGTACAATAGCCTCGGCCAAGCGAACGCATACTTCAACGCTAGCACTTGAGCATTTATAAAAGTTTTTTCGCGAGTAAAATTGAACACGTTTAGTAACTGTTTTATGTGCATTCAACTTTTTCTGTATTTTAAATAGTATGTGTGACATTTATGTGACGTTTCGTATTGTCAGATTGTATTTTTGTTAAGGATGTGAGCCGATGAAATGAGCATAGGTCCGAACAATAAAAAATTATCATCATCATCAGACTTTGATAGTCCACTGCTGGACATGAGCCTCCCTAAAACCTTCCTATCCATTAGGGGTTTTAGACCGATCCCACGCTGGTCCAATGCGGGTTGGTGGGTGGACCGACTTTTCAATGCCCATCCGACGCATGGATCATCTTACTTTTCAGACAAATGGGTGATCGCGAAATCGCCTAATTAACTAGAAAACAACAATGAAAATTTTTGAGTCCTCGCAGGATTCGAACCCTGTGGTCGTGGGTTTCTAAAGCACACGCCTTTAAGCACTAGGCTACAGGAGGCAGTTTAAGATAAGGTATAAGGTCTGAAACTAATCTTAATAGTTACTTTATCAACTTAAATTCAACTTTTCTTATAGTAAGAGTGGCTTTTATTATTAAGAAGAAAGAATAAAAATCCTCGATCGTCCTATTTAAAATTCTGTAAAGCTCCAATATCGATATCTCAGAAAGAAAGGTACAATAACATCGATAAGACGCGTGGGCGAAGACATGCCTTGATAGCGAAATGGCATTAATTTAAATCGGGCACGTAGATATTCTAAAGTCGATACCTTTGGCAGTTTAAGTATCGATATAAAAACGTTACAAGGCATGTTTAATGTAAAAATGTAAAAAGTCGGTCTAATCACCCACCAGCATTGGACCAGCGTCGTGAGATACGGCCCAAAACCTATTGGAAAAGTGATGAACGTTTGTTAGGGGAGCCATATGTCCAGCTGTGGACTAAGACAGTGGGATATGGTCAATAGAGAAGGCATGCGTTTGGGAAGTCCTATAAAAGGCATTGGACTATCCCAGACTGATGTTGATGTTGTGTCAAAGTTTTTACCAGTTTTCATTTTAAAAGACACAATTATTAAACTGCCGGATTGTTTTTACATTCAAGCAGTTACTAGTCTGAATTCGAAACGAAAATTGTCTGAATTTAAGCAAACTTAGCCATTGCAATGCCCTACTTTTACAAGTTAACTGATAATCCGTGAGATAAATATCGAGACATTTTATCTTTTGTTAAAAAAAAAACTTAAACAATTTAATGTTATTGCACCAAAGAGTCCGGATATTAAATTACGTGCGGCCATTTTGTGGGCTTTCGGTGCGAGGGATGAATTTATCGGAATTAGTTTAGTCGGGAAGCGTTCAGTGATATTTTTGTAAGGAAACATTTTAATGGAGGAAATAAACGTAACCTCAGATAAATAATAAACGGAAGTGATGTATGCCAAGTAATAACGATAATAATGACCTTCAAATCGATTATAAATACGGCACCCGATTTATATTAGAGATCAGGCAATTCTCTCTTTGTTTAATAATAATATTTATTCAGTTCAGATAACAATGATCCATTTGACAATAATTTTAAAGTCTGACAAATGTTTTAAAAAATAATAATATTAACTCTAAAATTGTACAAATTATACTTACATTTATTTACACATTTAGAGTTCAGTTAGGTAAAGGACATGTAGCCTTATCAGCCGACATATTAAAAACTGTCATGTCGATCAGCAAACACTTTTAGAATGCTACTTTCGTCCTTATCATTTGTCAATACTTGTGCGAGTATGCTCGAGTCTTGTAGTCTCGAGTCCTATGGGAGAGAAAACCGACACGACCGGAGAGAGATCAAAATTAGGACTGACGTTTAACATGCCAATCCAAAGCATGGTTATTTTACATTACAAGTAATAAGGTGATCACCCCGATAGGGCAATTTGGGCCGATCACCCAATTGTCTGTAAAATAAAATGACCCATGCGTCGGATGGGCATTCAAAAAGTCGGTCCACCCACCAACCCGCATTGGACCAGCGTGCTGGGATACGGTCCAAAACCCCCTAATGGATAGGAGTGTATTACGGGAGGCCTATGTCCAGCAGTGGACTATCACAGGCTGATGATGATGATGATGATGATGACTAGTAACAACCCTCTTCTTACTATTTAACTTGGTTGCTTGGTTGTCGTATATGTTATTAAAATTAGTTATATCTCTTACTTGGCTCGGGCGTAGCAAACTGATATGCATACAATGAAACTGTAATTTTAGATTGTTCAGCAAGTTTATCGTCAGTTAATTGTAGTTTCAGTGTTGTTTTGTTCTAATGCGAAAAATAGAGATTCATTTTTCAGTAAGGTGCTAACTAGGAGTTCAACGGAGCTATTTTGAAGTTATTTGCTAGCTAGCTATTTTACAATAATTTTAAAGATAGCTTTAAAACCAATATTATTAGAAAAACAGTTTTACTCAGAACCATTTGAAAGTGACCCACACAACCCAATGGGATACAATGAGAGCGTTACTTGTAATTTTTAAGACGCGTAGTTTTCAAGTTTTTTCTATAAAGATCCGGCCAAGAACTAAAGCCACTGACATAGTGCAATGATTAGCTCGTTGAAGGAGTGCAGGCCGCTTTCGAGAAGACAAAGCATTGGTGGGATGCTGATCTCCGTGCAGTAGCCGGTTCAAGTTGGCACCGAGTAGCAAGGAATCAGCCGTCTTGGCGATCCTTGAAAAAAGGCCTATATCCTGCAGTAAGCGGATAAAGGCTGCTAATGAATAAATTAAAAAAAAAATATCATGGATAAATTCGATTATAAGAGCCACGACGACTTAATCACAGAGACAAAACATTTCTTAATTAAACCTTAAAATCACAAGAAATTATTAATTATGTAACCCGAGTTTAAAATTTATATTAATTACTACGGCTTAATTAGCATACATGATAACAACAGGTGTATAATTAATACAGAATACAATCTTGTACAGACGTGAAAATTATCCAGTTTCAATCCTCATTATTTCCAATAACGAGTATAATTTTTAGTCTATTGTTTTAACACGCTTACAAGAACCAAATAGATAATTGTTTTGCGTAGCCCTGAAGCGTAAATATCGCGTGCTTATATAATTATTTGTGAATAAATAAATGCAACGTTCTCCGGAGCCATCAAAAGCGGATAACAACGCAAATTGCCTTCTCATAAGCAATCGTATGGTACTTTTCTTCAGAGCCACTATATGCTTTTAACACCGGAACGTTGTAGTGAGCGTATACAACTGTCTTGAGCAAAATTCAGCATAAATTTAAAGGTCACTGGCATGGTATAACCATGTTGTCCGTTTCAACCGTAAATCAGTGTTGTGTTAACACTACTATGTTCCGGTTTGAAGGGCACCGTAGCCAGTGTAATTACTAGGTAAACGACACGTAACATCCCGTATTTTGGGGTGGTGAGCGAATTTGGTACCATCAGGTAAACGTTCTTCTCGTCTTATCGCTTTGAAAAAAATATTATTTTACTTTACTTTACTGGTGGTAGGTAATATAAAAACCCCCTAATGGATAGGGGTGTATTAGGGGAGCCTTATTAGGATTATTAGGAGCCGGGAGGGACTATAATAGGCTGATGATGATGATGATGATGGCGGTAGGTTCATTACAGGGGTTCTTACAGGGGTCCTTCTGAGTTAGTATCATCGCGGTGCCTATTTCTGCCGCACAGCAGTGCTGTGAAAACACCACTGTATTTCGGTTTAAGTGCGCCGTGGCCAGCGTATTTACTGGGTAAACGGAACTTAACATCCTATGTCTCACGGCAGGCAGCGCGTTGATTATACTAGTATTGCCGATGTCTATTGGCGTTGGTTAGCTCTTCCTATCAGGTGGCCTAACCGTGGTGCTCGTCTGCCTGCGTGGGTAATAAAAAAAATAGAGCTATCTGTATAAGAGCTTGATGATCTCAGTATCTACTTTTACGAACACGAAAATTACATTCTTAATATTTATTTGGTACCGGAATTTTTGTCACTTAAATTATTTAAATTGACAATAACTAGTATTTATTTCAAATCAGAATAGTCCAGTACATTGCCACCTCAAAGTTGTCGGTATTACATAGAGTATGCACAAAGTTATAAATAAGTTTGCCCCTCTACCAAAGTTTTAATCCAACTAGACTCTATCAAGTTACAGTTTGAGTTGCTGGCATCGTTAATTTGTAACAGAAGTTAGCCACTTTTAGCTCAACATTAATAACTTTGAGATCTTCTCTTTTAAAAGGTTCGATAGTCTAAGAAAACTCTGAGTGGTTAAGTGGATGGCGAGTTTTAATGCTACGTATACTTATTTTATAAAGGAAACGATTTGTATTTTCGACCGACTTTCTATATGAAGGAGGTATTCAATTCGGTCCAAAAACCCTCTAATGGATAGGGGTATTAGGGGAGGCCTATGTCCAGCAGTGGACTATCACAGGCTGATGATGATGATTCAATTCGGAGCGTATGATTTAGTTTTTCTTTTTTTTAATATGTTATCTGATTGCTCTGTTTCTAGAGCTCCGATTTTGTTCATCCTTTTTGAAATAATAGATATAAGCATCCCATTGGCCCCTTTATTGTTAATATTTTTTTGATAAGTTGTTTCATAGATATTTGAGAAAAAATTAAAAATTACGGCACCAAAAATGCACAATAAGCTTTTTCAGTTGCAATCGGGCACATTAAACATCTTATTGAAGATTATACAGTTTAAGTTCACATAAAGGTTGTTGCATTCAAAATTATGAATTTTTCGGACATAAAATGTGTTATTTTCAATTGTGTGTGACAACATTACGATAAAATGAATATCTAAAAAGACATCAGAGATTTAACATGCGATGGCAGAAAACGTGACGAAAGTTCGTACGGAGAACACGTTGTTGCCTGCTTGTATTGCGTATATTAGTTATACGCTGTTAGAGGTCGGTCATATTTTTTTGTTAAAATTTCACTTGTTGTACTAGAAGATAAAGAAACTTCATTTGCGTGGTAATGCAAAAACTATTTTTTTAAAGTAGCCTAAGTTACTTCCGGTTACAACGGCTATCTTCCAGTTAATAAAAACCATTTGACAGATTCGCTAGAACAATAAGACAGACGGACAAATAATTTAAAGAAAAAATGTTTTCTCATATGCAACGGTTATATATAACAATGTACTTATTTGAAAATGGTTATAGTAAAAAAAAAGACATTTCAATTTTGTTTATTTGTATAGATGTAGCAAATAAACTAAAAAAAAGCTAGAATACTACGTTTTGACTAATAATGGGCTAAATTTATTAATGGAAAAGTAATCGTTTGAGATATCTACTAAAAGTGAAAAATGTGTCCCTTCAATATCTTCTTTATGCAAAAATTTTAAACTTAACTGCCTCCGTAGCCTTGTGGTATAGGCGTGTGGCTTAGAAACCGGAGGTCGTGGGTTCGAATTCTGCGGGGACTCAACAAATTTTCGTTGTTGTTTCCTAGTTGGTTAGGGCAATTTGGGCCGATCACCCGATTGTCTGAAAAGTGAGATGATCCATGCGTCGGATGGGCATGTAAAAAATCGGTCCACCCACCAACCCGCATTGGACCAGCGTGGTGGGATACGGTGCAAAACCCCTCCAATGGATAGGGGTGTATTAGGGGAGGCCTATGTCCAGCAGTGGACTATGATAGGCTGATGATGATGATGAAAATTTTTAATAATGCCCACCCGTGCTAAATTAGGCCGTGTCGATCGTCAACAATATATCTTTTTGGTTTTTTTTAAACCATTATTATTTATTGTATTTATAATATTAAAATCAAGCTAAATAGTTTGTTTGTTTATTGAACGCACTTATCTTACGAGCTATCGGTACGAAATTCTCAAATACATTTACTGTTTGAATATTCATTTATTGCGCAGCGATTTGATAATATACTAGCGACCCGCTCTGCTTCGCACGGGTTATGCTGATAAAAAATATACCAACAATATTAAGCATATGTCATACATACAAACCTTCCTCTTCAATCACAATCTATTAAAAAAAACTGCATCGAAATCCGTTGCGTAGTTTTAAAGATTTAAGCATACACAGGGATAAAGGGGCAGAGAAAGCGACTTTGTTTTATACTATGTAGCGTGTTGACCACAAACCTTAAACTACTTTTTGCATCATAAATAGTCGAATAATGCTTTAGAACTAAATTTTTAACAACATTTAAAATTTTTTCACTTTATATCAAAACAAAGTCACAGATAACATTTATTGTTTTGCAGTAACTATTTTACGCGAGTGAAGTTTTAAAGTAAAATTTTAGAAATGTTATGCGTGCAAAATACTATCCCAGTGTTTATTTCTGCCGCAAAGTAGTTAACTAAACTCCACTGTCTTCCGGTTTGCAGGGTACGAGATGAGTCGTCCTTTAATTATTATGATATCACATATATTCTTGTGGGCGGACCTTACTTGATGGTAAGTATGGCTTACCATCAAGTAAATCTTCTACTCGTCACTTTTAAAGATAAAAAAATATATTTATCACGGATTGAACCGCATTCGATTACTTTTTAATTACCTTCCCCAGCGTTCTGTTACTGGTAGTCTTTTAATCATGGATGCTCAAAAGATAATCTCATAAAATCCATTAGAACCAATCACATAAATAGCCCTTTTAATGTCAACAGTTTTCATATTTATAGGAGGCTAAATATGAAGCACCGAAGGTGGTAGGTCCCTATTTTACAGGCCGTCTGCGGCGGAACATAAAGCAGTAGTGTGAAAACACTACTGTGTTTCGGTTTGAAGGACACCGGAGGTAAATTTACCGGGTAAAAGAGACGGACGTTGATGACCAAGTTCCATAATGTGGCCTGACTGCTCGTCTGCCTTAGAAGCCGATAAAAAACTAATTAGGGCTTATTTATGCCGCAACGCTGTAGTGAATAAACACTAAAGTTTTACGGTTTGAAGAATACTGAAGCTCATGTTATTAATAAGTAAACGAGACATGACAACCCATATCTTATTGTAGCAATAAGATTTATCATCATCAGCCTGTGATAGTCCACTGTTGGACATAGGCCTCCCCTAATACCATTAGGGGGTTACCATTAATCTCCATTAGGGGGTTTTGGACCGTGTCCCACCACGCTGGTCCAATGCGGGTTGGCGGGTGGACCGACTTTTTACATGCCCATCCAACGCATGGATCATCATACTTTTCAGACAAATGGGTGACCAACCCAAATTGCCCTAAAAAACTAGGAAACTACTTGCCTCTCGCAGATTTCAAACTCCGGTTTCTTAAGCATACCACTTGGCTACGGAGGCAGTTATAAGATATATGGCTTCATGATTACCATCATTATGCATCACTTGCCAACAGGTGAACGTCCTTCTTATCTCGCTGCACCCAATAACAAAAGAAAGCGGATTATTATTCAAACCAAAACATAGACACCCCAAAAACTGTACGAATACCCCGAGTGCCTTTGCGCTCTGAAATTTAAATAACGCCCACTCGAGTCCCGGGCGGCGTTTAAATTATTCAGATGGAACCCGACGAGATCTGACCCTAATAATTAACGGGACCCTGGCCGCGGGAATATTTCACGCTCCCCTTTAAATGCATTAGAAAAGTTGAAAGTCACCTCACGTGACATCTACGCGTGACCTTAGATAGTGATTTGGTTAAAATTTCGGTTGCACGATAGAGTTTAACGCATTTACTAATGTGGGATAAAAAAAGTATAAACTTCTTTTTGTGACTGCCAAATATTGTATTCAGGGCCATACGACCGTGAATAGCAGTGAAACGACAATAAATTTAAATTCATGTAGGACCTGACAATTCATTTAAGACTGTAACTCACTGAAAACTAAAACGGGTTGGAAAGCGAATGGGTTATCGATAGTTTATAAGTCACACAATTAAATTTAACTAATATCATAATTATTTATAATTAAAACAACTAGAATTATCATCTACTTGAAGCCGTATATTTATTAATATTTTATCCTTAGTAAAAAGTTTTCATTATATATGCAAGTGAAAAAGTCAAATTGTACTTATTTGCGCACAAAGAATGTTGAATGAAGATCAAATAACGACGTTGGCCACAACAAGTTACCGTAAGGGAAATCCCTAAAGGATGGACTTAACGAGCCGGAAGTAAACTGTCATGTAATACAGCGCGCTTCCGGCGAGAGACAAACCGGAAGTACCAAAAGTCCGGTCGGTCAATAACCTTTATATGACGAGCGGGAAATTTCCTTAATTGACGGGCGCATCACTTCTCGTCATATCTTTAGGCAATGCAAATGAAAAGAGGAATATGTATGGATTTGTATAAAAGAAATCGTGTTTGTATTTTAATTACAGCGTTAATTAAATTAAAAGATTTTATTCAATTTAATGTACTGTCTGTGACCGACTTTCGGAAAGAAAGACATAATTAATTCGACGAATCGTACAAAGATATTTCTGACAACCACAAATCAATAATGAGAGGCATGGATACAATTTTAACCTTCTTCTTGCCGGCCCATATCGATGTTACCAACTTTCGTATATGAATAGAGCTTAATGGGAAATTATGAAAACAGCTTGTAACCATAGCAAGAGAATTGTGTCATCCCACCGATGACCTTAAACACTACTACGGTTATTTAATAAAAACACTTTTTAGTACACAAAATTGTATCAATTCTATGTTTTATTTAGTTTTAGTATAGCTGGTAACAAAGCTATTCCCCACAGATTGCTAGCAGACAAATTCCAGACTGCAAAGCTATCATACATATAGGTCACGAACTCAGAAACATTACCTATATTATATATTAAGCTATACAGCTTGTTATTAACATACTTGTGGTTATCTGCACAGCTATCAAGCTTATACATTTCAGTTGCTGGTATGCAGATTGCTTTGATAATTTCTATACACTCCAAGGCACAAGCTGATGTTTAATACAACTACTATATGTATACTAGCTTAGGCTAAACATATAACTCATAATAAGTTATTACGAATTGTAAATTGTATGTTATTCTGGTATAAAGTCTGTTAAGAATGCTTTAAAATGTTGTTATGAATTTGTTTTTAGTAAATATATGTTAAATTAGCTGTTAGAATTAAAGTCGGACACATCCTATCAAGAAAGTATGAAAATATAATGAGAAAAGCAAATGTATGATGTAGTACATATCTTAATGGCATGTTTCAAAACCAAGACAAAATAAAAACAGTAATAAAGCAATTCAAAGAAAATAAATCAGATTTTGGTTTAACATAAACATGCCTCAGGATGCCCATTTAATATATTGCAATAGCAATGTTTATTTAATTAATTCGACTGCAACCTTAATGCCTACCTTTATATGCTGTCTGGATTTTTAGGGCATCATCAGCCTGTACCCTCCCCTTATACACCCCTATCTATTAGGGGGTTTTGGACCGTATCCCACCACGCTGGTCCAATGCGCATTGGACCTTGATTTTTTACATGCCTATTCGACATCAGGTAATCTTACTTTTCAGACAATTATTTAATCTTCTTAAATTGACCTAATCAACAAGGAAACAACAATGAAAATTTGTTGAGTCACCGCAGGATTCGAACCCAAGTCCTCCGGTTTTTAAAGCACACGTCTTTACCACTAGGCTACGGAGGTAGTCTTTGTTTAAGGTGTTACGCCTTTCTTGTTTTGTAAAATTACAGGAATCTTATTATACACTTCACACATCTCGTGAATCATGAATTAGAACTTCAGTTCTGTGTGTTATACGAGCCGGATATTAGTCAAGTGTAACTCCGACACAGTTATTGAATCTGCATCACCACTAATGAAGAGCAACATTTGAAAGATATTTATAATTTAAGAGCAGGTCATTTTAAATAAATCTTTCGAGACCTTAATACCCGTTTTGACTATCTCAGTTTTCGTGCTCTCGCGGAAAGAGGTCAAACGGGGGCCAAGGCCTTAAGCGGGGCCATCTCGAACGTCGCTCGCAACAATATCATTACCCTAAGCCCTTAGGGAACGGACAGAAAGGAAATTAGCTGAGATCGTATGCACGTTACTGTGGTGACCGAGTTGTGTAAATTGGTTTTTTTATCCCTCTTACTAAATTCAGTTGTAAATTTATGTTATATTTTTTTTGCTATTTTACTATTGACAAATTTGTTTGCTATATAGTTTTCCAAAGTAAGTAAAGACGTCCGCTTCTGATATGCCCAGATTCACCTATATAAGTTTTCGTACTAAACGGCTGCCATCTGATTTTAACAACGAAATCAACTATTAACTTGGAAAAATGTTTAGGAGAAAGAAAAAGATGTATGCAAACTAAGTTTGGATGATTACTAAACTATTCCGAACTGTTGCACTTTTTTATTGAGTAAAGATATTTAAATTGAATTTGATGATAAATGTGACCTCCAACGACTTAGGATAACGGCCACGTAAATGAAACACGTTATGAAAAACCGACATTAACAACCCGGAGTCTGCAGCGAATTCAAACAATCTAGAGCAAAACTTATGATAGTAATCACTAAAACGTAATGGAGTTGTTTAACTATAAAAAATTAATTTTACAAATTATGTATTTATGTATTATGTAAGTGTAAAAAAAGAGTAAATCTATCAGTCATCCAGCTCTACTTGTTTTGGGATCTGAAGATGATATGTAATCGCCAGAAATATCATTATTATTATTATTGACGTAAAAATCTGACTAAGATTAACCATCTATGTTGTTCCTTGTTACACTCATTTACATACAGTTATCGAAAAATATATACTTAAAAGCATTCATCATCATCAGCCTGTTTAGTCCCTCGGACATCAGTTTTTCTTTAAAACAATAGGTTTCCTTTTTACAAGAGTCCGTCTAGGGTTGCCTCCGCGGTGCTTATTTCTGTCACAAAGCAGTAGTGTGTAATCAGTGCTGTGTTCCGGTTCGAAGAGCACCGTAGCCAGCGTAATTACTGGGTAAAAGACACGTAATATCGCATGTCTCGTAGCGGTGAGTACATTTCTGGCGGCCCACTCTGCGATTATTACGGACATGGCGTACATCTTACCATCAGTGGAATATCCTTCTATTCTAAGCGCTTCATCGCCAGTAAAAAAATAACTTGCTATAGAATAAGACAAAACAACAAATTGCACAGACTAGCAATGAAACAATTTCAATAACAATAACAAAAAAGCACAACCAAAACAATATAATACATGGAGATTTCGACCGAATGCTTTTTTTTTTTTAATTCCATTCGCGGTTTTCACAATTTATTAATGTGTACAAAAGAAACGGCCAAACTACAACACAAAGAAAGCAGACAAAGAGAGAAACTTAGAAATAACGGCTATTGAAAAGTTATAACGGAGTTTCCATTTCAGATTCTTTCAGGGATGTGAGTCACGCGACGTAGCACTGCCACGGGGCTACGGCGTAGCTAGTGTGAGCGATTTACCCGCAATGGTAATTGTGATATAAAATAATAATCATTACATGTTATATTTTTAAAAGTTTAAATATTTTTGCAGATCATACCAGAATTATTCGCCAATAGCAGATTTTTTTTCTATATGACACTTCACTACATAGTATAAAACAAAGTCGCTTTCTTTGTCCCTATATCCCTATGTATGCTCAAATCTTTCAAACTACGCAACGGATTTCGATTCGGTATTTTTTAATAGATAGAGAGATTGAAGAGAAAGGTTTATATGTATAACACATGCTTAATATTGTAGATGTATTACGTACTTAGACTTTATGAACATAGCTCCCGTGCGAAGTAGGGGCGGGTTGCTAGTTCTATTGTAATTTGAATATGCTGTACCATATCCTTAAACTGCTCTGTACTGCCTCCGTAGCCTAGTGGTATAGGCGTGTGCTTCAGAAACCGGAGGTCGTGGGTTCGAATCCTGCGGGGACACAACAATTTTTCACTGTTGTTTCCTAGTTGGTTAGGGCAATTAGGGCCGATCACCAAATTGTCTGAAAAGTAAGATGATCCATGCGTCGGATGGGCATATAAAAAGTCGGTCCACCCACCAACCCGCATTGGACTAGCGTGGGGTACGGTCCAAAGCCCCCTAATCAACAGGGGTGTGTTAGGGGAGGCCTATGTCCAGCAGTGGATTATCAAAGGCTGATGATGAATATCCTTAAATATTATAGCTTATAATTTTAATCTCATGTATATGCTATGTAATTGCAAACTTTCGATAAAATCCATGTAATAATCTTCTGCGCAAAGGTCTAACAGACATCTATACTAACAAATTTTTGGATTATATTATAAAGATTACTTTGAAAACTAATTTGATTTAATTTTAAATTAATATAATAATATTTTTAAATACTGATTTGTTTGGTAGCTAAAGCCAATCTTAGCTAAAATAGCTAAAGAAGCTACCACACAATTATTTACATTAATACATAAGGTTCAAAGTAAAATAGATTGTTGTTAATGTCACTAGTGCGTTATTTTTTATCACTTAACAACGTCCATTAACTGAACACGACGTAGAAGAAAGGTCGAAATCTCTGGCATTGTGTTATTGTTTATCTGTTGCCAATCATCGTAGGTGCTAAATATATAACAATATTTATTTATTTATTAATAAAATTAAAAACTAACATCAAAACAGAAAAAAATATCGTTCTCTCTCTTTTTTCTGTGTTCTCAATTATTTTTTTCTTAGTTTAATGCTATAGAATAAGTGAAATTTTAACGGAAACATTTGACCTACTTCAACCAACGTTATAACTATTTTACGCAATATAAGCAGGTAACAACGTGCTATCTGCCACCGCATTTTAAATCTCTGATAACTTTAAACGTTATGATGCATCACAATGTACGTCTATGACACGTTTATGTACATAGAATCAAGATTTTATGCTTATTGCTTTATGTAAAGTTACACTGTATTATCTTAAATTTTAAAAAGCTTTGAATGTGCCTGATGGTCATTTTAAAAATGTTTACATTAAAATGCTTATTGTGCGTTATTCTTAGAACATAGATATATGCTATCGCGGACCTTACTGTAGGCTAATTCAAGTACTACAAATATGTATAAAACAGAATTTATTTTTATATTTTACGGTTTTGGCAGCGTTCGTAATTCGATCTTACGAGGTTGAGATTTTTGGTGCCGTATATTTTTTTTATTTTACAAATATCTATTGATCCACTTATAAAATACTATCACTAAATCATTTAAAAAATTATACCAATGGTAAGCAAATATCGATCATTTAAAAAAGAGTGAACGAAATCGGAGTACTAGAAGCATATTCTTAAACATATTCTTTGGATTGTGTATCTCCTTCTTTTGAAAAGTCGGTCAAAAATAACACTTGATTCTTAGTGTTTCGGTGGTGTACAAATTTAAACGATGAACAGAATTTTAGCTCGAAATTTGATATTATACTTTCTGTTCGTTACGCAAAAAAAAACTAATAATAATGGTACAGCCTTACGGATTGTATCACGTAAAAATAAATTCTTGCTCTATAATTAATTTTTATGTGATTACCTCGAACCTAGACCATCTACGTTCGAGTATAATACAAAATCGCTATTAATGTGGCCACACGCCAACAAGAGCAGCTCGCGTGCCTCCAGCGTATTATGATACGCTACCTTACATATCCTATTACCACTCCGTATCGTATCGTTTTAGACGGAGACACCTATGCATTTATTATGGCCTGGTAACTTGGTAGAGCTCGGTCATTCACTTTCAAAACAAGGATCGATAAGTGCTCTAAATAAAGTAAAGTTTCGTATAGCCATTGCTGGAAATATATTATAACAATTCAGAAGAGAATACTGTATTTACAAAACGTCTGGGTTAACCTTTGCGCGCCTATTTTCGCCACAAATCAGTAGTGCGAAAACTATATATATAAATATATAAAATAAGTTAAATATATAACATAAATTTTACAGTTAGGAATAAGCGGATTTCTGGCATCTTCCACTGCTTTCTTGTTGGAGAGTATCAATTTATAATAATAAAATAGAAATGTTCTCCTGCCGATTACGATTACGGCGCATCTGATCTATTAGAAATAGATCTATTGAAATAGGCTAACTACCGGAGATATTATAGTGCCCAAAATACGCCAAACAAAGGCCTCATTTTCCTTTTATCTCAAGCCCTATGGGACGGAAAAAACACCGGGAGAATAGTCCTATTTTTATAACCCTCATATTTAAAAACAATTTGACTCCTTTTCCCTAAAGGGTCCTTTAAACCCGCCTCGGCTGCAATTAATAACACAACGCCCATGTTAACGTCCTCCAAATATCCTTTAAAAAAGATTACAACAATTTCCCGGTTATCTCACCAGATAAACAAGCACCCTTCGATATATACAAGCCATTAAAATATGTATAAATTAATATATTATATTTTAATCCAAAAATAATAAATATATGAATAACACATCAATAAGCGTAGCCAGTATTATGGAAACTAGACGAAGATAAAACATAGACTTTCTTTTCGTTTTGTAAAAATAATAATTTAGAAAATAGACACATAAAACCCTATTTACTACAGAATGTGTTTTAAGGGGCATTAATTCATATTGGCCCATTCAGAGTCTCTAATTAAAAGGATCGTTAATATTTTTAAAAGGAAGCTGTGATTAGCCATTTTGGATTATACTAAACATTTTTGTTACAAGAAATTAATTTGGCAAGTTATTAAAAGTTCTACTTTGAATCCGGCAAGTGTTACTGGAGACCTGTTTCGTGTAGAGCATCAGATAGAGTGCGTCATTTTATAGAATTGATATTTAAGGGATGAATTAGAAAACTGTATATTTGTAGGCTCCATCATTTTGTCATAGCTTGATTATGTTAGGTTTTTTTACTTGTAACAGCGATGGGACGCGCAGAATCTTTAACTTATGGCTAGTGAAACACCCTGCCGTTAATAAAGTAGCGTAAGATTGCACAAATCCGCTTACCACCTCGAGATATGTTACGTCTCGTTTTACTAAGTAATTAGGCTTGCTACGATTCCCTTCAAACCGGAAGAGGTAGTGTTTTCACAACGCTGATTTGCAGCTGAATTACGCACCGTGGTGGTACTATCATAGAGGGCCTCCTGTAATAAGCAGACCTACCACTGCAAAATTAATTGAAGCCTTAAACACTAATTGACAATAGACGCAGATCATATTCCCTTAATAACCTGAGGGATCGGATAAATTATACTAAACGTTCATTATTGATGATAAAAACATTCATGATGTAAATTTCATCCCGCTGAATTTGAACCTACGACGTTAACGAATATGACATCACGGTGCCCGTTAAAAGAGCACTTTAGGTAAAATGACAATCGACAATAAACGCATTTGCCGTTTTCATCCTGTATTCAAGCGCAAATATTTCAAGAACAAGGTTTATGTTATTATATAGATGCTCGGAAATCTTTAATTCAACATATAAATGCCATTGGTATTTTCCAGACAGACAAAAATTATTTGTTACTTTTTGTTATATACATACATATATGCATCGGTTATAATTTTTTTTTATATATTACTGAGTAACAATTATAAAGGGTTGTATTGATTTAACAAGAATCTCACCATAATTACTTCTATTGCTTGCGCGAATATTATCTATTATTTAATAATTATGGGATCCCATTATTAATAAATTAAAATTAAAACCCAAGCATAATACCACTGCTGGCCGTAAAGATAAAACCAGTTCATTTTGCATAGGTCGGAGTACAGACTAAAATAATTAATTAAAATTAAGATCTGGAAACCCCGCTTCAGCACTGGCAACCAGACGCATGACATCTCAGTCTACCCCGTGACCACGGCCGCTGGAAAGTGTTCGATACGTCGGAAATTTAAATTGTAAAATAAAAAAATCCGTAAAATCATTTTATTTAACAAGAATCACACCAGTTTTATTTATTTGTATAGATCGATATCCAACAAACATATAATTAGTGTTGGTCATGTTTGTGTGTATGACTGTATATAAATATAAGTATATAAATGTATATGAATGTATAGTGAATACATATATGTATGTATTTATGTTCAAGTATAATATTTTAAGAATTAATATAAATGCATTTAGTTACCATTAAAATTTATTACACCCTTAGTAATTTTCCACCACGCCACGGGTTGACTGGTAGAGAATGCCCCGTAGCATTAAGTCCGCCTCTTGTAAAACTTATTGTAAGGTTTGCAATGAGGAATAAATAAATATATTAACATGCTAGATACTCGACATCAAAAGAAGACGTTTAACTCGTGCGAGTGCACACCGTATTCAAAGCTCTTATATCTTGAACACATCCAGGCTCTACGTAGAGTTGTTATCAGGATTAATTTTCCACTCGGGATATTCCGCTCAATGCCATTGAATTATTTAGTGATTACCTCGAACCTAGACCATCTACGTTCGAGTATAATACAAAATCGCTATTAATGTGGCCACACGCCACCGAGAGCAGCTCGCGTGCCTCCAGCGTATAATGATACGCTACCTTACATATCCTATTACCACTCCGTATCGTATCGTTTTAGACGGAGACACCTATGCATTTATTATGGCCTGGTAACTTGGTAGAGCTCGGTCATTCACTTTCAAAACAAGGATCGATAAATGCTCTAAATAAAGTAAAGTTTCGGTATAGCCATTGCTGGAAGTAATTGTTATAACAATTCAGAATAGAGACTACCATATTTACAAGAAACCGTCTGGGTTAATCTTTGCAGCGCCTATTTTCGCCACAAATCAGTAGTGGGAAAACTATATATATAAACATAAAAAATAAGTTAAATATATGACATAAATTTTACAATTTGCGGATTTCTGGCATCTTCCACTGCTTTCTTATTGGCAGGCCAAGTATCAATTTATAATAATAAAAATAGAAATGTTCTCTAGCCGATTACGACTACGGCGGCCGATCACTTTATCTATTAGAAATAGATCTATTAGAAATATTATAGTGCACAAGTGTACGCGCAAACATAAACATAACTCTACGGGACGGAAAACCGACACGACCGGAGAGAATAAGGAGTAGGACCATCTTTTTCCATGCCAACCCGATGCATGGATCATCATAATTTTTAGACAATTGGGTGATCAGCCCAAATTGACCTAACCAACTAGGAAACAACAATAAAAATTTGTTGAATCCCGCGGGATGAGAACCCACGACCTCCGGTTTCTAAAGCACACGCCCTTACCACTAGGCTACGAAGGCAGTTATCAATTACCACTAGGTTAACGTCCTCGTCAACATATCGCTTTAACAAAGATTGACTAAGGCAATTTCCCGGAACATTTATCTCACCAGATAAACAAGCAGCCACTTCGATATATACAAGCCATTAAAATATAGTATGCAGAATTAATATATTATATTGTTAATACCAAAAATAATACAATATTACTGGATGAATAACACATCAATAAGCGTAGCCAGTATTATGGAAACTAGACGACAGATAAATACATAGACTTTCTTTTTCGTTTTGTAAAAAATACACGTAATTTAGACAAATAGACACATAAAAACCCTATTTACATCACAGAATGTGTTTTCTAAGGTGGGAATTGAATTCACACCTATTGGCGCATTCAGAGTCTCTAATCGCTACACCAAGCGAGTCGTTAATATTTTAAAATACAGAAGCTGGGATTAGCAATTTTTAGCAATGGATTATACTAAACATTTTTGTTACAAGAAATTAATTTGCAAGTTGATTCACCACGCCACGGGTTGACTGGCAGAGAATGCCTTGTAGCATTAAGTCCGCCTCTTGTAAAACTTATTGTAAGGTTCGCAATAAGGAATAAATAAATATATTAACATGCTAGATGTATATACTCGACATCAAAAGAAGACGTTTAACTCGTGCGAGTGCACACCGCATTCAAAGCTCTTATATCTTGAACACATCCAGGCTCTACGTAGAGTTGTTATCACGGATTAATTTTCCACTCGGGATATTCCGCTCAATGCCATTGATGTCACGTGAGCGATTCGATGGAATTGAACCCTTTGTTTACTTAAACACAATGCTTAGGCGGTTTTAACTATTGAAATTTAAATCTGTAAATAGGCCATATTTAAGTTCCAATAAAAGTATATTAAGTGCACAAAGTACAGGATTTTTATCTTTGATGCTTAGGTGTGCTTTTTCGGACGGGACTTTGAGAAACAAGTGATATTCCTACGCAATAGAAACCATAGTTAAATCCTATGGTTGGTCATTCTAAGAATAATCACATCATCAGCCTGTGTCAGTCCACTGCTGGACATAGGCCTCCCCATTAAGGTTTTTTTGGACTGTATTTCACGACGCTGGTCCAATGCGGGTTGGTGAATGGACCGGCTTTTTAAATACCCATACGACGCATGGATCATATTTTGAAGACAATTAAATTGAAAATATTCAGAAAATTACCTAGACCTACTAGGAAACGACAATAAAAATTTATCCCCGGTTTCTAAAGCATACACCTATGGGTAATATTTCTTTGTTATCGTTTTAATTATTGTAGATTTTTTTAAATTATAGTATTTGTTATCTTAATTATTGGCTCATATGACAATCGCAGTACTATCCTGATTTACTTCACTTTACAGGTGAACTTGAATTCAATCATTTTCTTAACAAAAAAAGAACAAGGAAAACGTTGGATATTATTCATGAATAATACGATCTATTACTTTTAAAGGTAACCATATTTTTCTAGGTTGTAGGTACCCTTTTTACAGGGTACCATCTAAAGCGGTACCACCGTGGTGTCCGCCACAAAGCAGTGAAGCATAAACACTATCGTGTTCGGGTTCTAAGGGCACCGTAGCCAGCGTATTTTCTGGGTTAATAAGCGTAACATATTATGTCTCACGGTAGGCAGCGTATTGATGGCACGCCTGGTATTGCTGATGTCCATGGCTGTTGGTGACTACTTCCCAGTAGGTAGCCCGACCGCTATTCTACCTTCATAGGCAATAAAAAAAATATTTTTTGTATTATCCAATACATAATATCAAAGCTAAAAGAAAAACAGTAGAAATATCAACCTTATTGGCACCGCACTCTAATAACAAGTCGTGTTAAAATCCAACGATCCAATCTTTCCTCTTTATAATCAAAGTGTGTATGTCGACTATTGATTAATTTAGTTATTTGCCATCAATAAAACATTAGGTATGAAGCACATTAGTAACATTGCTTGTACATAATCCATTATTGGCATAATTCAGATCTCAACCGTTCCATTTCTGCACAGGCGTCGTATATTTTAATTTCAATCTCCAATAAGTGTTACCCCTGTTTGATCCGGGCACGGGAATAATACAAAAGCTACGAAAGAAAGTCGAGCACAAAGAAATACAATGAGAAAAGGAACGTTACGTGAGAAAGCAAAAGGTGCCTGTATTAAAACACATTTCGAGCGACGCGAATAACTGGCTGAATAGAAGAGAAAAGGTGAAAGAATAAACTAGTGAAAAAGTTATAAAAATGGCATGTGACTATTAGAGAATGTATACTTTTTGACCGAGTTTCCGAAGGACAAAAGCTTAACTTTTAGGTTACAGAATCAGTCCTTGTAAAAGTCAATGCATTTAAATATTTCTCTATTTTATGTACATAATAGGTGTCAAAGACGAAATTATTACCTTAATCAAAGATTTAAAATGCAGCGGCAGAAATCACAGGTCAGTTTTGTCCTAAGGGTATCTTTTTATTTGGTTATGTAACGCAAAATAGTTATACATAGTTTTAAATCATTCATATTTTTTTTTGATAAAATATCTTGTGATTGTTACTTTTAAAAATTACATATTTTTTGCATTGTAAAAGACAGGAAAAGATGTTTTATAGTGTAGCTTTTTAATTAAATAAATCGACGTTACGAATAGCTTCATCTGACAAGTGATAAGCCCTGGATAGAATTATTTTTATTGTATACGAAGGCAGATGAGCAGTCGGGCCACCTGATGCAAAGTGAGACAAAAAATGTTAAGTCTCTTTTAGCCAGTAAATACGCTGGCTACGGTGCTCTTCAAGCCGGAACGCAGTAGCGTTTTCTCACTACTGCTTTGCGGCAGAAATAGGAACCGCGTTGGTTCCACCCTAGACGGCCCCCTGCAAAAAAGGCAAAGACCTACAAAATTTAAATTCTGATCGGAGTGTACTTTTATCAGAATTGTTGACATATGACTTTCAGCGGTGACATATAAACAGCAATTTTAAGTTTCTTTATCTAAAAAGGTTTTAAGAGATCTAATTTTAGCCACGGTCTGAAAGCTTATAATTGTAAAACGTCTATAAGAAACGACAGAATCGTTGCTTGAAGGTATTTTACGCTCTAATAATTTTCAAATTGCTCTCTCATACTCACACTTACTCAAGAATGACATGTTGCGAGAAACAGAATACATTAGAATACATTTGTATGTTGTTATCAGACGAATTGGATTATAAAACGAATAAAACAAATAATTACATGCAAGACTTAATGTTATTGGTTTTAAGATTTGTTTGTGAGCAAAATATTATTCATATTCATTTGTTTTCGAATAATAAAGTAGTTTGAGCTTTATTATATACTAGCTGTTGCCGCGACGCGTGTTTTTCCGCGTGGATAGAACAAACATTATTTTGTTATATCATCAGCCTGTGATAGTCCACTGCACGACAAGGGCCTCCCCAAATACATCCCTATCCATTGGGGGTTTTGGACCGTGTCTCACCACGCTGGTCCAATGCGGGATGGTGGGTGGACCGACTTTTACATGCCCATCCGAAGCGCGGATCATCTTACTTTTCAGACAATTGGGTGATTTGCCCTAACGAACTAGGAAACAACAATGAAAATTTGTTGAGTCCTTGCAGGATTCGAACCCACGACCTGTTTCTACAGCACATGTCCATACCACTAGGTACAGAGGCAGTCATTATTTTGTTAGCTTTCTATAATAAGAAATAACCTAAGGTACTCCTAGTTACATCAGCTATACTCCAGTAAAATCCCATTAAAATTTATTAAGGCATTCCAGAGATTAGCGAAACAAACAGACAGACAAACATTTTAAAATTGTTGTGTTTTTAAAAGTATCGGTTATATTATATCAGAATGTGTGTAATAAACGTATAATATGGAAGCATTACACTTTCTTATTGATTGTCAAATAGCCTATTACCGATTATTTTTATGTTACAAACTGACACTCCATTATATTATTTGTATAGATTCATTAATTTGAAGTCTAATTAAGCTCTATATATATTTATAGTAGAAGCTGAAAACACAATACCATAATTATACTATTGCTAGTTGTGACTTTATTCTTCCATTCTATAATTCTATACTAAAAGACATAAACTGCTTAATAACACAGTTAATGCCTCAATGCGTAATAATTTATATTAATACCTTCTTTATTGTCTATTTTACTAAAATATTATACGGACATATAGTCAAATTACGTTCGGTTTATTTAGTAAGCCGTCTGAGGTAGTTCTTCCGCGGTGCCTATTTTTGACGCAAATCATAATTGAGTGAACAGACTACGGTGGCCTTTAAATTTAAAGAAATGAAGTACTGTAAGAACTACTGTTTTCAGTTTAAGACACTGTAGCCAAGCTAGTTATGAGATAAAGAAATAACATCAAAGGTAACAGGACGAGAGAGGCAATTCCGTAGTTTCTGAACACTACAGTCTAATATACATGTTTGAGGGCACCGTAGTCAGTATAACCACTAGACATACATCAACATCATACATCATCAGCCTGTGATAGTGCACTGCTGGACATAGGCCTCCCCTAATACAACATTAGGGGGTTTTGGACCGTATCCCACCATTCTGGTGCAATGCGGGTTGGTGGGTGGATCGACTTTTTCAATGCCCATCCGACGCATAGATCATCATACTATTCCGACAATTGGGTGATCGGACCAAATTGCCCTAATCTACTAGGAATCAACAATGAAAATATGTTGAGTCCCCGCAGGATTTGAACCTACGACCTCCGGTTTCTAAAGTACATGCCCATACCACTGGCTATGGAGGCAGTTACATGCTATCAGGTAAACCTCCTGCTCGACTTATTGCTCCAATCAATCAAAAAACAAAACATAAGATGTAATATGCAGTTTTATTATGTCCGGAAGGAAACTAGGAAACTAAAGGAAATCACAAAAATGGGGCAAACATGGAGAACGCTTTTCAAAAAGATAAAATAACTCATAAAGGCGGAGAAAGGTAGAGGGGAAAAAACATTTACGTAAGTGTGGAAGGCCGTTGCATAAGTTTTAAGTTATTCGTTTCGCTTTTGTTTGCTCCGAGAGTCAATGACGTAATATTATAATAATGTTGATGTTTTTTTTTATTTTTCCATGTTACTGTGAAGAGTAGTAATCGATAACACTCAAAAGACAATGTGTTTAGATGGAATTGTGAACGCAAACTTAGAGATAGATATAGAAAACAACCAATAGGCAACATCTGTCTTTTTTATTATCTATTTTATATAGATTTTAGTTATTATATATTTTTTATATAGTTAGCTATATAAACGTGTTTGAGTCAATTATGCAGTGTTAGCCGCACCAGTTTATTTGCATCGATCATATATGAGAAATAATTTTCCTTTCCTTTTCTAGCCATTTCCTTAAGTTACCATGGAGTCGGTTTTGACGTGGAAAGGCAAAGATTGATTAGACGATAAATCTACATATAATGCTTTACTTATGAAAGCAATTTCCCAATTGCTCTTCATTGCCCTAACCAACCAGAATTTAACTATGCTACAAACAATATGAGAAGTGACAAAAACTAAGGGCGAGAAATGACTGCAAAGCAAGAGGAGGTGTTGAACTCAATTTATTGAATTTTTTTCTCAAAGTGTTGTGTCAAAGTTAAACAATTATGTAACTCTGAATATGGCTATTTTAAAATCTCAGATACTCAAGACATACAGTGCGAAGACTGTTACGGAATATTTGAGGCATTACGTGAAAATTGAAATCGGTCCAAATGGGGCAGTCGGCTGGCAAGCAAGTGGGAAAGTGACTAGGCACACCTACTATATATTCATATATTTGACCGACTTCCTAATAGAAGGAGGTACTCAATTCGAAGCTATATATATATTTTTTTTTTTTACTGCCTCCGTAGCCTAGTGGTAGAAAACGGAGGTCGTAAGTTCGAATCCTGGGGACTCAACAAATTTTCATTCATGTTTCCTATTTATTACGTAGTAAAACCGGTTGCAAGGCTGAGTGGAAATTTTTCAGTTAAATTAATAAACTATACAAATACAATATTAGATTTATTCGACTTCTGCGACATACTCATATAAACTTACCTAACTAAACAACTAGTCTTTGCTCCACTAACGACGTTGTAAGATCTTTGTTATACTTTCCATGACATCTCCATTTACGTTTATCTTCCATAATTGTTAAGAGCTTAGCAAAAAGTAACACAACCGTTGTATATTTATATACTCTATTGGTTTTAGTCCGCGATTTTGTCCGCGTCGTAAAAGAAAAAGTCTAAAAAAGTAGTCTAGATTACTTCCAATTCCATCGGCTGTCATCCAGTGAAAGTCCCATCAAAATAAGCCAGTAAATAACCAGCTATTTCAAAGATTGGCCAGAACAAACAGACAGACAGACAGACAAAAACAAACGGTTTCTAATGTACTCAATTAAAATCAGTTTAATGTTATAAAACAGACACGAATTTTATCTTTAATATTCATTAATTTCTCTATGTTTAACTGCTGTTGTATGCGACTAGAACATTTTATAGCTCTACGCTTTCGTAGCACCGCTACGGTGTACCTTGATCGACTTTAGGGAAGCCGCAAAAACTCCGATCAAAGGGGCCGCCCCCGCTCGTAGCCAGCGTAATTGTTTTAAACAAAACATTTACTTTGTAGAGCGGTGCCGTTTCTCTACAAAGACGGCTGAAAAGAATTTTTGAGTAGCTCTACCTCTCAGTTCAAAGACGAATGGCACAAGAGTACTTAAACTTTTTAGATTCTTTACGTTTATATTCGACGTAACAAATACTAATTGCAGTGACATCTATATATTGCAGACTGTAACGAGATATAGAGATACAGATATAAGAAGTTTTCGTTAAAAAATAATGGTGGTGCAATTTTTCAAGTAATGCTTAACTTTTGTTTGTTGTCCGATCTTGGTCTAAAATAGTTGATTTTCTGCGTCTAGGCCTGTACAGTACCTAAATAAAGGTCACCATCCCTTATTTTTATTTTAAAAGATATTTTTTACGATTTCGCCCGTTACGATTGTATCATTATGAACGTGGGTATGATGTACTTTTGTCGATATTAATCACAAGTTCCGTTAAAAGTTTTGAATCTTAAACTATAAAAATTATCTTTCGCTTTGATGAAGTATGATTTAACATTTACTGCTGCATTATTTTTAGACAACGGCAAGAATAATTTAAGTTTATTATTTTCCGTGAGAGACAGTACATCATTTAAATTATAAACAAACAGAGTAAACTTAATAAAACGACATCATTGTACCTGATTTTCCTGAAACAAGAGACTGCGAAATGAAAAAAATATGCCGAGCCACGTTTTCAGGACGACTTCAGGGGAAAAACTTTGCCGGAAACCCGAGAGGGCACTTCCCACCCACTTAATACTCTCTAATTATTTCGAGACAACGTTTATTCGGGAGGAGACCGCGTTTAGGTCACAAAGCGAACGGTAAAAGTTTACGAAAGCCGCTACGGCGTAGCGCTACGAATTATGCTACGATAATAAAGAAGTTGTTTGATAAGACATCTTCAGTACTTCTACATGGTTATATACAACAAATGTAATAATATTTAGGGCTTTTTGCGGCTTGGATGCTTTTGTGATAGCGTCATGTTTTTTTTTATTAAATATTAGGTCAAGATTCAAGTCATATCAGTTTTTTGGATATGTTTTAAATATATCACAGAATATAAAGAAATGAAATTTTAACGAAAAATATGACTGTCTTTCAACAGCGTATAACTTTTTTACGCAATATAAGCAGGTAACAACCTGCTCTATGTTTTCTGCCACCGCATTATAAATCTCTGATAACTTTTCAGGCATTAAAATTAAGCAAAATGCCGTTTATGATGGTTTATGCGAACTTAAACTGTATTATCTTAAATAAGCGTTGAATACCTCTTTTACATGATTTTAAAGGACCATAAAATTCATAAAATACTTTTTTGTAATATGTATATATAGTAATATTATCTATTAATATTATTTCAAATATTATTTATATTATCATATACAACCGACATATGTTAATATTAACATAATACACTTCAAAAAGACGCATTACGAATAATATTATTATTGGTTTGTAATACAGTTACGTGGAGTCACTTATTCAATTATTTTCTCCGGTTACCCACCCTCGAAATATTATTGCCCTCTCCCTTATATTACACTCTATACATATCTAGCAAAGTTCCATAAAACATAAAGTTACTTTATTGAAGTAAGTAATTTTATTTAATGTCAGTGACATCTGGGCTCTTTTTTAGGAAGTTTTAGTATTGAAATCTCATTATTCTCGCTTGAAAATTTCACAGGACAATGTATTTGATTTTACAAAAAAAAAATGTGAGCGTGTACTAGCGTACTCTCGTAAGAAGTGAGACTTCTTTATGACGTTATTTTTCAAAAAAAATTTTACACTATTTTTTTTTCCAAATCCGATAAAGAAGTTTCATTTCAATTAGTACCAATAAAACAACACTAGAAGACTCCACCATACACATTTGTAAATTGTAACATGTCAAGAAAAAATATTGAGATTGAAATGTAGATTAGTTTATTTAATATACCCAAGTTCACATAAACATAAATTCAGCCCATTAATTTGAAGATAAAAATAAGATAAATAATTATTCAAATATACGTAATTATTGTTAAAATTTTAGTATGCGACTTTAGCAATGTTCGTTAAATTAAACGCTAGATGGCGCATAACATGAATGCGCTTGAGGCGCAAAGATGGCGCGTAACGGAAAAATGTGACGCGTAACGAAAAAATGTTACACTAAATTTTTTCAACCCGATAAAGAAGTTCACTTCAAAAATTTAATTATCAAAGAATTTTTTAAAGTTGTCAAGAAACATTTTTGTATTGCGTGATAAATGATGATAAAAAGTTAACTTAGCTCAGCGGCTTATGCAGTCATAAAAATTAGATAACTAACCGATGTTGAGACTTCCCGTTTAGTATATTTTAGTTATTTTCACAGTATTATGTCTTATGGCATTCTACAGTGGGGAAACGCGGCTGATATACTTACTATTTTCGTCATTCAAAAGAGAGCGATTCGAGCAGTCTATAACCTGGGCCCCAAAGAATCACTGGGAAAAATATTTACAGAAATCAATGAATTGGCTGAAATGTCCATAAACATAAAAAGGATTTTATAAAACATTGTGACACACATAATATTAATACTAGGAATAAGCTTAATTTTATTCTTCCAAAAACTAGAGTATCCGAAGAACAATGAAATCTTTCATGGGACAATGTACACTCTGCTACAATAAAATCCCAGAAAACATTCATCAACATCTGTAAATAAATTCAAAAAAAGTTGCAAAGGAACATGAATGACTACTATATAGATAACAGACCCTGGTAATGAACTGTACGCTCCAGGCTAGTTCAAAGTATTAAAATGTAACATTTTGTAAAATTTATTGAAAAAAAGGAAAAAAAAGTCCCGCTGAGTTTAATACGCCGGTTCTTCTCAGGTCAGAGGCTTCCATTTCCGAACCGGTGGTAGATTATTTGACAATCAATAAGAAAGTGTAATGCTTCCATATTGAATAAAGATATTTCGCTTTGGCTTTGACTTTGACTATACGTAAGTAAGTATTAATTGAATCTAGTATTAACTATTCTAGAATGTAAAAAAATTGATAAATTTAAAAAGAGCATATCATAAATATTTATTCTTGATACTTCTCTATTCTTAAGTTGATATTAGCTTTGATTTCTTTTTAGTAGAATCATGTAATGATAATCTTTTCTCCTATTTTATGAAAAATCATTCCTGATTGTCCTTTTTTCTACTTGGCAACTAGCACGTGATCTAGACAAACCAAAATGTAAACCATTCATTCATTCAGGTGTCAGTGTTCGAAGATGATGTCCCTAAGTAGTGCTAAATATCAACATTGCAATTAAAAGTTCTAACTCTATTGTTATATCCATTGGTACAAATTCTATGAATAAATAACACTCAATGCCCGTAACAAATCGATCTTGTACCCATAGAAAGTCACTAACAGAGCTAAAATAATATAATTGGAGAAGCATCGCGTGATCAGTGATAGTTGACAGCGGTCAACCAATAAAAGCGTTTTGTTTCCATTTATGGCATCATTATTTACCAATAACATTACTACTAACTGACTAACTAACTACTGGTGGTAGGTCCCTTTTTGACAGGGGACCGTCTAGGTAGGAACCATCCCGGTGCCAATTTCTGCCACAAAGCAGTAGTGTGAAAACACTGCTGTGTTCTGGTTTGAAGGGCACCGTAGCAAGCGTATTTACTGGGTAAACGACTTAATACCCTATGTGCCACGGTAGGCATCGCGTGGGTGATGCCACTAGTATTGCCAATATCCATAGGCGTTGGTGAACAATGAAATTAAATTAAAATATTCTCCAGTAACATGAATTATATTCATGTTCTGACGCATGGTTTGGATGTTCAGCAAATTCAAAATCGTCATTATCATCAGCCTGTGTCAGTCCACTGCTGGACATAGGCCTCCCCTAATGCGGCGTGCATTAGGGGAGGCCTATTCTCCATTAGGGAGTATTTAGACCGTATCCCACAACGCGGTTTAGTGGGTGGGTGGACCAACTTTTTACATGCCCTTCCGACGTATGGATTAGTTTACTTTTCAGACAATTGGGTGATCAGCCCTTACCAACTAGGAAACAACAATGAAAATTTGTTGAGTCCACGCAAAATTCGAACCTACAACCTTCGCTTCTAAAGCACACTCCTTACCACTAGGCTACGGACATATATTTCTCAAACTTTAAACTAAAGCGACAAGGACTTTAATGCTTGCTTGAACTATGTCAAGTTCCGAGCCTGTGATAAACGTAAACTAACAGGAAACTATATGATGTTTACTATAATTGAATTCGAAGCAATTCCAAAGTAACAGTGCCTCCATTACTCCTGTGCATATGGGTTAACTGAATTACTGTGACAACTGCGCGCGGCAGCCATTTTGTGTTGAGGGTCGCCATTTTGTTTTGCAGAGTTATATGTTAGGTTAACAATAGCGTACACGTTCGACTTATATTTATTATTTAAAGATGTTTTATCTTTCGATTTATGATATCTAATGTAATGATTGAGTTCAAAAGTATGGTCCATACCATTAAATAAAATTACTTTTTACGGATTTTATCGATCACGGGGTAGAAATTTTATAGAAATATAAGCGACCCGCCTCAGCTCCGCACGGGTGCTATACTTATAGGTACCTGTAAAATGTAAGGTATAATATATAAATTTATTAGCATTTCAAGACAATATTATGCATGAATTATATAAACCATTCAATGACTCTATCTGTTAAAAAAAACGGCATCAAAATCCTTTGCGTGCTTTTAAAGATTCAAGTTTACATAGGGATCTAGGGACATTGAAAGCGACTTTGTTTTATACTATGTAGTGATTAAGTAATAAATAAATTATTTTTATACACCCTCTATTGGGTCCTCATTATTCCGATGTAAATATTTGAAACATACCATTAAAAGCCATCATATAAAGGAGCTGATGTGTATGATGGGTTTTGCACTGATGAATCTCTTAGACACGGTCCTAATTCTCTAATATTCAGTGAACCTAAAACACTAGTATGCCTTATCATAACGAAAAGGGTTCCCCTTATACAATTTCGCTTTTGCTAAGTCGATTTGTAGCACTGAATGCTCGACCTTCAGGTACTCTTTGAATATAGTATTTTATCCTAATAGACAAAAGCCTCCGTAGCCCAGTGGTAAGGGCGTGTACTTGGAAACCAGAGGTCGTGGGTTCGAATCCTGCGGGGATTTTCATTGTTGTTCCCTAGTTGGTTAGGGCAATTTGGGCCGGTCATCTAATTGTCTGAAAGGTAAGACGATCCATGCGTCGGATGGGCTTGTAAAAAGTCGGTCCAAAAACCCCCAATTTTTTAGCTAGTAGCTAAATATAGATAGAAATTACGTAAACAAATCTAATAAGGCGCCAAAAAGTCCGGCGTTTTTATTGGTTAAAAATCGCCAGGAGATTCATAATGGCCGCGTTCCACAAATAAGAGCGCGTTCGAGTCTGTCGCTATTGGTGTTTGACATTTATGACGAGTCAAAATCATCTAAACCATAAGTTTATGAGACGTTTATGTCAAGTATATTTGTCTACAATGTTAAGAGTCTACGGAGTAAATTTTAAAATGAAGAACATTCACGTTTTATGTGTAGCTAAAGAGTTTACAGATATTTAACTCTATTACTGAAATACTGTTAAAATAAATCTACCAAGGCTAGTTCTATATCAAACAAAAGTAATGAGTATTATATATCTGTATACATATAAAGATTATAGCTCTTTTATGGGGTTAAAGCGACAAGAGGACGTTTATCTGAAGATTAATTGATACGGCCTGAAGCAGCAGTACTATATATATATATATATATATATATATATGTGTATTATGTGTGACATGACTGTCTGTCCTATGACTAAAGAACCTCTAAAGGATTTCGAAACGTCGGGTATATTGTAAAAAACATACTCAATAATAATATAATAAATAATATACACAATACAAAAAGTTATTATAAAAAAAATAATGACAACATGGCCCCCCAGAAGACAACGGGGTATTTAAAATGACATTTACTAATGTGTGCGTGATACAACTAGTACAGGTTTGATTCTCACTGCAGAAAAATATAGTGTGTGGAGCACTAGTATGTTTAATGTATTTGAGTGATCGTATTTATTGAAGTTATTTTGGTACATATTCATATTCTAGGACTAGACGTTGTGTTGTCGCCCTGAAATGTTTATTATTTACTAGCTGTTGCGCGCCACTTCGTCCACATGGTAATAATAGACCTACCGGTGGTAGGTCCCTGTTTCGGAAGCAGTAGTGTGAAAACACTACTGTGTTCCGATTTGAAGGCACCGTAGCCAGCGTATTTACTGGGTAAACGAGACTTAACATCCTATGTCTCACGGTAGGCAGCGCGTTGGCGATACCACTGGTATTGCTAATGTCTATGGGTGTCGGTGATCACTTCCCATCAGGTGGCCCGACTGCATGTCTGCCTGCGTATGCAATAAAAAAATATATACCGTACCGTAATATATATCGGATACATGGTAATGTATAAAAATGTTACATTTGTTTCTAAGAAAAAAGATGTTCTAAGTGACTCCCAGTTACATCAGCTATCTTCCAGTGAAACTCCCGTCAAAATCGGACCAGCCATTCCAGATTAGCCAGATCTAACTGACAGACATACAGACAATAATTTAAAAAAAAACAGTTTGTTATGTATATATACATATAGAAGTTTGTTTAAATATATTTATATGTAATCATTTGAAAACGGTTATTTTGATGTCACAAACAGACTCCAATTATGTTTATTCGTATTGATTTCTTTTAAGCGAACAAGTACGATAATTAAGTCTACAAAGAAGCGGACCATTATCATTAGCTTGCATTTATCCACAAAATGTGGGATTCACGTAATGACATGCTTATTTCGCTGATTACCTAGCTACATGCTTTGGCACTCAACTAATTTTGGATGCCGCTTAATATCAACCGTATTAGGGAGAGTTAAAATTAAATTCCACATATTTTAGGTGACTTTTGTTATTAAATATTTTTTCTAGTACTACGCTATTAAATTGAAATTCAAATATCTTTATTCAATAGAAGTTTACACTTGCTTATTGATTGTCGAACACACTACCACCGGTTCGGAAAAGGACGCCTCTGACCTGAGAAGAACCGGCGTATATCTCAACCACAAAGCAGTTGTTTGACATCATTGCGATGCTCTGGTATAAAGGGCACCTTCGTTAGTTTAATACTGGCTTAAGCTTAAGCAGATTTGTGTAGTCTACGCTGCACTTTTAACAAGCGTTGCGTGAGCACTTCCATCAGATGAAGGCCCTGCTCGAATTGTTAATTAGATTATTTTTTGAAGACACAAAAATCTTACTAAACCCAATATTAACTGCCTCCGTAGCCTAGTGGCATTGGCGTGTGCTTTAGAAACCGGAGGTCGTGGTTTCGTATCCTGCGGAGACCCTACTAACCCTGAATAATCTCATCATCATCATCAGCCTGTGTTAGTCCACAGCTGGACATAGGTCTTCCCTAATGCACACTTTACCCATCACGCTGGTCCAATACGGGTTGTTGGGTGGACCGACTTTTACATGCCCTTTCGACGCATTGATCATGTCATATTTCAGACAATTGCGTGATCGGCCCAAATTGTCCTAACCAACTAGGTAACAACAATGAAACAATGACCTCCGGTTTTAAAAGCACATGCCCTTACCACTAGGCTACGGAGGCACAGAGATAAATTAGAAAAATCTAGATTATGTATTACATCATCTAGATTTTTCTAATTTATCTAAAGTAGGTTAAAGTAATATAGTAGATAGTAGTATTTAAATATTTCTACGGCTGACGGCGTTTTAATGGAGCATTGGAAGCGGTCGAAGCTAGCCACTTAAGCTGATAAAATTGGTTTTGTGTTGTATCGTCTCATCCATTTTTAAACGTGATCGATCCATTAAGTTACGAGTTCTCGTTTGAATCGATATCGGCTCATTATTTCGTTAGTTTGATAAGCGTTTCGACCTATAAACTTTAGAAGTTAACTTTAAATTAACTTCGACAAATACAAGCGAATGGAATTGATATCAATCTAATAGATTACCTTTGATGTCGGAGGTAGAATTACTTAAATTGAAGATATCATCATAATTATTGGTAGACTAGCTGTTTCCCGCTACTTTGTCCGCGTGGTAACATGTAAAAAAAACTTTTTTTTTTTTAAAGAAAATAGCCTATTTTACTCCCTATTATGTCAGCTATCTTTAGAGACCCGTCCAAATTGGATCAGCCACTACATATACTATCGTGGACTTTTTTATAGATCTATAAAATAAGAATTTTTCCGCCTTACATTGTTATATCTCATAGGGTGTAGGCAGCGTTTTCGTTGAAAGCTGTCGGACAGCTTAATTTATTTCCAATATCTCTGACAAATATTAATATATGTTACAGTAATGTACACAGAAACTATACAAATTATTTACCTAAACATTAAGGAAAAATCATTCTAACCATTAGTTAAGACGTGAAAATCTGTCCTGTAGAATTATTCGCGAGCAGACAGATATACATACAAGGCCAGAGAGTTTGTTTTATAATATATATAGGTATAAGTAAAAATTTGATATATTGTAAAAAAATTAATAATACAATTTTATGTTATTATTATATTTGTCATTATAATAAAAATACAATTAAAATGTAAGTTTATTAACAAGGTAAGGTATTGCCTCATTTTTATCTTTATCGATGTATCGTATTTCATATGTCTTCAGATTTAGTGGACTCCTTGGAATGAATGGCTTTTTAGCGTTAAGCTCACCCTGCTATATTATACCTTATGTAATAACTTTTCTATAAAACCGTCTTAAGATAAAGTTCGGTAAATTTAGAGATGGAATTTCCGTACACCATATCTTATGTCAAACTCAATGGCTTCAAAATGTCGAGCACGCTCATAAACATCTCCTGGAAATTTGAATCGATTGAAAAATACTGCTTTAGTCGTCATTATAGTTTTTTTATTTGCTTTAAAGGCAGACGAGCAGTCGGGCCACTTGATGAAAAGTGGTCATGACCACTCATTGACATCGCCAATATCTGGGGTGTCATCTACGCGCTGCCTACCGTGAGACATAGGATGTTATGTCTCCTTTGACCAGTAGATACGTTGGCTACGGTGCCCTTTAAATCGGAACACAATAGTGTTTTCACACTACCGCTTTGCGGCAGAATCAGGTATCGCAACAGCCTGCTGTAAAAAGGGGAAATACCACCTCTAATACAATTTGACCAATATCGCTTTACAATTGTACAGATTTAAATTGAATGAGTAATGAGTACTCGTAGAAGATCGATTCCCGCGAGGTGTTAACTATAAAACATATTTCAATTATTTATTAAATATCTAATATAACTGTTATAGTTGTTTTCTGGTTAGTTAGGACGATATGGGCTGATTACCTAATTGTCGGGAAAGTAAAATGATTTATGCGTCGGAAGGGTATATAAAAAGTCGGTCCCTCTTGTCAACACCATCTTTGGCAGTCGTTAAAGGATGTCAGAGCCTTTAAATTAACTGATAACTAATTCATCCTTAGAATGTAGTTTACCCTTGGGTCGAGGAGGTCAGATGCCAGTCGGTATACGCAACAACCGTTATCAGATAAATCTGGATGGAACAGAATCCAGCCCCATGATAACTTAGGAAAATGGCTAGACAAGAGAATAAATAGGGCAAACTGTAATTTACTAAATCACAAAAACATACGCAAAAGAATAACGATACTTTCAAAGAAATTGTGAAACCGTAGCACGACGTCTATCGAACTTTCCTTGGAAGTATACCTATTTTATTAATGAAGTCTTGTACAGACAACAAGATGCGATGAAGTTTTCACGAGTTTAATGCATATTTTATTGGAGTAACCTAAACTACCTTTATAATACCAATTATGGGATCATCAATCAACCTCTATGTACTGACACAACAGCACAAAACATACAGCTAATAAGTTTTGTTGTTTTTAGGGGTGGGGGATATTTGGGGCTCCAAAAATATAGCCGAACCAAATAAACATGTAAACAATGTCATCTATAGAAACAAAGCGGTGTTTTATATCAATTTTTTTTTCATGCGAATTGTTATTAAATAAAAGGACTTTTAACGTATTTTATCGCGTTCATTTTACATGTTTAAATTTCCGATGTTTCGAACACTTTCCAACCGCTCGTGGTCGCGTGAACAAAAAAAATAATTAATCAAATTGTTATTTATTGGTTGACTTCTTGGTCATAACTCATCAACAAAAATAGATTTTAAGTTGGTATAATTTTAATGTCGCATAAAATAGAGTTGAAATAATAAAACTTGGGATATGGCCAATTTTAAAATCATCATCATAATCAGCCTGTAATAGCCCACTGCTGGCCCAATATCCTCTATATTGGGGACTCCAAATAAAATATAGCTGAACCGAATAAAAATGTAAACAAAGTTTTTTAACTTAATTTTTTTATGGCATCGCGACAGCCGACAGTCGGGCCACCCTGATGGAAGTGGTCACCGACACCGAGGTTTGACAATACAGTGGTATCGCCGACGCGCCTACCGTGAGACATATTTTAAGTCTTGTTTACCCAGTAAATTCGCTGCCTGGGTGCCCTTCAACCGGGAAACAGCAATGTTTTCACTACCTGCTTCGCGGCGAAATGGCACCGCGGTGGTAGCCACCAGACGTCCCCTGAAAACAGGTGCCTACCCCGGTAAATTTCTATGGTTGAATTCTTGGTCATAATTAATTGAACTACATACTAAAATTCTTTTATTCAATACATGAGTAATACACTCACTTATTGATTGTCGAAACGTTACCACCGGTTCCGAAAAGGAAGCCTCTGGCCTCAAAAGAACCGGTGAAGGTAAATCAGTGGGACTTTTACAGTAGATTTGTTTGTTTATTTTAAAAAAAGAAAAAAATTGTTTAAAAGACAGATTTACTTAGAACACGCCGATTTAAAAACATTAATAATTTATCAATTCCACTAATTTAGGTTTTCTGCGTTCATATATATTTATTCGCGACTTTCGGATTCTTTCCAGCATCCATGATCAGGGCAGACTAAGTCGGTATATGTCTTATCTCAATGTTTTGGTATAAACGTCAGAGTTTTTATTTTAAAATTGACATATCTTTCGTTCTTCAGAGAGCACAGCGGATCTGCGACAAGGAGCATGCGGCTGAACTGGAAAATTTGGGCAGGGTGCTGCGTGACAACAAACTCAAGTTCCGTTCGTCGCATCCCGTGTAAACCAGCACGTCGAAAGAGTGCCTGCCGTCTTCGCCCATCAGAGGTCACCGACAAAATCGGTTATATTTTAAAGCGAGCTTCATAAAAACATATTATAACCGCTGAAGATTGTTATTACCATCCGTCAAATGTAAAATTCCTCTACAGGTACCGGGTGTGTACAAACTAGAAAGATATAATTTTTTAAATAAAAGGCCAGACGGTTATTAAAACATTGAGATACCGACATATAACAACTTAGTCTGCCCGTGATCATGGATCCTGGAAAGAATCCGAAACGTCGGGAATAAATATATTTAAGTAACGAGGAAAATCCGTAAATTAGTGAATTTGATATGTATAATAGTCGCGTAAATAAAAGAATAATTACATGTAGTAACAATAATAAAAGTATTAACGGTTTATTTATTGGATTATTGTTTTTCTAACTTTTTCAATTTCATAGCAGGATTTGAACTTATTACTTCCACTTTCTAAAGCAACAATCTATCGCACTGAGCCATAAGGGTGAGTATTTCGAATGATATATGTGACAATTTCGCCTGAGGAATAACCGAAACGAAAAAGTCGGTAATTTCATTGCGCGATATATCGTGGCATAAAAGTTTTAATGGCCCCAGAAGAGCGATTGTATTATACTTCTTATTCAAGCCGCATAAAAACATCCACCGTTTCATATATCATCATTTACTATAGTAAATGATCTAGAAAGAACTAAGACAGTGGGAATAATTGAAATAAATCATCGACGTACGTGTTTAAACGAGTAATGGTGGTTGATGCAATAAAATGAATACGCAACAGAGATAAACTTAAGAATATATATAACGAAAAGAAAGTGGACTGATGCTTTTCAATAAATAAATAATAGTTCACTCAAAAACACGCTTTTACAGCAAACCGAATAAATAATTAGAAAATAATTTTTAATGACAAAGAGTTTATGTTACAGTAGCAGAAGGAAAAAAAAAACAATCATAATGAACTACTTTAAAATAAAATTATAATCAAGTTTAAGTTATAAACAAAATCATTTAATTCAGAGTGAAAGCTGTGGAATGCTTGACATATAAAAGGTTCCAATCATTCTGATGGCAACTGTCTATGATAGCTTTTCACTCTAGATTAAATGATTATTAATAAGATGATATTTGTTATAACAAGCTGCCTCCGTAACCTAGTGGTATGGCTTTGCTTGAAACCGGAGGTCATGGGTTTGAATCCTCAGGACTCAACAAATTTTCGTTGTTGTTTCCTGGTTGTTAGGAAGTTTGGGTGATCACCAATTGTCTGAAAAGTAAGATGATCCATGCGTCGGATGGGCATGTAAAGGATCCACCACCAACCCGCATTGGACCAGCGTGGTGGATACGGTCCAAAACCCCTAATGGATAGGGGTGTATTAGGGGAGGCCTAAGTCCAGCTGGACTATCAAAGGCTGATGATGATGATGATGATGAATAATTACTTGTTTTTTAACACGCTTTTATAAGTTGGTGGATGTATCTGTGTATGTAACGGAACCTTTGAACACGATTTTCACCGTTTTCAAAACGTCTGATCAACTCGTAACTTTCCATAAGTCTCAAGGACCGATGACAATGTTATAATACGGCAAACATTTTGGTTTTTGTTGCTCTAAGTTAACAGGAAAAGCCCCGTGCAATAGTGAAGCTTTAATCCGCAGGTTCAGACCCGACCTCCGACTTCTAAAGCAAACGCCAATACCACTAGGCTACAGGCAGTAATTATTAGGTAATAATAATAAAATTTAATTTTATGGATTTATTCCTCCTTTATTTATGTGGCTACACCTTAGTTTGTGTTGTAACTTTGAGTCGCTGTAAAGGGCTCGAAATGTCCTAAAAATATAAACATATAAAATAGTTAAATTTATATACACTCAATAGAACAAGAAAATTTCCGTTTAACGACATCACGAAGTTATCAAACTATGATCTATAAACTAAATTAATCGTTTCTAACTAAGAGGCCTGACGCATGGACTATCTTGCCCTACGGAAATGGGGTGATAAGCCCATAATTAAATTTAATTATATCTGGAAAAGAACGATATATGATATCCGCAGAATCCTAACCCACGACCTTTTGGTCTAAACAGTATAGCACTAGCTTTTTGCATATTTTTTTTGAGCGAAAGCACTTTAATTTTGCAGAATAAAACCTGGAAGAACAATGATCATCAATCATCGATCAAAGAAATAGGAAAACTGTTAGGTTCCACTAGAACATTCACCAGCGCATGGGAAAGTAAGTCTTATTTTCTCATCCAATATTCCTTACTATCTGAAGACAGCATTAAGACGTGGTCCTGCACTGCTGGCCGTATTAGGAAACTTCAAGTCACTCAGCGCGCTATGGAGCTGGCTACGCTTCGTATTTCTTTGCGTAAAATAGACATCTGCAAAACAATAATAACTGACACAACTCTACCACTTAACTCTTAGAACTGGCAACCGTCGAAACAAGTGATATTTTAATCAAAAAATATGCACCGACAAATAAGTTATATCAAACAGTACAGAACCAAGTTACGCAATAAAAGCGGGTAACAAAGTGAAATTGCCCTCTGATTTCTGCCCCCGCATTTTAAATCTCTCATATCTTTTCAAATATTCATTTAATCAAAATTTTGTGTATGAGATGTTTTATGCTAATAAAGTGAAAAACAATATTTATTAACTTTTATGTGAACTTACACTATATTTGAGGCAAATGAGCTTTGAAAATGCCTACTTGCAATTTTTAGAAAAATTTAATAAAAATGGTAATTGTGCGTTATCCTCAAAACATCGGTCTATGCGCTCACGAACTTTATTACAGCCCAGTTTAAGAAGTACAATTACGTACAATATACCTTATGTGTATCTTTTACTAAAATATTTGAAAAAAATTAACAAAATCGGAGCACTAAGAGCGGAGCAACAAGGTAACATATATATAAAAAAACATTCGCTCTGAATTGATTACCTCCTGCTTTTGGGAAATCGGTCAAAAATGCAGCCTGTTACTGGAATTAGCCGTGAGGGATGACCACGCACGGGACAAGTGACGACCTGTGTTAATATATAGGGAATCAGTGAATGTAGGTAGCATAAGATCGTTATTCTTGGCAGCTAATGGGTAAGGGTAAGTTTATCAGTAGACTTCATCAAGCTAAAATAATTATGAGAATATACTTAATAGCTTATCTTACGATACAAAAATATAAATAAAAAGCATTATTGTTTATATGTTTTTTTTACCATAAAACTCTACATTTCTCTTCAGAGCGAACAGTTTATTTTTTTAAAATCTTCATAACTGAATTCCTATTACAACCATCCCTTTACAGACAAACAAAAACTGCATCCGGTATAGTGCAGCGGTTTTAAACACACATATAAATCTTCATACCTAGCTAAAAAGCTAAATAATTTTTCAGCACGCTTCATGCACAAAAAAATCTTCAGCCGCTGAAACATCACGGTCGCTCGCAACCTTGTGCCAGATCGCGGACAAAGCGGGTGAGGGGTGGGTTTAGGGGGGTGTTTAGGTGGAGAGGGGGTCTTCGGGTGGATTAGGGGCTGCAGCTTGTCCGATACCGGCGAAAGCGTAATGTATGAATATGATACTGAAACGTGTAGGCAGTGTAAGCCGGAATATTTGATGTAGAGTTTAGCTCTATCCCCTTTAGTTAGAATGTCGAGTTAGATTTTTCTTTAATGACATAAGTATTAATTTATTTCGTTTTATGTACAAATTCTTATAAAAATATGATAAGAACATAAATCAAAATGTTACTGTTTAAATATGTAACATAATTAAAAATAGCTATCCTTTTTCAGTCGTGTTATTTTAATGAATGAACTAATCCATGCTCGCGACTTCGTCTGCGTGCTGATATAACTCATTATTATCATCATCATCATCAGCCTGTGATAGTCCTGCCTGGACTAGGCCTCCCCTAATACACCTCCATTGAGGGTTTTGGACCGTATCCCACCACGCTGGTCCAATGCGGTTGGTGGGTGGACCGACTTTACATGCCGATCCGACATGATCTTACTTTTAGACTGGGTGATCGGCAAAATTGCCCTCCAACTAGGAAACAACATTGAAAATTTTAGGAAAAAAGGGCATGTGCTTTAGATTAGAAGTCACGACCTCAGGTTTCTAAAGCACACGCACTTACCACTGGTCTACGGAGACAGTTTGTTTACTTACCTCGTTTATTTACAATGTACTCATATAAAAAAGGTTATTTTGATGTTACAAACAAACCCTCCAATTTTATTAAATTGTATAGATTTAGACGTATTTAACTTAGCCAATTCAGATTCAGAACAGTCGCAGACATTTTTGTCCATGGCAACGAGGTGATGTCATACATCTAGCTGAAAGAAGCTATCAGCTATCAAAAAGTTATAACTTTGTTACCGATATGTCACTTTACAGCTTACTTTGTTTATTTCCAGTTGATATTGTGCAAAACTATAGCTAGCAATTTCTTTTTTCTTCCACACCGAAAAGTAATGCCGTTTTAGATAAAAAGTTTTTCGAACAAACATCTCAAATAACTCCAGTTGTAAACAAAGATGATATGATAAGAAATGTATGACAATACCAAAAAATAATTTTAAAACTTATCAAGTAGTTTACAGAAAGAGCAAAATATAGAGAACATACATGGCTTCTGCCTCCATATCCTGGTAAGAGCGTGTGCTTTAGAAACCGGAGGTCGTGGGTTCGAATCTAAATCGGGGACACAACAACTTTTCAATGTTGTTTCTTAGTTGGTTTGGGAAATAGGGGCCGATCACCCAATTGTCTGATAAGTAAGATGATCCATGCGTCAGATGAGCATGTAAAGTCGTCCATCCACCGCCCATAATATCAGTGTGGTGGGATACGGTCCCCTGGAAAAGCATATAGGAGCCTATGTGATGGACTAACACAGGCTTATGATGTTGCATAGCTTCAAACATTAATAATATAAATGAAGGGACCTTTAACAATAGATTTTCAAGATATATTTGGATATGATTTCAATGCCTTCACAAGCGTCTACTGAAATAATCACTTTAATTAATGATATCATCTTCTCATTCCCG
Source organism: Lamproptera curius (assembly GCA_029286875.1). Lineage (NCBI taxonomy): Eukaryota > Metazoa > Arthropoda > Insecta > Lepidoptera > Papilionidae > Lamproptera > Lamproptera curius. The sequence goes on from JAGSMT010000099.1 coordinate 641,951, forward strand.
ATTGTTTCCCATATCATGTACACAACATATCTGCGAGCTAATATTAATTGAGATTTCGCACAAGGTACCCAAGAGAATATCTTAATAATGACTTTTTATAAAAAAAATCGTAATCTGAATGTTACTCAGCGTAATAAATTATTAGGAAGTAATAATACTTTTACTTAAAGTCAACTTTAAACCATAACAGGCAAATTATGGTTTAAGTTGACTTTAAAGAGACCTAAGGAAATTCTGTTGCTCAGAAGAAATGAAAAGCAAAATAATTATTCGTTTCAGAATGAAATAAAAGTCACAAATAGTAAAAGTAGCCAATGTATGTAGCTACATATTATGTAACCTTAAAAAGTTTCGATCTTAGTTTTTAATAACTTTTTTGCGTTTTTTTCACATTGTTGCCGGTTTAGACGTACATGATGCTAATTTTTATAACTGTCTCCGTACTCTAGTGGTAAGGGCGTGTGCGTGCTTTAGAAAACGAGGTCGTGGGTTTGAACTTTGGGGGGACTCAACAAACTTTCATTGCGGTTTCCTAGTTGGCTAGGAAAATACGCGCTGATCAACTGATTGTCCGTAAAGTAAGATCAAAGTCGGTCCTGCTCCTAATCTCTCTCCGGGTGTGTCGGTTATTCGTCCAACAGGACTATAAGAGTGAAGGAATGGGGAGTGCACCTGTGTTTGCGCGTACATTTTTGCACTATAACATCTCCTGCGCAGTTGGCTCATCTCTAATGTATATCGGCTGCCGTGGTCGGATTTGACATTATGATGCTAATCTTGAATTTATTGGAAGTTTTTGTTCTTAATTCTTTATACATCATCAGCCTCTTATAGTCCACTGCTGGACATAGGCCTCCCATGATACATCCCTATCCATCAGGGGGTTTCGACCGTATCTCACCACGCTGGTCCAATGCGGGTTGGTGGGTGGACCGCCTTTTTACATGCCCATCCGACGCATGGATCATCTTACTTTTCAGACGATTGGGTGATCGGCCCAAATTGCCCTAACCAACTAGGAAACAACAATGAAAATTTGTTGAGTCCCCGCAGGATTCGAACCCACGACCTCCGGTTTCTAAAGTATACGCCTATACCACTAGGCTACGGAGGCAATTATATAGTATATATAGTCTTTATACTATTAAGATATTTTTTTTTCTAAAAATATCACAGAAATACTAGCCACAAAATAGATCTTAATTATACCGGAGCTAAATCGCATCTGACTTTTTTTATAAAAAAATGATTGCTTAATTTTTTTTAATGTACGTTTCTAAGTTGCTCTTTTTTAATATTTATATCGATTAAGTAATGAAATCTTTTTGTCTCTTTCTATTTGTTTATGTTACTTAAATCTTAAATGTTCACAGGCAATATTGTAGTTTAAAGGGGAAGGGACTGGTTTTTGATACTCAGCTCACGCTTTTTCAGAAATCTAGGCTGCACTGTTCTTTGTACGATTCTTATTTGGTCTGTTAAAAAAAAAATTTAAATCTTTAATCTTTAATGTCAATCTCGATTGGCGTCAAACTTCACCCACCATAGGACATTCGAACGGGCACTTACCTACACATAATTTCCTCCTCTTATTCGGTTTCTATTCGGAAATAATATTATAAATATAGCCTCCTAAACTACGGATCTAATTTGAAATATTATTTAAGTAGCCATAGATTGAATAGATTGAATACATTACATCGCTATATTATCGTTAAGTAACATAGTCTAGTTTTACCTCATGAAGATCTACTCCAAAAATTTTAAATTATATCAATAAAATAATCTCTCAAAACTGTACAACAACCAACATCTGTTTAATTTATTATTGAGTTATATCTTGTTATGAATAATTATGTCATAACACGATAACTCGGAAGAGCAAGTTTTTTTATGCTTTAAGATTTCTTTTAAATTTAATTATTACCATTTACATTTATGATATAAAAAATGAGATTTTAAATAATAAATATATGTTGTGAGACGATACGACGTCACAAACAGAGCAACTAGTTAACTGAAGTACATGTAAAGCCAAATATCTTCACTCAATAATGATAAATTTAATAGGATTCGAAGCCACAGCCTATGCTGTAACAGTAAAGGACACCAACCATTACGTCAAGCGGGTCATGACAAAATATTATGTTTATGTAATTATCAGAAAGCAAGTGCATTTAACGTTATAATATTTAAGCTAGGTATATTTACTAAACAAAGAGCTTATAATACAAAAATCAATTAATATAAATTATTACTACAAAGAATGTATGACATGTTTTGTAACTCTTTTACACAAAATAACTAAATTTATCTTAAAGAATCTTTACAATACATAGCTTATACACAAGGAAAAGATATAGGCTTTGTTTTTATATATGTAGCGTGAATTATGTAAAATATAAAGTGTCATACATGTAGAATAAATGCACCATCAGCGAATTAATCCCGGATATTGGGACGAAAACGTGAGTTTACAAGTATATAACAATCATCATCATCAGTCTGTGATAGTCTACTGCTGGACAAAGGCCTCCCCTTACGTACCCCTACCCATTAGGAGGTTTTTATAGACCGTATTCGACCACGCTGGTCCAATACGAGTTTGAGGGTGGACCGACTTTTACATGCCCACCCGACGCATGGATCATCTTACTTTTCAGACAATTGGGTGATCAGCCCTAATTGACCTAACCAACTAGGAAACAACAATAAAAACTTGTTCAGTCTCCGCAGGATTCGAACCCACGACCTCCGGTTTCTAAAGCACGCGCTCATACCACTGGGCTACGGAGGCAGTTGCAGTAAATAACAATAGTGATTCATAAATAGCTCATTATACAGCTCCCAACAAAAGAGGGCGAAGGGAAGTGAAGCAATTCACTTGATTCACAGTTTAGTTCACACCACAAACTAACATTGTTTCAGCACACAGGCGAGAGGTTTAAAATAACAACCTATCTATGAAATGCTACGCCACTACGAGTGCTACGGAAAAGCTACGCGCAAATTGGGTTGAATTAGTTAATTATTTAATTACCGTGTTGGGTTACTTTATTTGTGTTTATTGTTAATTATGCGCACGTGTTACCTTGTGGCTTAGTGGTCAAATCCGTAAACGGTTCGGGTTCTAATCCCAGTGGTTTTATTGGAAAAAGCAAAGAGGAAATGTTACTACACAGAATAACGACAAGCTATGAGCAATTTTAATAACGTATTTCCGTTCTGCAAAATATCATTTATATTAAATTCGACGTAAAGATGTTTTAACCATATAATCCACATATCAATGTCATAAATGTGTTAAATGCCTTGAATAAATTTTAATCATAGACTTATGTATTTACGTTTCGCTTATTAGATATTGTTCTGTTTACTATTCATGAATGCTAACCGAAGCAAAATCCTTAAGTATTTTTCAATTTATTAACAAAAAGTTTCTTAACTATAGTTCATATGAAAAGGTACGTGCTTTTGTGAAAATGTATGTATTACAATGACTTGTAATTTTGTATGAATGTATATGGCATTCAATTATTTTTCAGTCCATATGTCTTTGTTTAAAATCTTTGCTTTATTATTTCATATCAGTGTTCCATCAGATTGATCTCTTTACTACTTAAAGGTTGACTTTTAGGTTATACTTTTTAGGATTAAATACTCTACACTACTAATTTGTGTATAAAACTTTAACAAATATATATATGAAGATAATAGTAATGAGGTGACGGTCGTTACAATAAATTTTAGTATATTGGAAGTCTAGTCAAGGTGTCAGCAGAATACCAGCGTTGGTCATAGCCAACGTTATGCTGAGCTAAGACCTTAGTGGTCTATCAACACATTGTTATTGCATAAGTTTTGTGCAATTTTACTTTTTTTGGGATTGTTTTTGTTTTATTTATAAGATATGTATGATATATTTTTACCGCTGGACTGGTGAAATGAGATTAATCGCTAAATCATCATCATCATCAGCCAGTGATAGTCCACTGCTGGACAAAGGCCTCCCCTAATACACTCCTATTCATTAGGCGGTTTTTGGACCGTATCCCACCGCGCTGGTCCAATGCGGGTTGGTGGGTGGACCGACTTTGACATGCTCACCCGACGTATGGATCATCTTACTTTTCAGACAATTGGGTGACCGGCTCAAATTGCCCTAACAACTAGGAAACAACATTGAAAATTTGTTGAGTCCCCGCAGGATTCGAACCCACGACCTCCGGTTTCTAAAGCACAAGCCCATACCACTAGGCTACGGAGGCAGTTAACGCTAAATATTATACTACAATACCTTATAAAAGTTCTTTAAAGTTATTCATTACAATATTAAACTTTAAAGTTATTCATTTTTATACCAAGCGTGGAAAAATAGACTACAAAACAAATTTATAGCCGCACATTTCCTTAATATAATTTCGATATTATTACGTCCTACTTTCAAATATTACGCTTAAATGCGATCTAGGCCTAAACAGAATTAGATTATTACGCGTTCGCCACGAGTCTCGGATTTTGAAGACATTAAGGGCGGGGGGATAAACAAAGTAACTTTGAAATTCCCGCGGGCTAAATAAGTAATGTACAGGGGCATACGCTGCCTCATTATAGCCAGACAATAAAAGTAGCCAGTTTTCATAAATTCTTGGTGTTTCTTTGTTAATCATTTATCACTCAGTATCAACAACAATGTCCTTTCTCTCGCTATTGCTACTGCTAAATTGCTCTAATCTTTAAAACAACATGAACAGATTTGTAAGTGCATGATCGAACCATGACTGGTTCAGCCAGCCCATACCACGATTGGAAGTGGTGGATACGTCCTAAAACTATACTAGAGAGCCTTATCAAAGTTACTATAAAGAGCTTTGACATATGATAAACTTAGTTATTCATCTTATACCAGGTTGAAAGAATAGACGTGATGAAAATTATAGCGACATTTGCTATATAATTAATATATTAGTCATTTTCTATTATGCAATGCATCTAGCTCACAGAATTAGATTATGCGTGACGAGTCTCAGTTTGAGACTTATGATAAAAAATACTTTAACGGCAAATAAGAATGAAGGCATAGTCTCATATAGCTGCTAAACTACCAGTTTGCATTATATTGTATCTTTGTTAATATTTATCAACGTCTAGAAAGTGTACTGCTTTTCTGATCACATATTTTCTTACGTAGTGCAAATCTATTAAAACTAAAGTTCGTAAAGATATACAGTAGTCGTCAACCACATACCCGCATGACCTAGCTGGTTGGGATACGGTCAAAACCTCGATAGTGGGGCCGTCGCGGATATCAGAGGCTGTTGGATCAGATTTTAACGATTTTGATCCTGGTTTGGTTAGATAAGTGATTGAATAAGAAAGGTTGTTGTATAATATAGTAATTTTATCCATAGTCCGTCGAGAGGGCGTCGTAGTTATATATAATCGGTTCACCACAAATACGCAATGAACCATGCTGTGATATGTCAAACTACCTGTATATTGAAATTTGATAAGAATCGAGACGTCTGCAGGAATTTGACTGCTCTATTGATCCACATTTGCTTACGTGCACTCTAATTAATGAAGATGAAATATCACAATATATTATTTTCGAAATAAAGTGATGACATTCGTTAAATGGCTGGTCGGATTCGGATCGAAGTGGTGGCATGCATTAGGGGAGGTCTATGCAGTGGCTGACACAAGTTTATGAAGATGACTCTTATCAATTACGTCCTCGATACATAGTTCAACTTCTATTTACACGTGTCTATTTCTGAGTTTCAGCTTAAACATCGATGTGAGTTAAAAAACTTTTCTGAGTACAGATAAATAAAAAAAACTCTTAACGAAACAATGAGCTTTGTTAGAAGTAACAATATTGGTAATATATTAAATATTAACAACTGATCATATGAAAACGTTAAAACATTTTCAATAAAAAAATGTTAACTCTCATAACACATTCGCTGATACAGCTGCCACTAACATAGATAGTTAAGTGAAATATGGTTAGTGATCGGTGTTATCTCTTTTGGTTTGCGGAGTTGGGTATTCGTGAAGCGATACCAGTTGACAGACAGACGAGGGTGAGCTTGTATTGTAACGGAATACCTGAACGTGCGTGAATGTTTGACTTTGAATATTTAAGTGTACATTAAAACTTAACAATACTTGGAATTTAATATACAAAGTCTATTCTTCAATTACTATAAGAAAGTGAGTGATGTGAAAGTTTACTTAAACTGGACTTAGTTTATAACAATAAGTCTCATCATCATCATCAGCCTGTGTTAGTTTACTGCTGAACATTGACCTCCTCAAATTCACGCCTTCTCCGTTAGGGACTTTTTGGATCTACCAAACCGTATTGAACCACTAAGCTGGTTCAATACGGGTTGGTGGGTGGAACGACTTTTTACATTCCCATCCGAAGCAGAGATTATTTTACATTTCAAACAGTCGGGTGATCGGCCAAAAAATTGTGCTAGCCAACCAGAAAACAACAATATCACAATGTTGTTTCCCCGCGGGATTCAAACCCACGACCTCCGGTCAATAAAGCAAGAACCTATACCGTTAGACCAGGAAACGGTTAACAATAATTATAAGTTTTGATATATTTTCTTCACTCGGAATTATAATCACAATAAACGTAATAATCATAAATAGAATTTTATAATAGAACTCGCTTATCGATATACAATCAATCCTTCCTTTTTGTTTTTGTCTTCGTAATTCAAATATAAAGCAATTAACGATACCTTTACTTCCCCTACAAAGCAATATAGAAAAAATATAACAAAAAGTTCTGGTTTAAAGGGCGTCAAATCCAAAGTAATGACTTGTGAACAAGGCTTCCCACCAATGTCGCGACAGTAGCAGTTATGGTTTTATGGTGCCTTTTTTTGTCAACGTTTCGTTTACCATCATGTTAAAGTTGGATTGCTTTATTAAATTCAAAATACTCGTATAAAATAAACTATCACCTTTCAACACTTCAACGTAGCAATCAAATTATAATGAAATTTTACGAATGTCCATCCTCTTGACTATTACCCGCATTTACTACAAAGTACTATAACGTGATGTAATATCGTTGGATAGTAAAAACTTTGCTCAAACATTGAGCTCCGACGGGCATACGGAATTTTAGTACTAGTTATAAATTATATAATTATTGGTGTCTTAAACTATTTGAACTCAATGTTTAACATTACTTTAATTAATTTACGAAAGAAGTGTTGTCTAACCTAAGTAGTGAGAGATTTTTTTGGCTTCGTCAGTCAACCTAATGGAAAGTGGTCACCGACGCCCGTGAACATTGGCAATACCAACGCGCTGTTTACAGTGAGACACGGGTTATTGTCTCGTTTAATCAGTAGTAGCCAGGGGCCTTCAAACCCGAACGGGAGCCTTTTACATTACCGTTTTAGAGCAAAAATAGGATTTGCGGTGATCGTGCCGCAGATGGCCCCTGATAAGTGATATCTTAGTTCCGTTAATATATAAAGTTAAATAGGTATGATGACAATAATTGATAAAAATGGACCTATAATATCCAAATATATATGCTATTTACAATGAATGAGATGTTTCTACACAAATTAAAAGTTTAGTAGGAAAAAAAATCAATTATAAAATAATAATTTAAATTTCCCCCTAAAACGCTTGTTAGTGTCATGTCGTCACTAGTGACGTCACGTTTGAGTAATCAAAAAGTAAAAGCGCTGCGCTCGTGCAAGAATTCAGATATTTTGTGTTATTAAATATGAATTCGAAAGTGTATAGTATTTGGTAATAATACTTTGTTCGACGTCTAAATGTAAAAATATAAACTATCTATTTCGAGGTTAGGTTTCATCTCAACAAAAACTCTCCCAGCATTATTATGTCGATTCTAGGCAAATTAGCGCTGTTTGCCTTAGTAAATCCTTGATCCATGATTCGTGTTATTTTATATTCGAATTAATAATATTCACACTCAAATAGTACTCGGTATTCAAACAAAAATAATAAAAACAAGATGTTCGTGCGTATTGCGCATGCGTTTACTAAAGCGTGACGTCATGCGCTCTGATTGGTGTTCAAGATATCATGGCGGATTGCCTTATTTTGTAGTTTTATTTTATAAAAATAAATATTAATCACACTTATATAAAAAAAATATGCGTATTTTATATAAACTTGAAGCTTGGAATAGCTTCAAGTTTTATTCAATAAATATATTATTTTAGTAGTTTATAATTACTGACATCATACCATAGTGTGTCATAGTGTTGTATACAACAAATTTGTGTCTATTTGTGGTTGTTTGGGTTCTGCGTGTGACATATCCTGTGGTTTTAATTTACGTTTTCGTATTGATATAATGTATTCTTTAAATTGTTTCCAAACTGATGAGCGTCTTTAATAAAAAAGATTATTGATGTCCTTCACCCGATTCTGTAATAGTTTTTTTGACACTTAATAAGCAAAGTATATTTATTCTTAAGTTTGCGTTTCTATTCTTGTCAAAACAAAAATAGGAATTTGCCATTACGTCTGAAACATAATGAGCCAAGCGTCTACGTCTATAGAGAAGTGAATAAAGTAGTTGTGCACTTGATGTCTTGTTCACGTGGCTTATTCGTTTTATCGGAATTATATTTATTGATTACTATGCTAAATGAAGCTAAATTATTCAGTTATTTTTAATTTACAAAAAGCAATCTAACGTAATATTTTGGTTTAATCTATTATAAGTTCATTTCAAAGTTTTGCCACATAGGATGTAAAAGATATAGGATATAGTTTTCTAATATTATTGTTAAAGAAGTCGAATACAAACAAACCATAATAAACACAAATATCCTTTTAAGTATCTTGCCAGCATAAACATTAAAATATACATTTTGTGTTTTAATAAAGCATCTTACATTTATAAAGACAAGTAAAACAGCTCTGAAGATAATTTGAGTGAGAGCGAGCGCGATTTTCGCACAAGTCGGTGGAATTGATGAAAATTTCAATTGTTTCACGAGAAAGCTTATTTTCAGCAGTAACTGAAAGTTTATGTAACTCACTCGCGGCTAAATTATAGTTATGTAAATACGAATTTCACTTCAGAAAGGTGAAAGCTAAAACTAATAATACTGAAAACCTGTACGTACGAAATAAGACGTTGGAATTTTTCAAATAAACTTCCACTTGGCAAACTCTAGGTTTTAGTTTAAAGTTACTATTTGAATTTTAGTTTCTTTAGAACGTGTTTTAATACAAAAAATATTTATGACTTTAATTATTTGTTTGTTTATTTTATAAAGATAAAAAGATTATCATCATCATCAGCCTGTGCTAGTTCACTGTTAGACGTAGGCTTCCCCTAATGCAGGCCTTCTCCATTAGGGGGTTTTGGACCGTATCCCACCATGCTGGTCTAATGCGGGTCGGTGGATGGACCAATTTTTACATGCCAATCCGACGCATGGGTCATCTTACTTTTCAAACAATTGGGTGATCGGCCCAAACTGTCCTAAACAACCAAAAAACAATGATAACGCATAGTTGTTTAAGTTCCCCAAGGGATTCGAACCCACGACCTCCGGTTTATAAACCAAGCCAATACTGCTAGGCCATGGAGGCGGTTGTTTTACTTTACTTACAGTTAGCTTACTTTTATAATATTAATACTGAAATACAAACGAATCTTTCACTAATATTGATGACTTACTTTGCCACGCAAACGAAATTGCGGAGCAAAGTTAGTAAAAATAATAATAACAAGTGACAATAATAATACTTATAATGAATTGATAAAAACGCATTTGGCATGACAATTTCCTGATTTTCATTATTCAAACTTAATCTTTAATAAATATTGAAAAACTGATTAGCTATTATTTTTTGAATTACTACTGACTACGATATTTCTGGATTTCTAATCCATAAATTTTCGTTAGTAGTGTAGGACGCCCTGCGGCAAGATGCAGTTACGACATTCGCAAAGTGGCCGGTGTGGGCTGGATGGGAATAGCCGAAGATCGGAAGCGGTGGCGTGCATCAGGGGAGGCCTATGTCCAGCTACTGACACAAGCTGATGATGATGATGATGAAATTTTCGATAATTTACAATCAGAAATTACGTAATCTTTGGTGAGTAATATCATAGTATCCACCCACACAACCCAAAGGGTAAGACGGTTAGTGGCTATAAGTCAAAACTTATTTAAAGTCAGTTAACTGAAACTCGTAAATAAACACAAGTTATAAACGAGATGAAAACGTTGTTAAATCGGGTGAGTTATGATCGTCGTGTTTTAACGATGACGAAGTTTCATACTTTACGACATCCGACATCTCCACGTGAACCGGGAAGCGGGCAATTTATGACAAATATAAGTGATTAATAAAACCTATGTCTTTACTTATATTCTCGCAGAAGTAACATCAGTTGATTGCTGCAGATAAAGTTAAAATACCTTATGCTAAATGCACTTATGGATACGGTCCTAAAAACCCCCTAATGGATAGGGGTGTATTAGGGGAGGCCTATGTCCAGCTGTGGACTATCACAGGCTGATGATGATGATGGATTCTATCTAGTTTTTAGTTTTCAATCTTCCCGACGTTTCATACACTTTACAGGATTCGAGGTCACGGGAAAAATTAGGAGTCATTTTAAAAGTTTTTTTACCCTTAAAACATACAAAGACACACCCAGTCCCGAAATAGTACTATCAATGTTCAACACAATATTGTTCCGAATAGGAATATAGGAACCGAATCCACATCATTGACGTAGCTGTTAGGACACACACCACTACGCCACCGGATCGTAACAACCCTCGATATCAAACGTAGGTTATATGCAAGGCTCTTAAGCGACGAAGGGACCAATAGATACATCCCTATTTAAGAGGGTCTTGTTGCCTCTGTTATTTGTAATGATATATTGCGTAGATCCATGCGTCGGATGGGCATGTAAAAAGTCGGTCCACCCACCAACCCGCATTGGACCAGCGTGGTGGGATACGGTCCAAACCCCCCCAATGGAAATGGGTGTATTGGGGGAGGCCTATGTCCAGCAGTGGACTATCAAAGGCTGATGATGCATGATGCATGATGATATTGCGTAGCTTACTACATACAGTATATGTCCAATGCATAACAAATCACTATGAGTAGTACTCACCAATATAACCGCTATTAAAATAAATATTCGTGTCTCACCTGAAACAAAACAAATGGAATTAATAACAGATCAAAAGTAAATATTATTACACCATCAAATAATTACAAATCTATATATATAAAAGAGATTACCACCTATATATTGACTGATCACGATATCTCTGGAACCATAAGGCGTAGCGACTTAAAATTTGGTAGGAACATTCTTTTCACCAATTAGAGGTCAGCTAAGAACGGATTTTACGAAATTCCACCCACAAGGGGGGTAGGGGGGGTTTCTACTATGCTTAACTAAGTTAAATATTGTAACCCTCGGCAACGAATATATCTCATTAATGTAGCGACAGCATTACAAGTTTAAAACGACCCTGTCAATTTCTGCCGCAAATCAGTAATGTGTAAACACTACTGCCGTCCGGTTTGAAGGGCACCGTTGCCAGCTCCGTTATTGTATGAATACATACATTTCATGTCTCGGGACGATGGGCAGATTTAATTTTTGCGCTTCTCTTCTTATGGGCAGGGCGGGTATCAATTACAACCAGGTCCATTGGTTTAACCAAGAATAAAATACATGGCGGATATTTCTGTACATACATAAATGACACTTTTATTATATTTTGAATAATCTTTACATATTATAAATTCTATATTACTTCATAATCTTTTGTGTATTTTGACCGATTCCAAGAGTTATTCAAAATATGTCTTTTTAATTTTATATTTTTTTTGAGAAAATATAACAAATTACTCGATTTTATTTTAACTAATACTATCAGATCGTTTCGGTCTATTTGTAGATTTTTGACCGATATTTAAAAAAAAAGGATTAATAGTCCATTCAGAGTACGAGTCTAAACTGGCTTTACATATTTTCGTTGCAGGGAAATAATAAAGAAAAGTCTCCATCAGCTGCGATTTTATATAATATTATTTAAACTTTATATTTACGAGTGTCTTCGGTCCCATTTTGTGACGATTCGTTTAACATATTTAAGAAATAAAAAAAGTTCATCTCAATTCAACTTCACCATAATAAACAGACGTCTAAACCGTTGCTTGATAATTTTTCCAGTGAAATAATTGAGTAACATCTTGCACGATAAAACTATAATTTTAAATATAATAATATATAAAATAAATAATATCATTTTAAAATTTAGATGTTGAAATTACCGTTTTGTATGAACTTGTTTTTATTATAGCAAATGTGTATATTTACAAATATTTCAGCCTGAATTCTTTGGTTGCCCGCTTGACGTGAAATGGCCCATATACAGTATATGGGATTGATATGAAGTCGGTCATATTTTTTTGCTAAAATTTTACTTGGTAAGTTGTGAAACAAAAATTTATCTTAATACTTATACATATTGTTCTTACAATCTGCCGCATTTATAACATAGGGAGCATGTTGTTACGTCCTTCCATTTTTTATTTTATATCATTTTATTGCCAAGGGACTCGTAATTTTACTATGGACCCATTTTTCATTACTATTGGTGTATAACGTTTGCATTTAATTAACAAGTTTTGTCTTCCTTTACTGTTCCAGTTTATATCTTTTTTCAAAGAAATCTCTTTGTTTAAAACGCAATTGCTATGTTTATTTTACTTAAAATATTTATAGGCCATCAACTCTTTAATAATCCAAGTATAATATAACTATTAGCAGTAAAAGCAAAATCTTTGCATGAACTAAAAAATTCGAGCCTAAATATTTAAGGCTCACAGGCAAAGCCCGATCGTAAAAACTTTTCAGGGCTGTCACCTAATCGTATAACGACCCAACATTTCAGTCGAGACTTGTGTTAAAATTACTTGTAAAACTTTCGAAAATGCCAGATGCTGCCACCCCTAATTATGAGACCCTAAAATATTTCACGCCTGGTAATATTTGTTGCCTACATACTGTAAGCTTTTGTAATTTTAAAAGATTAAGGCTATAATTCTCCTTCGTGGCCTAGCGGTATCGGCCTTTGCTTTACAAACCGGAGGCCGTGGGTTCGAATTCCGCGGAGAAGACTAACACAGGCTGATGATGATGATGATGAAGGCTATAATTTGCAAATATTTTAAAATTTCATTAATTGTTAACAAAACTTGTCCAAGAAAAGTGATATTGAATTTGAAAAGTGGTAGCTGCTAACAAGAAATACTCTCTTTCTCTGAGAAGAAATTTCCCTACATTAAAAGTAATCCGTTTAAATGATGACATAACGAAGCATTATGAACAACATTAGGAAAATTTACAATCAAGATTAATCTTCTGTAACTTTTTGTCTTTCTTACTTTCTCCCTCTTTCTTTCCCTCTTTTTTCTCTATCACTCCCTCGTACACACACACACACACAAACACTCCCTGTACGTCTCTGCTTATGTCTGTGTGCGTGTAAAGTAACAATAAATATACAAAATTTAATGGACACTTTTACTGCAGTTGATAAGAGCAAACAGATCAACGCTAATGCAGACACGCTGTAACCCTATCGATTCACTATAAAGTTTAACGATAGAATAAAGTCAAGTTAGTTGTTAGAACCATAATAAAGTCGTTACTTGTACGTTGTTAAAACGAGGCATTTAATAAATTTCGAATTCAAAACCAACCGTTATCTAAATAAGTGTTGATGGGTTAAGTTTAACATTTTATATTAACTATACGTTTCCGGAAGACTCCCCGTTGTCCACTGCTGGACATAGGCCTCCCCCAACACACCCCTATCCATTAACGGGTTTTGGACCGTATCCCACCACGCTGGTCCAATGCGAGTTGGTGGGTAGACCGACTTTTTACATGCCTATCCGACGCATGTATCATTTTACTGTTCACACAATTGGGTGATCGGCCCAAATTGTCCTAACTAACCAGAAAACAAGGATAACACAAAGTTGTATCCGCGCGGGATTCGAACCCACGACCTCCGGTTTATAAAGCAAGGGCCAATACCGCTAGACCACGGAGGACGTTCTTTCTTATCTGAGAAAATAAGCTTCACCCGTGCGATGCTAAGACGGACCTTTATTTTGTAATATATAAACAATATAAATAATTCAGAGACATATTGACAATGTTTCTACACACGCTCTACATGATAAGCCAACAAAACATTTCCGAAGCTGTAACAAATAAAAAAAGTACACTCCTTAAGCCTTATTCTCATGTAGAAGTTACAGAATGACGTCGCAGTAAAATAGACATGTCATTTGCCGAATCGTTTAAGGGGCTACTGAGAAAATTCGCTGCTGCGAAGTACGTCGACGGACGCGCGCGGAATAAGTAATGCTGGATTGCTACGAGGCTAGTAGCAAGTTAAGGGCTACTTTGGATATATTCCATGACGGAATGTTGGGACACGTTTAATGAAGATATCCTTGATATTTGATGTCGTGATTATTACTGTGATAAGAAGGAAATGACGGATTAATACACATTATCCTTATTTCTTTGTTTAGCATTTATCGCGTTGGTTGCATATTTACTTTTCTATACGCATCGCACACATTATTTTAATAATAAAATATATGCGAAAATTTGTTTAATTCAAATTTAAATATTTTTATTAATTGTCAAAAATATCACCGGTTCGGAAATGGTAGCCTCTGATTTGTGAAGAACTGGCTAAAGAAACTCAGCGGGACCATTTTAAACGAACTATTTAAGACATAAAATTATCATCTAATCCGCTTCTAGAGTGCTGTCTCAACAATTATTTTCATTTGCGAGAGAAACGTCAAATTCAATTCAAATTCAAATATATTTATTCAAGGAGTGAGACACTTACTTGTTAATGGTCAAAACGCTACCACCGGTTTGGAAAACGACGCCTCAGACCCGAGAAGAACCGGCGAAGGAAACTGTGCAGGCCTTATTTTTTGTCATCATTTACAACAAATACAAAGAATAATCAAACAATTACAAGCATAAAATATCATCTTATTGAAAAAAAAGTCTAAAAGATAACTGTCCATAAGGTATACATCAAATCCCACATCATCAGCCTTTGTTAGTCCACTGCTGGACATAGGCCTCCCCTAATGCACCCCCATCAATTAGGGGTTTGGACCGTATCCCACCACGCTGGTCCAATGCGGGTTGGTAGGTATAGGGATAAGACAAAGCTGTTACCCACTAAAATGTCACGTTTGGTTTGTCAGTATAAAATATTCCATTTTTATCTTTATCGCCTTCTTTAAAAGCTTTCTAAAGTCAGCCAGAAAATATTAACAAATTATTAACAAGAAATTAAGATCAGTTTATGCTACATGAATAGGTATAATTAAATTAAAATATAAATATGTAGGGATAAACCTATCCTAATATATTAAAAGTAATAATAAATAAGTCTACTAACGTTAATTCGTATTGAATAAGAAGAAATCCTCTTATACGACGGAGTAAACAAAAAAACATCCAACACAAAGACCGATAGATAATGGATGAAACAAGGCATTGATCGAACAATGTCCCGAAACCACTTGTCTATTGTGAACGTCCCAAAAGACCCCGAAGACCCCGAAAGCTAGTAACGTCAAAGCTACCCTTGGTAACTCGAAAATAATTATCTTGTTTTGGATAGGGTTGATATAAATAAACCTACTATAGTTAAGAGAGTTTCAGTCTGTGCACACTTAAAGTTGCACAGCCGAACCCGCCGGTTTGTAGCGGTTAACTCAAAAAAAAATTAAAAGAGTTTAGCCTCGATATATAAGTGATTTAATACATAAATAACGGTATTTTACATCCGTAGTTAAACTAGTTTAGGCTCAGAAAATACGTAATATTGTCCCTCTAGTCGATTCCGACTACAGCGGCCGATCTATATTAGAGATCAGCCAACTGCGCAGGAGATATTATAGTGCACAAGTGTACGCGCAAACACAGGTGCACTGTCTCTTCCTTCACTCACATAGTTTGATGGGACGGATAACCTACACGACCAGAAATAGCTAAGGCGTAGGACTGACTTTTTACATGCCCATCCGACGCATGGATCATCTTACTTTTCAGACAATCGGGTGATCGACCCAAATTGCCCTAACCAACAACAATGAAAATTTGTCAAGTTTCCGCAGGATTCGAACCGCACGGCCTCCGAATTCTAAAGCACACGCCCTTACCAGTAGGCTACGGAGGCAACTACACGTAAGCTATTATTGGATAATTGGTAACACAGTGGTATCACTATCTGTCTCGCTTACTCATAGTCAATATGCCCAGAATCAATCTCTTTCATCATTTTGTTTTAAAATTGATGATCATAGAACATGTATGAATGAAAAACATTTTAACCGAATAAAAATTGGTCATCCAATCGGTAATGTGATGGATTATTTTTGTTATCGGATAAAATGACTTATAAAAAGTCAAAACAGACTCCACACAGGAAACGCTTAAAACAACAAAGCGATCTTGTAAAGAACTATGCGGACAAATTGAATCTAGACGTAAAGCTAATGATACCTCCATGTGCCACACCTCCAAAGCTTTATGGATTACCTAAGATTCATAAACCTAATGCTCCATTACGCCCAATTGTCAGCCAGATAGATTCACCAACTTACAAACTGGCACAATATCTTGTAGAAGATCTCTCACCACTACGAGGACACACCGAGGCGTACACAAGAGATTCTTACATTTTATTAATGAGATTAAACATCTACATCTCACGAACAATGAAACTATGGTCAGTTTTGATGTTCAGTCTTTATTTATATGCTTACCTATTGAAGACTGCAACAATTGTAACTAAAGCTTGAGGAAAATAAAATACCGAATGAATATGCATCTCTGCTTAAACATTGTCTTACATCTGGCTACTTGTTGTGGAATGATCAATTCTACATGCAGATAGATGGCGTAGCGATAGGCAGCCAGTGATCTCTTATTAATGCTGATATCTTAATGGAGAACTATAAAGAGACAGCACATTCACCATTTACCAACAAACCAAATCAATGCATTTCTGGATCACCTTAATTCTTTGCATCCCAAAATAAAGTTCACAATGGAAATAGAGGCAAACAACTCCTTAGCCTTCTTAGATATTTTAATCATTAGAAACTCTAACAATAGCTTGAGCCATACAGTTTTTAGAAAAGCAACCCACACGAATAAATATTTAAATGGTGATTCTCACCACCATCCCTCGCAGTTAGCTACTGTCGGTAAATGTTTGCTTCAGAGAGCACAGCGGATCTGCGACAAGGAGCATTTGACGGCTGAACTGGAGAATGTCAAGCAGGTGCTGCGTGACAACAAACTCCAAGTTCCACGTCTACGTCTGCAGTCACCATGTGAAGCCAACCACATTCGAAAGAGTGCCTGTCGTCTTACCTTAGATCAGAGGGTCACCGACAAAATCGGTTATATTATAAGCCGCCAAGAAGATTGGCCAATTATTACCATCCTTCAAATGTAAAATTCCTCTACAGGTACCGGGTGTGTACAAACTAGACTGTGATTGTGGTTTCTCTTACATTGAACAAACAAAAATACCAGTAAGAACCAGAGACAAAGAACATATAGCTGATGTTAAGCACCGACGCTATACAAAATTTGCAATTTGTGACCATGTTCTAGACAAGCCCAAACATTATATTAGATTTGATGAACCAATAATACTAGCTAACGAACATCGATTTATACCAAGGATGATTCGAGAAGCAATAGAAATTAAAAACATCCAATTTTTAATAGAGGATGGTTGGTCTTTGCCACCTTCCGGGGATCCAATAATTTCAAAATTAAACTTAAAACATAAAACTACAAATTCGAAGGACATCATAAGTACTTTTGTCAAACCAATGTTCAAAATTAAGAAAACGAAAGATATGTCAATTTTTAAAATAAAAACTCTGACGGTTATTCCAAAACATTGAGATACAGACATATACCAACTTAGTCTGCCCGTGATCATGGATGCTGGAAAGAATCCGAAACGTAGGGAATAAATATATTTAAGTAACGCGGAAAATCCGTAAATTAGTGGATTTGATATGTATAATAATCACGTAAAAAAAGAATAATTAATTATCGTACCATTTTAGAACATTGTTTTAAGAGGGCTTTTCAAAGTTGACAAAATTTTAAAAGTTAGTAAACAAAATTTAACCAATTTGGCCTCAAAAAAGGAAATTTAGAGCAATTGTGTCATAATATTTGAATGGCATTCAGGTGACAAATTAAGGGTTTCGGTTTGAATGTTTAAATAACCAAAAATTGCAAAAACTAACCAACTAACAAAAACCGAAAAATGGTCACAGTTTGAACAAATTTCTAGATTTCTTATTAAAATGTCCACAAATTTCAAACCAGATGGAACAGTTTTTTTTTTCTGATTTTTCTCGTAATGTCCATTCGTTTAGGGGTTGAATTTTGTGACAGCCTTTGAATAAATACTTGATATGTAATCAAACATGGATGTGGATTTTTTATAAAACACACTGCTTATATACACTTAAACTACATAAGAAAATGTGTTTATTTATGCGGGACGTTTATTAAAATGCACAATTAATCTAATTAAAATAACATGGAAGAAAGAACGTAGATCTGAACTTATTGACAATCAATTTGTAAAATCTGCTTTTCGTACAAAATATAAACACGTTAATACAAACTACATTTGACTTTGTCAATAGGGTAAGGCGTATTGATACTACTAGCATTAAAATAGTACAAGAAAAAAGACTTATAATTTCATAAAGTCGAGTATGAGTGAATATTTAAGACAGACGAATATTTGAAAACTTAAAAAAAATATTGAACCTATACAGACTTCTTCTCAACTTTAGATAAACTTTTCAGACAGCCCCGTCAGAGGGGCTTCAAATTTGTACATTTTATTTCCCACCATTTTCAGCACCGGAAATTCTACGTCATTAAAAATGGAAATAGTAAAAAACGATTTCTTGGGAAAATCATCAACAATTCAAAATTTTGTGAAACCTACGGGCAACATAGAAGGTATTTCATCATCGGCAGCCTTTATCCGTCCGGACGGAGGCCTTTTTCAATAAACGCAAGAACGGCCGTACATTGTAGTAATAGAACTTAGTAGTGATAAATATGATACAAAAAGACATCCGTGATCCGCTTGAGAACCAAGGTCATCGATATAGCCCACTGGAATAATAAGCGGAAGTGGCAGTGGGCCGGTCATATAAGCCGCAGAACTAGCGACCGCTGTAGTCGGATAGTTCTGGAATGAAGACCGAGGCTCGGCAAACCTAGTGTAGGACGCCCTGCGGCAAGATGGAGTGACGACATTCGCAAAGTTGCTGGAACAGCCGAAGATCGGAAGCGGTGGCGTGCATTAGGGGAGGCCTATGTCCAGCAGTGGACTGACACAGGCTGATGATGATGATGATGATGAAAAACATATCATGAGAATTTTATACTTCTACAAAAGTCATGAATATCAAAATACATTTTCTTAAATAAAATTTTATATCAATAGCACCGTACTCAGTTCAAAGGAAATAAACCTAAATATACTTGAAGCTTGAAAAACTAAATATTATATCACTCGGAAAGTTTATTGACTCCCTTATGTTTAGCGTATTTGTACCTTATTATTTATTAAACTTATTCGTGGTTGCTATGTGTTCAATTGCTTTAAAAAACACCACGCTTCTAACTCAGGCATAGTAAAACTAAACATGATAAATCCAGTAAGAAATGTAGCCGGGTAAATGAAGATCGAAATTTCCATGAATGTTATAGCGTTCAAACCCTATTAATCAAATATTTTGTGTTGAAATGTTGTGTCCTGATTGCGCAAATCAATATATAAGTCGCTTTGTTCATATCTTTGTAATATCAATAATACTTTTGTCATCTGAATTTTATAGGATAATGAGTCAAGAAAAGTCTTGATACTTTTTAACCTTATTGTAAATATTATACTCGGGCTGAATAAGGTCCAAAATCTATGTAAATTTAGACCGATAGCAAACTTAATTCGCGCTAACATCTATAGAGCTCTTACTACTTAAATGACACGTTATTATTAAACATTTCGGGGGGCAAATAATTAGAGCGTTTAGGCACTTGTAAGGCTATACTTTGTAGATTTAAATTCTAATTTTATGTTGCTTTTTTATAGCCCAGGTAAACGAGCGGTCGGGACACCTGATGGAAAGTGGTTACCGACGCCCATAGACGTCGGTAATACTAGAGATATCATGCGCGGCCTACCGTTAGACGATAGGATGTTACGTTTCCTTTATCTAGTAAATATAATAATGCCCGTAGTGCCCTTCGAGCCAGAACACCGTAGTGTTTACACACTACTGATTTGTAATAGAAACAGCGCCGTGGTTATACCATACTAAATGCTCCGTTGTAATGGAGACTTACGAATTTCATTCCTTTACCGAGCCATTGTTGCACGTTGTCCTGGGATCCATTTTCAGTTCATGCAGATTTAGATGAATAACAGTTTTAACAGGCAAACTGCATTCTTCAGATCAGATCATCAGCCTTTGTTAGTCCACTGCTGGAATAGCCTCCCTATACCCTATCCATTAGGGGTTTGGACCGTATCCCACCACGCTGGTCCAATGCGGGTTGGTGGGTGGACCGACTTTTACATGCCCATCCGACTGGATCATCTTACTTTAGACAATTGGGTGATCGGCCTAAATTGCCCTAACCAACTAGGAAACAACAATGAAAATTTGTTGCGTCCCGCAGTTCGAACCACGACCTCGGTTTCTAAAGCACACCACCACTCACTGCTACAGGAGGCGTGCATTCTTAGGATGACTTATTTGTCATATCATTTATAACATCCTATAATGACTGCAAAAGTTGGTCATGACAAACAGAAACCAATTTTACAGGCCCATTCGACGCATGGATCATATTTCTTTTGAGACTATTGGATAGACCAAGAAAATCAACGATAACACCAAGTTGTTTCCCCGCGGGATTTGGACCAACGAGTTGCGATTTTAACGCAAGGGCCAATACTGCTAGCGCCACTGTGGTGGTTAAACCTGTAGCTACAATATTTAGTCACTAAGCTTTATTTACTTATGATATTAATTAATTTATAAGCTTTCGTAAAAGAAATAAACCAGTAAGCTGGTATAGAATAATCCAGCGCATTCCAGCACCAATCGATTCGTCGATTGATTGACAACGGCTGTCTTATGCCGATGAGTTATTGCCAAAGTTTATTTTAGCGCGGTGAAGTTAAATTGCTATTAAAGCCCAAATGTGGATCCGAATTCCGCGGGCGGATTCCGGGACCCGCCGCCGATTGGCCCTCGTCGATATTGTCCGCTTATAATTGGCTTTCTAAGCCTCCCATTTGGGGTTTTCAGGCTTTTTGTAAGTACCCTCAATAAATAAGCGAGTGACAGGGCTTTTGACAGCGATACCAACTAGAAATGTGTTTGAGTACGCATTAAAATATGTTGGGGAATTATTGTGAAGTCTAATTGTAGATTCAGCGTACAAGAGTAAAGCGTCGCGCACTGAATCTTTGCCTATTTATGGATTTCATTTGAGGCCGACGAATGATCGGATAACAATTATAATTTGAAACCTGAAGCTATTAATGTTGCGAAAAGTTATAGATGTTACTTTAGGCGAATTCAAATCATAAATAAAATACTTTATGAAACTCCAATATTTTTATTTAACGTACGAGCCTTTAGATTGTATGAAATCCTATTGAGACTTATAGATTGTAACCGATTTCGTGATCTAGCGGTATACTTTCTTGCTTTATAACCGGAGGTCGTGGGTTCATGCGGAGAGACAACTTTGTGTTATCGTTGTTTCTGGTTGGTTAGAACAATTTAGGTTCACCCAACCACAAAAAAGTGCGTCGAATGGGCATGTAAAAGTCGGTCTAAACACCAACTCGCGTTTGATCGGCGTGGGATACGGTCCAAAACCCCCTAATGGAGAAAGTGTGTATTAGGGAAGTCCTATGTCCAGCTGTGGACTATCACAGGCTGATGATGATAATGATGATGATGATGATGATCATGAGGATGATGAACCTACTATACTTCAGCAATAACATAAGGTTTCCTTGCAGTATTTGAATCCCTTTGGATTTGCAAAATAAGATCCTGTGACTATGCTTTAGAAACAGAAAAAAATCAATTAAATGGTTAACATCAATAAAGTCTAGTGTCCTAAGAAGGAATAGAATAATTTCATTAACGATATTACGGACAGTAAACACATTTTATTGACCGATTTTCCAAAAAAAAGGAGGTGCTGAATTCGGATTTTACACTTTTTCTTTATGTATGTTAACTCGTTGCCCCTAGAGCTCTAATTTTGTTGTTGTTTTTTTAAAACAATAGCTATTAGCTGTCATTTGGCTTTATTTTTTGCTGTGAAACATCTAAAGGCTAATTTGTAAACCGAATTGTTGGCGTGGCGACGCTTGCCGTAGCTTATATAAATTATAATACGATTAATAATTATATAAATTACATTAATAACATCTTTTATGCATGTTACTTGTACACACACGGTGTTTTACATCTGCCAGGCGTCCCATGACGTCTCACAATTTTTCCGTGTTAAATAAATATTTACGTTATAGCAGGCCTATGTCCAGCAGTGGACGTATAGGGGCTGCTAATGATGATGGTGATGAAATAAATATTTGAAAAATAAAAAAATTAAGGCACCGAAGATCACAAACTCTTTTTATTTTTATCCTTGAAGTTATTCTTCCAGACTCATGTCTTCTTACACAGAGTTCATCTTACACAGAGTTCGCGAGAAGCGCCCATCCCCACGAACTAGGATCACAGACTTGCGCGATTAGATAGCAAACGCTGCTGGAACCGTACACGATGGATTTAAAGTATGTTCTACATAATTGTGTTTCTTTAATGGGTCTATAATAAAGCACATATCGTTTAAGAATATCCTATTGAAGGAAAACGTTGTTAAACATTGCAATAGACCATATTCAAAGCTAATGTAAAGTAATATAGTGTAAGTTTGCATAAAAGTCTAATCATTTAAAAATTCTTCATTCTATGTGCATAAAACGTGATATGACATTTTGATTAAATTAATACCTTATCAATACGTTTCTTGCAGAGGACACGTTGTCGTTGGCTTATATTGCACGAAATGTATATACTGTTATATAATATTTATTAAGATTATAGTTAAAAAAATATATAACATACATTCAATTTGTGTGTGTGTCTGTTTACATGTATGTTTTTGTGTGTACGCGCGCATATGTTTGTGTATGTAGGTGTCTATCTAAATGCCAATGTGCCAATTTACTTTCATGGAAGATGGGAGGTATATCTGTATAGTGCGCATAGATTTTCCTTCGTAGTTTTTCGGACAAGTTTCTATTCTATACATCTCTATTTTATACAATTACATTAGTCATTTTGACACTAAACAATAGAGTTTCATATTATGAATGGATAATATAACGTCACACAATTAATACGATTATTCGTTGTCAGTTCGGGTGTCATCGTGTTTCGATAGATCCGAGTTTTCCCGAGAGAAAATAATTTCCCGCTACGCATATATAGGAATATCGACATCCGTCCGTATCGTTTCGTCACGTCCCTAATGAAAGCGATAGGATACCTTTCAGTAAGAGAAGCCTGCATGTATCGTCACGTACGGTATTACTGTATGCCCACGATGGGGCTCAGTGATTTCGTCAGATCATTTACGCTGCATGCAAATATTTGACGACCCGCTTGGCACAGTGGCTAGCGGACCTGAATGTTGCGCTAACGGGTGTGGGTTCGATCCCCACTACGGGAAAAATATTGTGCGATGAACATAGTGCTATTCTCGTGTAAAACATGTATTTATTTTCGAAAGAATAGTGTGCCTATGTGTTTATCACTTATTTAGTTTCCATAAGTACAAGTTTTGTTTAGTTTCGGCCTAAATGATGTTGTGATTAGTCTTCTTCTTAACAATCCTATCACCATCATCATCAGGCTGTGTTAGTCTACTGCTGGACATAGACCTCCCTTAAAACACCCCTATCCATTAGGGGATTAGGACCATATCCCACAACGCTGGTCCAATGCTGGTTGGTGGGTTGGTCCAATGCGGGTTGGTGGGTCTAGTAGGTTATGTGCTTATTATCCTAGAAATAGGCCGATGATCAAGCGTTCGATGGATATGTGAAAAGTCGATCCCGTTTGTAAAGACCATTATAGCTATATATAAAGACGTTAATGCATACAATACTTCCGAGAAAAGTCGCTCTGCGCAATATTGGTATTTTAATAAATCTAGATGGATAACGATTGAAACCGAACCTAAGATAACTTAAAAATGATAAGAAGAAGGAGAAAACTAATAGTCTCTTTTCCGGGCAAACATAAATAAAAGTGTTTGGTCTTAAACAGTTATTTTGCCTTAATATTTAATGGTGGTTGATTGTATTACATTACTTTGACATCTGGGTGCCCAATCTTATATAAGTAGCATCAAAGTGCCTTCTTCTGCTAGAAATAGCGAGCGAACGTTCTCATGTTTAAGTTTAAATATTTTTTTATAGTGCCGAAAGAATTACGCTTTTGCTCGCTATGGTTTTGTCTGTCTATTAATTTGTTTGTCCTAGTTAATCTCTGTAATGGTCCGATTTTGAAAGAACTTTTACTAAAATACGTACAAATAATTATTTATAAGAAAAAACGCAGGCCACGCGTTCGGACCGCAGGCAACAGTTAGTATTGTACAGGGTGGCCCATAAGTCCTTTGAAAAGTAAAATATGAATAAAACGAACAGGGCGCGCGTGAGCGGTGCAGGGGAAGCTGGGGGAGTAACTTTGGTTTCTGGGAATTTAGTCGCGATGGAGCGTTTTACCGGAGCGGACCGTGCGTTTTGTGTGCGCGAGTTTTATAAAAACGACAATTCGGCAACCGTTGCGCGGCGTAAATTTCGAGGACACAAAGGTTTACACAACTTTGACGACACTCCAACTCTTTAAACGATTAAGAAAGGGTTGCTAAGTTCGAGGAGACCGGTTCGACGTTAGATAAGCCGCGGTTGGGTCGCCCAAGGACGTTACGTTCGGAACAAAACATAGACACAGTGACACAGTCTATTCGCGAAAATCCGACACAGTCAACTCGTAAGCGCGCCAGAGCATTAAACGTATTCAGGTCATCGTTAAAACGGATTTTGAAGAAAGATTTACATATGCACCCTTACAAAATTCAGTTGGTTCAAGTATTAAAGGAAACTGACGGTATTCAAAGACAAAATTATCTGAATGAAATGTTGAATCGGTTTACTTCCTTCAATAACATAATGTTCAATGACGAGGCTCATTTCCATCTTAACGGGCATGTTAGTAAACAAAATTGCCGCTATTGGAGCCCCATCAATCCAAAACTTAAGCATCAGAAGCCCTTACATAGTCCGAAAGTGACTGTTTGGGCCGTCATGTCAGCCCATGGTATCCTAGGGCCTTACTTCCTTGAGGATGGCAGAGGGCGCGCAGTTACTGTTACGTCGGAGCGATATGTGGCTGTGATCGAACAGTTTATCATACCAGGATTGCAAAACTTTTCAGGCTTTAATGCCAGGACGTGGTTTCAACAGGATGGGGCCACTTCTCATACCTCTAACACTGCTATGCCCGTTATCCGTCAACTTTTTCCTTGCAAAGTGATCTCTAAGAGAGGGGACATTTCCTGGCCTCCACGTAGTCCAGATCTGACCCCGATAGATTTTTTTTTGTGGGGCTACCTTAAGGCTAAAGTATACGACCCAAACCCGTGGTCAATTGAAAAACATCCGCAGAGAAATGACAAGCATTTCAGCAGTGACGTGCCGCGCAGTCATCGACAATTTTAGAATTCGTTTGCCAAGAGTGCCGTGATCGCAACGGATTACATTTAGAAGATGTTATTTTCAAAAAATAATTCCCGTTTTTAGGATTTTTTGTAAATAAAAATTTAATTCATAATGTAATTAGTTTTATTCCAATATTTTTTTTTCATATCAAAGGACTTATGGGCCACCCTGTATATGACTGGCACACACAATCATGTCATTTATGTAATAATACATTTTATCGATATTGTTTCTAAAATTCCACAACCCTACAGCGCGGCTATCGACCCCTAATTAATGCGGGCTCTGTAATTATTCCCGAATAACGTGTAATTGCCTTAACAGTATACCGTTGGAACATATAAAGTAATAAATAATCTGTTTTAAACCGTATACGGCCGCCCTCAGATCTCCGAAGCGTGTGGTTTTACTGTATTCAATTATAATTAAAGCAATTCATATTAGACGCCGCAAGTTACGACGCAAATACACAGTTGGCTCTGTCGTAGATAGAGTGCGCTGTTGCTTAATTTTGCGAAGTTAACAGTAATGATAAAGGAATAACTGATAACCGTCTCCGTGCCTGTGGTATTGGATCTTTTACATGTCGTCATGGGTTTGAATCCCGCGAGGAAGTAACTTTGTGTTTTCGTTGCTCTCTTAGTTGTTTAGGAAAATATGGGCCGATCACCTAATTATCTGTACAGAAAGATGATCAAAGCGTCTGCCTCAGTTGTCTTTGGCCTTGTTTTAGGGTGTCAGTACCTTCAAAATTTACTGACAACTAATTTATCCATATAGGGCCACCCTTTGGTTTACGGAGTTCCGGTGCCAATCGCTCTGCGTAAAAACCGTTATTTAGGTAAATTTATATGGATCAAAAGCGGACCCCATCATCATCATCAGCCTTTGATAGTCCACTGCTGGACATAGGCATCCCCTAATACACTTCTATCCATTAGGGGGGTTTTGGACCGTACTCCACCACGCTGGTCCAATGCGGGTCGGTGGATGGACCAACTTTTTACATGCCCATCGACGCATGGATCATCTTACTTTTCAGACAATTGGGTGATCGGCCCAAATTGCCCTAACCAACTAGGAAACATCAATTAAAATTTGTTGAGTCCTCGCAGGATTCGAACCCACGACCTCCGGTTTCTAAAGCACACGCCTATACCACTAGGCTACGGAGGCAGTGGCAGAGGACCACATCACATCGTGCTAAATTTCGGGCATTCTTATTGCTTGATCAACGCCTTGGGGTTCAAGATGAATTATTTTTATTTTGTATACAAATACATTTACCTAGACACGAGATAACACTATGTTCTTCACAGATAACTTATCCCGTGGTGGAAAACGAACCCGCAAAACCGGGCAAAACTGTCAAAATGACTAACCACTACGCAAGCGGGTCGTCAACGCAAACATAGTTTTACCCCTCCCTGGCCTACAAACACGGTCTATTAATACAGTTTTATCACAATTACCTTGTACTATTGTTATCACTTTATCAAAGCCGGCTTTTGCAATAGTATTGAAACGGTGATATGTTATCAGGGCGTGTATGGCAGCTTAAAGTTTCAGCGTCGAATAGTCACGACTATCCGACATTTTTGACAGACTTCCCGAAACAAAAGCACATCGTTACACAACGTCACGTTAGCTGTAGAAAAGAATATGGAAGCATAGTAGCTGAACTACAAGCGAAAAAAAAATTACGGGTTTCACAGACCCCATATCAAAGGCACCGACCAATATTCAGTAGCGCCAAATTAAATGGCAGGTCTAAAAGCCTCGGAGGCAAAGGCCGCCTAGGTTTTACGTCGAAACCTAGACTTTGACGTGGGCTAGCTTTGCGCTGGATCAAAGCTGATGCTAATTTGATTTCGTCCACAACAGGCAATAGAGTAGGGGTAAACTGAACGGTTTAATTATTCGGCTGTTTAACCTGTTTTTTTTTTATTTGGATTATTTTTATTTGGCTTGGCGTAGTGGTGAGTGAGCCTGATAGGTAAGCCAGAGGGAGTGAGTTCAGATCCCATATCGGGAAAAATATCGTGTGACAACCACCAACCCGCATTGGACCAGCGTGGTGGGATACGGTCGAAAACCCCCTAATGGAAAGGGGTGTATTAGGGGAGGCCTATGTCCAGCAGTGGACTATCACAGGCTGATGATGATCATGATGATGATAAACATAGCCCTTTTCTCATATCTAGGTAATTGTATTTATATGATATGAATTTTATTATAAGAGAAAAATAAATTTATGTTTTTTTTTTCAGTTATTTAGCTTACATAGTACAAGCTTTGCTTTGTTTGAGACTAGATGATTTCGTGTTCTTTCGGAAATATTATGGTTGTTACTATTATTCAAACTGCAACCAAATTAATATAATAATGACGAAATATTTATATTTTAAAGGTTCGAAAGTTTTAGACGCTATTTTATTTGACGGAATTGAATATAGGTCGTTGTTTTTAATTAGAAAAGAAAGTTTGCCACGGCAATTTTGATATATTGTTTAATCAGTATAAATCTTTAAAATATCTCTTCATATAGACACGAAGCACCAATATTTCTCAGATTACCGCTATCCGCGAAGCAGCCATAAAAGGTTTGACTTACTTCCTCCACGAAAGTTTTATTACTTTTGCACTCTGTACATAACTTCCTGTCAAAGTTTCGCGTCGAACAACATGGTAGAAGGCGGTAATAACATTGTTCTACACGAATCAGAGAAGACTTGCAATGCCTGTTTGTATTGGGTATTGTTTATAAAACAGTGGTGCGTGGGTTCGTATCCAGCGGGTGAACCGTTTCGTGTTGTTTGCTGGTCGGTAGTAGCTATATACTTAGATGGCAACATTGCCCGAAAGGATGGTCTAAGCGTCGGATGAGTAAGTGAAAATCTCGGTTGTCAAGACCATATTAAAAGGTTATTAAAAAGTCAGTGCAATTAAATTGCTTGATTTCTAATCGGTCTGTCCAATGCAGTGAACCTTTTCGGTTGTTGAGGTCAAGAACTAGTCAATCTACCACTCGCAATTCAAGCAATACTTAGTGGGTTAGAAACCTTATAAATAAATTAGGAAAATGGTTAGAAAAATGAAGACATATATAGTAGCATACATTTCACTTTATATTTTTCGCTAGTTATGAAATAATGGATACATTCCAAAAACCTCCTAATGAATAGGGGTGTACTAGGGGAGGCCTATCTCCAACAGTGGGCTATCACAGGCTGATTCATCATCATCATCATCAGCCTTTGTTAGTCCACTGCTGAACTATAGCCCATACCACTAGGCTACGGAGGCAGTCAAGTCAAGGAGGAGCAGGCTGATTATGATGAATGAAGTAATGGAATGTTTTGACTTACCGCATGATGACCTGGTTGATGTAGTGGTTAGGGACCCTAATTGTTGCTCCAAAGGGCATGGGTTCGAATCTGCCTACGGGAAAAATATTACGAAATGCACATAGTCTTATTCTTGTGTCTGGGTGTTTGTATCTAAATAATATGTATTTAATTACAAAAGAAAAGTAAGTCTATGTATTCATCAGTCATCTAGTTTCAATAGTCAAGCTTTGCTTACTTTAGGACTAGACAACGTGTGTAATTAGTCCGGAAATATTACTATTATTATTATATTTAGTGATAACAGCTTCAGCTATTGTCCAGCGATATCAATGGAATCAATACAATACAACCGGAGTTTCTGGTTCGAGTCCCGTGGGAAAACTTTGTGTTGTTTACCAGTCGGCCACGGTCGTAGGGGTCGATCATCCAATTCTCTGTAGTAATCCATACGGGATACGTGCGAACTAAGTTGTACGGACAGCTGTTATGTGTCAGGAGACGTCTGAGTATTATGTGATTAATCTTAAAACTACAGTACAATGTAGTAAAGTCGGTCCACCTACCAACACGCAATGGACCAGCGTGGTGGGATACGGTCCGAAAAACGCCTAATGAAGGAGGCGAGCGTTAGGTGAGGCCTATGTCCAGCAGCGGACTACCACATGCTGATCATGTGTAATGTGATAGCGTATCCAATTAAAATCTGGGATAGATGTAGAGAAAGTAATCCATTTTAAACGCACATCATTCACATAGCCATTTTACCAAGTTATCATTGGTTCACTTCAAATTGATCCAGATTTACTTTAATCAGCATCTGAACTCCTCAACCAAGGGGTAAACTGCATTCCAAGGATAAATTAATTGTCAGTAGATGTCGTTGTTAATCAACTGTCAATCAGCGGTTGAAATCCCGATGACAATTCATCAATAGAACGCTACATGCATGGCGCCACTTCCTTTTCCATGAGTCACATCTATTCCTAGTGTAATTTGGCTGAACTGTTCATAAAAATTCGTTGCCAATGGTTAAATATGACGTTTTCAGATTCAAATTCCACATACCAATGAAAATATAACTAAAGACAATGAGAAGCATTTGTTTTAGATAATGGAATTGAATAACGGCACGTGTCTGAATTAGCAATTAAAATAAACACTATACTAGCAGTCGATCCATGGTTCCACCCGTGTTTTATTTAGATTATTGGAATGAATTTTCCTTGGGTAAAAAGTTTTCTAGCTGAAATAAGGTATACAAATCGGCTCAGCACTTTCAGAACCTATTTCAAACAAACGAATCATTCCTCTTTATAATATAATATAGCTAAGGCTTATAAGATGCCATGATTTTACTGCGGTTAAAAACACAAGGGCTTTATATATTGCCGTCATTAGAGTTCTTTATTATTTTATGTTCATTTCAGTAAGTAAATACAGCGTTTCTTATTTCAAAGTCGAACTTTTGAAGAAGCACTGAAATATTGATACATTACCGATGTATGTTAATAAATCTATCCAAATATATAAAATTGGATCGTCTGCTAGTGATACTAAAATAACCGTTTTATTAGATGAGTATATGAGTACGATGGTATGAAAGCGATACATATAACAACATACTATGTTTTTAAATTTTTGTCTGTCAGCCCGTTTGTTCGGTCTATATCATTGGAATAGCTGGTTCGATTTTGTTACGATTTGTATTGCAACATATCTGATGAAATTAGGAGTAACTCCAGAAACTTGTTGTAAAAAAAATCCCACATTTTTCTATTATATTACCATGTAGATAAAGTCGCGTGCAACACCTAGTTATTATTAAATGTATAACTGTTAGATATAGATATATACGAACTAACGGCGAGTGTCGAGTTTTAACTACGAAATCCCTTTTATTACGGACGCCATAAAAGTTACTTTACAACTCGCATGTACTCGTTAAAATCCCTGAAACGGCTTTATCTAAGTATACGAGTGTAGTTATTGCTAACGTGAAAGTTTTCCATCAATTAAAAATAGTAAACAATTAACCAGCTTCGTGGTCTAGCGGTATTGGCCCTTGCTTTATGAACCGGAGGTCATTCGTTCGAATCCTGCAGGGAAACAACTTTGGTTTATGGTTGTTTTCTAGTTAGTAAGGATAATTTGGGTTGATCACCCAATTGTCTGAAAAGTAAGATGCTCCATGCTTCGGATGGGCATGTAAAAAAGTCTGTCCTGCGCCTCACTCTCACCGGTCATGTCGGTTATCCGTTTCATCGGGCTTTGAGAGTACAAAGGAGCAGGGAGCGCGCCTGTCTTCGCACGTACACTTGTGCACTACAATATCTTCTGCGTAGCTGGCTGATCTCTAATATAGATCGACCGCCGCAGTCGTAATCGACTGGAGAACATTTTTAAGGCTCCAAGAGTTAAACTGCCATAAGACACCATGACGTCTGTTGTTCACATTTATTCTTTTACTTGTATTATAAAATATTTGGTGGAAGTAGATGAAAATAATCTACCATTAGGTATATAAAATCCTAGCTGTTTGTCGGGGCATTGCACGAGTGGATTTTTGTAATAATCAGGACCAAATAAAGCGAGGTATATAATTACAAAACAATTATATCTAGTGTTTAATAATTTAATTACTTTTCAGGTCGGTATATCTACAATATGCCAGTCAGTGGTAATGCTTTGTATTAGTGAAAATAAATTATAAATGGTGTTGAAACCTATAAAATAAACTTTCAAACTAGTATTTAAAAGTTCATTTTAAAGGTACAAAATGAGAAATCTTATCTCTTTGTAATATTAGTATAGGTGGATCTGAAAAGTGACATGATTTTAATAGATTATTTATAGTTTTGGAGTACAGGTATGATGATGGTACTTAATTTTTGTCAGACTTCCTAAAAGAAGGAGGTACTCAATTCGGAGCGCGTTTTTATATGTTACCTCGTTGCTGCTATAGCTAGGATTATGAACTTTATTTTCTAAATGGTAGGGATACGGTCCAAAAAAACCCCCTAATGGATAGGGGTGTATTAGGGGAGGCCTATGTCCAGCAGTGGACTATCAACGGCTGATGATGATGATGAGGTAGTAACTGTCACGATAAATAGTTTAGAAGATATTTAAAAGAAAATTAAAAATACTAATAGAGATATAATAATAAACACGTCAAAAATCAACGTCGTGCGAATACAATCGCTGGCATACAAAAACAAAATTGAAAAACCTTTTCATTTATAAACAATGTTATCATTATTTACTTATATAATTAAAGAATATATAAATAAGATAAAAAAAACTAAAGATCGGAGGTTGGGTTTGAATCTTGCGTTAATAAATCATTGCGCTATCTTTGTTACCTGGTCTATCTTATCACCCAATTGTCTGAAAAGTAAGATTATCCATACGTCGGATGGCCCCTTAAAAATTCAATCTTGGTTTTCAAAACTATTTGAGGCGGTTGTTATATGAAATCTGTGCCAACAAATGGCTAGAAGAATAAAGGCATTACAAATAGATTTTATAACAAGTGAAATTTTAACAAAAAATATGACCGGCTTCTAACAGCGTATAACTTTTTACGCAATATAAGCGGGTAACAATGTGCTCTCCGTACGAAATTAGAAATAGTCTATAACATATATTATGAACATAAAATGAAGAATTTTTCAATGCAATAACTTTTATCTGAACTAAAACCTATTTATCTTAAATAGCTTTAATTACCGATTGAAATTTGATAAAAATAATCAATTGTTTACATTAATTTTCATAGTGCTATTCTAAATATAAATATATGCTATTGCGGACTTTGTTGCACACCAACTCCAGTATTACATTCATCTCTACATACATACATCATCAGCTTTTAGTCTGACTGGACATGCTCTCCCCTATACACTATCATTAGTATTGGAACATCCACACTGTCCAATCGGGTTGGTGTGGACACTTTACATGCCATCCGACATGGATCATCTTACTTTCAGACAATGGTGTCATTGCCTACAACTAAAACAACAATGAAATATTGTGCGTCCGCGATTCGACCGACCTCCGTTGTTAAGCACCCCAACATAGGCTAGCAACATCAAACATACGTAATGTCTATCTTTTACGTTTTTGGCAGCATTAGTAATTTAATCGCACGAGGTTGTGATTTTTGGTGCCGAATTTTTTTTTATTTATCAAATATCTATTAAAGTACTTCTCACGAAAATGATAAACAAATTTAGATTAATAAACAGCTAATATCTATAATTTTAATAAGGAATAAACGAAAACGGAGCTTAAAAGCGAAACAAACAACCTTTTGGAAACTCGGTCAAAAACGAGGCAAACTTTTGACGTTAACTGTGTAGTTTTATCTAAATCGTGCCAATTAAAAATACATATTTTGTTTTAATATTGACACTAGTTATTTCAATATTTTATAAATTACTAAGGTAATCAATTCAATTTATTTGACTCGAAATACCCTATTGTCGGTTTAAAGACTCGAAGGAGAAAACTTTCCTACCATTGAGTAAAAAAAACATCATTTTAATTATCTCTCCGTCATAAGATTCCCGTAGCCTAGTGGTATAGGCGTGTGCCTTAGAAACTGGAGGTCGTGGGTTCGAATACTGCGGTGACTCAACAAATTTTCGTTGTTGTTTCCTAGTTGATTAGGGCAATTTGGGCCGATCACCCAATTGTCTGAAAAGTAAGATGATCCATGCGTCGGATGGGCATGTAAAAAGTCGGTTCACCCACCAACCCGCATTGGACCATCGTGGTGGGATACGGTCCAAAATCCCCTGATGGATGGAGGTGTATTAGGGAGGTCTATGTCACAGGCTGATGATGACATAAGATTCCCTCCTACCCGTCAACTAAAAGTGGTATAACTAATTTCTACGAATATTAATAATAAGCCTCCCAAAGGTCCCCAATGAACATAAAACGCCATTACATTATATTTAAAAGACTAAGTAGAAAATAAAAATACAAAAATTACAGAAAGAAAATATTTAAATTCCGTAATTAACTTGGGATTTTGCCGGCGGCTTAGCGTACTTTAATTATATCTTGTCAATCGACGGATGGAATATAACGAAGAGAAAATGCGTTGTTATTCAAATCGGTCTATGTCTTATGTTTGTGGTAACATAATGTTATTTTCTGCCATTATATATTATTATCATTATCATCATCATCAGCATCATCATCAGCCTGTGTTAGTCCACTGCTGGACACAGGCCTCCCCTAATGCACGCCACCGCTTCCGATCTTCGGCTATTCTCATCCAGCCCACACCGGCGACTTTGCGAATGTCGTCACTCCATCTTGCCGCAGGGCGTCCTACACTACGTTTGCCGAGCCTCGGTCTCCATATTATATATACATATATTTAATTGCCTAAAAAGAATACACCTTTTAAACCTATCTCCATAAATATCTCTTCACATACATCATACGATATGTATGTGAAGCATTCATACAAACTCGTCCAATTTGTATTATTTACGGATTTTGGGATACAATATTATTGAAAGTACGTAGTTTTAAAATTACAAGTAATTTAACGTTTTGTATTAATTAAATAATAAATATAATTACGATTGAATGATTACAAATGCGTTATAATATTCCGCTTGAATTCTTACTTTGTATGTCTTTTTCAGGAAATCATGAACCTGATTTTTTTAATAACATTAAAACACATTACATCTTAATTTAATCCATTAATTCTCTAATTTAACATTTTATTTAGACAACTAATTAACATTTGTGTGAATTATCAATTCGTTGATTTTGATTTACTTAAAATGTACTATTCAATTGGTGCAATATTACGATCTGTCTATAATATACAACTAAAACATATTTAATACTCACAGCTTTAACTGTAGAGCTTGAAGCTTTTGAGAAGGTCATCTTTAGAGGTAATAATGCGAAGTTATACGACCTCTTGGGCCATTTGTGCGTCGTTAAATGACATTGGGAATGCTTCAAGCGCATCGTATGACTAATAATTATAAAGATAGTACAGAGCTAATTAATGTGTTTAATAATATTATGAAAATTTTAGTTAAAACTTATTTGCAACAATAAAACTCACAAAACAATTACCGAGATTTAGGACACAGTTACTTGTACTCGAGCGATTCGTCTGAAGCGGTGCAAATGTTTATATACTTTGGAAATTAATGATAAATGCTACCTATACAAATATAATAAAACTACATTTTGTTTGTTCATCTAAATGGAATCTTTTATCCTCCTTAAATATATTTTTCGATTTAATATAATTAATCAATTGCAAAACTTCCGATTTTAGGCTAAAGACGGCGACACTCAAAGAATTACCGACGAAAATTAACTAGAAAATTGTAATTTCTCCTATTTTACTTTTAATAATGAAATTTTAACTTAACACCCAAACGAAGTCATCGGCAAAATCTAGTTTACAATGAATTAAAAAACGCACACGAAACATTAGACATATTTTTTCTTAAAGATATATTTTAATTATGACACTAATGAGAGTAAAAAGTAATATAAATACCAAACAATATCCTATTAATGTTACAGGCTTAGTATAAGACTGTATTATCAAAATAATGAGACCTTAATTACGGTACTAAACTTCAGAAAACAATGCGTCCACGATGCTTATTAAAGTCGACACGAACATCCCTCTATTACACCGGTTTCAACAAATAACGAACTAATAATTCGACATCGAACATTTTCTTTCATTCCGTCGACTCTTAATTAAGGATACGTAAAAAACCCCGAACATACATTCCGATAAAGTGTATTTTTATACGTATTTTTAACCAAACCCAAACAATACCGCTCTACGTTACATAAAGTAATAACTAAATCTAATTAAATTGTTAATTAATTACCTGATAATTATATATTTCGTTACGGCACACACTTAAGTAAAACACAACACTTTTAAAATTGTCTCTAACAGACAAGTAACGCGCGTAGCTCTGCCGTAGAGCGTAGGGCGGGCGGCCTGCTACGCGGCTCGCAATCGACTGAGGGCGGATTGTAAGGCGACTTCGATATAACCGCTACGCACACAGTTATATAGAGTTAGGG
The DNA here is from genome assembly GCA_029286875.1 of Lamproptera curius. NCBI lineage: Eukaryota > Metazoa > Arthropoda > Insecta > Lepidoptera > Papilionidae > Lamproptera > Lamproptera curius. Next base: position 678,420 of record JAGSMT010000099.1, read on the forward strand.
CGTAAGTGGGGTAAAAGTAACACCGTAGAGCCGTTCGCGGTTTATTTAAAGTGGACCGTGGAGCGTGCTACGCCGTAACGTTTGGGTCAGTTATTTTTGGACCGAGATATATTATTCAGCGGTGGAACGTTATCTTGGAAATCTCTTGAGAACAGCTTTGGGTGGTTTTTGTGTACCTATGTTGATTAATTTTTTCCTGATGGTAATGAAATAAGAATTACCTTGGTGTAACTGAATTCATCTTATATATGTTTTATATAACAGACATTGCTCGTGGTTATAAATGATCTGAAAAAAAATCTAAAAATTACAACATATAAATCTGGTTTAAAGGGCACCATTGCTTCTAAAAGTACTACATTAACAAATTTTAAAAGCTTATACAGCTTTATATGACCAACTATGTGAAAACTCTTATCATAATATAACATTTAGAAACTTCAGTAGAGTCGTAATGTTTTTGAAGTTAAAACGATCCTTTTAGCCTATAAATTGATGCAATAAAAGAGTACAGGGTTAAGTCTAACCATCTATACATAAATGTAAATAATATAATGTATTAAATGGGCTACATAATTTTTAATGTTACGAAAAGGTAAAACTGTACAACCCTAAAAAAACCTTGTTTCACCTAGCCTTTTTCCTAAGTTATCATAGGGTCGGATCACAGTTTCTACGTAGAACAACTGCTATCTGACCTCCACAAGCCAAAAGGTGAACTGCATTCTTCAATTAGCTGTCAGTAAAGTTAAAGAGTTTCCATACCGACTGCAAAAGATGGTCTTGACAACCGGAACCGAATTTTTAGAATACCATCCGACGCATGAATGTTCTGACTTTTCAGACACTTGGGTGATTGGCGTGATGAACGGTGATGAACGATAACAATCATCATCATCAGCCCGTGTATTCCACTGCTGGACACAGGCCTTCCCTAATTACAATTATATAAGGTAATTAATAAATTATTATAACAACATTCCCTAAACAGCGAACAATTGAACAGCGCAGAATTCGCGGCATTTATATCATCGCGAATACGGAAGCGGATATAATCCACATTACTTCGATCCATCTTAACCCTCACCTACATTATTCAATTTCGCATAACAAACAGAAGATAAGCAGGAAGTGGCTTCGATGTTTAATTCAATTTCACGCGCGAAAATCTCCCTAACCTCTAACCATACTATCATGTATCAAACGTGTATTAAACGGTAGTTGATCATTTAAACACACTTAAACATCGATGACTCGCGAACAAGTTCCTTTTAATTAATTGTAACTGATTATTTTGTTTACGCAAATACTACATTATTATATGAAAGTACTTTAAATAGATTTTTACGCTTTTTTTACGTACTAAATTCCCGACGTATTGGACACTTTCCAGCGGCCGTGGTCACGGGTCTTTTTGCTATTGCCAAAGCGAGATTGTAAGATTTTAATTCTGATTTTTTTAGGAAAATCAACGTGAGAATATCCATTAAGTCTTTTTTTAATAGTCAAAGACAAGATATAAGGCAGTCTACGCCATCTAACTGCTGGCATCTAAGGCATTCATTAATTGCAGTTTATCCCACTAGTGGAGGAGATTCAATTCGAAAATAGTCGATTGGAAAGATAAAAAAGGTAAAAGAAGATGTACGTAAACATCTCAAAATTGCAAACGTGAAAATAAATTAAAGTTTTAATTGTTTAAAGCGATTGACGAGCAGCATGTTTACCGACGGAAGTGAAACCTAGGATTATAGCAGATAATGCAGGCATAAAAAAGTGGAAAAGTTCATTGACGTGTTTAAAGTACATAAACTAGGTTTTGCAAACGTACCTAAGCTGACTACGGTGCCCTTCAAACCGGACGACAGTATAATACTGTATACACGACTGTTTTGCGGCGGTTTTGTTACCTCAACTGTGCTATCCTACATGGTTCGGAATAGACTCTAAGTTTCCGTCTTCAACTTTGTTCACAGCTCGTTAGATGGGCCTTCCTGCGACCGTGTTTCTAAGAATCCGACTCTACTGAATTTCATTGTTTGAACACAGTTTGACCTTGAATGCTTCGTACGAAAGTAACCTTTAGCTTGTAATGTTTCAATATTGATTATCAATTTATAAGACGACATGATCTTTAGATAAATTTTAATTATATATAGTAGCAGTCCGTTCACGGCTCTGTCCGTGTCATTGTTAGATGTTTTAAATGTATTTTTGTGGGATAAAAAGTAGACTATATATATCTCACGAAATGAATGTAGCTTTCTTCTTCTTTTTATTAAATCGTTACAGTTGTTTTTGTGTTTATTCATTACAAACATACACACAAAAAAACAAATCTACTCTCTTAATGTTAGTACACACTGAGGCAAACTTCAAATCATTAAATAAAACATACATTAATTACAGAGTAAACGTTTATATACATTCTAGATCTCTTCTACTCTGACACTTTAAATTTGACGACTCACTTGGTGTAGCGGTTAGTGCCCTGAGCGTCTAAGGGTGTGGGTTCGATTCCTACCACGGGAAAAATATTGTGTGGCGAACATACTGTTTTTATCAAGTCTGGTTGTTTGTACCTATATTACAAGTATTTATTCACAAAACAAAAGTAACTCTGTGTATTTATCAATAATCTCGTTTCCAGAGTACTAGATGGTGTCCAGTAATTCGTATAGAAAAAATATATAAAATGATATGACCGCCTCCGTAGCCCAGTAGTATGGGCATGTGCTTTAGAAACCGGAGGTCATGGGTTCGAATCCCGCGGAGACTCGACAAATTTTCATTGTTGTTTCCTAGTTGGTTAGGGCGTCAGATGGGCATGTAAAAGTCGGTCCATCCACCAACCCGCATTGGATCAGCGTGCTGGGATACGGTCAAAAACTGCCTAATGAATTGGGGTGTATAAGGGGAGGCATATATTTAGCAGTGGACTATCACAGGCTGATGATGGTGATGAATGTGAATGAAAGAATATTAGCTTAAAACTGCGTTGATAAATAAACATACTTTACCGATGTTATCATGTTTTATCGCTTTACAATGTTTCCAACTTATTGAACCCCTTACATCGTTTAGAGTCACGAAAAGGTATATTAATTAACTCGGCAATTTAATACGATACGATCTAAAGAAAGTTACATGAAGTACGTATACACATGAACAAAATACGTATGTATATATTGATTATTAGGAAATATAAATTCATGTGAAACAAAGGGAGCTATGTTGAGGGCTATGCCCGAAGTATCTCGGAAGGACCGCATCAGAAATGATGTGATCCGTCAGAGAACCAGAGTCGCAGACATAGGCCAACGTATTTGTAAGCTTAAATGGCAGTGGGGTCACTTAAGCCGCAGATCTTTGACTTAGGTCACTTAAGATTCGTCTTAAGTGACCGGCCCGCTGGAGTGGAGGTAGAGGCTTGGCAAATTTAGTGTGGGACGCCCTGCGGCGCGATGGAGTGACGATGTTCGCAGAGTGGCCGGTTCGGGCTGGATCAGAATAGCTGTCGATTGGAGGCGGTGGCGTACCTTAGGGGAGACCTACTTCGAATAGTATTACTAATTAATAAGCAGGTATCTGACTTCATCATAGTGTGAAAAATAGTTATCAAGTCAGGTCCTACATACGTCGTGATGAACGCTTACAGAAAATATCAATTTATTTAGTGTATTAAAGCGCATAATTTTAAGAATTTGTCTGAACAATGTTATCCATACGTACGTTTTTTTTTGTCCATCTGTGTTTTGGCAATCACGAAACGCATTTTCTTAACAGAGAAAAGAAAATAATAAATACGTCTTTGAATATGTTAACTAAATGTTTGTTATTTTTACACATTTGCATTTGTAAAATATATTGTTTACCAAGCATTTTTTTAAATATTCCTGTTTATATGTTCTTCTATAACACAAAGCATACAAGAGCAATCCTTAAATATTTGATTCTGCTGAAAACATTGCTCACCGAACATTTCCGTATCATTTTTATTCATTTTATTTCGCGTTAACACAAAGCACGTGGAAAATTTACCATCGCAACCGAGAAACTTCCGAGAATCGGTAACGAACAACGAATACAAGAAATTGAACAAAACGTAAGAATCGTTTTTCTTAACAAGTAGCAGCCCTAAGCCTCCGATTCATGTTTAAAAGCCGTTTATTATGAAGCGAATTGAATCACAACACGCTCTACATTGATAATTACTTGGAGCTAGGGATGGGACGTAGCTAACTGTCACGTAATAAAGTAGCTTTTATTTTATTGGGAGTATAATTTTATGTTACTTTATAAAATATACTTGTAAAAGTAAACGGTATTAATATAAAAAATGTAAACCATGTTAATGTAAAATTGATATTAAATCGAATGTAAAATATTATCTACGAATAGTTTATACTTGAAATCTTCTGGAAGAAGAGAAATGGCGTGTAAAGACCCCATTGATATCTCCAGTTTTTTTTTTTGAAAAAAATTCTTATTACCGATTCACAAAATTTTATAAAAGAACATATTGTTAAACGTTGAGCGTGTTTGATTGATTTATTGTCAATATTATAGTTATTAAAAGTAGTTATTTAAAAAAAATTATGTCGTAATCGAAGTAAATAAAAATTGTACGAGTAAAAGTTAAATATATATCAAATATTATTTGCGTCAATTCCAATACATTAAAAAGTTGCTTATGGAAATTATTTACCTATACTTAGAAGCGCTTTTACTCTATTTTTTTGTTTCTATATTCCAACGTATTCGAATAAAAAAATGTTATTAGTTAATTTTAAGTAACAGGTTAGTTATCGATAAAATAGCAGTTACGCTATTTCTCGCGCCTCACTATAAATTTTCCCGCCCCATCTCACTTGTCATTAACATCGTTAAGTTGCATAGTCCGAGGCTGAAAGGTACGCAAATATTTTGTTAATGGAAATAATTAATGATTAATAACATTACTCGATTATCATAATGTCAAATTATGTTATTTTAATTTCCTTTGATAAAACTTATAGAACTGTACGATATAAAAGCTGTTGATAAAATGAAATTGTGTCGCGTATTGAGTATTGAAGATACGCATTTCTGGCTAAAGCAGTAGGGTCCTCCCACTGCCGAGCTCTGATCTGAAGGTCTAATTTTTTTTTCATAATAACATTAATAATAATTCTGAGGAATAAGAAGAAATCATCTATGATTTAATAACAATCTTTATGGATTTTATCGCGTTTAATTTGGTTTACACTTTCTCGACGTCTCATACACTTTGATTTGTTGTTCGTCTGTCAGTCTTTTACCCGACCACCGTCATTTCTGTGTTTTATTTATTTGTCCGATTACGCATGCAGAGCTTATGGCGTCTTGAGGTCTTGCAGTACATAAAGGTACGACATCATCTAATTGAAAATTAGCCAAAGCTTGTACTATGGAAACTAGACGACTGATAAATTTATACACTTATTGTAATTTGATAAATAAATACATATAATATAGTTCAAAGCAAAAATTATGACAACAACTGAACATCTCTTATACTAAAAAACATTGAAATTGCTCACGTGACCCCGACAACAGCCACGATGTCTCGTGCGGACGAGTCGATGCGTAACACCACTCGACATAGTAACACTATCACAGATGCGCAACACTTATCACACACGAGGAGAGCTCCGTTCCGGGTACCGGCATACAAAGATCTCTCCTACTTTATTTCAGACCCGCCTTTTATACACGATCTCGGTCAGACATAATGCTACATGCTACATGTACTTTTTAAATAGTCTGTAGTCAAAATACTATTTCTATTACTCAGAGAAAAACGTCTCGATGTTGATATTACGTCTGAAAAATTATGTCACTACTTATGTTTTATTACTTAAAATTAATAGCCTATGTCCTTTTATGATTCTACTTATGTACTAAATTTAATTAAAATCAGTTAACAGTTTTAGACGGTAAAGACGGACAGACAGACTGAGACTGAGACTGAGTTACTTTATCATTCATAATATTAGTATGCAAGTATGGATTACAGAATAAAATCGTCTGAAATATGTATCGAGCTTATTCCGCAATTCTGCTTGTTTATGTATCGACTACATTGTTGTTAAAGCTGTTAAAAGCAATATGTTACGTTTAAAAATGATATTACAACATATTTATTAAGCCTGTATTAAACATTGCGGACCTAAATCATGCCAACGCTCGTACTTTAATTAAGTTAAAAACATTTTTCACACTTTTAAAGGACCCGACGTGCTGTACCAACGTTATAAACTTATATTTCGCGGTCCAATTTACAGATTAAAAACATATTTTAGTAAATACTGCAATAATACGAAACGATCAATCGATATTATTTTTGACCGAGTTCCCAAAAGATCACATCACATCATCAGCTTGTGTTAGTCCACTGCTGGACACAGGCGTCCCCTAATACACCCCTACCAATTAGGGGGTTTTGGACCGTATCGCACAACACTGGACCAATGCGGGTTGGTGGGTGGACCGACTTTTTACATGCCCATCCGACGCATGTCCAACATCGGCCCAAATTGCCCTAACTAACTAGAAAACAACTATAAAAATTATATTGCGTCCTCACAGGATTCGAACCCACGACCTCCGGTTTCTAAAACTCACGCCCATACCACTAGGTTCCCAAAAGATGGAGATACTCAATTCTCCGAATATATACGCAATTTCTTAATGAATAGCCTCACATCACATCATCAGCCTGTTTAAGTCCACTGCTGGACATAGGCCTCCCCTAATACCCCCTATCCATTAGGGGTTTGGACCATATCCCCACGCTGGTCCAATGCGGTTTGACCGACTTTTACATGCCCATCCGACGCATGGATCATCATCTTACTTTTCAGACAATTGGGTGATCGGCCCAAATTGGCCTAACCAACTAGAAACAACAATGAAAATTTGTTGCGTCCCCGCAGAATTTCGAACCCACAACCTGCGGTTTCTAAAGCACACGCCCATACCACTAGGCTACGGAGGCAGTTATAGGCTGAGTCATGATGAAATTTTTTCAACATAGTGACCACAACAATACAATCTTTAGAGGTTGTAGGTCCCGTTTTTACAGAAGGCTGTCTGAGGTGATACCACCGCGTTGCCTATTTCTGGCGCAAAGCAACAGAGTGTAAAACACTAGTGTGTTCCGGTTTGAAGAGACGGATCGCTCGTCTGCCTCTGTTACAAAAAAAAATGGGTAAAAGGACATAACAACCCTGGTATTGCCAATGTCTATGGACGTCGGTTACCACTTTCCTTCGCATACATTTACATAAAAATTTATCCAGAGGAACTCGACGAGATCAACAATAGATCTTTGAAATGCATGTAAATTTAAAGGCTCTAAACTACTCCAAAACAGACTCGACAACTATGACTACAAATGGTCGTCCAATGCATGTGTCATCTTACATGCAATGGGGTAAACCTATATTACCCAATCCGATTATAAATCATCGTCTTCAGCCTGTGTCAGTCCAATGCGGGACATAGGCCAACCCTAATGCATGCCACCGCTTCCGATCTTCGGCTATTCTTATCCAGCCCACGCCGGCCGCTTTGCGAACGTCGTCACTCCATCTTGCCGCAGAGCATCCCACACTACGTTTGCAAATTATAAATCAACAATAACAAAAATTATTCGATGCAGAACATTAGACCTCCAGTTTGTACACAACTAATACTAGTGGTTTTACTAGGAATATTTCAAATTCTACAATATCTAAAAAAAATAAGTACTAATAAGACGTTAAAATTATACTTTTCTCTGAACTTGTCATTTCGTAAATATGCAATGAATTATACATATTTCAAAATATTTAATGAAAATATCTCGGCGTCTGTAAACTTAGCGGTTAGAAGTTTATCACTGAAATCGGTTCGAAATTAAATTGATGGAGAAAATATTCGGACAATATCATCCATAATTTTATTTGAAACTTTGAATCAACCGGAACATTATAAATGTGAAAGCTCCTGTGTTGTGGCTTTTGATAACCTAAACCATGTGATGAAATTCGTACAAGTAGTAATAGATCTCAAGAAAGGACAACCTACTATTGACGTGACAAAGTTTACTAAAATGGTTCAGATGGAGGCACTCTTGAAATGTGTGCCGTAGCCTTCCTCCAACGCTGCTTAAGCTCAAGGCATTCGGTCAGTTGTCTGGTCAGTGAAAGAGACGAGTTTAGAAGAGCTAATCCTTCATTACAATCTTGCCACTAAAATACGTCACGAAATAACCTCTGCCGTTCATACCGATTTTCGGGCATCCATTGACTTTTAGCTGAAAATTTGTTGGTATGGAGATGAAACTTCATGCTATACATCAAATACAATTGACTAATTTACATTATAATTAACATTGAATCTGTCCTGGTTGCTCAGTTGACAAAATAACGGGATAGATAGTTCTAATATTGCTAAAAATACTGCTTGCTCTACTGTTCAATCCTGGATTCGTTAAGAAATTTAACGTCAAACGCATCAGTGCCAACAATAACCTTTTATTAATGATTATTTTGTTTTGCCATCCGACAGACTAGCGTCGGCCCCTGATGGTATATGTTGGATTAAATACCCTGGCATGACTGGACCCTACCTCTCACCGCGAATCATCATGTTACAGTCTCATTCTAATGTGAAACACTGGCATGGTGCCTTCAACTGGAACCATTAAAAGTGGTTTCCACTCTTTGCCGTAGAAATGGCATCCGCGGTGACCACCCCGGTAACTACAATGACAGAGTTCAGATGCAAAAATAACTCAAATACTACTCGACGGTTCTAGACTTTTTCTATTACAGCTACAATAAAATGCAAATCACAATTATAATATAACTTAAATTCTTAGAAATCTTAAAAAACCGCTTAAATATGTATGCAATAAATTACTCTTTGAACCATTTAAATCTTAGACCATTTATGATTCAAATAAATATCCACTAGATTTAATCAACAAGCGAAACCCGTTTTCTAAAGTTATTTGCTGTGGATTCGGACGAAAACTGAGTGTGGATCAAGGCTATCCTGACGAATAAACCTTTTACTAGCCTTAATTTACCGGATAAATGAAGAATCATCGTATTAACATTTGTTTAATTGTCAATCGTAAACTTATTTTCATTCTAGTTTCATCGTTTTTAATAAAATTAACTTTATAAAATTTAATAAACAACTGTAGAACAGGCTCATGACAGCTTCTGAATCATCCCTTTAGCTGTATATCTAAATAAAAATCTTCGAAATTTATCCGAATTCAAACAGTACAGAACCATTTTCACTCAAAAAGTTGATTAACCGCTGACTTCTCGTATATCCCAATTTTTAACCATTGACCTATTTTAAGATATTCATTTAATCGCAAATTGTTTAGCCATGTTTATGCTAATAGAATGAAATTTTTCAAAGCATATTATTTTGTGAACTTACAATATATCCTACTGAATGAGTTTTGAATCATCTATTGCAGATTTAAAATATTAAAAAATTAAATTACTCTACATTCATAAAGATGATCTATGCGAATCAGGACTTTACTATAGACCAGTTTAAAAGTAAAGGTACGTAGAACATACTTTATGTCTATCTTTTACGGTTAATCACAAGAGGTTGTGAATTTTGTTATATCCCAAATATCTATAAACTATTTATCACAGAATTATTTAAATATATAACGAATAAGAAGTTAATATCTATTATTTTAAAAAAATAATGAATAAATGGGAGCACTACGAGCGGAGCAACGATGTAACATATATAAAATATATATATTGCGAATTAAGTGCCTCCTTCTTTTGGGAAGTCGGTCAAAAACGGTTTTAGTTGACCTTAAATATATCAAGGCGACGACTCTATACAAACTAGTCGTGGCTTCCTTACTTCCCGTGCTTAAATATAATTTCGTAAAAGGAAAATAAAATTTGAAAATTTAGAATAAAAAAGTATAGGAGATTTTTCTCTGCCATATTGATCTTTCGTTAATTTCATCTTTGGTTTACATACAATATATAATTGAGTCAAGACCGTAGGTCTAATTACTTTTCTCTACTCATATACTATTTAAAAAAAACACCAAAATTTGTTTTTGCTTGAGCAATTTTGCAAGAAAACAGCGTTAAAGTGCACAATTATAAATCCAAATACATTTAACTTTGAAGGTCAAATGTTATTTACTATTTTCCCAATAAAAACGCATTCACAGCATCATAATAAAATTATTAAAACAAAACGAAGCATATTTAAGATTAAATAACATTATCCAACGCGTCGTTGGATACGAACGCCGTGTATTTATATGATAACTACAAAGCAATACAAACGTAGAGTATACTATTCATATATTTAAATACATACTAAGGATATCACTCAAGCGTAAAATCCGCAACACGTGAAGGCGGGGATCTTTCTGGAAAAACACGTACAACAAAAACAAGCAAGCGAAAATAACCCGGCTCCCTTTCCTTTGTAACTCACAGCCGCTCTATGGTACAACGATCAAAGTTGTCTATGCTCGATTGACGACCCAAGCGCATTAGTCTATGCTCCTGACCATAGATTAGTCGCGCCTACCGCGTTCCCCATTTAAACGTTGGTCAGTCGGCCGTCGGCGCGCGCGCGGGGCGGACGCTTTTTGATCATGCAACTGGAATTTTTCGCTCCAAAAAATAGCTCGTAAGGGACATTATAACACGTTGCCGCTAATGTTACGCCTTGTCGATCCTGTTCCGGCCCATTTGCTTTATAGAACGGCCTTCTGGCCGACGACATAATTGCGTACTACGACGGAATGATTTTGTAAAATCTTCTTTGTTAATGCAAACAAATTCAAATCTTTATATTTTAGAAAATTATTTAGCACAACAGGTTGTATTACAATATTTGGACATGTATATGATATTCATACAGGACAGATTTTGTTTAACGACTATTTAAAATTAAATAACGAGCCTCTATAAACTATGCAGTTCGTATATAAATCTTACCAACACAAACCATGTGGGCTCTGGATTGGGAGAGGATCAAGCGAACAAATGAAGCACTTACTTATTAAAAAGTCGCAAAAAAAGCTTATATCTCCCGCATTTAGACAAATTTTACGTTATAAACAGTAGGGTTATACTTTTCTTCTTTCCTTTTATGTTTTATTGTATCTATTTCACGAAAAAATAGAATCCATTGACTGCTGTAAGCATATGCACAATTTGCAACCGAATGGCTGAACTACAGATTACCTCCAGTGTGTTACCTAGTAGCTTTCTAGCTGAGCTCAGCTCAACGGTAGCCTCAAGCCTCAAGCCTCAGCTGACGCGTCAGTATACAATTAACCCTGTTTTGGTAAAGGATGTAACAGATATGGATAATTCAAAAAGTTTTTTTCAGTTTAGACTCTATCGAGCTCTTATGTTAACGTCAATCTACCACCGGTTTGATAGTTTTGACCTGTCCAGAGTACAACTGGCAAGAAGCTGTGCAGTTTTCATCTTTTATTTAATTAATATAAATAGTATAATCAATAAATAACAGTCAACTCATTATCATCATCATCATCATTAGCCTGTGTCAGTCCACTGCTGGATATAGGCCTCCCCTTATGTACGTCACCGCTTCCGATCTTCGGCTATTCTCATCCAGCCCACCGAGCCACTTTGCGATATCGTCACTCATCTTGCCGCAGAGCGTCCCACACTACGTTTGCCGAGCCTCGGTCTCCCCTCCAGGACTATCCGACTCCAGCGGTCGTCAGTTCTGCGGCTTTTGTGACCAGCCCACTGCCACTTCAGCTTACTAACCCGACGGGCAATATCAACTATATAAAATAATTTAAGCAGTTTCCGGAGGATATGCCAGTGCAGGCATCATCACTACATAGTATAAAACAATATAGCTTTATCTGTACCTCTATCCCTGTATGCTTAAATCTTTCAAACTACGCAACGGATTTCGATGCAATTTTTCAATAGATTAATTGATTAAAGAGGAAGGTTTATATGTATAGCACATGCTTAATATTGTAAGTATATTTTCTATCAGCATAGCTCCCGTGCGAAGCAGAGGCGGGTCGTTAATCATTTATAAATAATTTCCACAAATATTGGTTCTTAATGTGGTCGCTAACAGAATAATAGACTTTTAATCAATGTTGCCATTAATATTTCGAAAACCCACGTCATCGACAAGACCTTAGTGTCATTTAAGGTATTGTATGATTATGATGATTATATACGGTACTGATATGTGTAGCTGAACTATTTTTCTTATAAATTCTCACTTTTTTTTAGGTACCGTTATGAGCCTATACCCTTTTTATTCTTGTGGTCTAAAACTAACAAAATAAATAAATAGGTCGACAATTTTGGTATTTTTGACTAGTTTATACTAAATATTTTTTTGTTTGCTTAAGTAAATTGATTAGATACATATTTCTTACTTGTTTTAATAATATAAAGTAACTGTATAATCACTACTCATTCTAATAATGAAATAAAGTTGACAACATCGCCAATTGGCGGCCAAACGAAATTACCTTACATCATAAATACACCTGTTGTTCCGACTTTTGCAACGATTTCGCAACGAAAATCTTTTGTTTTAAACGCTATGGAAGTAAGTAAAATAAACAATTTTTGCAGCCTCGCCCGGGAATTGTATGTTAAACCGCCTATAAGTTTTCAAACTCCGGAAACTCCAGAAATTCTTTGGTCAGTGGTTAATTAAGTATTTATGTTAAAATAACAAGAATAATCCTATATATTTCACTGTAAATGAGGCTTAAACTTCCTTGATTACCTTCTTCTACTTCAAAGTTTTTCAACCTGCTAAACTTAGGAAATGATTATTATCAACATTAGTGGATGGCCACGATTTTCCAACTTAACTAAATAAGTAAATTAGAAGTTAGATCTTCTGTATCTAAACATGTAATATATCTTGACGGTCAGCGTAGGTCCCGTTTACAGGAACCAATGTTGTGGGTACCACCGGTCCATTCTCCGTTCGAAGCAGTATGTGATAAACACTGCTGTGTTCCGGTTTGCAAGACACCTATTTGACCAGACTGATTACTGGCTAACGACTGAACACCCTATATGTCATGGCAGCTGCGTTGACGATAACATTGGATTGCCAATTCCTAGGATGTCAGTGACCACTTTCCATCAGTTGTGCCCGACTGTCTCGTCTGCTCTGCGACCATAAAAAAAATCTAGTATATAGAAAGATCAGACAAAATTGTTGTTATTAGGTACTGATGTTTTAGGTCCTTTCAAATTAAATTGTCGTTCAGAATTATTAATTAAATCCATCGAGGTATCCTTTTGCTAACTTCTATTTTAAAACAGATGATTAATCCCGTGCTGCCTCCTTAGCCTAGTGTATGAGATGGCGTGTGCTTTAAAACCAGAGTCGGGTTCGAATCCATGTAGGCACACAAATTTCACTGTTGGTTTCCTAGTTTTTTCAGATCTGATTCAAATTGCTCATAACCAAGCTATGAAACAAACAATGAAAATTGTTGGATCCTACAATATGACTACTGGTTTCTAAATACCTAGAGCAAGCTACTCATTGGAAGGAATGATGAAGATAAATTACATGTGTTTTAACGCAGAGATGCATCTGCACAGAATTCATTGACTTACCTGTCAACGGAAACGTGACTTGTCAAGAAAAGCCCATCCGAGTGACTACCTATACAACAAAATCAGAGAAAACATCGATTATTGTTTCACACTAGATTCCAGTCACAACCTCCGTTTTAAGTAAAGGCCAATTCGTCCTACGTTACGGTGGGATCTTTATCGGTTTGAAGCATATTATATTTTATATTACATACTATATTTTATTTCATTTCACATTACTCACGATGATCTTACTCTAAAAGCTATTTAAATTACCCAGGTAAAAATTATATTCTTAATTGTTTCCATGCAGGATTTAGAACTTGCAAACATCAGTTCAAAAGCCATGACCTGATCCACTAAACCATAAGCGGTGATATCCTGTCACATTGTACTGTTTAAACGTAGATTGATGATGCTGCACAATTTGAACGTACGTGTGAACACTCACGCCCTTGTGAGCACTGCACCCTTATCAATTAAGGCGTATGCTCATTGCCAAGCAGCTTAGAAAATTGACGCCCATCAAACAATTATACACTATGATAAGCCGCAAAGATTCCACCCGCCCCTTACAGCTCTTTGATCACTCAGTGTCGCGCCGACGCTCCGATGGGTTCAGGTTCGATCCCTGGAAGGGTACGAGGCGCACTGGCTCGGTGATAGACTATATGAGTTATGAGGTTCAGAATCCTACGTACAAATGTTGCTGCACTTCCAGGCGAATATTTTGCAAACAGATTTAAAGTTATGCAGATACGGCATTTATCTATACATCCCTAAAACATTTATCTGTTCATATAAATAAAATTGAAATGTTTTTTTTTTAATATTGAAATAACGCTGATTATTGGTACATTTTATAAATTATTTGTCTGTTAATCTGTTCTGTTTTATCCGTTGAATGGCTAATACGATTTTGACGGGAGTTTTACTAAGATAGCTGATGAAACTGGGAACTTACTACTGTTTACTAGAAAAAAAAATGGAACATTTTATTCCTACTAAAACTAGGGATAAAGTCCATGGCAAAATCTATTATCAATGGACTGACCTGAAAAGCAAATCAAAGGAACATGATATCTGTTCCAGGCTGACGGGCGCGTTTAGTACGTCTTATACAACATTTTTTGGGGCTGTTTTTGCTATTACCATAACACAATTAAAACGAATTAATACACATATTTTAATAATATAAATATGTATAGGTATTATTTATATATATATATATATAAAATCAGGGTCTGTATATATATATATACTGCCACGGTTCTGCGGCTAGATTTACTTATTTTACATTGTAAAAAAACAATTTAAGGGCTTAAGATAAACGGAAAGGATATCAGTTATAAGGACCACCATGTTTTATTAGATAAACTATAATTTGTAAAAAACCAATGACCTCGATGATGCTACCGTACACCTGAATACAATTAAAAAATGACACTGGTATAACAATCAATTAAATGGGTATTTAAAGTGGACGGACTGAAGACGATTAATCTAAATGTTCCTTCTGTTGATATCGTGCAAAATACTATCTTTATTTATTTAGATTCACCAACATTGTTACATAAAACAAACACATGAATATAGAAATACAAATTAGTATTCTTAAATGACAATCAATTACATGGTAAACATAATATGCAAAAATATGGTGGCTTAGCACATTAGAAAATTGTTTTGTAAAGTAAAAAAACTACATTTAACGACAAAAAACAACTTAAATACAATTATCAAGTAGAAAAACACTTACACACCTCTTAATTTATAAAGAGAAAACACATTATAAATTAATACAAATACAATTACAAATTAAAAGATAAAGGAATATATAGTTAAATGCGTAAAAACAACAAAAATAAAATTAAAAAAAAAGAGCAACGTTACAAACTTATAAAATATAGTCATAAAACTTCTTAACCATCATTTTAACATTCCACAGTGATGTTCCATTAATATCTAACTATCGCTATATATATTAAACAGTTTGTTTAATATAAGTATTGAGGAGTTAGCACTAAAGTCGTTTACGAATAGGATACGTCCGTGGAAGAATGAGGCTTACGAGGCATTCTTAATGGCACCCTAATTGTAGTTTGCGTAAAGACCAGGAACGAACTAGGTTGTATCTTATTATTTTGTAAAGAAAATTAGGTCTAACATATCCCTGGTGTTTGTAAAGTTGTTATTTAATGACTTAATCGCAGACGTATACGAATAATTTTATAAAGAAAGAAACGATTTTGAAGTATATTCTAATTGCCTTCCAAACCTTTTTTAATTCGCTCTATTTTCAATGAATCGTTGCATAATGAGGACGCCATACGACGCTGCCGTATTCTAAAACTGATCGTACATAACTATTGAATAATAATATTTTCGTTTTAATTTCCTTAAATACCTTACCGTTTCTTAGGACAAATCCAAGACATTTCGATGCGTTTTTAGTTATGTGGTCAATATGAGGAATAAAGTAAGCTTTTGTCTATTATTACCCTAAGTCTTTAATGCTTTCAACTTCTTGTGGTTTTTTCCTGAATATAATACGAAGATAAGATAATATCTGACTTTCTTGCAAATTTTACATCGCACATTTACCAATGTTAAGCATCATGTCATTTCTCTTACACCACTCATTTAGGTTATAAATATCCTTCTGTAGCATTAAAACATCATTAATAGTGTTTACAGGTCTTACTATTTTAAGTCATCTGCATACATATATATCGAAGAATAATTAAAAACGTCTGGAGATCACTAATGTAGATATTAAATAATATTGGACCCAAATGAGCCCTGAGTACCCTGATGCTAACGGCACATTTCTGATATGAAAACCATTTACAACAACACTAAAAGTCCAGTTTGTTGGCTAAGATTCCAGCCATTGCAATATATTGCCTATAAATCCATAATATTGTAATTTTTTTGAAAAAAGGAACTTGATCAAAAGCTTTACAAAAATCAGTATAGACAGCATCTACTTGTTTATTTTGTCTAGACTTTCTTGATATCATCAACGTACAAAGCCAAGTTCGTGTTAGTAGATCTACATTAATAAAACCGTGGTGATGTTCTGAGACAAACTTTTCGAAGTGACATTTGATGTAGGCAAATCAATTTTCAAAAATTTTTGCTAGGCTGGCTATATCGATATAGGTCTATAGTTTGTTATTAATCGCTTTTCTGCGGATTTATAACCTGGCAGACTTTTACAGTTTTCCATACAGGACAGGGTAGACCCTCATGTGTAGAAGGTATTGAAAATACTATATAAGGTAACTAAATATGATGCGCATTTATTTATAAATATTGGTGGAATTCCATCTGAGCCTGCACCTTTTGTTATATCAAATACATATCATGATCGACGTTAATCCTAGATAAAGGTGTCATTATATTCCATAGTGCTTTTGCAACAACTTAATATTCTCTGGGTGTTTAATGGAGAAAAGATGATAAAAATGTGAAGCAAACATATTACATATATCCTTTCCGTCGGACAAAGTTACGTCACTATACTCCATACTAGCTGGATATGATCCCTTTCACGCGCCTTTGTTTTACGTACGACGAAAATAATTTTTGGGTATTGTGAGATATCCTTCTCGATTTTTCTAAATACGAATCGAAAGCACTTTACTAATTAATTTGGAACGTTCAGAGGCAAGCGATATGATATTTGATCTTAATGGGTTACGGTATTTTAAAAACCTTTTCTGTATTTATTTTTTCACGTAAACAATTACATGGCTAACACATAGGATATTTACTATAGTAACTTTTTAGTGGGACGTATGATTTAATAACTTCAGTAAGAACTTCATAAAATAATTTTTGTCATGATGTTAACGTCAGTCAACCCCAAACAAGTCATTCCAATTTTTTGATAATATTTGGTTAAAGAGCTCGTAGTTAGCTTTGAAAAGTTTAATTTCTGGATAGTATCTTTATATGGAAGGTATGAAAGCTACATCGTGTTTAATAAATATTAAAGCGCAGGATGTAATGGATCTGCAGGGATATTACAAAACGTTAGCTTCTGACACGTCACACACTTCTACATCAGCAAACACTAAGTAAAGTGTTCGATTCATTGATTACTGATATAATTGCTTTGTCTTAAATTATTTGTGTTTGAAAAATTTATAATACATTGACCTAAAAGATGTAGGGAGTAAGTAGAAGAATTATACCTAAATTCAATGAACTTAACCCATATTAAAATCCCAATGACGACATACGATTTAATTTGTTCAGATACACGATTAACATTGTCTATGAAATGGTCTAGCAAAGTTTTCGAATTGGTGGAGCATATATAGCACTACTGTGTAATCTGACCGTAGCTTTTGTGTCTACCTTTGCTGATCCATATTTCCTCGCATCTCTTTCCCAATTCAAAAGTCTTTTGATATAATATATTTGCTTACCGCTATGAGAACTCCGCCCCTTCCTTATAAATTTCGAATCCTGAGTCCTGTCTATCCCTTCGGTATACCATACATCTGTCATCAAACAATTCAGAATTAACAACGGTGCTATTTAACCATGTTTCAGTTAGAACGACAATTTCGTAGTTGGAACACGTTAAATTTCTAAAAATGCATGAGTCTTGGTCCTAAGACCTCTTATATTTTGGTAGTAAATAGACAGAGTGAAGGTATCCGATTATGCCTAAATCCACTCAAACAAATATCAGTTTTATAATGTAGTAAAAATGCAAACAGTTATTTCAAGTTTTTTAAAACGTCTAAATTTTTAACCAAAATTTAATCGGAGGTATCGTTTTGTCTGTTTTATAAATATACGTCCTGTAACTTTTCTCCTTGACGGCTCTTCTTGCAGCGGCATGTAGAATTTTATTTACGGGTGACAAATGATCCACTATAAAAATACTCGCCCGCTGACCCTCCAATCCAAGATGCATAGTGTTTAACTTGTTATGTTTGTTCTTTGTTTTATTGAAGTTAATAGAGGCGGCCATAAAGAAATCACGAGTTTTTTTTGTATTGAATTGTACTGCTATCGACCTAGGCCGGGCGTTACTGCGGTCTATCTTTGCTATTCGAGATTTCTTTTCATTGATTTTATAGTTTATTACATTACCTATTTTAGTAACAATTTCTACAATATTTTCATTTTTCTTCTCTGGTACAACAGCAAGATCTAAAATGTTGATACAATTCAACATTTTTAGATCTTGCTATTCTCAAAATTTTAGTCGGGTTTTAATATCAAACAATTCTTCTTTGAAGTTATTATTTTGCGACTGCAGATCCTTCACAGTCTCTTTAGTTTCCTTAAACTCCTTTCTGTTTTGTTCAAATTGAGAATTTAGGAACTCCATTGATTGTCTCATTTCCTTCACCTCTGCCAGGACTGCATTCAGTTCAGCCTAAAAATATTTCTAATGACTCTACTTACTTTAGATACTAAACCGTTAACTTCCTTTGCACTATATCTTGAACAATACAACAATTTCATCACTAGATACTGCAGTTGTCCCTGGGGTGATTGTAATGCTTGTCTCTTGGAGCCTCTTATAGTAACATTTGCATGTGATCGTATTGGTTGGAATCTGACTTAGTTTCTTTTGGGGCAGAGCGCTCTACACAGCTAGAGTCCACGAATGTTTTTTATCGAGAGGAATATCTTCGCTATAGGTCAGACAAAGCAAATGAAATTTCTTGCGCAAGTTATGCATTTTATAAATTTATCGGTAGAAGCAGAACTATTACAACTACCCAGTTCAAATCGTTTGTAGACATTTCTGTAAAGCAAATTTTTTGTTAATATATTTTTTTTTATTTTGGCAACGATGTTTTTTACTTTTAAATTCGTTGCAAATAACAATTTCTTATCTTAAAACAAATTCTTTATAATTCACAAAAAGTGACTACGAGACGGGAATAGAACCAGCTTCTTAATGCTCATACACGTACAACAGTAACGCAACGGGGCTCTGAGCTACCCGGACTATGACATACGACAGTAATTGAATATATTATATGTAACGTTCTCGAGATACAAGACTTTCTTGTAGGTAAGTAAAGAATTATTCGTTTGTTGAACTCGCCAGCAAAACTCGTACACCACCAAAAAGTTTTGTGTTTTCGATTATTTAACACTGCTTTAGTCACTTTCTCGAGAAATAAATTATATTACATTGATTTTATTTTAACTTAATATAACACTGATCTCTGAATAAGTGAAAAATTTTACGACTTTACGTGTTTTATCGGTTGACTTGAACAATGTGCACTCGTCAACTGTCACGAACTAACTAATTATACAAAGAACTAACTGTACAAAAGAATTGGTTTTGAAAATTAATATTGCTTTTTTTAAAACTTACTTTCCTAAAAAATGTTATCATTTGTATGGATACGGAGCACTACCACTAAAAACATAATTTTAACGTTTTAGTTGCATGGTTTTTTAAAAAACCAAGAAGTTAAGTTGATTACATGCGTCGTCAAGCGTAAGGTAACAACTATCGTATAAAATAATAAGTAACGATTATTTACAGTACCTACAATCGTATCCGCTATTAAATGTCATCAAAAAATTTCACACAACGCAATGAATAGATATCAGTGTCACAATCGTTTGCATTTGCATTATAAGTTTGATTAAACTGTACATTGTGTGCAACTATGTATTAAAATCAGTTAGTAATTTAGGATTTCATCGCGGACAAACATCGTGACACGATATATATATAGCTTTAGGTGGTTATTTTATATTACTGGGAACCGTCTGGGTGGGTACCACCGCGGTGCCAATTACTGCCGAAAAGTAGTAGTGTTTTAACACTACTGTGTTCCGTTTGAAAGGCACCGTAGCCAGCGTCATTGAGGAAACAAGACGCAACATCCTACGAATCACGGTAGGTAGCGCGTTGGTTATGCCACCTGTATTGCCAGTATCTATGGGCGTCGGTGAACAGTCCATCAGAGGGCCCGACTGCTCGTCTGCGTTAAAAAAATCTGTAGCCATATATTAAATCCGATAATTAGTTTACTTAAATATCAGTGGTACTTTAAAGTTGAACTCTTTGGAGTTGTATTAGTAAAATATTCAGTGTTTGTTCCTAAGTGGGTTGAAATTAAAACCAACATGAACGAAACACTGTACAAACAAGATACGCTGGCAGTGACCTAAAAAGAAAGCAGCGTTTGAACGTGCGAGTTGGTGGAATACTATAGTTGAAATTTTATTTATGACATAAATGCTTTAGAAACCGGAGGTCGTGTGTTCGATTCCCACGGGGACTCAACACATTTCCATTGTTGTTTCCTAGTTGGTTAGGGCATTTTGGGTCGATCACCCAATTATCTGAAAAGTAAGATGATCCATGCGTCGGATGGGCATGTATAAAGTCGGCCCGCCCACCAACCCGCATTGGACCAGCATGGTGGGAATACGGTCCAAAACCCCCCAAATGTATAAGGGGTGGTCTATGTCCAGCAGTGGACTATCAAAGGCTGAGGATAGAGAACAATCTTTTTTAGATAAAGTGACGATATTCGCCAAAGTGGCCAGTATGGGCTGGATCAGAAATGCCGAAGATCGGAAGCGGTGGAACGCATTAGGAGAGGCCTTTTATCAGCAATAGACTGGCACAGGCACTTGAGATTTGGTGGGATTTATTTTCATCGAGTTAAAGTAAGTTAAGAACAGATTTTATAACATTGCATCCATCGTAAAGTCCGGCTTTAGCTAGCGAGTGTTATATTTTGTAGAGTAAATAAATAAGCTGTGTTATTATATGTTGTAATTGTTTCAGAACCTGTTTGTTAATTTCAGGGCGGCATTTAATTTTTCATTAATTTAAAATATTTCAGTGTATTTTTCCTGCGGGGACTCGATCACTTCACAGTGGTTTTCTAGTCAGTTAAGGCAATGTGGGCTGATCGCCCCATTGCCAGTAGAGAAAGCATACATAATCATCTCCCCGATTTTTCTCATTCTTCTTCCTCGTAGCAAAATTACGTAACACTGGTACTAATTGTAAACGAAGTACTTAAAAATGTCTTAGTTAAGTCTTATTTATTAGTGGTCATCAATCGTTAACCACGCGTTGACATCGAGTGGACGCCGCATTAAGGCGGTTAGCAGGTGCCGAGTGGTCAAAATAAGCGTTGACCTTTATCGTGAATGATTATTAAGAAGTTTCAGGTTCAACAAAACTAAAAATTTACAGGATATTGCATTATTATATGTTACTCCTTAAATTTTGGTAACCATATTTGTGCTAAAACTCAATATATTCGGCTGCATTTTACAGTTTACTCCTGCTTTGCAGAAGCTAAATGTCAGTCGCTCCGACTAAAACTCGATTTCACTGATACTTATTATATCTCACCCTTGATTATTTTAGTACAGATTATTAAATTTTTCTTGGTGTTCTCGAGTTATCATGAGGGCAGCTGCTTAACCACATGTGTTCACATGAGTAAGCACACTGGCCCAGTGTAAACGCTCCACGAACAAGTTCTGCAAGTAATGTCTCCGCAATTACAACGGTTAACATAAAATAACTTCTAAACGGGGCTCTTTATTTCGGTGTTAAATGTCGATTAGAGGTTAGATTCTATTTGCGAATTGCGCTAGACATGTAATCACGTCTGGGTCATTATATGTACATGAATTATATAATTATACACCCGAACTGTCAATGAATCATCGTATTAAAGGGGTAGCTCCGTAGCCTAGTGGTATAGGCGAGTGTTTTATAAGCCGAACTCAAATTTTAGTTGTTGTAGTTCCTAGTTGGTTAGGACAATTTGGTCCGATCACCTAATTGTCCGAAAAGTAAGATATCCATGCGTCGGAGGCATGTAAAAACTCGGTCCGCCCACCAACCCGCATTGGACCAGCGTGATGGGATACTATCCAAGAACCACTTAAAAGAGGAGGCGTGCATCAGGGGAGGCCTATGTCCAGGGGACTAACACAGGCTGATGATGTTACATACATCATGTGACAAAAAAGTACAAAAAACCGTTCTGCTTTATAACATTGGCGTTTAAGTTAATATAACCGGAAAAAAGTATTATTTATTTGCTATATTTTATTATTAAAGTTATGTAACGCTATTTATATGAACCAAGAACAGGTGTGGATCAGAATTTCCCTTGCGAACACTATTTTAGTTAAAGTAATTCTACGGTTATCGGTCGAGTAAAGGTTCTGTTTCTAATGCGGCTTACGAATTATTTTATCTGTATTTCACTTTGGTTCTGAATAAATATCGACGACCAAATATAAATAGTCAACTGCCTCCGTAGCCTAGTGGTATGGGTGTGGCCTTTAGAAACCGGAGGTCGTGGTTCGAATCCTGCGGGACGCAACAAATTTTCATTGTTGTTTCCTAGTCGGTTAGGGCAATTGGGCCCGATCACCCAATTGTCTGAAAGTAAGATGATCCATGCGTCAGGATGGGCATGTAAAGTCGTCCACCCACAACCGCATTGGACCAGCGGGTGGGATACCAAACCCTAATGGATAGGTGTATTAGGGAGGCCAGTCCAGCAGTGGACCAAGGCTGATGATGTGATGTGAAATATAAATAGTTAAGGTTTAAATGAACCATTTCTCAATTACAATTGAACGGTTCGTCCAAACAAATTTAACTAAATAGATTTATGTATTATTCGGCATACCCAAACCCAAAGGGTGAACTCTTTAAAAGGGGTTTGGAGGCATTAACGACTTGTAAGGTCTGTCGAATACAGTCTTTACAACAAATACACTCCATACCCCATCTTCACAGACAGTTCACAGCTTCACAGATAATGATCCCTGTTCTATTTAACCAGGGAAAACTCGTTGGTTCCGCGTTGAACGCCGACGAACAACAAACCCTTTAAAATAAGGCCTAACCACTAGATCACGGAGACAGTCTTGCTGGAAAGGAACAAAAAATATTTCTTTTTTTATAGATGTTAACATTTTTAATAAACTTATTAAAATGCGATTAATGACTGAAGAATAATTTTTTTACCTTTGACAACTTTGTGGAATTTTCAAAATTTTTAATTTTTCTTTAAAAAAATGGTTCTCGGTAACAAGGGAAATTTTGGTAAAAGATTATTTAAAATCGGTCGAAAAGTTTTCTTTAATTCAATTTCAAAAAAATAACTTCTATTTGTTTTATTTAGATTATTACACACCCTTTGGATTTTTTGGGGTTAATTTTTTTTTAAAACGTTTCGACTCTTTCCAATTTCCAAGATCGTGGGCACGATAAGATGGGATATGTCTGCATCTCAATGTATTTGGAACAATCGGTTGGAATATAAACCCATTTGGGATCCCAAAATAATTAAGAGAAAATAGCGAAAAATTGGTAATATTTTTTCATTTATATTTTGCACTAAGTAACATCATCATCAGCCTGTGTTAGTGTCCTGGACACAGCCTCCCCTGCGCCTTCTCCATAAGGTGTTTTTAATGTTTGGGTTCAAGTTCCAATCATCATCACCTGTATAGTCCACTGGACATAGGCCTTTCTTTACCCTCTATTTAGAGGTGTTTTTATTCCATAAGGGTAATGCGGGTTGCGGTGAAAAACAATACCAACCGACGCATGGACCATCTTACTTTTCAGACAATTGGGTAATCGTCCCAAATTGCCCTAACAAACTAGAAAACAACAATGAGAATTTGTTGAGTTCCCGCAGGATTCGAACCCACGACCTCCGGTTTATAAAGCACACTCAAACAGTGCAACACACTTAATCCCTCAGCATTTTCTTCCAGTCAATCTTACCATGTAATAGTGTAGAGGTTTGATACAATAAAACGAAAATGGTTAAAATAAATGACGATATCTTTTAATATTTCCAATGACAGAATAATCGTTACATAACGTTTATACCCGCATTCATTTGTACAGCGGATAATGGTTGAATTGATTCAATTAATTAACTGGCTTAAAGGTAATGACACAGTACATTGTTATGAACCAACATTATTAAAAAGTTTAATAAAATTATGATAAAGTCATCTCTTAAAGTGAACAATAGAAAAGTTCATTAATTTATCTTCTGAAGTGAACTAACTTCTAACTTTAAAGGCATTGCTGGATTACGGCACATTACAACAAAACAAATAAAATCAGTACAACTGTATACTAATAAAATTGTATAGGGAAGATTGTCATTTACAAATCAACAATATTGTTAGTTTATATTAACCCTGTAAACTAAAAATCGATGTCCCTTTACTAATTTGAATACAATTTAAAAGTAACTTACAATAGAGATCGCATTCAATATTTTTTTTAATTAAATTTAAATGATAATTTACGCAATAATTATACAGCAGTTTATATAAATATTGTTTTTGTCTAATTCTAGTAAGAATACATATTAATAACCAGCAGCGAATCGGCGTCGTTTGTAAGGCGTTGTCATTAGTCGAATGTCAACCAGTGGTTGACATCTCGGTAACAATTCACCAATAAGTCAACTAGACGCGTGATGTCACTTTCAACGTTCACATCTATCCCTAGTCTAAATTGGCCACAAAATACGAATAATCGTTACACTGTAGTGTGTCAACACCTTTATTGCAATCATTTAATTTTCTCACATTACCAAAGTATTAAAACGATGTTAAAGTAACATTTCACTCGAACAATAATATGCATTGTCTTCAAAACGGTTAGTATACTAAAAGTTAACTAAAGGAACTTTTAGCAGACCAAATAAAATCATTTGATTACACACTGGTTGAACAATATTCGAAAATGTTTCAGGACGAATCACAAATGACGATACAATTACAAAAGACGACATTATAAAACACAATATTTTCATTATTATAGACGTCAGATTATAAAAAAAGTATGTTGAATTCAACAATAATAATTAACACTGACAGTTTAAAGAATTTCTTGTTAAAAAGTATAGCAAATACGCTAAATAAGCTGTTATTACTGATTCATCGTCGTAGCACATTGTAACTGCGTAGCATCTAGGAAAAGTTTCTAAGTGTTATATAAATCTAGAATCTCGTAGCTTATATCGTCAGTCTACAATATAATTCATAAGTATTTTCGTAGCATATCATAGCATATGCTATTGACAAGGTCTACGAAATGAATATTATGATATTGTCGTAGCACGTCGTAGCTAAATTTATTAGGGCTCTACGAGATAATATAAATTACAATATTTCATAGCACGATGAAGCATCGTTGCATCTGTGACGAGTTTCTAAATAATTAGTTCTTTTATTTACGCGATTATTATACATATCAAATTCACTAAACTTTTACGGATTTTTCGCGTTAATTAAAATAAATTTTATAGAGAAGAAGGTTGGTCTTTGCCACCTTCCTGGGATCCGATAATTTCAAAAATTAAACGCAGAGTGTAAAAAAAAAAACTACAAAACCGAAGGACAACATAATACTTTTTGTCAAACCAGCGTTAAAACTTAAGAAATCGAAAGATATGTCTGTATGTAAATTAAAACTCTGACGGTTATTCGAAAACATAGAGATACAGACATATACCAACTTAGTCTGCCCGTGATCATGGATGCTGAAAAGAATACGAAACGTCGGGAATAAATATATTTGAGTAACGTGAAAAATCCGTAAATTAGTAAATTTGATATGAGTTTCTAAATGTTATATAAACCTAGAATCTACTAGCCCATATCGTCAGTCTACAAGATGCACTATAAACCATATATTATCGTAGCGCATTTAAACAAAGTTTACGAGATGAATATACTACGGTATTGTCGTTGCACGTCCTAGATAAATCTACTAGTTTCTACGAGATAATATGAACGCAAAATTTCGTAGCTCATAGTGCCAGTGTCCAAAAGATACTACCTTAGTCTAATTTGTCGTAGCAAGTAGCAAAGTGTTGTCTACGGAAACATACTTGATACGTATCGTAGTCTCGTAGCGCCGTAGCACTAGTATCCCGCGTAGACCTTACTGCCTACGCACTCTCCGCAGAGGGCGTCCAAGTACGAATGGGGGACGAGCAGCACTGTCTCGTAGCGGCGCGCGTAGACGGTCACTCCGGTGAGTAGAGACGATACTTTGACACCGTCCCCTATGGTCCTTATCCTGGTGAATATTAAATGTGGTTTTGTTCATTTCATCATTATCATCATCATCATCATCATCAGGCTGTGTCAGTCCACCGCTAGACATAGGCCTCCCCTAATGCACATCTATATATTAAATAGGCTACGGAGGCAGTTCCGCCTACCCCATTAGTGTTTTTTACAATGGAATAAATATCATTTATCAGTCAAATGCCGGAAATATGCCTTTTTCATTTAATGCTTAGTAATTTTTTTATTACCACGATGGCAGACGAGCAGTCGGGCCACCGTATGGTCACCGTCGGCAATGAATATCGTTTATACGAATTACGTGAGGCATGACTCGTATACCCAGTAAATACGCTGGCCACATCATCGTCATCATTATCAGTCTGTGATAGTTAACTGCTGGACATAGGCCTCGCCTAATACACCCCTATCCATTAGGGGGTTATGGACCGTATCCGACCACGCTGGTTCAATGCGGGCTGATGGGTGGACCGACGACCTACATGCCCATCCGATGCATGGATCATCTTACTTTTAGCCAATCGTGTGATCGGCCCAAATTGCCCGTAGGATTCGAACCCTCGACCTCCGGTTTCTAAAGCACACACCCATACCACTGGCCTACGGAGGCGGTTTGGCCAACGCTGGCTACAGTACCCTTTAAACCGGAACACAATAGTGTTTTGCACACTGCTGCTTTGCGGCAGAACTAGGCACCGCGGTGGTACCCCTCAGACGGCCGGTGTAAAAGTGCCCCCTTATAATACAATCACATCTAAAATATATATAATAATAGTATGTTAACCTGAAATTAGGAGCCTCCGAAGTAATGTCCGCGTCGTCACCCCTCACTATCACGCTGTCGTTACTCGCTTGCACTTTCAGGCCACCGTTCGGCTGGCGCAGTACCGCAAAACTGTCCAATCACAAAATTAATGGTATTATAACCATTCTTCTAACCTCCTAATGGATAGGGTGTGTTAGGGTGCCTACGTCCACCAGTGGACTTCCAAAGGCTGATGATGATGGTGATAACCATTTTTTAAAGTTATCATGGGTTCAAGTTATAATCATCATCAGCCTGTGATAGTCCACTGCTGGACATTGGCCTCCCTTAATACACCCGTATCCATTAAGGAGTTTTGAACCGTATCCCACCAGGCTGCGACGGTCAAGTTCTAACCAATTGAAATTTAGTTGAATAACAACTTTAACGTAGATCGACTGGCATTTGACGTCGAAAGGGTCAAATGCACTATTGAAGCACATACTTCAATTTGAACAAACTCCAGTTGTACTTAGTCTAGTTGCATACGCCCTGGCTGTATAAACCGACGGTCGTGGTTTCGAATCACGCCTAGGAACAACTTAAATAAATTCCTGTTCACTGTTTGCTTAGGGCACCATTGACCAATTATTGACTGATTTATTTTCATCATATTTTCCCACGGACGGAGTCACAGGCGATCGGTAACATGTAAATGAAACGATCAAAATTCGACCTCGCGTCATAAATTTTAATAAAAATACATGACTGGTTTTAATACTTGCTATTAACAAAAGGGACATTATAAATATATTACATTTAGAAAATATATTTTATCATCAGCATTATCATCAGCCTGTGTTACTCCACAGCTGGACTAGGCCTCCTCTGCACGCCTTCCACATGAGGGGCTTTTTAGATTGTATCCCACCGCGCTGCCCCATGCCCATCCGACGCATGGACCATCTTACTTTTCAGACAAATGGGTGATCGGCCCAAATTGTCCTAACCAACCATAAAACAACTACAACATAGAGTTGTTTCCCCGCGGGATTCGAACCTACGACCTCCAATTTACAAAGCAGGGCCAACACCTTTCGGCGCAGGGGTGGTTTATAAGTAATACTAGCAATCCGCAACCCCTTGTGGGTGGAATTTCGTAAAATCCGTTCTTAGCTGACCTCTACTCGGCGAAAGGAATATTCCTACCAAATTTCAAGTCGCTACGCCTTATGGTTCCAGAGATATCGTGATGAGTCAACATATAGATGGGAATCTCTTTTATATGCATATAGATAGATAGATAGATAATCTCTTACCTGGAGAACTCCGAACAATCAGCCAATACGATCGCGTCCGTCTCCTGAATAGGCAAGAGTTGTTCCGTGCTGCCGAAAAGAGTTTGTACAGTGGACTCTTGTATGCGACATTCACCTGAAGAATAAGAATTTGTTATCTGTACTAAATATTATCATAAAAGAAAAATTTATGAGATAAATAAAAATAAATTGAAGGGAAGCAAAATTTCTAAAATGATCATCACACAAGATTGGTCTGAGGTTAATTTGGTAAAGTGTATGAAAACAAAACAGTATTTTATGCTTATATCTTATTTATTTTTTAATTTAAGGCAGAAAGTTATATACAACATAACCTAGTGCCATATCAAGCATAGCTTGTACTGTGGAAACTCGATAATTGATAAATACATATATTTACTTTTGCATCATCAGCCTTTGATAGTCCACTGCTGGACATAGGCCTCCCTAATACACCCTTTCCATTGGGGTTTGGACCGTATCCCACCACGCTGGTCCAATGCGGGTTTGTGGGTGGACCGACTTTTACATGCCCATCCGACGCATGGATCATCTTACTTTTCAGGCAAATGGGTGATCGGCCCAAATTGCCCTAACCAACAGGAAACAAAATGAAAATTTGTTGTGTCCCCCAGGATTCGAACCCACGACCTCCGGTGTCTAAAGCACACGTCCGTACTACTAGGCTACGGAGGCAGTTCTTTTGTTGAAAATAAATACATATTATGTTAATACAAACACGCTCTTTGTGTACACAAATTACAATTTCTTTTAGTGTCAATATTTATTTATATAGAAATTGTTTACAATAAACACTCACGGTACAGTCCGAATTTAGTCATGAGCTGCATAGTCGTGAAGCTATCTAGTATCCATCCTAGATTGTCCGATTTGAACTTAACTTCGCTTCCATTCTCGGCTTTCACGTGAATCACGCCGTTTCTCTCCTGAAAACATGTAAAACATATAACATGATTGGTGGCAACAAGACGCATGACATCTCAGTCTACCCCGTGACCACGGCCGCTGGAAAGTGTTCGAAACGTCGGGAATTTAAAAATGTAAAATAAACGCGATAAAATCCGTAAAGTCATTTTATTTAATAGTTTTAAAAAAAATTCAACAGTTGGTGGGAAAAGTGACAAGTATTAAATTACCGACGCCATTTGCTAACTATACCCGGACAAATAAGGATTGAAATATATGTTGATATTTTCGTTTAAAAAATATATTTTTAGCAAAAAATTACACGATTGTCCAGAAGGTCTTTCTAATATTTTCCAAAAATGTCAAGATGCAAAGACATGCTTATTGCCATACAGTAATCTAGTAGCTAAGCAGTAAGCTAAGCTTAAATTTCGATAAAAGTAAATTTGATTTATAGTAATGTTATATCATCATCATCATCATCATCATCAGCCTTTAATAGTCCACTGCTGGACATAGGCCTCCCCTAATACACCCCTATCCATTAGGCGGATTTGGACCGTATCCCACCACGCTGATCTAATGCGGTTCGGTGGGTGTACCGACTTTTAACATGCCCATCCGACGCACGGATCATCTTACTTTTCAGACAATTGGGTGATCGGCCCAAATTGCCTTAACCAACTAGGAAACAACAATGAAAATTTGTTGAGTCCCGCAGGATTCAGCCCACGACCTCCGGTTTCAAAGCACACGCCCATACCACTAGGCTACGGGCAGAATATTTTGTATAGGGAGCTGAAAATAGGCCGAGACCATGAACATAACACATTAATAAAAAATATTGTAAACATATCAAATGTTAATATTGACATTTGAAAAAAACAGGCATTTACAGGATAGATCAACAAAGAGAATGCCGTTTGAAGAAAATATAGCGAACTTTTAAATAGTTATCCAGTTAATTAAGTAACAATTTTATCCGACTTAGCTATTGACATTGCTAGTGGAATAATTGTCAAACCTATATCTCAATTTTTGTCTCGTTGAGTTTCATAAAAGGCTAAAGAACGGATTTCCGTCGAGTTAATCTTCCACTTATTTCTTTCCACTTTACTAAGCTACCCAAAATATATTTTTTAAAATATCTAATCTATTTTTGTTTATAAAATTGTTTAGATAAGAATTTAGATTTCTTACTGGACCTTCAAAAATTCAAATTTTTATCAAACAAACGCCAAAAGAGCTGGCGTCAAAAGCGTCCCGTCAAAAGCGTATCGAAAATCAAACGATTGCGCGATTTTTTCTACAGCTATCTATTGCAGGAAAGGACAACATTCGAATCCTGCGGACTGTAAAAATTTCCATTGTTGTTTCCTAGTTAGTTAGGGCAATTTGGGCCGATCACCCAATTGTCTGAAAAGTAGATGATCCGTGCGTCGGATGGCGCATGAAAAGTCGGTCCACCCACCGACCCGCATTAGACCACGAGGTGGGATACGGTCAATACTCTAATGGATAGGATTGAGGACTATAGTCCAGCAGTGGACTATCAGAGGCTGATGATGATGAATGAAAAATTGAGATGTTAAGCAGACAATCCAATTTTATTCAGTTAAGATAATAAAATTATCATTATCATCAGTCTGTGATAGTCCACAGCTGGAATAGGCCTCCTCAATCACCCTATCCATTAGGGGTTTTGGACCGATCCGTATACTAACTAATAAACTATTTTTTATTACATACCACGCGGACTAAGTCGCGAGCACAGCTGGTTTATAATATAAATTAATTTCAAATCCACTAATTTACGGATTCTTCGCGTTAGTTATATTTATTACCGACGTGTCAATTTTAAATAAAAACTCTGACGGTTAATACAATAAATTAAGATACAGACATATACCAACTTAGTCTGTCCGTTATCATAAATGCTAGAATGAATCGAAACGTCGGTATAAATATATACAACTAACTTTAAAGATTTGAAATGTATAATAATCGAGTAAATGAAATAAATAATTATATGTGGGATAATCTAAAGTAGGACGTAAGATAGCGTCGTAAAAATAATAAATATTTAGTACCAACCTTAACTTCAGCGACGGCATTGAGAGAGTCCTTGTCGTACCTCCCGGAGAAGACTTCGTTAGCCGTTTCAAGAACGCGCTTAGGCAATACGTGACGCACCAAATCGATACCTTGTTTCTGCAATATATAATCACATATAGTATTATATCGTTAGCTTTATCATCATCATCATCAGCCTGTGTTAGTCCACGGCTGGACATAGGCCTCCCCTTCGCCTCCTCCATTAGGGGTTGCTGGACCGTATCCCACCATGCTGGTGCAATGCGGGTTGGTGGGACCGACTTTTTACATGCCCATCCGATGCATGGATCATCTTATTTTTCAGACGATCGGGTGATCGGCCCAAATTGTCCTAACCAACTAGGAAACAACATTGAAAATTTTTATAGTCCCCGCACGACGATTCGAACCCACGACCTCCGGTTTCTAAAGCACACGCCCATACCACTAGGCCGCTGTCTTTTCCTGCTAATAGATAGCGGGCTGTAGAAGATCTGTAGGGCTGTAGATCGGCCCAAATTCTGGGCAAAATTCAGGCACATGTGTATACAATATAATATCCCCTGCGTAGTTGGCTGATCTCTAATATAGATCGGCCGCCGTAGTCGTAAACGACTGGAGAACATTATTATTATTATTCATGCTGACAATAAAATTGATTGAACAAGACAGAAACAGAGCATAAAGAAATCACTAAAATAAAATTAAAACAAGTTAAATTAATAGAAAAATATGACCGACTTCGAACAGTACAGAACCATTTTACGCAATACAAGCGAGTGACAAAGTGTAACTGTCCCGTGATCTTTGCCCCCGCATTTTGAATCTCTTATATCTTTTGATATATTTATTATATTAAAATGTTGTGTATGACATGTTTTATGCTAATAAAATGAAGAATTCTTTTTAAATGTATCAACTTTTATGTGAACTTACACCTTAAATGAGCTTTGAACGTGAAAAAGATATTAAAATGGTTATTGTGCGTTATTCATAAAGCATATATCTAATGTGTTTGCGGACTTAATTATATACTAGTTTCACATCATCAGCCTTTGTTAGTCCACAGCTGGACATAGGCCTCCCCTAATACATTCCTATCCATTAGGGGGTTTGGACCGTATCCCACCACGCTGGTCCAATGCGGGTTGGTGGGTGGACCGACTTTTTTACATACCCATCCGATGGATCATCTTACTTTCCAGACAATTGGGTGATCGGCCCAAATTGCCCTAAACAACTAGGAAACAACAATGAAAATTTGATGCGTCCCCGCAGGATTCGAACCCACGACCTCCGGTTTCTAAAGCACATGCCCATACCACTAGGCTACAGAGGCAGTTATATACCAGTTTAAGAAATACAAATAACTATAACATACTTTACGTCTATCTATTAAGGTTTTGGCATCGATTGTAATTTAATCGCCCGATGTTGTGATTTTTGGTGCCGTAATTGTTTTTATTTTTCAAATATCTATTAATCGGTATTGGCCATTGCTTTATAAGCCGGGAGTCGTGAGTTCGAAGTCCGCGGGGAAAACGACTTCGTGTTATTGTTGTTTTACTATTTAGGCCGATCACCCAATTGTCTAAAAATTAAGATGATCCATGCGTACCAACCAACCCGCATTGGCCCAGCGTGGTGGGATGCGGTCCAAAACCCACGGAGAATGCGTGAATTAGGCGAGGCCTATGTCCAGCAGTGGACTAACATAGGCCGATGATGAAAACAAATATTTACCCCCTCTATCTGCAACTTGACATTCCTCTCAACCACGCCGTTGACCGTCTTAGGGGTTCCCTTGTACTGGACCCGCAGCCGATTCCCAGCACCCTCGTGGCAGCTCCTGTACTCCTTGGAGAAGTCCAGCAGCAGCGTCAGCTCGCCCTCGTAAAGTGAGGGGTAGGAGTACTGGTCCCGGTTCGGACCGGTCTGAGTTGTGACCTCTTGGAGGTAGCAGAGCTGATGGGGTATAGAGTCAACAGTAGCGCCGATCTATATCTACGTTTTTGCTTATAACAAAATTGGAGTGTACGTTTGTGACAAGAAAAAAATGAGTGTATATATTTTGTAATATAATATCAAAATAACTTTTTTTCTAATTCTTTCAAAGTGTCTGTTTTGGCCTATCTCTGGAAATGGCTGTCTTGAATTTGATAGGTCTTACACTAAAAGATAGCTCATTTAACTAGGAGTAAATTATGCTACTTTGTTAAGAATATTATATATATATATATATATTTAATATCTCCACGCGGGTGAAGTAGCGGGCTAACAGCTAGCCATACATACTCGTAATTCATTTTACTTTATGAAGGTCAACAACGCCAATGTCTGAATTTACGTCAATAATATCGATGAGGATCTGGTTCGAACTCACCAAATCTCTGTACACTCACCCGGATATATCTATCGCTTATGTGGAAGGTGTCTGGCAGTTTCCCTCTGATGGCCACCTCCATGGTCATATTCCCATCTTGGCTTTGCACGCTCGTCTCCGAGTATATCTTTATCACTGGATCCTCACGATTGCGGTTAAGACTAAAATCGAAGAGATATTAAGACCGGTTTAACCGTTGGTAGGTCCCCATTTTACAGGAGACCGTCTGGGCGGGTACCACCGCGGTGCCTATATCTGCCGCGGAGCAGCAGTTTGAAAACACTGCTGTGTTCCGGTTTGAAGGGCACCATAGCCAGCGTATTTACTGGGTAATCGATATGTAACATCCGATGTCTCACGGTAGGCAGCGCGTTGGTTACCACTGGTATTGCCAATGTCTATGGGCGTCGGTGACCACTTCCCATCAGGTGGCCCGACTGCTCGTCTGCCTGCGTATGACATAATAAAAAAGAAAAACAAATAGATATAAATTATACACATCTTCACTACATAAGTCTTAAAAACTGTATAATTCATGCATAATATTGTAATGAAACACTGATAAATTTATATAATTTCCAATAATATATCCAAAAAAATAACCCCTGAGTTTCTTTCGCTTGGTTCTTCTCAGGTCCGAGGCGTCCTTTTCCGAACCGGTGGTAGTGTGTTTGACAATCAATAAGCAAGTGTAAACTTCTATATTGAATAAAGATATTTGAATTTGAATTTGAATAGATTTTACAGATATCAGTATTGCACCCGTGCGTAGCCACGGCGGGTTGCTAGTATTAATTAAAAATTAAAAAAAAGACAAGGACTTTTAATAAAGACTAAAAAAGGTCAACTTTGCATAGGTCCGAGTACAGATTAATAATAGCTAATTACAATTAAGATCTGACAATCTTGCTTCAGCACTGGCAACAAGACGCTAACATTTCTGTCTACCACGTGACCACGGCCGCTAGAGAGTGTTCGTAACGTCGAAAATTAAAATATGTAAAATAAACGCAATAATATCCGTAAATAGTCCTTTTTTATGCAACATGTGTAGTATTCGCGTGAACAAAATAATTAATTATGTATCATCATCATCATCAGCCTTTAATAGTCCACTGCTTGACATAGGCCTCCCTAATACACCCCTATCCATTAGGGGTTTTGGACCGTATCCCACCACGCTGGTCCAATGCGGGTTGGTGGGTGGACGCCTTTACATGCCCATCCGACGCATGGATCATCTTACTTTTCAGACAATTGGGTGATCGGCCCAAATTGTCCTAACCAACTAGGAAACAACAATGAAAATTTTGATAAGTCCCGCAGGATTCGAACCCACGACCTCCGGTTTCTAAAGCAAACGCCTATACCACTAGACTACGGAGGCAGTCAAATTCAATTATATAAATAGCTTAACAACAACTGAACGACTTGAAACAGTTCATAACAATTTTGCTCGACAAAGCGAGCGACAACGTGCCCTCTGCAAGATAATACGCCGTTGTATTTCAATTTTATAATATCTTTTAAGGCATGTAAAAGTCGGTCACCCCCAACCCGCATTGGACCAGAGTGGTGGGATACGGTCCAGAACCCTCTAATGGTTAGGGATGTATTAGGGGAGGCCTATGTCCAGCAGTGGACTATCACGGGCTGATGATGAATGAATGAATGAATATCTTTTAAGGTATTCGTTTTATCAAAAAGTCGTGTATAAAACATTTAATGATCATAGAATTGATATTTTTTAAATACATTTACTTTTAGATAAACTCATGCTATATTACCTTAAATGAGGTTTGTGTATTGCAATTTTGAAACAATGTTTGACATTAAATTGTCTAATGTGGGTTTTTATTAAAACATAGATATATGCTTTATTGTGCACCATTTAAAGAAGTACAATTATGTAAAATGTAGTCTAAGTCTATCTTTTACGGTTTCAGCAGCAATTCAATCTCACGAGGTGAGTTTCGGTGCCGTAATTTTTATTATTTCTAAATACCTATAATTAAAAAAAGAAGAAACTAAATCGGACCTATATTATGGGGACACAACATATTTAACGCAAAACAAATTGCATCGACTTTCCCAACCAAAGAGTAAATGCAAAACATGGTTTCCACTACCGGGACAATTCCCGTTGGGTTTGAACCCGACTAGCACCGTTTTATATATCAAGGGCTAATACCACTAGGGCACGAGGGTAATACATCATTACCATTTGTAACATTAGTATAAATGTATATATTTTACCGGTGGTAGGTCCCCTGTTTACAGGAGACCGTCTGGGCGGGTACCACCGCGGTGCCTATTTCTGCCGCGAAGCAGTAGTGTGAAAACACTACTGTGTTCCGGTTGAAGGGCACCGTAGCCACATGATTTACTGGGTAAACAAGACTGTAACACCATGTCTCACGGTGGAGCGCGTGGCGATACCACTGGTATTGCTAATGTCTATGGGCGTCGGTGACCACTGCCCATCAGGTGGCCCGACTGCACGTCTGCCTGCGTATGCCATAAAAAAAAATGTAGGGATACGGTCCAGAACCCCCTAATGGATTGGGGTGTATTAGGAGAGGCCTATGGCCAGCAGTGGGTTAACACGGCTGACAATGATGATTAAGGATTTGTTGTAATGATGTGACGACCCCACCGCCCAATTGACGGCGGATCTGCCTTACAGTGGGGTAAGACAGATCCGCAGTACAAGTGCAATAGTCAATTGCTCAGCGTGGCAATTATGAGCGACTCTTTTTAACGGACGACGTCTTGGCGTTCATTCAAAAGTACCTTATCTCAGCAATGGGCTGCTAAAGGCTGTTTATGATCGTTTATGATGATATGATGATTTACAGATTAAAATTAGAGTTTTTGATTTAACATTACAACAACTTAACTCAAAAGCTGGCCGCTAAACTGAGGACCACGTCTACCTTGTCCTCCTCAGTCAAGAAGTCCCATTTATTAAAACCAAGCTCCAGCACAACCTTTCCTTCTCCGTAGTTCTTCAGGCTGGAGACGAATATAGTGGCCCCGCAAGTGCCGGACGGAGGGAAGTTCAGCAAAAGCACGTTGTCCAACGCGATGTTGGAAGAACGTAAAGGGGTCAGCAGGCTGAATGAAAATGTTTTTTGTATTGATTATCATATTCACGGACACTAACTGCCTCCGTAGCCTAGTGGTGTGTGATTTATAAACCGGAGGTCGTGTGTTCGAGTCCTGCGGGGACTCAACAAACTTTCATTGTTGTTTCCTAGTTGGTAAGGGCAATTTGAGCTGATCGCCCAATTGTCTGATAAGTAAGATGATCCATGCGTCGGATGGGAATGTAAAAAGTCGGTCGACCCACCAACCCGTATAAGACCAGCGTGGTGGGATACAGTCTAAACCCCTAATGATAAGGGTTGTATTAGGGGAGGCCTATGTCCAGCAGTGGACTATCACAGATTGATAAAATACGTATGTTACGAATACTACAGATTTTTGATTGAATGAATTTATATGAGAATTATTATTCAGACATAGACATACTAACACATCCAAACTAAAACATAACAAAAGACAAACATAGACATACATTCACATGGTCACAGTTCACATACACACACATACTCAAACATTCATCCACTGACATACACACACCATCACACATTCAGTCACCCATTCACACACTCCTACACACACAACACACTCACACACGTTCTCACACGTGCACATACCCACACACACACTCACACATTGACATAATAGTTTACACTAATACACAACTATCCTACTTCCGTATACATATACTCATAGACTCCCACATTCACACAATTACACGTCACTCTAATACCAAACTCAGTTCGCGTGCGAATTCAAAATGGCCGCTATCAACCAGTGAGAACGCGAATGACAGCAGATTTGGTGACATTTGCTCCTAAATTGGCTAAACATAGATAATAAAACATTTTGACGTGACAGCGTTTTATAAATCGGTTCAACATAGGGAGGCACTCTCGTGCACTGTGTCACAGCGCCGCTCACGTAACGCTCTCCATAAGCAACCATCAGAGAAAGTGAGAGGCATGCGTCTCCCTTACTCGTGCGCAGTTGGCTTGCTTAAGTGAAGAGACAGGCAGAGAGAAAGAGAAAGAGGGTTGATCCTTCTTCCCACTATACGGACGAATATTCACTTTTCAATCATTCTACCACTAAAAGACGTTGTCACGTATAACGATTTTACAGGCAACCAATAATTGCTCTCTTACTCGAATACGTGTGTCATCAGTTTGTCAGTCGTCTCCGCGCCGGTCAATGTCTGTTCGTCCGTTATACTCGCTACTTCGTCCCGCTGAAAAATAAATTAATAATATAAATAATTACACGAAAAAGACCATATGGGCTAGTGTTATGTACCTTTTTGAGAAGCTTGTCGGTTCGAATCAGGCAAAACTAAAATCGTTTTAGTCAGATAACCTATAACTTATTATGAAATATTAGTTGGTAATTGACTAAACGAGATGTAACGTCGTTTAGTCAATTGCCTAGTATGTAGAAAGCATGATGATGTTCAAAATAGTGCTACCAATTTTCTATACTACACCGCTTTTCAGCAGAGATCACGAAGATCAAGAA
Source organism: Lamproptera curius (assembly GCA_029286875.1). Taxonomy (NCBI): domain Eukaryota; kingdom Metazoa; phylum Arthropoda; class Insecta; order Lepidoptera; family Papilionidae; genus Lamproptera; species Lamproptera curius. Next base: position 717,279 of record JAGSMT010000099.1, read on the forward strand.
CCACGTTGGCATACGGCGTCCAAAAAGGATTATTTCTGTTGCTTGGTGCAGTGGTTAGTAATCCTGACTGTTGCACCGAAGGGCGTGGGTTCGAATCCCGGCACGGTAAAAATATGATGTGACGAACATAATGTTTTACTCGTGTCTTCGTGTTCAAAGTCGCTTTCTCCGTCCCTATATCCCTATGTATGCATAAATCTTTCAAACTACAAAGCGGATTTCTATGCGCTTTTTTTATTAGACAGCTTGATTGAAGAGGAAGGTTTATATGTATAACACATGCCTAATATTGTAGGTACATTTTCTATTATCATAGCTCTCGTGCGAAGCAGGGGCAGGTCGCTAGTTTATTTACAAAGCAAATTAAGTTTATGTACTAATTAGTCATCTATTTGGCATCGTATCAACTTTTCTTGGACTAGATGGTCCTGCATTTATTTATTGTTATTTATTTACCTCACACGTATCCTTGCCGGTAATAACGACGTTCTCGAAGCTTCCATCGGCTGTCACCATGTTGACAAGCACGCGCGAGTGGAGGGCGAGGCCGGCGCGTTGCGTGAAAGGGAATAGAAGGGACAGTCTGAAAAGGTACGAAGAAGTTGTTTAGTTTATTAAACCTAGTGTTTATTATAAGACTGGTTTAGAAAATAAGGGAAGCTCGGTAAACAGGACTTCGGCAAGATCTATGTGTGTTACTGCCTCCGTAGCCTAGTGGTTTCGAATCCTGCGCGGACGCAACAAATTTTCATTGTTGCCTCCTAGTTGGTTAGTGCGATTTGGGCCGATCGCCCTACAGTCTGAAAAGTAAGATGATCCATGCGTCTGACGGGTATGTAAAGAGTCGGTCCACTCACCAACTCGCTTTGGACCAGCGTGGTGGGATACGGTGCAAAAACCTAATGGAGAAGGCGTACATTAGGGGAGGTCTACGTCCAGCTGTGGACTAACACAGGCTGATGATGATGATGATGAAGAGCATACAATGCAGAAAAACGATGGTAATACACATAGTTAACTGACTTAGCAACTTGATGTGGCAATGGACCCATAACATACCTTTTTTTTATGGCATACGCAGGCAGACGCGCAGTCGGGCCACCTGATGGGAAGTGGTCACCGACGCCCGTAGACATTGACAATACCAGTGGTATCGCCGACGCGCTGCCTACCGCTAGACATAGGTTGTTAAGTCTCGTTTACCCAGTAAATACGCTGGCTACGGTGCCCTACAAACCGGAACACAGCAGTGTTTTCACACTACTGCTTCGCGGCGCGGTGTTACCCACCCAGACGGTCTCCCGTAAAAAGGGGACATACCGCCGGTAAAACCTACCTCGTCCATACTTGAAATATTTTATTTATCCAACTAATCGTGTTAAAAACTTACTGTATCTTCTTCTCTGACATAAAGTAGGTCACGTTAAACTTCATCGGTAGGAGGGCGACGATCGACTGCTGGATCCTTGTAGTGTGCTCAGAGAGGAGGATGGGACCGTCGGTGGAGAGTGACGTCACAGCCGTTCCTTGGTACCTAGGGTAAAAATCTAGGATTAGATATATTTTAGCGTCAATAGAGAGATACTGGTTGGGACAATTTGGGCCGATCACCCAATTGTCTGAAAAGTAAGATGATCATGTAAAAAGGCGGTCCACCCACCAACCCGCATTGGACCAGCGTGGTGGGGTACGGTCCAAACCCCCTAATGGATAGTCGTGTATTAGGGGAGGCCTATGTCCAGCAGTGGACTATCAGAGGCTGCTGATGATGATGATGATGATGATGAGAGAGGTACTGATAAATATTATGTCCTCTCAGTCGATCAGACTACGGCGGCCGGTCTATATTAGATTTCGGCCAACTGAGAGATATAGTGCACAAGTACGCGCAAACTGACTCCCTATTCTTTTATACTCTCAAAGCCTTATAGGACGGAGCCGGAGAGCGATAAGGCCTAGGACCGATTATCGCATGCCCATCCGAAGCAAGAATTACCTTACTTCACTGGAAATCGGGAATCAGCCCGCCTTGCCTTAACCAACTAGGAGAGAACAATGAAAAATTGTTGAACCCCCGCAGGATTCGAACCCACGACCTCCAGTTTCTAAAGCACACGCCTATACCACTAGGCTACGAGGCAGTTTTAAGAAAATACTATCAAAAGACTACACTTTCTTTAAAGTATTGTCCTGTATATTTATGTATTGCTCACGTTATCTCCAAATCGTTGTCCAAAGTCAACCGCCCCGGGTTTGGATGCGCAGTGAGATTACCACGAATCGACGAGAAGCCCACTATAGTCCTTTGTAGTCTTATGGGAGTGCCTGAATTGATAAAATAATAAATTTTAAGGAAAAGGACGTGATATCACCAAAGATGCTAATAACGTTAGCCTTGACGTGACCTGTGACATTTTATATATTGGTTCAAGATAGCTCATAAAACATTGTTAATGTAAATATTTCCATTGTTATTAACTCTTTTATCCCTCAAGAATTTGAGTGTCGAAAGGTGCAGCATGGCAATTTCATATGTGACAATGTGACAACGCCTTATAAATTGGTACAAGATAGGGAGACACTCTCGTGCACTGTGTCGCAGCGCCGCTCACGTAACGCTCCTATAAGCAACCGTAAGAGAAAGTGAGAGGCACGCGTCTCTCCCACTCGTGCACAGTTGGCCTGCTTAAGTAAAAGAGAAACAAAGAGAAAGAGAAAGAGGGTTGATCCTTCCTCCTACTATACGAATGAATATTCACATTACAATAATTCTACCACTAAAAGACGTTGTCACGTATAACTTTCACCCCTATTCCGATTTTACAGCCAACTATTTAATTTCGATTTTTCAACTCGTCCTTGGAGAGGTCTCACGGACATAAATTTTATTTGATTTAATATATATTTCAAGTTTGTTTTTCTGTAAGTGCTAATTAGTTCAATTAGGTTTTTTAAAGTACTATTAAAACGAGTGAACTACTATTATAAAACTCAATAGCACCGTCTAAGAGAAGGTCAGAAGAAAAGTATATTGTACGCATAGTAAGCCAAACAAAAGATGATAAGAATGTGACGGGTCCACAGACCCAGCCCCTATTACATCTTAAGTTACCACAATGATTGACTAATAGATAATACTTGGCATAATGTCTATTATACTTATTTGTACATTAAGTGTTAATCAGTAAGTAAAACGAACAGGACGGTCACCTGATGGTGATACGCCCTGCTCTAAACAAATATGTCATCACCATCATCATCATCATCATATCACCCTTAAAAAGTCCACTGCTGGACATAGGCCTCCCACAGGAGCGGCCAAGAGGCACGATACTGCGCCACCTGCATCCACTGACTCCTACCGGATGCCAGGTCATCACTCCATCTCGGGGTAGTCTCTTGCGGAAGAAGTCCACATGTCCCAGTAAATCAGGCCTCATGAAGTTCTTAGCACTGAAATTACGCTGGCTAGTGATCCTCAAGCGGAGAGTTGTTTTCCACTACTGTTTGCAACTCTCCATACATAATATATATCTATCTCACCCAATTCACTGGCAATGTTCCAGTCCATTTGGAACGGATAGTAGACCAACTGCTGATTGATGTGAGTTCCGTACTTCAGGAAGTCTTCTATCAACTTGATAACTGAAAAAAAAATTAAATGTTATTTAATAAAAAATCACCTAGAAGAATAATAAAAGATTATCATAGACACATATTCATTATATGTCTCTAAATGCTACTTTATGGTTACGCCCAAAGCATAGTACTATAAGTTTCCGCTTCACATAGTCGTGGGTTCCAATCCAAAAATACAAAGTTTGAGCCCCCACAGGACTCGAACCTATAACCTCTGGTTTCTAAAGCACAAGACCATACCTGTGTTAGGTTTCTTAAGCGCAAACCCACTATGCTAGGTTGTTTATAAAAATATTGTATAATACTCACGATCATCATATCCCTGCGCCAAATCCGCTTGGTTGATGTGAACGGCATAGGCTGTCTTGTCACCAATTTTCATCACCACGTCTATGTGGACCTGATGATGAACTGATGATTCAACATAGGAATCCATACTGGCGTGGGGATGTGACGACTCCACTTGACGGCGGATCTGCCTTACAGTTGGAGTAAGACAGATCCGCAGTACAAGTGAAATAGTCAATCGCTCAGCGTAGCAATTATGAGCAACTCTTTTTAATGGGCGCTGTCTTGACGTTCATTAAAAAAGGCCATGTCCAGCAGTGGACTACTAAAGGCTGTTTATGATGACGATGATTATATGAAGCCATAGAAAGTATGCAATTTATGTAAAGAGTGTAACCCATAGCAACAAATTGGTATCATAAATATGTCGTTAGTATTATAGTCCCTCGTGGAAAAATAGATGCAACTAAACAAATGAATAAAATCGGAGTCATCATCATCATCAGTGTCAGTCCACTGCTGGACATAGGCCTCCCCTTATGCACGCCTTCTCCACTTTGAGGGAGTTATGGACCTTATCCGACCGCCTTTAAATGATCACATTGTGATACATGACCGGTTCATTTAACAAAATCTTTTTGTTTTAAATTTTCGTCCGTCTGTCTGTTAGTTTTGGCCAATCACAGGAATGGCTGGTCCGATTTTGACGGGACTTTCACTGTAAGATAGCTGATGTGACCGGAATTGACTTATGCTACTTCTTTTTTATTTAGAAAAATAAACGAAAATTAATTAGTAATATCAATAGTTTCGTGACTTTTAAAAATGACAAGAGAGTTCCTGCTAAAAAATTTATCGACAGAATAGTAAATCGTCAATTATGTATGTATGTATTATTTATGTACTGTTTGTGTATGTTTCTGTATATAATATCAGAAACATATTCTAAAATATGTGTGGTTCATTTAACTTTGCTGTTTAACGTAAACTATGCATCATCCACCTTTATTCTCTGCACCCAAGGTTGACAGAGAACAATGCTAGGCATAAAGAATCGCTCTTACTACTATGAATAAAAGTATAATAATGAATAAATTAATCATACATATTGTCTACTGTTCACCACGATGATTTGGGGTACTCACCGACATTAAATGATTACTTCAGATGTCAGTTCATTTACAAATTCTTTGTTTAAATTGATGGTATTCTTAAGTTAAAAAGGAAATGTATACCAATTATTACAGTACTTAAAACGTATCTTTCTCATTAAATTCTAACTCACAATTATCGTTCGAATCAAATGTTGTTAATATTTATTTATTTTTTATTTAAAACTTTATGAAGTTCAGTAAAATAGGCGAAATTAATGCCAAGGCTATTATCTACAGTCAACTTTGGGTGGTACAAGAAAATTCGGAAGTGTGCGTATTTATAAAACAAAGATAAAGATTTTAAAAAGTTGATTTATGTGTAGTATATCATTAAAACAAAATAATTATATTTAAATAAAATTACGACAGGAATTTATATATTCTATACTTCAACCCCTTATTAACTACAACAAACATAAATAAATAAATATATAAATATACATATAATATTGTAAATACAAATATATAATATTTTATAAAGATAAATAAATAATACATTTTTCATACTATGCATTTGAGACTTTATCGCCGAAAAAATAATAAGCAGACCTTATACTTAGGTACATTTTTAGAGTGTCCGAACTTATTAATTAAAATAGGGACTTCTCAATCTATCTCAAAGTACCATTCCACGAAGAACAGATTGACAAAAGATAGTTGTCATGACATCCGATGCGTTGAATATTCGTATTCTAAAATTTTAAATTCACGAACATATTAATAGTATCATTATTTTTGATACTTTTCTTTTCGAATCAATTAATTTTACGAATCATTAATTTCTACGAATCATTAATTTTTACGAATCATTTTTTTCGAATTATTCGTAAATTCGAATACGATTCAAATCTCGAATCGAATGTCGATCCGCACGATATTCGCGCACTACTAATATTTATACTTAAAAAAATTAAAATTATTCTAACACAATACAAAGTATATAGCAACGAAGTAACATATGGCGTTGTCATTAGTCAACTGTCAATTAGTGATTGACATCTCGGTGACATTTCATCAATGATGACGTATAGTTGTATGACGTCACTTCGTTGCCATTGGTAACATGTTTCTACTATTCCGAGTCTAACTATAAAAAAGATATATTTTTTTAATAGCATACGCAGGCAGACGAGCAGTCGAGCCACTTGATGGGAAGTGGTCACCAACGCTCATAAACATTGGCAATCAGGTATCCAACGCGCTGCCACGCATGAGAAATGATGTTAGTCTCGTTCCCAGCAAACACGCTGGCTCGGTGCCCTTCAAACCGGAGCACACTCTGCTTTCGTGAAAAGGCACTGGTGGTACCTACCAGACGGTCCCCTGTAAAAGGACTACGTCTATTTGACTTTCACTTTGACTTTAACACTGAAGATAAATATTTAACTGTACCAATTTAAAGTAACTCTCTTACCGCTTCGGGCGATCTAGACTTCCAGGCGTTCAGCCTCTCTAGGGTCGACAGCATTTTGCCTCTGCTGACGTTCCTCGATTCCAGCAGCTTCTTCAGCAGCACCCATGGCACACCCTCGGCGATGAAGTATACCTGGAACCAGTTCGACAAACTTATTAGTATACCTATATAGATAAGTACTTTTAGTAAATTTTAATTATCCTAAATTATAAATAACTATTTAGCTAGAATGTGAACGGTAAAGTGTTTTCAGCTCATTACCTTAATTTTATCCAAGATTTTATTAACATCATTATAACTATCTTTTTATTGTAAGTATAAATAATTATGCTTTAATCCTAGTTTTGATCTACATCAACAGTTATCATCTATGAAATAAGCTGAAATGGATTAAATTTGAGTCACGAAGTTTTTTTTCAACTACTGTCTCGTCTTACATACTTAGGAATAATAATGAATAAATAGATACATGACAGCCATGCTAAAGCCATCGGCAAACGAGACCAAACCAGCCGTCTGTTATGTTGAAAGGGAGAGAAATAATCTATAGAAATAAAAAAAAAATGAGTGTCTATTTGTAATATCAAAACAATATTTTACAAATGAATACATTATGACCTATACCATATGTACTATACTCCAAAACAAATTATTAAAAAAAAACAGTCTGTCTGTGTGTCTATTGGTCTGTCTGTTACTTCTGTCCAATCTCTTAAATGCCTTTTACGGGAGGATAGTTGATGATACTGGATAGATAGGAATTCTTTTTAATACCACGTGGGCCAAGCCGTGGGGAACAGCTAGATATAAATAATTATTATTAGTATACAACTAACCGAAGGCTGATACGGTCTCCTGCCGCCAGTGGACAGCCTAATGCCACCCATAGCGGGCATGGGTCCAAAAGCTTCACCAACAGTGAAGAACTGGACCGAAGCCGGGTCCTCATCCTCGCCGACGGTGAAGACCAGGTTGTTGGTCGCCCAGTACTCGGAGCCAGGGTCCACCACCTGGTTGGTGATGAAGGGCACGTAGTACGATCTGGAATGTTACAGTCAGGGTTGGATTGGAATATATTATTTTTTATTGTGTATATTCTATGCATCATCATCATCAGCCTTTGTTAGTCCACTGCTGGACATAGGCCTCCCCTAATACACCCCTATCCATTAAGGGGTTTTGGACCGTATCCCACCACGCTGGTCCAATGCTGGTTGGTGGGCGGACCGACTTTTTAACAGTTATTCGGGTAATCGGCCCGCATTCAGCACAAGTACTAGGAAACAACGGTAAAAAGTTGTTGTTAATGTCGTTTTTTCTACAAAAGTAGAATACGCTGAAACATAAACTTTTTTAAAAAGATTTTAGGTGGTCGGTCCACCACCGCGTTGATTATTTTTTTCGCAAACCGTTAGTGTGAAAACACTATCGTGTTCCGGTTTGAAGGCACCGTGGCCAGCGTATTTACTGAGTAAACGAGACTTAACATCCTATGTCTTAGGGTAGGCAGCGCGTTGGTGATACCACTGTTATGAAATGTCAACAACCGTTGATCACTTTCGATCTAGTTGCCCGACTGCTCGTCCGCCTTCGTATGCCTTCTTATTAATTCACACAAACACTTTTATTTATTTATCTATTTATTACTATTGAATTGCAATAGGGTGTACTGCAAGTGAGTTTCAAAACATTGTAAACTCACGCTGCCTTATATCCGTTGAAGAAGCGGTTCCTCTCGAGGGTCTTCACAGTGGAATACCAGAACCGCTTTAGCTGGTCGCTGCTGCAGCTTTTGATGAAGTTGTGGATGAAGAGGAAGTCGCTTGCGCGTATGTTAGAGCTTAAAATGGCGTGCAACGCCGCGATCCGAAGTTGTATGTGCTCCCTTTCGTTCGTCAATATTGGCAAAGCGGTCTCTAGGATCTGCAAGGGTAGATATGATTTGATGAATATTTTTAAAAGTATATTATTATTTGTTATGATTAAATAATCATTTTTAAGTTTAAATCTACTTTATTTAAGCGTGGATTCTATGTATTTTGTGGTATGAAGTAAGATATATATTAATGTCCTCCTAGTCGAATCCGACTATGGCAGCCGATCTCTATATTAGAGATCAGCCAACTGCGCAGGAGATATTACAGTGCACAAGTGTACGCACAAATACAGGTGCACTTCCCTCTCCATTGATAATTTCAAAGCCCAATGGGACAGATAACCAACACGACCGAACAGACATAAGGCGCTGAATCGACTTTTTACATGCCCAACCGACGCATGGATCATCTTACTTTACAGGCAATATGTCGATCAGAACGCATTATCCTAACCAACTAGGAAACGACAATGAAAATATGTTGAGTAGGATGTGAACTTACGACCACCGGTTTATAAAGCTCACGCCTTTACCACTAGGCTACGGAATCGGATATTTATATACGTGTAAGTAAGATACAAACGGCGCCTTTGTACTACTTGTGCACAAAATTGTGACATAATGTATAAATATTTAAAAAGAAATGCTAGTGTACTAGCGTAAACTCGTAGGAAGTGAAACTTCTTTATGATGTTATTTTAAAAAAAAATATTTACTATATGCAACTTTACAGAAATTGGTTAAATAAAGTTAAGTTAGATAAAGTTTAATAAAAGGCTTTTATTATCATAGACATAAATACAAATGCTAGAATAATTTCATTTTAGCTTATTACTACAAAGATTTATTATTGAATTTCATTAATTGTCATAGAATTATTACCATCATTGATGTCGTTATTATATATTTGTGTTATTAATGGCTTATGGTTACTGAAATACGGAATATATTGTTTACACTACTCCGCTGAAAAAGTATACTTCGAATCACGCGTGCTAGGGATAAGAAAAAGATGGCGCGTAACGTTAAGTTTCACTTCAATTACAAAATGACAACATTTTTCAGTTATTGCTGTTACTTAGCCATAAGAAGCGGATTATAATCCTATACACTATACTGAAAACAAGAACTCATTAGCTTCTAAAATGACTGAGTTACGGCGATTTAAAATGTTTCCGGTTTGAGGGTCGCCTGAAATCATTGAAGGGCCTATCTCTCAACTACGTGGTCGCACAAATTTGGTTTCGGTATGTTGACCTGCCTCGTGACCAAAGAGGTCAGGTGCACGAATGAAGTTTTGTACACTCTTCGAGTCAGACCCTCCATTTGGGCCGGATGTTATGGATCTCCACGAGAACAACCCCTCCACCAAATTTCCACACTGCTGCGATGTCCCGTTCAGGAGACATTCCGTTAAGAAAAACTCTATAGAGAGTTAGAGAAGGGGGGGCTCTATTGATTATTTATATTATTCCAAAAATGTATTATAAATTTTTGATGTCACTACCTAAAATGATGGCGCGTAACGAAAAATGTTACACTAAATTTTTTTCCAACCCCAATAAAGAAGTTTCACTTCAAAAGCTGAAGTTCTTTTTCCGTTTACATTTGAAGAAAATATCGCCTTGCTCTGTTAACAAAGTCAGATCTGATTCTTTTAAAATTTTGTTTTATTGCATATTTTATGACCATTATTGCCGAGATTAAGTTTACTCTTCTATTAACAAAGTCGAATGTATACTTTATCTGGCAACTCGAATAATTAATAGATATCTTTTAATTTATTTTTTAGTTATATACTAACACTGAAATAAAAACATGTTTTTGAATATGACCAAATTTTTATTAAAAAAATGTTTCAAACTTCGTCTCTCCAGAAAATAATACATTGTTCCTCGGTCTTTGTTAATAATGCAATATATATATAGATATAGTGTAGTGAGAAAATATTTTGTAATTTTTCGGAAATTCTTATATATCGTGCTCTCTCAAAATACTTCAGTATTTATACATCCCTCATCAAATCTTATTGCTGAATAACCTTATTAGTTTTAACATTTGGCACTAAACAATAAAGTTTTGTATTAATTGATACATTACATACATACATATATAAATCATCAGCCTGTTTTAGTCCACTGCTGGACATAGGCCTCCCCTAATACACCCCTATCCATTAGGGGGTTTGGACCGTATCCCACCACGCTGGTCCAATGCGGTGGACCGACTTTTTACATGCCCATCCGACGCATGGATCATCTTAATTTTCAGACAATTGGGTGATCGGCCCAAATTGCCCTAACCAACTAGGAAACAACATTGAAAATTTGTTGCGTCCCCGCGGGATTCGAACCCACGACCTCCGGTTTCTAAAGCACGCGCCTATACCACTAGGCTACGGAGGCAGTATTAATTGATATGAAATTGAAATTGCCACTCATTTAATACGATCATTCATTGACAGTTCGGGTGTCATCGGTAAAGGTCCGAGTTTTGCCGAAAGGAAAATAAATTTCTCACTACATCTATATATAAATACTAGTTGACCCGACAGACTTCACACTACCTCAATGGATAAATAAAATATGTATACTTTTTTATATGATTTACCAATATACATTTATAAAAATCAGATAGTTAACAACTGTAATAAATAGAAATCAAGTTAAAACAAACATGTAGGAAGATAGATATAATTTATTTACCTTTTAAACCTTCCCTGGACTTCAGAAATAATTCATGACCAAAACGAGCCTAATCGGCTCAGCCGGTCTCAAGTTATAGCGATACTAACGAACAGCTATTGATTTTTACATATATATATAGATATAGTATTCTTACCACATATCCTTTATTGTTCTCCGGCCAACAGGCCAACGAAGCCCACAGTCGCTCTGGTCGGTTCCTGTTGATATCTTCGCGTATGGTCTTGACGTAGGGCTCCGCCTCATGTGTGCCTAGGGTGCATAGCCCTTGGAGCCAAACCAACCGGTCAGAGTATAGAGGGCAGTCTGCAAGTCAAAATAATAGATATATTTTTTAAGATGGAGACTTATGCACCGTCTTGCGGTCTGGAAGTAAGAGATTTAGTCTATTATATAGTACAGTATACAGTAGCCTAGTGGTATAGGCGTGTGCTTTAGAAACCGGAGGTCGTGGGTTCGAATGCTGCGGGGGACTCAACCAATTTTGGTTGCTGTTTCCTAGTTGTCTATCCAGCAGTGGACAGGCTGATGATGATGATGATATTGAGTCATTGGAGCCACATAACTCTGTCAGAGTACTGAGGACAGTCGGGAAGTCAATGAGTTGAGGGTCACAGTCAAATTATTTAGGTTGAGATTTATTTTGCTTTTTAAGAAGGCATTGGGATGCGATGCAAAAACCCCCTAATGGAGAAGGCGTGCATTAGGCGAGGACTATGTCCACCAGTGGACTAACACAGACTGGATATCCAGAAAACTTAGAGCTGGAAAACCATGACAACATTTCAAAGACATCAATTATTTCATGTTGAAATTATTGTAATATTTACAGTATTTGAAAATATAATGTATGTTCATAAACAAAAAATGAATGCGTAAAGACATTGCAACACACGTAATATAAATACTAGGAATAAGCATAATTATGTTCTTCCAAAAACTAGGCTCCGAAGAACAATGAAATCCTTCATGGGACAATGTATACTCTTCTATAACAAAATCCCAGAAAACGTTCAGCTATTTTCCGTTAATAAATTTAAAAAAGTTGTAAAGGAACGTTTGCGTGTTAAAGGATATGGTTGCCGTAACGACTACTTCATATAAGATAACACACCCTAGTAATGAGCTCTTCACTCTAGGCTATTTCCAACTGTTAAAATATGATGTTCTGTATAAAAATTGTAAAAAAATAATTCGGTAAAAGTCTCGCTGATTTTCTTACGCCGGTTCTTCTCTAGTCAGCTTCCATTTTCGAACCGGTGGTGGGTTTATTGACGATCCATAAGTGAGTAAATAATCTAGAAGTCAAATCGTTGTGGATCAAAGTCAATTATTTCACTTTGGGATCCTTTTTTTTATGAAACAATTCTTACTTTATTCTTGACTTTCTGTCAGTTAGGTTAGTTAGTCAGGAAATAACGATCTTTTAAAAATCGGTAATATTTTATTGTTATAATAATAGTTACGGAACTATAATTCATTAATATTTCCCTAACGACGTCAAGAAGTTAGCAAAAAAACTAAGATATGATATTTTCATTAATATATATATATATTAAACTACTGTCATATGTTGACAGCTCCTCCTATACTGTTGGACAGATATAAAACATTTTGTGTCTGAACATACACAGAACACACAGAAAAATGGATTAGAGAATGGCCTAGATTCATAAATGAGCTAGGCAGGTGGTTGCTGTCGGTGTTTTACTTGTGCAACTTTATGTAATTTTAGGTTATATGTGTATAGGTAAGTAAATGGCACTTTAATTTATTTTTTTTAATGTGAATAGGGGAAAAGGTGGGGAAAAATTTAAATTCCCAAAACACAAAAAAATCCCATCCGCATCATCCTGGTAAACACAACAAAGTCCCTTACCAACACCCCAGTTTTAAGAAATTTAAGGCACCAGGGCCCAATGGTCCTGGGGGTCCAAGCCCGCGTGGATTCCTGGAGCAGCCCGCTGTAGCCCCCTTGAAAGGAAACTGCGTAGGAAGTTCCCAACCCGTTGGACGTAAATTTCTTACAACCTATAAGAGGCATTAAATACCCACTCATCCTCAATAACGTCATCCCTAGAAAATAAAAATGCAGGCACTTATATACCTGATGATCTTTATTAAATTAGTGCATCAGTTTTTTTATGCGAAAAAAGTTTACCGATGAAAACAATTTGGGGAAGATTGATTTATATGCAAAATTTTAAACCCAATGTGAAAGACCTTTAATATCCAAACGTTTTCCCCTATAAACCTTTATTTTAAAAATTCATAACCCGTAAGACCGGGGATTGCCTTCCCCCCGGGTGACCCGTAAGGAAAGTTGGGCATTTCCCTGTAAACCCAAAAATGCCCATAAAAGCAAGAGCCACAACGTTTCCAACCATTTCCCGTTTATTAATAAACCATATAAAAAAAATTAGAAATTAAGAAACAAAACCCAAACAATAAACACGGCTTTTAAAACAAAACCCAGAGAAAAGGGTTGATTTTAGAGTCGGGGAAAGTATGGGCAAGATTAGGAAATTGTTCCATTGGGTGGATGAAAGAGAAGGTTGGGAAGTGGTGGTGATTAGGGGGGGTTTGCAGTGGCGACACAGGATGAGATATAATTAGAGTTCAGGAAAAGGCTTGTTACCCATTAATGTTTTTAAAATGGAACCCAACATTTTTGGTTTTTTTTATCAACTTGCTAATTGCCTCCGAAGTCTAACTACCAATTAATTTATTCCAAAGTTTGGGTAATAATGGGTTTTCAAAACAGTACCCCAACATAACCCAACCAAGGGGAAAAATCAACCTATGATTTGGGCTTTTCAACCTATTTAGGAAAAGAGACTTTTAACAAATGGCAAAGGAATCTAAACAGGATAAAAACCCCCAAATTTAACCAAACCAAAATTCCAAAAAGACCAAAACCGGAATGGAATTAAACCAAAAAAGGTTTTTAAAAAAGATTTAAAAATGTTTTTTAAAAAATTGCCTGGGGAAATTGAAAAAGAAATTGGAGCAAAAGGATAGATTTTTTTTATTTATAAATTCATAAACCGTTCGTGTATTTCTGCTGTTGTCGTCCGTCTTTGTTCAAAACCATTGAACTAATTTATGAAATTGGAATACTAGGAAGACCTTCTAGAAAGGACATAGGCTATTAATTTTTTGGAAAAAAGGTTGAAGGATTCAAAAAGGGAAAAGATTTATTTGGAAATCGTTTCTTGAAAAAAATGATTACCAGTGTCAGTTACTGAAACTTAAAGGGTGTTTTTAAAATTTGGTTTCAAAACCCACTGGGGTGTATGGACTTAAATGGGATTTGCACGAATTTGAATATTTTTTTGATGTATCAATTGTCATCGTTTGAAGTTAAAGCTAAAAATTTAATACAATTGTAACCCTTATTTTTTACACATTCAGTTTTGATCAAATCTTGGTTTAACCGGGTCGCGGCTAAAGGCTAGTAATATTATAAATAATACCGTTGTAGGGTATTTTATCATATATCATATTATATACCGATGATTCGAGTTTTGGTCACAGTACAGGAAATTAAAACAAAACCCGGTCAATTAACACAGTCCCAAAGGTACGGAAACCATATGACTGATAAATGTATAGGCTTAATTTTCCGTGCCTGAGCCCAGTGGTAAGGGGGTGCTTTGAAACCGGAGGTCGTGGCGAATGGCGGGCTAAACATTGTTGTTTTGGTTGGAAAAAGGACCACCCAATTGTCTGAAAAGAAGATGATCCATGGTGGATGGGAGAAAGTCGGTCCCACCAACCCGCATTGGGGGATGGATAGGGGTTTAAAGAGGTTTAGTCCAGCAGTGGATATCACAGGCCGATGATGATGATGATGAATTTTTTTTTCAAATAAATATACATATAGAAAAACACCGACGAAAAAACACAATGTCCCAAAAATATTTATCCAGGGGGAATGAACCCACCCCAAAAGGGTGTTAAATATTAAAAACCACCATCACATCTTAACCAGTTTATGCGTCCAAGCTGGACTTAAGCCATATAAAATAATTATAGAAATACAATAAAATATCCGGAAATCTTTAAAATTATATTATTGCGTGTACAATCATCAAGAAAAGGATTCAAGAAAAGAACCGAAAAGATAAAAACAACCTTTTCCGTCCAGCACCAGGTACTTGATGAACCTGGCGCAGGCTCGCCCGGGGAGGGCACCCCAGGAAGATGTTCCCGGCCGCCCCAGGTCGTGGGTCCCCAGGATCAGCTGTCGAAGACACTTTAAGAATCAAAGGTGGACATCGGCCAAGAGTAACAATTTTTCATTTATCTATATTTAATTGCCAATTGAGGCGTGTTTTAAACTTTATTTGACCAACCAACTTAAGGTGGTTCAAAGTGGTGGTTGGGTGGGTTGAAAATGAAAGAAAGACTATTTCGGGTATAGGAAAAAAAAACAGAAAAAATCAAATTAAGGAAAAAAAGCGCATCATCACCTGTTTGTATGTGGAGAGCCTTCCCATGCACCTCCTCTATTGGGGTTTTACCGTATCCCACCACGCTGGTCCAATGGGGTTTGGGTGACGATTTTTTAGCCATCCGACGCTGGATATCTACTTTTAGATGATTGAGGATCGAACAAATTCAACCGAAGGGAACAACAAAGAAAATTTGAAAGTCCCCAGGATTAACCCAGACCGGTTTCAAAGCAAACCCCACATTAGGCTCGGAGGCAGTCAAAACAGATATATATAAATATACATATTATCATACTTCGGTGGCATGAAAATGGTCCACCCACCAGCGTGGTGGAGGGGTCCAAACCCCTAATGGATAGGGGTTTCGAGGCTTGTCCAGCAGTGGACAATCAAGGTGAGATATGATGATGAAAAGTCCATTGAAAAGCGTTGTATACACAACTTTTGAATATCCAGAACCATTGTATTAGTCCCTTCGTTTGACATTTGGTCAGCTCAATATTTTTTGGCAATCTTTAGAAGAATCTGTAAGAAAATTCACCACAATAAATCCAAAACAAAAGTAAAATCAACTTCAAATTTTCTGTTACAATGTCATTTCATTTTGGGTTACTGATAATGCTAATATTGATAAAGCCCATGTTTATATTAAAAAATAAAAAAAATATTTTAAAATCGGTAAAAGGGGTTTAAGACAACTTTCTAGTGGTGGAAGATTGTAAGTGAATATTCATTTGCTTAGAGGAAAAGGATCACCCTTTTCTTTTCTTCTCTTTTTACCTGGGCGGCCAACGCGCACGAGAAAGGAGCGGCCTCCTTTCCTTCAGGGTTTATCGAGAAAGGTTTGAGGGCCGGAAAAAAAGAGTCCCCATTTTAAAAAATTTATAAGACGTTTACTTTTAAAATAAGGAAAAAATTGTTTCCTTAATGATGTAAAAATGAAAAGATTACGGGAAAAACACAAATGTTTTAATACCACAAGAGCAGTTTCACCACAGGTTTTTAATGGTTTCAAACCCTTGCAAATTTTGATCCCAATCCCATTATTTTTAATTTTTTACCAAATAATTTACGAACAAATGTTATAAAGAAATGTTCTAAAAATAATTTTTATTTTATAAAGGGAAACCAATATTGTTTTTAAAAACGGGCATTCAATTCAAAGACCCGATTTTTAACCCTTAAAAGCCAAAAGATCTTGCAAAATTTATAACTTGAATTTCAAAAAAACAAACCCTTTTTATCTTCATAACTAGTGCCATAAAGAATGAACAATAATACTATAAAAAAATTTAATCAATTATCATCCGCCCTATGGCCTGCTTTTTTCTTTATAAACCGGAGGTCTTGGGTTGAATCCGGGGACAAAAATTTTTTTTTAAAATCGGGCCGTCACCCCAATTTCTTGTAAGATGGTCCATGCGGATGGGTTGTAAAAGTGGTCCAACCACAACCCGCATTCTCTGGTGGATGGTTGAAACCCTCAATAGAAAAGGCGTCGCTAGGTACTTGTCCAGCAGTGGAACCCGGGGAAATGAGATGATGTGATGATAAACCGATAATTTGGTTATTACATCAACGTCTGATTTCCCAAAGATCCTGAGTTTGTCTTTTTGGTTGTTGTAATTTCTACCGGGGGCGCCGGAGATTAATTTTTCCTGTTCCGCAGGAGGTTCACGTCATAGTAAAGGGATAATCTGGAACGATTATTTAATATATAAAGAGAAGAAACGATTTAATATCATCTAAGAGGCGAACAGAAGGATTCAAATATATTATTTTGACCCGGCCCGGCTTTGCACGGGTGCAAGGCAGATACCGCTACGTCCCTGCAATTTAAATCGATACTAATAATATAAATGCGAAACAACTCTGCTTACTGTCTGTTTGTCTGGTACGTCTCTAGTTCAAACCATTCACTGGGTTGATGGAAGTGGTCACCGACGCCCGATAGACATCGGCAATACTAGTGAAACACCAACGCGTTGCTACCGTGATGTGTTATCTATAGGTGTTGAGCCCCTCTTCGAGTGCTCTTCGCCGGAACGACAGCAGTTTTTTCACCTACTGCTTTGCGGCAGAAATGCTGGTCTGTCAAAATGCTGTCTAAAGACGCCGAGGAAGTTCCTTGCGACCACGATATTTTATGTTACAGTTGTTAGATACCTGATGGTCAAAGTTAAGTCTCTAGTAGCCTAGTGGCAGCTGCGCCTTACTTCTCGAGGTCATGTCTCGACTCCTGCGTGTGACTCAAATCTCATCATCAGCCTGTGATAGTCCACAGCTGGACATAGGCCTCCCCTAATACAACCCCCTCTCCATTAGGTAGTTTTGGACCAAATCCTACCACGCTGGTCCAATACGGGTTGGTGGGTGGAATGACTTCTTACATGCCAATCCGACGCATGGATAATCTTACTTTTCAGACAATTAGATGATTGGCTCATATTGTCCTAAGCAAGCAGAAAACAACGATAACACAAAGTTGTTTCCCGCAGGATTCAAACCCACGACCACCGGTTTCTTAAGCACATGCCTATACCACTAGGGCAGGGAGACAGTTACGGAGGTGTACACTGTAATATCTCTAATATACATCTCCAAAGTAAAATGATCAATGCGTCGAAGGGATGTGATACAAAATCAGTCCTGCGCCTTATCCCCTCCAGTAGTGTCGGTTATCCGTCCCATCATCGACATCGACACATGAGAGTGAAGAAATAAGTGCACTCCACCAGTTTTCTCGTACGCTCTTTCAAGAAAATTATTATCACTACCTTAGGTATTTGGTTCCAATTCAAATGCAGCAAAAAATCATCAATTTCATTTCAAATTTATCTATTTATCTGTCGTTACTATAATCAATGAATAATAAAACTCACTCCGAAGCGACGTTTAAGATGTGATCGTGTATCTTGTACTGGAAGTTTCCGTTCATGCTCAAACTTCTAAGTCCGCATTTATCGTCTAGCTCGTATACGCGCTCTGAAGTTGAGATAACCTCCGGCTGTAAGAAAACGATATAAACATATATTAATGGCCTATTTTAACTATCCGCCTTCGTGGCCTAGCGGTATTAGCCCTTGCTTTATAAACGGGAGGACGTGGGTTCAAATCCCGCGGATAACCAACATGTGTTATCGTTGTTTTCTGCTTAGTTAGGACAATATTAGCCGATCAATAATATTGTCCGGAAAATAAGATGGATGCAAAAGTCGGTCTCGTTTCTCAAGAACGTCTTTGACAGTGCCTTTGAATTTTCTGACTACTTATTCATCCTTAGAACGCAGTATAAGGTTTCAGGTTGTGGATGAATGGTCGATGCATTCTATTCAAATCCAAATATGCTAAAAGGCGACCCCGTGATATTTACGAAACGTCTTAGGTGAAAAAAAAATATACATATAAACCAGCCCACAGATGTTAATATAAATAACATAATATACTAACAGTTAATAAATAAAGTTTCCTAGTTGGTTAGGGCAATGCCGGCTGATCAACCAATTGACTGTAAAGTAAGATAATTGACCGGCGTCGCTACCGTCGTGTCGGTTATCCATCGGATAGGTCTATGAGAGTGCACCTGTTTTTGCGCGTACACTTGAGCACGATAATATCTCCCGCGCACTTGGCTGAAAGTGGAACTTGTTCGTACCATTAAGCAAAATAAAGTCAACGGGCCACATGCTAAAACAATACCATCAGGTCTGGAACCATATCATCGAGAAGCCCAAGGTGGTAAAGTTCGAAGAAATCCATGTGTAAGGGAAAATTAGAAATTAGTTGCTGACAGAGACAAATTTGAGTTGAATTAAACCTCCAGAAATTGAGAGCACCGGTAAGAAAGTCTGACCGTGGAGGCGTGTTAACCGAGGTCGGGTTCGAATTTCGCAGACGCAACAAATTTTCCTTTTCGCCAGTTGGTTAGGCAATTTGGGCCGCCCCAATTGTCTGAAAAGAAGATGATCCATCGGATGGGATAAGTCGGTCCACCCCACCTGCATTGGCACGCTGTGGTGGATAGGTCCAAACCCCCATGGATAGGG
Organism: Lamproptera curius; assembly: GCA_029286875.1. Taxonomy (NCBI): domain Eukaryota; kingdom Metazoa; phylum Arthropoda; class Insecta; order Lepidoptera; family Papilionidae; genus Lamproptera; species Lamproptera curius. Next base: position 736,858 of record JAGSMT010000099.1, read on the forward strand.
GATTGGGGCTATGCCAGGTGATTAACAAAGGCTGATAATGAGTGTTGGTGGCTCTGATTTCCATGACCGGTCCTTATGAAAATTGATTTGCAATCCTACTTGGCTAATGCTGAGTTTCAAAACATTTGTCCACAGAATGTCAATGCTAACCACTTTCCGCCCACGTGTCCGGACTCCTGGGATCCCAGCTGTGCTCGTCTGTCGGCATCCTCAGGTCTGCAGTATTTTTCAGGCGCCCCCAGTCGCGGAGCTAAACGTCATGAGGTAGGCTAAATTTGGATTTGGGCGGTACTTAGTGCTACAATTAAGTTCTGACATAGAACTCTCTCGTCCCAAACTATGCAGCTTGTGAAGGGTTGCAGATTTGTTTGAACCATTAAATAAAAAATGCTGAGCAATAATTTATAAAGATAAACGAATTACATTGATTATCTTTTAAAGATAAGTCACCAATGTTCATCCTGCAATTAATGTTGGTTACGGGGTATGCCGAGCCCACGCAGTAAACTTGGTTTCTAATTGCGCTGATTAGTTCGTGATTGTTGGCCAATCTCACTTGAGGTAAGCCCACATAAAAAACCATTGAGCAGGTCAGGTGACATCTGTGTGCAAAGATTTCAAATTCAATTTTTAATGAGATTTTCAAAAATCCATCAAGTTCTGGCAGTGTGCGGTGCACGATTCTGTGAAACCAGTGTGATCGATCGATGACTGAGCTCGCAGGTGGAAAAGAATAAAATCGTGAGCCGACATCACCATTGACATTCCGATTATCCCATCGTGGACGAAGCCCAAACAGTTACACTTGGGCAATGAGCTGGTGGTTTCAGCGAGATGCGAGTTTGCGACGCCAGAAGGCAATTTGCTTAGTGGCGCTAAATGAAAATGAGCCGTCGCCAAAATGCAACCAAGGAAACGTCAACATGGTTCAAAGCAAGTGTAAATTCAATCGAATAAACAAAGGATCGAACTAAATCTTTACGAAAATCGTGACAAAATCTAAGATCCGGGATTCCGATTTTCCCCAAATTAACATTAATTTTTTTTTAAATCGCCGTTAACCCGGAATTGAACTCAAGGGAAAATCAAGACATTTTTTCATCTTTATATGGTAATGTGCACCAAAGTGGGAGGTTTAAAGAAACCGGGTTCTTTAATCTAAAGCAACAAAGCGTTGTCCTTTGGTAGGACAATTTGACAAAAGTTTGAGGATGATCCAATGCTCAGGTTTAAAATGAATCCTCTTACAACCCATTAAGCTGTGACACTGGTCCAAAACCCATGGAAGGGTTTTTTGCTATCCTATTGGATATTAAAGGCCTGATTGGGAAGGGTGTTAGAAAAACCGGAAGGTTAAACTCTGCTTCCCAATATTTTCGGTGAATTTTACGACCCCTCACCCAACTGGCGAGCCTGCCAAGGGTGTGGTAAAACCCGTTCCAACATGGTTTCACACAAAATTTGCGTGACGAAAAGTCATTTTTAATTCAATTCTTGAATTATACGAATTTCAAAAGGATGAAACTTAATATCTTTTTTAGTTTCATGCAAATTGATCTTAGAAGTCCCAGTGAAGCTGCTCCTTTTCCGTATCGAAAGTCGTGCATTTTCCTGGACGATCGACCGTGCGTTCATAGCCGAAGCAGTTACGCGGAACCTCCACCCACGAACGAATTAAATTCACACTCGGCCCGTCGCCTATCCTTCGCATATTGAAATGTGAACAAACTGTCGGCGAGCAAGCAAGGTAGCAGGCAAGGCAAGGCAAGGCAAGGCAAGTGCAGGCAAGGGATGCAAGGGCAAGTGGCAAGGGCAAGGCAAGTGCAAGGCAAGCAGGGCAAGCAAGGCAAGTGGCAAGGGAGAGCAAGTGCAAGTGGCAGAAGCGGAAGCAAGTAGAGCAAGTGAGCAAGGGGCAAGAAGGCAGAGCAAGTGAAGTAGAGCAAGTATGCGATGCTCACCCCACCACTGCGACATCGTGACTAAGAAATCTGCACGATCGGTGATTCTAATGACTTGCCCTCAATGTTTATAACTTATTGAGATACTCGTCTTTTTTAATATAAATCTGCCGTTAGACATCCTGTACTATGAAAACTAGACAAGTGATAAATGCATAGACTTACTTTTTTTGTAAATAAATTCATATTATATAGATATAACTGCCTCCGTAGCCTAGTGGTAGAGGCGTTTGCTTTAGAAACCGGAGGTCGTGGGTTTGAATCCTGCGGAGACTCAACAAATTTTCATTGTTATTTCCTAGTTGGTTAGGACAATTTGGGCCGATCACCCAATTGTTTGAAAAGTAAGATGATCCATGCGTCGGATGGGCATGTAAAAAGTCGGTCCACCCACCAACCCGCATTAAGCCAGCGTGGTGGGATACGGTCCAAAACCCCCTTATGGATAGGGGTGTATTAGTGGAGGCCTATGTCCAGCAGTGGACTATTAAAGGCTGATGATTATGATGATGATGATGATATAGATACAAACACCCAGACACGAGAATAACACTATGTTCATCACACAATATCTTTCCCCGGGTGGGAATTGAACCCACACCCTTTGGCGCAGCAGTCAGGGTCACTAACCACTGCGCCGAACGGGTCGTTGTATATTCAAGGTAGGCTAGGTAGATTAGCCCGTTAGTTTCGGGCTTTAGAATAGGACTAAGGAATAATCTGCTTGTCGTAAAAGGCGACTAAAAGATATATGGTTATGAGAACTGAGATGGTTCTGACCTAAAGTAAGATTTGCAATCGTGATAAACAGTTATGGTAGATGTGAGGAGACAATTGAGAAAGGGCAAGCAGGCACGTATAGAGAGGTACCGGTGCGTTCCGTAGAGGATCCCGGTGCCTCTCATAATATACATATGATAGGCGCTGAGGCGGTTTTAATGAGTAAAAACCTCACATAACCCTTATAAAAAGGGTATCTTTTGAAGATTTCCCCCTATTTAAAAAAAAGAAAAAAGGTAGACTAAGATAGGTTAAGTATCACAACAGCATGTAATATATCATTGCTACAGATTTATTTTTATATACAGATATATAAATTATAGGTACATAGAAAGTTGATGGCAATTGACTAAGATGACGTAAGCGAAAGCAATGTACCGATAAAAAGTATAGAAAAACATATTTTGTTATGAAATAAAATTTAATATTAATAACTTTACTTGACGAATAACACAACCACATGTATTCCCAAAGTAAATAAAGCTTGAACTATGACACCTAGATGACTGATAAGTACACCAACTTACTTTTTATTTGTAAATAAATACACTTTGTATGTATGAGAAAAGTGTTTGTATGAGATAAAACACTATGTTTACAAAACAATATCTATCAATATGTGCTGAAGATCGAATCCACGTCCTTTAGCGTAACACTCAAGGACACTAACTACTACACCAAGCGGGTCGTACATAACAAAAATACTTTCGTTATGATAAACATCGAACCCACGCCCTCTAGTGTTCATACCTCGTAATTGCCGTAAGTTCCGACGCCCTTCTTTATTTGGAAGTTGACGGACAGCGCCCTCTTTATATTGGTGGCCCATTTCGGTTCGTCGCCAACATAGATGGCGCTGATCAATCCGGTTCCCTGCAATAGTTAAAGTCGAGTACTGATTCATTTAAAATTACATTCAGGAACAAGCAATGTTATAGTAGCCCGTATTCAAAGTATTTTAATGCGGTTATTTAATTAAAACAAGTAAAGATTTATCAAAAAAATTAGACTGACTTTAAGCCGGTGACAACGCACCCTCTGCAAGAAACTATGTCGCGGTTTCGGCAACTGCATTTCAAATCCCCTATATCTTTTAAAAGTATTTATTTAATCAAAATGTCATGTACGAAACGTTTTATTCACATAAAATTAGGAATTTTTAAGATTAATAGATCCGCCGCCGTAGTCGGAATCGACGTGGCATTATTGTACATTCCAATGCATGATTATGGAAATTTACTGCATATTAAAATTATTTATATGTTTTTAATGTTAAGTTATTAATGTTATCCATAAAGCCAAGATAATAGAATTTTAGCATACCGTGTACTCAGCCTCCCAAGTCTTCTTCAAATAGCCGACCGCGTCTTCAGATTGGTAAGTGGTCTGAAAGGTAGAGAAATATTGTATTCCCATAAGTTTAATATAGGTAAGAACAGTAAGTGACATGTATTCATCATCATCAGCCTTTGATAGTCCACTGCTGGACATAGGCCTCCCTGACCACCCTATTTATTAGGGACTTTGGACCGACCCACCACGCTGGTCCAATGCGGGTTAGCAGGACCGACTTTCATGCCCATCCGACGGCATGGATCATCTTACTTTTCAGACAATTGGGTGATCGGTCCAAATTGCCCTAACCAACTAGGAAACAACAATGAAAACTGTTGTGTCCCCGCAGGATTCGAACCTGATGACCTCGGTTTCTGAAGCACTGCCTTATACCACTAGGGCTACGGAGGCAGTTGTCGTTGTCGTGACACGTATTAAAATGAAGTAATAAGATATTGATATCATTTAACGGAATAAAAAGAAAAACTGCCTCTGTACCCTAGCGGTATGGACGTATGCTTTAGAAACCAATTGTCTGAAAAAGTAAGATGATCCATGCGTCGGATGGGCATGTAAAAAGTCGGTCCACCCAACAACCGGAGTTGGACCAGCGTCGAGGGATCCAGTCAAAAAAAGGAAGAAATGGAGAAGGCGTGCATTAGGGGAGGCCATGTCCAGCAGCGTCAACACAGGCTGATGATGATGATTGTTAATGTCATAATGTCGTCTTTAAGTCTAGTGGCGCCGAAAATTAATCATTCAAATTCTAAAGGGATACGGTCCAGAAACCCCCTAATGGAGAAGGCGTGCAGTAGGTTTGGCTATGTCCAGCAGTGTACTAACATGGATGGTAATAATTGTCAAAAAGCGCTACGTTAAATTTTGGAACAATTCAAACGTAGACTTTATACATGTTAATTTAAAATTTTGTAGTTTCTTTATATAACACCGCCTAGAATGACTAATGACTAAAGTCACTTCAGTGAAATGATGTCATACATTCGTTCTTGTCAATGAATTGTAACCAAGATGTCAATCACTGAGTGACACTTGACTGATGACAACACCATATATGCGAGGCCGTTTTGTTGTTACATTACATCATCATCAGCATGTGATAGTCCACTGCTGGACATAGGCCTCCCTAATACACCCCTATCCATTAGGGGGCTTTTGGACCTTGTTACATTCATTAAATTTATTTCGAGTTCCATTTGGCGAAACTGGATAATTAAACCTGTTCAGTGTGGAAATATTCCCAAATGAAATAAAAAAAGAAAACAAGAAATCACCAACCTCCAAATCGTCAAGCTTGAACCGCGCTTTGGTGTAGTTGTCGTACACAGTTATGGACAACCTTCCTCGAGGGTCCAGAAGGAATTCCCTTCCGTTGGCGCCAGTATCCCCGATGAGGAGTTGGTCTTCAGCAGGAAGCTGTACTGCCTCTGCTGCTCGGGGAACAGGAATCGCAGGCCATTGGTGGCGGCGGCGATGGTGGTGGTGTAGGCGGCGGTGGCTGCACCCAAAGCTATAAATACGGTAGAGAAGGATACTAAAGAGAAGTATACTAAAACGTAGAATACATTAAAGTGGAATGCCTTAAAATTAAGAACACTAAAAAGAAGAATACAAAAAACAAAAATATTACCGACGACCCGCGATGCAGTTGTTAGTGACGCTAACTGATGTGACGAAAGGGTGTGGGGTTCGAATCCTACTACGGGAAAAATATTGTGTGTTGCATATGTGCAACACATAGCGTAAGTGCATAGCGTCTTCCTCATGTCTGCGTGTTCGTATCTATATAATATGTATTGAATTACAAAAGAAAAGTAATTCTATGTATTTATCAGCCATTAAGTTTGCATAGTACAAGCTTTGTTTGTGTAATTTGTCCGGAAATATATTATAATTATTTAGGATACAAATGAGGTGAAATCCTGATTATAAAAATCGGGACGACTTTAGTAATAAGCTTTCTTTGTTTTATTGGCGTACATGTATGTATGATCAAATTTTTCAGAAAATTATTTATTATTTTTTTTTTTATTAAAATTCAAATATCTTTATTCAATATAGAAGTTTACACTTGCTCATTGATTGTCATACACACTACTATGGTACCGTACCTACTATTCGGTTCATTTATCTAAGCAACTTGAAACTAACGGTAACAGGGCTGTTCCCCCGCAGTATTCAAACCCACGACCTCCGGTTGGTTATGCCATAGCTAAATCACTAAGGCATAGAGGCGGTTGTTTTGTATTGAGCCCAATTTCTTGCCATAGATTTAACACAGTTCCTTGAGGCCAGTGAGGTCGCATGACCTTAGATGCAAGTCGTTTACATTACAAGTTGACTTTATTATAATCAGGAAAAGGCTACAAAAATTGAGGCCCTTGCTTTATAAACCGGAGGTCGTAAGTTCGAATCCCGCGGGGAATATATTTTTGTGTTATCGTTATTTTCTAGTTGTTTAGGACAATTTGGACCGATCACCCAATTGTCTAAAAAGTATGATGAACCGTGCGTCAAATAGGCATGTAAACTCGGTCCACCTAACAACCTGTATTCAACCAGCGTGGTGAGATACAGTCCAATAACCACCTAATGGAGAAGGCGTGTATTTGGGGAGGTCTATGTCAGCAGTGGACTAACAGAGACTGATGATAATGATAGAAATAATAAAAAAAATGAGTATCAAATGACTTACTTGAGACAAACAGCAGATAATATAAAAACATGTTGTTACCTGAAATAGAATGAAACTTGACCATTAGTATTATTTTACAGTAATATAGGTGAGGTATTAAGGATCGAGGAATAATTAACAATTACGTTGAACATAAATACTAACAAGCAAAATTTTTACTAAAAAAATATGACCACTTAACAATATAATATAAAGCAAAGCAGCTTTCTTTATTCCTATATCCCTATGTATTCTTAAAACTTTCAAACTACGTAACGGATTTTGATGCGGTTCTGTTTAATAGACAGAGTGATTACAGAGGAAAGTTTAAATTTATAATTCATACATAATATTGTAAAGAAACGCTTATAAATTTACATATGTTTTCATAAATTTTACAAATATTGTGGGTCGCGAACAATATATAACCATTTAGCGGAACATAAGCACGTGTGAAATTGCCTCGCGATTTCTGCCGACGTGTTTTATTTCTATGATATCTTTCAAGATGTACATTTAATCAAAAGGCCGTGTATTAATTTTACATTAAAATGCTTCATGTGGGTTAAGATTGAGGCAACGTTTGTTTTGACGCAGTTTTTATCTTAATTTCTAAAAAACCTATTAAAATACTGGTCACAAAATTGGGACCAAATGACACCTAATACCTATCATTATAAAGAAGAATAAAGAAAATCGGAGACTAAGGAGGCAACATGGAGTACCTCCTCCTTTTGGGAAGTCGGTCAAATAAAATTGGGGTGTCTGTTTTGACACTAAAATAGCCGTTTTTAAGTAATTGCATTTTGACGCCGAACCAGTAAATATAACATAACAATTTTCTTTGCCTCCGTAGCCTAGTGGCATTGGCGTTTGCTTTAGAAACCGGAGGTCGTGGCTTCGAACCCTGCGGGGACTCAACAAATTTTCGTTGTTGTTTCCTAGTTGGTTAGGACAGTTATGGGCCGATCACCCTGAAAAGTAAGATAATGCATGCGTCGGATGGGCATGTAAAGCGGTCCACCCACCAACCGGCATTGGACCAGCGTGGTGGATGCGCCCAAAACCCCTAATGGATAGGGGTGTATTAGGGGAGGCCTATGTCCAGCTTTGGACTATCAAAGGCTGATGATGATGATGATGAACAGTTTTCTTTTATTTTTGTCCCCGTGTCCGTCTTTCTGTCGGTTTGTCTGTTTTTTCTGGCTTATTTTGGTATAGCTGATGTAACCCGGAGTAAACTAGACCACTCTTTAAGAACAAATAAATCGTATGGAGAATGCCGCATACAATTGTTTATCTAGTAATGCAATAATACTTTCATGTGTTTACGCGAACACTACTCATGATTTAAGAGGACTTTACGGATTTCATAGCGTCTAATTTGGTTTGACCATGGACCCGGTACAGTGTGTAAAAGTCGGGAAAATTATAAACCAAATTAAACGCGATAAAAATCCGTAAAGTCTTTTATTAAATCACAGCTAACGCAGTTCTCATTATTTGTTTACGCTGTATTTCTTTTCTTTAGTATTAAATCTAGCTTTTCTTTTGATATTAATTCAAGTAACAACAGTTTGAACGCGGTGACCGATTAGATTATTTTCATTTTAATTAATTAATCAATTATTTAATTAATGAGAAGTTACTGTCGTTTAAAGTATATTGTTTATATATATTAAACTAGCACATTTGTATACATGTCATTACGATACTATTATTCAAACATATTTGTCCAAAACAGGCTTAACTAAGTCTGAGTATTTACATTACTTAAGGATTTTCCTCGTTCCTTTAAAACACTCACCCTATCCGCTCGATGTCCCGATGTGAGTTATTGTCCACTGTCGTGCAGATATCAAATGCGACGAACAGTAAGCCATGACTCACGAAGCGTTGCGACTCGAGTTGGGATCGATCGAACGACTTTGAACCTATTGATATTGATGCAGTGACTGTGCCACTAGAAATACTATAACGTCCTAGTCGAGTCCGACTAGAGCGGCCGATCCATATTAGAGATCAGCCAACTGCGCAGGAGATGTTTTATTGCACAAGTGTACGCGCAAACACAGCCCGACGGATAGCCGACACGACCGGGGAGAGATAAGGCGCAGGAGCTTCTTTTTATATACCCATCCGACGCATGGATCATCTTATATTCATCATCATCATCAGCCTGTGATAGTCCACTGCTTAACATAGCCCTCCCCTAATACACCCCTATCTATTAGAGGGTTTTGGACCGTATCTCACCCGCTGGTCCAATGCGGGTTGGTGGGTGGACGACTTTTACATGCCCATCCGACGCATGGATCATCTCTTGCTTTTCAGACAATTGGGTGATCGGCCCAAATTGCCCTAACCAACTAGTAAACAAAATGAAAAGTATTTGAGTCCCGCAGGATTCGGAACCCCAACCTCGGTTTCTAAGCCACACGCCTATACCACTAGGCTACGGTGCCTCCGTTAGAGGCATCTTATATTAGCCGTAACCAACTAGGAAGCAACAACTGGAAAAAGAGTCCCCATTCGAACCCACGACCTTCGATGTCTAAAGCACGCGCCTTTAGCACTAGAAATCGGAGCAGCCATTCCGGAGATTAACCAGAACAAATAGACGGACAGACAGAGATTCACACGAGTATAAAAAAAAATATTTTGTTATATGTTTCGATTATATATCACAATGTTGTCATTTAAAAACGGTTATGTTGATGTTACTAACATATATTCCAGTTTTATTTATACGTGTAGATAGAGAAAATCGCAATGTTGAAATTTTATTATTGACTAAGGAATAATAACAACAATTTGCAAACGAAAACGAATAATCGATCATTATGTGTCTGCATGTGTTTTTCAATAATAAAATTATAGATTATGATACATAAATGTACTTATTTTGCACTTAATTAAATAATTCAAAACTAGATAAATAATAAACTAATATATCTATATAAACTTTCAATCTACCCGCAACAATGACGTAACATACAAGAAAAAAACAAAACCGACATATTTTCTTTTAATTAAGCATTGTTTAATTAAAACTTGTTTACGAATAAATTGCACAAATTAAAGTATATTCCAGTACGAAAGAGAAAGTCACTCTCCTAAGGTGCAACGTAGCTCGACGCGCACGCTATCTGAACGCTCGATATCTGTTGGCCTACGACCTTTCGAATTAAAGATTAATTAATGCCTAACCAATTGACCACGATCCCCGTTAAGGCGATATTAACTTGTGTAATTATCAGCGACCAGAGCTCAAATTGAACGGACGCCTCACGCTAAGTTCATAAGATCCGCCGCGGGAGTATTTCTTTGTGAAGATTTTGACGAAAAATCGCGTACTTTATGGTAACTAAATAACGGCTATAATATATCAATAGAAACAGTTACACTCGTTACGTATGAGAAGAAAAGGTTTTTCACGGACATTGGTTTAAAATAACTAATCGCATATAATAAGTAAAAAAGTAACGAAAAAACTATTTCATAATTAAATTATGTGTAAAAACAAATACGACCTATTTAAAAAGTAACAAAAAGAAATTATAAATATTTGTGTTATTCTACCCTGTAATATTAAAAAAAACATTTAAGTTATTTATATGTTCAATGTTATTACAAAAACAACGAACAAATTATTTTAAAAGTTTTTTTTTTTAAACTCCATTAGAGGTCAAAAGCTATAAATAGAAAAATCAGCAGATAACAGTTGACAGGTAAATATATTTTTAAGAAACGGCAAGAATATGTACTTAATACAATAAACGGCTTTTTAAAACAATAGCCTAAAACAATTTTAAATATCAATACTGAATAATCGAATCAATATTTTTAGTTAAACTTTAATCAGACATGTTTACAAAGTTTGGGATTTCATGTTCAAGGTTAAAGGTGAAGTAAAAAAAATATAAATTTAAAAAGTCAGCGAGCGCGCCATGATGCAAATAAAAATTAAATATCAATTAATTTTGCCACCGAAATAGTAAGAAATATATATATGTAAACATAAATTTTGATTGACTTACAGCTGCCTTCACTGGATCGTTGTGGACATTTTGCGACGCACAGAACAACTAAAGCGTTTATTTCACTGTACCTGCGGATTTGACGTTTCGGCGGACATTTTGTTGTTTTTTTTTTCATATGGCGCGTGAGAAATAAGGCGGGCTACGGTTTTATCGACAACTTTTTTACAATTAAATAATTGCGTAAATTTTATTATGAATACAATCCTAACAGTATTTTAACGCATTTCATTTACTGTTCAGGATCAATGCTATAAAATTGTTATCAAAAGGGCTCAAAGTAGAAAAGAGATGCTTGTATGTACGCAAAAGTTAATCACATTTTAGTAAGATATTTCCACCACATTTGGTTAAAAGTGTGTGCAGATATATTCCTCTAGCCATGAGACGATTATAAAGTTTTTGTTAAGAAATAAATATAGGTTTTAGTTTTTTCTTCTTTACGTGTTGTTGTTTTAATCACCAAAAATCGAAAATTTTTTTTACTACGTAAGACTTTTTTGCCGTTCTATTCTTTAATTAATAAATAAGGAGGTAAGTTGGCAGATGATGCGTTAAAACCTTAAACCAACATACTAGCAACTATCTATGAAACGAAAACAAAACTTTAGAAAATACGCAAAAAACTTTCTTAAAGTATATTTATATTGCGTAAATACAAATAACATTTAAGTATAGTTTAATTATTCGTCTCTTTCGGGGCACAGAAGTTTATGTTAACATTGGTAATTAACAATCGTACTTTTAAAATGATCAAATGAATGTCTCTTTCTTCGCTCTCAAAAATCAAAATATATTAAATATGAAAAATTTGGAATTAGTATTTTTATTGTCTATGCATATATATACAGGAGTAAGAATTATGATGGAGTAAGATGTGTATTGATTTGAGTGGTATCAATATTATGTTAATTTATATTTTCTAGTGCACCTACTGTGAATTTTCTTAACCTCCCTAAGGATGGCCTGTACAAAATTCCTAACGCATTAAGACCGCCTGTGTACACTTTTTATTTGTTAAGTTTAAATGAATAAATAAAAACAAAATCAGATATGGCTTTATAGTTTTTTACGTTTCAGTACGTGAAAATTAAAGGATTGAGTGAAAAATAAGGCCTTAAGCCGATAAATAAGCGAATGTTACCCTTCTTCTTGTGTATATTTTCATTTTAGCATTGTTCTAAAAACTTGAAAAGTAACGATTTTCAGTAGATAATTAATGTATTTCCATCATCTGTCCAGCCAAGTTAGTCCATTGCTGGACATAGACCTCCCTTATTTACGCGTTCGCTATTAGGGGGTTTCTTGACCGACCTACCACGCTGGTTTAATACGGGTTGGTGGGTGTGTTGAATTGTTACGAAACTGTTAGAAAATCATTCTGAATCAAAGTTACTGATTTAAAATAAGGTAAACATCATACACAGACTGTTTAAAATTTATGTCTTGCGTGGAATGGCACTACCCTACTATATTTATTTTATTGTATAGTGTTAGAAGTGGAGATACATATATATGATGACATATGTATGATCTCTATAATCTCAAAGTAGACACTCATTATCATCATCATCATCAGCTTGTGGTAGTCCACTGCTGGACATAGTCCCCTAATGCTCGTCTCCTCCAGTAGGGGGTTTTTGGACCGTATCCCACCACGCTGGTCCAATTCGGGTTGGTGGGTGGCCCGACCTTTTACATGCCCATCCCCATACTTTAGACAATTGGGTGATTGAAAAAGCCCAAATTGCCCCAGCCAACTAGGTACCAACAATGAAATTTAGTCCCCACAGTTATTAAACCCACGACCTCCGGTTTTTAAAACACATGCCCTTACCACTAGGCTACAGTTAGGTAATGCTAGATAACGAAGACAAAACATTTGTTATAGATTGTTTAACAAGTCAGGCGGCAGAATTTTAGAGGGTTTTCAAAACTGGACCACGTTACAACAAGTGCCTCAATGTTCAGGTAAATTATGTAGAATAGTACATTAAAGTACAGGATTTCATGTAAAAATAAAATTCTTGCGATGTCTTTGCACGTGTTTTTTTTTATTCCGAAACGGTATTTACTTAAAAAAACATGCCTCGTATTTAAAAAAATAATTATCCTTTACTGTTATATCTATATTATCGATAATTTCAGTTTAACATCCAACGGGCCACAACCCTACAGTCCGTGTTAATGAAAACAAACAGATAATTTAGTTCGCTGTTGGATTTAATGTAATAAACTATAAATAGTCATCATCGATTGAATGGAACATTATATTTTTAACATTCCAAGGATTTTTAATGAATATCAAGCAATTAAAAATAACGTGATATTAATATCGATTACGATATTTTCTAAAGGATATAAACCATTACTCAAAATATTCTAATTTATTGTTAATCTCAATGATTATTCTTAAAGAGAACCTTCTTTAAAAATTAAAATAAAGGTTAGGATAGAAATAAATGCGATTTTCTCTAATACATTAGAAAAATTTTACAAATTTCAAATTTATCCAAAGCTATATGAAAATATTTTAACAACACCATCTAGTGTCGAACAAAGAAAACTTACTAAGGAACTATAGGACTAATGAAAATACGAATGTGTGATATTCTAATTACTTATTCGTATGATTCGTTTTTAAGTACCACAACGTTAACAAACTATTTAATCATATCTGTTTATCTTTTTATTAACAGTCATTAGTAGCGTGTACTAATTATTGTAATGCTTTTGACGTGACAAGGTCTTAAAAATTGGGACAAGATAGGGAGGCATTCTCGAAAACTGTGTCACAGTGCCACTCACGTAACGCTCTTCATATGCAACCGTAAGAGAAAATGAGAGGCACGCGTTTCTCTCACTCGTGGGCAGTTGTCCTGCTTAAGTGAAAGAGAGACAGAGAGAGAGAGAAAGAGGATTGATCCTCCTTCCTACTATACGAACGAATATTCACATTACAATTATTCTACCACCAAAAGACGTTGTCACGCATAACTTTCGCCTATATACCTTTTTACAGGCAACCAATTTTTTTACGTTGTGAGTCCTTGACCAAAATAAGATAAGTAATCTTAATTACAGGCGACCATTTTTTCTTATTAATAACAGTCATTAGTGCGTACTAATTATTGTTATATTTTTTAGCTTATATTTTTATTTGTATATATCTTAAAACATAGTAGCTTCAAACATAATTTTGTTTTTCAAAACGATTTATTCGTTCTTTACGCTGTGAAAAAAACTTTAAATTACAAATTGAGATAGGCAAATAGTTATACTTCTTAAAATAATTATTTTTAAAATAATATTCTTAAAATTCACATTGTACATTACAAATTAAAAGTTCTTTAACAGGGTTAAACCCGTTTATTTTAAAGTTTTGTTACCGCTTCTTTGATAGATTCTAGTAGGTTGGTTCAGGGTTTTGGCGTATCGGTGCCCGCCGCCCAGAGAAGGGCTCAAGAGGGAGCGCCGTGCTGTTTGTTCCGGCACGGCGCCTAAAGCGACGGTCCGGGTGTCCCAACACACCCGGAGAGCAGAGGCCCGAGAGAGGCGAGGGCCACGTCGCGCCGGGGTCGCCGAAGACTGTCATCAGCGCCTGCGGCCCCGGCTACAGCGACATGAGAAAGGAACAACCGTTGGTTTTTTAGTGGGTATACCGGCCGCTCCATCTTGGTCCGGGGAGCCCCACATATCCCTGCTGCCCCCTCACTCTGGCGGCGGGGAATCCGTAAGCTGGATTTTTCCAACGGCAAAAAAAATGTTTTGGCGCATCACTTATTAACTGGTGAATGTCGACATACGACCTCTACTATTAAGTCAAGAAAATTAAAGAAGTCGTATCAAAGAAGCAATGCTACACGCTTTTCGATTTTTGGTTTTTTAAAACGTAAACACGTAAGGTAAAACAAATTTAATTAACATTATTATTTAATTAAAAATTATCTTTACACAGTTTTAAGATAATGAGGTGGAAATATTTTAATAAGATGTGATTAAGTTCCACGTATGTGCAATATATAAATTATGATATTGTGACATATATAACAATATAATCAACGGAATATAATATAAATTCATCAATAAAAAATGGTTATTTTGATGATACAAGCAAAAACTCCAGTTTTATTTATTTCTATAAAATATAAGCTTCTAAAGGACGAAAAACAAAACGAAAACTATTTTCAATTCACATTAACAAATGAGTAATTTATAACAAATAAGTAACATATATTACAAATGCAGATCTTAGTTTTAATCAATCTTTTATGGTTAGGCGTTTCCAATTTAATCGCACGAGGTTTTTGGTGAAGTATTTCTTTTTTATATTTCAAATATCTATTAAACTAATATACAGAAAATTATTTAAAAAAAAATGCGACAACATGACAGCTAACACCTATTGTTTAAAAAAAGGATGATCAAAATTGGATGCAAATGAGCGAGCCACGAGCTAACATATATATTTTGGGAAGTCAGTCAAAAAATAATATTAATTCATACAGTTTAAACTCTTCCTCTACACCTTTATGTATATTTAAGCAATGATGCAATAAATATATATAAATAATAGAATCGTCGTTAATACATAGAAGTGCAACCACTGATCTATCCCAGCATATAAAACAAGGCACCCGCATATTATTTCATGAATAAGTGTATCTTGATGACATTTTAACAACGCCCGCATAAAACGAATATTGTAACACAAATATATTATACTCTATACTAAATTACCAAGACCAATGCAAATGGCATTAAACGATTATATACGTAAACAATATTTACGAGAATTAGTGCCAAATTACCCAATATATACAAATAAATATATTGTAGTGTCTGTTTGTAACGTCAAAATGACCGTTTTTTTTTAATTATTACGTCGTTATAATTACATAACATATTACACAACAATATAGATATTTTTTAAAATCCGTCTGAGTTGGTCCAGGCATTCTAAAATAATCTCTCTGAAAGATAGATGTTACTGGTAGTAACATAGACTGCTTTTAAAAAAAATTCTTCGCGTACGAAATCGCGGACAACACGCGTCCTATATTTTACTTTTCTAATTCCTACTCGTTGTTATGAGCTTAAATCTAACCAGTATCATCCAATTATTTTAACCGCAGAGCTAACGATATCTAAACACCAAAAGTTCAGTTCGTTTTTTCGTTTAGCGACTTTTTCTTTTCTGATTTTAGGAATATAAAAAAAATAATACGTTATTTATACAAGTAACTGTCAATTTGCCATAATTTTATTATCTATGCCTAACTATAAAACGAAAATAAATTTATGAAAAAATTTTTAGTGACAGAATATATAACGTCTCAAATTATGTTTAGTATTTAAATATTTAAGTATAATAGTATCGTTATGTTTTCATTAGTCCGACCGAAACTGGTTTTCCGGCCGGAATTTCAGTCGGTCACTAGTTTTCATGTACATTATCGTCACAGTCAGCTAACTCTTACGACAACGCCATCTATGTTTCATTCAAAACATTTCGCAGATCTATACGTTACGTCCGAGAGTGTTAATAATAAATACAGAATTTAATGAAGTAACTTTTCTAGGTAATCTTTTCTCGCTCACATTCGATTTAAATTAAGCTTTACTGTTAGTGAGTTAAAATTATTACGTTGATCATTATTTTAATATCGTACAAATAAATTTTATTACCATAATAGCTAACTGGATTGTAAATATTAATTATATATTTAATGATATTTTTCTAGGTTAGTGTTTTATCTAAAAAAATTTACTCGCTGTGTTTAAATACCGATGACAACGAACGAAACCCGTCAGATAATGTAAGCGAACTGAAAAAGTATAATATAAAGCATGTTTCTATCATATAATTGCACTTTGCGCTATGTGGTTTCGCAAGTCGATCGTTATTGCCGCCTGCGTTATTCATTTTGGATATTGTAAGTCGTCATATATGACATATATACTAATAACATTAACATAGTATTTTAGGTACAATGTTGAGTGATCGAGTCAGATAAGACTCAAAATCACCATTAACTAATATTAGTGTTAAAGAATAATGACGTCAGCAGTTGACGCGTTTTCATTGGTTCATCGCCGCCATTTTCAATTTCTATGCGATGTTTAACCAAGAGGAACGTCAGACGTTTTCGCGGCAAAATAATTGACATAAGACTTGTTATATAAATTCCAAGTCTTGATATGCTCGGTCTTGCTATGACCCTTTAAACCGGAAAACAATATCGTTTGTACACGACATTCTTGGACGGTACACGCGAACTGGTAACAGTTTTGGTGGTAACCATTTTTGATGACGCTTAAATATTGACGTTACAACGACTTATAAATTGGTTCAAGATAGGTGGGCACTCGAGAAAACTGTGTCACAACGCCGCTCACGTAACGCTCTCCAGTTGCAACCATAAAGAACGCGTCTCTCTTACTCGTGCAGTGCAGTCAAAATAAAAAATATGTACCAATTATCTATATATTTTTACAAATATATCTTATAACTAGCTGCTTTCTTCGTTACAACAGGGCCGATTAATAGAATTAAAGATTATGAAGCCTTTTTCACTAATTGAATGACTGCCACCTGATCTCCACAACTTAAAAGGATAAACTGAATTTCTTAAATGATTTCAACATCCTATACATTTAGTCTTTTCTTTTTTGCCCATCATCAGCCTGTGTTAGGCCACTGCTGGACACAAACCTCCCCTAAGCCTTCCCCATTAGGGGGTTTTTGGACGTATCCCATCATGCTGGTCCAATTCGACGCATTAGCTACAAGTGTCGTAACCAACCAGAAAAACAACTGTAACAAAAAGTTGTTTCCCCGTGGGACTTGAATCCACAATCATCGGTTTATAAAGCAAGGGCCAATACCGCTAGACTACGGAGATATTTTTTTTTATGTAGCAATATCTTACATTCCCATCCATCAGTGGCAATGACTGTACATTTATGCATTTAGATGAACAGCGTATGTTTCCATAATCTTCAATAATTGGATCCCAGAATGGTTCATCATCATTATCAGCAAATAATGCACACGACCACTTCCGATCTTAGGCTATTCTCATTCAGCCCGCATCAGTGATTTGGGATGTTGTCGCTCAATTATGTCGCAGGGCGTCCCACGCTATGTTTAACCCTGAGTATATATTATAAATCTATATATAAGTTTTTCTGATATTATAATCTATTTTATTATAATTTTTATTGAAATCCATCACTTTCGCATACATAATATTAGGAGTATAATTTAAATGCAACATTTTCTTTTCAGATGTCCTCTCAGCAGATATGAATACAAGACAAAAACGGTATGAATTCATTTTATTAATAATTTTTTCCTAATTACGTGGAATTAGATAGATACTATAGCCAAAGTTTAAATTAAACTGCATCGTAGTCGCGTCGTACGTATAGCGTATGAAAGTTCAAAATTAATGTAAACAAATCTATCTAATGCGTCGGATGGGCATGTAAAAAGTCGGTCCACCCACCAACCCGCATTGGACCAGCGTGGTGGGGTAAGGTCCAAAACCCTCTAATGGATAGAGGTGTATTAGGGGAGGCCTATGTCCAGCAGTGGACTATCAAAGGCTGATGATGATGAAATCTGTCTAATTAAACAGTCATAGCGCCAAAAGCTAAGGCGTTCTTATTGGTTCACCGCGGTCATTTTGTATCTTGGCGCGATGTTCAACCAATAAGAGAGCGGTTTAGCTTATTAAAATGTCCTCTTAGTCTATTTCGACTACGGCGGACGATCTTTATTGGAGATCAGCCAACTGCGAACACGACACGAGATATTATAGTGCACTGCATCCGTAGCCTAGTGGTATGAGCGTATGCTTTAGAAACCGGAGGTCGTGAGTTCGAATCCTGCGGGGACCCAACAAATTTTCTTTGTTGTTTCCTGTTTGGTTAGGGCAATTAGGCCTGATCACCCAACTGCCTGAAAAGTAAGATGATCCATGCGTCGGATGGCCATGTAAAAAGTCGGCCCTGCGCCTAACTCTCTCCGGTCGTGTCGGTAATCCGTCCCATCGGGCTTTGAAAGTATAAAGAAACAGAGAGTGCGCATGTGTTTGCGCGTATATTTGTGCACTATATTATCTCCTGTGTGGTTGGCTGTAATCTAATATAGATTGGCCGCCGTACTCGACTGGAGAACATTATAGTGCACTGGTATACTCGCAAAGACAGCTGCACTCCTTCTTCTTTCACCGTCACAGAGAGATCAGGCGCAAGGATCGTCTTACTTTATAGATACGGGTGTTCAATCCGCAATGGGTTACAATGTTTAAAGGAATTCCGTCTTATCCGCCTTATTGGGCGTAATGTTCCTATAAAAAATAGAATGAAAAATACATTAATATTTGTTGAGTTTAACATGGTGTGAATTAAATTTTAATGGTAACTTTTGTATTTTTTTTAATATCCGTGAATGGGTGATATTACACAGCATTGATTGGATAACATACAAATGTATAAATCCAAAAAAATAACACTAGGTTAATCAATAAAATTTATAAAATAAAATTTATTTACAAACATTCCGATTTAATATATCACCCACCAACAAGCGTTGGACCAAGCATGGTGGGATACCGTCCAAAAGCTGGAGTCGTGCATTAGGGGAGGCGATGACTAACACAGGCTGATGATATTTTACCTGCAACACTGTAAATAAATGGATTAACCGATGGCTACCACTCTTTTTCTTTTCTTTTTTCTTATGCTACTTACATGAACAAGCACTCATTATATTAAGCAAGACTATCTGTAGTATAAGCCGTGTTTAGAAACTGAAGGTCGTGGGCTTGAACCCTGCCGGGTCTCATCTTATCTTTGTTGCTGTTTTGGTAGGGAAAAGCGAGCTGTACAGCTAATTGCCAGACGATCCATGCGTCGGATGAGCGTGGCAAAAGTCAGACCTGCGTCAGATCTCTCTCCAGTGGTGTAGATTATCCGTCCCATCGGTCTGTAAAACAACAGGGAGTGCATCTATGTTTGTACATACTCTTGTGCACTATAATATCTTCAGTTTAAAAGGCTGCTCTCTAATAAAGATCGGCTGCTGTAGTCAAAATCGACTCGGTGGAAATTATATTCAACATTACAGTGAGCAGAAGAGCTTGTTGTAACGTAGGATGGACGATAGGATCCCCCAAGCTTAAGCTGAAATACCCAGAAGCATAAATTAATGACTTTTTAAGCAGTTGCATCGTAGTTCAGAAGCAGTCCGGTACCCATGGAGACAGCAGTGAGGGTGGAGCTGACGAAGAGCGGACACCAGAGCAACGGGAACCCAAGCCTGGCAAGAGACGAGTCTTGGATCCATTGGATAGCCTACGTGATGTTGAGGTAAATAATAAGTGTTAAAACGCGGTAAATCATGCAAAATAAAGTATATTGAACCAAAGTAAAAGCTGATGTAAAGTTACTGAGATAGTGACGCTTGAAGATTATATAATTAAGTATACAGTTAAATGGTAATATTTTAAAATAAACACGGTTGCAATAATAACTTGACAGTTATTGTCTGAACAAGTTATAATTTTTAACCGTAATTGGTATTCTATATTGAGTGCATAATTCTTGACTTTGTCTTTTATTTAAAAAAAAGTGCACAAACAGTACTGTTTTTTAATTTAAAATACATCTTAGTTCAATAGCTATATAACATTGAAATGTGTAGATTATTTAGGTATATACATTTTTTGCATTAGGTTATATAAATTGCGATTGTACCTCAGCTTTTAATTATAATTAAATAACATTTTTAAGGTGATATAGAATCAACGCCCTCTCGCGTGCCATTAGAAGATGTTTACGCTACTGCTATTTGTACTGTTTTGTGACAAGTTTCACTAGATAACTCTTTAGAAAAAAATATTTTCTAATAAAACTCCAACATTTCAACCATAAAACGAAAAGATTAATAGCTGTGTAAAATACCATAAAAATATTTTATTATCTAAGATTATCAATAGAGAACTAAAGAAAGAGTTGTAGAATAGAAAAAAAATGCCTGCTTTTACATATTTCTTATTCGGTGCAAAAATAATTTCAATTGAGTTACAATAAATTTGAATTGTAACGGTTTTTCGTTTGTCCTTGTACTGCATCATGCATCATCAGCCTTTGATAGTCCACCGCTGGACATAGGCATCCCCTAATACACCCCTTTCCATTGGAGGGTTTGGACCGTATCCCACCACGCTGGTCCAATGCGGGTTGGTGGGTGGACCGACTTTTTACATGCCCATCCGACGCATGGATCATCTTACTTTTCAGACAACTGAGTGATCGGCCCAAATTGCCCTAACCAACTAGGAAACAACAATAAAAATTTGTTGTGACCCCGCAGGATTCGAACCCACGACCTCCGGTTTCTAAAGCACACGTCCATACCACTAGGCTACGGAGGCAGTTACTCCTTGTACTATCGTTGGAAATCTTGTTAATTTTATTTCCCTAGAGTCTGGGTCTAGACGATACTACTTTTTATAAACGGGATACATAAAGAAGAATATGGAGTTTCTCTTTGTAACATTAACATAGCCGTTTTAAAACGAGTACAATGTATTGTTTATATATCTGTATGTTTGTTGTGGTTAATCTATAAGATGGCGGACCGATTTTTACAGGATAATCACTGACAGATAGCTGATGTAACTGGAAGCAGCTTAAGCTTTTTTAAATACAAAAAGTCTGCCAGAAAATATCATACATATAAACAACACATAAAATGATGTTCATTGACACTTTTTTTATAACAAAACGTTTTTTACAGATACTACCAGCAAATATTGCAAAGTACACCGCCTCCTCCAATCGATACCCTCACAACCTGCGCCGCCTTTTGAATCGAATATACAAAAATCATATTTAGAGACATGTTTTAGAAGATTACGAATCATGATTATATTTCAATAAAACTGTAGAGCACTATTACTGTTTTATTTTTTTATTGTACATATAAAGAAACCTTATTAGTTCTTTTGTCGCATACGAAGGCAGACGAGCAGTTGGGCCACCTGATGGAAAGTGGTCACTGACGCCCATGGACATCGGCAATATCGGCGAGGATGTCACCAACGTGCTGCCTACCGTAAGACATAGGATTTTAAGTCTCGTTTACGCAGTAAATACGCTGGCTAGGCTGCCCTTTAAACCGGAACACAGTAGTGTTTTCACACTACTGGTATGCGAAAGAAATAGGCACCGCGACGGTACTAACCCAGACGGTTCCCTGTAAAAAGGGGACCAACCACCAGTTTATTCATTAGTCATATATCCGAAATTGAATACTTATATCCTTGTTTCATGTAATTAATCATGCTCTGTTAGTTTAGCCGTCTGACATAAAATAGCACAGCTAAAGAACACAGAATTCATGTCATCTAAGTAACCAATGCCAACCAATGACGAATAGTGTCCAAAATGTCCATCACCTAACATCGAATGTCCATTAATTTGTCTCTTCGGGTTGTGGCGGACAGACTCCCGTCAATCTGCGTTACAACTCAATCAGGTCAATCTGTCCCATACAGATTAAAATAGAAGTTAACCCCGAGATAAATTTAGAAAAGGCAAGGGGAGAGAAAAAGACGTACAACGAGTATTTTTACAAGGTTTTAAGTAAATACCGGTATTTGCTTTGCATACACACACAAACTATGGAGACATATAACAATAACCACCAATCACCAAAACTGCCTCCGTAGCCTAGTGGTACAGGCGTGTGGCTTAGAAACCGGAGGTCGGGTTCGAATCCTGCGGGACTCAACAAAATTTCATTGTTGTTTCCTAGTTGGTTAGGCAATTTGGCCGATCACCCAATTGTCTGAAAAGTAAGATGATCCATGCGTCGGATGGGCATGTAAAGTCGGTCCACCCACCAACCCGCATTGGACAAGCGTGGTGGGATACCGGTCAAAATCCTCTAATGGATAGGGTGTACTAGGGAGGCCTATGTCCAGCAGTGGACTATCACAGGCTGATGATGAATGATGAAATGAAAATGACCAATCACCATGGCCTAAAGTTATTGGCCCTTGCAGTTCAAACCACCAGTCGTGGGTTATTAAGTGTTTTCTTGTTTATTAGGGTACTGTGGGCCGAACCAATTGTCCGAAAGTAAGACGATCCTTGCGTTAAATGGATGTACGAAAAATCACACCGAATGGTCAAGAACATCTTCGGTAGTCGTTATATCCATACGTCGAGGTCGTCTTCATGGTTTCAGCCTATTAAAACTCACCCCATTATCTATAAATCGAAGGAGGCACGGTCCAGTGCCGGTCTGCATCCACCGATATTCATATTATCCATCCATCTTATGAATTTTTACGGTTCGTGTTGTGGTGATATATCACGATCTCACATCTGGATGGATTAAAAATCGAATACAGAAGTAAAAAAAAAGAGTAACAAATATATCTGCCCACAAACTTTTGCATCCATAATATTAGCAGGAATTAGCAAAGCTTTAGCTTTAGGCATTTATCATTACACTCGCTTATTGATTGACAAAAACCCCTAATAATTTATTGCTCCTCGTCTCTTTAGTACAATAAAAGTCCGGTTGACTTTAATAACTACCATAACAACATGCTATGCAACATGTTTTGACAGTCATGGGGGAACAAAATAAGGAATAATAATGGAAATATTTACATTAACAATGTTTTATTATTAAAAACTTGCATTTTCACGACACACCATTTAAATACCAATCGATCGATATAAATTAAAACACTCAACGTAACTCGTTTAAAAGTTATAAAATTACACGAACACTTTATCTCACAAATATTCACTAAACACTTCGACAGTTTCAAATGTAAATCATTTGAAAAGTGTTTTTAAATTAAATCAAATTTGACCTGTAAGACGCAAAACCGTTGATTAAAATTAAAAAGTGAAATGTCCCATTTAATATACAATATTTTGCCGGTTTCGATTAGAATAAGAGAATTGGCTAAGAGAGAGAAAGGTCTACCACAGAGCTTACTCACCCTTTGCGTAATGGTTCATACATAGTAGTAAGAAAAGATTATCCTTCGTAATTATTCGAAAAGTCCGTATTAATCGTGTTCGAATAGCTTCAGTACATATACATTTCTATATTATACAATGACATTGCTCTTTTTGACATTTGACACTAAACAATAACATTTTTGATACGATCATTCATTGACAGTTCGGGTACCTTCGTATACAGATAAAGATCCGAGTTTTGTCAAAGGAAAATAATTTCTTACTGCAATGTATGCGAGTAAATGTTATTTTAACAGCTTTATTCATAACAAGTAATCATTATAATTGTCAATTTGTGAAACAATAACTATATTTAAATCAATTTAGACTAGGAATTAACGAAAACCAATCTAATGTCAGACGTTTTGTAATTGCCGAAACGCGGCCATTTTGAATCCTCTTGCGATGTTTTATCTGTACAAGAATCCGACTTTTTGGCGCCAATTTGACATTAGAATTTGTTTACGTAAATTATATCTTTAAATTGTCTAAACTATAACAAATAACATACAACAATATAATCGCTTCGATGTACAACTAATTAATTTTTATATATCTTTAAACAAAAGCGCTTTGTGAGAATATTAATAAGGCAAATTATAGATATCTTTGACGTCTGTTTAAAAAGATGCGAAAGGCCAAACGGCTGCTTTTGAAGTTACAGATTATAAACTATCAAATATATATAAACGAAGTTTCACTAAAACTTTAATCCAAACACACAAGAAGTATATCAGAGAAACGAGAATTTTCTAAAACAAAAAAAAATGTTAACACTTATAAAAACAGATTTAATCCTTATTGACAAACAACTAAATAAAAATAATATTCTAATGTTTCAACAATGGGGGGGTAAATAGATTTAGATATTCGAACGCTCCCGCGTTACTTGCCACAGATTATATATTAAAAAAAAACAAGAGTGTAGATAATGTTGCCAGTGTCAATATATTTATTAATGTTCCCATTTCTCTGATAACTATACAACTAAACCTAATACTTGACCTATGCGGTACAAAATTTTATTACTAAACAACTACAGTAAATAATCTAGCGTTTCTCATTAAAACAAATTCACTTATTTATTTAAACACCGCGATCATAGACAACATAGACAAATTTCTTAAACTTTTCTATTTTACTCTTGTTATATAGTGTATCTGTAGTACAATAAATGTATCAAGTGATATTTCAATGTTAACAATTTTCAACTCAATTCACACGGTTTTAATTATGTGTTCTTTGATACGCTTTTAAAAAATTGTTTTATGACTAAACTTTTGAACACTTCGTAACAAGAATAGCGTTTTCTAATCTACATTAACAAATCATATTCATTCCGGACTTACATACTATATTATATATTATTCTGTTATATATCGATATATGTACAAAAGAGTTTTCATTAGGTTAGCGCACTCAGTATGAAAAATGTGAACATTTATACTATATAATTTATAGATCTTAGATTTCGATCTAGCCATCAAAATGTCGCATAAATACGTTAAAAAAGTCAAGTTATGATGTGGTAAGTTCGTAAATGTGTCCTTTTAACAGGAAACTGATTCTTAACCGATTTGACCGACGATGTACCATGGTGTACATTTCTGTCTCGAAGCTGTAGTGTGAAAACATTACCGAGTTCCCGTTTGAAGGGCACTGTAGTACTGAATACAATTTAATATTTAAGGTTACCCATTATAAACAATATCCAATAATCAATAATAAGAATGACATTGGAACGTTATATATCAAAAAAATATTTTAATTGTCATAATGTGAATTGGCACATTACGATAAAATTGTTTGAAAACTTAAGACGTTTTACAAAATAATAATGTAATTATTCCTTTTACTTACTCTATTATTGGACATATCAAATCCCATTTTAGTTTGTCCGTAATCATGTATGGTGGAAAGAGTTCGTAAGATCGGGAATAAATATGTACTAATTAACGCGAAGAATCCGTAAAAAAGTGGATTTGACTTATCATAATATGTTCCAAAATGGCATTAGAATCATAAATGGTAACTATGAAACTCTACTGGTAACAAGCAAAGCGTTCTGATTGGTTTTCATCACCAATAAAAAACCACCACGTGACCTTTGACCAATCACTGACGGCGAATTAGAGTCAGACATCAGACTTTTTGCATTATACCTCGATCTTTTCTGGTTCAAATTTAGTTATAGTTTTGTTAGCACCTTATCTCTCTCCGGCCGTGTCGGTTATCCGTCCCATCGGACTTTGAGTGTATAAAGAAATAAGGAGTGTGCCTGTGTTTGCGTGTACACTTGTGCACTATAATATCTCCTGAGCAGTCGGCTGACCTCTAATATAAATCGGACGCATGGAATATTGACATACTTTATTAACAAAAATACCACACCCTAAGTGACTTGAATCTTATAACCAAACGCATAATAACGTAGAATAAAGTACATAGAATTAGAAGTAACATCTAAATAGATTTTAGGCACGTAAGGTGTAAATAAATATATATATATATATATATTTATAAGAATATTGGAAGTAACGTAAGTAGTTAACTATATACAAATATATTAAAGGTTGATATTTAAAAGTAATGGTATGTGTCTGTCCTCATCTAGTAACCCTTAAAAACGTCATGGCGTCATATTTGGGGCTCGCTGATTGGCTAATTATAATTGTTTGACAGCTCATCGATAATCCACCAATAAGGGCGCTGTGAATATGACTAACTTTATTTTTAATACCTTTACTTAAAAAAGGTTTTATATCTAATTTCTTGTCAAAATAAAAAAAAGTTATGGTTTTATTTTAATTCATTAAGTTTCTATTCAAGTTATTTAATTAATTTGTTAAATTTTCTTAACTAAAATAAATATGATAAAGCGTTATAAAGCGTAAAAAAATATGATAAATATTATTTGTTATTCATAAAGTCATACTTTATGTGTCAACAATTCATTCCTTGCTTTTTATAATTCTTGTATCTAGGCCAATTTATATAGGAACTATAAATAAACAACGTAATTTACAGGTACGACGCCATTAGACTTTCATGGGTTACTTTCTATAAAAGACTCCATTAATTTCTTAAATAATGAACTGTCATATCAAGATTGTCTATGACTTTGCAAGAATTTTAAGAAAAAGGCAGTTTATGTTATCTTTTAGTAACGTTTACAATATAAAAAAGATTTTTTACTTTACTATCTAAGTGACATTATTTTAAACACATTATGACAACATTCACGCTCGTTATCTTAGACAATAATCTTAAGAAGTATGTAATTTTTCCTTAAATGTAAGATTTAATCACACGCAGAAAGAGTTATTACTAATTATATTTACATTTATAGTATGCGAGAACACAGTTATTTGTTGTACACATAATTAAGTAGACAAATTGTCAAAAATAATAAACGAAAAAATGTCTCTGAACGAAAGTAAGTTTTTTAACGTTAAAAAACTAGGCCTCATAACTAATTACTTTTGTCTTCTTTTTTCGTCAATAAATATCTTTATAATAATATGTGAGCAGATAATTTGTACAATCATAGTTTAATCTAAGGCCTATATTTATTATAGAGAAGATATTTGTTTTTATACATTCAAATATATTTTTATCAAAACCCTTAGTAATGATAATAAACTTTCATTATTATTGATTGCAGCCTTCGAAGTATTTCCATATTCTTAGCTGAGTCTTAATATTATAGCCGAATTAAAATGTTTATACATCGTTAATATAATTCTCAATACAGAGTGTAAAAATTTTTACTTTTTTGGCGGTAAAGCTATGCCATCTGTCAAACGTACCATAGAGTATAAAAGGAGTTTTTTTTTTTTTTAAATAGTTGTCTTTGTCTATGCTACTATATGTACGTGCTTCTTTTGTTCTCGTGGCTCCTTCAGGACATAAGACGTGGTCCTCCGCAATAAACCAGTGGAATCTGTTGAATGTCGTTAAAATATGAATTTAATTTTAGCATATATTTTTTAAACCGTGTTAGTGCGTAGAAAAAAGCTTAAATGTACAGAATCACTGTATTTTCACCTGTTTGTATTATGAGTACAGAATTTTTATTTATTGCCTATGCAGGCAGACGAGAAATCAGGCCACCTGTTGGAAAGTGGTCACTGACGCCTATAGATATTGGCAATACTGGCATCACCAACGCGCTGCCTACCGTGAGACATAGCATGATAAGTCTCGTTTATTCAGTAAATACGCTGGCTTGGGTGCCCTTCAAACCGGAACGCAGTAGTGTTTTCACGCTACTGCTTTGCGGTAGAAATAGGCACCACGGTGATAAACCCCCAGACGTTCTCCTGTAAAAACGGGACCTACCACCGGTAAATTACCCCTTTTTTGTGATAAAAAACTTGCAGAATATATTTAAAGACTGGCTGTTTTTAAAGAACAAATGGAATAATATCCACGTGGACATTGTGCTAAAAGCTTTGAGTTTCCATCAACAATCTCTCCTATTCGTCTTTCACAACTAATGTGGCTACTCGACTGCCTCCGTAGCCTACTGGTATAGGCGTGTGGCTTAGAAACCGGAGGTCGTGGGTTCGAATCCTGCGGGGACTCAACAAATTTTCATTGTTGTTTCCTAGTTGGTTAGGGCAATTTGGGCCGATCACCCAAATGTCTGAAAAGTAAGATGATCCATGCGTCGGATGGGCATGTAAAAAGTCGGTCCACCCACCAACCCGCATTGGACCAGCGTGGTGGGATACGGTCCAAAACCCTTTAACGGATAGGGGTGTATTAGGGGAGGCCTATGTCCAGCAGTGGACTATCACAGGCTGATGATGATGATGATGATGAACTAATGTGGAATTATAGGAAAGTGCCTTTACTACTTCTCTACCGTGATCAAATTTTCTCTTAATATTATCCGATATAGCCCTTGTAGGAATATGTGTAGACATTATCCAGTTAAAAGAGAAAAGTTCGAACACTCTTTTCATGATTTACTCAGCGAGTCTGTATGACATGATGATGTGGTTTTGCACTTAGGTGAATGTGATCATGTATGTCCTCATGTGATCGCTGCAGATAGCAACACGGACTGATCACCCGAATGACTGTAAAGTGAAATGATCCATACATTGCCTGGCAGTATAATAAGTCAGACTTGCAGATGATCTCTTCCTGGTCATTTCAGATATTCATGTTTGTGTCAGCGAGAGTTAAAAAGCGTGTACTGATTTGTGCCCATCCTGCAGCCTCTTATAGTCGGAATTGATTATAAAGATACAATTGTTACGTTATATGTTAATTATTAATTCCTAAAGATTTAATTTGTGTAATTACACAGCATTCTTGTGCATTGTAACATGTCACAGATGGCTAAACTTCTGTGTAAACAAAATGACAACAGTTTAGCAACTTTGCTTAACAAAAATGAACAAAACCCGTAGAAATGAATTCCGTATATCCAAACAGTTCCCACGTATTTGTTGTTCTTGGCTTTTTGTTAAACTAGCACTCAGCGTATAATTTGTAGTCTCTATGTTACTCACTTTTACTACTTAATACTCTGTCAAAATTGTTACTTCCATTAAAATGTTCTGTTGTAATTGATCAACACTACGTTTCCACTTTATTTATTTTATACTAGCAACCCCCAAACCCACTTTATGATTCCACCCACAAGGGGTGGAATCATAAAATCCGTTCTTGGCTGACCTCTCGACTCGGCGAAAGGAATATTCCTACCAAATTTCAAGTCGGTTCCAGAGATATCGTGATAAGAATCTCTTTTATATATACAGATTTATTCGTCAAACTTGGCCGAGTTCTGGGAATATGGAATATGTCTGAGACTGACTGAGACTAGCTTGGTTCTGGGTCAGCCCAGTCTTTAGTCAAACCAAGGTAAGGCTTACTGTAATGAGCGCATTGGAGGGCGCGGGCTCGGGGCAGTGAGGCGGCGGGCGAGGTCGGCGCGGAAGCGGGCCCGCGCCGCGCCCCGCGCTACGACCATCTCAGCTCCTTCAGTTCCACAGTGCTCGACGGGTCCTGCATCTGAAACGTCTGAAATGTCTTGTAGCCTGTCTTAATTCCTAATAATAATATATAGCATAAAATTATGACCGATATGATTACAGAAATAGATATATTTATATTTTTAATGTTTTTAAAGCATACGCAGGCATATGAGCAGTCGGACCACCTGATGGAAAGCGGTCACCGACGCACATAGACTTTGGCAATACCAGTGGTATCGCCAAATCGTTGCCTACCGTGAGACATAGGGTGTTCAGTCTCGTTTACCCAGTAAATACGCTGGCTACGGTGCCCTTCAAACAGGAACACAGCAGTGTTTACCCACCCAGACGGTCTCCTGTAAAAAGGGGACCTACCACCGGCTATAAACAATATAAAGCTTTTATGCAAATTAGTGGTAGACCAATATAGCCAAAAATCAGCAGAATCGATAAAATTTTGTTTTCAATCATTTATATTTACTTACATTGCTATTAGCATTGTCCGCAATGTAAGTAAATATAAATGTCGCACCATTATAAATAAGTATTATGTCTTATAACGTTTATTATGCTACAGTTTTTTTCCCCTAAAAAAAGATATAAAAAAACGGATTAAATATAAAAACTACTTGGTAAATGACTATAATACTTAAAAAAAAAATATATAAAAAATATATATATATATATATATTTATATTAATTAATTTATTTATATATATGACAAAGGTTAAGCTTAAATAACTTGAAAACTTGAAAAATAAATAAATGTAAGTTTCAATGCAATAGAATGTCTAAATAGATGCTTGATGGGTCCACTAGGTGGCACTGTCGCAAGACTTATTTATTATTTTAATCTACTATTTACGGACAGCGACAAAAGAACTTGACATGATATTTGTTTGTAAAAATACATATTTAAATTGGCTTTAATGGTGTGAGATTATATCTTAGGCAAATTCCATGATAAAGAAATGAAAATAACACTTACAAGGCATTCTACCTCGTATCTAGAAGGCGCCGGTGGTACATGGGTGGCTGGGGAGCATCTAGAGCAGCCGTGCCTTAGGACTGTTCTAGAAGAACCACCTCTCATGGCAGTCCTCAATTCCTGTAAATTAAATATTTCTTTTTTATTGCCACCTGATGGGAAGTGGTCATCAACGCCCACAGACATCGGCGATATTAGTGATATCACCAACGCGATGCCGATCGTGAGACATATGGCGTTAAGTCTTGTTAACCCAGTAACTACGCTGGCTACGCTGCCCTTCAAACCGGAACACGTTTGACACTACCATTTTGCGGCAGAAACAGGCACCGCTGCCACATCGATACCGCCCCAGACAGCCCATGTATTCCTATTACCTACCTGTAATTATATCCAAAAGTACTTCACTGAAGCTAATTCTTTCCTTTTTTATGTAAATGTTATATAAGTTTACTTTGAGTAGTCATTGCAATGGAATTATCCGCCCGTAGTTAAGACAGCATGTAAGCTAAGAAAAAATCAGAGCTCTAAAATGCAAAGGCAAAAATCGGTGACTGTAACCAGTTTATTGTCGTTATACACCATAATCGCTGCCACTAGTCTAATCTCAAGTTGCATGTTGTCAAAATAATTGATACAAAAGTTTCGTTTGACTTAAAAAACCAAAAACCTTAATAGCAGATCCACGCAAAAAAAGAAATCATTAAATAAACCAGGCCATAAGTTTCAAACCAGCCACATCTTATCCACACCCCCTAATAACCCTAATAATTAATAATTACCTGGTAAATTTACCGCTATATCTCAGTTCATTGTCAGAGCCTAAAAAAAGTTTTTTAATCTATTTACCTGTCCCATTTCACTGCATAACGACTGTCGGCCATGTGACGCGTTTTTCCTCGTGTTCCAGCAAAATTCCAAAATGGCGACTACAATAGCTAACGCTAGACCACATAGAAGCGTCACAAAGACCCCACCTATAAAATAAAATACCCTTTAAAGTATTACAAATTTTATGTCAGTACTTTAAATCAGTTGTCGATGTTACGATTCTCTCGTCATCATCTGATAATGATGATCATTATCAGCCTGCATCAGTCCACAGTCAGTTGGTTACGACCATTTGGGCCGATCACCCAATTGTTTGAAAAGTAAGATGATCCATGCGTCGAATGTAAAAGTCGGTCCACCCACCAACCCGCATTGCAACAGCGTGGTTGCATACGGTCCAAAAACTCTTATGGAGAAGGCGTGCATTAGATGAGGCCTATGTCCACAGTGGACTAACACAGGCTGATGATGATGATCACTACTGCTGGACATAGGCTTCCCCTACGGAGGACAAAATTCGCAAAGTGCCCGATGTGGACTTAATGAAAATAGCCAAAGATAGTGTTGCCATGACTTAGGGGTGACATGATGTTTTAGATTAAAAGGATTTTCTATAGTTCTAGTTTTTTAATTGCTATAGTCGAAATTTGGAACACCAAATACTTAAAAATTATTCCCGATGTTTCCGACTGTTGCAAGCCTCCATTGTCAAGGGACAAAGTAGTCTACGTAGACGTAGACGGTTTTATTCAAGATGCATTTGTACTACATGGTTGATAAAATCATAACCTGCTTTTACTTTTAAAAGAATATCTAACCTTTTTCTATTGAATATATCGATGTTCAAAAATATTTTTGGGCAAATATTGTTTGACATTGATATATGCAATACAAAAACATAAAAAAAGAAATTCTTATAAGCTCTTAATAGCCCGGATTTTTAATATTCATAGGTCAGAATCAAATTTTAATCCATTGATACTGACCAATATTCTGGACGCCGAGTGGATTGGCTTTGCTGTCCTTCCCGTCGCGGTTGCACACGTCACCCGTGTTCTTCCACCACTTGTCGTACAATATCTGTATCACACCCTTCTCTTGCAGGTCGAGGATCGCCAGTGAGATCTTGTCCCGCCACGGACTCCCCTTCCACGTCGCAATACCGTAGCCCTGAGAAAAAGAAATGAATAAGTCCCTGCACAATTTAAAGACAAAATGACACTAGTAGAAATAATGTAAATTTAGAGTGTATCTTTAAGGGTGTATAGGTGTTCCTGTCTTTTTACAGTAGGGCATACTATGTCGGTGGTTGATCACGTACGAAAGGTCCTATGTCTCACGTCACCTACATACTACATATCCAACACTGCTTGATAAATATATGCTATATCCAGGCAGTTGACTACTTTCCATTAGTTGGCCCGACAGTTCGTCTGCCTTTATATGCTATGATAATCATGCTTATTGTTTGTGTATTGTAGGTTAACTACAAGACGAGTCATTGCAAACTATTGTACTTTATACAGACTAGTTTTTTTAGATAAAAAATTACATGAACACTTCACAAGATAAATTTACCCTCTGTATCTTTTAGTAGTGGAAAAGCACTGTAATAAATAAGAAAAGAAGTTGTGCGAGGAATGACGAGAACCTTGTTAAAAATCCAAATAAAGGAACAGAATTATAAAAGCTTTACTCGATGGAAATTAAAAACACCTGATCTCTTTAAGGCGTAGGATCATTTTGTCATAAAAGAATCAAATTTTTCGCTCCAGATATTTGTTACCTTCGAATCCAGCAGGCCCCCGACCTGCGTAAGATTGCAGTCCCGCTGTACCCTATGGTCCAGCATCGTAGACTCCATTAGGAAGGCGTAGTTCCCCGCAAGAACTCTTCTAACACCCTCCTCGTATGATGCGACTAAAGCAGGTGGTGACGCAGCGGACATATGCCGCCACATGCGTTGATATATGTCTATATTTGAATCCTAGTAAAAAATAACATAAAAAATATGTTAGAAAGATATATTTGTGCTTACATCAAACTCTTGCCATCATGTTTAGCAGCATTAATTTGATAGACACGCAGGTTATTATGCCTCTCAAATTTAAAACATTCTCTTCAGTCATCTTCAGCAATGTTTATAAATTGACTATTTATTGTGTTCATTTGTAACATTTAAATTTGTTATAAAAATAAAAGTTTGAATGTTTATATAATTGCACATTTTTTACTATTAATATAGACAAAAAGGTTTAATTTTACAGTTAAGACTATGCGCTTTAGAAGTGTCGAGTTTGTTTTTATCTAAAATCAGAACTCAACCTGGATAACATCCAGGTTGAGCCCAGCCGTCTTCCAAAATATAATAGTACAAGTCAAAAGCAAAAAACTCAATAAACAATATGATTCCAGCAGCAATTCCGTAACGGGGATGTCGGATTCAATAAAATATGAGCTAGAAAGTAAGTCCAGCGTAGTTAACAAAGCTTTAAACATACAATAAATGTGTAGAAGAGTCATTTATTGCCAGGTTTCTAAAGATAATGAAATTAATGAAGCAGGAATCTAAATAATGTGTAAATCCATAAATCTAGCTAGTTTATAAAATCATGCAATTAAAATCACAAACTGACACACTTAATGCGCATCCTTACCCTGAAAAAGGTCATAGTGGATCCACCATTTAGAGTTCCGTACTGAACGTGATTCTGCGCAGCCAAGTCTGCCGCACTTTGAATAGGCAGGACCGTCCTCTCCACAGTCAGGAAAGCAGCCAGGTTCGCGGTGTATGAAGACAGGATGATCAGCGTGAAAACCACCAGATACCGCCCACGATGCGAGTAGAGGTGGCCTGTGTTTGTGGAATTGGGTATAGGTGTCGAAGACAGACATCAATGTCAAAATATACACTGGAGTTTTCGCGGTCAATTTAACCATTATTAAACTGTTACTTAGTGACAGTTGACTGAGTTTATATTTTATTTGCCTTAATTATAGACTTTCCAATAACAAACTTTTTAGCTATTAAGTTTTATACAACAACAAAATATACGTAACTATGATTTAGCCTCGGAATCAATCTAAACCTAGTTCATGTGGTAAATAAATGTAGCTTTATTGGCTCACCATCGGATTGAGACCGGAACCTTGTCTCAGAAACGTTCCCGTAATGAACCAGAAGGAGTTGCAGACACTGAATTGATTTGTCAGCAGTTTCGTCTCGTGGCCACACACGTGCGTACTTGATGACCTGGAAATTACAACAAAAATTTATTTTTTAGCATTTGTGTGCTGAAAATCAACAATATCGTCACACATAACAAATTTTATAAATATGTTTGTTAGCCATACAATTTACATACTTCCTTTATAAAATACATAAAATAGTTTTATTACTATTTTTACTGCCTCCGTAGCCTAGATGGTATGGGCGTGTCTTTAGAAACCGGAGGTCGTGGGTTCGAATCCTGCGGGACGCAACAATTTTTCATGTTGTTTCCTAGTTGGTTAGCAATTTGGGCCGATCACCCAATTGTCTGAAAAGTAAGATGATCCATGCGTCGGATGGGCATGTAAAAAGTCGGTCCACCCAACAACAGCATTGGACCAGCGTGGTGGGATACGGTCCAAACTCCTAATGGATAGGTGTATTAGGGGAGGCCTATGTCCAGAGTGGACTCAAAACAGGCTGATGATGAGTTTTATTAGTTCCTATGTAGTAAATCAAACATTTCCTGTCTGTCTATATTTTATGGATACACTTTCGTGAGGTAATCGCTTCCGTGGTCTAGCGATATTGGTAATATATAAACCGGAGGGTGTGGGTTCGAATCCCGCGGTGAAACAACGTTTTGTTATTGTTCTTTTTTGTTGGTTAGGACAGTTTGGGCCGATCACCCAATTGTCTGAAAAGATGGTCGATGATTCGAATGTAAACATTCGGTCCACCCATCGACCTGCATTGGATCAGCGTGGTTGGTATACGGTCTAAAACCGCCTAATGGAGGAGGAGGCCATATGTCCAGCAATGGACAAACACAGGCTGATGATGACGATGATGACTTTCATGAATTCTTCACTGGATCAAAATTTATCTCATATATCTTTCAAGACATAAATTTTATAGCAATTTTGCTCCGAAATTAATAAACAATGTAATTATATTTGTTCGCGCGCATTTGAATGTCGCCTAACACAGCCGCAAGTTGGTTACGCGATAATATTCCTTCCCTTTCTTACTGTACCGTTCCTTTCGCCTGCCCTCCTCTTTCCTCTAATTTTTCCTTATCACGCGAAAAAAGGAGGGTAAGGGGAAAATACTTCGTGACGCGGACGGCGGCCAGCGCCGCTGCAGTCAAACAATTGACTTCGGGAGTTCCTACGCAGCGTTATAATAGTTTTACGTTTACAGCAAACCCCAACCGCATCACCGAAGCCGCCTGCAGCTGTACCGCTATCAGACGAGGTATTTATCCTTCCTTTTACCGTATTTCCAATCCGGCTTAATAACCTCATTATCTGAGCTGGATTACGCATATGGTCCTTCGAACCGCATCCTCGCTTCTGGTCCTTAAATAGGATCTACCATACCGCCGTCACTCGAGCTGTTGGTCCAATCAAATTGGCGGACGAAACAATTGAGTGACCACGCGACCGCGCAACCAATCTTTTTTAATAACATAAATACAACTGCAGTAAATCTCTTACCATTCGTAAGGTGAGAACCTGGCCATAACGAAGAGTGTGAAGGAGACGAGGATGTAAGCAGCCAAAACATAAAGCCATATCTCAATCGCCAGGGGATTTAAAAAGCTGAACAGACGAGTGGGCTGTGATGTCGGTACCTGTTCAAAGGACGTACATTTTAAATATATATATATATATAGGATTTTATATATATATATATATATAGGTAACAAATACGCAAACAAACTTTCTATAATGAACGTTTTAAATTTTAATATTATCCCTACCTATTTCTGACGATCCACTTGACGCAGTGGTTAGTTGCCAAAGTGTGTGGGTTACATTCACACCACGGGAAATATGTTGTGTGATATACAAGGTGCTTTTCACGTGTCTGGGTGTTTGAATATATATAATATGTATTTATTTACAAAAAGGAAAGTAAAAAGTGTAGGGAAGAAAAAGTAAATTTGTCTAATCTATCAGTTATCTAGTTTTCATAGTACAAGCTTTGCTTAGTTTGGGGACTAGATTATGTTGTGTTTTTTTTTCAAGAAATATTTAAATATTTCACGAGCGTTCTTGCTGTCGGAGTAAACAATTAGTGTCTAAATTTATATTTACACGTGCACGTTAGTTGTCAAGTGAAAATGTGAAGTTGGATTCGTCGAATACAACAATCAAAACAATAAAGGCAAATAATTCTACACTGATATTCGAACATGATAAAATATGATTGATTAATTAATAAGAGTGAATTTGAATATTATGAATTGTTATTATTATTTGATTCTTCTTTTTACTATACGAATGAATATTCACATTACAATAATTTACCACTAAAAGACGTTATCACTTATGACTTTCGCCCGTATACCGATTATGCAGGCAACCAATTTTTTTACAACAAAAAAAAATAGCACCTAAGCGTATAATCTGTATTCGATTCATACCTTGAATAAGATCCCAATGCCCAGGTTCATGAAGGGTTTGGTAAAGTCGATGACGGCCTCCCGGGCATAGTTTATGGTCATTGATGCAACGGCTATATCCGCTTTCTGAGAAAAAAATTAAAATATGTAGTCCATTTGCGTTTTTCTTGTCTATTTATTAATAGATTAATAGTAAATAAGCGACGTCTGCGAGGGAAATAAAAAGAAATGTTTTTAGTGATTTTATATCTCTCTTTAACTTAAAAATCAGGTATGTATTGTCTCTCTTGTTACTCTTATGGTCTGATGAGACAGATGGACGTTAATATTGAGATTATTTGCATATCCTCCAACCATGGATCGACTTGTTTTCCAGGCGATTGCGTTTTCACTCATGATACCGATCAGGCTATAGTCACCGAATGATTAGAACTGGTGATCTTTAGTAAAGCGTAATAGCACTAGGTCACAGAGGTAGACTACAGGCACACTAGTGCTCGTTCTGCAATAATATTTCTTGTGCCTGTAAGTTATTTGGAAGCCAGTAGTAGATATCTCTAAACGTTTTTCTATTTCATAAATCTTCTTAGGAACCATTTTACAAAGTTTTTCCGCAGGATTCGAACCCTCGGTCTCCAGTTTAAACAGTGAGGACTGATGTCACTAGGCCACGAGGGTGGATTTCTCATTCATATATACTCACTTAACAAAAAGTATTATCAGTTCCACTATAGTTTGAGCAAATTTTGCTGATATTAATGAGTGTTTGACATTTTGGTGACGAATTATCAATAAGAATGCTAGATTGAAGATATATTATATTTGTATGTTAACAGTTACAATTTTCTTAAGTATACAGGCAACCCCTCCGTGGCCTTGTGGTATTGGTCCGTGCGTTATAAACAGGAGGTCGTGGGCTCAAATCCCGCGGGACAATTTGGGCCGATCACCCAATTGTCTGAAAAGTAAGATGATCCATGCGTCCGATGGGCATGTAAAATCGGTCTACCCACCAATCCGCATTGGACGAGCGTGGTGGGATACGGTCCAAAAACCCCCTAATGGAGAAGGCGTCCATTAAGGGAGGCCTATGTCTAGGTGCAACACAGGCTGAGATGAGATACAGCAGAAAGTTGAGAAGAATAACGGGAATCGCATAAGAAACTTACCCTGTCCATCAGCTCTCGGACTATGCCATTCCACTGTCCGGTGTCAGGGTCCCATGCACCATACATGTTGTCAGGGACCAGCCTTAGGGTGTAGTGGAAACCGGCTCTTGCCGCCACCCGGGCCAGTAGGTCGATGCAGAAACCTTCGAAACGCGCGTTCCCTTGGAGGTTCCAACCTTCTTTCACCATCACGTATGGCTTTTCCTGAAGAAGAATTACCGGGAACGTGAGTAACGGGAGAATATATGTAACATTGCTTATTTTTGACGCGCTTGGTTGTGTTTGAAATTAGAACTGGTGGGAAAAATGGTATCCTTTAGGGTTATGTATATTTTATTAATAAGCGATAACTACCTACCTACCTACCTCAATTTAGTGGAGGAATTTTATGTATATTATGATCAATTATCAATTTTCTCTTCCGCAAAAAAGATTGTTCAAAAACTACGGTGTTTTGGTTTCAGTTGCTGGTACAAATTATTTTTCAATAGAGGTATTGTAAAAAAAAATTAAGATTTTTCTAGTGCACATTTTAATTGGGCAGCAAATGATACAAGTAACTGCTCGCCCTTCATTCTTTTATTGCAGTAAAATATGTATATTTTGTTTAAAATTATGCTATAAATATACACCTTGAGGATGGCAGGATGATGCAGGGAAAGTCGAGGATTAAATAATCATCTTTTTGACAGTATATGGAAAATCTTTGACAGTCCACTTAAATAAGCTGCAAAGACTAAAAACACATAAAAAAACTACAGAATTGTTGCATGGATTATTATAATGACGATTACGATGTTACAGTAATATCGTAAGAACTATCATATCATATACTTAACGAAACAGAAATTTACTATTAAGTATAAAGTAACAAAGACGTTTTATATATAAAAAATTTTCAATAAGTATCGATGCATCTACACTTACCTCAACAGTAACAACAGTCAAGGTGACATTAGGGGGCGGATCTCTCCTATACGCAGCTGGATCTGTCAGTTGCAGCCCTTCCCCAGGCGCCCAATGACCCGCTAGGCGGCCCCACCTTTCTCTCCCCCCACTAGCCTCATCAGCTGCAGCTTGAACTGGGTCCTCGTCCCTTTCGAGAACTCTATAGGTCCAGTCAGGCCGTGTGCTCTGATCTGAGAACAGAGATAAATTTATGAAAAAACCTCTAAAGTTTAGTTTTTATAATAATACTTTTCCATGTTATCATTTAAGTGACGTGAATGAAATTAAACCGCTGTCATGACAACAGTTTGAAGTCATGAAGGCAGTTTCACCAAGTTACCATTAGAATCTATTGTAAGCACTAGGATATGAAGCTTTATCTAGTGTATGGAGGTAGTTACTGCAGTAATTCAGTCTGAAAATAGAGAGCTGTTAATAAGTGATTGACTGAAGTAGTAACCCAGTAATGTGTTGAACTACTGTGTTCATATATGTAAAACTACTGCATTCTGGCTCGAAGGACATAGGCAGCGTAATTGCTAGATGAACGAGACAACACACCTCACGTCTCAAGGTGAAGGATAGTTGAGCTTATGTGTTTTATTAGGTTAACCGCTAAGTTGCCAGCAAATCTCATCGCTTCATTTAACGCAAGAACAGAAATCATCCGCTATTTGCCTCTATCAATCCGAAAACAGTAGCCACATAGATGTGTTTTTTGCAGAAGTTGAATCCACTATCTTTCATACGTTAAATTAGGGTACCTTTTATACCTTGTCTATATTGTTCAGCAAGGTCTTCCCATGCGTCCAGGCGGTCCCCGTCTCGCAGGACATATTGGCAGTGTGAACCTCTTTAGTGGAAGACAGCGCCAATGCCAAAACCTGAACCGCATCATACAATAAAGCTGGCTCCGTCTGTGAATATGATATTAAAACAGTAAAACGAAAACAGTAAAACGACAAAATCATTTTACTTGCGCTAGTAGATATTTTAGATATTTTCTTTCATTACATCATCAGCACGTGTTAGTCTACTGCTGGACAAACGCCTCCCCTAATGCACGCCTCCTCTATAAGGGGGTTTTTGGACCGAGTCCCACCACGCTGGTCCGATGCGGGTTGGGTGGGTGGACCAACTTTTTACATGCCCATCCGACGCTTGGATCATCTTATTTTTAAGACAACTGGCTGATCGGCCCATATCGCCCTAACAAACTAGAAAACAACAATGAAAATTTGTTGAGTCCCCGCAGGATTCGCTCGACCTCCGGTTTCTAAAGCACACGCCCTTACCACTAGGCTATGGAGGTATTCTTTTATTGTTCGTGTTGTTTTTGTTTATGGTTCGAATTGGCCCTATTAAATTAACCCATAGCAACGAATCGGCGTCTTACGTCTGGCGTTGTTGTTAGTCGACTGTTACTCAGTGGTTGACATCTCAAAGAACGCCGTATGAATGACGTCACTTTGTTGCTATGGCTGCAAATCCAGTTTGGCTTAACTATTAACTTTTGAAGTAAATTATAATTCGTAAAATGTAATGATCCATGCTTTAAAGTCACATAATAATATATCGAGAATTCACTGAGTATAATTTATAAAATATGA
Organism: Lamproptera curius; assembly: GCA_029286875.1. Taxonomy (NCBI): domain Eukaryota; kingdom Metazoa; phylum Arthropoda; class Insecta; order Lepidoptera; family Papilionidae; genus Lamproptera; species Lamproptera curius. The sequence continues at coordinate 777,882 of JAGSMT010000099.1, forward strand.
ATATAATTTATAAAATACTACGCATAGTTTGGTTAACATTATTTCCGGCGTCTCAGATGCTTTGTAGCGTCTGTAGGCCTAACTATCAGGTGAATACATGTTTAGGTTTACTTTCAATTTCCTAAATATTCGCATGAACAAACTTCGTAAAAAAAAGACAGAGCTAGTCTTTTAATATTTTCTTTTAATAACCAAATTGTTTTTTCGCACGATTAAGATTCTCTTTAAAATAAAAATGTTACAAGTTATTTTTTATTTTTTCTCACTGCAATGTTAGTGCAGATAATTACAGAGATAACAAAGACACCATGAACTCGTACTCATACGATCACAGAATCTAGACACTTCTATGGTTCCCCACCTTTATATGTCCACCGTAGATGTTTCCTCGTGAACTTCTCATATGGTTCTCCTCACCTTGTCGAATTCTGTCCACCAACCCAGCTCATGTCACTCTGGTTATAATCCTTATCAAGTTCCACCTGGAATGAAGGATGTTCAATTTCACAATCAGAAAGCAATGGAGACCTATGCCACATGACTACTGGATGATGATCTGATAATCATCCTATGTTATCGATTTTCAACTGATTGTCGAAATGGAATCCTCGATCGGAGAAGACCGTATGTTAACTCGAATTTTCAATTAAATGTTCAACATACTGAATATGATATTAGTATTAATTGAAGTCTGAGCAAGCAGGTTATCAGATTAGATAATGATTCTTACAAATAATTCGAATGTTAACTGTTGTCTGAGTCGATCCTGACTTACTCGAAGGAGAATGGTTCAATTTCAGTAGAAATGATATCGTATCAAGTATCTGTACTGACATAAGATTTTAGATGTATCTATCTGATTTGCGATGAAACCTGCTATGGATATGGTGAATTGGAGGCCTATGTCCAGCAGTGGACTATCAGAGGCTGATGATGATGATATGATGATGCTTAATAAGTTATGGCTATTTTCTTTATTAAAATATATTATTATCTTTATGTATATCTGATTATTCAAATTAGTTTAAATGCGACATAGTACAATATGAAACTGGCAAGGAGAATGTGAATATTTCTTGCTCCATGGAAAGAACCTAGGCTTTTATTTTATACGGTTATTTTTAGGAATATCTGTTACTCTTTAAATATATAAACTGAATATGGTTTCATCATATTATCACCTGTGATAGTCAGCGGACATAGCTCCTGATACACCTATCATTAGAGCTTTGGACCAGTATCTAGCATGGTCCAATGGGTTGGTGTGGACATTTACAGTCATCAGCATGGATCATCTTCTTTTCAGCAATTGTGATGCAAATAATTCTTAACAACGAAACAACAATGTAACTGTTGAGTCACGAGAGTTCGAACCCTGACTCGGTTTCTAAGCCAACGCCATACACTGGCTCTAAGGCAGTCAAAGAATATAGTACGACGTAATACTTGCAGCTAAACATACAAATACTAGACTGTAATTTACTAAATACTAGAGGGTCTAATCATACCTAAATATAGTAGAGTTCTTACACTACTGCATTTCTGTAGAAATAAATAATAATAGAAATATTTTAGGACGATAACACAACTCCATCCTTGTGGCATTCCGTTGCCATTGGTGCAAAGTAAGAGTTAAAAATAGCAAAAAAAATGATTTTTAGTTCAGGTTACTAAGCATTTTTAACGTCCAAAATTTAACGCTGGTTTATAAAAGTTGTACCTGTACAGTGTAGAATCGAAAAGATTTTGTGGTCTTTTTTTAATCTTCTTTTAAGTATTAATTAAATAATTGCTATATATTTTAAATTATAACATTTCCACAATTAATTAATATATCAATAATAATCTTACATTAATTTCTTAATATTACATTAAATAGATATGATAATTAGGGTTAAAAGCACTTACAAAAGATGTGAATATGTAGTGATAATTCTCGTTGTTCATTTGCAACTGCAGAATCTGTAAATAACAAAAAATCTATTAAGATTAAATAAACAGAACATCATGTTTCTCTAATTATGCAGATATTTAAAGGGTTTATTTAAATAGGTCGTTATAGAAAGTCAGTGCCTTCAAATTTACCGAAAATTAATTAATCCATAGAAAGCAGTTTGGGTTGTGGCGGTCAGATGACAGTCGCTCTGCGTATAAACTGTTATTCATGATAACTTTCACAGGCGAAAGATCCCCTTTTTCACAGGGGACCATCTGGAATTTCACCACCGCGGTGCCTGTTTCTGCCGCAGAGCAGTTGTGCGAAAACACTAATGTATTCCGGTTTGAAGGGCACCGTAGCCAGAGTATTTACTGGGTAAACGAGTCATCGCGCTGGCGATATCACTAGTAGTTATTGCTTATGTCCATGGGCCTCGGTTACCACTTTCAATCAGGTGGCCTGTAATTTTATAGAGAAAACCAAGACATTTCTGTTATAATTTGGCCCCTTACTCATCATCATCAGCCTGTATTAGTCCACTACTGGACATAGGCCTCATTCCCATTAGGGGTTTTTTGGTCAGTATCCCATCACGCTGGTTGACGGGTGGATCGACAATTTACATGCCCATCCAACGCATGGGTCAACTTAGCCCCTCATTTTGGACCCTAACAACGGTGCTTTTAAAAACGCGGCAATAAATGCTTGCCTTGTGATTGATTTTGTGACTTGGAAGAAGCTTTGAATGACCTAAATTCAACATTTTCGTGAGCAAAGCCTTTTAAGAAACATTAATGATGCCATAGCTTAATTCCTATTTAATAGTAGATCGATGCCGTAATAAATTTCCACAAGATATTTGTCTAAAAAGAGCCTCTTCAAACCTTTCAATTTAAAGTTTTTCATTAAAATTTGTTATAGTAAATTATTTTCTTATTTCTTAGGAAACCATAAGAACTTTTTGTCTAACCAATGTTTAAAAATTAAGAAAATATAAAGATATGTCATTTTTGAATAAAAACTCTGACGGTAATTCCAAAAACATTGAGATACAGACATATACCAACTTAGTCTGCCCGTGATCATGGATGGTGGAAAGAGTCTGATAATTCGGTAATAAATAATATATATTTATTACCAACATATCAACTTACGCGAAAAATCGGTAAATTTGTGGATTTTTGGTAAAGTGTGAAGAAAAAATAAACATAAACATAAGAGATGTATATTTATGCGTTATTTATGTTGTTTGCCCTTTTTTCTCAGTTTCCGTTTCACATTATCGCCCCCCACAGTGTTAAGGAAAATCGTAGAAAAACATCAAATCACCTAGTTCACTGTTTATAAAGGTTATATGTGTCTTCAAAAAGTGGTATAGCCCCTGTGGTTAATTATATCATACAATCTTTCATCATCATCATCATCATCATCAGCCTGTGTTATCCACTGCTTTGGACATAGGTCTCCTAATACACTATCCATTAAAGGGTTTTGGACCATCCCACCACCTGGTTCAATGCGGGTTGGTGGGTGGACCGACTTTACATCCCATCCAGCTGGATCATCTTACTTTCGACATTGGGTGATTGCCCAAATTCCTTAACGTAAAAAAAAATTTTTGAATCCCGCAGGATTCGAACCCCGACCTGGTTTCTAAGCCAGCCCTCCCAAACTCAGGCGGTGCCTGAATCTTTAATCTCTTTAATCAAAATCAAAGTCTACTCCCGAAATATTTGATTCTGAACTGATTTTTCGTTCTGTCAAATAGGAAATTTAAAACGTAATAGTAACTTATATCTTGGCTACTATTACAAAATTATAATTAATTTTGGAACAATGTACCGTTATCGACCAAATCGACTAAAATATATTTTTCCAATTAAAAAACAAGAATATAAAATTAAATAAAATTTAGTCAAAAGAAAAATCTACTTACCGCTCACAAACTGGAATGTTTTGGGGTCCTGTCACAGTGTGAATCCCTTTTGCCCCTCAAGCGCTGCGGCCGCGCCGGGTCCGACCCGGGCAACGGACGGCTACACGCGTCCACGCCGGCCAACGAGGTTTTTTTCACCTGCAAATCGATAGTTGGATGGTAATTAACAAGATTGTATTGTTCTCGTGAGCTTAAATAATAAATTAGAAAACCTTATGAAGGCCGGTCACAGTTGTCGAAACTTTCAATGACTTTTTGACTAATAGCTAATGCTTTAAGATTTATTAACACATAATGTGACTTGTAAAGAATATATGTCTGTTATATATGTGAAACTGAGTGCATTGGTAGCCGAATTTATGATAACCTGAAATTCATCATCATCATAATGATGTGCCTTTTGAATTAAGGCATTTTTGGACCGTATGCCACCACGCTTAATGCGCCGCAAAATGCGATTTGGACAGTGGACCGACTTTTTTCATGTCCATCCGACGCATGGATCATCTTACTTTTCAGACAATTGGGTGATTGGCCCAAGTTTTCCTAACCAACCAGAAAACAACGATAACACAAAGTTGTTTTCTCCGCAGGATTCTAACCCACGCCTTCCGGCTTATAAAGCATGGGCAGCCAGGCCACGGAGGCGGTTACGTCTGAAATTATTTCTTTATGCACTGAAATTACAGAGGTGGACTTAATGTCATAGGGATTTTCTGGCAGTAAACCTTAAAGTGGTACAGAGATAATAAGGGGTGTACAGCTAAAAATTATGGCTGGAGTAAAAGCGCACAAATGTAACGCTTGACCTTATTACGCATGACTCTCCTTCTGAGTATGCACATGTCTGTTCAATAATATGTGGAATAGCACTTTAACTCAATCTTATTCGTGGCCACTTCTGTTATCTAACCTCCAAAACTTAAAAAGTGATCTGAAATCAATGATATAGTTGTCAGTCCATTTAAAGGCATGTAAGTTTTTAGCATCCACCGACGGTGTATGCATCGGTGGATGCAGGTGGCACAAGATCGTACCTCTTGGCGACTTATGGGGGAGGCCTATGCTCAACAGTGGGCTTTGACAGGCTGAAACGACGACGACGACGAAGTTTTTAGCTAATACCACTATTACACGACAAAAAGCAACAACAGCTACTTTAATTACCCTCAATCCAGTCTTAAAACTGAAAACTTACCATAACCATAGTCTTCGTAAATGATTCCCATCTTGGTCCAGTTGAGGTATGACGTCAGTTCAGCGAAAGCCTGGTCTAGTAGATCTCTTGAAGGGTACAGATTGATGGTGAAAAAGTCCGAACCGTTCACCGCTGGAAAAGTGGATAAATGAAGAAGTGATAAATAAAACGGAGAAGGTAAGCATTTGTCTTATAACAAATGAAGAACGGGTATGTGATCAAATTTGGAGAAGGTAAGTTTTGATTAATATTCAGTGTTCTGAAGGTAATGTGATATCATTTAGTATCATGTTCGTGTAAATTTTACTATTATAACATATTTACGCGTTCTGAATATCCTTCTAATAACAAAAATGCAAAGTTTGTTTCATACTCTATGAAGCAAAAACTTGTAGATGGATTTTTAAACGCTTTACTGTTAGATTCCAGAGTATTAAATTTAAAATTCACGACGATTTTGATATATTGATGAATTTGTTCATGCAAATGAAAATTAAAATTGCATGCATCAGTCCATATTGTCCGTACCAACCAGAAAGCAACGTAACACAAAAGTAATTTACCCGCAGGGTTTTACTCAAGATCTGTGGTTTGCAAAGCAAGGATTCTACTAGACCACGGAGGAAGCTAAAATAAACATGTTTTACGAATGTAGAACAGAATTCTTTTTATGCAAAATAGGCTAGCGAGAGTTTGAACAACTATTGTGTTGGGGACTGTAGAAAAGTTTTCTTAAAGGATATCTGGGAAGATTGTTGGGAATACTAAAGAAAAGTTTTCTAACAATGCACAACAAAGGGGACGACCTTTTACTATTTTGTGCATCATTAGCAAACGTGAATTGTTCTTTTGTTTCTAAAATAGTAAGGGGAGTTTCTCTCGCCGGTTATTCTTAGGTTTTATTTGGTGCGGTGGTAGCGTTTTTGACAATCAATAGGCAAGTTGGATATTGGTTTAGAAAACAAAATGGTTTTGAATATGAATGGGGATGAGGACCATATATATTATATTTTTCATATCTAGATTGAATAATACTGGCCAATAAGTTACAGTCTAAAGATGTATGATGGGTTTTAGTACTTATCTGAAAATCTTCATAGTATTTTCTTTAGGTTTAGATGTAACGTCTACTTTTTAATTTGACCCTTCAGGTTGTATAACTCGCAACTACTAACTGCTAACTACTTAAACTATATTGTTCCTAATTATAGTTTCTAATTATAGTTCCCAATAGACGTACATTGTTAGATATGGCATTTTACACGGGCTATGCAACGGAAATGTTGATCATGCAAGAACTAATTTCTAGATCCCTACGACTTTTGTACCCAAAACTAGAACAAGGCATACACGGTTATTTGCCACTAATAAACACGATCATATTATGCACTAAATCAATTGTTAACTGCTTAAAAAAACGTACAATAATTCGTTTCAAACGTTAGATATATTTTGAAGAAAAATAATGCTTTAAACTGATGTATAAACATTTTGACGGTAAGTGATAATTGTTAGTTAACATACATACAAGCACACACACACACACACACACACACACAACACACACACATACACATAAACACACACTAGCACACACATCATTTTTTTTTTTTTCATACCTTTTATTTTAAATTTAGTCTAGCACTTAATGTTATTATTGTAGTGTACTTGCTTACTTACCTTATTACTGTTTACATCTTACTAATTTAATTATAATATTTTTAATGTTGTTATTGTTTTATACTGTTTGTGTTGAGTTGCAATTGGATTGTTGACTCAATAGTTGTTTACTCTAATATGTCGAGTCAATATCATTCTAAGTTATAAAATGTAAATCCGTTATAGGCTTTAAGATTAGGTCATATGAAACTTGTAACTAAACGAAGGCTGTGGATTTTGTTTTCAAATAAAATAAAATAAAAAATAAAATAAAATAAAATAAAATTGCACTTGAGGTACCAAAATTCACAACATAAGTCCTAACTCACAAAATGCAACTATTTTATGAGCATAGTTTTTAAATGTGACCTTTGAGGTATCCTAGTGTACCTGAATCGCAACCACTAACTTCTATCTAAACAATATGGTTCCCAAATATGACTCTTGAGATATCCGAGTCCATATATTATGTTAATGGGTCGAAACCAAAAGTGCAACTATCTTTTAAACATAATTTCTAAATATGACGCTTGAGATATCCAAGTTTTAAGAAAATGTGTATGTCTCTATCCACCAACTGAAAGTTGCTAAACAGTATTGTTGGTTTGAAACAGACACAGTTTTGTACCCTTGAGACAGTGTGATACAAATGACATGCGCAAGAATAATAATAAGAACTAACTGCAACTAGTTAAAGTGTGAAGTTCCTGAATATGACTTTCGAAATCCTAGTTTGAAGAAAATGTGAATGACTCAGCCGCTGACTGCAAGTATCCTAACAATATTATTTCTAAATATGACCCTTGAGACACAGTCTATATATATTGTGTTTAACTAGTAACCATTTCACTGACATAGTTAAGTCAACATAGTATGTCAAACTGAACTATAGAGATCATCATCGTCATATCATATCATGTTAATAGTCCACTAGAATAGGCTTACTCTTTCAATATACCGATCTAGTTCATCAGGGGCTTTAGACCTGATCCCATTCACGAGGTCCAATGCGGGTTGGTCCGTGGACTCTTTTACATGCCCATCCGACATGGATCATTTACTTCAGACAATTGGAGTGATGGCAATTGTCCTAACCAACTAGGAAATCAACAATGAAAATTTGTTGAGTCCCCGCAGGATTCGAACCCACCTCCGGTTTCTAAAGCAAACGCCTATACCACTAGGCTATGGAGGCAGTTAGGTTGGAACTATAGAGATACTGATTATAATATAACGGCTTGTAATCGCAAACTGCAAGAAGCTAAACAATACTGCTCCTAAATACGACCCTTGAGATAACCGAGTACAAATAACATGTACGAGAATCGTACCAACTAACTGCGACTAGTTAAACAACATTGTTCCTAAATATGACCCTTGAGGTACCCCATATCGAAATAATATGTGTAGAGCTCGTAAGCACTAGCGGCTACTAGCTGTTTGTTCTAAGCTAATGCGGCGACTCATACTTTTACACATTGTGGTGAAATAGCTATCACTGGCACTTTCAAATTTGGTTCTCTTTAAAATGAGCTAACACTGCCTGAGCCTAGTGGTATAGGTGTATGCTTTAAAAAACGGAGGTCGTGGGTTCGAATCCTGCGGGGACGCAACAAATTTTACTTTGTGGTTTTTAGTTGATTAGGGCAATTTGGGCTGATCACCCCATTGTCTGAATAGTAAGATGATCTATGCTTCGGATGGGCATGTAAAAAGTCGGTCTACCCACCAACCCGCATTAGACCAGCGTGGTGGGATATGTTCCAAAACCCCCTAATAGATAGGGGTGTATTAAGAGAGGCCTATGCCCAACAGTGGACTATCACAAGCTGATGATGATAATGATGATGATGAAAAAGAAGCTATATTACGTGCGTGTTGTAGACAACTGTTCAGGGTACCAAATGGACTTGTAAGTCCATTTGGTACCCTGAAGCATGGGCACATTTATAAAATGTGTAACGGGAAGCTCTTGGTACATACGCCACAAAATGAATCATGACATATATGGTAACTAAGCTGCCATATCAAGCTGTCATGTAAGAACATCATGTCATCCAAACGTCTTCACCAAGCAACGATTAATATTATGTTACTGCCGCCATAGCCTAATGGTATGGGCTTAGGCTTTAAAAGGGGGTCCTGGGTTCAAATCCTGCGTGGATTCTAGTTGAGTCTTTTATAATATTGGTTCCTAGTTGGTGGTTGGTTCCTAAGCCAATGCGAGCTGATCACCTGATTGTCTACAAAGTAAGATGATCCATGCGTTAGGAATGTCAGCTAGCTGATCTCCAACATAGATCGGCCGCCGTAGTCGGAATCGACTAAGAGTTCATTAATATAAAATTAGTCAATACATTATTAATTTTCATATAAAACCTGTGCAAATATTGTACAACTCGATAATCATTTAATGTCTAATTAATTTTATTTAAACTAAATTCAACTATTTCAATAAGTACGCTTGAGTGCTGTTCTAAAAAAAGGAATTAATTTAGTTTTTTTTAAAGCTCTCCCAAACTGATTTAATATGATCCACTACGATTTTTCAATTTTATCGCCAGAACTAAAAACATAATGTCTCCAGCATGAAATTTGTCAAATCAGGCAAAACATTTGTAAGAATATTTGAATTTGTTTTACTTTTAGTAACCGCAAAGCAGTAGTGTGGAAACACCACTGCGTTTCAAGTAAAAGGCACCGAAATGGCGTTTTTACAAATTACATGTAAACGAGACCTATATAATAATATATTCTAATAAACTCTTATTTTCCTTAATAAATATAAACGAATTTGAACATGAGATCTTTTTCAATGTAAATAACAGAGCTATTGCTGTGACACGCTTTTCGTGGCCTCGGAGTAGAAATGACTCTTTAATGGCCTCTCTTACCACGAAACATATTTGCATATAGGGCTATTAGAACAGCTAATATTTTCAAAAATAAATAAATAATATAATGAAAAAACTGTATATTATTCATTCTGTTTGATCTGTTTGATCTCATATATGTTTGTGGGTTTCACATCAGTGTCAGGTCACCTAATAGATAGACGTCGGCAATAGGCAAGGTGTCACAACGCACCTACCGTGTGTCTCACGGTAGGTGTAATGAGATGTTTATTTATTTATTTATTTAATCTTTATGTACAAAGGTACAGAGGCGGACATAATGCCAATGGCATTATTTGCCAGTCGACCTCGGGGTGATGCAGAGATAACGAGTGGGAAGGTGCATTACCACTTTGAAAATAGAAAACAAAAAAATTATATAAATATAAGTCCTCAACTGAAATAGTAATTTTAAAGACATATTATATAAAATATTTAAATTATACTGAATGCATACTAATAATATGCATCATCATCATCAGCCTGTGATAGTCCACTGCTGGACATAGGCCTCCCCTAATACACCCCTATCCATTAGGTGGTTTTTTGGACCGTATCCCACCGCGCTTGTCCAATGCGGGTTGGTGGGTGAAATAACCACTGCGAAATGGTACAACCCTAGACGGCCCCCTGTAAAAAGGCACATACCACATCTATATATCTGAAAAGACTGAAGAGCGATACTTGAAAGTAGTAAAAAAATTTATATATAAATAATTGTAACAGAATTTCGAACGGACAACGCAGACTAGAGAGAGGGAGCAAACCGTTGTAGCCTGTATGGACATTTTTAGTTAATAACAAATGAATATAAATATTCCATAGCATTGTAGATTTGGCAGTTTCACTGAAATGTTTGCGTGAAAAACAAAAGATCTGGCAAAAATGATTTCGCAGCTTCATCTCAGGTCAGTAGTTCTTTTTATCAAACTGATGAATACAAGCGAAAAGAATATTTTTAGCTTTTGTGTTTAAAAAATATACTTTTCAAATATAAATAAGAATAAGCATTTAATTTATTTGTTAGTAATATATAATAGGTTGTCGATGATCATATGTTGCTCTCGCAAATTCAATATGTTATATATATCAGCCTTTAACGTAAGTGAAAACCCAAAACTCACTGTATAAAAATAGGTATTATTTTTGTGGCATTTTCGTAATCAAAGTACGACTTTATTTATGTCATAAGTGCCAAAAGTAAATCACTATTTACATTTTCATTTCTATATCAAATAAATTGCGAACTTGAACTTGAACGAGTTTAGTTGCGAACTTGAATTGTAATAGCTGCAAAAGTATACGAGAAAGATATACATATAACATTATAAAAATGTGATAGTTTTACATTATAATAATATTATAAATTAATAATATACGATAGATAGGCAGAACATGTTTCTGCCTATTATACTTCTTACACAAAAAAACAATGTCACCCATAATTATGGATATTGTTGGTAAAAGGGCGTAGAAATGTATTAGAGATAAACCAAATTCCTGGTAAGTCCAATAGCACAAGATAGAAGGGTTAATTTTTCAAAGCTTATTTATATTATTGATTTGTCACAAAAACCTTGAGCTTTCCTATTGTCTGCAACACATCTTTATGTTATATCATTTATTTTAGTTTAAATACCCGAATAAACTACTTATTATTTGACTTACAAACAATCTAATCGTATTCCGTTATGTTTTTTTACATGCCCATCCGACGCATGGATTATCTTACTTTTAAGACAATTGTGTGATCGGCCCAAATTGCTCCAACCAACCAGGAAACAACAATAAAATTTGTCGAGTCCCCGCAAGATTCGAACCCACGACCTCCGGTTTCTAAAGCACACGCCCTTACCATTAGGCTACGGAGGCAGTTCCTGTATGTAACATTCAATATTTAAAGATGAAAAATCAAATCAATATGCGCATAGATAAAGATTACTCAGTCATTTCATCAGCAATACTCAATCTTTGCTCAAAGGCTTGCTTACACTCGAGGTGTCTAAGACGTTTTATTTCCCACTTGATATTGGCACTGCATCAGCTTTGCAAATCTTTGACCTGATAAAAGTGACTTTGAGATCTTCTATGAGATAATTTAGCATATCTAGACCCTTCTGGGCACTCGATTTGAAGTCTATAGGTTGTAGACGTCTTTCAGCATTGACTGCGAGAAATGCGACCGTCTGATATTACTGTAAATTTATTATAGCAGCAATACTTCATATTACTACGATCTTTCCCGTTGTATACTGATATTCACAAATTTTATAGTAAAAGGTTTTTGGATGTGCACTGAAATAGTTTGCAGATGTAATTTTTTTACATACACGACAATTTATCATATTTTGCAACGTAAAGTAAAGTATTGCTATTATAATAATACTAGCTGTTGCCTGCGATGTCGTTTGCGTGGTTATATGTGTAAAATAATCTTTTAGTATATCTTAGAATAAGTGGCCTATGTTACTCTAAAATAATACAACAATTTTTTTATTAGTTTTTGTTTGTCTGTTTGTTCTATGTCTAATTTCCAAAATAGCTGGTCCTATTTTGACGGGGCTTGTAATGAAAGGAAGACAAGGTAACTGAGAGTAATCAAGGTTACCTATTCTTTAGAAAAATATTGTGTTATTTTGACCGACTTCCCAAAAGAGGTACTTGATTCGGAGCGTGTGTTTCTTTTTAATATATGTTTCCTTGTTTCTCTGCTCCTAGTGACCCAATTTCATTCATTATTTTTTTAAATGATAGGTATTAGATATTATTGGGTATCATTTTTTAAATAATTTAGTTATAACGTAGTTTTCTTAATTTCTCAAATATCTGTTAATAGTTTAATAGATATTTGAGAAATTAAAAAAACTACGGCGCCCAAAATCAAAACCTCGTCAAACATCAATAAAATTGAAAACCCTAGCTCAACCTTAAAGATAGACTCAAAATGTGTTTTTACAATTGTGCTATTTGAATTGGCCAACAATAAAGTCACCGAGAGCATGTATCTACATTACAAGGATAACCAACAATACCCATTTTAATGTAAAACATTGTGTAAAGTTGCAATGAAATGGCAATGGACATCATAGCTCAATCAAAGCAATGTAACGTAAATCTTGAAAAAAATGAATCCTTTTAAAAAGTTCTTAATTGTATGTACATTAAACGAATTGTAGAAGATATTTCGATAAAATGAATATCTTAAATGATGATGATGATGATGATAATGAGAGGTTTAAAATGCGAGGGCTAAAATCGCAAGGGAGTTACGTGCAGAGAGCACGTTGTTATCGATTTATGTTGCGCAAAATGGTTATATACCGTTTGAAGTCGGTCATATTTTTTTGTTAAAATTTCACTTTTATTACGATACAATACGCTCGTATTGTCGATAAGAGTCTTCAAGAAATTCTAACAAGCCATCGAAATGTTTCACGAAAGTAAATTTTCCGTTCCAATTCTCTTCAGGGAAAACTCTCAAGTGACCGAACGAATGCGAAACAATGATGGTAGAAAAAATTATGCAGAAGCGCTTTTTTTTTTTTTTTTGTCCAACGAAGGCAGACGAGCAGTCGGCCACCTGATGGGAAGTGGTCACCGACGCCCATGGACATCAGCAATACCAGGGTATCACAAACGCTGCCTACCGTAAAGGACTCTCTTTATACCTCGTTTAAAGGAAGACATGTCATAGCGCGAAGGAAAAACCGTAATTCATTTTGGCATAATGTAACAATTATTATTTTCCTACAACTTCAAAGTTACAACATTTTGGAGTACTATGATTAAACAGTGCCTCTTGTTAAACATAAATGGTCTGACTTGAGATATTCCAAAAACCTGTCTTTTCTGTTGTAAAATTCAAATTTGAGGGGAACCCGCATCCCACCCTGTGGATTTTTGTGAATTTATTAGCTATGGCGCCCGACTTTGCATTCCAGAATAAAAGACGAGTCCAAACTGATTGATGAACCGACACAACGTGCCCAAAATGCGCAAAATAGTTATATACTTTGTGAAGTCGGTAATCATTTTTTGTTAAAATTTCACTTATAAAATATTTATTTATTCAAAACACGTTTTATGCACATCAAATGCAGTATTGTTTTCAAACGCTATTAATTTATTTAAACTTATACTGTAATACTTTAAATGAGCACTGAACTAGCTTCATTGCAATTTTTAAAACGGTTCACATTAAAATCTTTATTATGGATTACTCTTTAAACAAACTATTTGCTCTAGCACAATTAAATGTAGACCAATTCATGAAACACATTTATGTGGAACATAATTTGAGTCTGTTTCTTAAGCTTGAAAAATATTGCACGTTATGATTTTTACGCCGTTATTTTTTTTCCCTCGATATATATTAAATCGCTATTCAAAAAAATTAACAAAATGGGACTTGACCTGACCTGACCTGGACCTGGAAGCTCTCATGTCAGCTACTATCTACCAATTGAAAAAAATAATAATAAAAATCGGAGCATTAGAAGCGGATAATAGTACACTTCGAATTCAGTACCTACATCTTTTGGAGAGACGGTCAAAAATAGTATCATAGGTGGATTTATATAGATCGTATATGAAAGAAATAGCCTGTACTGACTTCAAAATAAAATACACGATGTCAAAGATGGTATGAGGATCGACGTGACTCCATTTATCATTTATCATCAGCCTGTGATAGTCCACTGCTGGACATAGGCCTCCCCTAATACACCCCTATGCATTAGGCGGTTTTTGGACCGTATCTCACCACGCTGATCCAATGCGGGTTGGTGGGTGGACCGACTTTTTACATACCCATCCGACGCATGGATCATCTTACTTTTCAGACAAATGGGTGATCGGCTCAAATGCCCTAACCAACTAGGAAACAACAATGAAAATTTGTTGAGTCCCCGCAGGATTCGAACCCACGACCTCCGGTTTCTAAAGCACACGCCCATACCACTAAGCTACGGAGACAGTCGACGTGACTCCAATGACCTATATTTTATCGTAGTTAATATTCTATTACCAATATTGTTCTAATGAACTATACGGTAACATAGTTTGAGTGTTTCATGATTGAAGCAACAGTCAAATACTAAGTTTGTTGTCCTTTCATTGGGTGACAAATTCATTAATGGACCGCTAATAGAATTAATTGTTCGCTTTTTAATTGGCTGAAACTCCAATTACATTTACTAGACATCAAAAATCAATAAATACAAACAAGTTCGTAGCAAACTTCGAGTATTTTTTTGTGAACGGTTTTGAAATAGATTAAATTTCACTTATCACGCATATGGTATGTTTTATTTGTTCTGATGAAACTTTTTATATTATTTTCGATTAAAAACAATTATATGTAAATATAGTCAAAATACTATTTCTAAAGCGGGTACTTACAGAAAAGAAGTCTCGATAGTGAAGTTATGTCTGTCCTAGATCGCGTATAAAAGACTGGTGTGATTTTTTTTGTTTTTATGGCATACGCAGGCAGACGAGCAGTCGGATCACCTGATGGGAAGTGATCACCGACGCCCATAGACATTAGCAATACCAGTGGTATAGCCAACGCGCTGCCTACCGTGAGACATAGGGTGTTAAGTCTCGTTTACCCAGTAAATACGCTGGCTACGGTGCCCTTTATACCGGAACACAATAGTGTTTTCACACTACTGCGTCGCGGCAGAAATAGGCACCGAGGTGGTACCCACCCAGACACCCTGTAAACAGAGGACCTACCACCGGTATATACCAAATATAGAAAAGACAGAGATTTGTCAGCCACTACCCGGAAAGGAACCCTCCTCGTGTGTGATAAGTGTTGTGCATCTGTGATAGTGTTAGTGTGTTGAGTGGCGTTACGCATCGACTCGTCCGCACGAGACATCGTGGCTGTTGCCGAGGTCACGTGAGACTTTCAATGTTTTTCAGTATAAGAGATGTCACTATTTTAACTTTTTGAAATTGTTAAAATATATATTCGATAAAGATAAGTATGATTTCAAAATTACGTACAAATAAAAAACCGAATGCATGAAGATTCGCTGATTAAATGTTTATTATGATATATTGTGTGTACGCATGTTGTGTACTACATTATCATTTTATAATTTATTGTCCTCCATACAAACTTCCTATATAAACTTCAACTACTTTTGTTAGCAGCAACAAGGGTTTATAAAGGTGTCTTCACGCCCTAACAAACTGTAAAATAAATTTTGTCACGCATTTCGCACGTTTTTGGCGTCTACAGATTCAAAAGCGACCGTTAACAAAAGTGACAATTCATTTAACGAAAGCAATGAAAACAGATCGCGGCTCTCATTCAGTAATTCTATCGTTCATTCCTCTTCTTTCTTTTTATCACAAGGGCAAATGCAATTTGGATAATCATTAATAAACGCTAAGGTAGTTACAGATTTTCAACATATACATAAATGCAGCGCAAGCTGTCCCTTATGGCATTTTTTTAAATATTAAAAAAAACTTGGATTTATCTTTACAGAGGAGGTAAGTCCTTTTAACATAGATTCGTCGGGGAAAGTACCTTCACGGTGCCTGTCTCCGCTGCAAATCAGCAATGTGCTAACACAACCAGCTTCCGGATCGAAGGTCACAGTTGCCAGTGCTATTACTTGGTAAACGAGACATAACTCAGCTCATGCCTCAAGGAGGAAACCGGATTTATGGCTTCTTACCACCAAGTTAACGTCAAGCTCGTATCTAAACTCTAAGCTATTAAAAAAATGATTTGATAGCATTTAGTTGGTCAAATATCTAAAAATAAAAACTATATGCACTAGACCAATATAATCGCAAAAATAAACTGTTATACGCGACCAACATTTGAAAAAATTTTGCCATGTACCTAGTATTTTACTAGTTAAAACATTTTTCAGCAAACAAAGGGTTGTCAGCTCAACATATTACGATCGACGTATCAGAACATTCCGTTCGCTCATAACACACGCTCGACTATGTTTAACATATAAATGTTACCACGTTTCACTGCACTCAAACTATTAAATATATAAGATTCTATGTTATAGTTCAAGAGAATGCAGTAACCATAAATAAATTTCAATTATCTTTTACTGACGTCCCTTAAATTCTGAAATTGAATAAATTATTCAAGCAGAATCCTAATTTCCTCGAGCACAACTTGAGAGACTTTTGTCGAAATTAAAAGTCACCGAACGAAAAATTATGATAATCAGTTCAAAATGTTTTATTCGCTAATTGAAAATGTTTGATTAGTACATTTATTTTGCGAACGAAGTTATGTTGTTCTTGTAAGAATACACATTGTTAAAATTTAACAATGTTATTCTAAGGCGACGAAATAATTCTCAACCGAAACTTTTACACAGAACATTAAATAAAATAAAGTGAGTTTCATCATAAATAATTCATTCAGGACGAAGAGTATTGGTTTTTTGTAATGACAATCGGAACAAGAGAACATACAAAGTCGCGGAAAATCAAGCTAAAAAGATCATTATAAGTAAAACAGTTAAATGAATTTTTCACATTTAATTACTTTACAATCATTCCTAACGTTATGGCGAAATTATGTTAAAGTTTTTTCTTACGTTAACAATGTTAAGTAATAAATTATTTTGACCTTTATTACATAATGAGCTGAAAATATATTATTTGACAACGCTTGTTGGACGCACTGCAGCTCAGCTGGGGTTACTTGTCACATGTAGGTCTACCAAAATAATCTTGTAATAAATATAAACAAAGTTACCCAGATACTTTATGATATATAACCGATCCATATATCTGTCTGTCTGTTCTGGCTAATTTCTGGAATAGCTGGTCCAATGTTGACGGGTCTTTTACTGGAAGATATCTGACAAGTGGAAGTAACTGGACTCCTTTTGTCATACAAGAAAAAATACTTTTAGACTTATTATTTTACGCGGAGGAAGTCACGCACAATAATTAGTATATCAATGAGACCTCCACGGTTTTGTGGCTTTCTGATGAAGGTTCAAAAATATGTCTCTTTTATTAAGGAAATTTAGAACAATCCACTGTTATTCCAAGTGAAGAGTTTCGTTACAAAATAAACACCGAAATTTTACTCCCTTTACAATTGAACATTAAACTTTTTATTAGAACAGCCATTGTGCTCAAATTAGCGCCGAAATATACAAAACAAAAGGCTTTTGAATAATTTTCTAACTTTCATTGTTTCGCGTTTAGTCACTTAGAGCTTTCTCCTACACAGAGAATATGAAACAGGAAAATTTGTAGTCTACGGTTGTTCAAATATTTCAACAGCCAGTTAAAAGTTTTGTTCAGAAACAAGATTTTGTATTAAAAACAAAAGTGTATTTGATCGGATTTTCTAGCAGAGTATTTTAATGTTTTGATAGTGTTACGAGTTCGTAGGAATTTAAAATATTTTAGGTAAGAATGTTATTAATCCGTACTAATATTATAAATCGAAAATAACTTGCATGCATGTCTGTCCGTCTTTAGAGTCTAAACCATTGAATGATTTCAATGAAATTTGGTGTATACTAAGAATACTTACTGTGGGAGAGCATAAACAATTAGTCATTGCAATAAAAGTGGTTGATACGATTGAAATAGGTGATGAAAGTTTTGCTGTTTGCTCCGGCAAGCCACCTAAAGCGATGGTCCGGGTGTCCCAACGCACCCGGAGAGAAGTGGCCCGCGAGGGTCACATCGCGCCGGGGTCGGCGAAGACTGTCATAAGCGCTCGCGGCCCCGGCTACAGCAAAACGAGCCTTGAGTGGTTTATTCTAGCAATTTTGTAGTTACTTACTGTACCAGGAATGTAGTGACAATTCATCTCCGAAGCCAAAGGACCGGTACAAGAACTAACCGGTGCAGAGTTAGGTAAGTAGAGATTTTATACAGACAACAATATATATTAAATGTTTATTTATTTTTAACAAGTACGCATTATAACTTTTATGTACTATTGTGCTAACCAAGTCCGTGTTATAATCTCTCCATTATTGTGTGTTTCAATTTCGTTTCGTCCGGGTGTTCCTCGACATCACTCAATTTTTCATATATAAATATACAAAAACAAAAGATAGCGCAGTTTCTTAACGGTCCTTCTCTGGCCAGGTCCGAGTTGTTAACCAGTGGTAAGTTATTGACGTTCATAAGTGCTAAGTAGAGCTTAAATTGAACAAGTAATTCTTGACTTTGACTTTTAAAAGACGTTACACTCGTTGCCTCTGAGCGACAAGTATATTTAAGTGTCGTGTGTAAAGTAATACTCGACACACATTATGTGTTATTTGTGAAAAGGAATCATAAAATATTCTTAGTATACCCAAAAGAAGATGAAAAGTTGGACGAAAATAAAAGTAATTTTCGTTAATTGAGACGTAAAAGCTCATTAATTAAATTTGTTGACATAAAATTCTTACAAGCTAAATACATTTAAAATAAAATAAAACTGAAGTTTGTCTGTAATTAAATTTTAAAGTTCCGCTATTTAAATTAATGTTGCATAAAGGATCAAGAATTCAACAGGTGGATTCTAACAAATGGCTCCTTCTGCCTTTGCGGTTGCGCTCCGTGTTAGAACTTTAGAAATATGGCGCTTAAATAATTTAACCATAAACATTTTATTCGTGAAGGAAATAATCAAAAACTAGACATGAAACTCCGTTTTTAGTTTAAAGAAATTAAAAGTGTAATATTAAGGTGAAGTTACTGGATTATCAATATTAATAATAAAATTGGATTGTCAGTTTGTAACATTAAACAACCGTTTTAAAGAAGTACATTATAATATTTAACCGGTACATATCATCATCAGCCTGCGATAGTCCACAGCAGGACATAGCCCCCCCGCCCCCCCCCCACTAATACACCCATATCCTTTAGGGATTTTTGGGTGGAATGCTGATTGGTGGGCGGACCGACTTTTTACATGCCCATCCGACGCATGGATCATTTTACTTTTCAGACAATTGGGTGATCGGCTCAAATTAACCTAACCAATTAGCAAAAAAAACAACAATGAATATTTGTTCGCAGGATTCGAACCTACGACCTCCGGTTTCTCCATACTACTAAGCTACGGAGGCAGTCTGTTGTAGTTAATGGTTTAGCAAAATTAGACTTGGAATAAAAGCAAACAAAGTAACCCAAAGCAACGAAGCAGTGTCGCACAAAAGGTGTTGTGATTAATGGTCAATTCAGCTAACAGAACCTCATTGGTTAAAATGGGTCATTCGGTGGATTCTATGAAAATTCATCAAAATAACGCCAAAGATTTCAACGTTAGCATCTATTTTAAATCTTAAATGGCCAAACTAAAGTGAAGTGAAGACGCATTCATACAATCATCCATTTCTCTAGATTTAACTACGTCCACAAATTCAAAAGCATCTGGAGGACAGTCATTCATTTCTAATAAAATTAAAGGAACAGGTCTTGAATGTGATTCATCTATTCTTCCTGGTTCTTGACTGATTGTAGGTATACGAAGGCATTAATCATTTTCAGATGAAAATGGAATTCCGTTTATATAATTGTTTTAGTCAAATTCTTCATAAAAATAGCTTCAAATATAAATTCAAATAACTTTACTAAATAAAGATGTTTGGGACGGTCACCAATTGTCTGAAAAGCAAAATAATCCATGCGTCGGATGGGCATGTAAAAGTCTGTCCAACCACCAACTCGCTTTGGACCAGCGTGTTGGGATACGGTCCAAAACCCTAGAGGCCTATGTCCAGCTGTGGACTATCAAAGGCTGATGATGTATGTGTGTATGTATGATTAACTACAAAATACAATTTAAGGAGGTTTGTATAAGGACGAACGTTAATTTTCGATGACGTACAAAAGTTTCCAAAAGTAGTCGATAATTAAATTCAAATTTACTCATATCTGACCCGTCAACCGGATTTTAATTAGAGGTCAAATGTCAGCAACTCTGCTCAAAAACTGTTTTTCAGTTGATATTTGAAGCCAGAACTTTTCGGAATCTTTTGCTGGAAAAGCTGGTTTGGAGAAAGGAATCATCATCATCATCACTCTGTGTTTGGCCTCTGGGTAATGCACGCTTTTAGAGGGTTATCGGAGCAGAAAGGAATAACATTAATTAATTCAGAAAGCCCGTATGGACCTCTTCTAGAAGATTATGGAATTATCAACTACATAATCTTCTATCCTTTTAGACTGTTCCCGATGTGATCCTCGACACATCATAAGCCGGACTAATTTGGAAGCCACTTGCATTGCGACTGTACGCTGACCCAGCACATTCAACGCTGAATTTGCGCCACAAGTGGGGCCATTAAGGCGGCGTTTAATTGTGTATTATATGAAACAGCTACGGCATGGTATGAAAAGGATTTCCGCTCGTTCATCGTGTCTATGGCCCTTTTACTCGTAGCGAGTATGGCTGAGTAAGCGTGGGGCCACAAAATAAGGCTCAACTAGTGAAAATTTCAAAAGATGTCGATTGATAACATAAATAATGAATTCAAACTTCATTGATGGCTATAAAAAAAATTGCCTATAAGGATTATAATAAGTAGGTTTGAGTGCTGTTCTAAAAAATAAATTGTTTTTTTTTAGAGCTCTCCCAAACTGATTTAATATACGCTACGGTTTTTCAATTTTATCACCATAACCTAAAAACATAATGTCTCCAGTATAAAATTTGTCAAATCAGGCATAACATTTTTAGGAATATTTGAAGTTGTTTTTATTTTAGTAACCGCAAATATTATTAGTATGTATTCAGTATATTTATTATAAATAATATATTATGTCATTTAACATTTATATTTTTAGCTAAGGCTACTATTTATATTATTTTTTTTTGTTTTCCATTTGCAACATAGTAATGCCTACCAAATATTTGTCTCTGCAGAAAATGCCATTGGAATTTAGTACGCCTCTGTACATTTGTGCATAAAGATTAAATAAATAAACATCTTGTTACATTTACCGTGAGACACACGGTAGGTGCGTTGTGGACACCCCTAGTATTGCCGATGTCCATGGTCTGTGACCACTTTCTATCAGGTAGTCCGACTGCTTATCTACTTAGATATTTAAACTCCCAAACATATTTCAGGTCAATGAGTAGAGTAATGTAGGTTCTACTGAAAGTAATAAAAAAAGCGAAAAATTTGTTTAAAACAGTTTTTTTTGTTACATTACTTATTTACTTTTGAAAATCTTTCCTGTTCTAATAGCCCCATATGCACATATGTCTCGTGGTGGCGAGTGGCCATTAAAGAGTCATTTCTAGATCGAGGCCACGAAAAGAGTGTTACAACAATAGCTCTATTATTTACATTAAAAAAAATGTCGTGTTAAAATTTAATTAAAGTATATTTATTGAGGAAAATAAAAGTTTTCATAGGTAAATTAATAAACAAAAGGTTGAAAGATATTATTGAAAAAAGCAATTCAAACATCTGTTTCTATCAACAATTCAAAAACATTCAATTTAACAATAAAACATGATAAATGTTTTTAATGTAAATAGCCGTAGTTTGTGATAAAAACATCTGTTTAAATAGACATGGTGATGTACTAATTATGCGAGGGTGGTCTGAAAAGTTTCCGACCTCAACTAAAAGATGGCGCCACTCGTTAATAAAGTCTAGTGAATGTAGTTGTACATATTTTAACAGTTACTCACCAAAGTTTCAGCCATTTTGGAGCCAGTTTTTAGTTGACAGTCGTTTGAGTGAGTAGAAATGAGTGTTTTGTGAAAATGGAAAAAATGAGTATCGAGTTGTTTTTAAAGTTTTGTTTTGAAAAGCAATACGCCTACCCAAATCAAAGATGAGATGGACTCTATGATGGGGACTCTGCACCATCATTTACCACAGTGAAATTTTGGGCAGCTGAATTTAAACGTGGCGTAAGAGCTTGGGAGACGATGAACGTGCGGACGTCCAAAACTGCAACTACTGACGATAACATTGCTAAAGTTCACAAAATGGCGTTAAACGACCGCCGAATTAAAGCGAGAGAAATAGCAGAGGTTATGAAAATGTCCAAAGAACGTGTTTGTCACATAATAAATCAAGATTTAGGCATGAGAAAGCTGTCCGCGCGTTGGGTGCCGCGTTTGCTCACATTAGACCAAAAACAAGTTCGAATGAACATTTCCAAAGCTCTGTTGGCGCAGTTTAGGCGCAATAAATCGAGTTTTGCCGCCAATTAATTACTGTAGATGTAACTTTAGATAAAACTACAGTCCTAACAGTGGACTGCAAAGGGCGAACCAGGTCGAAAAAGGAAAAACTGTTCGGCTGAAAAAAGTGATGGCGACTGTTTTTGGGATAGTCATGGAGTTATCTTTATCGATTAACTTCAAAAGGAAAAACCATTACAGGAGCATGAGCTAAAGGCACAAATTGCGGAAAAACCATTTGCAGAAAAGAAAATCCTGTTTCACCAAGGCAACGCGCCGTCTCACACCTCAGCGGTTGCCATGGCAAAAATCCACGAGTTACGACTGACTACTTACTCACTAGATCTGGCCCTCAAGCGACTTCTTTTGTTCCCTCATCTAAAACTGCGCTCGGAGGACAAAGATTTTCGTCAAATGAGGAGGACCTTTGTGAACAGTTATTTTGCAGAGAAAAACGCCAAGTACTATTTGGACGGGTTACAGAGATGGGAGCATCGCTGGGAGAAGTGTGTAGAGTTACAAGGAGGCTATGAAAAAAAATAAATGAAACAATAAGAAAAAAAATCTTTTATCATTGTTAGGTCGGAAACTTTTCAGACCACCCTCGTAAATTATCAGCAGAGCAAGTTCTAGATGCAAATCATGTTGGCGTATAAATAAATTATAAAACCTAATTTTATTAAGCATCATTCGTCCAATAACGAGTATTTTTATCTAGTGTTTTACATTTTCAAACCAATCGTGGGACAAACGTAGCGTAATACTGGCAGCTAACAAGTTTCAAGCACTTTTAATACGCATCCGTTAACTTTAACTGTATTAAAAATTCTGCCTTACTCAAATATTTTATAAATAACTGAATCAATTTAAATACATGTAACACTAAGTTCTTTGCAGTGCTGAAAATATTTTTCGTTAATGCTCATAATAAAATTTGTTCACCAAACAACCAATGAACTTTTATGGATGTGGTGAGTTCCGTCTTCAAATATTTAACTACAAATTTTACTTTATTCTTTCATAATAATTATTATTTTATAAAGTGAAAATTTAACAAAAAACATTAGTTGCCTGTATAATCCATACGGGCGAAAGTCATACGTGACAACGTCTTTTAGTGGTAGAATGATTGTAACGTGTACATTCATTTGTATAGTAGAACGAAAAATGAAATAGGAAATAGTAAATAGAATACAGACATTATTTGTTTCTCTTCTCTTCTCTTTCCCTTACTCTCGGTCTGTCTTTCACTTAAGCAGGCCAACTTCGCGGCGCACGAGTAAAAGAGACGAATGAAATGTCTCTCACTTTCTCTAATGGTTGCTTATCGCTCACGTAACGCTCTCGTTACGTGAGCGGCGTTATGACACGGTTTTCGAGACTGACTCCCTATCTTGATCCAATTTATACGACTCTTGCGGATTTTACACACTACTCTTTCGCCCTTTCGCGGCAGAAGTACAGAAGTACAGCAGAAGTACACCGCGGCAGGATCTACCACCTACATATCTATATAACTTAAAATTGTAAAAAAATATATATAGTTATAGAGTTTTCATTGAAAATAGTGAAGAAATATTTACAAACTTCTGAAGCAGAACAGAACGCTGTAGTCTAATTGATGGACATCTTTAGTTTCTTACAAATTAATATAAATATTCCATGGCATTGTAGATTTGGCAGTTTCACTGAAATGTTTGCGTGAAAAACAAAAGATCTGGCAAAAATGATTTCGCAGCTTCATCTCAGGTCAGTAGTTCTTTTAAGCAAACCGGTGGTTGCAATCGAAAAGAATATTTTTAGCTTTTGTATTTAAAAAAATATACTTTTCAAATATTAATAAGAATAAGCATTGTTAGTAATATATAATAGTTGTCAATGACTATATGCTGTTCCGCAATTTCAATATATTACATCGATTTTACCGTTAGCGGTTGTATCCCCAAAATCAAACTCGCTGTTTTAAAAGAGTAGTGATTTTTATGGCATTTTCATAATTATAGTACGACTTATGTCATAAGTCATCATCAGCCTGTGATAGTCCACTGCTGAACATAGGCCTCCCCTAATACACCTCCATCCATTAGGAGATTTTGGACCGTATCCCACCACGCTGGTCGAATGCGGGTTGGTGGGTGGACCGACTTTTACATGCCCATCCGACGCATGGATCATCTTACTTTTCAGACAATTGGGTGATCTTCCCAAATTGCCTAACCAACTAGGAAACAACAATGAAAATTTGTTGAGTCTCGCAGGATTCGAACCCACGACCTCCAGTTTCTAAGGACACGCCTATACCACTAGGCTACGGAGGCAATTGTCATTGTCATAAGTACCAAAAGTAAATCACCATTTTCATTTTTCATTCCTTTATCGAATAAATCGTATTGGTTTAGTTGCAAACTTGAATAGCTGCAAAAGTATACGAGAAAGATACATTACATTGTAAAAATATGATAGTTTCAAAATATAACAATGCAATAAATTAATAATAGTATATGTGACATAATAACAATATAGCCCATAATTATGATAATCGTTGGTAAAAGGGCGAAAAGAGGGTTAATTTTCAAAGCTTATTTAAGCTCGTAAGAATAAATTTTATATATTGATTTGTCCCAAAAACCTTGAGCTTTCCTATAGTCTGCAACACATATTTATGTTATATCATACATTTTATTTTTAATACCCGAATAAACTACTAATTATTGACTTACAAACAATCTAATCGTATTCCGTTATGTTTTTCTCTTTTAGTGCTACTTCTAGATTATTGTAGGACTGTAAACAGGGGATCTACTATCTTAAGTAGATCCCCTGTTTACAGGGGTCCGTCTGGGGTGGTACCACCGCGGTGCCTATTTAAGCCGCAAAGCAGCAGTGTACAGACACCACTATATTCCGGTTTGAAGGGCATGTTAGTCAACGTAACATCCAATGTCTCACGGTAGGCAATGCGTTGGTGATACCCTTGGTATTGCCAATGTTCATAGGCGTTGGCTCTTTCCATCAGGTGGGCCGACTGCTCGTTTACTTTCGTAAATAATTATGGCCATGATTATAATGCCTCCGCAGCCTAGTGGTATGGGCGTGGCTTTAGAAACCGGAGGTCGTGGGTTCGAATCCTGCGGGACGCAACAAATTTTCATTGTTGTTTCCTAGTTGGTTAGGGCAATTTGGGCGATCACCCAATTGTCTGAAAAGTAAGATGATCCATGCGTCGGATGGCCATGTAAAGAGTCGTCCACCACCAACCCGCATTGGACCAGCGTGGTGGGATGCGGTCCAAACCCTTAATGGATAAGGGTGTATTAGGGAGGCCTATGTCCAGCAGTGGACTAACAAAGGCTGGTGATGATGAGATGATGATGATGATGATGATGATTATAATGATCAGTTTTTTTAACAACATGCATTTATTGTAGAGCACGAAAATATTTCCCTTTATTATTATTTTCTCTGTGGAATCGCATCATGCCACGCAGTTATATATCAGCCAACTCCAACTAGAACCGATTTGGACGAGTTCCAAGGCTGTGAATTTCAAGTATATTTGTAGGCCGTCGACTGGAACTGCAGTCGATGTGTTTTAACGGTTTGACATTGTATGGCTTTTACGGAAATGTATAAGAAAATTCTGCTTAAAGGATAAAAAATATGTTGTTTGGGTAAAAAATAAGCGATCCAGTTAGAAAAACATTTTCGTTACTTTCTTAAATTTTTGTCATAATATAGTGAGTAGGACAATTTTTAATGAAAATTATATATTATTTACTTGTTACCCGGAAGGTTTTTGATGAGCTCGTAAGAATAAAATGTTTGCGTTACAGCCGTGACAGTTTTCAATACATTTTGAAGTATAAACTATGCTACTGAAACTTTATTAAAATTAATCTAAGTTTATTACAATAAATTTGACACGAAATTAAACGTAATATTAGTGATTAAAATAACGCTGAATCTAATAAAAATACGAGAATGTATGCATATTTATTTCAAAAGTTATTCAATTATTTGAAATTAATATTACAGCTTATAAGTTAAAAACTGGTCAAAGTCAAAGGTCAAAATCATTTATTCAATTAAGGCTCTACTACATATGACCGTCAAAAATTATCCATTTACCACCGGTTCACAAACTTAGACCCGTCCAGAGAAGAACCGGCAAGTAGTGTTTCTAGCGTTTACAAAAAATGGTCACCCGGAGTTTCCTACAAAAATACTTCTGAATTTCTTTTAGACATCTTCTTTTATGAATATTAATATATTGACCAATTAATTCTTACGCCTCTACAATACTTAGATTGTGTTAGTCCATTGCTGGACATAGGCCTTCTCTAATGCACGCCTTCTCCGTTTAGGGGGTTTTTGGACTATATCCCATCACGCTGTTCCAATGCGGTTTGGTGAGTGGATCGTTTTACATGCCCGACGTATGTATCATGCTTTTCAGACAATTGGGTGATCGGCTCAAGTTACCCTAACCAACTGGGAAACAACAATAAAATTTGTCGAGTCCCCGCAAGATTCGAACCCACGACCTCCGGTTTCATACCAATATTCCATTATTCTACGGAGGCAGTTCGTGTATGTAACATTCAATTTTTAAAGATGAAAAAACAAATCATTATGCGCCTAGATAAAGATAATTCAGTCATTTTATCAGCAATACTCAAATCTTTGCTCAAAGGCTTGCTTACACTCGAGGTGTCTAAGACGTTTTATTTCCCACTTGATATTGGCACTGCATCAGCTTTGCAAATCCTTGACCTGATAAAAGTGACTACGAGATCTTCTATGAGATAATTTAGCATATCTAGACTCTTCTGTGCACTCGATTCGAAGTCTATAGGGCATAGACATCTTTCAGCATTGACTGCGAGAAATGCGACCGTCTGATATTACTGTAAATTTTTTAAAGCCAATACTAAATACTTGTACGATCTTTCCCGCTGTATAGAGATATGCACACATCATATAGTTTTTGGGTATGCACTTAAATAGTTGCAGATGTCAATTTTTTCTACATACATGACGATTTATTATATTTTAATATATTCAAATTGTGTATCAATATAGTAGAAAACTAAGTCGCTTTCTCTTTCCTTATGTATGTTTAAATCTTTTGAACTACGCAACGGATTTTGAAGCGGTTTTTTTTAATAGTTGGACTGATTAAAGAGGAAGGTTTAAATTTATAACTCGTACATAATATTGGAGAGACACGACGGTAAATTTATCTATTATTCCATAAATTTTAGAGATATCAGTATTGCGCCCGTGCGGAGCCGGGGCGTGCGCCCGGGTTACTAGTGATCAATAAATTAAAGCCCATAAACTATCTAATATAAAAGCTATATTATTGCAATGTGTCATTAAAATCCATCAACTATTTTTCGAATGGAAGAGTTACAAATATAAATCCATCGGTACACTCTTACAAATTTACGCAATTATGTTTAATATTGGTCCGAATCATTAATTAATAGTATAATTACTTTTCTTTTGTAAATAAATCTATTTTTTATAAATAACAATAGCCAGACACGAGAAAACGCTATGCATGTGGCATAATATTTTCCGTTGTGCAATGCCTTTGGCACACGTCTGGGTACAGTCAAGCACTACCACAGTCAAACGGCAATAATAATAAACTTTAATGAAAACATCTCATGACTAATGCTGGCAATCCTAATAACACAACAATATAGTTGTCTTCAACTTTTTGTAATTTCAACAAATAAATAATCAAAGAGTGGTAACCATGGTCATGTGTGTCTATTATTAAAAAACCTCTGGCGTCAAACTGGTTCGTCATACTATTACAGAACAAGAGATCCTGTAGCTATTTGGTTCGAATATAATAACACAATTCTGCGACTTTACGTAGAAATATGTATTAACGCAAGGACTAAATTATTTATAAATTTGTAAGAATGTCCATGTCCGATGGGTATTTGGAATGTATAGAGCAAACTCTCTGGTCGTATTTGAAATAGTCGATCTGATTACAATAGAATTGAGAACTTTTAATTCATTGTCGTCATTTGTTTGGACCTATATTCCAATTGCGACATATACAGGACGTTTGAAAGATATTATTATAACGCAAGAACTGTTAAATGTATTTTAGATAAAATTTTATAAATACTGGTCTGTTACCAAGTATGTTTAACAGTTGATAATATTATTGAAAAAATCTTCTAGCATATTTTAGAAAAAGGTGGCCTGAGTTACCCCTTAATAATATTACAATTTTTTAATTCATTTTCGTCTGTCTGTTTGGACGTTCTATCTAATTGCTGCAATGGCTGGTCCGATTTTGACGGGCCTTTTATTGAAAGATAGCTAAGGTAACTGACAGTAACCTAGGCTACCTATTCATTGAATAAAATATTATTTTTTACAACATTTATTTCACATTTATTCTATCTTTACTGTGGCCCAGGTACAAATATTGAAATAACATATGGGTTAGGATATTTAACGGTTCGTACGTTGTTCAAAGATCACATGTTTGTGGCTAAATAAGGTATATTGTAAAAATACTGCGAATTTTCAGAAGTATTTATTTATTTACATTTCATGTGCAGTTAAACAGTACAACATCATCATCATCATCATCAGCCTGTGATAGTCCACTGTGGACTTAGGCCTCCTAATCACACCCTATCCATTAGAGGGTTTTGGACCGTATCCACCACGCTGGTCAATGCGGGTTGGTGGTGGACGACTTTTACATGCCCATCCGACGCATGGATCATCTTACTTTTCAGACAATTGGGTGATCGGCCCAAATTGCCTAACCAACTAGGAAACAACAATGAAAATTTGTTGAGTCCTCGCAGATTCGAACGCACGACCTCCGGTTTCTAAGCCACACGCCATACCACTAGGCTACGGAGGCAATAGTACAACGGCACTGAGTTTAATGCCAAAAGCACTCTCTGCCAGTCAGCCAGAAAGTTATATTTGAAGACGAAAGTTAATTGTCTATTGGTTCTTATTGCGTCATTAGTAAATGGTTTACAAAACCATTTTTTACAATAATTAATGAGATTATTTTCATACTGAACCTATAGTATAATTAAGTTTCACAAAAAATTTATTTTGTATTCCTTGCATGAAAACATAACAACCAATTATTCATCCAAAATAATATTTTTAATGCACTAGCTAGTAACGATGGATGAAGTTAAACTTAAAACTGATCCAACGACCAACCATCTGGGAATTCTAAAATGCACCAAATTCTAGTTTTACGAACATACAGCCATGAACAAAACTAGTGTAAAATTCAGAATCCTGTTGGGAAATTCTCGTGTTGATGAGGTTACCCGATGAAATATTTGCAGTAGGAAATTGACGTCATTGTGTTGGCAATACTGAGTGAACGAATGAAAGAGCGAGTAAATTAATGGCAGCCCCGAAATGCGTTATTTATTTTTAGTTCAACGAGTGAAGTCTTTGAAAATATACAGATTAACGTGTGGAATAAAGGTTTACCTTTGATAATATTGTGTCCCATAAATTGTTTTGCATATTTTTATGTCTATAAAGTCTTGTAAAACCCGCGTCTGTGAACTGAAAGAAGCGATTGAATCAGTACGTCATTCTACTGATGGTGAAACGCCTTTTCTAAAGAAAATGCAGGGAAAGACCCCACCAGTCAAACCATACGATTTTATATTTATAAAAAAAGAAATGGTGACCACAGAATTTCTTATCTAGTCACTTCATAACTTTTGAATCTGCGGTAGATAAACGTTTATAAGAGCTCAACAAAGCCTAAACTGAACGAAGTATTTTTGAATTTGGTACAGAAAAAAAATACCAACACCAACCTTTCTTGTAAGTCCTGAAGGTGTCGCGTGCTGTAGTGTACTGTATGTCGTACACGAGTGTACTCCCTGGCAGTACACTCCTCTCCTTGTTGATCCTGTACACCGCGTACTTGAAGGCCAACTCGGCGCTCCCGCCCCGTGCCTCTTCAGTGAATATGGCGCCTGCGAAGGAAACTTCAAGTGACTAGGTTGAATTGCAAAAACTAAGACTTGTCACTGTCTCCGTAGCCTAGTGGCGTGGACGTGTGCTTTAGAAACGTGTGGTCGTGGGTTCGAATCCTGCGGGGACTCAACAAAATTGTCGTTGTTGTTTCCTAGTTGGCTAGGGCAAATTGGGCCGATCACCCGATTGTCTGAAAAGGAAGACGATCCATGCGTCGGATGGGCATGTAAAAAAACGGTTCACCCACCAACCCGCATTGGACTAGCGTGGAATACGGTCCAAAACCCCCTCATAGATAGGTGTGTATTACGGAGTGCCTATGGCCAGCAGTGGACTATCACAGGATGATGGTGATGATGAACACTTGTTAGCTATAGTTCAGGCTAAATTGGAATTGACGTATAAACAGTAACCCATGGCAACGGTGTGGCGTAAGTATCGTGTTGTTAATAGTTGCATGTCACTCAATTATTTTGACATCTCGGTGACTATTTATCAGTAATAATGCTAGGTGTATGACGCCCCTTGGACCCCTTGGCGTAGTGGTTGTCAGCCCTGACTGTTGCGTCAAATGGTTACGGGTCGATTCCCACCACGGGTAAAGTATTGTGTGGTGATGATGTGATGATGTTTTTTTTGATGTCAGGATGTTTATATTGATATTATATGTAGTTATTGAAAAAAAATTAAGTCTATGTATTTATCAGACATCTTGTTTCCATATTACAAGCTATTATTAGTTTGGGACTTGATGACGTAGTGTTATTCGTTCAGAAAATATTTATTTATTGAGTAAGTTGAATTTTTTATAATGTTTTGAAATATATTTTATACCCAACGACCTCCGAGTGACCCACCTAAACTTTCGTGTAATAATTTTCAATATTTAGCCAACATCAATCAATGTAAATAAACGTTATTTAGACGCTTCCAGTACTATTCAGTATCCTAGCTTTTGGTAAGTAAGGACTTTCACAAAATACCCTCATTTACAGGCATTCCACTGAGCTACTTTAAAATCCGCTAGCTTCACAGCACAAGAGTCCTTACGGCTACGGGACTGCGTTTTCCCTCGGGAACCCTCCAGAGTCCTCTAAAATATTGTCCACTTTCTTTCACTATGCTGTCATTTCATTTAAAATACAAAAAGGGGTGTACAACTGCTTTCGTGTGACTTTCAGTTAATTATAACATTAATATTTTCCTAATCATCTTCAAGAAGCTTCCTTATTCTAATCGGACATCTTCAAGTTCGTATCTTATTAGTACAGTTCTACAATGTACTAGTACGCGTATTAGTACTATTAGTACTAACATCAGTTCCCTTTAACATACTGCCTGTAGCCTAGTGTTATGGGCGTGTGCTTAGAAACCTGGAGGTCGTGGTTCCAATCCTGCGGACGCAACAAATTTTCATTGTTGTTTCCTAGTTGGTTAGGCAATTTGCGATCACCCAATTGTCTGAAAAGTAAGATGATCCATGCGTCGGATGAGCATGAAAAGTCGGTCCACCCACCAATCCGCATTGGACCAGCGTGGTGGGATATTTCAAAACCCCTAATGGATAGGTGTATTAGGAGCTATGTCAGCAGTGGACTAACAAAGGCTGATGATGTGATGTGTGTGTAGTGATGTGATACTAATATAAACAGAGAAAAAACGCTGAGGCGTGTTCAACTTTTTATATAAAAACAGTTAAACCTGAAGATTTTTATACATTTTTTTAAACTAAAATTAATTTTCGACGATATATTAAGAGCGAAAATCTTGTTTTTTTGTAGTTCATCTTAGACATTTGTTTTATAGTGTACACTAATGTATGTCCGAATATTTATAAAAGAATGAGTGGGCTTTATCCAAGTGAATATATTTTTCACACAGTTTAGGATAAAATACTTGTGAGCATATTTAAAAAGGCAATAAAGAAATGTTCGTAAAGTAAGTTTAGGAGTAGGTATTTTTTAGGATTATGGATTGTATGTACATAATATGGGGAGACAGTCTATTTGCACCATTATTGTTTTGTATCTGTATGGATGTTTGTATAGCATCATAAAATAGTACGGATTAATGCATTAGAAAGTCGTCAATTAAAACGATGATATTTGGATGTTTAAGGTGTCTGGGTGTTAGTATCTATCATCATCATCATTAGCCTGTATTGCTCCACTGCTGGACATAGGCCTTCTCTAATGCACGCCTCTTCTCCGTTGAGGGGGTTTTTTGACCGTATCCCACCACGCTGGTCCAATGTGGACGCATGTTTGGATTATCTTACTTCCCAGATACAAAGTTCTTTCCCCGCGGGATTCGACCTCCGGTTTATAACGGAAGGGCTAATACCGCTGTACGGCGGAGGCGGTTGTTTGCATCTATATTACGTGTATTTATTCGTTAAATAAAAGTAAGTCTACATATTTATCAGTCATCTAGTTTCCGTAGTTTAAACTTTGCTATGTTTATAAATATACCAGAATCATTAGTTTACGTACGCGTGTTTAAAAACAAATTAATAATTAAGGAATGAAGTTTGACACTTATTAAAGTTTTGCTATCCTCAATCTTCGGTAGAGCAAGGAGGTTATGTGCCTTTACGATAAAATATATTTTATTTAACTCTTAAAAGCCTGATTTCAAAGTTATTAAATTTAAACGTTGGCCAATTTATAAAGACGAGAGACGCGAATAAATCCACTCAATTGCTCTGATTAATTACATTGTTTTTGTAATTTATTAATATCTGACACAAAATGCGGATCGGCTTTCGATGAATCATTAATTAAATGCTGTTTCTGATACTTTAATTTTAACAAAACATGGCGTTCACTTTTAACTGATCCAATAATTGTTGTTAAATAGCAAAAAAATATTTGATAAAATTGTTTCTATTTTAGTTAAACGCTTCTTTCCAACCGACTAAAAAAAGTTACTCAATTCGGAGCTTATGTTTTTTTTTATATAAATGTTACCTCGTTGCACCGCTCATAGAGCTCCGATTATGTTTAATCTTTTTTTAAATGATATATACTATACTTATTTGCTTCCTATTGGTCCCCGGTTTGAATAATTTTCTGATTAGTAGTTTATTAAAATTTGATAACTTAATCAAATTACGGAACCGAAACCACAAACGGTAGATAAATATTACAAACGGTTGCAAAACCGTAGAGTGATAGAAATAAATATAGCTACATAATTGTTTTCTTAATTGGTCCGTAATAAGTTGAGATAGCATATGTCTATGTTTTAAAAATACGGCTAAATAGGCATTTAAATGTAAACATTTTTAACAATTGCAGTCAGACATGTTCAAAGCTTAATTAACAGCCATTGAATTGAAAAAAAATCATTCTATGTACATAAAACGTGTCAAAGACGACATTTGAAATGAATAACTTTATAATTTATAAGAGATTTAAAATGCGGTGGCAGAAAGCACGACGCAATTTCGTACGGAGAGCACGTTGTTACCTACTTATATTGCGTAAAGTAGTTATACGCTTTTGGGAGTCGGTCATATTTTTCGATAAAAAAAAGTATAAATACGATATAATATAGAAACACTTCTTTAAGTTTAATATATACATATATACAAGTAAGATGATCCATGCTTCGGATGGGCATGTAAAAAGTCGGTCCACCCACCAACCCGCATTGGACCAGCGTGGTGGGATACGGTCCAAAAACCCTCTAATGTATAGGGGTGTATTAGGGGAGGCCTATGTTCAGCAGTGGACTATCACAGGCTAATGATGATGATGATGATACAAGTGCATTTACGAGTAAGTCCCGTGAGTGCTAGATGACGAAATAAGTAAAAGTTGAATCCCTATATTTATAAACATGACATTTTTTACTATATCGCCTATAAGTCATTCTGATGTTTAAGTTATTTGTTGCAAAATTTCATTAATATACACTTAGTAGTTTCTAACTGCCTCCGTAGCCTAGTGGTATGGGCGTGTGCTTTAGAAACCGGAGGTCGGGGGTTCAAATCCTGCGGGGACGCAACAAATTTTCATTGTTGTTTCCTAGTTGGTTAGGGCAATTTGGGCCGATCACCCAATTGTCTGAAAAGTAAGATGATCCTTTATAAGGTATTATAAGCTGTATTAGGGTAGGCCTATGTCCAGCAGTGGACTAACAAAGGCTGATGATGTGATGTGATGTGATGTGATAGTAGTTTTTGATTGAAAATAATAAAAAACATCCATCCTAACAATCTTTAGCATTTATAATATTATCGTTTAGAAATGGAATCTATATAATTATACTTGAAAATGACTAGAGTTACTCTCTGTGCGACAATTTCCGTATTTGTATTTACTTCTTACTTGGATTGAACCTGTGGAAGTAAGTTATGTTAAAAATTACCTCTTATTAAGGGCTCAGTGGATTGATATAAAATAAAAGAATAAAATATGAAACAATAAAAGATAACAGACTCGGACATAAATGTGATTATTAAGCATATTTTAGACGTTTAAATAATGTTGCTATTGTTGTCTAAATATGCTGATTTTAATCATCATCATCATCACCATCAGTCTGTGTCAATCCACTGCTGGACAGGCCGCCCCTAATGCACGCCACCGCTTCCGATCTTCGTCCATTCTCATTCAGCTCATAACGGCCACTTTGCGAATATCGTCACTCTATCTTGCCGCAGGGCGTCCTGTACTAGCTGATGTTAGTTTCGTGATATTCTTAAAAAAATATTATTTACTGTTAAATGATAAATATAAGGTATGTTCTGCAACAGGTTCCATGCTTTTGTTATAACTAATTTTTCTCGTAGTGTCGTGTACTAAAGTAGATTTAACTTATAGTAAATCATCTATTGCGCGTAACTGAGTCCGCTTGGTAATATAAAAAATCTTTTAGTATTTATTGTAACAAAAATCACCTAACGTTTGCTGCAAGTTCAGAAATAACCAGACTAGCTTTTCCACAGATTAGCCAGAACAGACAGGCAGAGAGACAGACAAAAAGTTTTGTTGTATGTATCGGTTTTATATAACAATATAATCTTTTAAAAAAGGTGATTTTGACGTTACAAACAGACACTCCAATTTTATTTATATGTATAGATATATTTGTGTATTAAATTAAAACAAGAAACGAATATATAAGTTATTAAGAGATAAATCCGCGAAGAATTCTACTTTTAGATAGAATTGTTTCCATTTGTTGTATAAATAAGGAGAAACTTTTAATTCCACTTTCATAACATTTCTTATA
Organism: Lamproptera curius; assembly: GCA_029286875.1. Taxonomy (NCBI): domain Eukaryota; kingdom Metazoa; phylum Arthropoda; class Insecta; order Lepidoptera; family Papilionidae; genus Lamproptera; species Lamproptera curius. The sequence goes on from JAGSMT010000099.1 coordinate 813,927, forward strand.
AAGTTGAAATTATCTCTTGGCGATAATGCTTTTATTTTACCTGTTTATTCTACAGTACAAACTTCTTCCACGGTAGAGACAATTTAGTTGTGAAAAGATTGCAACTTCTATGCTCGTTACTTTTAGCAAATATTATTCTTTATTGTTTCTCTTTTTGTTTATGTGAAAATAAATAATACCTTTGTTATCTTATAAAATACATAATCAACTTTTGTACAAGTATAAATATAAGTTACTCAACTAAAACTTATTTAAAGTGTTTAGTTAATTGTTATTTTACCGAAAAAATCTCATCATTCATTCATTCATTCATCATCAGGCTTTGATAGTCCACTGCTGGACATAGGCCTCCCCTAATACACCCCTATCCATTAGGAGGTTTTTGGACAGTATCCCACCACGCTGGTCCAATGCGGATTGGTGGGTGGACCGACTTTTTACATGTCCATCCGACGTATGGATCATCTTACTTTTCAGACAAAAGGGTGATCACCCTAAATTGCCCTAACCGACTAGGAAACAACAATGAGAGACCTTCCAATTCGCATTGGGTTGATTTGGAGGATAATGGTTAGCAATAGAAAAGTCCTTCCTATTTTGTTATCTTTTGAAATGTAAAAGTATACGTTTTATAAAATACGATAAATTACGTATTTTAATAAGATCTTAAGACAAACATCGCACAACATCTCCAGCACTCGAGTTCTGAGAACTTAAACGAGATTAAATATGCCCTGCAATTCAAATATTAAAATTGATATCTTTGGAATAAGAGAGAGCTGAAATTGAGAAAGCGTATCATTTACATTTATTACTACATAACGGATAAAGTTACCGACTTATTTACGTCACCCTTTAAACCAAATGGAAACATAGTGTTTTTGCAGAAAAAAAATTTGTTTCACAAATTACCAACGTAATTATAGTAAACGTTGGTGATTGTTATAAAATAAAAATATATAAAGAAGGACAAATTTGATGTAATCCTTTCTAAAAACTCAGTTTCATGATTTTAAATCATTAAATTATAATAATACATAACATACTGAAATAATTATGCTTAATATCACATTATAAATAAAATTATGCTCTAGTACTAGTATTCGACAAAGATGTTATTTAAGTGGATGCCAAACATTGGTTTAACAATCTATTCCGCGATAATGGACGCGGGAAAAATTTCCACGATGTCGCAAAAAAATATCCAAAACGAGCAGAATAAATCCGTAGAAGTTGATTCAATTTATAATTTCAATGAAAACATTAATATTAAATAAAATACAGAATTCCATCAAAATTAATAACAAATATTCCTCACCTCGGAGGCGTAAACTGAACAGGTTTTAAACGCTTAATTGTATTGAAAACGGTGCGAAATTGCCACGCGTTCCTTTGTGGATGCATCCACTTTGTGCTCGCAGAGAGGAAGGCCAGAAATTTATTCGGCTTTTAATCGAATTAATTTCACTTCATAGGAGGAATGGAGAAAGGGCTACAATACAATGGATATTAAGTTTGGAGCAGAGCTGGTGAAAAATTGAAAACATACATGCAGCGTTAGACCTCCGATAATTCATTTTAAAACAAATATTTAATGAGAGAAGTGAACCACTCAATTGCTCTGATTAACTACATTATTTTGTAATTTATTATTATCGACACAAAATGCGGATCTGCTTTCGATGAATCATTAATTAAATGCTGATTCTGACACTTTATTTTTTACCAAAACCAATCAGTTAAAAGCATGGCGTTCGCTTTCAACCAATTTAATGAATAATATAATCGTTGTTAAATAGCAAAAAATATTTTAAAAAATTTTTCCTCTCTTAAAAGAAGGCTAAAACTAGGCTTTTCATCGACTCCCCAAAAAAAGGGTACTCAATTCAACCCAAAGATATAAAAACTACAGAGCCACAGGACAACGACACAATAAGTACTTTTTGTCAAACCAACGTTCAAAATTAAGAAAATGGAAAAATGTGTCAATTTTAAATAAAAACTGACGACCATTCAAAAAACATTAAGATGCATACATTCACCAACTTAGTCTGTCTGTGGTCATAGATGCTGTTAGAATTCGAAACGTCGGAAATAAATTTGTATAACTAACGCGGAAAATCCGTAAATTAATGAATTTGATATGTATAAGAATCGCGTACATATAATAAATAATTTGAAAAAATGCATTAAACTTGAAACTAACTACGAATGACTAAATAATTACCAATCACTTGTTATTTGGATTGAACCTGCGGAAGTTAAAGTAAATTATGTTAAAAATTACCTCTTACTTAAGCTACAGCGGACTACTATAGCATTTTTTAGACGTTTAAATAATATTGCGAAACATGCTCATTTTTATCATCATCATCATTGTCATCATCAGCCTGTGTCAGTCCACTGCTGGACATTGGCCTCCTCTAATGCACGCCACCGCTTCCGATCTTCGGCTATTCTCATCCAGCGCACACCGGCCATTTTGCGAATGTCGTCACTCCATCTTGCCGCAGGGCGTCCCACACTACTATTATTATTTATTATTTAAAGATATATAGCAAAGATAGACCACAGCTAGGCTAGTACTAGTGTCATGGGCGTGTGCAAAAAAGAAACCGGAGGTCGAGGGTCCGAATCCTGCGGGGACCCAACAAATTTTCATTGTTGTTTTCTAGCGACGGTAAGCGGTTATTTTGATGGTACAAACAGACACTCCAATTTTATTTTCATGTATAGATATATTTGTGTATTAAATTAAAACAAGAAGCGAATATTTAAGTTATTGAGATAAAGCCGAGAAGAATTCTATTTCCATTTGTTCCATAAATAAGGAGAAACTTTTAATTCCAGCTTGAAAACATTTCTTATAAAGTTTGAATCATCCCTTCGCGATAATGCCTTTATTTTACCTGTTTAATGTACAGTACAAACTTCTTGCACGGTAGAGACAAGTTAGTAGTGAAAAAATAGTAACTTCAATGCTTGTTACTTTTTTTATTTTTTTTATTCTGTTTGGTATAATGTAATAATATTTAACGCTATCACCACATAGTATAAAACATAGTCGCTTTCTGCCCCTATATCTCTATGTATGCTTAAATCTTTAAAACTACGTAACGGGTTTTAATGCGTTTTTTTTTAAATAGATATAGTGATTAAAAAGGAAGGTTTATATGTATAATTCAAAACGCTGATAAATTTATATTTGTTTCCATACATTTTACAGCTATCAGCATTGCACCCGTGCGGAGCCGGGGCGGGTCGCTAGTTTTTTTTATTTATAAAATACATAAATTACTTTTGTAGAAGAAAATAAGTGACTCGTGACATCAATAGAATCCTTTTCGGTTGTTTAGTAACAAAACTCTTCCATAGTGTTCCTGCTGGTTCTGTCCCTTATTTCTTTTCTCGGCTTATTACCATCCCACCTATTCTTCGCACCGTATGTATATATAAATATACAAAATGGGTGCGTACTTATACTGCGTGAGAAGTTAACTTCTTTGCACTTAAAAATTAAATATATTTCATAATATTACAAATAGTAAGTAATATCAATCTAAAAATTAAGACACTTAAAGATGATAGATTTACAAGAACTAATCATATAATTCGATTAAGAATTCTATGGATTCTACAAGACGTACTAGATATATCATATAACTGGTAGTTCAGCGGCCATCTGTTCGCTTACAAATGTAGAATTCTAAGAGATGTTGGCTTCACTTGTACAGCGGTACTCATAAATCAGAACTTGAATATGTGTCACTAGTATTGGGCGCTTATCTAAAAGTATTACATGATAAATCCACAATGTTGATATATTAAATGAATAAAATATTACCATATATCAAGTTGAATAAACATATCGTCAAATATTAATATATTTATATAATAATATATTTAATATATATTTAATATAAATTTAAATAATATAAAATATATTATTAAATAATATATATATATACAAAACGAACCTTAACCTTAACTCATAGAGGACATTATGCACAACTGTTTCATGATAAAAACGACACTCCATTATCACTCAAAAATCAACCTTATCACTATGTAATATGGACCTTTTCATTTTCACCTTTCATTATAAACTGTTAATTTTTGTCCAAATTCGTAATTTACTCTATCATTTTCATCAACCTGCCCTTAAAGATATAACTTCAATAAACGCTCTCAATCGAGAACCTTCTTCTTTTCAGAAATTGGCCAAAAGAATAGTTAGTTATACAAGACAGCTTAACCACTATAATCCTTTATAATATTCAAACATTTGTATACATCTAATTGATGTTCCTCCGCAGACCTCCTAAAGCACACGCCCTTACCGTAGTAGTAAGGGCGTGTGCTTTAGAAACCATAGGTCGCGGGTTCGAATTCTGTGGGGACTCAACAAATTTTCATCGTTGGTTCCTAGTTGGTTAGGGCGATTTGGACCGATCACCCAATTGTCTTAATAGAAGATCTATGCGTCGGATGGACATGTTAAAAATTCGGTCCACCCACCAACCCTCACAGGACCAGCGTGGTGGGATATAGTCCAAGTACCCCCTAAATGGAGAAGGCGTGGTGCATTAGGGGAGGCCTATGCCCAGCAGTGGACTAACACAAGGCTGATGATGATAAATCTAGTTTAGGATGATGAAACGATTAAAGATTCTAGATTAGTTTTAGTTGCATGATTTTTTGGAAAGTGAAGTTAGCAGTCTATACTTAAATTTGAAGCTGAACGGATAGTTTATTCGTTTCATAAAAATTAATATTAGGAAATGGTGCTTAAAATTAAGAACTTACATTGAATAACATTATGCTATGTCCATTAGAAATGAAGTAATAATGAGTATGGTTTTAAAATGTTGAAAAATAGTCACTTTACGTAACTAAGGTAAAGTTGCTGTGTTAGTTTTATGACACAGAGCATAAATATACGTAAATTATAGTAATACTTGATAAAGCTTTAACCTTAAAAAAACTCACAATTGTTAAACTGATCAACATTTTTTCAAAGCTCTTGCACCACGCGTATGGAAAATTGGGGATTAAAATTGCACGGCGCGGCTGTTTCAAGTTAAATTGCTGGCGCCGCGAAATAAGTACGATTAAGTTAACTAAGTAACTTAGGAAGGAATGTTTACAAAACCTTGACATAAATCTGGCCCATAATTTAAGTATGAATAGAAAATAGCTCAATTACTTTACTGCATATGCTGCTAATTTTTAAAACAGTATATGTAAACGAATCTTTAACCTGTTGTTTTAGAGGCTTGTCATTATATCCTCTATTAATAGTGCTGAAGAGATATAATATTCCTTACACTGATACAGAGTTTACATGGATTAATAGGAATTGATCTCTTTTGGTGGTTTGTCATCAAAATGAGCATATGCCGCTGTTATCTTTGAAAATAAAATATTTAGTATCTCATGCGATTGAATCAAAACTTAATAATACATTCACGTCCTCCTATCCGGTTAAAATTACGACGACTGATTCATTTTAAAGATCAGCCATCTACGCAGGGAATATTATAATGCAAAAAATTAAGTGCAAACACATGTACACTCTCTCTCTTCCATCACTTTTATGTCGCAATGTAATAGATAATCGAGACGACCGGAGAAGATGAATTTTAACATGCCAAATGGATACAGAACAAGGTACCTTATGACTTTCTTTTAAGTGAGCTAATGCATCTGCATTCCGAGTATGACCACCACGTTGTTCCTACCTGACGCCATAACATTCGGTGAGCCCTTCGTTTTCTTTGCTTACCCAGATTAAAAAACATCATAATATTTTCCAGTCCACGTATGATTTAAATAAATGCAGAACCAATAATCTTAGGAAACAAGTTTCATGAGTACTGGCTCTTCCAGTATTGGACCACCTTGCTCTATAGATGGCAGAACGACCTGTGCAAATGTGCAGGAAATCGGTGGATCTAGATGGCAGGATCATGCCTCTTGGTGACTTAAGGAGAGACCAATGCTTAGTACTTATACCAAGATAAATCTAAAATTCCCTTTCTCACAGATTTATACTCATATTCATAGTCATTTTGTACATCATTAGAAAACATACTTTTTTGAGATCCAGTCTAAAGTAGAAAGTGTTTAGTTAATTGTTATTCTTCCGACAAAAATCTATTGGCGTGTATTTCGGTAGTGAGAAAACGGTGGCACCTTCCAATTCGCATTGTTTGATTTGGAAAATACTGGTTAGCAATAGAAAAGTCCTTCTTATTTTGTTATCTTTTGAAATGTAAAAGTATACGTTTTATAAAATACGATAAATTACGTATTTTAATAAGATCTTAAGACAAACATCGCACAACATCTCCGGCACTCGAGTTCTGAGAACTTAAACGAGATTAAATATGCCCCGCAATTCAAATATTAAAATTGATATCTTTGGAATAAGAGAGAGCTGAAATTGTGAAAGCGTATCATTTACATTTATTACTACATAACGGATAAAGTTACCGACTTATTTACGTCAACCTTTAAACCAAATGGAAACATAGTGTTTTTGCAGAAAAAAATTGTTTACTAAATTACCAACAGTAATTATAGTGAACGTTGGTGATTGTTATAAAATAAAAATATATAAGAAGGACAAATTTCATGTAATCCTTTCTAAAAGTCAGTTTAATGATTTAAAATCATTAAAGTATAATAACATACTTAAATAATTATGCTTAGTATCACATGATAAATAAAGTTATGCTCTAGTACTAGTATTTGACAAAGATGTTATTTAAGTGGATGCCAAACATTGGTTTAACAATCTATTCCGCGATTATGGACGCGGGAAAAATTTCCACAACGTCGCAAAAAAAAATATTCAAAACGAGCAGAATAAATCCGTAGAAGTTGATTCAATTTATAATTTCAATCAAAATATTAATATTAAAGAAAATACAGAATTCCGTCAAAATTAATAACAAATATTCCTCACCTCGGAGGCGTAAACTGAACAGGTTTTAAACACTTAATTGTATTGAAAACGGTGCGAAATTGCTCCGCTTTCCTTTGTGGATGCATCCACTTTGTATTCGGCGAGAGGAAGGCCAGAAATTTATTCGGCTTTTAATCGAATTAATTTCACTTCAAAGGAGGGATGGGCTACAATACAATGGATATTAAGTTTTGCAGAGCTACGCACATGCAGTGTTGGACCCCCGGCAAATCGATTTGAATGCCGTAAACAGTAAAAATATGGAACAAAAGAATAAATTAAACTTAACTATTAATAATATGGATTAAAGTTTAAAATGTCTGAATTAATAACTATTTTACAAAATTTAAGCGGGTAACAACGAAGAGTGCGTTGTATGTATGTAATTGCAAGTTCTTCCCCCGTATTTTAAATCTCTGATATCATTTAAGCTATTCATTCAATCTAAAGGTGGTTTATGTCACATTTTATCAACATTTCAAAGCTGCAAATTTTATGTGATTGTGAAAGTTTAGGCAGCGATCACACGAGAATGCGGTTTCTACGAAGCCATTTTTTCAACTGTTTAATTATCTGTTAAAATGTGAGTGTCACACAATTATTTTAAAATAGAAGACCAAATAATACTTAAAAAAAATTACAAAATCGTAGCACTAGGAGCGGAGCAACGAGGTAACATAAAAAACCCGCGCTCCGAATTGAGTAGACTCTTGGGTAGTTAGGTCAATAATAATATTCAGAAGAAATTTTTCTAAAGACTGTCTATGCGATTCACTGGACAGAAGACAGTAGTAATGTGAAAAAACAATTATAGCAGTACAATAAAATTTACTCCAGTTAATGTTTCAAACAACATGAGGCATCTGTATGTACATAATCACTTATTCAGTCGGGCTGCTGGGTATAAGACGTAAAATTTTAGCGCTAGATTGGTTTGCAGTTATTGCCCATTGTGTCACAGTATTAGCCAAATTTATGACTAAGGAAGCCGGAAAGAATACACGATTACGCCAATGACCACGAGTTAAGCTTTCCTATAAATTCGTGGTAATAGTAGGCACTAAATCGGATACAACTATCAAATTATATATATATAAAATCTTACAGATAAGTAGAGTAAGCAAAAAACATACTGGAAGTTGTAATATGTTTATTCAAGAAACAAGATAACTAAAAAAGTAGCACAGCTTTTGGCATTTTAACACAAATGTAAACACTTTTAAAAACATGGTATTGGGCTATCTTGGGAAGATGGTCATTAAAGATGGCCCGAAAAATATTATTGAAAATATATAGCATTATAAGCACTTAAACACTTTTATCATAAAACATCAAAATAAAACACATCTTTTCTCAAACATTATTCATAAAAGGTAATAAAATCAACCAAAAAATTTTAATGTGGGCTATCGTAAATAAATCAAAATAAAAATCAATTATAAAATAAGAACAAAGTGCTTAAAAAAATGAATTTAACTTTGAGATCAACTTTGAAAGTAACTCATTAAAATCAAAATAAATTAGTTCTATTTCTTAAATATATTTTTTTTATGTCATTCATAGGTGGGCTATCAAAGGAATACTGTAATTTTTTTTGAAGTTATACTTCTTTAGGCGCGTTATGAAAAATGATGAGAGTAAAATTTTAAGATGCGTGACACAAAATTAACAGTTTATAATGAAAACGGTGAAAATGTAATAAGGTCCATATTACATAATGATAAGGTTGATTTTGTGTAGTGATAATTGAGTTGTCGTTTTTATTTGCGATAGTTGTTGCATAATGTGCTCTATGAGTTAGGATTAAGGTTCGTTTTTGGTATGTATTTATATTATAATATTAATAATATATTTTATATTATTTAAATTTATATTAAATATATATATTAAATATATTATTATATAAATATATTAATATTTGTAATGATGTTTATTCAACTTGATATAATGGTAATATTTTATTCATTTAATATATCAACATTGTGATTTATCTATGTAATACGTTTTAGATAAGCGCCATCTAGTCACACACATAATCAAAGCTTCTGATTTATAGTACCGCTGTACAAGTAAGCCAACATCTCTTAGGAATTCTATATTTGTAAGCAACAGATGGCGCTGAACTACCAGTTATATGATATATCAAAGTACGTCTTGTGAATCCATAAATTCCTAATCGAATTATTTATGATTAGTTCTTGTAAATCTATCATCTTTAATTATCTTAATTATTTTTGATTGATATTACTTACTATTTGTGAATATTAGTGAAAAAATTGTGCTTATATACTTTCAAGTGCTCCAATATAATTGAGGTTAACTATCCGTATGTATTATTTATTGTATTGTAATTAATTATTTGCATGCAATTAAAACTATTTTTTAATGATGCCAAAGAAGTATATCTTCTCACGCGTACATAAGTACACGCACCCATTTTTAATAATATTTCTGGACGAATAACACAAAATCATCTAGTCCCAAACTAAGCAAAGCTTGTACTATGGAAACTAGATAACTGATAAATACATAAACTTACTTTTCTTTTGTAAATAAATACATATTATATAGATACTAACACCCAGACACGAGAAAAACACTATGTTCATCACACAATATTTTTAATATAATAATAACACACCCTTTAGCGAAACAGTCAGGGCCACTAACCACCGCGCCAAGCGGGTCGTCAATTAACTTTGAGATCAATCAAAATATACTTTTTAAATAACAACTAACAAACAACTGTGTTTCGGTCCATTCCCACGCCGTTTCTTAGTAGAAGGTTCCATTTCAATCTGCGATAAAAAATAGATTAAAACAAACAAAAAATTGGTATCTCCAATAGTAATTTAAAAATAAATTTGCTGACTTCAAAATTAATATATGCTTATTCAATCTCAAGAACCACTTGAGCGATTTTGTTGAAACTTGCCCTATTTTTAAGTTGGACTATAGGTACCTAATTCAAGATTTAATGCAATCCAACATAGCGTCCGAAACGTGCCAAACTATACAGCAAAACGATCATACAAACACAAAAATATACTATCTTTGGGAATTATATTATGGGCCATGATGGAAATTACACTCGGATTGAGTACAATTTTAGAAAATACAAAAACTAAATAAAATAATAACACTTTATGTCATTGGCTAATAAATGGATTAAACGTGAATTTTCACATTTTGTATATGGTACTAGTATCATACACTCGCGAAATTTCAAGTGTTTTGAATTGCATCATGCATGCATCATCAGCCTTTGATAGTCCACTGCTGGACATAGGCCTCCCCTAATACACCCCTTTCCATTGTGGGGTTTGGACCGTATCCACTACGCTGATCAATGCGGGTTGGTGGGTGGACGACTTTTTACATGCCCATCCGACGCATGGATCATCTTACTTTTCAGACAACTGGGAACAGTGTTTTGAATTATCATAGTAATTTTTTTAAAAGTGAGCTATCCTAGGATCTGGGCCATCTTCGGCGACACTACCTTATTCTATTCAATTGTCATTAAATTCAAAAAGTATTGTTTCTAGATTCCTTTTTTTTTTCAATATAGAAGTATAACACTCTATTACAGCTGTGAAGGTATGACTTAAGCAAATAAACTTCATGAATAAATTAAAAAAAAATTAAATCAGTTCGACATATTTTTCTCAGTTTAAATAGCCAGGAGTTGATTTCTAAAGACTGGTAGCTGATTACTAAAGTGTGTTTAAGATAACAGCTAATTGTATACTTTTACACGCAAACGTTCCTTCAAACCTTTTTTTTTAATTCTTATGAAACCTAGCTGAACGTTTTCTAGGATTTGTTGTTAAAGCTTATTTATTGTTCCATAAAATATATGTTCGTTCTTCCGAGTCCATTTGTTTGAAGGGCAAGTTTTAGTTTCATCATCATCATTAGCAGCCTTTATCCGTCTACTACTGGACGTAGGCCTTTTTGTATGTTTATGCTTTTTTGTACTATTTATATTCCGCATCTCGCAATGTTCTACGAATGTTTATTGACATGCATATACAATATGTAGTGCCTTAGTACCCTAGTGGTAAAGGCTCGCGCTTTAGAAACCAAAGGTCGTCTTTTGAATCTTCCGGGGACTCAACTACTTTCCTAAATTGTTTTCTAGTCAGTTAGGGCAATGCGTGCTGATCACCCGATAGCCTGCAAAGAAAGATGATCCATGCGTCGGAAGGGCAAGCAAAAAGCTGGTCCTGCGCCTGATCTCTCTCCAATCGTGTCGTTTATCCGTCCCAACGGACTACAAGAGTAAAGGATAAGAAGCGCATCTAAGTCTGCGCGTACTTAAGCACTATAAAATCTCCTGCGCAGTTGGCTGATCTCAAATATAGAACGGCCGCCGTATTAAGAACCAACTGGCATTGAAATGATTTAAGTATCACTCAAATGAGTATCGACGACGCTTAAATCGAAATATTCTAGTAACAATCACTCACCGATCTTGATCACCGGCGATAGAGCGGCGGCGGCGTTCAACAGGACCACCAGCCAACGCCAGCCACCCCACATGGTGTCACGGCATCACCGACCCACCACACTTTGCTCACCACCTGTGAAAAAAGCGTGACGGTTAGAACAGAGGCCACAGAAAGAATGTCCCGGATTATTCGCTCATTTACTGATCCTTAATCCTTTCTTCAATATATTATATCAAGGATAGTAATTAATATATCGCTTCGCAAAGCAATTGACTGGTTTTAACGCCTACTTCTCACAAATCTGTGACAAGGGCAGTACTTTTGCTACAGGTTATGTCACATAACAATAGGACAGACCCACTGAGTTTCTTACGCCGGTTCTTCTCAGGTCAGAGGCTACCATTTTCACACTGGCAGTAGATTAACTGACCATCAATAAGAGAGTGTAATGCTTTTATATTGAATAAATATATTTAAGTGTGACTTTGACATTAATTTAGAGTAGGACATAAGACATAAGTCTTGAGACATGGTTTATTACGTTTTGTTAATCCAGTAGTCTCTTAATACTTCTAATGGAATAAATAGTCACCACTGTGGTAATTCACTAGTTGGTCTCCAGAAAAATATAACTATCCACATTCAAAGCCTTGTTTTAAAACACAAATTTTGATTTATATAGATGCCCATGAGCATTGACAGTCTACCTAATTGTCAAACATCATCATCTTTTCATAAACACTAAACTGTTGCAGATGTTGACCGTCTTATACCAATTCTGTGAAGATCCTGTTTGTACTGTGGTCAAATAAATTTAAAAAATATGTTCTATCTTGCAATAGTCCGTTAGGAAATGTCTGTCGTTGGCTATAGAAGACATATATTTATATAGGATATAGTTGTATATTTGAAAATAAAACTTTATTTACAAAAATTATAGGTATTCCCACAGGGTACCTTCCATGAAAAAGCATGACTGTAGAAGTTTCATTTAATTTTGTGTTCTGTTTTAAAGGGCAGCGTAGCGAGTGGGTTTTTTGGGTAAACGAGACGTTTCATCCTATGTCTCCCGTGGCCAGCGCTTTGGTAATACCCATGTCAACGGGCGTCAGTGACCACTTTCCATTAGGTGGCCTGAATGCTCGTCAGCCATCGTTTTAAAAACAAACCATTCAACCATATTTTACGATAGATTTATTTTAGCATCCTATAGACAATAAATAATAGCGGCAAAAGATTTAAAAAAAAAAAAAAAAATTGTTGCAATTTCATGTTCGAGGTGAACCACAAATAATAGTCATCTAGCAAAGTACAACATTATCCGTTGATTATAATTGCGGTTTTCGATCACTATATTATAGCTATTGTAGCACAGTAAACAAATTTAACAGTCACAGTTTAGATATTGAAAAAAATACAGCCAGTAACGGGGGGAGTTTTTATTAGACATCAAACTAATACAACATTTTATTTATTATAAAATTGATCTGTGTTTATTCAGTTCCCTCAAGTTATAATCTTTATAAATTAATCACTGTATATCATAAATTATAATAGCTCTATCAAAAAGAACGGTAAACATTTGATGGGTCCCACATACCCTGATCCCATTATGTCAGGTTAACTTCCTTACTGTTGTCACTAACGTGGAATTGTCTTTAAACAACATCTCTAGTGCTGTTGATAATATAATAAACAACTTATAAATTTTTCAACACACGTTTTAACCAGAACAAGCTGACAACTGCCACCGTAGCCTAGTGGTATGGGCGTGTGCTTTAGAAACCGGAGGTCATGGGCTCGAATCCTGGGGGGACTCAACAAATTTTCATTGTTGTTTCCTAGTTGGTTAGGGTAATTTGGGACGATCACCCAACTGTCTGAAAAGTAAGATGATCGATGCGTCGGATGGGCATGTAAAAAGTCGGTCCACCCACCAACCCGCATTGGACCAGGGTGGTGGAATACGGTCCAAAACCTAGGGAAGGCCTATTTCCAGCAGTGGATTATCGCAGGCTGATGATATGAAGTAAGCTGATATACAGTTATACAAAAAGTTTATGAACTTGTTTGGTCATATGTACTGGTTATATATATCACGAATAAGATAAAAAACTTACCCACATGGTAAATCGATTAGGGCGGTAATCGCTTATATTAAAGCAACGGGGAAATTCCAATACAGCGTAATATGATTCAACAACAAGGCTTACTAAAGCATATTAATGCCACCATAAACAATAATTAAGAGGGGATTACTTGGCATCATAACCCTAATCACGGTATTACAGTTGCGGGTAGATATCGTTAACTTGTATAGAGCCGGAATAGATAACCGCCCTAAACTAATATAGTTGTCAGCATGTAATATGTGGGTTACATAAATGGTAGGACTTGATCTTAAACGGTCAGAAAACTATAAACTTATGGTGGCGCTAGTGTGTCAAACGGGATAATTAAAGTTTATTAAAAACTAGCTGTTGCTCGCCTTTGTCAGCGTGGCAACATAAAAAAAGTATTGTAAGAATAAAGAAGCTCCAGTCACTACCAGTTAGATCAGCTCTCATCCAGTGAAAGACCCGTCAAAATCGAATCAGCCTTCTTAGATTTTGGCTAAAACCACCAGAAAGATAGACAATAATTTAAAGAACTGTTTTATGTTTTTTATATGTTTGTGTTTTAATATATATATCACAAAAGAACCGATTATTTTGATAAAGAGACACTTTTATTTTATTCATTTGTATAGATAATCTTTTATTGGACGTAAAGGTATTATTTTCCTTACCGATTGTTAAAATGCTAACCCAAATTCGCAAACGGATGCCACTGACTGCAATAAAAGGGCGGTGCGGACCGGTTTTCCTTATTGCCATAACGGTTTCCTATTTTTTCATCGGCAAACGCAAACGAAAAACATTTGGTTCATATAAGATTTACAATAACCAGCATGTTTTAATATATAATTCATCATCATCATCAGCTTGTGTTAGTCCACTGCTAGACATAGGCCCCCCTTTTTGCACGACATCTCCATCAGGGAGTTTTGGACCGTATCCCACCATGCTAAATACCAACGTGGGTTGGTGGGTGACTATTTAATTTCTCATAAGTAACGTCACACTGTCACGCTGCACCAATACCGCTTTAACTTGAGTTCAGCCGTTTGTGGAATATATTTTGAAGAATACATCTTGATATATATCTCTACCCTCAACAAATTTTAAGAATTTTTGCACCCTACTTGAACGATGAATGAAACATAATGTTTTCAAGTATCTGCTGTACAAGAGGGGAACAGATAATACAAGGGGCAGCTTCAAGACCACTTGATGACTCATAAATTTTGGACAGTCCGCTGACTTGGAGTTTATGCGTAAAATAATAAAAAGCTTTATTCATATTTAACTCCCTAATGGATATGGGCGTATTAGGGGAGGCCTATGTCCAGCAGTGGTCAATCAAAGGCTGATAATGATGATGTTATTATGAAGAGAGTCTATGCCTAAATCAAATAGGAAGTGAAATATTTGTTAATGAAGCGGCATCATGTAGTCGTGCGGAGAGAGTTTTTGATGCCTTTTGCTTGAGACATCATCCATTCCGAAATGATCTAAGCAAAGATTAAAAATGTAATAAAGACAGGCAAATATAAAAAAAATTCTCTTAAATGTATCGGTTATATATAACACTATAATCGTTTAAAAATGGTTATTTTCATGTTACCAGCAGGCACTCCAATTTTTTTTTTTTTATAGATATTAAAGCATGGCTGACGGACAAGTAAAGCCCAAATCTCAGTCACAACGACAAAAGAGTCACACACAAAAGGATTCCCACCAGAAAAAAAACTAGTTCATTCATGTATGTAATATCTATTTAATTAACGATTTCCAGAAATAGCGACAATACTATGCACGTTTAACCAAAAATTTTACCGGATTAGTGATTTTATTTTGTTTTTTTTATTATTTCTCTTATGGTTACGGGACAGATATTGATCGGATATATGTGCATCTTTGTGTTGTTAGAATAATCACATTTGAATTAAATAATTGTGATTATGTCTACTTTATAATAATTGTTTCCAAAAAGAAATATAAAGTAACGCTTAATTTTTTTAATAATTATAAACAATATTCTCTGAAAAAGCGTACTTTGCGACTATCTATGTATCAAGGTCTCGCAGTCAACCACAAATTAACCTACATTTTACGTGAAATCAGTTGGATTGCCTAACACGTATAACTCAAGTAAATTGAGGGTTGGGAATATCAAACATTAATAATTAATCTTTTCATTTTGATCATGAAATATACAACGTTTAAAGCTTTAAAACTTTATGACGTCTATTTCAGTTTTGTCAATTTATATATATAATTTACGTGAGCAAAGACATTTATCATTCTCCGAAAAGTCGGCCACTTGATTGGTTAAACATGGCCGCGGTTGACAAACTTTTGTTTTCTATTAAACATTCAGGTTTAGTGTAAATTTTCGTCAGAGATAACGTTAACACCGCGGAAGGTAAATGCTCTACAATTATACACTGCATAATATTTTATCTTGCGACGATAAATCAAACGCGAGAAACATATATTTGAATCAAATCCTGTTAGCAATTGCTAAGCATGAAAAATGGAGAAATCTGTGCGAGAAAATTTCCCACGTAGTTTTTAATGTTGTCCCGGAGAAAATATCTAATGTATGTATTAAATGTTTTCCTCTTCTGTAGTTTTAATAATTAGTAATTATCGTTGACCATAAAAAAATAAATTGATATTCAGATGGTCACTGCAAAAGTTTCTTTCCGTGCATATATTTGATCTTAATAATTTTAAAGGTTGTTAACAACTGACATACAAATGAAATCATATATATCAAGATATGATCCTATATTTATTGCAATTATAACACACATTCCAAAACATCAGAGTATTACTTGGCGTAATAACCCTAATCAACGTGATGACGATGTATCGATAATTTGTACCGAACCGGAATAGATAACCGTTCTTAACTAATATAGTTGTCAGCATTTAATATATGTGGTAAAGGTAAAGGGGGGGGTTCTTAACCTAAAAGGGTCCAAAAATTTAAAACGTAGGTGGTGCTAGTGTGTCAAACGAGATAATAAAATTCATATTAAGCTAGCAGATCCGCCGTCTTCTGCGTGTGTTATATGTAAAAAGATTAGATAGTATAAAGTTACTGCCAGCTACTTCAGCTATCTTCCAGTAAAGGTGTTGTCAAAATCAGTTCTGAAAAAGTGATTAATCAGAAGAAACAGACAAAAAAAATTTGGTAAGTTTTTTTTGTTATATCACAATGTAATCATTTAAAGATGGTTATTTTGATGTAACAAACAGGCACTCAAACTTCATTATTAGTAAAAATAACAATTGTTATTGTCTAACTAAAGGTAATACCTAATATACTATAAAATAACGTAAAGGCCTTACTCCTCAGGCCGGCCAGGTGCCTCTTAGCTTCCCGTGGCTGGCCCAAGCCGCAGTACCTGAGCCCCACCGCAACGACAAAGCGGTAACCTGTTCGGGGAGATAAAGTCGACCTAAACCAATGTAACCGTGACCATTTAATATATAAGAGCAAAAGATAAAGTGGCGCTAGTGTGTCAAACGGGATTATTAAAATTTAATTTATACGTCAAATGACAATGTTTTTCCATTTTACATTAAAGTAACACTGGTAATATTGCTTACTGATTTTTTTTGTTCTTACCCCAACTTGCGAATGAAAAAGGTTCGGAATTTTTTTTCCTATTGTCTTTATATAGTATTTAGTATTTTAGTATTTATTATATAGTAAAACAAAAGGAATAAATATTATACTGTTAATCCTTTAAAATAAGTTTAAATGTAAGACACCCTACCTACAAGAGTTATTATTTAATTAATCATTAAATTATAGTTTATATCTTTCGAAAGCAAACGTTCCTTCACAATAACAATTAAAATAAACCGCGTTCACTTTACTATGAGCGATGGAGTTTCACTTAAAATCCATGACTTACTGGCTTATTGAGATTAAGTGACAGGCACAACCGAGCTCATTTTTGAGACTATGATTAATTATAAACAACTGTAATTAATTATAATCCAATGTTGCGAATATCTAAGATAGTGGTTCTTAATTTAATTACCATTTATTCCTAGTTTGATTAAAAAATGAATTGTTTAATAAACGGACGTAAAAAATTTAAATTAAAGGATGTAATATTCTTAAAAATAGCCTTTTAAATAACAATTCTTTCACGAATTTTATTTCTTTTAACCGTATTTGGTATTACTTAAACATTAGTCAACTAGTTATTACTAATAAATAGTTGTAAGGTTTTTGTGTTCTTCCCTTATTATTAATGTTTTTTTTAAAAAAAAGCCTGAGTAATAATCTTTTAACGGAATAATTTACTCTATTGAACATAGTAAATTATAGTACTTATTAATTAAAACGAATATATCGTATGCACTCGTTTTAGCATCACCACAAACCTTGTTGGTTTTTTTAAGCTATGTTATTAAAATCTGTAACCTATATTTATTTAATAACGATCAAAAAATATGATAGTAAAACACCAAGTGCACTCGAGTGTGGACATAAATTGTTCAACTGTCTTGACTTTACTCCATTTCAAAGATACGCAGCCATTGTATCTTAAAGAGGGTTGACAGCCACTAGAAATTACGCCAAAGAAATACTCGAAAGCGTTTCGTAAGTCATGATCCACGAATTCTATTGGGAATACCAAAGTTAAGATATTTCGAGGTGACTATGAAGTGAAATATGTTTTGGAATTTTGTCAAAACTTTAATGTGTATTGGCATATTCAGGTAAAATAATCTCACCGCTAGGAACATAGGTGTTCTTCTTTGATTTATCATTGAAATTTCAATAAAGATATCACGAACCAGTAACCTGGCCTATCTTCACTAGATAAGCCTTCTTAAAGGAATATTCATACAACATCATCATCATCAAAGCCTTTGCGTCTTTGCAGACGATTATAGCATGTGTCTGATTAGAGGAACACCTCTTTTCGTGGCTATATGGGCCAATTCGGGAGCGACATTGTCTTCTACACCAGCGGCAGGAGAAATGTGAATTAAGCAGGGTGGTTGTGCCGGAGTGTCTCTTATGTCTCCCATCCGCCAGTAATTAACTAGGCTGTATCGTGGTGCACTCGACCCTCCTTCATTCTCTTACGTCATCCAATCCTATCCTCCGCGAGCTCCTCCCAGCGTTTGTTGACATGTCTCGCTTGAAACAATCTTTGAATCGTAGCAGCGGTCTCCCAACGTTTCTCTTCGCATTTGCTATAGTGCCAAGCAAAACACGTCGCGGAAAACGATCTTCATATTCATATTCATCAATATTCATTAGTGCAGGAGTATTTAATAATTTATTGCATGCCTACATGTATTTATTCTGTGCCAATAAAGTAAAAAGATTCTAGTTAATGATAGGAGACACTTTCTTATTAAATTGCATTATGCATTTCCCGTTTTAATATTTTTGTCCCCAATCTAAGTAGAATATAAAATTGCCGATTAATTGAGTTACCACAAAATTTTAACCGCTTTGCGTTGGAAGCTGTAAAGTATAATAAATTAGTTTCAAAAAACATCGAAAGTAATGTTTATATATTACAAAAATAACTCCCGAGCCGCGATTAGATTATCACGTCTAAAGTTATAGAAAGTTTCTAGGATAAGCCGACACCAAATGAGGCGAATATAAACTTAATACCCAATTTTGGCAGAGTTTAGCTCATTTGAAACATATTTAACATGTTTTTGTTACGTTATTATAAAATCACGTTGGCTTTTATTTCGACAAAATGATTTTGTTTTACCGACACACGTTATAAAAATGATTAAATACAGTTGCCTAAATGTGTAAATTAATATATACACCACGTTATTCTTATAACAGTTGACTGTCAGGTTGTGCTACTGTGCTCTTTGGTTTAACAGAAACATGTACATTCAGTTATCTAGAAGGAAGAAGATCTTTTCGAGGCTTCTTTTTACAGGAGACCATCTGGGTGGGTCTTTCTTTTTACAGGAGACCGTCTGGCATTTCCAATGTCTATGGGCATCGTTGACCACTTCTCATCAGGTGGCCCGACTGCTCGTCCGCCTGCGAGGAATTATCTTCTTTTGGCTTGGTTGCAACCCCATACCGTGATAATCTGTCTCCGTAGCCTAGTAGTGGTATGGGCGTGTGCTTTAGAAACTGGAGGTTCTGCGTTCGAATCCTGCGAGGACTCAACAAATTTTCATTGTTGTTTCCTAGTTGGTTAGGGCCATTTGGGCCGATCACCCAATAGTCAGAAAAGTAAGATGATCCATGCGTCGGATGGGCATGTAAAAAGTCGATCCACCCACCAACCCGCATTGGATCAGCGTGGTGGGGTAAGTCTAAAACCCTAAACAGTGTCCAGCAGTTGACTAACACAGGCTGATGATGATGAATACAGTTGCCTGAATGAGTAAACTTATATATAAGCCACCTTTTTCTTATATTATGGCTGTCAGTAGTCAAACATAAGAATAGGTCAATTAAAAAAACAACAGCTTTTTACTACTACGTCAGTGCTTTGATTTTCAGGACATATATATCAGCGGTCGAGAGCAAAAAATCTTCTTTTAGTTTCGTTGCGACCTCATACCATGTAAATAATATAGTTCCAGGGATTTATCACATACCTTTTTTTAATTTTACCAAGCGTTTTAGTTATTTTCCCGGGTTTATATTATTTTCGTTAGGGTTGATGATTGGTGTAATGTCTGTTATGATTATATAATTAAGTAAAATAATCATATCAGATATTACACCAGGTCCTTAGAAGCCAATATTATTTTAGATGTAGGTTAGAAAACGATCGAATACCACTAACCGTGTCCATTATCCTTACTTATATTATTAATGCAAAAGTAACTTCGTCTGTATGTCTGTCCATCTTTACCGTTTAAACCACTGACTGAACCGATTTTAAACATATTTGGTTTGTACGTAGAGTAGATTCCATAAAGGAAATAGGCTGCTATTACGAAAAAAGTGGTTGAAGTGAGCGATAAAAGTTAAAATTGAAATTCGTATTTTTAATGAAAAACCATGTAATTATTTCTATTGTTTACGCGAATATTATACATTATTAAATAAAATGACCACGCTTTTTGACCCTAACAAAATACTAAAAGGATACTCCAACGTTTAGTGTAAATCATTTACGCTATAAGATCAATATGCCTTTCATTTATTTCACTATACTAAGATTTGGCTTTTTAGTAAAACGCGAAGGAAAATAAAGTATTTGTAATTAACTAGTTATTAATAATGGAATGATTTCTTACTTTATACATTACTTATGAGAAAAATTATTTATATAATTTATCACCAACTAAAAATATTTATGTTAAAAACTTTTATATCACTAATTGCGAACGACGAAGCATATATACAGTCTCTAAAAATAGTTTTATCTAGGTTAATGTGACTAGAATTCAATACAATTTATTTATTTAAAAAAAAAACAGAGAAGATTAAAACCAAAAAAATGTAACAATTATATAATTTCTATTTCATTTTTACTCGGTCCTAAATGAAGTTGCGAATGATAAATAACTGAAATACAAATTCATATTTCACGATGCAATTTAATAATCAGCTTTAAAGTAGAAGAAATCATTTAGATCAATAACAAAGGGTAAAGCATATTAATGCAACCATAAACTATAATTAACAGGATTGTTGGGATCATAACCCTAATCACTGCAATACAGTTGCTAGAAGATTTTGATAATTTGTAAACAGATAATGTCGACCTAAACTAATATCGACGTCAGCATTTGATAAATAGAGGTAATAGACCCTCTAATGGATAGGGGTGTATTAGGGGAGGCCTATGTCCAGCAGTGGACTATCACAGGCTGATGATGATGAATAGATAAGGTGCCGTAGTTTGATCCAAAAGGGTCCGAAAAGTGAACACTATGGGTGGCGCATTAGTGTGACAAATGGTAAAAACTTAAATTTATTTACTTAATATAAATTGTTTCTTTATTAGTTAAATACATGTTTTTACAATAAAACTATTTAAATATGCTATTCGATACTTAATATCATATTATGAATTCAAAAAAAGGCAAACTACGAATAAGGAGAGAACTAGCGATGAACTGGTCAGTTGGACCTTTTTATCTCTTTATAATTGGTTTATTTTCTTTGCCTTTGCAATAAAAACCATCGACTAACAGATATAGATTAGTGATAGGTAAAATACTGCATGTCTCAAATAGTATTTATTTTCGTTTAATAAATCTACGTATATTAAGAATATCTACGGAGATAGTAAGTTTTGAGCTTCTCCTTAACGGTTATATCACGTCTCAGTATAAAATAATAAATAAACAAAAATTATCTCTGAAGTTATCCTAATATAACAAATTACGCAGAGTTCCTTGCGGTTCTTCTCTGACAGAACGCAATTATATAGTTGAACTGGGGTAATATTTGACATTCATAAGTGTTCGCTAGAGCCTATTCAAATATGTTTTGACTTCAACTATTTAATTCGGAGATAAACAATTCGGAAACGACTAATGGTCTTGTAACTTTCAGGATCTAGAAACTCAGTCCAATGTCTGTTTTGTTATGCACCATTTCTTTTTCTACCAAAAAGTGGTTGCAGGAAATATTTTTTTCTTTTGCACACACGTCGCCCTTTTAAATATTTTTCTAATACTTCCACCTTTGGTTTGGTATTGTTTTGAACTAATAATCAACTTATTTGAATATAAACAATACATATTTAAATAATGCATACAGAAGAAATCATAACACTCTCTTAGGAAATTTTTCGCAAAGATTTCTCAATCCTTTGCGTTACTGTCGG
This sequence comes from Lamproptera curius, assembly GCA_029286875.1. Lineage (NCBI taxonomy): Eukaryota > Metazoa > Arthropoda > Insecta > Lepidoptera > Papilionidae > Lamproptera > Lamproptera curius. Next base: position 836,269 of record JAGSMT010000099.1, read on the forward strand.
CTATCCGTAACAGGATTTATTTCACATATATCATTTGTACGTTTGATTTATTGCCGAAAGATAAAATACTATCCAGCGTATAATTGAAGGGCATCTTGCCCCTATAAATGATTTACACTGGACGTTAGAGAAGTTCTACGAGTATTGTGTTGGTGCGCAATCGGAAACCTTTTACCTTTTTATGGCTTAGAAGAAAAATGATTTCTTTATTTTGATTTGTGTTCTAGCTTTCTACACCTCAATCATAAAAATGTTTAAAGACGATATATGACGGTATATTTACGTATACTAAATTGACTCCAAAATAAGAAGTTTATAACTGTTTAACCAAGTTCTTTTGCGGCCAAAACGATGAATATTTATCAGTCTTGTTAAATAAATAAAATATCTTCTTAAATATTGATTATAATTTGTTAAGCACAAACCATTAAAACTATTCAGTTATTTAACGAGCAATAGAAAATTAAAAGGTTCTAGATTATGTAATACTATATTTGTTCAGCCAAAATGAAAGTAGGATTCACGCAAAGAACACTTACGTTAATCTAAATTGGCACCAAAAGGTAACTTTGTGTGCGTTGGATCTATGAATAATATGGCTTAACTAAAAGTATGGTAATTCTAATATAAACTATAAATTTGATTGATTTGATTGTGTACACATGAGACCCTGGTCAGGAAATTACGTCACTATGGTATAAGAAATACCGCACTCAACCTTCTGTCTTCGTACTTGAGCCATCGAATTCAGAGGGTTGACGTGAATGGTAAAAGATCTCCCGGGGCCCCGGTAAATATGGGGTCCCACAAGGATCCATTCTTGGGCCTTTTCTCTTCCTCATTTATATAAACGACTTACCATGTGTGATAAATAATAGCGAAGAGATAGTATTATTTGCAGATGATACCTCCTTGATTTTTAAAATTAAACGACATACGTCAATAAATGACGATGTAAATAATACTCTCTCTAGAGTAGCGAATTGGTTTAGTGTTAATAACTTGCTATTAAACCAAAGGAAAACAAAATGTATTAGATTCATGACTCCTAATGTGAAACATGGTAAATTTGAAGTGGTTATAAATGGGGAGGCGTTAGACGTAGTTGAATCAACTGTATTTCTAGGAATAACTGTAGATACGAATAGGCTAGCAAGTAAACTAAGCTCTGCAGCTTACGCTGTGAAAAGAATTAGATTATTAACCGATGTGGAGACAGCTCGTTTAGTATATTTTAGCTATTTTCATAGTATTATGTCTTATGGCATTCTACTGTGGGAAAATGCGGCAGATACTAATACAATCTTTGTCCTCCAAAAACGCGCAATTCGTGCAGTCTATAACCTGGGCCCCAAAGAATCATTAAGAAAGTTGTTCACTGAAATAAAAATAATGACCGTTAGTTCTCAATACATATTTGAAAATTTAATGTATGTGCAAAAAAATAGAAATGATTTCCTAAGACATTGTGATGCACATAACATAGATACAAGGAACAAACATAATCTAATTCTTCCAGCAACTAGACTGCGAAGAATAAGTAAGTCTTTATGGGACAATGTATACGTTTTACAACAAAATCCAGTAAACGTTCAGAATTTAACTATTAATAAATTTAAAAAGGTAGTCAAGGAACGTTTATGTGTTAAAGGTTATTACGATATTAATGAATTTTTAAATGATAACACAGCCTGGTAATGGAATGCTCGCTCCAGGTCCTGTTTCAAAATTGCATAATATGTAATGTCCAATTATCAAAATGTTTGTTATTTTAAAGATGACATAAAAAATAGCCCGCTGAGTTTCTTTCGCCGGTTCTTCTCAGGTCTGTGGCGTCCTTTTCCGAACCGGTGGTAGTGTGTTTGACAATCAATAAGCAAGTGTAAACTTCTATATTGAATAAAGATATTTGAATTTGAATTTGAATTTGAATTCCTAATTTTCGGTGTTAATAATTTACACCACAGGCCCTCCAATTATACACTACATGGTGTTTCATCCCTCGACGATAGATCAAACGCGAGGAAGATATATTTGAAATAAATCCTGTTGGCAATTGCTAAACATGAAAAATGGAGAAATCTGTGCGAGAAAACTTCCCACGTAGTTTTTGATCCCTGGATAAAATTCCTAATGTATTTATTAAACATTTTTGTTGTCTGTTCTTTTAATAACTTATTATCATATGAAATTATTTTCATTCCAATAGTTTAGTTGTGTCAAAAAAAACCATTGATCATAAAAATAACATTGTTATTCAGATGTTCACTGCAAAAGTCACTTTCCATGCATATATTTATTTATTTAAACTTTTGCACTAAATGTACAAAGGCGGACTTAATACCAAAGGCATTTTCTGCCAGTCAACCTTGGGGTGAAGCAGAGATAAAAAAGTAGGGAGGTGCAAATATCTGTAAGTTAAAAAAAGAGAAAGTAATTTAAATATATACTAATAATAGCTAAATTTGAGTTCATAAGCAAGTGCTCTTTTACCTTTCTCTTAAAAGACACAATACTTTCCGCCGTCTTGATTTCTAGAGGTAACGCATTCCATAAGAGGACAGACTGTACGAAAAAGGAGGAATGCATGAAGTCAGAACGATGAATAGGGCATTGGTTGCTGACATCACATAAGTATTAAAAATGGGAAGATATATAGGACGGGGCCACAGGAGAATTGAGAAACGAGTATAGAGTACATATATTTGGTCTTAATAATTTTGCAAATTATTAACAGCTGACATACAAGATTTGATTCTATGTTTATTTAAATTATAACACACCATTCAAAACAACAGAGTATAGCAAATTAATACCACCATAAACAATAATTAAGGGGGGATTACTGGCATCATAACCCTAATCACGGTATTAGAGTTGCGACTATGTATCGATAATTTGTACCGAACCGGAATAGATAACCGTTTTTAACTAATATAGTTGTCAGCATTTAATATATGTGATGAAGGTAGAGGGTAGGTACCACTTATTGTAAAAGGGCCCAAAAACTGGATACTTCAGGTGGCGCTAGTGTGCCAAAAGGGATAATTAAAATGAATATTAAGCCAGCTTCGGCGTGACGTCATCCGCATGTGTAATATATAAAAAATTAGATAGTTTCAAGTTATTCCCAGTTACTGACTAATTTATTTCTAACTAATTTCCGTTAAAATCGAACGAGCCATTCCAGTGATTGGCCAGAACAAACAGATAAACAAAAATTAAAAAATGTTTCCTTTGTCACACGTATCGGTTATATATCATATTGTAATTATTTAAAGTCGATTATTTTGATGTTGAAAACAGGCATTAAATTTTTATTATTACTATACTTGACAATTGCGTAATATGTCGACTTCAAACACCTTTGTCTAACGTAAAGGTAATAAGGTAACGCATTTTGCTTACCGATTGTTAAAATTGTTACCCCAATTTGCAAGGTAAGCCACAGACTGCTTTAAAAAAGACGTGCGTCCTTTTTTCCTTATTGCCATAATGGTTTCCTTTTATCCCATTGTTCTAGAATAAGACGTAAATAATATACTTTTATCCATCTTAAAATCATAAACACAAACAGTTTCATATTTTAATATGTCATTTGTTATTATAAAACTAATCATCGCTATTATAGTGGACCAGCGTGGTGGCATACGGTCCAAACCCCAATAGAAAGGGGTGTGTTAGGGGAGGCCTATGTCCAGCAGTGGACTATCAAAGGCTGATGATGTATGTATGTATGAAATAATCTGTCAACAGCGAGCTGTTTCGCACAAACAGCAAAAACTATGGGAATTAGAGATATAGAAGCTGTAATAATTGTTATCGGCCGTCTTGGCGATTAGTAAGAAAGGCCTTTGTCCAGCGGTCATGATGATCATCATGATGATGGTGAATTATTGTCACGAATCATTATCATCACGCGAATGAAACCGCGAAGCGAGCAAGTTATAACATACATTCCAAAATAACACAGTAAAACATATTAATGCGCCATAACCAATAATTATAAGGAATCACTTGAAATCATAACCATTATCACGGTATTACAGTTGCAACAACTTTTTGTGTCGAACCGGAATAGATCAAGTCGACTTAAAGAAATATAATTAATATATGCCATTTAACATATAGCGGCAACAGAAAAAAAGTGTCTTAGTTTTAAAAGGGTCAGAAATTTAAAAGTAAACGTGGCGCTAGTGTGCCACATGGGATTATTAAAATTTTATCTATATGTCAAATGACAGTATTTTACGTTTACATTAAAGTTGGTACTGGTACATTAATTTGGAGTAAAAATTGTATGGGTAGATTGCTTACAGATTTTTTTTATTTTAACCTTAACTCCATTTCGAGTTTTCCTTGTTTCCTTGCATTCGGACCTATTTTCTAACGTTACATATTTGTATGTTATATATAATTATGATATTAATAGTAAAACAAAACAGACGTAAATATTATACTGTTAATCCTTTAAAATAAGTTAAAACGTAAGACTCCCTACCTACAAGAGTTATTATTTAATTAATCATTAAATTATAGTTTATATCTTTCGAAAGCAAACGTTCGTTCACAATAACAATTAAAATAAACCGTGTTCACTTTACTATGAGCGACGGAGTTTACTTTAAAATCCATGCCTAACTGGCTTATTGAGATTAAGTGACAGGCGCAACGCGAGCTCATTTGTTAGAGCACTATGATTAATTATAAACAACTGTAATTAATTATAATCCAATGTTGCGTATGTCTAAGATAGTGGTTCTTAATTTCATTATCATTTATTCCTAGTTTGATTAAAAAATGAATTGAACTACATAAAGGATGTAATATTAAGCATGTTTTAAGACAATTTTTATGAATACTTTAAAATAGCTTTTTAAATAACAATTCTTTTCACGAATTTTATTTCTTTTAACCGTATTTGGTCTTAAACAATAGTCAACTAGGTTTTACTAATAAATAGTTATTTAATTAAAAAGCCTAAGTAATAATCTTTTAACGGAATAATTTAATCATCATCATCATCAGCCTTTGATAGTCCACTGCCGGACAAAGGCCTCCCCGAATACACCCCTATCCATAAGGGGTTTTGGACCGTATCCCACCACGCTGGTCCAATGCAGGTTGGTGGGTGGACCTCAAAGCAGAAGTCGCGGGGCAGTTACGTGCAGAGAGCACGTTGTTATTCGCTTATTTTGCGCATAGGTCATACACTATTTGAACTCGTTCATATTTTTTGTTAAAATATTACTTGTGTTCGTATTAGGGTGACGTTAAAGTTTTATAATACCGAAAGTGTTATAGTGAATTAATAAATGTTATTTTTTATATTTACATTTAATAATCATTATCAGCCTGTGTTATTAGGGGGGACCTATGTCAACTGCTGGACATAGGTCCTCCCTAATCCACCCCTATCCATTGGGGGTTTTTGGACCGTATCACACCTCGCTGGTCCAATGCAGGTTGGTGGGTAGACCGACTTTTTACATGCCCATACGTCGCATGGATCATCTTACTTATCAGACAATTGGGTGATCGGCCCAAATTGCCCTAACCAACTAGGAAACAACAACGAAAATTTGTTGAGTCCCCGCAGGATTCGAACCCACGACCTCCAGTTTCTAAAGCAAACGCCAATACCACTAGGCTACGGAGGGAGTTATAATTTACTCTATTGAATATAGTAAATTTTTAGTACTTATTAATTAAAACGAATACATCGTATGTACTCGTTTTTAGCATTACCACAAACCTTGTTGGTATTTTAAGCTATGTTATTAAAATCTGTAACCTATATTTATTTAATAACGATCAAAAAATATAATAGTAAAACTCCAAGTGCACTCGAGTGTGGGCCTAAATTGTTCAACTCTCTTGACTTTACTCTATTTCAAAGATACGCAGCTATTGTATCTTAAAGAGGGTTGACAGCCACTAGAAATTACGCCAAAGAAATACTCGAAAGCGTTTCTTAAGTCATGATCCACGAATTCTATTGGGAATACCTAAGTTCAGATATTTCGAGGTGACTATGTCGTGAAAAATGTTTCGGAATTTTGTCAAAATGTTAATTTGAATTGGCGAATAAGCCAAGGTGATGAAGATCCTAAATGAAGTTGCGAATGATAAATAACTGAAATACAAATTCATATTTCACGATGCAATTTAAAAATCAGCTTTAAATTAGAAGAAATCATTTACATCAATAACAAAGGGAGTAAAGCATATTAATGCAACAAAAAACTATAATTCACAGGGGATTGCTTAGGATCATAACCCTAATCACTGCAATACAGTTCCTAGAAGATTTTGATAATTTGTAAACAGATAATGTCGACCTAAACTACTATCGTCGTCAGCATTTGATAAATAGAGGTAATAGACCATCTAATGGATAGGGGTGTATTAGGGGAGGCCTATGTCCAGCAGTGGACTATCACAGGCTGATGATGAAATGTAATAAAAATCCTTTTTGGTAGTGATTATTGCTACTCCGAGAATAATAAGTGTATAATTTGCCGTCGAAACAACATCCCTTTTGTACAGAGAAGTCTGCTTTTTCACTTTTTCATGTTGTATACTAATTTTGAGCGTATCGATTAAAATCCAGGAATACAACTTAATACATCTCGCCAGGAAATTTTAAGAATCTTTCTACCCTACTTTCGCGATGAATGAAACATGATATGGTTGACAAGTATCTATTTTGCAGAGGGGAACAGATAATACAAGAGCCAGCTTCAAGACCACTCGATGACTCCTAAATTTTGATGAGTCCGCTGGACATGGATTTTAGAAATAATATAATGCTGATTTTTATTAAGAAGAGAATCTATGCCTGAATCAAATAAATGGTGAAATATTTGTTACCGAAATATGATAATGATTTCTTAGATTTTCTACTTTTAATGTTTAATTAAATTGATGAATGGACCATGGACGCAGATGGGGAGACCGACATTGGTAGCAATTAAAACATTCAGTTTTCGAATAACTACATTGCGCTAAATAATCTTAAGAGGTATAGACAAAACATAAAGGCTTTTTAAATAACTTAATTTAGCCGTATAAAAGATTTAGAAGCTATTGAAAGAAATTTAGGTACATCTGAATAAAGTTGTTTCAATTTTAGGACCAGACGTTACAACCAAATTTTAGTAAAGAATAGTTTCAATTCTCATCAACTTAACTTACTTATTTTCAGCTACAAGAAGTTAAATTGCCGGGGTGCAATTTATACCAATTTACAAGGCGTTTAGAATGCAGGAAAACAGTCTACCAAGCAAACATGTTTTGACTATTTGGCAAATGAAATATTTGTAAACCAACAATTTTAAGTTTTCTTATCAAGCTAATAACAAGTAAGGTAGTTTTTGAGTTACATAATGTTGACTTTGGTTGGAAAAATGCTAATATTAGAGTAAAGTATTCATTGTAACTGCTGTCCTACTAGTCGCCAAATACTAATTGGCGGTAAAAAGTTGGGACTCTTTATTATTTAAACATGGCGTCCAAATTCAATATGGGCAAAGTTCAAGAATAAGAATGCTTTTGCTTCTGGATAGTCATAACTTTTTGACATTATACTTTGTCATGTAAATTTATCTCAATTAACCTAACTATAAGCCACCGTATGGTGTAAATCAATTAGTGTTGTAATTGATTTCTCAATTAAACACTACATAGTATTCTATACCTGGACAATCAACAAAGGAGGAAGATTTTCTGAACAACCTTATAGCGATAGCTGAGCGTGAAAATGGGGAAGAACTGGAAATTTTCCCAGCAGTTTTATTGTGTCCTGGAGAAAATTCTTAATGTTCTTTTTAAATGTTTTCGTTTCTATGCTTTTCACAATTTGTCGTCATCTGAAATTTTAGATTAGTTGAACTTAAAGTCATCGTAGTCAATGACTATAATAAAAATGTTCTTAAATTGATGCTTAAATTGTCATAATAAAGTCTATTTTCATTGACCTGCATTAAATCTTAAAATATTATACAAATCACTGAACTACAAACAAAAAATTGCGAGAACCTGTTCGACGGGAGATAAAGTCGACCTAAACCAATGTAATCGTGACCATTTAATATATAAGGGCAAAAGATAAAATGGCGCTAGTGTGTCAAATGGGATTATTAAAATTTAATTTATATGTCAAATGACAATGTTTTTTCATTTTACAATAAAGTAACTCTGGTAATATTGTTTACTGATTTTTTTCTTACTCAACTGCAAGGAAAAAGGTTCGATTTTTTTTTCCTATTGTCATTATGATACATACATGCTACATATCATCAGCCTGTTTTAGTCCACTGCTGACATAGCTCCCATTACACCCTAGTCCATTAGGGTTTGACCGATCCCACCACGCTGGTCCCATGCGGACTGGTAGGTGACCGACTTTACATGCCCATCCGACGCATGGATCATCTTACTTTTCAGACAATGGATCGGCCCAAATTGCTCTAACAACTAGGAAACAACAATGAAAAAATTTGTTGGTCCTGCAGGATTCGAACCCACGACCTCCGAAGGTTTTAATGCATACGCCCATCACACAGGCACATGGAGTCATTATGATATTATAGTAAAACAAAAGACGTAAATATATACATGTACCATCTCAGCGTATAATTGAAGGCATCTTGCCCCTTAAATATTTACACACTGGAGTTGAGAAATTTTACGAGTATTGTGTAGGCAATGGAAACCTTTACCTTTTATCGCTTAGAAGAAATGCATTTGTTTATTTCGATTTAGTTCTAGCTACACCAATCACAAAATGTCGAAATAGACGAGCTAATTAATTTACATCATCATCATACATCATCAGCCTTGATAGTCCACTGCTGGACATAGGACTCCCTCAACACAACTATCCATTAGGGGATTTTTGGACCGTATCCCACCACGCTGGTCCAATGCGGGTTGGTGGGTGAACATGACTTCAAAATATACTATTGTTTTGATCGACTTCCAAAAAGGAGGAGGTACTCAATTCGAAGCGTTTTTTTTTTCATTGCTTTTTCTGATATATATATGTTCCCCGCTCCTAGTACTCCGATTTTGTTAAATCTTTATAAATAATGGGTATTAGCTGTCATTTGGTCCCATTTTTAAATAATATGTGTTAAGTAGCTTAATACATAAAAAAAAAACAGCACCAAAAATCACAACCTCGTGCGATTAAATTGCAAACTCTGCCGAAACCGTAACAGATAGACTTAAACTATATTGTACGCAATTGTACTCCTTTAAATGGTCGATAATAAATTCCACGAGCGCATATATCTTTGTATTAAGAACCTATAAAAGCCATTTTAATTGAAAACATTGTTAAAAATTGCAAAAGGTCAACTAAGGTAATAATAATCACACCTCATTTATGGTAATATAATGTAAGTTTACATTAAAGCTAAAGCTATTAAAATAAATCTTTCTATGTGCATAAAACGTGTCATACATGAAATTTTAATTCGATGGATACCTTAAAAGATATCAAAGGTTTGAAATGCAGAAATCGCACGGTAGTTTCTTGCAGAGGGCATTTTGTTAATTTACTAAAGATATGGTAATACGTTAAACATAATTTTTATTAATTAATAAGGGTAAAGCCACTTTACTTTACATTTGTATTAGTGTCGAGCCTTTTGCACCAAACCGCTCTTGCGAAGTCGGTCAAAATACCGTCCTCTTATTTGACGTGACTTTAAATGTATTTCCAAAATTGAAAATTCTTACATAATTCCGCAGTAGCAATAGTAATCATAGCTGCAGAGTTACTCAGCTGAAGTGGAATAGTTTCTTCATAGCCTGAGAACTGACAACCGTCGGAAAGAAGCTGTTCTGAGTGGCAGTGCCGAGGACGACGCCCATGAGGTGGAGGACGATTTGTCAACATAGCAGGAGTCAGTGGATGCAAAGGCTCCAGGATCGGACTTCAGGCACATGTGGGTATCTTGCTCACAGTGAACTTTGGTAGCTGATAAAATGATGACGATGATGACATGATTTAATGAGTAGACAACCTCGATATATTCATATTAAGTTGAGTTCAAATACGATTTAGCAAAATTTTACTACTTGATAAAACTCTCATTCAGTTTATTTATTTTCTTATCATTTAATTTCTTTTTAAACCACGATTATCAGATTACTAGAAATAGATAGCGATCGGCATACATATTGGTTCATTCAAAGTAAACGTTATACATTATTTATTAAGTTAAGCTTGTACTGAATATTTATGAATGTCAAATATTTACTACCGTTGCAAAGATCTTTACCTATTTATTAGACTAAGTAGTAAGTATTTACAGCATAATTAAAATAAGTTGTGTTTAAAATTACTTCACAAACATTAATTTTCATCTAACCGTCCAACATAATCAGATACTATGTTTGTATTAACATTGTTTGGCGAGGGTTTTCTCCAAGAAACTCTCTCAAACTTTATTGGTAATAATCTACTAATAATCTTGGCTTTTTTTCTGTTGTATTTGCCAAACTTTTTCCTTGTTTTTTTTAGTATGACATGCAATACTTAGGAATTATATGTGATACACGATTAAAATATTCGCTATAAAGTTATGATTCAATCCCGGAATGTCGGAATCCTAGCACCCGCTTCAAAATATCTCAATGTTGATATTCCCTATAGAATTCCCGGATTGTGACTTGCGAAATTCCTTAGAGTATATCGTCGGCCTAATTTCTAGTGGCTGTCAACCCTCTTTAGAATACAACGGCTGTGTAACTTCGGAATGGAGTGAAGTGCAGACAGTAGAACAATTTACGCAGCAGCTCGAGTGCACTTGACTTCCTCCAAAATTCTTCGAGAGACTTTTAAATAAACAATTTGTTATTGATTTATTGATGCCATATATTGCTTTAGCATGGTTAAAAGTGTGAAAATATTTAACTTTAATTTAACTTTTATTGAAAATAACCTTAATTCCAATAATGTCTTCAATCTTTTCCCTCCATGCTAAATTCTACAAGGATTACATAGAAAATGATTAAAGATAGAAAGGACTTTTAAAAAGTTATGTTAACACTAAGATCACTAAAAACATAATTTTAAATAGTTAAATTTGTGAGGAATCTGCGTTACATTTGGCCAAAAACGTGACGGTATTTTGATAAAATACCACCAAAGATATTAGATATGTTCACGTTGTTATCCGTATCCGCTTACGTTTGCAAATGATGGCTTAATCTCAAAATAGTGTTATTTTTTTTTTAAATCATGCATCTACATAAATATATTTTTGTCAAAGGTCTTTTGTCTAAATTTATTATACATATTTTGGTACACATTTTCATAACGATTCTGTTATAAAAATATGTATTAAACAAGATTTATACAAATTATCGTTCTTACCTTGAATAGAAAATTAAGTCCAAAAGTCTCATTTCCGGTTCTTCATGCTGTTTAACTTTTCATCATCACCCTGTGATGGTCCACTGCTGGACATAGGCCTTCCCTAATACACCCCTATCCATTAAGGGGTTTTAGACCGTATCCTACCACGCTGGTCCAATGCGGGTTGGTGGGTGGACCGACTTTTTACATGCCCATCCGACAAATGGATCATCTTACATTTCAGACAATTGGGTGATCAGCCCAAATTGCCCCAACCAACTAGGAAACAACACTAAAAATTTATTGGGTCCCCGCAGGATTCGAACGAACGACCCCCGGTTTCTAAAGCACACGCTTATACCACTAGGCTACGGAGGCAGTTGCTCAACTTAACCTCCTATAAAATTTAATATAAATATGTCACTTGCCTTCATGAAAAAATCGAAATTTAAATACATCATCGCAACATATTTTCATTGTTTTTGTAAAATATGTGTTTGAGAGGTAATGCTATTTAGTATATATTTTTATAATTAATAAATTTTTTACTATTTTACAAGACCAAAATCTTGACGAGACCTGAAATTGCCACCGTAAATCTAAGTAACGAAATAAATATTTAATTATATTCCAATAAATAATCCATACGTAAACTTAAAATCTTAAAGAAATCGTTAACAATTAGGTAACAGCAATAAAAGCTGCATTGTAAACATTTCTCGCACAGATTTCTTCATCTTTCCTGTTACCTTCGGCTGTAAAAGGATTTATATTACATATATCTTCCTCGCGTTTGATTTATCGTCGAAGGATAACATACTATGTAGTGTATAATTGGAGGATCTTGCTACTATAAATTATTTACAGAAGCCGTTAGGGAAATTCTGCTAGCATTTTATTGATGGTATTATGTAATCTGATATCTTTAACTTTATACAGTTAAGAAGTACAATTTCTGCATTTATCCTCGACCAATTCATTACTTAGAATGTAGAGAACGAATAGATGGCCGAAATAAATGGCGAATAGTAGATATTAGACAACATTTAGGACCTTAAAATGATCATCATTACCTGCATTAACTATTTAGGAATTTTTGAGATTAACCTATATTGCTCTAAATAATAGGAATTAACCCCAAACCTCTTATAATAAAGCTAGGGTAGTAGCTACTCTGCACTAGGCATTAATTGCATATTCACAATCTACTTAAAAAATAACTCCTAACTCGAACACGATACTATCTTCCAGCGGAATACATTAAGGCGTCGGCACTAACTTTTCGGCAATTAGCAGAAGCAGTCGAAATCCCCTTCCGTGTTTAACTTGGCCTTTAATTAACCGTCTAATTAAGCAATGGACCCCTTTCGAGAGAAATGGAGGTTGAATTAACGAGTCCCAAAGGCTGGATCCGCGTCGCGCTTGAAGCGAGGATGAAAGATTGTCATTTGTCTGTTTTGTCTATTAATTCCTTAATTAGGTTACGTATTCATTTATTAAAACACGTTGAATGTCTTAATTTATTATCAAGTATACGCAAAATTGTCGTCAAGTTTTCTTATTGCTTCTACTTTATATAATTTAAATTTTATTATTTCTATTGCTTGCGCGAATATTATTATTATCAATTATACGACTTTATCGCGTTATTTTGAGTCTACGGCCGTGGTCTACCCTCGTGACCACGGCCGCTGGAAAGTGTTCGAAACGTCGGGAATTTAAAATGTAAAATAAACGCGATAAAATCCGTAAAGTAATTTTATTTAATAATTAAAATTTACAAAATACCGTATTTTAGCCAAAATGAGGTTAAATTTTATAACCGAACTAACTAATAACCATACGTTTAATTACGACATGCACTTGGCGAACTATATCCATAATATCAATAATGTAAATTCATGTACACATGTGCACAGAAAGACGACACGAGAAGACAGTATTATTATTATTATTTAATTAAAATGTTCGTATCATAAAGAACTTGAAAATGGAGTCTCATACCATGATCTTTTAAATGGCGTAGTGATGCAATAAAATAAAAATATTTCACATAAATGTATCATAAATATAGTAAATATATTATGCATGTATGAAATGTTTTTATAAAATTATGAGTATATAAATGTTAAATTAATATATTAGATAAATAGAAAGGTTTTTATAAAATTATTAACTGTTGTATGTTCTAGTCTTAATACAAAAAATAATAACACTGTCAGTTTTTTTAAAGAAAAATAAAAGCTTTACTGACTGTCACTTACAACAACAGGATAATGTACTCATTTAGCGATTTAGGTTCATGTTGTTAATTCACCAAAATACGAACGATTTAGGTACCGTTAAGTCTCTTCAACTTTAGTTCTGTTATATTATTAGGAAATTTATTAAACAAACATTGCGCGAATTCGCTCTTGTGCTAGCTAGTTGATTATTGCCGCTTATAATGAAATAAATTTCTGTAACATTTTATCTTTCGTTTTGTCATGCTTGTCATATAATCTCGGTTTTTTAATCTGAACCGTCGGGCATGTTGCAAATTAAATTAAATACGGTAAAATCTGTTGAATTTTATTGCCACCTAACAGAGTAGATATACTTTATCATATTTACAAAATTGATTAGTGTTATCAGTGTAATATATGACATCAAATTACTTATTTTTAAGTATCTTGGAGAATTTTGTGGGACATCAAGTGCACTTGAGCTTCTGCGTAAATTGTTCCACTGTCTTCATTTCATTCCATTTCAAAGATATGCAGCCATTGTATCCTATAGAGGGTTGACAGCCACTAGAAATTAGGCTGACGGAATACTCTAAGGAATTACGCAAGTCACGCTCCAGGGAATCTATTGAGAATAACTAAAATGAGATATTTTGAAGCGGGTACTAGAGTTCCGGCATTTCGGGACATCAAAACTTGATAGCGAATATTTTAATCGTGTGTTATGCCATAATATAATCACACCTACCGGTGGTAGGTCCCCTTTTTACAAGGGATCGTCTGGGTGGGTACCACCGCGGTGTCTATTTCTACCGTAAAGCAGTAGTGTGAAAACACTACTGTGTTCCGGTTTGAAGGGCACCGTAGCCAGCGTATTTACTGGGTAAACGAGACTTAACATCCTATGTGTCACAGCAGCGCATTGGTGATTCCAGTATTGCCAATGTCTATGGACGTCGGTGTCCACTTTCCATCAGGTGGCCCGTCTGCTCGTCTGCCTGCGTAGACAATAAAAAAAAATAACCAAATGAGATAAAAAATGGTATGTGGTTAATAGTTACTTAGCCGAGATTAAATTATAATGAACGAAGTTGAAGCGAGTTTCTTGGGAAAAGCTTACACGAAATATTTACATTGTTTGGGCTTCTCCAAATATAGTATCTAATTTGTTGATCGAAAAAATGTTGTAAAGTATTTTGAACAACTTTAACTTGTTTAAATTATGCTGTATAATATCAATTTTAAAGTCGAGAGTCATGAAACATTCTAAACCACAATTTTCTATTGAACAAACCAATGTTAATATTTTCGGACGAATAACACAATATTATGTTGGTAACATTGTCTCGAAGTTCAGGAAAATTAAGCAAAGTTTGCGCTATGGATAATAAAAGACATATAAATACTATTAGTTTATAAATAAATACATATTATGTATATAAAAACATCCAAACGCGGAAAAACACTATTTTCATCGCACAGTTTTTTTCCCGTGGCAGGAATCAAATTCACACCCTCTGGCATAGCGTTCAGAGTCACTAACCACTACGCCGAGTGGGTCATATACATATGTAAACAATGTAATGTCAAACACTAACGGCGTCTAAAGCGAATCCGTACTTATTTATGGATCGAGGCCATTTTTCTTTAATGATAAGAGTATCCGTCTTTTATTTGGTAACCCGTGCAATAACATGTTTCACTTATTTTTATAACTTTACGAAACTAGAGATAGAACTAATTCCTACGCTATGTCTATCCTACTAAAGTAGAGTCGGGTGGCTCTTATAACCATGCAATCAAACATCAAAATAGTAACTAAACGAAACTGCATCGTGATTTTCTGGTTGTCTTAAATACTAGATAGTCTTCATATCTCGTCATCTTGCTGACATTAACATTGCTATTGATACATTCAAATATGGAAATGATAGATTGTGTTGGAGAACTGATCCTGGCCTAGTGGTAGGCGTAAGCTGAAATTGAGTGTCGTCTGAACCTGTGGGGACTGACAAATATTCATTGTTGTTTTAGTCGGTTAGGGCAATTGGGCCGATCACCCAATTGTCTGAAAGTATGATGATCCGTACTCGGATGGTATGTAAAGTCGGTCCACCCACAACCCGCATTGGACCAGCGTGGTGGGATATGGTCCAAAAACACCCTGGATAGGGTGTGGCATAGGGAGGCCGTCCAGCAGTGGACTATCACAGGCTGATGATGTGTGTGATGTGTTGGAGAAATTATGTAATGTAATTACCAGTCCACAAGACTTGGGAAAGACGGTAAGGGAAAAGAAGGAGCGAGAACGTAAGCAGAAGGGCTGACGAAGAGTTATCTAGTATTTAAGATGAGCAGAAAATTTGTATCTATATCCACAATTAAAAATAGTTTATGCTTATTGCTTTTACTTGAAACACGTCGCCGAAAATCGGCTGTATACTGGACATTGCATGGGTTCTTTAGATGTTTTTTCTTACCAACAATTTTTTTTAATAGCATACGTAGGCAGACGAGCAGTCGGGCCACCTGATGGGAAGTGGTCACCGACGCCCATGGACATTGGCAATACCAGTGGTACACAGCAGTGTTTTCACTCTGCTGCTTCGCGGCAGAAATAGGCACCGCGGTGGTACCCACCCAGACGGTCTCCCGAAAAAGAGGACCTACCACCGGTCAATACCCGGAAACTAAAACCTCGATGGATGAGTCCAAGTCCTTATTTATTTATGAATACAGAGTATGATATTTCGTAAAAGACGCCATAAGTCTTCTCACGGTAAGCAGACATGGGCTAGCTATGGAGCCATTCAAACCGGAATAGCTTTGTTACTACTAGTTAATGGAGGAAATAGGCACTACGTTAGTGTTTCCCTAGAGTATCCTTTGTTAAGGAGCTACCATATTAAATTATATGACTCCATAAATATGATTTCATGGACCATATCGGACTACAGTATATAAAATACCTAATCAAGATTCTTTTTACTGACTACATACGAGGAGTTGGTAGTCATTGCGTGTTTTTATAGTTGAGGTAAAATACAAAGTATGCTGTAAGCTTTTACAAAGTCTTATTTATGGCGTTATTAATTTCATACAAGATTAGTTTTTATCTGCCTTTACTGACAATTTTGCCACAATAGATACTTCTACTTTCCTATGTACGTATGGAATTTTATTTATAAGTTATTTAAGTAGCTGTAGTTCTTGTTGATATTTTATTTTAATACTAATTATTGCTAGCGACTTCCGCGTGGTAGTAAAAGAAAATATGTATTAACTTTTTAATTTAAAAAACAGTTAATACCTTAATTGCTCCCAGTTACTACAGATGTCATCCATCGAAAGCCCCTTCATAATCTAACTACCCATTCTCTGCTTTTGTTTTTAGCAGAGAGACAAAAGTAAAGGTTTTTTTTATTATAGGTTTCGGGGCAATAATTGAAAAACAATTATTTTGACGTTACAAGTAGATGCTCCAATATGATTCATTTGTAGAGATTTAATTTAATCTCCGATTTGATAGATAGAGCGATGAGACGGGTCGAAGTTTCACCTAAAGTACAGTTCCTGGCATAAGAAATGCAGCCAAAAATTCTGTAAATTCCTCAAAGCCTTGAGAATCCCTAAAGTCCAGTAATGATCTTTACGTCGATACCATCTGCATGCGTCTCCGTGAAAATTTGGCTTATTAGTTTCGAAATGTAGTACGTCAACTAGCACTACTATATTTTTAATGATAAAAGTACATCATCGGCCTGTGATAGTCCACTGCTGGAACAGGGCCTTCATCACACCCGTATCCATTAGGGTTTTGACTCACCACGCTGGTTCAATGGGTGGTGGTGGACCTGATTTTTACATGTCCATCCGACGCATGGATCATTCACTTTTCAGACAATTGGGTGATCGGGCCCAAATTGTCTCAATCAACTATAAACAACAATGAAAATTGTTGAGTCCGCAGGATTCAGTTTTAAAGAACAGCAAATTGTTGATTGTAAATTAAATAATATTAACTTTAAATTGTAACTTTTTTTAAGGTTTTCGAAACATTTTTATTTTATTTCAAAGACAACTAGCATTTTTATGTTCATCTTTTAATGTGAGTATTAAGAAGTATTATAGTATCTAATCTAGTGCGAATATTGCAACTAAATAGAAACGGTATTATTCAGTTCTCGCAGTTTAATAATTAGTGCGTTTAGTTATTCAAAAACTAAGTTAACTAAGTAACTATCACCTACTTTGTAAGTTCTGCAGAGTCGAGTTTTTCAACTGATGAAGTCATATTACAGAAAATAACGATGACAGTAAGTCCTTAAACGTCAGATCCATCATCCATAGCATTCTCTACTAGGATGATATCATAAGTTTATAGTCTCCCATGATAATTGCGTTGATTGCAACGAAAATATTTTCTTTAAACTTGTTAGATTCTCAATAAAACAGCACCTGAAGTAGCTACCAATTAGGAAACCAACACTTGAAATTACAGCTTTATATATGAATCAGCATCCCAACCCCTGGGTGGAACTTCGTAAATCCGTTCTTAACTGATCCATACTCGGAAGGAATATTCCTGCCAAATTTGAAATCGTGACGCCTTATAGTTCCTGAGTATCGTGATGAGTCAATATATGTAATCTTTAGTATTATATATAGATAAACATACCTATGTATTTACCCGTAATAAATGAATGACATACTGGTTAAAATAATCCAAATTGATTGCTCGAAAAATTTCAGAGGCACGATATTTTCATGTCATCGGAGTGAAGCATAAATAAAGCAAATACGAGTAAACATCATGCAAAATAAAATAGTTGGTTTGCATCGTCATCGTTTAAAGTTCCTTTTAAAATCAGGACAACGTTTTGTACAAAAAGGTGGACAGGGATGCGGTGGATATTATATTCAGAAGAGGTGAATTAAATTCGCTTAACAACAAACAACAGTTAAAACTTAAATAATACAATTTCCATCCGACTATTGATGCTGGGTAATTTTCCATGCGTTTTTTAAAACGTAGTATAATCTTGCGGAAATTAAAAAATTGTACGATTCTATTATGGCAATACAGGTGTTCGAACACATCGTAAACAGTCTCAAATAAGCTATATTAAACGATGCTCCTGAGTGTTTTTGAAATTATCGAATTATCGCTCTCCATCGATCAATAACTGTGAAGAAATAGGAGATAGCTTCGGTATTCATTTAAACCATGCTTAATGGTCAGATTGACGGCATAATATCGATGAGCCTAAATTGAGAAAACATTTGAATTTTACAATTTCATTCATATATATTGATGAAGCTGTCAATCAATCTCTTATTCTTTACCGCTAATAATATCCTGCGTAAGTATATATATTACATAAGAGATAAGCAAAAGCTATCTCTTGGGACTTAGGGATCGCTTGAAAAGGTCCAGGACATACACCGATAAAACATCCATCTCTCTTTCAGCTATAAAAGAATCCTTATATTTTGAATTTTATCTGAAAGAAATCTTGAAGAACTTCTCGTAACATCATTATTTCGCAAAGAAGACTTCCGTCGTAGATCCTAGGGTATAAAAACAGCTTTCTAGCTTTTTATTTCAGCTGGCAGTCTGGCAAACCACTAGTCTGGCAGCCCTGGCAACTATCGAAGTATTAAGCCGGCGTGGCCGTCGGAGCGTTATGAATATTAAAGCGTGGCGCGTGCCTACAGCGATGCCGATGCGACACACGGTCACAGCGAGCGTAGATCAAAAAGAACTTTTTAGAAACACAGATTCGTCATCATCAGCCTGTGTCAGTCCACTGCTGGACATAGACCTCCCCTAAGGCCTTCACATTAAGGGTCTTTGGAACGTATGCCACCACGTTGGGCTAATACTGGTTGGTGGGTGGACTGACTTTTTGAGCTCATCCACGCATGGATCGATTCTTTCGGACAATGGATTTGCCAAATTTTTTACCCAACCTGAAAACAACGATAACACGAAGTTATTTTCCCCACGGGATTTGAACATATGATCCGGTTTATAAAGCAAGGTCTAAGGCCGTAGACTAGTGGTAAAGGTTTGAATCCTGCGAGGAATTCGTGGAAATTTTCATTGTTGTTTCCTGCTGGTAAAGCAACGCCAATCACCGATCTAGTCTGTCGGTTGATCGTGTCGGAGAGAGTGTTTAAGTCGGTCCTGCACCTGACTATGATCCGTGTGTCGGAGAGGCGTGTTAAAAGTCGGTCCTGCACCTGACCTCTCTCCGGTCATATCGGTTACCCTTCCCATTTCCATTCGAATTCATGAGAGTAGAGTCATCATAATCATCATCATCATCAGTTTGATCAGTCCACTGCTGGACATAGGCCTCTCAATGGGGGTGTATATATATCCATAGTTGGACCGTATTCCGCCACGCTGGTCCAATGCGGTTGGTGGGTAGACCGACTTTTACATGCTCCATCCGACGCATGGACCATCTACTTTCGATAATAGTGATCGGTCAAATTGCCCAGCCAACCAGGAAATTAATAATGAAAATTTCATGTCCCGCAGTGATTCGAACCCACGACCTCCGGTTTCGTAGCCATACCAACTAGGCTTCGGAGGCAGAGTATGAGCATTAATATAGACTGGCCCGTAGTCGTAGTAGACATTATCATTGATACTATTGCCGATGTCTACTTCCACAGGTGGCCGACCGATGGCCCTGTCTGCCAGTAAAAACGCTAACCCGCTCGCCGAACTCGGCAGCCGTGTGTCACAAACTAATGCGTGTCGGAACAAAGAAGGATGATTCACGCCCATCGCGCGTGCTCATCCGAGAATGGGGGTCGCAACGCATTTCGCGCGAACTTCGTTAGAAGCTCCATATTACATTCGGCGTACCGGCCTTTTGGCTTTGCAAAGTTTTTTTTTATCCAATCGGACGTTTTTGCGGATTCACTTAGCGCTAACGATGAAAGTTATGATGCTAATAAACGCGTAGGTAGAACTAAGAGTATCGGATGGATGTGGATAATGAAAAAGACTTTTCTTTATTGCTTACCCTGACTTGTAGCGTGAGTAGGAAAAAAGTTCGCGAGGTGTTCAAATATACTACAGTAATATAAATGAGGGTTTTTCACAGTATGTATCTCATTAGATACAAAGTTTTATGGCTTTAGTGTCAGCGATTACGGATTTCTACATTGACTTGCATCCCTATTTTAACCCCTAGACCATTCCCGCACAGTTCAAAATTACAAATTCTAAAAACCAGTTAGGGTTTGACGCACCCAAAATTCCAAATTTATGTTCAAAAGGAATTTTTAAACTTTCAACCCTTTCCTCTTTTACGCTTCAATGCTTTACCCTTTATTGGAACCGAATGAAATTTTTGAAATTTCCAAAGGGAACAAAAGCGGAAGAAAGACCGGGTTTTTTTCATAATATGTTGGATATTTTAATGTACAATAAAAATATTTTATTAGCAAATTTTAAGTTTAGGTATTATTCCTTTTTATCAATATCTTCATCTATTTTTTGTATGTCATTTCTAAAATTATTTAGGAAAACCAAACTAAACAAAAACCCTAAAAACGAAAAAAACCTTTTGTTAAAAAAAAAAGGATTATTATTGCCATTTGGGTTGTTAATTTTCAAACCCAAATCAACCAAAGAATTTAACCATCCCGTTATACCAGAGGGGTGTAAAATATTCAAATAAGTTTTCGCCCAAATATTGATAGAAACATACCTCCTTCAATTTACACGGCTCCAACTTTTCGGATTAAAAATGTCTATACCATAAATCATAAATCCAAGATCTTCATAAATTACAGCGTTCATCAATCATCAAGGGACTTTGAAAGTCGAGAACCAGGTGCCGAAGGCAACTCCGGAAACCAGTGTAACGTGGCAACATTGTTCAACGTCATTACTAAATGAAAAGGCGTCCGACTCGTTGAATTACACTAAAAAGGGACCCAAATCGATAAACGTTTACAAACGTGGTTTGTCCTAAACTAAATTTGGTTTTATTCCCGTTAGTTCAAGCACAACGCCTATATTGTTCTAACATTTTTTTGTTTAAAACTTATATTTCAATTTTATTTTCGTAAGATGCTTTAAGCAGCCTGGATCTAAACAATTTTTCTCAAGGCGCGGCGCCTTTGGGCCCTTACAACCTGGTTTGATTTTTTCTTTTACCCCTTCCCGCCTGTGATAGTCCCGCGGCAAGGCCTCTGATGCCGCCCTTTCACTAGGGTTTTTAACATGCCCATCGACGCATGGATCATCTTATTTCAGAAAATTTGGGGTGATCGTCCCAAATTGTCCTAACCAACCAGTAAACGATGATAACACAAAGTTGGGGGATTAACCCCAAACCTTCTGTTTATAAAGCAAGGGAAACCCGTTGGCTGATGAAGTTTAAAATTTTAAAATGCAAAAGGAATCTTATTTCCAATTATAATAAAATAAAATGATACGCTTATATTCCAGAGCTGATTAAAAAAAGTAATTTCTTTAAGTAATTAAATCGAAATAACCTTGATGAATTTTTTTTAGCGTTAATTAGGACTTTCTGACTAAATTAACTTCTGTTCAACCTGCACCTTTGACGTAAATTAAGATTCAAAAAGCAAAGTTTGTGTTTCATAATGCCCGGCCAGGAGGGATCAACATAATTATTCAAATAAAATTTGCATCATTAGTGGCCCTTCACGGTTAACGATTGATAGCGACATTTCAATAGAACACCAAGTAAGATCTACACAAATAATCTTTAAGGATCTGCAAATAACGACAAAAAATCGGAAGTCGATGTGGTTTTTTTTTTTGAACAAAGTCTTTTCTTTTTCATTTGTTCTTACGCCTTGTTTTTTAGATGGTTTTGACGTTTAATTATAGTATTTTGGATTTTTTTACGCTTTCCATGTTTTGATTATAAAATTTATTATGTAGTTTCTCGTACAGATTTGGATGAAACTATCCGATATACTTTTGAGAAAGAGTCGCTTGAATTTGTTAAATCTATTGTTTATGTTTGATTTTATTCGACATGCTTGATGTTATAATCGTTTGAGTTAAAATTAAATGCTGTCAATTGACTATATTCAACTCTTACAAATGAACTTTTTGAGACCTAAATTTCTTCTGGTATTTTTTCTTGCCAAATATTTACGTTATAATAAAAACCTTTTAGAGCAATGCGCTGTTAAACGTGTTTCTCTCCAGTACTTGTTATTTACAAAATATATTTGAATACGCGTAAATATATTGCGTTGCTTATAGAATACTAAATTATAAGACATCCATATCTTGCACCTTTATCGATTCTACCAATCATTTCGCGCCTCGAAGTGCGAAAGGTTTCAAGAAATCAAAATATGGAGACCCATTTTGTTTAGTGATGTAAGAATGTCCTGTTGACGTGAAAAGCAACTTTTTATAATCTGATAATATTAGCAGAACAATTTTTATAAAAATCCGCTGATGAGCCAATATATAAATAATAAAATATTATATATTAAAGAATTACAACTGAAATATACGTTTATATATTGCTTTATATACGATAAACACGTTATTTAAATTGGATTTGAAATTTGACCTCCGGTTTATAAAACAAGGGTTCAACCGAGACTAGTGGTAAGGTTGAACCTGGTGAGAATTCGTGGAAATTTTCATTGTTGTTTTTGTAAAAGAAAAGTCCAATCACCCGATCGTCTGTCAAGTACATGATCCGTGTTGAGAGGCGGTTAAAAGTGGTGCACCTATCATGATCCGTTGGAGGGGCGTGTTAAAGTCGGTCCCACCTGACTCTCCGTATACTGTTACCTTCCCATTTCCATTAATTATAGAGTATAGGAGTCATCATAATTATCTCATCAATAGCCTTTTGTAGTCCACCTTTGGACATAGCTTCTCAACAGTGGTGTTATATAATTATATCCATTAGGTTTGGACCGTATTCCGCCACGCTGGTCCAATGCGGTTGGTGGTAGCTGAACTTTTTTATGCCCATCGGATGGACCTCTTACTTTCAGATAATTGTGATCGCCCAATTGCCCATAGGAATAAAATGAAAATTTGTTGCGTTTGGGATCAACCCGATCCGGTTTTAAAGCATGCCAAATTGGCTACGGGGCAGAGATAGGGGGCTTTAATGTGCAAGTAGTCTGGTAGACATTATCAACTATTGCCGATGTCAACGGGCGTGATACTTCTCATCGGGCCCGACTGATGGCCTTCCGTATGGTAAAAATTAACCCGTCGGGAACTCGCAGCGTTACACTCAATGCGCGTCGGAACAAAGAAAATGGATTCACGCTCATCGGTGCTCTCGAAATGGGTCAAACGCATTTACGAAACTTAAGGTCCTATTACTTGGCGGACCGCTTTTTTCAAGTTTTATCAATCGGATTTTTGCGATTCACTTACCTAAGATGAAATTATGATGCTAATAAACGGCAGGTAGAATAATATCGGATGGATTGACATGAAAAAATTTGCTTTATTAGTACCCGATTTGACAGTGGAATAGAAAGTTCTGAGGTGCTAAATAAAGAACAGTAATATAATGAGGTTTTTCGTATGTATTCATAGATACAAAGTTTTATGGTTTGGGCAGGCGGTTAACGGATTTTACTGACTGCATCCTATTTCAACCCGAGACCATTCCCGCAAGTTCAAATTACAAATTAATAAAACCACTATGGCTCGTTTCTACATGACACCCAAAATTAAATTTTCGTTCAACAATGACGAATTTGTAAACCAACCCTTTTCAATCTTTTATCGCTAACCAATTCTTGACTCCTTTATTGGAATCTCCAAAAATACATAGTAAAAGTTTTATCGAAATTAGTTCATTGGCTTAAATAGAAAAGACGGATAGAAAGACAGAGTTATTTTGCATCATAATAAATATGGATATTTAATGTGAATATTAACATACTTCTTAGCACGAATTTTAACGTTTAGTGTTTGTCTTACATTTTATCTAATATCTTCATCTATTTTTTGTATGTCATTGCTGTTAATACCGTATTATTTATGAAGAAATAACTAAACTAAACTAAATAATCACGCTAAAACTGAAAAAAAAACCCTTTTTATTCAAATGTATAACAGAATAGATTATTATTACGCCCTTTAGCGGGCTACGCACATTAAATTCAAACATTGTCAACATACAAAAGTTAGATTTTACCATCCTACTTATTATACCACGACAGACAAGGTGTAAAATATTCAATATACAGTTTAACGCTTCAAATATTGATAGAAAATTGGTCCTCAATTTCAGGCTCAACTTTTCGGATTAAAATGTTCATACCTAAATCAAAACAAGTCTTATAAATTACAACAGCGTTCATCAATCATCACGAATGGATCTTCTGAAAGTCGAGAATCCGCGCACGAAAGATTGCCAGATAATGCTACTCCGATTTAATTGCACGGTAACGTGCAAATTGTTTCAGGTCATTACTAAAATGGTCACCTGGTCGAACGACTCAGGTTGTCTCACATCATAAACGTTTCACAATACGTGCACAATAAACTATTTAGGGTTTACCCGTTATGTTCCCAACGTTTGTTTCATTTTACAAACTTTTATTCACAATCACTAGTCTTATTTAGCCTGATAAAACATTCCCGCCCCAAACTTTAAATCTATTAATTTTTCAACCCTTTGGTTAATAGTATACCTCCGCTGGTATGTACGCCCTTCAAGGGCTCCACATCCATATGATGTGATCATTTATTTTCAGAACAAATTCCAAATTTTAATCAAGCAACATTATAAAAATTGCATTCTAACCCCAATGATTATCAAGGCAACTTTATAGAATTTCAAAAATTTCAAAATTTCAAAGGGTTCCAATTAATTTAGCAAAAGATCCTTTTTCAAAACTGAATTGAACAAGTACCTCTATTTAAGACGTAACGATGAACGGTAATTGAAGTTATCTAAATTGTCCCTAATTTGCCCTTGATCTATCAATGTAAAAAATTGGAATCTCAGTAAATTGTTCACTCAGGCCACAACGCTCTATAATTTTCAATCTTGCCATTTGGTTTAAGGTACCTTGAATTCTGAATCCAACAAGATCAACTCCTTGGTCGCCCGGAAACCTTGATGACAAGCTTTCCTTTGCGCACGAGGGGGTTTTTGCTTTGCGCCATGCCTAGATCATTATTATGTAGCTATAGCGGTAATATCTGAATACTTGTTTGGAATCGTTTTTCAGTAGTTTTAAATCGACTGAGTATAATCTTTGGTTAATTTGTGAATTGCTATTTCCCAAAATTGTCCTAAACCAACCCAAAAGTTAAAAAACGATGGGTTTAACACCCAAAGTTCAAATTAACCACAATTGCTGTTATAAAACCAGGGCCAAGACATCCTTATTGAATTTCAAAGATTTAAATATTCAAAGGCTATTTAAATTTGGAAAATAAAATGGAACGCTTATATTAAATTGAGATTAATGAACCAATTTTATTGTGAAGAAAGCAAAACTTATAATTTTATTAGCGTTAAATTTAATACTTTATAAAAAATCCGTGTCAAGCAAACACTTTGAATAATAAAATTTTGCTGGCAAATTAAGCTTAAAAATATTGTGTTTTTAAACCCTTTAAACGATATTAATTATTCAAATAAAATATATCTTAACCCTAATCCAAAATTTTCAACTAAGGATTACCAAATTGATCTCCAAATCTTAAGGATAAATAACACAAAATCTAATTCATTCGTATTAGGGGCCTTTCCGTTTTCAGGTTGGACCTACACTTGTTTAGATGTTTTATTTAAAAAACTAATTTATTTTTAAACTCATGGATAAAAATTATTAATTTCTCACAAATGAATAAATAAAATTTCTGTTGTACTGTTATGGGGTTGAAATTTGTTAAAATTATTACTTTTTTATTTTAACACTTAATTTAATAAATCTTTCAGTTTAATTTTAAATTTTGTTTACTATTAAAAGGATTTTAGTAACTTAGAAGTTCTTCGTAATTTTTTTTACCAAATAGTATAAAAAGACAAGGAGAATCGCGTTAAACAAATTTCCCCGCTTTGTTACAAATTTGTTATAATTAAATTATTTTCTTTGAATATCAAACAAACATTCCTTTCTTTAACCTATATTTTTATAGGTCGAAATGTAATAACAATATCGCTTTTACGGTAAGGAAGAATGTTAATGTTGTAATAAGTTTCTTAATTATATTTGCAACAAGTTTAAACTTTTAAAAATCCAATACGTTTAATCAAAAAAAATAAAATATTAATTATTGTAATAATTAAAAGTTAAATAAACGGTTATTACATATATGTACAAAACTATTTTTTAAAATATATTCTGTTCTTGCAACTTGGAACTGGTGGCCGATAATTGGTACTTCCCAAAAATACCCTATTTTGTCCAGAGGATTAACAAATTGGAGTCATAAATTTTTAATTTTTTAAATGTTGACCTTGCCTGTTGCTTGTTAAACTTGTCCTTACACAATTTAAATAATTGAATGAAAATAAACTTATTACAATACAAACAATTTATAATTCTTATCATTTTACATTTATTGTTTAATTGGTTTTTGTACAAGCATTCCCTTACTTTATGTTTTCCGGGAAAAGGCAAAGGACAAAGGATTTTAAAAGATTCTCAATTTTAAACTTATATATTTCGCTCAAACGTCCGCCAATTTTATGGTGTAAAATCCAGAACGAGAAATAAAGGTTTTAATTTTTGAATTAAAACGGATAAGAACCGGAATTACAGAGCGTTTAAAAACATTATTTACGTCAATTTTGGGATATCAAATCAACCGTAAATAATGAGGAAACACCAGAATTAAAAAAAATTTTAAAAATTGCTCTTTTTAATTTGAAATGGCCGATTTTGATTTGATTTTTTAAATAAATTCAAATTTTTAATTTTATTAACTTGTTTCTGTCCGTTGGAGTACTTTACAAAAAAATAATTAATGATAAATGTAAAAATATTTGCTACAATCCGAACTTAAATTAAATTACTTTTAATTTTACTAAAATCTTTCTACTTATGGTTCTGAAAAAAAATATTTTTAAAATTCAATTAAGATTTTATCACGGAGACTGCTTTAAATTGGCAAAAATTAAAAAGGGCTATAAACTGAATTAGGCAGCAATTCTTTACAATTTGGGCCATTTATTCTGGACGACTCAGGACCAATGGCGGCAAAAATCCTTGGATGTTTAAATTTAAAATTGACCATTCTTGTTCTAAAAACAAAATCTTAGTCATCCCAAAATTTTATGTCTTGAATTTATTAAAATGATTGACTAAATGGAGATTGCCTAAGGTCAGATTAAATTTTACGATAATTGGTTCGATAACACGTTAAAAAAATATATATTTTTATCTTAATTTGAGTATATATTATAAAATGTTTTATAGGGAAAATAAAAATCTAAAAACCTTGAATTTAGTAAATAGGTTTTTATTGTCGAGTGTTTAATTTGTGCATTATTAAATTTACCAACTAACTTTATCCAGAAAAAAAGGCCTTTAAATTATGCCATTTGATTTTATTATTATTTAAATCCCATCTTAGTTAATTTAAATTTAGATTGGGCAATACCCATTCACGGGTATTGGACTTTCTATTAGTAGTTTGTATAAATTTTAGTAATGTCGAAAAAAAAAACTTTTTCAACCGATTTAAAAAAAGGAGTTTGATTGGTCGTATTTTTATTAAATCTTTTAAAAAATTGTTAATTAAAAATCAAAATTCCATTTTAAATTTTTCTTTGATATTAGAAAATGAGGCACCTTGGCCTGGACTCTATGTATTTACAAATTTTACCCAAAAAAATTTAATTCTCCATTTAATAAAAGGAAATTTTAACGTTACGTTGTTCCATAAATGGTTTTTAAATTGAGGAAATCAAAACTTAAATTTTCGTTTAAAGGTTAAAATAACGTAACGACTGTATTGCACCTTTGCCATTTTCTTATTACCCAAACAATTATTAACTTACCGGCTCAAAATTAGACATACATAAAATTCCTTTTCATATGGGGTAACGACTTTTAAAGGACAGAGCCTTTGAAAAGTACAGAAATAGTCTTCAAATTTTGCCTTTTTTGTACTCCAAGTCACCTGTGAGACAACTATTAAAGGCTCGGTTTAAAAACATGGAATCTGATCAAATTTACTATTTTTGGCTTACTTGTAAAACAAACTTTAAACGAAACCTTAAAACAGGGTGAATATGACTTAATTAAATATACTTTTCCTGAACCCGGATACTGTCATTTTCAAATAAAGGTAGGTTGAGGGTTTGAATCTCATCATCATCAGCCTCGTTATTTACTGTTGAAACAAACTAAACAACAATTCACAGAAACAGGGAATTATTTTTACCATCTTCCTTGAAAGGATCCTACACTATGTTACCAGCCGTCGTGGTCTTCATCACTCCCTGGAATCCCTCTGACTAGCCCTCTCATCCAGGCCAAACACCGCCCACTGCATTTGCCTACTCCGGGGCCCTAATATTGAACTCCTCGGTCTTATTAATTATTCAGCCTCATATGGCGGTTAAATACAATGCCATTTAGCTCAATAAATCCAATCTAATGTTAATACAGGTCTTTATGGAAGAATGCGTCTTATTGGGTGGAATTAAATTTACAACTTTAACTCTAAAGTCGAATTAATGCCAAATTGAGGTTTAACCAATTGACTTTTATTTAATCGCTACCATTATTCAGTTAAATTTAATCGGTTTTACGCCACTGTAATTTATTCGGCTACTTTACATAATTCCACTCAATTAAATTAGTTGAGGTCACTAAATGTCTCTTGCTAATTTTGCACTGCAATTGCATAAAAGGATGCGCATCAAACGTAATTTTCCCATCTTCTTTTAACAAAAATACTTAATACGCGTAATATTAGTTATAGAATACTAAATGACAAGACATCCCTATCTTGTAACCTTCATCGATTCTACCAATCAATCGCGCCTTAAGGTGTGAAAGGTTTGGCACAAATCAAATATGCCAGACGCCATTTTGATTGAGTGATGGCATAGAATGTTGCCATGTTAATCGTGTGAAGGAACGCTACTTCGATATATTCTGGCAAAATTTACACCAGAATCTCAAATTTATAAAAGAAATACAACCACATTATATAAGAGATGAGGTTCTGATTATAATAATTAAAATTAATTTTGATTTCATAGCGCAGGGCAGGCCATTCCAAATGATAACAGATCTTCTAAAAAAGACAACTTATTTAGGCTTAATCTATTCATACAATAAAATTGGTGTCTATTCGCAATATCAAAAAACTGTTTTTAGCATTGATTGTCTGTCTCATTGTTCTAGCTAATCGACATAGACAGTTTATATATCTGGGAGTAACTTAAGCTTTTGGTTTAAATAATAAAATTCACACGGACGAAGCGATCAAAGACAACGTAAATAATACTCAATAATAACTGCCTGTAGCCTAGTGGGTATGGGCGGTGGGAAAACCGAAGGTCGTGGTTCGAACTTGGGACTCACAAATTTTCATTGTTGTTTCCTTAGTTGGAGGCAATTGAGCCGATCACCCGAATAAAACACAAGTAAAATTTTAACAAAAAAATATGAACGGTTAAACAGTATGACCTATAGCAATATAAGTAACAACAACGTGCCTCTGCACGTAACTGCCCTGACTTTGAGAATTTATAATGAGGACATTATAAATCTCTCATATTTTCTAAGGTGTTTATTTTATCAAAATATTGTCTATGACACGTTTTATGTACATGGAGCATTTTTTTATTACATGTTCACTTTTGCTAAAATTTTCACTATATTACCATAACTGACCTTTAAATATGCATCACAACATATATTTTTTTGCATATAAACGATTATTGTGGGTTGCACTTAAAACGTATATTTATGCGCTCTCGGACTTTATGGTCGACCATTTCGAGAAGTACAATTATTTAAAACATCAAGTATTTATTTTAAATTTACGGCAGCGTTTGTCATGAAATCGCACAAGCCTGTGATTATGGACGACGTAATCTTATTTATTTCTTAAATATCTATTAAAGTACTAATCACAAAGTATTTAAAAAATGGGATATATTACTTATCATTTAAAAAAATATCAAGATCGGACCTCTAGAAGCGGAGCAAAGAGGTAACATAAAAAAAATATACGCTGCGAATTTACTACCTCCTTCTCTTGGAAATTGGGTCAAAAATACGTGGTGGTTACGGATACGGTCCAAAAATCCCCTAATGTAGAAGGAGCATTAGGGGAGGCCTATGTCCAGCAGTGGACTAACACAGGCTGATCATAATAAAACACCCTGAACAATAATGAAGGAAGCAGTATAACGTATTTAGTAATATATTGAATAATAACATGTTATACAACCGTTATTTCTTAAAAATATATAACAAGGATTGCAGTAAATTCTTCCCTACCTTGAAGCTTAAGTTCCATAACTTTGTTATTTTCTTCACCAAGTGCCCTAAACTCGCAGAAATTTCAAAGGATCTTAAACGAGACTTATAACATCAAGGCTAAAATGTCTGCATTATGGGAAATTCAGAATTTCGTTAGGCATATTCAAGTTTTATTTGTGACATAAAATATATAGTCTTTGTTAATAAGTGCCTAAGTCTGCTAAAGTGGAGTTGACTATTTATGTTTATTTTTAATTATTTTTAAGAGGTTAGAGTACTGTCGGGTCGTTACTTTGCCCTTAATAGTACATTATTTTACGGAGAATAATTCTTTTTTTCTAGAACATTATTTGTCGATATTCTCGTGCCGCCATTTTTACTCATCTGTCAGAAATTTCACGCGCAATTATCGATGGCGGTACGTACAAAAGTGAAATTTAGATTTAAATTAAAATTGAGATTATCTTAGTGATATAAGCGATGTGTAGGTTGAGACTAACATATAATATATTATGTTGAAAAATACTTAATCAGTTGAGATACCTGGAACAAAGAGAAACAATAAATTAGTACATATTACACACTATTTTTAAAACACGTATTTAGGACAGAAGAAATATTTATAAAGACTAATAAGTGAAAGAAGAAAAATTTAGTGTGCCCATAGCCTATGGTAAGGGCGTTGTTAGAAACCTAGGGTCGGGTCTGAGTTCTGGGGCCTCAACAAATGTTCAGTGTTGTTTCCAAATTGGTTAGGCCAATTGAGGCCGATCATCCAATTGTCTGAAAAGTGAGATGATCCATGCGTCGGATGGAATGAAAAAGTTTGTCACCCAAACCCTAATGGGGGGCATTAATGGAGGCATATGTCCAGCAGTGGACCAATTCCAGGCTGATTGAAGATGTAT
Organism: Lamproptera curius; assembly: GCA_029286875.1. Taxonomy (NCBI): domain Eukaryota; kingdom Metazoa; phylum Arthropoda; class Insecta; order Lepidoptera; family Papilionidae; genus Lamproptera; species Lamproptera curius. The sequence goes on from JAGSMT010000099.1 coordinate 868,233, forward strand.
ATTATTTACACGATAAATGAACAAAAATCAATTAGGAAGAATATGAAACATTAATTATCTTTTAAGAAAAAAAATATGTTTTAAAGATTTTCCTCCTTCACAATAAAGAAACCATATCCAGTTTAGCAAAACTGTTTTATTGCTAAAAATTAAGGTTCTGGCTTATGTTAATTAAAGTTTAACCAACTTAATTATGTTTCAAATTTTTTGTGGCAGAACACAGCGAGAATATTAGAGTGAAGTTCCTAAACATACTTTGCTTCCCTTATTTTTGCCCCTAATACAAAACTAATCCATTATTATTTCAAGATGGAAAGATTTGTGGCAAAGGAGAGAGATGATGATGGATTGAAATTTCTCCTATCTATTTTGGCATTCTTCATATATTGAATGACCATCAAAAAGTAGACGGCTGTCTTAATTAATTTAACAAATGTCAAAACACATGATTTAAAATGATTGAAAATATATATCAAAATTTAGTAATTATTACAAAATTATGAACAGTAATAAAATATATATTTTATAAAATTTATATTTATACATGTTATTTGTTCTACAACAACCTAAACATACTTTTAAACACATAATAATAAGGTAATTACGTTTAGCAAAGAAAGAAAAGGCTAGACAAGCATTTGAGTTGCAAAGAAAGAAATAGAGGCAGGTTTTCTTGAAGACCACATTCTTCGCAGCCGTCATCTTTAAAGAACTTAGATCAACTCCACGGCCCTGATCACGCGCCCAGCGACTACCGTTTGTAGAAACGCCTTTAAATCAGGGTTAATAAGTCAGGCGGCGAATTTATGGAGGCATTCAAAAACTGGTGCCACGTTAAGACAAGTGCCATAATATTCATGGAACTTAGACAGTAAAGTTGATTAAGGTACAGGCTTTTATTTTAAAGTAAAATTCTTACGATATCTTTGCACATCTTTTTTAAATTCCAAAACGGTTCTTACTTAAAAAACATGCCTCGTAGTTAGACGCAGTTTGATTTTTCTACAACAATATATACTGTACATCTTAAGGGAAAGTTAACGGTTAGGATTGATATCGACATTTCATTGAAACTCAATTTGGAGCTTAACAATCAATCCTCAAGGATCTGCAAATGACAGCGGAGAAATCGGGAAGCCTCGATGTTTATTATTTTTTTTGTTTTGAACCAACTGAAAGACTGCAGCAGGAAACTGTTACTTATTGATTTCATCGATGCAAATTTATGTTTTGAGGCAGCATTTCACATAACTTACCAAGATATTGGAACGTAATACATTTTAATGATTATAGATTTTTCTTTGAAAACTTCTATGTATTTGAATATGCGTAACAATATTGTGCTGCTTATGGAATACTAAATAAACCTATTTGGTTCTGCGAATCAATTCACGCCTCGAGGTGTGAAAGATAACGTTTGGCGCAAATCAAATATGCGAGACGCCATTTTGATTGAGTGATGACATTGAATGTTGCCACATTGTACGTGCGGAGGAAATCACCTTTGAATCTGGCAATATTTGTACCAGAATGTCGAATCGTTAAAATGGTAATCCCGCAGATTTGCAGAAATGTAATTTTGGATTAATTTTGATTTTAAGATTATATTAGTGGGTAAATTATATAAGAATATCTTTACTTTTCAAGGAAAGTTGGGTTTATTTATTTTACAAATAATAAAAAAATAAAAAAGTGCGTCATATTATATTAATATTATAATAGCAGTATTTAGATGAGTCATTTTATATTTTTAAGTAATGTATTTTAAGTCTAAACCTAAAAGTTAACTATATTATTTTATACTATACGATATATTGTATGAGTTTTTTAATATAAATTCAAATTATTATAAGTTTTTCAACTTTTTGTAGTATTAGGAGAGATAAATTATCAAAGAAAATCTGCCTCTTTTTAGTCTGTACGATTTTACCGCGCATTTAAAAAAGTCTCAAAGGAAAATGAACACCGTAAGTTCAACTCCTTGTTACGCCCTTTTCATAATGTGAACCTATATATTATTTAACAAAAAATATAAATGAGTTTTCATAATATTTTCAATACAATTCTCATTTAATATAATTTACATTTTTAAATTAATATAAATCGCACTGAAGATTGATATACTATTATCATAAAGCATAAACTGGTCTAATTGCCTCCAATTCTTTATAATTTACTCTATAATCTTTTGCTATAGCTCTTAATATTGTATTGTACTTAATAAAGTATTTAAAAAATAGTTTACGATTATTATAACAACATTTTATGAAACAACTATATCATATTTGAAACATCTCATATAAGTGGCAGTAAATTGCTATTCCTGAATCTGAACAATCTAAACTTTGTTATTTACACCACCGAGTGCCACAGACATTTCTAGGAATCTCAATAAAGACTTTTAACATCAGCGTTGAAGACGTCTGTCCTTTGGTGGTAAATTTCATAAGCGATTGGCAAAATAACCTTTTATTTTAGCTATAAATACACAGTCCGTTCATCTCTATACAAATAAATAAAATTGAGTAATATAATAGCCGACACTTAGAACAAAACAATTTAATTTTTGTCCGTTTGTCTGTATGTTTGTTCGGGCTAATCTCTAGACTGGCTGGTCAGATTTTGAGACTTTCTTTTAAAGAAGCTCATAAAATAAACGAAATTTTTTACGCTTTTCCACGTAGTCGAAATCGGGCGCAACAGCATTTATATAACTAATGCTTAAGCCTGACCAAATCAGTTCATTTTATTAATTGATCAATTTTCATATATTTTTTTTAATTGTTGGCAACGAAGCAGTGCTGGCGTACTTATAGGTTTTGTTTTGTTTATTGCACATTAAGATTTCTTCTAATACATATTTACTAACTCGTCGACTGTGCCGCCATTTTCCCTCATCTGTCAAAAAACTCGCGCGCCATTGTCGATGACAACGTTCGAAAAAGTCAATCAGGTTTATTAAAATGTGAGATCTTGTGATTGATTTCTTTAGAAGATTTTTTTCTTTAGAATATTAGTTCTTTCAAGAAAATTAATTTCACTTCATTACTTCTTTAAACAGAACTGAAACTGTTTTAGACAGATTGATTATTCATCTTCATCATTATATTTATGGGCACTTATTTCCAGTAATTATAGTGAAAGTTTCATATCATAGGTTTAGAAATTTTTAGTGGGCATTTTTTTGCATGGCACGACGAGCAGTCGGGCCAACTGATGAAGTAATCAAGACGCCCAAGACATTCAATTACCAGTGGTATCGCCAACCGCGCGCCTACCGGAGACATATGTGTTAAGTCGTTTACCAGTAAATACGCTGGCTATGTTCCCTTCAAACCGGAACACAGTAGTGTTTTCACACCACTGCTTCGAGGCAGAAATAGGCAATAATTTAATACGTCACCTAAAAGCGCTCAGTCATCGTTGTCTAATGAACATATACAACACATCAGCAGATCAGTTGTCTGTCTATACGTTATCCAACGTCAGTCTGAGCGAAAGTTCCTCGTAACTGACACCTCAAGGGTGGGGATGAGGGGAAAAGGTATCAAGCAAAATCGTCCGGGCCTTGAGTGATAGCATAAGTGCGACCTCGATGAGCATAGAACAAATCCATTGACGCGTCATGTTCAGACATTTGAATAGATCTGCGTAGTGTCTATTGAGTAAGGAAATGCCGTAGTGTTATTTAAATTATGGAAGTTTAAACAGATCTACTTTAGTGCGTTTTCAACAGTTAATACATAGGATTCGGCGTCCAACAAACCGGAACTCGGTAATGTCATTAGGCATTAATAGTCACCACGGTGCAGCGTGCTTGTGTTTATTCTTGTTGTTACACTAACTATGGTATTAGAAGTAGGCTTTGTATATTAAATAAACGCAGCGGCAGTACTTTCCTGGTTGTCTCCTTCCTGGTAGGGAAAATCACTTTAGAATATTGCCTGTGACAGATAAGACATATTCAAAAGTATTTTAAGTTATACATATTTGCGCGTCAGGGAAAAGAGTGAAATATTGTTAGGATTAAAGTGAAATACACAATTTCTCAAAAGACAACAACGGCATCATTCGGTATTTCGTCGAAATAAATGTTTGTCTTGACTGCCTTCGGAGCCTAGTGGTATAGGCGTGTGCTTTAGAAACCGCAGGTCGTGGGGTCGAATCATGCGAGGACTCAACAAAATTCATTGTTGTTTCCTTGCTGGTTAATAAACGGAAAAGTTACACGTGACAACGACTTTTAGACTTTTATTGGTAGAATGATTGTAATGTGAATATTCATTCGTATAGTAGGAAGAAGGACCAAATAATAATAACAATTTAAAATATTCAAATGACAATTTTTTAATAATACATTAATGATTAATTTCTTGTACTTATTTATATCATAGAAAGATGAATTTACTGAATTTCATGTTAACAAAATTATATTCATACCTTTATGCATGCGTACATACATACGGACATACATATAATACAATTGCTTACGGTGCAAAAGTGATTATTCTCTTATGGTCGCTTATGAAGAGCGTTACGTGAGCGGCAATGTGACATAGTCAAAAAATTCGTCAAAAAATTCAGATGATGAATTGGGTCGCGTTAAAAACCTCCATGTTAATCTAATATCATATAATAGTTAGACACAAATTTTCATGATTTTATCCACAATACTACAGAATTTCCATCTAGAGTTTCAATAATTAGTGCATAGTTTATTTCGGATGCTATTGAATTGCATTTAGCGCCAATTGATAGAAAAATATGTAGTAAAATGACAATAACAACGCATCATAATAAATGATGCGTTGTTATTGTCTCTGCTATTGCCAAAATAGGAAATATGCAAAAATATATTCATATTAAAACATTCTCATTTAGCAAATATTTCACTTATCATTAGAAGATCTAACTTATTATTTTATTTCTACATAATATAAATACGTTGAGGACATTTTCATTATTTTCTAGCATTCTTTAATTTGACTGGCTAATAGTAGTACAAAATAAGGACTTTAAGAAAGATATGTATGATAATATCATTAACAGCTTATTATTAATAAAATCTTTGAAATGGTCGTTTAAAAACTCCAAAACGGATAAATTATCCAACAAATTTGTAATAAAAAGTTCCAGCACTTCAGCAGATAAGGCCGCTTGCTACATTTAAGTTACTTTTTATTTGGGTCTGCAAAATCAATTTACTGCCTGTTTCAATTATTTGAGATGAAGAAAACTGCCTTAGCAATATTTGGAACACTTTAATATGGATTTAAATATTTTTCGCTTTTTAAATATTTGACACAGTGGGCCGGCAGGTGCAGAACTGACGACCGCTGGAGTCGGAAAGTTCTGGGAGACTGAGGCTCGGCAAACGGGTAGACGCCCTGCGGGATGGAGTGACGACATTTGCCGGTGTGGGCTTGATAAGAATAGGAAGATCGGAAGCGGTGGCGTGCATTAGGGGAGGTCTATGTCCAGCAGTGGACCGACACAGGCTGATAATGAAATATTTGACATACAAGTTTAATTTGAAAAAACAGAAATATGACCAACTTCAACGTAATATAAGTCTATCATTTACGGTTTCAGCAGCGTTTGCAATTTAATCGCACGAGGTTAGTCTTTTTTATGTCTTTAATATGTCATAAACTACTAATTACTAGCAAAAAATGGGACCATATGATAGCTAATACCTATAATTAATAAACGAATTAGCAAATCGGAGCACTAGAAGCGGAGCAACGAGGTAACATATTGTCGGAATATTTTTTCTAAAGTCGGTAATTAGAGAAACTTAGTCTCGATATTAACGTTATATCTGTCCGAGGTCGTGTATAAAAGACGGGTCTGAAATATAGTAGGAAAGGTCCTTGTAAGCCCCTGCCCGGAACGGAACTCTCCTCGTGTGTGATAAGTGTTGTGTATCTGTGATAGTGCTTGTGTGTGATTGGTGTTACGTCGACTCGTCCGTAGAGACATCGTCTGTTGTCGGGCGTCAGCCATTTTTGGATAAGGACGACAGGTTATGATCATGTTTTTACTTTTTGAAATGTCTTGGTTCTAAAAATATATATCATCATCATCATTCATCATCAACGTGATAGCCACCAACATAGGCTCCTGATCCCCCACATTAGGGTTGACCATTCCACCACGCTGGTCCAATGCGGGTGGGTGGACCGACTATTTACATGCCCATCCGACGCATGGATTGTTCATTTTCAGATAATTGTGATCGGCCCTCCCTAAACAACTAGAAACGACAATGACTATTTGTGAGTCCCTGAGAACCCACGTCCTCCGGTTTTCAGGACACGCCCATACCCCTGGAAGCGAGGAGTTAAATATATATATATTAAAAACAAACGCTCCAATCAAACCGTTTATTTCGGAAGTTGGAAAAAAAAAGACAGCAAACAAAATAACAGATTGGTGCAAAAATTTTGATATGATTAAATTAATGTGAATATAGTAATGCGTATCAGGAAAGCATTTTCCTGATACGAACGAGCATTCAATTCTTTGTAAAGAAATCATTAAAATCCTCTCAATTTGAAATAACCCTAATTGCCGTTTCCGAACGTTGCTATTGACAATTCGGCGGGAGATTTTTGATCAAAGAGTAAAAATGGCGGCAAGAGAGAAATTAATGAAGCCAGTTATTTAAAAAAAATTACTAATGTCGCTTTAATAAATACAGTATTAACAGTGTTTTCTTTTTACCCAAGTTCAAAGGTGTTGGAATTTGTGTTAACGAAATCTTAGGTAAAATTGACAATATCGATACATTAACCCTAGGCTGGTTTTGGTGCTATTCAAGTCTTTCTATTAAATTCGCATCCCATTCCGCCTTTGGTGGCCGGTGTGGCCTGGATGAGAATAGCCGAAGATAGAAAGCGGTGGATTAGAGGATGTCCAACAATGTGCTGACGCGGCTGATGATTATGATGATGATGATTTGGCTATAGGAAGTCGGAGGAGCAAGTGTCTCATTTGGTTGTGTATACTTGCTTGGTTTTGCAATTTCAACTCATTCTTGAGATAAAATTTATATGTTGTTATTGCTTCAGGAAAAGGTTTCTAACGGGTCGAACACCTGCGTAGTATTTTTATTAGAAAAAAAAGTAGTAACTAATTACGAAGGTTTTAGTAAATTTAAATGAGTACTAATTTACTAAAACAATATCGTTTTGTTAACTTAAAGTTAATCAATTTTAGTCAACACTTTAGATTGACGTCATTCTGTTAAAAAAGCTTTCTTGTTCGACGCTTCTGGAATTTCTCGCAATTATGGAGACGTCTGGACGTGAGGGCATATAAAAGTCTAATGAGATCCTTAAGATGTCAGTGACTCGGGTGTTCAGGAGAAAATAAAATTAGGTGAAATCAGCTTTAGGTTATCGCATTAAGGTCCAATTTTCTCTATCATTGTTGAAGTGCGATATTCATTAGAAAAATTTGTTGTTCAGAAATGCTATTATTCGTCCATAATTATTATTGAAACATTACGGAATATTTTAATGCAGTATTAAATCTTATTCACCTGAATCAACATATAATAAGCTAACAACTAATTTATATAGTTTTACAGATCGTCTAATTTTATCTTTGCACATATTAAGAATGTAAAAATAATATATTTTATTTGAATATTTTTCTTCCCACTTAAAACATGGCTATGTATCTATACTCAATCGAAACGGCGTCTCGCATATTTGATCATTGCCAAACGATATCTTTTTTAACACTTCGGAGTGCTAAATTATTGTCAAATCGATAAATCCCTTAGAAGAAGTATTGCTCGTGATTAAATATTTTTTATACAGCAATGTAGATAAATAGTTCAAGGGTTAGATGGAATTTTATAGTAACAAAGTCTGGTGTCAAACACATATGATGGAAAAATGTTTTCCTAAGCTTATTAAGATTAAATTTATATCATAGTAACTAATCTCATCAATTTTCTGCTGTCATTTTCACTCATCTGTCAAAAACCTCGCGCGCAGTAATCGATGGCAACGTTCGGTAACGTTAATTATAAATAAAAAATATCAATAAATTATTTCATATGAAGCTATGAAATCTTTGTGTTTGTTTGATAAAAAAGCGTCCAAAAAAGCATTATTTTAATACTCTTGAATATATCTTGATAAAAATTGGTTTCGGTGAACGATAAATTATTGATATTAATTTATTTATGCCCAAGTTGTCATCTTCAATTTGATTACCTACTTTTGTACTAGGAGCGATTTTCATCGAAGTAAATTTAAATGGACCATAAATCTAAGTTATATTACTCCAAATAAATAAAAATTCCAATAAATAGACCGAAGTGTCGCCTAATATTCATCTTTCGTATCTTAATCACAAAAAATAGTTTAGCCAATTAAAAGATAGAATTAATGTGAACAGATTATAATGAAAATGTCAATTGGCGCCAAAAAGTGGAGCCCTCTTATAAGTTAAACATTGCGCGGGAAATAAAAATGGCCGCGGGTCACCAATCAGAATTCATTTTCTTACTTTTATTAAGTCTAAATAGACCGAACAATAGATATAATAACTGTTTAATTATTATTAAGGTAAAAGTTTGGTCACACCCACGGCCACATGAAAGAGAGAACACAAGAAAGTATGTGTTAGAGCGAGATAGAAATAGTATTCTATTGCACCGACTTTCAGGTTATCATCCTATGTCTTCATAGTGCCAGTTACGTCAAAATTTACGAATCGAACAATGTTCTGTCTCTTAAAAATATGTATAGAAAAGGATAGAATTTTAAACATCACGTGTCTTTTTAAAAAAATAATTCTCGACTATTGTTGATTTCAGCATATCTGTTTAAGTTTATATCTCATCACGATTCATAATATATTAATATGTACAGAATATTATTGAATAAATTAAACAGTTCAAGATATTAAGTATTGCGTATCGAAGTAAAATATAAACTTATGTTATTATAGCAACATATTATCTATCCCTTAACAGACAGGGATTGATACCGACATTTCAATGGAAAGCAATTAAGGAACTTCAAGGATCTGCAAATAACGAAGGAAAAATCGGAAAGCGGCAATGTCGAGTTGTTTTTGTTTTCATGGAAAACTGGACTTCGTTTTTCTTATGACTCAGTCCGGAGCAGTCAGCCATCTTGTTTTTCCAAGTCAGCTTTTGTCGTTGTACTATACTTTTTTCTATTACATCGTCTATTCCTGATGTTTTATTATAATTTTATTGAACAGTTTATTATTATTTGTATATTTTTATGGCAACAATTATATGTTTGTTAATAGTTATAGAAAATATTATCATTACATTGTACAAATTAAAAATACCCACAATCTTAACTGCCTCCGTAGCCTAGTGGTATGGGCGTGTGCTTTAGAAACCGGAGGTCGTGGGTTCGAATCCTGAGGGGACTCAACAAATTTTCATTTTTGTTTCCTAGTTGGTTAGGACAATTTGGGCCGATCACCAGATTGTCTGAAAAGTAAGATGATCCATGCGTCGGATGGGCATGTAAAAAGTCAGTCCACCCACCATTGGACCAGCGTGGTGGGATACGGTCCAACCCCCCCCCCCTTAATGGATAGGGGTGTATTAGGGGAGGCCTATGTCCAGCAGTGGACTAAAAAAAAAGGCTGATGATGATGATGATGATGATGAATCTTAAATAGTGGCATAATGACAATAATAGCTATCACAACACACAACACTATCCTTAAACAACAAACATTGTATTCTATCATTAAATGTGTGAAAAGAAATTCATATTCAAAAATAACGTTGTACTAAAACATGGATGCTTAAATGTTTTTATATAGATATATAGATGAATTGACAACTGTGACTCCGTTTGCTCTTTGTTTAACATATAACGAAAACAATAATAATATAAAAAAGTCCATTCTGCTAAAGCGAAGCTGTTATAACACCTATCAAACATTATAATACCTTAAAAGGTGCGGAGAATATAAACTGGTCCATTCCACTGGGAGCGATTCTCGTGTAATTGTTCGGGGATTTTCAAATAATCCAAGGCTCAGTGTGTTAAAAGGGGTTACGTGGAGGGATCTCGATTTATTTAGAAGTTTTTCCGCTTTGTTTATTTACCCTGTAAACATTAATGAAACAAAAGTTTTCTTTAAATAGGGTGTGTATAAAAATAAACAAAGATACTATTGCCTCCGTAACGTTCAGTGGCTTTATAAACCGTAGTTGGAAGGTTTGTATATTGTGGGATAACTGCTTAATGATATCTGTTGCTTAAGAAATAAGGATGATCCATGTGTAGGATGGACATGTGAAAGGTCGGTTCCAGTTGTCTAAATAGTCTATAGCAGTGGTTCATCAGCCTGTGATAGTCCACTGCTGGACATAGGCCTCCCCTAATACACAGGGGGTTTTGGGACGAATCCTACCACGCTGGTCCAATGTGGTTTGGTGTTCGGTGGCAGTGGTTAGAGAACGTCAAAAGTATTATTTATAATGGCATTTAAAGGACGGTTTAGAAAATCGTCTTTTAAATGTATTTGATTTTTAACGGTTTTAAATATTAGATGTCACTAGCTCTTGGTAGAAACTGTTTAAGAGATATAGTACATATTTGATACTGCATGTGAAGTACTTAGCATAACCCGTTGCTCAAGTACTAAGGAGATCAATGCTTTGAATCAATGTCTTTTTATCGATTAACTAGATTCTATTAAAACTAGGTTGTAGGTCTAATGTTTCAGGTGCGTTATTCCAGATGGCAGGACACCAATTTTACAAGAGACCACCTGGTGTAGTACCTTCAGGGGTGATAATGTCTGACGCAAATGTAATCCCTACTGTCTTGATAAAGGGCACCATAGCCAGCGTTTTTAAAGAGTAAATGAGACAAAACATCCAATGTCATAGGGCGCTGAGCCGACTTGTGGCTTCTACGCTCCGTTTCTTGCAGTCTATAACTTTTACTAGCAGATGAACGCCGTGCCGGTCTTATAGCTTAAACCAATTAAGTTACAACCGAAAAATACTAATGTACGCGTTAAGACAGTATTTTTGTATTATTGTACGATGTTTTTTGGTTGATGCCTATCAAACATATTTGATTTCATATACTTCTTATTTATTATAAAAATCATAATCGGCCTTTATTGATCCAATGCTGGACATAGGCATTTTTAAGGAAAACCCTGCTATTCGTCTCCAACTTGTTCACGCAACAGCACGGAGATCGACATCCCACCTGATCGAAGGTCGACCAACACTCCGTCTTCCCTAAAGCTGCCTCCACTCCAGAACCTTATTGACCCATCGACCTCGACTACATATATTAACGACACGCTGCCAATTAACGAGCTAATCCCTTGAAAAATGTCGATGACTTTAGTTCTTTGATGTATGAATTCGTTAAGAATTTTATCCAACAAAGAAACATCGAGCATGGCGCGCTTAATAGCCCGTTAAGCGACGACAAACTTGTGGAGCAATGCTGCAGTCTTGTTATTTACAAAACATATTTGAATACGCATAAATATCCTACGGTGCTAGTAGAATACTAAATGACAAAGTCCTATCATCGATAAAGGTTATATCGATTCTGGCAATAATTTCGCACATCAAGGTGTAAAAGTTAACGATTGACACAAATCAAATATGCGGGACGCCATTTTGAATGAATGATGAAATAGAGTGTTGTCATGTTGTACGCGTAAGGGAAAGCAACTTCGACGAATCTGGCAACATTCGCATCGTATAATCTAGAATTTTGTAAATTCAAATCTACAAAGAATTTTAACTTTAGTTTTGTATTAGACTACTATTTTTATGACAACAATTTATTTAAGAAAGGAAAAATTTCGCACATATTTTGTGTTAACAAAGGTTACAAAATAACACGATTTTAGATGGAAAATAGCATATATATAAATACTGCTTTTTAAATGTTGATATAATAAAAGTTGTTTTGTTACTGTATTAAATGATATTTTGTGTAAAATGATTTATTATTGTGATGGTGCTAGTGGTAAGGGCGTGTACTTTGAAACCGGAGGTCGTGGGTTTGAATCCTGCGGGGACACGACAAATTTTCATTGTTCTTTCCTAGTTGGTTAGGGCGATATGGGCCGATTAATCCATGCGTCAGGTAGGTATGTAAAAACCCACCAATCCGCATTGGACCACCACGGTGGGATACAGTCCAAAACACCTTAATGGAGAAGGCTTAGGGGAGGCCTATGTCCAGCAGTGGACTAACACAGGCTGTTGATAATGATAAAACCAACAGATTTGTCAATGATATACAGCATAATATCCCAAATAATAACATCTGTAATACAATTGTGTCTATTTTAAAACATCTTATACCGACAATTAGAAGTAGTATTAATCCTAATGTTAAAGCTGAAGCTTTATGTCAAAGCATTAAGTTAACTTTGTCGTTTCCGCCACCGAGTGCCCGAAAGTCGCAGACATTTCAAAGGATCTCAATTAAGAAATATAACATTGGCGTCCAAAACGTCCACCATTATTGGCAGAAAATTCTCGAAGCTTTGGGCGTGATAAAAGTTTTATTTTCCACATAAATCTACAGTCTGTTGGTTTATAATAACTTTTTTAAACTGATTTTATCATATTTTTATTTTAAAGTTTATTGTTTATAGAGGTAAGAAAACCTGCTTTTTTCCAATGTCGACTGATAATCATTTGTTTTAATATATAATTAAACATTTATATTTATTTTTCAAACAACATTTAGTAACCTCTGAATGTATTTACACACCCTAAGACAGCTGTCAGAAATTTCGCGCATTCTCGATGGCAACTTGTTCAAATAGTTTTTATTGTCATTTTACGCTGGTAACTAGACTTTGAGCCAAGTTAGCATTTCCAAACTTCATAGTTTAATCGAAATTGAGGAGAATTGATTTTTTTTTATGAATTAAATTTAGTGCTTTAAGAAAAAAATTATTTTAGTTAATTTATGAACTTTTCTTTTTAATTATTTGTACAGTAATTATTTAAACGACGACTAACGCTACGGATGTTTAAAAAACAGCATTAAGAATTGGTTAATTAAGCTCCCTCAGTGATATATTCTTTCACCAAGATCGTTATATGCGAGTAATTAAAATACGAACATAAAACTGAGTTATTTAAGTTCTTAATAGAAAAGTAATTTATTAAATGAAATGAAGCGTCGCCTTTTGTTTGCTGCAGCGATAAGCTTCTTAAAATTACGTAGCTGTGTAGTTCTACTTCTTTTGTTCTTAGTTATCGACTTTTATATCTATAGTTTGTGATTTGAAACTGAGATAAATGTTTAGTCGTTCATTAGTTTAATTATCTATGAAAACGTTAAAAAAAAAGGATTTATTTCTTTGTTTTGAGGAAAGCCTTGAGTAACTTAGGCTTATATTCACGACAGGAATATCGAGAATTTTATTGTTTAACTGCTTTTAAGTCTTTGTATTATGAAAGTTATTTTGTTACTTTATTAAATGATATTTTGTGGAATATGTTTATTAATATGTTGATAAAAATTAATAATTATTTTTCTCCGTTTAGAAAGGTGAAATAACATTTGTGTTTGAATCTGCCAAACATTTGTAAAAAACTGTCAAAAGAAAATCGATACCGAACAGTATTTATTTAAACAGATATTAATGTTTTTGTTTTTTGTTAAACCGATATTGATTAATTACTAACCATACTCTAAATAAACTAACTAAGTTGATTGTAAATTATATAAAAAAGATGTTTAAAACATTAATTTGATAATAAAAACTACATAATAACGCTCTATCATGAATATAATTAAGTACTTAAAAAGTTCATTGATCAAAAAGCTATAAATATTAATCGCCTTTGTAGCCTAACGGCACTCGCCCTTGCTTTATAAATTGGAGGTTGTGGGTTCGAATGCGGGGGTAAAACGACTTTGTGCTATAGTTTTTTCCTGGTTGATTAGGACAATTCGTGCCAATCACCTCATTGCCTGAAAATCCACGCGTCGGATGGGCGTGTTAAAAGTCGGTCCACTAACCAACCCGCATTGGACCAGCGTGGTGCGGTACAGTCCAAAAACACTTTAATGGAGAAGGCTTAGGGGAGGCCTATGTCCAGCAGTGGACTAACACAGGCTGTTGATAATGATAAAACCAACAGATTTGTCAATGATATACAGCATAATATCCCAAATAATAACATCTGTAATACAATTGTGTCTATTTTAAAACATCTTATACCGACAATTAGAAGTAGAAGTATTAATCCTAATGTTAAAGCTGAAGCTTAATGTCAAAGCATTAAGTTAACTTTGTCGTTTCCGCCACCGAGTGCCCGAAAATCGCAGACATTTCAAAGGATCTCAATTAAGAAATATAAAATTGGCGTCCAAAACGTCCACCATTATTGGCAGAAAATTCTCGAAGCTTTGGGCGTGATAAAAGTTTTATATTCAACATAAATCTACAGGCTGTTGGTTTATAATAACTGTTAAACTGATCTTAAATGATGATTTGTCTTTTATTTTTAAAAGGTTTATTGTTTATAGGTGGTAAGTAAATAACACTTTCTGCTTTTGTCCCAATGGTCGTACCGATAATCATTTTATTTTTAAATAATATAATTAAAGCAATTTAGTATTTATTTCTTTCAAACACACACAATTTAGTAACCTCGTGAATGTATTTATACCGCCTCCAAAGACAGCTGTCAGAAATTTCGCGCGCAATTCTCATTGGCAACTTGTTCAAATATGTTTTTTATTGACATTTTACGGCCTGGTAACTAGACTTTTGAGCCAAGTTGGCAGTATTCCGAAACTTCGATTAGGTTTAATCAAAATTGAGAGAATTGATTTTTTTTATTTATGATATAAAATGTTAGTGTTTTAAGACAAAAAATTATTTTAGTTAATTTATGAACTTTTCTTGCTTATGATGATTTTTTGTACAATAATTATTTAAACACGACTAACGCTAAGCGATGTTTAAAAACGGCATTAATTTTTAATTATAGCTCCCTAGTGATATATTCTTTCACCGAGATCGTAATATGCGAGAAGTAATTAAAAACAGACCATAAAACTGAGTTATTGCAGTCTCCTAATAGAAAAGTAATTTATTAAATGAAATGAAGCGTCGCCTTTTGTTTGCTGCAGCGATAAGCTTGTTAAAATTACGAAACTGTCAAATAATTCCTCTTCTTTTGTTTTTAGTTGCAGACTCTTATGTATTTAGTTTGTGACTTGAAAAAAAGGATTTGTTATTTATTTTTTAGTTTAATTATTTATTGTATTATACTTAAATAGTTTAATAGAAGAGGGCTTACGGAGAACGTGAAGAAAAACGGTCATCAACATCATCATCAGCCTGTGACAGTCCACTGCTGGACATAGGCCTCCTCTAATAGACCACTATCCATTAGGGGGTTTTGGACCGTATCAACAACGCTGGTCCATTGCGGGTTGGTGGGTGGACCGACATTTTGCAAGTCCATCTGACACATGGATTATCTTACTTTTCAGACAATTGGGTGATCGGCCCAAATTGCCCTAACGTTAGGAAACAAAATATTAGAGAGCCTAATTATTTTTTTTTAATATTTGATATAGAAGTAGAATTAAAAAAAAATAAAAAAGAAACATCAGATTGGTGAAAGAATTTTGATAAAAGTATGTTATTGTAAAATTATTCCTATTTGAAACGAAAGAGCTTTCAATTCTTTGTAAAGAAATCGTTAAAATCCTCTCGATCTGGATCTGGATAACCCTAATTGACGTTTCCGAACGTTGCTATTGACGATTGAGAGATTTATGATCAAAGAGTAAAGTGGAGTGAATAAATGAAACCAGTTATTAAAAAATATCTATTAAATACATTATTAGTAGTGTTTTCTTCCTACCAAAGTTCGAAGATGTCGGAATTTTGTTTAACGAAGTCTAAGGTGCCATTTCACCTAAATTAATTTAAAAGAAAGTAAGCGTCATTTATTTTGCAGTCTGTACCAGCTCAATGTCAGGTTAGGTAATGATCAGTCTTCTGCCTATATATATATATGCCACAAATCAGTCGTGTGTCACTACTGTCTTGATGAAGGACACCAAAACAGAAGTGAAACTGTTTTAGACAGATTGATTGTTCATCTTCATCATTATATTAATAGGCACTAATTTCGAGTAGTTATAGTGAAAGTTTCATATGTCATATGATTTAGGGAAATTTGTTAGTCAGTGACACTTAATACGGCACCTAAAACCGCTCAGTCATCGTTATCTACTGAACATATACAACACATCAGCAGATCAGTTGTCTGTCTATACGTAATTCATACGTCAGTCTCGAGTGAAAGTTCCCCCCCGTAACTGACACCTCAAGGGGTGGGGATGAGGGGAAATAGGGGCACATCAGTACATGAATCATCCGGGACTTGAGTGATAGCATAAGTGCGACCTCGATACGGCAGAACAAATCCATCGACGCGTTATATCGCGAAATATTTGCGTATTGTGTACCATCAGGTTAAATGTCCTTTTTTAATTATGGAAGTTAAGACAAATGTAATAAACGCTCAAGATATATTATGTTATGTTCAGTTTAGTTAGTCTTACACAGCATCACCTATTTACGGTGCCATTAAAATTAAGGAGCAGTAGTGATGGTATAGTAAAGATTCTCGGTCCAAAAACTTTTAGTCGTTAAAATAAGGGAATTACCCGAAATAAGGAATGATTTATTATGACTTCAATGGTTTTAAAAAACAGTGTGTTGACCGGATGTTTCTGATTTGTAAAAACCCCATCCAAAAGCACAATTTATAGGGTTTCAAATGTCAACGGACGTGGCCGTGAGCCCCTCAGGTGGCCAAAACTGCAATACAAAAAAACATGCTGGCAAAACTATTGAGGAAATTCATTGGACAACCGCGAAATTCACAACTTTAGATATTAAAATTGTTAAATACAAATAATCTTGCATGAACAATTTGGGAAAAAGTTGTTTTCCGATAAATACCGATTCATTGTGAAGAAAGAAGTCCGCGTTCCGGTCGCCAGAACTCGAAAAGATTTACCGGATCTCAAATGCTGTTTAAAACATCTACGGGTGACGAATCCGGACCCAACCTAAAACAAAAATAGAAAGGTTAAAGCAAAAAAAATTGTTTGTTCCGGGTTTAAAAAAATGTCTTTTCCAAAACCCCAAATTTTGGGCTTTCTTCGAGGTACAAAAATTGTTAATGCGAATAGTATCTGCATTTTTCCCCCAGGTCTTTTCGAACTCCCAAAGAGAACTGCCCCGCCCATATCCTCAGCACAACAATAGCCTCGCCAAAAAAGAGTTTTTATACGAAAACAAAATTTTAGACCATCCCCACGCTCCGACCGAGCCCTAATTTTTCTTTTTTTTTACTAAAAAAAAAATTTGTGGTCAAAATTTCCATCACCCAAATAAGCTTGACCACAAAACCCCCGGGAAAAAACTTCCGAAAAACCCTTTAATTAATTGGTTCCATCTTATTAAGTGTCAAATTTAGATATTCAAAACAAAAATAAAAAGTAAATTTGCTTTTCCCATCATCATTTTTGGTCCACTGCTGGAATCTTAAACACCCCATCCAAGGGGTTTACCCTATCCCACCACGGTAATGCGGGTTGGTGGGTGGACAAACTTTTTCTTAACAAATATATTTTGAATACGTATAAAATCCCTTTGTTCTGAATAAAAAACCCAAAGGCAGCCCTATCACATAACCTTTATCGATTCTGGCAATAATTTCGCATATCAAGGTGTAAACGATAACGTTTGACACCAATCAAATATGCGAGGCTTTTGATTTGAATTAGTGATGAAAAGTGTCGCCCGTTGTGCTCGGAAAGGATTTTACAAACCTGGCTTTCCTTTATATATATTTTAATTTTTAAAATAAAACACATCGAACTCGGTCGTTATTTAGTTTATATTAGACAAAATTTTAAAAAAATTTATTTAAAAAGAAAAAAATATTTACGAACGAAAAAAAATAACACTATTTTTTAAAAAAAATGATTACTTAAATACTGCTTTTAATTGTTGGTATTTAAAATTGTTTTTACTTTATTAAATGATATTTTTGTAAATTATTTATTAATTTTTTAATTTTCCTAGCCCAGTCTTGGGCGTGTGCGAAACCTAGGTCGGGGTTCGAATCCTGGGGGCAACAAATTTTTTTATTGTTGTTTCGTTTCGTTAGGACAATTAGGTCATCCCAATTGTCTAAAATAAAAATCCATGGTCGGATGGGCATTAAATCGGTCTACCCATAACCCGTTTTGACGATTGGTGGGATCGGTTAAAAAACCCTAATGGAGAAGGCTTGGGGAGGCCTATTCCCATTGGACAAACAGGCTGATGATGATGGAAAACAACAGATTTTTCAGTGATATCCCGAATGAAGATTCTGTAAAGGTTGGGTTAAAACAAGTTAAAGTAAATAAGAAAGAAACTTTTGTCGTTTCCGCCACCAGGCGAAAGTCGCAGACATTCAAAGAATTCAATTAAAAATGGATTCGTCCAAGACGTCAAGATTTTAAAGAAAAGTTCTAAGCTTTGGGCATAATAAAAAGTTTTTAACTAAAAATCTACAGTCTGTTGGGAAATAGAGTTTCACGATTTTCTCAACAATTTGTCCTTATCTTTCGCTTTTTAAAAGGTTTATTGTTTATAGGAGGTAAGTGTCCTTTTATGTTCGGAAGGTCTAACCTATGAAAAAAAATTATTAAAATTTTGAGGAAAATATGTTTTAAAACCATTTAGTATTTTTTCTTTTAAAACACACCTTTATTAACCTCTTGTTATTCATACCGCCATTTAAAAGACGCGTCAAATTTGCGCCCAATTTAAAAGGGAACTTTTAAATATGTTTTTTTACAAGCTGGCAAAAAACTTGTGGGTTAATCAATATTTTTAATTAATTTCAATTTTTTTATTATGAATTAATTCTCAGTCCTTCAAGAAAAATAAAATTTATTATCATGTTATTTTATAAAATTTTCTCCTTATGATGATTTTTTGACAATAATTATTTAAACCTTTAACGCTAAGGAAATTTTAAAAAACAACTTAAATTAATTTTTTAATTATAGCCCCAGGTGATTATTCTTTTCACCGGATCGAATAGAAATTAAAAACAGACCATAAAACATTATTGCAGTCTCTAATAGAAAAAATTTATTAAATGAAATGAAGCGTGTTTTGTTTCCCAGGAAAGCTTTTAAAATTAGAAACTTCCAATTCCTTTATTTGTTTTTAGATGCACCTTATTATTATTTTGTGATTGAAAAAAACGGTTTGTTATTTATTTTTTAGTTTAATTATTTTTTATTATTAAAAGTTTTAAAGAAAGAGCTTTGGAAACGGAAAAAAAACGGTCATCACGCCCGGCAGTCCACTACTGGACATGGGCCTCTAAAACCACCTCCATTAGGGGTTTTGGACCTATCAACAACGCTGGTCCACGGTTGGTGGGTGGACCGATTTTAATCTCCCAAACATCCCTACCCAACTAGGAAACTATAATGAAAATTTGTCAAGTCGCATGTATCGAACCATGACCCACGTTTTCTTAAGCACATGCCCCCACCGCGGGCGGAAAGGCAGAACCAATAACCGAAACAAAGACTCATAATTATTTCCGGTTCAAGCCCGGTTATAAAGAAGGACTTATACCGCTGGAAAAAAGACAAATAGGGGATGGACATCTAAGACTATAGCTAAAAGATGACGAATGAACCAATATTTTTAAAATGGGAATAAAGGATTATGTTTGGCATTTGTCACGACTGTACCAACATTTATTCCGTCTTAGTATCAAATGAGGGCGTTGTTAACAGGATTTACGATGTCTTACGAAATTTATGAACACACGTTTACGAAATCCTCTAATATTTACTGAAAATTAGAATTTTGGTATGTTTTTCCGCTTCCCAAATGAGGGTACCAATTGGGCGTACGTTTCTTTATTTATAAGTAACCTGTTGTCCTTTAAACTCCATTTTGTTCAACTCTTTTAAAATGATGGATATCAGCTTCCCATTGGTCGCAAATTTTAATAATTTTATGATAAGTAGTTAACAAATTTGGAAATAAAATTTTGGTCAAAATCCAAAACTTTTCCAATTAAAATTCAAACCCTGCCAATACCGTAAAAGATGATATAAAGCATATTTTAATAATTTAAAAAATATATATATTTTATATGTAAAGTTTAAAAAAAAAGGGTAAACAAATATCATAATAAAAAAGTAAAAAAATTGAGTAGGCGTCATGTTAAAAAATTTTTGGCTTTTGAACTTGGTATATTGAATGATTTATTCATATCTTGCCAAACGAAACGAAATTAATTAAACAACGTCGGGCAATCCTTTAAACATCCTTTTAAACATCGGTGAGGATTAAAATCCCCTCAACCAATCAGACGTTCCCTGGCGGCAGTTGGGTGTTGACATTATATTTCTTTTTTTCATCTAAACAAATTAAAACCCTATTAAAAATACGAAGTCTACAAAAATAAAGATTTATTAATAAAATTGTATTATAATGCAAAAAGGCATTGAATTAAATCGGATGGCCTGAGAATACCAAGCGGATGAATTATCCAACAAAAGTTGAAAAAAAGTTTAAACCCAGCAGTTGTTGGGCACCTTGTTCCGTTTAATAACTTTTTTTTAGAATAACAAGTTTTACGGTTTGTTTTAGTAATATACAGATTAAATAACCGACAAAGGCGCAATATTCAAAGCGATGCATTTCTTACAAGCTTCTTATCGTCAAATTTATTGCTTTGTATGTAGAAACAATAAGTTTCATCATCATCATCATCAGCCTGTGATAGTCCACTGCTGAACATATGCCTCCCCTTACCATTAGGGGGTTTCACAATAAGTTTAGTTGACCTCAAAGTATTTTCTGAGACGGACTCAAGATATTTTTAGAAAATATTTAACTTAAGACCATTATAAACGAATAGAACAAACAGAAATTAATTTTCATTTCCGAACGCTGCTTTTGTCAGTTGGAGCTTTGTAAATAATAAAAGAAAACTTTACCTTTCTGCGTATTCCACTTTCATCCCACCAACATTTAAACAGCTCAACTGATTTTTAGGACGTATTAAGGAGGTTTTGTTGTCGGTTATCAAGGAAAAGAAAAAGGATTTGGCTACAAAAAAAAACTTTTATTGGCTTATTTTTTTTTTTGATATTTTCCGCCATTAGATATCTTGGACGCTCATGTTATAAGTCCTTATTGAGATCCTTTGTAATGTCAGTGACTTTAGGAAATTGGTAAAAAAACCAATGAAATTATTTAAACCCACTTTAATATATCGTAAACATTTACGTTGGTTCATATGTATTTTCCCGTAAACGTTGTTTTTTTTGTGAGTTTTTTTTCTCATATAAAAGAGAATAGTATCAGGTTTTTAAAGTGTAAAGTTTCAACAAAATTTTCACTTGTGTAAAGGAGAAAGAATGAAATTATAGAAGTAAAATTGACGACGAACGCCTCCTAGCCGGATATAGGCGGGCCAGAAACTGGGGTCGGGGTTCAACCTGCGGGACTCAACAAATTTTCATTTTGTTTCCTAAAGTTGGGCAATTTGGACCGATCACCCAATTGTCTGAAAAGTAAGATGATCCATGCGTGGATGGGCATGTAAATAGTTGTCCACCACCAACCCGATTGGACCACGTGGTGGGATACGGTCCAAACCCTAATGGATGGAGGGTTTGGGGGGCCTTTCCGATGGACTACACAGGCTGATGATGATGAAAATTGACGGGGAAAAGACGCACTACAAACATTATCTATTTATATTTACATTATATATTTCGCTTTAGACTAGCATTAACACAATAACAGTTTTCAAATTAATTTGTATTTTCATATGTTTCAATTAACCGACTCAAAAATACATCGTTTTGAAGTTCAAAAGCACCGCAAAACATGAAACGTATGTTACGTTAATTTTGCCTTGTCCACTTATTAAAATTGACAGCAATTTCACAAGTACTAAAATGGTACAGTTTACTTGTGACACAAAAATAAATAGTACACTCATTATATATATAGCAATAGTAGGAACAAAGTTTCATGATTATAAACTTTTATCCCACATTTCAACCCTTTCAACCACTTTTTTGGCCTTTCGTAAAATCAATTCTGTGTATGATCTAAATTTTAAATAAAACAAAAAGTTTAAATGGTGGAGACGGACAGACAAACAGTTACTTACTCACGCGTTCATAATATTTGTAAGGTTAATTTTAATTTTTTTCAAAATGGAATGTACCGTTTAGATTATAATAAATAAAATATATTTTTTTGTTATTATTAGGCGTAAAATATCTGTTTTCTTAATAGCTTGAATATTTACATTAGTATTTAAGAATTGATTGAAGTTTTTATAAGGTGTTTGGGAATTTTAATTCATCAAAATATTGACAAGACACTTCCCCCTCGTGGGTTTGACGTTTTTAAACGCAAAATTATGATAATTTAATCAAAATGGCGTCTGGCACATGATCTGCGCCCAAAGTCATTATTTGTCACAAGTCAGGATGTGAAATGAATAACAGATCAATAGGGCTGCCTTGTTATTTAATATTACAGATACAATTTAATATATTAACAGAATAATATATTATATATTTATCCTAATTAGTTTCGGCACATATGCAAACTATGTTCTAGATGTGACATATAATTTTCCTCAGGGAAAACTCGGCTCATTTAAGGGAAAAATCGTATTGAATGAGTCACATTATCATATCCGTTAGTATGAAACTTTATTTATTAGTCATCATCATCATCACCGTAAAGTCCTGCGGACATAGGCCTCCCCAATACCTATCCATTAGGGGCATACTTAAGTGCCAAATGTCAAAGAAGAAAAAAATGATGTTTGAACGCACCGAATTATTGATACTAAAGCTATCTGAGAGAGAACGATAAATAAGAAGTTTTTCAAAACATTTCGATGTAAAATCATTTCTCACTAAATAGCCCTTGCAATGAAGTGGCGTCATCTAGCGGTCTTACTAATGAATTGTCACCAAAAACATATCCAAGGATTTAAATTCATGGCGGATACCCCAACCTTTAAACATTCGGTGTATACAAAATCGATAAATTTGGCCCGGTTGTCAATATTCTTTAAAACATTCCATTGGGAATGAAATATTCAAAAACTGAACTTCAATTATTAAAGATGGTATGATAATGTGAAAGGTTTCTTTAAAATTGGACGGGGAAATTAAATGTTCAGCCCTTTTGATTTTATATCAAGGTCAATAAAATGACCCTTCTTAGGATTTGTTTATACCTTGTAGTTTTATATTACTTTTAATTGCAATGTAAAATTTTTTTATAAGTAATTTTAAGACAAAATACTGTATTCTTAATTCGTAATAATTACTGGTTGGGGACTGAAAATTTTAATTTAAAATTAAATAAATTCAACAATTTCCCGCATCTGCAAATGGGGGAGAAATCGTGGAGGTCTAAATTTTTTTTAAAAATGATTCCCTTTTTATGGTTTAGATAGAATCTCCCCATCTTGTTTTGGGGGGCTTAGTCTCTATTGCGGGTATTAAATGAGGCATATTTATAAAGCTATAATAACTTTTTTTATTAAATTATAAAAACTTATCAGAAAAGTTTTTTCAATTAATAAAGGTTTGTTTTATTAACCTGCCTTTGATATGACGGACATCGCCTGCTGATATAACCTCCATTAGGGGTTTGGAACTTACAACCTTGTCCAATGCGGGTTGGGGGTGGACCGACTTTTAATGCCCTCAACAGGATCATCACTTTTAGACAGGGGTGATCAAATTGCCCTAACCAACTAAAAAAATGAAATTTTTAGTCCCCAAGTTCTGTCCCACCCCGTTCTAAAAACCCGCCTAACCATTAGGCTGGGAACAGTTTTATTATTATTTTGTTAAAATGTTTTTATTGATATTTAATTTCAATTCGTTTTAAAAAGTTTGTCCTAATTAATTTACCAGGGGTTTGATTTATTTTTTGCGAGAAGGCCTTATTGAAAGTCTTTTTGAATTCTTACCAATTATATTATTAATTTCAACCTTGTAAAGTCAAAAAACAAAATCTTTATTATTTTTAAATGTTAACAATGCGAAAACAAAGAGTGGCCGTAACTTCCAATTACAAAACTTTACCCAAAAACAATTGATGGACTATGTTGATTGGTGTTTAAATTGAAACCTTTATCCTAAGTCTTTCTTTAACCCGAACAACGATGTGATTATGTAATGTAATCCAAAACGGATAATTAACAAAAAAAACCGTTCCGATCGTGACTGTTATTTAGCAGCTTAAAATATAACCACCTTAAAAAGGGATCCTACCAGAAAAACTGAATAATTGTCAGATATTTAGAAATAACACACTTTATAAAGTAAATTGAAACAAAAACACCCCAAAAAATTAGCCCTTACACCGTGGTCAAGGGGTTTAATACTGCGAGGAACATTTTCTGCTGCTTAAATTGGGAATCCATTTCCCAGATGGACCCGGGCTGAAGCGCGTTCACAAATCCATTTAGTCATCAGAGAACGCCAAGTATTAAAAGTAATATCATTCAATCCCTTAGGTATTAAATGATTTAGTAATATTTTGTCCGTCCTTATATTATATAATATATATATATATATATAATGGTAAACATATTGCACCGCTTATGTAATATTAAATAACCCTATTTGAATTTTTCTATTATTTAAAAAAAATTATGTATTTATTTATTATTTATTTACTAAACACATTCCAATATTCAATTTTCAAAAATTTTTATTTCTTTTAAAGTCTTTTAAATTTCCTGTATTATAATTTTCTAATAAAATCAAAATCTTTAAACAAAAAATAGCAAAAACAAAGCCCGAAATACCACTAAAGTTTACAAACCTTTTCCCTAATAAAACATATTTATTGAAGTTAAGTGAAATAAAATTTAATCCCTTGGCCCTTAAATGATTTAATAATTCCGGACAAAACCGTCGCCTTTGGTAAAAAAATTTTTTTAAACGTGATAACCTAAAAAAGTTGACGGAATAAACTTAAATTGATTCTACCCGAATGTCATGTCGTTCGGGAACAATTCCCTAACTTACCGTTATTAGTTATACATTTGATGCGTTATAATTTTTTTTTTTGAAGACATCTCATATAAATATTGCTCAGCTAATGGAATACTAAATAAACCTGTTTGTTTGAATAATTTCGCCCCTAATTGAAAAGGTAACGTTCGCCAAATAAATATGCGGACCCATTTGATTAGGTGACATTGAATTTTTCAGTTGGGAGGAAATCACCTTTGAATCTGGATTTTTAAAGAAGCGGTTTGAAAAACCCAAAATGGAGAAATATATTACTTAAATAATTTTGATTTTAAGATTATATTAGGGTATAAATTATATAAGAATATCTTTACTTTTCAAGGAAAGGTGGGATTATTTATTTTATAAATAGTTAAAAAATTATATTTATAACTGTCGACTGTGCCATTTTTCCCCTCATCGTAAAAATCTCGCGCGCATTTGTCATGACCGGAAAATCCGGTTTTTAAAATTTGAATATTTTGGATTTCTTTAGAAAATTGAGATATCAGTTTTCAATAAATTAATTTCACCAGTATTTTCTTAAAATGAACTAAGTTTTTAAAGATTGTAACATCTTCATTAATATTTGGTTTATAATAGTTATGGGAGAGGGTTCATATGTCATACCTTTTTCCCAAAACCGTCCCTGTTTTAAGTACCCTTAAACACTCAGCAGATCAGTTATCCATCTATCTTTCACACGCGTCTAAAAGGTTCCCCAACTGACACCCTCGGGTGGGGCATGAAAAGGGCACACGGTCCCATCATCCGGGACTTTGAAAATGTACACCCTGATATGGACAGAAAAATCCGTCGACCGTCATGTTCAGATATTTGAATGAATCTTATATTGTCTATTTGGGGAATTTCCAATTCGTTTTTATTAAAATTATGGAAGTTTAAACACTCTACTTTTGTTTTTTCGTTAAACATAGGATTCGGGTCCAACAAACCGGAACCGTAATTAATTTGCATTAATAATCACTTTTTCTTGGTGTTACACTAACTATGGTATTAGTAGTAGACTTTGTATATTAAATAAACGCAGCGGTAGTTTTTTTTATTGTTGGTCTCTTCCGTGGGTATTATTCTTATTATATACCGGTGCAAGAGTCACATATTTTAGTAAGTAAGTATTTTTTAAGTTATGTTTTTTTGGAAACGTCTTTGTGATTTCTAAAAGTATATATAAATATATATAAAAAACAAACGCTCCGCATTAAGTGCCTCGTTTTTTTTGGGAAGTCTTAAAAAAAAACAAAAATCAAAATTACAGATTGGTGCAATAATTTTGATACGATTAAATAAATGTGAATATAGTAATGCGTATTAGGAAAGGATTTCATGATACGAACGAACTTTCAATTCTTTGTAAAGTAATCATTAAAATCCTCTCAATTTTGTTTGTATTGACGTTTCCGAACGTTGCTATTGACAATTGGACGGAAGATATTTTATCGAAGAGTAAAAATGGCGGCTAGAGAGAATTAATGAAGCCAGTTATTGTAAACAATCTAATAGAGCTTTATTAAATACAGAATTAACAGTTTGTACTTTCTACCAAAAAGTTGTAAAATTAATAAAATTGACAATATCAATAGGTTAACCTAGGGTTCTTGGTGTGATACTGTTCCCTTTTTAAAACCATCCCATTTTTGGTGGTTTGGTGTGGCCTGGATGAAATAGCCGAAGATAAGCGTTCCCCATTGAAGGGCTTATGTCAGCAATAACTGAGCGGGCTGTGATATGATGTGATGATGATTTGGTTTAGGAAGTTAATGTGCAAGCGTCTTTTTCGTTTTGGAATAGCTTACGTTTTTTTGTAATTAAATCATTCGGCAAAATTTATATTTGTCTTCTATGAAAAAGGTTCTTTAACCGGGAGTCGAACGCGTGGCATCTTTTATTAGAAAAATGGTTAATTACAAAGATTTTAGTCATTTAAATAATCAATTTACAAAACAATATCGTTTTGGTTAACTCGGTTTTTAAAAATTTTAGTCGAACGCTCTTTAGATTGACGTCATTCTGCCAATTAAAATCTGAAAATAAACTTTCGTTTGTTCAACTCCTCTGGAATTTCCCCCTTTGGGCACATCCTGGCGCGTCTTAAGTCTCAATTGAGATCCTTCAAAATGTCAGTGATTTGAGTTTCACGGGAACAAATTTTCCATTTAATTAATTTGAGGCCAATTTTTAATCAAATTTGAAGTGGAAAATTTTAGTTTTGTTATTTTTTTTTTTTTCCCGAAGGCAGCGGGAAAGTCGGGCCACCGATGGGGAATTGACGCCCATGGAATTAGGCCCAGGGGTTCCCAAGCCTGCCACCGTAAAGGGACCTCTTTATCCTCGTTTAAAGGAAGACATTCAAGCGCGAAGGAAAAACCAGGAGTTCATTCCAGGTTTAATAGCGTGCATGAATGATCTCCTTAACTATTTGTTGGCACGTTTCCAGGTGGATGGATGAATGTCGGTGACAAGCGAAAATAGAATGGGGGTGGATATATCAAACAGCTCCCTACACTCTCCGTTGAACAGGGGTAGAACACAAGGAGGCAATATCTCCTGGCTTAGGGTTCCAGTGTCCGGAGCATTGGATGCCGAGTTGAATCCGTTTTGTGGGGCAGTTGAAGAGTGATACGGGGGACCGGCCCGAGAGAACCAATACCACGGAAGGCCTGACCTGAGCTTTGAAAGTAGAAGCTTTTGGCGATTAAAGTACCGTCCCGCTCGCCTCCCAGTTTTTTAAAAGGGCCCTTTTGTTGGCCAATCTTCAAACCCCGTAGATCTCGAACCAAGGTTCCAATGTTGAGGATGGTTGGGAGACACCCAAAAATTGTGGGTATGACAAATGGGTTTCTTTGCGGGAATGCCCAAAACCTGTGTCTTTTAGGATTAAACGAAGGTTTATCCCACTCGGGAGTTTCCCCCGGGGTCCTCCACTTCGGCAAAGTTTAGATCGCCTCTTCCCTCACACCGAGGGACTGGTCGTTGGTGTATACGTGCATCTCCTGTTTCCATCCCATCAAAGTATATCTCTGATGAAAGTCATTGATATGCAGGATAAAAAGCGTTGGTGAGCACTGAACCTTTGGGACGCCCCATTATGGTCATGATCTTGGGCACAACCGTCGACAACGACTCTGATGTCCGACCATCCAAAAAGCTGGAACCATGGCCAGCCCTCGGGATTCCATGCGGGATTTCATTATAAATCTTGCCAGACCCTGTCGAACGCCTTAAAATAAGATGATGCAGGCTTCACCCTTTTATTGTCTAAGGCTTCTGCCCACCGGTGCGTTAGGAACTGAAAGATCCCAGCCGAACGGTGGAAAACCGTCTGACGGTCACTATAACGGTTCTCCTCTAAGTAACCGGGGTGGTTTTGATAGCCATCACCAAATAAGGATAAAGCAGCATGGCCTGATGGAAGGGTCTGAGCGGTCTCCTTTGGGGACCGGATGTATTGACTGCTTTCCGGCCGGAACCCCGTTTGCCGTGTGAGGCGATAAGGGGCGGGCAGAAGTCAGCTCGGGCGCATCGCTTTAGGACCCTGCAGGAATGCCGTCGGCCTGACTTATGGATGTTGAGGGTGTGTTTTCCGCCCTTTGTGAGATGGGTTTCGGAAACTCCCTGGGGGAGATCTGGGTGGAATCTCCCCATCGTCCTAGTCTGAGGGAAGGTTTGACTAGAAGATCAGCCTTTTCCCGCACTTGGCTGACTTTATCAGATTTGGCATGGCGGGAGACGGAAGGCAGGTTGCCTTCGCGCCCGTGACCAAAAGGCGACTTCCAAGGAAACCACTAACCGTTCCCCTCCAAAACGTCCGGCCCTGGCAATCCCCCTTGGGATTTGAATGGATTAAATTTTTTTTCTTTTCGTCCGATCCGACTCCCACGTTGTTAAAACGGCGTTGCGAATGTTTTTCGGGCGCACCTCCACACGGCTTTTTAAACCAGGGCTGCTGGGCCACCCGGTTTTCTTATTTGGGATGAAAGTTTCCACCAGAAGTATTATGTCGGTAAGCAGTCCCACTTTCAGGGTATTTGAGAAAAAAAGAACCTCCCCACGGGAAGAAGGCAAAAACTCGAAGTCCATCCCAATCTCCTGTTCCCAGACTCTAGAGACCCACTAGAAGGTGTTCTTGGGAGTAACGGGGGCAGTGGTACTAAGGCAATGTCGGGATTAAAAGGTGCCTCAACCGCCCCTGGTTTTTCTGGTGGGTCAAAGATCAGCAGAGGGGTTTGGTCCAATATCTGGGATTCGGGGGCTGAGTTCATGGGAGAAGCCGAAGCATCCCTTTGCCCTCGGGCGGATCGTGTCTGCACCCCCCCCCTGATGATGAACGTTAAAGTCACCTAGGATCACCACCTCCCTGCAGGATTGCAACTTCATCCTCTTGGAGATATCAATAGTCAGGCTGCCTCCCATACCCGGGGATTGGGGGCACCAACCCAGGCTTTACCAAATCCGTGTGCCCCACAAGACGGACGATCCCATTCGGGTTTTAAGGGGGACGCAAACATCATGACGAACGGGCATCCCCGGCTACGCACAAAAGCGTGCTCAGGATATAAGGGATTTAAGGGGAAATGTCGTCCGGAGTAGATATTTGGGTTCCTTAAAGAAAAGACGGTGCCGTCTCAAGGGGTGGTGGATGGCGTTTGGTTCATTTCCCCTAATATTGCTAAAATCCCTTTAAATTGGATAAAGGGCCAAAAACGTTTTTTTTTTTATTTCGGGAATTTGATAACGAGAAAATGAATAGGGTAGGAATATGAACAGAAGGCCGGTGATACCGAAAAAGGCGAAGTGTGGTACCAGCAGATACTCGGGTAATTGAGGGACTGGCCGGGGGGAGGGGCCCGGTCCCCCGTGGCCACAGTCCCACCGGTTCTCCCCGGGCAACGACTACACGTAAGGGCCCCGCCGGTTGGGGACGCTTTAGGGAGGGCAGGTTTCCCGGGTTCAGGCCCCACGACCGGGGCGGCCCAGGTCGACCTTTCACCGGCTCCTGGGCCCCGTGCCAAATCACGCCCAAGTGTGACGGGGTTTATAACCTTTCCAGTAGCAAAAGGTTCCAGTTCATCAGGAAGGAAGGTGGACGGGATAACGGTTCTCCAACCCAACGCCGGAACACACAAAGCTGTTTGGCGGGCCGACTTTGTTGGAGGGTGGTCGCTACCAGCGGACAAATCCTACCACCGCAGAAACCTCTACCGGCTGGGTTTGGACCCCCCAAATCGGTCGACTGAGCCTGTTTTTCAATGTTAATTTTGTCAATAATTATTTTCGAAACATTACGTAATACTTTAATGCAGTATTAAAATTCATATATGTCTCCCTTAATCAACGTAGTGTAATAAGCTAACAACTAGTTTATATATTTTTATAGATTGTCTAATTTTTAACATATTTGTTTTAAATCGAAAATAAATAATGTAAAATTAATATGTTTTATTTAAATATTTTTCTTCCCGCTTAAAACAGGGCAACATCCATTATGGTCACTAATAAAAGGTCTTGATATTTGATAATTCCAAACCTATCTTTTCTATCTTTAAAAATTGCTAAATTATTAAAATCGATAAACCCTGAAAAGGATTCGTGATTAAATATTTTAAATACAGCAAAATATATTTATAGTTTAAGGGTTAGATGGAATTTTAAAAAAGTCTTTGTCAAACTGCCTCGAACCAGTGGTTGCAGTGTGCTTTAGAAACCGGAGGTCGTGGGTTCGAATCCGGGGACACCACAAATTTTCATCGTTGTTTTGTTTTGGGGCAAGGGCCCGATCACCCAGGTCGAAAAGAAGATGATCCATCGTCGATGGGCGAAAAGTCGTCCACCCCCAAACCCCATTGGACCAGCGTGGTGGGATACGGTCCAAACCCCAATGGAAACGGGTGTTTAGGGGAGACCCTATGTCCAGCAGTGGACTATCAAAGTGATGATCCCGGCATGTTGTCAAACACTTATGATGAAAAATGTTTTCTAGGTTTAAGTTAAAATAACATTGTAACAATCTCATCAAGTTTCTGTATTTTCTCATCATAATCATCTTAAAAACCTTAATAGTCGATGGCAACGTTCGGAAACGTTAATTATAAAAAAATATGTATAACAAATAAATTATTTCTTATGAAGCTATGAAATCTTTGTCACATTTGGATAAGAAAGCGTCCAAAACTTTATTTTAATACTCTTGAATATATCTTAACAAAAATTGGTTTCGGTGAAAAGAAAATTATTGGATTAATTTTTTATTAACCCCTTGCTATACTAAAAATATTTACAAAAGTTATCATCTTCAATTCTTTCTTTTGCTCAGGACCTTTTTTAATAAAACAATTAATACGGGCCATGAATTTTGAGACACAAATAAAAAGTTTTCCAATAACTAGACCGAAGCTTCGTCTAATATCTGCTAAATATAAAAGCTTTTTACGACAAAGCTGTACAATAATTCATCGTTCCTGTTTTAATCACAAAAAATAGTTTAGCTAATTAAATGATACAATTAACGTGAACAGATTGCAATGTCAATCTCAATTGGTGCCAAAAAGTGGAGCCCTCTTGTAGGTTAAAAATTGCTCGGAAAATAAAAATGGCCGCGAGTCACCTATCAGAATTTAGTTTCTTACTTTTATTCCAAGTCCAAATAGGCTGAACAATAAATATAATATCTGTTTAATTATTGCAGAAGGTTTGGTCGCCCACGTAATAAAAGAAAAAATAAAGATTGTGTTAGGGAGAAGAAATAGATTCCTATTGCGGATTTTAGGTTATCATCCCATGGAACATTTTGCCAGTTTCAAACTTTACAATCGAACTTTCTTCTGTCTCTCAATATCTTGGAAAATTAGAAACTCACTTTTGTTTTTTAAAAGAATTCTTGACTATTGGCGATTTTAACAAATTAGTAAATATAAGTTTACATTACATCACAATCGTAATATGTTATGGTGTACAAAAGATAATTGAATATATAAAATATTTAGAGATATTAAGCGCTGTTTATTAATTATTGCGCATCTGAAAAAGAACAAAAACAACATGGCTGGGTCCAAAGGAAATAAAACAAAAGCCTTTGACAAATGGGTATAAGATGGGAAATTAACCCAAAACCTCAAAATGGCCTTATGGAAACAGGGTTATTACAAAAGATTAAATTTATCATGATGTTAAGATTTTTAAAAAAAATAATTAAAAAATTAAAGTATTTTAAAATTATAAGTAACTGAAATTTTTAACATGTAATACTATGTATTCTATTTTTGGAAATAAAACTTTTTTTTTTTATTTTTATTATAAAATCATTAAAAACAAAATATTATCTATCCCTTAACAGCCAGGGATTAATACCGACATTTTAATGGAAAGCAATTAAGGAACTTCCAGGATCTGCAAATACGGAGGAAAAATCGGGAAGCGGCGATGTCGAGTTGCTTTTGTTTTCAGGGAAAACTGGACTTAGTTTTTCTTATGATTTGGCTCGGCGCAGTCGGCCATCTTGTTTTCTAAGTCAGTTTTGACGTTAAATTATATTTTGTTCTTTAAATTGTCTATTCCTGTAGTTTTACAATTATTTTATTAATCAATTTTACATCCTTAAGGAAAATGTTTTAATTATTTCGTTTCCAACCTCATTAAAAAAACTTTCAAATTCCCGACTTTAACACTTTCCAGCGCCCTTTTCACGGGTAGGCTGACAGACCCGCAAATGTTCAAAACGTCGGGAATTTAAAAGTAAAATAAACGTGATAAAAATCGTAAATCATTTATTTAATAAATTTTTCTTTAAATAAACTTTAACCGGGGGTCACTTTTAATCAAAATATTTTCCATATTGTTGGTACGACAATAATAATACAAAATAATCCATTATATTTACGCCAAGCTGTTATAACAGTTATTTAATGTTAGAATACCTTGAAAAGGTGCGAAATATATAAACTGGTCAATTCCACTGGGAACGATTCTCCTGCAATTGTTTGGGGATTTTCAGATAATCCAAGGCTCAGTGTGTTAAAAGGGTTTACTTGGAGGATGTCGATTTATTTAGAAGTTTTTTCGCTTTGTTTATTTACTTTGTGAACACAAAAGTTTTCTTTAAATACGGTGTGTATAAAAGTTTATAAAGGCACTAGACTATCGTCTTTGTTACGTTACGGTTGAAAGTTTGTATAATGCGATCAACTGCTCCATACGATCTGTTGCTTAAAAATGTATCCATGTATCGATGGATATGTAAAGGTCCTCCAAATGATATAATTGTTTTGTTAAATCTAAACCACCATTTTTTATTTATTTTTTAAAAACATTGCAAAGGCGGGACAATGATGGTTGTCACCACCAACCTTTGGGTGGTGAGAGTAAGGTAGGTCCAAAATAAGCAAAAAAATATTTTTAAATGAACTTTAAAAATTTTAATCCCAAAGGTTATGAGATAGAGTCAATCCTTCCTACATACTGTGTTGGGTATTGCTTTTGGATATCAAATGGAAGGACTTGCATAATCTTTGCTCAAGTTAAAGTCAAAGCTTTAAATGATGTTTGTTTTATCGATTGACCAGATTCTATTAGGTTAGAGGTCTCATGTTTTGGTCCATTTTTGGGGTGGGACCCAATTTTAAAACAGACCACCAATTGGCCTCCAGGTGATAATATCCCCAAATCGTCCTGGTCACTTCGATGAAGGCACCAAGCGCGACTTTTTGAGAAAAAGACAAAACGTCCAATGTCTTGAGCCGATTTGTGGCGTTTACGCTGCAGTTGAAACTTTTACTATCAGATGAACACCGTGCTCGTCTTATATCTTTAACCAATTATGTTATAACTGAAAAATACTAATGTACGTTTTAAGGCAGTACTTTTGTATTGTTGTACCATGTTTTTTTGGGTGAAACATATTTGTCTTCATATTTTTTTAGGTAAAAAAGACCAGCCCTTATCGTCCCGGCTGGACAGCTAAAATAAAACTGGCCTGCCTCCAACTTTTCGGGAACACCTGAGATCCAGCCAACAGTCGGGGTCGACCAAACATCTCTTTCAAACGGTGCCTCCACTCCAGAACATTATTGGCCCAGTGGCCATTAGTCATTCTGACTACTTTTACGGCCCAGCGCCACTTAACTATCTAGTCCCCCAAAATTCGGTGACCATTCTTTGATCTATAATTCGTTCGAATTCCAAAAAAACTCCGGTATGGCGCGCCTTATAGCCCGCTGAGCAACGGCAAACTTGTGGACCAATCCTACAGTCTTCTTATTTACAAAATATATTTTGAGTACGCCTAAATATCCTGCGGTGCTTGTAGAGTGATAAATCACAAGGCCGTTTGTACACTAAGCGATGTTTAAAGACGGTATGAAATTAGTTTTTTATTAAAGCTCCCAAGAGTGTTACTCTTTCTCCGAGATAGTAATTAGTAATAGAAAAGAAACAGAATAAAACCAGTAATTGCGACCCAATGAAAAGTTATTTCAAATTAAAAACAAAAGCGTCGCCTATTTGTTTGACGTGTTGTTAAAATTACAAACTTTCAAAAATTTCTTTTTTTTTTATTGAACTTTAAATATTTAGTTTGACTTAAAAAAATATT
This sequence comes from Lamproptera curius, assembly GCA_029286875.1. Taxonomy (NCBI): domain Eukaryota; kingdom Metazoa; phylum Arthropoda; class Insecta; order Lepidoptera; family Papilionidae; genus Lamproptera; species Lamproptera curius. The sequence continues at coordinate 902,991 of JAGSMT010000099.1, forward strand.
GTTTTTTTTTTTCTTTAATTATCAGACCTTTATCGTTTTGGAATTCATATCAAGGGTGCATAAGTTTCACAACAATAAAAAAAAGACGCCATTTTTGAATGAGGTGAAATAGAAATTTGTTGTTTATAAGGAAAGTTCGACAAACCCGGAAATTCCTATTATAATCTAAAATTTACTTCTTTTTTAAATACAAATCTTAAGTTTAGTTTTAAGAATAATAAGCAAAGAAATTTAAGTTTGGTTTTATATTAAACTACTATTTTTATGGCAATAATTTATTTAAGAAAAGGAAAATTTTACACATATTTTATGTTAAAGAACGTTACAAAATAACACTTTTTGTCGGTAGAAAATAGCATATACTTAAATACTGCTTTTAAGTGTTCACATAATAAAAGTTGTTCTATTACTTTATTAAATAATATTTTGTGTAAAATTATTTATTATTGTGATGTTACTAGTGGTAAGGGCATATGCTTTAGAAACCGGAGGTCGTGGGTCTGAATCCTGCGAGGACTCAAAAATTTTCATTTTTGTTTCCTAGTTGGTAGGGTTGATATGGCCGATTCACCCATGCGTCGGGTAGGTATGTAAATAGTCATCCACCGGCCGCATTGGACCACCCAGGGGTAGGACCAAAATCCCTCATGGAGGTTTAAGGGAGGCCTATGTCCAGCAGTGGATTACCACAGGCTGATGATAATGATAAAACCAACAGATTTGTCAAAGATATTCCAATTAATAGCATTTTGTAATACAAATGCTGTTATTAATTGTGTCTATCTTAAAACATCTTATGCCGACAATTAGAAGTAGTGTTAATCCTAATGTTAAAGCTGAAGCTTTATGTCAAAGCATTGAGTTAACTTTGTCGTTTCTGCCAACGAGGGCCCGAAAGTCGCAGACATTTCAAAGGATCTAATTGAAATTTTTGGCGACAAAACGTCACCTTTATTTGAAAATTTGGTTTTGGAAATAAAGTCGTCAAATAAAAATTTTTAATTTAGGTCACTGAGCCTTATGAACGCAAAAATTATCCATTTCACCTTTTCACAAACTCAGACCCTCAGGAAAACCGGCAAAAACTCTGGCCTTTTTTTTAAATATTGGTATTTAAAAATTTGACCAATTTTTTTTTTTTAGTTCCAGGATTTGCAAGCGCAGAATATAAACTATTTCCACACATCTTGGTCCTCAATATAATTTATTACAGAATAGTAAGCTTTTTCTATAAGCGTTGTTTTGACAACTTTACGAAAGCTCGAATCATTCAGTTGCGTTTGGCAGGCATTTAATTTATTATACATTCTTATACTATTATACATGAAAGATTTTTTGGTTCGGGTCAGTCTAAATCTGGGTAGCTCTAGGGCTCAATTTGACCCCTGCAGCGCCTAATATCTTTTAGCAAACATATGAATATTTTGACGCGCGTACATAATATTTTCAAATATGTATAGCGAGGTAAAGTTAAAATTTCAGTTTTATTAAAAACATTACGTAAAGATTCCCGTGAACCCAGATTGTAGATTGCCCTAACAGCCTGTTTTGTAGTATAAATATTGTGTTCAAACCGGCTGCAGATCCCCATAATAATAATCCATAGGACATAAGGCTGTGAGAGTAGCGTATAAACTAGTTTTGCAGTTGCCTCGTCAGTTAGCTGCCTAATCTTGCGTATGGCAAGAGATTGCTGAACTTAGCTTTTAGAGAGTTTGTCAATATGAACTCCCACTGCATCTTGGAATCAATAGAAAATCCAAGAAATGTAGTAGAGCTTACGAAGGAATGACCTTATTGTCAACTTTAATATTTTGAAAATCTGAGCAACTTACAAAGAGTAAAACGTAAGCATTTAGTTTTGTTCGCGTTAAGTACTAAGTTATTGGACGCAAACCAGTTTGACACAATATCAATTCCTATTTGCTATCTCAACGTTATGGTCATTTCTTTTACCCTTAGCAGTAGAAAGTGTCATCTGCAAAAGGACAACTTCAGACAGCCTCTCCACTACCAGAGGCAAGTCATTTATATAGACCAGGAACAGAAAAGGTCCCAAAATTGATCCTTGGGAACACCATCCGCACTAAGGGAGTCAGATGACAGAGTGTCATTTACGTTTACATATTGTTTTCTATTGCGTAGGTAAGAAGATAGAAAATCAAGACCACACCCGCGTACACCGTAATACTTTAGCTTATTGATTAATATGTCATGGTCCAACAGTCAAGGCCTTGGAAAGATCACAGAAGATTCCAATAGAATCGCAGCGATCCTCCCATGCCCGTAGAACATGAGAGACCAACTTTATACCAGCATTTACTGTTGACCTACCTCTGGTAAAGCCAAATTGGTGATCACTTAAAATATCATGTTTATAAAAGTGTACTAAAAGTTGTTCTAACATAATTTTTTCAAAAATTTTACTAAGTGCTGGCAGTATAGAGATTGGTCTATATTTTTCAATATTAACTGTACAACCCGATTTAAAGACTGGTACTATTTTACTGAATTTCATTAACTGTGGGAATCTACAGGTACTTATAGATGCATTATAAATTATGGCCAATATGGGGGATATATCTTGAATTATTAAGTTTATTGCCCATGTTGATAAACCCCACAAGTCTTCTGTTTTCTTTTTATTTATTTTATTAAACGCCTTCACTATATCTATAGGGCTAACATTACAAAAATTAAAATCAGGGAAACATTGTCTATCCAATAATTATAGGTGTGAAACGGCTGAATCAGAACTAGAATTTAAGTGTTTGGTAGTTTCATGAGCTATGTTTGTAAAGTATTTTTGGAACTCATTAGCTACCTCAGCCTTTAGCTTAACAGTTTTACCCTGTACATTTAGTTCTAGGTCATTCCTCTGTTTTGTGTTTCTACCTGTTTCCGTATTAATAACTTGCCAGGTAGTCTTGATTTTATTAGAGGATGACTTTATTTTATGATTTAAATGCATTGCCTTAGCCATCAAACAAACTTGTTTAAATATTTTTGAGTACGTTCTCACATAGTTATGGAATTTTACATTAGATGTTAATGATTTTTGATCGTACAATAAATATAAATAATCCCTGCTACGCCTAATTCCCATAGTAGCCCAGTCACTGAAATTCAGTTTTTTATTACTTGTAATAACTTTCTTAGTAAAAACAGCATTGTATTCACTGGAAATAATATTAGACAATGCTCCAAAGTCTTTATCAGGATCCAAAGTCAATTTTAGGTTTGGAAGCTTAGCTTTTACATTATACTTAAATTGTTTAATTCTGGTACTGGTAATAGATCTATACAAGATAGGAAAGTTACTTATAGGAGTACTTAAAGGGATCTGAATTTTAAATCTTTATGATCTGAACAAATACCGCTTAGACATGCTAATATATAATTTTACAATTCACAAACACATTATCTATACAAGAAGCATAAGATGGTGTTAATCTAGTAGGTTCATTAAAAACACATTGAAGATTGAAGCTTTTAAATAGAGTTAAAACTGCAATGTGTGCGGTGAATCAGTTAGAATGTCTATATTAAGGTCTCCAACAACAACAATATGCCTTCTTTGAATTAATAATTTTCTTAGAGTATCCTCCATAATATTATAAAAATGTCCAACATCACCAGAGGGAGGTCTATACACACATAAAAATATGTATTGTTCACTTTCTGCACAAGCAATCTCACATTGTCGTTCAACCGAGTATGCTGTGATGTCCTTCCTTCCTTAAATTTAAAACAATTTTTGTGTAATATAAGGCATCCACCTCCAATAGCAGTTACTCGGTTGAATATACTGGCAACTGAATAGTTTTTTAAGCTAAATGACACATTTTTAAGCCATGTCTCAGTGAAGCACAAAACATCTACATTATCTTTTTCTATTAATAATTCTATATCTAGTACTTTGCCAGAGAACCGATTTATATTTTAATAAAAAATATTTATACAATTAGACATTGTGTTCTCTGTTGTCAACCTTACATTACTAAAAAAGCATTATCCTCAGTATTAATAGAAAATCTATTAAAAACTGCATTGTCACTATTAATGTTATATGCCAACAATGTAGCTATTTTGTGCTTTATTTTCTTTGGCAGATAAATAGTATCCCGAGTCAAAATAACATTACTTATGAATTTATTAATGTCAAACAATTGAAAAATGTCATTTGATCTACATGTCAAATGATGTAAATACTGATTAAGTTTAAATATTTTTTCATTATTGAGTTTTTCATTAATGGACACAGTGTATAGGAACGCACCATATAATCTTTTTTAACCTTAAGGTTGACAATTGGGTAAAGCTGTAAATCAAATCATGTTTTTCAATTTGAGTGCTATTACCTATCATTATAATAAGAGTTGTGTCACTGTTCATTTTAGTTTTAATACTGTGTCAATTATTTTATGTATTGGGGCCCCCGGCAGGCAGTGATTTAAAACAGTACTACTACTAGTAAGGAGCTTATTTAAGTTTGCACCAATACCTTTACCAATGCTATCACTAAACACTAATGTATTATGTTTATGTTGATGCGACACTATTTTCTTGTCTGAACAACTTTGTGCTTTGTGCATTACTCGACCACTATTTAGTGACTCAGTTTCTATTGAGTTGCCTGCATTGCAAATACAATTTGAATTTAAATGACCAAATCACAAGAGTCAAAAATCTTTCTGCATTAAATTTACTACTGTCTACTAAATTATTTAATGCAATGATATGCTCCTGTATTTCTTTTTGAGCACATTCATATTTCAACGACAAATTCTGCAATGACTGTTCTAAATTGGTAATATTATCTTGTAATTTATTTTTTTCTGAATTTAGTGATTCTACTATGTTACTAAATTTATGTTTTTGCAATGTTAATTTAGATCCCAGCTTCTTATTTTGTTTGATAATAGCATTTATGTTTTGTTTTTTGTGTGCATGAATTTTTCTAATAAATTTACAAACTTTTTTGTACCTTTTCATATTATTTTGACTCAGTTTTGATTGGCTGTTTTTATCAATACTACATATTGAATCATCCGCTGTTAGATCTATTGTGTGAGCCAAACCCACACAACCAGTACTGGAGCTAGTGCTCATTAGCTCATCATGCAGGCTTTGTTTTTTTATTGTGACATCTTTATTATAATGGCCTAACTGTTTAAGAAGCCTGTACGAGTCACTTAACTCCTGTTCTAAATGAGTTATTCTATCTATTCATTTAAAAGTTTTATTTTCTACAACTGTAGTAGATTGACTACAGTCTGTTGGTTTATAGTAACTGTCGAATTTCACCTGAATTTTCCTCGACGATTTGTCTTCATCTTTTATTTTTAAAAGATTTATTGTTTATAGGTGGTGAGGAAATAACGCTTTGCCTACTTTTGTCCCTAAGGTCGTACCTTTAATAATTTTGTTTTTAAATAATATAATTAAAGCAATTTAGTATTTATTGCTTTCAAAACACACACTTTAGTAACCTCGTGAATGTATTTATACCGCCATTTTAAGACAACTGTCAGAAATTTCGCGCGCAATTCTCGATGGCAACTTTTTAATATGTTTTTTATTGAAATTTTACGGCTGGTAACTAGACTTTTAAGCCAAGTTGGCAATATTTCAAAACTTCGATTAGGTTTAATCAGAATTGAGAGGATTTATTTTATTTTATTTATGAATTAAAATCTCAGTCCTTGAGGCTAAAATATTTTTTGTTAATATATAAAATTTTCTTGCTTTTGATGATTTTTTTGTACAACAGCTTTTTAAACACGACTTACACTTAGCGATGTTTAAAAACAGTATGAAATTAGTTTTTAATTAAAGCTCCCAAGAGTGTTATACTCTTTCTCCGAGATCGTAATAAGCGAGAAGTAATAGAATAGAGAACAGACCATAAAACTGAGTAATTGCAGACACCTAATAGAAAAGTTATTTCTTAAATGAAACGAAGCGTCGCCTATTTGCTGCAGCGATAAGCTTGTTAAAATTACAAACTTGTCAAATAATTCCTCTTCTTTTGTTTTTAGTTGCAGACTCTTAAGTATTTAGTTTGTGACTTAAAAAAAATCGGATTTGTTTTTTATTTTTTACTTTAATTATTTATTGTATTATACTCAAATAGTTTAATAGAATAGATAATGCAATAACATCGGAGTGATTACGGAGCATACGAAGACGGTCTATAGGCAATATTTTAAGCGATACTTGAATTACCTACTTTTATATAAAAAATACTAGAAAGCTTAATTATTTTTATAAATGTTTGATTTAGAAGAATCATTAAAAAAAATTTAAAGAAAACAGATTGGTGCAAGACTTTCGATAAAAGTATATGACTTTTAATTATTTGTAAAGAAATCATTGAAATCCTCTCAATTTGGAATAACCCTAATTGACGTTTCCGATCGTTGCTATTGACAATTGAGCGGGAGAATTCGGATCAAAGAGTAAAGTGGAGTGAATTAATGAAACCATAATTATTTCTAATGTTTACGCGAATATTATACATTATTAAATAAAATGACTTTACGGATTTTATCGCGTTTATTTTACATTTTTATCACGGGGTAGACTGTAATTTAAAAATGTAAAATAAACGCGATAAAATCCGTAGTCATTTTATGTAATGAAACCAATTATTGAAAAAATCTCAAACAGCTTTATTAAATACATTATTAGCAGTGTATTCTTTCTACCAAAGTTCGAAGGTGTCGGAATTTATGTTTACGAAGTCTAAGGTGCCAAATATATTTACATATAAATATATATATGAAATACATTATTTGACAGTTCGGCTGTCATTGTATTCCTATAGAAATCAAAGTTTCTCTTAAGGAAAATAATTTCTGACTACATCTAAAGATAAAGTAAGCATCATTTATTTTGCGTTCTGTAACAGCTCAATGACAGGTGATGTAATGATCATTCATCTGCCTATATACGAGATGAGTTCAAAAAGTATCACGAATTTTGTGTATTTTCAAAAATTATTTATTTATTCATGAATACCTATATTTTTTGTCCCCTTAGATATTATACACTTGTGCCAACGGTTTTCACAATCTTCGAAGCACTTCAAAAAATATTTTTTTTATCTTGTTCAGCTCCTCCTTCGATGCCGTCTCTATCTCGTCTAACGAAACGTAACGTCGTCCTGTGGAATACGGTGGCTGCGGCATCATTAGTGTGTTGGTCTTGGCCAAAAAGTCGCGCACAAGCAACGATGTGTGAGCAGGGGCGTTATCGTGGTGCAAAAGCCAAGTTTTGTTCTTCCACAAATCCGGGCGTTTCTGGCAGTCTGCTTCGCGCAAATTGCGCATAACTTGCAGGTAATATTCCTTATTGACCGATCTTCATTGTGGCAAGAACTCGTAATGCACCAAGCCCCTGCAATCTTTCATCAAACTTTCACATTCCACCGAACTTGGCGCGCTTTAATCGGTCTTTGTTCGTGCGGCAGCTTCCATTGAGCTTTGGTTTCCACGTCATAACCATAAAGTCACGATTCGTCACCAGTTATGACCCTCTGGTGCAAATTTGGGTCACCACAGAGTTTAATATCTCATGAGCAATGTTCATGCGATGCTGTTTTTGGTCGCAATTGAGTAATTTTGGTACGAATTTCGCGGCGACCCGTCTCATGCCCAAATCATTGATAAAAATCGAAAGGCACGAACCAATCGATATGTTTAGGTCCTCAGCAACTTCTCTAACGGTGATTCGACGATTGGCCAATACCATTTTCTCCACTTCATTAATTTTTTTGCACGCACTTCGTCGTTACCATCTTCTCGGCCTTCTGGGAACATTTTCTACCACCGATAAACATTGCTTCGGTCCAAGGTAGCTTCTCCGTATGTCACAGTCAACATTCGGAATGCATCCGCGCTTTTAATTTCGTTTTCACACAAAAGTTGATACAGATTCTTTGATCCATTTTTTTGAATAGGTATAAATCGATGATAATCCAAAACACGTGCAAGCAAAGCAGCTCTCAACAACAATATAAGTCAGAGACATGAGTACCAACATAACGCCACAAAAAATATAAATTCGAACATACGTAAGCCGCGAAAATTCAAAATTCGCGATACTTTTTTAACTCACCTCGTATATATATATATATATATATATATATATATATATATATATATATTATATATATATATATATATATATATATATATATATATCTGCCGCAAATCAGTCAAATATGATACCAAAACAAAAGGAAACTGTTTTAGACAATTTTTGTTCATTTTAATAGGGACCACTTCCAAGTTGTTATAGGGAAAGTTTAATGTCATATGATTTAGGAAATTTGTTAATAAAGTGACCTTAAAACGGCACCCAAAACCGTCAAGGTTTAAGTTATCTACTGAACATATATTAAAAGGATAGACAGACAATTGATCAGTAAGCACCGTTTAATACGCAACCACGCGTTTTTACGAAAGTTCCCCGTAACTGACACCTCAAGGGGCGGGAGGAATGAGGGGAAAATAGGGCATCAAAGGACAAAATCATCCGGGACTGGAGGAAGGTTGGGCGGACCTCGATATGACAGAAACCAATCCATCGAGCGTTACATCGTAGGATATTTGCGTATTTTAAACCAGATTGGGCTTCTTTTTTATTGTTTATTGATAGATATTTAATGGAATCTAATTAACGCCTTGAGTTATATTATGTTATGTTATTACACAACGCGTTAGCGAAAAAAAAAGTATAGAATTGAAATAAATAAAGTCTAATGTCAAACTCAATTGGAGCCAAACTCTTATTGGTTAAACTTCGCGTGCGGATTAAATATGGCCGCGGTCAACCAATCGGACGCGTTCGCTTCTGACGTCTGGAGTGTTTGATATTATATATTTTACTTTTTCTTTCTTAAAATGTATGCATTATAATGTGATTATCAAGCTGTTATTATTTAAATTGTTAAGATGGCACTAAGAGATACCAAAGGGGATGAATTATCCAACCAATTTGTAGTAAAAAGTTTCTGCTCTTCAGCAGTTATTAGGCGACCCTTCGTTCAGTTTTTGAGCGACTTTTAATATTTGGGGCTGCAATAACTTAGTTTTACGGCCTGTTTCAATTATTTTGCGCATATTAAAAATGTGTTGATGCAATATTAAAAGCGATAGTTTTCTTACGAGCTGCATATCGTCAAGAATTTTGCTTGGTTTTAAAGTAAGAAGTTATAAAATAATATTATTTTCACTGGAAGGTGTGTAAATTTTTTAGATAATATTTTTAACTAAAATTACAGAACTTTCATTTTCTATTTCCGAACGCTGCTTTTGGAAATTTAAAGGTTTTTGATCAATGGAGTAATAGTAATAGTATATTAAATTATTTTTTTCTTAATTAATAAGTACTTAAATTTAGCTAAGCTTCCAGTGCAAGTTCCGTCAAAGGATAGTGGATTAAACACCTTCCTAGTTTCACCCCCACAACCTTAGATCAGCTCGACCAATTTTAATAAGTTTTTAGGTTGGTTGTTGGGTGGTTGTCGGTTTGCCGTCCCATTGGATAATGAGGGCAAGAAGGAAAAGAGAGTGCACCTGTGTTTGCGCGTACACAGAAAAAGCTTTTATTTGACATAATGTTTCTAGAGTTTTCATCGAGAGCCATCATTGCAGACATCTTGGACGCTGATGTTATAAGCCCTTATTGAGATCCTTTGAAATGTCAGTGACTTTAGAGAGAAATTCGGAACAAAAACAAATGAAATTAGGCAAAGCCAGCTTTAAGTTATCAGCTTAAAGGTATTAAGGTACAATTCTCAGGGTCGTGATTAATATACGATTCTCTTTGAGGTAATGCAATGTTTTTTAGCATTTGTAAGATGTTATATTGCGCATATAAGAAAAATGAATCAGGTTTTTGAAGTGTAAAGTTTCAACAAAATTTTACACTTGTGTAAAGGAGAAAGAATGAAATCATAGAAGTAAAATTAACAGTAGGAAAGACTGCATCGACATAAAAATTATTGCTTTAGACTAGCATAAACAGAATAATTGTTTTCATTTTAAATTGGAGAGAGAATACATCGTTTTAAAATTTAAAAGCACCGCAAAATACAAAACGTATATGTCAATTTTGCCTTTTCCACTAATTTAGATGCACGGCAAGTGAACACACTTAATAAAATAGGACAGTTTTCCTTTATACGATACAATTTATTTAATACTAGCTGTTTCCCGGAATTTCCGCTGGTAAATTGAGGAAAAAAATTTATTTTACTTTTAAATCGGACCAGCCGTTATACTAGCTATCGCGGACTATTTAAGAGGTCTAGAAAAGAAAAATAATTTCCACTATTCATTGTAAGAGAACTAGAATCGAGCCGGATATAAACCGGAAGCCGGGAACCGACGACCGCTGGAGCCGGTGGCCTTGGAGGGAGACCGAGGCTCGGTAAACGTAGGTAGGACGCCCTGCGGAAGATGGGAGGACGAATTCCAAAGTGGCTGACGGGCTGGATGAGAATAAATGAATATCGGAAGTGGTGGTGGAATTAGGGGGAGCCCTTGCCAGCAGTGACTACAAAGGCCGATGATGATGATGATGAGGATACACTGTTTTTTTATATCTCATAGGGTTTAGGCAGCGTTTTTTTGAAAGCCTCGAGGCCCTATTTATTTTTTCGATTTTTGGATTAAATATTAATACATTTTACCAAATTGTACAAGAAACTATAAAAATTATGTACCTAAACTTTCCGCTTTGGGGAATCTATTTCAAGATGTTGATTTTAAAATTAGTTTATGGTTTAGACAGTAAAGACGGACAGACAGACAGATAGAGTTACTTCCACATTTATAATATTAGTACGGACTATATACGATTTTGAATAAAATCGTTATTAGATTTTTGATTGCTAAGCGTTATATTTTCCAGTGCTTCCTAATATCTGTTAGATTGTAAAATGTCGTTTCATTTATTCATATTAGTACCTGAGAAACGATTTTAGTTTTTATAAGGTATTGATATTTCATCACATAAAACACTTTTCTACCTTCAAAGTCAAAGTCAAAGTCAAAATCATTTATTCAATTTAGGCTCTACTGAGCACTTATGAACGTCAAAAATTATACCGAATATAGAAGTTTTTCAACGTAACATTATGACCATTTAAACAAAAATGGCGTTCCAATATTTGATCCGTGCCCAAAGCAATTTTCCAGTCAGGTTTTGAAATGAATTAAGGGGCATTAGGCTACCGCATTAAATATTAAGATAATAGTAGAACAGCCTGAGTTCAGTGGTTCAGGGTTTGCTTTTGAAACCGGAGGTCGTTGGGTTCCTTGCGGATTTTCAGACTCAACAGATTTTCATTTTTCCTTTGTTGTTAGGACAAAATTGGGCCGATCACCCAATTGGTTGAAAAGGAGGATGATCCATGCGTCGGATGGGCATGTAAAAGGGGTTTCCACCCACCCACCCGCATTGGACCAAGCGTGGATGGAATTGGTCCAAAACCCCTAATGGATAGGGTATTGAGGAGGCCTTATTACAGCAGTGGACCATCAAAGGCTGATGATGATGATGATGTAGTTATTCCTACAAACAAGTTATCAATTTTTTTATTTTTTGAGTATTTGATGTTTTTCAGGAAAAACCTTGATTTGTCGTGCTCCAGGGTTTCGTGTAAATAGGATACCTACCATTTCTAGTAGAACTGCTTCGACTTGTTTGATTAACTACAATTTGGCTGAACTACAGACAAAGCGTCTTCGCTTCTGGCGTAGGAAAGGAACCCCAATGAACTGACTGACAAAAGAATCTGAAAATCTACAGTGGAAGGGGAAGATCCGGAGTACAAGTAATAAAGTCAATTAACCGCCCGCTCAGCCCGCCTTAAGGATAAGAACAGATAAAATGTTATTTATAATAAAAGAAAAACTATTTACACATTTCATCAAAACCGTGTATATATACTTTAGGTAATAAAGTTTAAAAAAGTTTCGAAATAATATAACATATTGAAGGAAAATGATCTTTCCTGTTAAATGTCTGCTGAAGCTGACTAATATTCTTTGGAAAGAAGTCATTCTGATCGTTTCAATTTGTATTAAGCACAAATGGTATTCTGCCATAGCACATCGGTCGCAAAAATTTTAACGGACCAGTAAAAATGGCGGCTTAAGGAAATTGTTTTCTTTTTTCATTAATCGTTTGTTTTGGCACAATTTAAATGTTCGTGGACATATTTTTATATTTTGTTTTGGAAAACAAGTGAATTTTTTACAAAAAAAATATGACCGATTTAAAAAATTACGTACTGAGAATAAATTTAACTCTTTCCTTTTATTCAAAAACATAAACCGACGACTTTTTTTCAAAAACAAGATGACTGTCTGCGCTATATCAAATCATGAGGCAATTGAAACAAGAATTGTTAAAAAAACAACATTGACGCTTCTCGAATTTTTCTCCGTTATTTGCAGATCCTTGCAGATTGATTGGGAACGTATCAATTGCTTGCCATTGTAATGTCAGTATCAATTCGACCGTTGGGGTTCTTTGGATCCTGGGGATAATATATATAAAGAAAAGGTGAAAAAGTCGGTTTGTTTAATTGGGCGCAAAAGCCGCTTTGAGGATGTTAATTAAATTGAATTGTTATTTGAAAATTAAAATAAAGTATTTTACGATTTATAAAAAATATGGTGGAATTATTTAAAATATCTAAAATTGTCAAGAATTAAAATATTGTTTTTTGAGTTGAAGAAATTGCCCTTAAACCAACTAGGGAAAACGAAAAGGTTTTTTCAGTCCCCAGGATTCAAAACCCACGACCCAGGTTTTGCCACGCCCATGTCACTAGGCTGGCGGCCAGTTACACCCTTGGATAAATTTTATTGCATTGAGGCGAGAAGAAGGTATATTTGATGGTAAGGGGTACCCTGCCGATATAGAAACAGCGTAAGCGTTCAATTCGTGGACTGCACTGAGACATGGCAATGACAAACACCCAGTATCTATGCTGGTTGACTGCCTCCGTAGCCTAGTCGTAAGGCCTTGTTCTTTAGAAACCGGAGGTCGTGGGTTCGTATCCTGGGACCAACAAATTTTCATTTTATTCCTTGTTAGTGAGGGAACCCAAATGATCACCAATTGTCTGGGTATTTTTGGATCATGGCCGAATGGGCAGAAAAAGTTGGCACCTTCTCTCTTGGGTTCCCGTCCCATAGGGCTTTGGAGAGCTTAAAGGAACAGAGGGCCGGTTTGCCGCGTACACTTGTGCGCAATTATAACTCCTTCGTAGTCGGCTGATCTCTAATATAGATCGACTGCCTTAGTCGCAATGGACAGGAGAACATTATTTACGCCGGTTAGAGCACCCTTCAAACCGGAAAATAGTAGTGCGTCTTTCAGTTAAAACCGTAGTGGTCTTTTTTCGGACGGTCCTTTATGAAAAAGTGACCTATTCCGTGTTCTTCTTGCCTTAAAGTAAGCTTTGCAGAGTTTTATTTTATTGAATTAATGATCTATGACTAATATGACTACAGATAAATCATCACCAGCCTGTGATAGTCCACTGCTGGACATAGGGCCTCCCCAAACAATTTCCCATCCATTAGAGGAAGGGTTTTGGAGATCCCACCACGCTGGTCCAATGCGGGTTGGTGGGTGGACTTTTAATGCCCATCCGACGCATGGATCATCTTACTTTTTCAGACAATTGGGTGATCGGCCCAAATTGCCCAACCAACCAGGAAACAACAATGGAAAATTTGGGTTCCCCGCAGGATTCCCGGAACCCACGACCTCCGGTTTTGCCACACGCCTATAAATTAATTAGGAGGATAAAAGTGATATTAAAAATTAATTACAAAATATTACCTAGCCGCCTGTCCGCGACTCTGCCGATGTAATACTGAAATATTTGAAATCGATTTTCCTGTCGTAAACATAAGCCTATGTTACTCAAGGCTTTTCTACTGAAAAAATATTTCAAATCGGTGAGTAACTTTTAAAAACAAACAAAAAAACGTTTTTTTTTTTTAATTTTCATAGATAATTAAACTAATGAACGACTAAATATTTTATCTGCTTATGTTTCAATTCACATACTGCATATTAGAGTCCGTTTTCCGGCCGAAACCGAAAGTTCGGCCGTTGCTTCAGTTTCGGCCCAAGCCGAAACCTAAACTCAATTGGTCAAGTATCAAAATTCTTAAATTACTGAAATTTGATGCATTTTAACCATTATTCAACATTCAATCAAGATATGATGTATTAAGTTTCTGGTAATGATTTATTTAAGTTGGTAATATTTTTTTTATGCAACTAAATCTTAAAATTAAAACAATGATTATTTTTTATTTAATTCTCAAAGCGAAATAAAGAAATTACTAATTGTTACTGTTGCGTTAATGACTAAGTATTGGTATTTTGAGATCTTGAAGAATTATTACTTTGGTTTGCGTTTGTAGTTCCTAGAAGGGATCAAAAAGTAGTGAGAATGAGATAATACTGACGACTTAATTATTTATTTTTCTCCATATTCCCCTTAAACACCGACTCCAGCGTTTATTCGGTGACAAGATGAAGATCTAGTAGGTGCCAGATCTAGTAAATAAGAGGATGCTTAACCAATTGGAAGCCAGCTTGCTGAATGGCAGCCATCGCTACTGCCAACCCATATGCGGAGGCGATATCAAGAACAGTACATCCCTATGATGTTTATTTTTTATCAGAGGCATTTCAACTTGGGATTTGGGTTGGGATTATAACCTGTCAGGATTCCACGCCCAGGTTTAATCAACAATATCACTTTAATTCCCAAAAATTGAGGCCAAGCCATAGTTTGCCAGCCGGATGCCACGGGATGAAAATTTAAGGGGTCGGTGAGGGTGGGCTGTTTTCATTGGGGAAGATTTTTTGTTCTCCTTGGTCAAAAAGGATAACCCAGTTTCATCCAAGGACAAAACAAGACAATGGGGGAAATTAGAAAATGTTTTCACAATCTTCTTATAACGTGTTCAACAATGAAATGTTAAGTCGATTTTGTTTTTGATTCTCGGGACCCATATGGTAAAGATTTTATATTCTCAAAAATTGTATCGATATGAATTGAATACCTCCATATGATCTTTTTTAATATGGAAAGCCTTAATCTTTCTTTTTAATTGTCAAAAACTATCACCGGTGGATATGGAAGCCTCTGATTTAAGAAGAGACTGCTTAAAAAACTCAGTGGGTTTTTAATAATTTTTACAAACAACTCAGAGAAATTTCAGTCGGACACTACTACATATATAAAAGCCGTAACTATAAACAAAAGAAGAATTATTTGACAAGTTTGTAATTTTAACAAGCTTAACGCTGCAGCAAAAGGGGACGCTTGTTTCCGAAGAAAAATTTTCTAAGGGAGTCTGCAATAACTCAGTTTTATGGTTTGTTTTCAATTACTTCTCGCTTATTACGATCTCGGTGAAAGAATAAACTCTTGGGAGCTTTAATTAAAAACTAATTTCATACTGTTTTTAAACATCGCTTAGTGTTAGTCGTGTTTAAATAATTGTTGTACAAAAAAATCATCAAAAGCAAGAAAATTTTATATATTAACAAAAAAAAAATATTTTAGCCTCAAGGACTGAGATTTTAATTCAAGAATAAAAAAAATAAAGTCCTCTCAATTTGATTAAACCTTAATCAAATTTCAAAAGCCAACTTGGCTTAAAAGTCTAGTTACCAGGCCGTAAAATTTTAATAAAAAACATATTTAAAAAAAATTCCAATCGAGAATTTGGCTAAAATTTTTGACAGTTGTCTTTAAATGGCGGTATAAATACATTCAGAGGTTATTGTGTGTGTTTTTAAAAAATATACTAAATTGCTTTAATTATATTATTTAAAAAAAAATTATTAAAGATACGACCTTAGGGGACAAAAGAGGAAAGCGTTATATCCTCACCACCTATAAACAATAAATCTTTTTAAAAATAAAAGATGACAAACCGAGGAAAACCAGGGTGAATTAACAGTTAACAAAACCAACAGATTGGATTTATATGAAAAAAAAGTTTATCACGCCCAAAGCTTTGGAGAATTTTATATGTTATATTTTAAGGAGATCCTTTGAAATGGTTCGACTTTCGGGCAATTTCGGTGAAGGAAACGACAAAGTTAACTTAATGCTTTGACATAAAGCTTCAGCTTTAACATTAGAATTAATATTACTTCCAAATTGATGTTAAATGTTTAGGTTCGACCCAATTTAATTAAAAACCTAATTAGGATAAGATTGATGAATTTTGTTTTACAATAAGTAAATCTGAATTTTAAATATTTTATAGTTTATTGAGGATAGAAAGGGAATTTACATTAAAATACAGGTTAACCAATGAATTTAGTCCAATTATTAGTCCTTATTAAAGTATGATTTTTAATTAGTAAATTTATGCAAACTTGATTCATAAAATGTATCTTGATAATCTTACTAAACCTTTTAAGTATATTATAATAAAGAATATCGATTAACAAAACAAAAAAAAATTAATATCTGTTTAAAAAAATGTTGTTCGTATTGATTTTCCATTTGACAGTTTTCTTTAGAAATGTTTGGACAAAATGAAATGACTATAAATGGGCAGGTTTTTTGACAATTATATGTTCTTTGATATACAGCCGTTCAAATGGTGAATGAATTATTAATTTTTTACCGTAACATGAATAAAAAAGTTTTAACAAAAATGTCATTCAAAAAGATTAAAAAATAACTTTTCAAATACTAAGACTCAAAAGGGTTTAAAATTTAACCTTTCGTGAGTCATTGCAGGTTAAAATTTATTCTTATAACCCAAACCCACGGAAATCGGTATCGGGCAAACTTAGTTAGCAGTGCGAGGGAAGGACCGTGAAGTTATCAATTAATTTGTCCTGATGATGGTCATCAAACCATCATCATCATTATTAATGGTTTTATTTGTTATCAATTATTTAATTTATTGGGTCAAACAACTTCCCTTTTACTTTAATTATTGTTAAAAATGGTAGTCTAAAATAATTTTCACACCTGTTTCACCTGACGATATCTTAAAATGGAATCGTCCTGGACGTATCGGACCAAGGATAAACCTGACAAGACGAAAGTCAAACCCAACGAACACGTTTCGAGTCCGGTCAATGTCGATGGTGTTAATTTAAGTTGCTGGATGAATATGTTCCACCCCGGAACATATTGCAGTTGGGAAGAACACAGTTTGAGAGGGGCCAAGGAGGATTCGTTGGGGTTCGGCAACATCTGTGGGCACCACATTCTTATTTCACCGATACCGAGAGGAAAGACAAAAGTCTTAAAACAATGCGGGTACCCCCCGTCATGATCTACGGGACAGAAACGTGGCCTCTGGATATCGGACTGGTCCACAAGCTTGCCGAGCTCAACGTGCTAAGGGAACGCGCCATGCTCGGAGTTCTCTGTTTGGAAAGATTTGAAAGACATAGCGCAAAGGATTAGCCTGTTGAAGTGGCAGGGGCCGGTCACGGTCCGAAGAACGGATGGCTGATGGGCCCTAAGGTTCTGGAGGAGGGGCTTTAGTTTAGGAAGGAGGTTTCGACCCCGACCAGGTGGGGGGACTTCCCCATGCCGGTCTGTTGGCGCGAGTAGCAGGAGATCGGCCGTCTTGGCGTTCACTTAAAAAGGCCTATGTCCAGCAGTGGACTGATAAAGGCTGATTATGATGATGATGAAAAATTTTAAAACTGTTTAATTAATTAATGATATAATATAATTGAAAAACAGTTTAAAAGAAAAAAATATAGTTAAACGCCAAAATGACTTGGAAAAACAAGATGGCCGACTGCCTGTACTAAATCATAAGAAAAACGAAGTCCAGTTTTCCCTGAAAACATAAAAACAAATCGACATCGTCGCTTTCCTTATCTTAATTTCTTTCCATTGCAATGTCGATATCAATCCCTAACTGTTAAGGAATAGATAATATTTTGCTATATTCATAATAGTTTTTAAAATTATACAGCCCTTAAAATTTCGAAATATTTAATTTATTAATTTTCTTCGTACATAATAATATATTATGAATGGTGATATAATGTAAACTTAAACAGACAAGTTAAAATCACCAATGACAAGAATTCTTTCCAAAAGACACGACCAAGTGATGTTTCAAATCTATCCTTTTCTATACATATAATATAAGAGACAGAAGAACATTGTACGATTGGTAATGTTTGACGTAACTGACAAAATGTCTTTATTGGATGATAACGTGAAAGCCGTTGCAATAGACTACTATTTCTATCTCGCTCCAACACTTACTTTCTTATGTTGTCTCTTTCATGTTTCTATGGGCTTGACCAAACCTTTTACATTAATGATAATCAAACATATAATATATCTATAGCTTAGCCTATTTAGACGTTTAATAAAATTTAAAAAATAATTTTACTTTTGGACCTAATGGTATTTTTTGGGCCAATTGAGGATTGACTTTATATTCGGTTCACGTTAATTTATCTTTTTATTTATTTTATTTTATTTTACTTTATTTTATTTCTTTGATTTTAAACTATTTTTTTGGATTAAAACACAAAAGATGAATTATTGTATAGTTTTTCGAAAACAGCTTTTGTATTTGAACAGATATTAAGGACGCCTGTTATATTTATCGGATTTTTTTTTATTTGGGAGTCTGAATAACTTAGGATTTAAGGGCCTGGAATTACTTTGGATTAAAAGGTTCTTGGTGCAAAAGTCATAAAATTGAGGATGATAACTTATGTTATAGCATTGCTGAGAGGTTGGTCATAATTAAATTAATGCCTTAATTATTTTATTGTTGGAATATTATACCATTATTAAATATAATTTCTTTACGGATTTTATCCGTTTATTTTAATTTTAAATTCCCACGTTTCGAAACACTTTCCAGGGCCGTGGTCACGGGGTAGATTGAGATGTTCAAGGCCTTTGGTTAGTGCTGGAAGGGGGTTCTACCACCTGCTTTACCCATAATTAGTAAATTAAAATTTTAAACCCGCATTAATACCACTGCTGGTTATAAAGATTAAAATCAGTTCATTTTGGATAGATCGGAGACAGATTAAAAATAATAAAAAAGATTTAAGATCTGAAACCCCTTCAGCACCGGCAAGAAAGACGCATGGACATCTCAGTCTACCCCGTGACCACGGCAATAATAAATGCCAATAATTTTCTTTCAATCCAAGTTTCAATTCCATTCATTAATTCCACCCTTTCATTAAACCAGTTTTTTGTTAAGATAAAAAACGCTTTTTTTCGAATATGACAAAGATTTCGTAGCTTCAAAGAATTTATTTGTTATATTTTTATGTACAGTTAACGATTTTGGACATTTGAGTAAAAATGGCGGCAGAAAACTGACAAGGTTAGTTATTACGCTCTGAACTTAATCTCAGCTCAGAGAGACATTCTTCCATTATAAGTGTTTGACAACAGACTTTGTTGACATCAAACCCTTGAAATGTAAATGCATTTTGCTGTATATAAATAATTAATAACGAGCAATCCTAATCTGAGGAATTCATCGATTTGCCAGAAATTTCGCACCCCGAGGTGTAAAAGATAGCGTTAGGCAATGATCAAAAAATATGCGAGACGCCATTTTGATTGAGTGACGACAATGGATGTTGCCATGTGCGACGAAAACGATGCTAATTTATTAATTTTATTTTTTTATATTTATATTGTGTATAATAATAAAAATATTTATTAAATAAGAAGGGTGTGTAAAGCGATATTTAAAATGTCAATGGAATTGACCTTATTTATTTTGGAATATTGTGCCGGCCTCTTAAAAATGGATTAAAAAATTAAATGATTGATGCTTAACATCGCTTCAAAATTTTAAATTTAACGACACAAGTTTTCTTAGAATCCACTCTAAAATATTGATTTAGAGACAAAAGTTTTAAGAGTATATTTATCAATTTTTGCCTTATGATTAAATATCTTTTCATTCTACTTTACAAAAAGATAGTAAAGTTTAATTTACAACACTGCATTTAAAAAAAAACATGTTTCAGTTTTTTAATAATTCACGAATAATAAAACGTCAGAACAAAGATTTTGCCCAAAGAATATCGCGCTTCAACAACGATACATTGGTTACAGTAAATTAGACCTTAATGCGATCACCTAAAGCTGGTTTCACCTTTTTTAATTGTTCCCGCCTCCGAATATACCCCAAAGTTACTGACATCTCAAAGGATCTCAATTAAGACTCATAAATACTGTCCAGATGTCTGTCCCTAATGGAGGAAAATTCCAGAAGCCTTGTAGAAAGAAATCTTTATTTTAGACAGAATGACGTCAATTTGTTTTAACTTTTGAGTTAACCTAAACAATATAGTATTAGTACTTAGTACCTTTGTAATTAGTACCTCTTTTTTTCTAATAAAAAATGCTTTAGCTAGTGTCTGACTCGCGTTGAAGAACCTTTTTCATGGAAGCAATAACAAAATATAAATGTTATATCAGGAATGAGTTGTCATTATAAAACTAAACAGTAAGCTATTACGAAACGCAAATAAGGCGTTTACTACAGTTATCTTCCTATAGACAAATCATCATCATCATCATCATCATCAGCCTGCGTCAGTCCACAGCTGGACATAGGCCTCCTTTTCCTATCTTTCGCTGTTCTGATACAGCCAACACCGGCCACTTTGCGAATGTAATCAGTCCATCTTGGATCCAAATAGGATGCAAATTTTATAGAATTCAAATATTTAACTATAATGACATAAAAATTGACCGAGGTTTAATGTATTGACATTATCTATTTCACCTAAGATCCGTCCATCCTTAACACAAATTCCAACACCCTTTCTAAACCTGGTGAAAGATATCCTACAATTTATGTAAAAAGTCAAAGATTTTTTTTAATAATTGGCTTCATTAATTCACTCTTGCCGCCATTTTCACTCTTTGATCAAAAATCTCCCGCCCGATTGTCAATAGCAACGTTCGGAAACGTCAGTTAGGGTTATTCCAAATTGAGGAGATTTCTTTACAAAAAACTGAAAGCTCTTTCGTATGAGGATAGAATAATTTCACATTAATGTACTTTTATAAAAATTCTTGCACCAATTTGTTATTTCTTTTTTGTCATTATTTTTTTAAACCATCCGCTATGTCAAACATTTAAGAAAAATTATTAAATCAATTAAAACGAGCTCATAATAAAAGTATCGCTTATAATATTGCCTAAACGCCGTTTCACTTCATCAGATCTCAAATAATTGAAACAGGCTGAAAACTGAGTTATCGCAGACTCCAAAAAAAAAGTAACTTATTAAATGGATCGAAGGGTGGCAAAGTGTGTGCCTGAAGTGCTGAAACTTTATTTTAAAAATTTGGTTGGTTAATTCATCCGGTGATGTTTTACCATCAAATACTACAATATTATATTTTTTTAAAATTTCCTTTAATTGCTTTATAATTGATATCTCAATAGTCTTCTGTTTGGACAGTTTAATAATCTTTTGATAAAAACTTATAGCAGACAGTGTTATCTGCTAATGTCGATATCTTATACTAGCAACCCCGCCCCTCCTTGCGGGTGGAATTTCGTAAAATCTGTTCTGAGCTGACCTCTACTCATGAAAGGCATATACCTACCAAATTTCAAGTCGACTACGCCTTATGGTTCTAGAGATATCGTGATGAGTCAACATATAGGTGGCAATATTTTTTAATGTTTATAGAAATAGCTAGATCTGTGATGTGATGTGTCTATAAGAAAATATCTTAAGACATTTCTAACAAAAATAAGAAATAAATTTAAAAAGACCATTTCGCCTTTTCACTTCCAATTTTCCAAATTACACGGAACATCTAGGGATTTCCCGAATCCGTGTTCGTAAATTTCGTAAGGCATCGTAAATCCTGTTAACAACGGCCTTACTCGATATTTTATCGGAACATGTTCGAACAGTCTTGACAAATGTCAAACGAATTGGTTCATTCTCATCTGCACAATACAGTTATATTTTTACGGTTCTATTTGTATCTAAAGAGACTTAATCTTGTCTCGGACAGACGTGTTTCTGCCTATAAGCTTTATGGGCCTTATCATCCTTAATAAATAAAAGGGGGGTACTTATGTACACGCGTTAGATGTTATACTTCTTTGGCGTCACAACAATGTATTCAAAAATTATGTCATCATCATTATCACCATCAGCCTGTGTTAGTCCACTGCTGGACATAAGCCTCCCCTGCTGCACGACTTCTCCATTAGGGGTTTAAAACTTATGTATTCCATTTTGTACCGATAAATGTTGTGCATTTGTTAGTATACTATAGCTAACTTCAT
The DNA here is from genome assembly GCA_029286875.1 of Lamproptera curius. Lineage (NCBI taxonomy): Eukaryota > Metazoa > Arthropoda > Insecta > Lepidoptera > Papilionidae > Lamproptera > Lamproptera curius. The sequence goes on from JAGSMT010000099.1 coordinate 925,349, forward strand.
AGTATCGGTTGTTCGTGATAGTGTTAGCGCGCATCGTGAAAATCTTCTTTCCCCTCTTTCCCTGACTCGCCAAAGAAGTGTAACTTCAAAATACTTCGGAATATGGTATTATCTGTCACCGGCAATATACTAATAAGTGATAAGTCTCCACTAGGGAGAGTCCAACTAGGAAAGTACTACGGCTGAGTTTGTTTAATCTATAAAGTCTTCTACTGGTACCATAGTTATTGTAACACTAAGAAAGAAATAAGCATTATAAACCGCCTATTATGTCTATTAATGCCACAATGAAGTAGCGCGCTGACATTTTTTTTATTTTCAACAAAGGCAGACGAGCAGTTGTGCCACCTGATGGAAAGTAGTCACCACCGTCCTTAGACATCGGCAATACCAGGGGTATCACCAATGCGCTGCCTACGTGAAACATAGGATGGTGCCCTTCAAACTAGAGCACAGTAGTATTTTATTGCTTTGCGGGCGAATTAGGCACCGCTATGATACCGCCCCAGACGGTCCTCCGGTTTTTTGAACGCCGAAACGAAAATCATCGCAAATCTATTAAAATATCTGAACATGACGCGTCGACGGATTTGTTCTATGCTCATCGAGGTCGCACTTATGCTATCACTCAAGGCCCGGATGATTTATGTACCGATGTGACCCTATTTCCTCATCCCCCACCCCTTGAGGTGTCAGTTACGAGGGGGAACTTTCACTCAAGACTGATGCATGAATTACGTATAGACAGACAACTGATCTGCTGATGTGTTGTAAACGTTCATTACATTGTGATGACTGAGGGATTTTGGGGCTATAAAATATTCTCTAACAAAAGTAAGCACAGCGTGATAACCTTACCCTCTATAAACAATAAATCTTTAAAAAATAAAAGATGAAGACAAATCGTCTAGGCAAAATCAGCCGAAATTCTACTGCTCGCTAGTTATTATAAACCAACAGACTGTAGATTTATGACGAATATAAAACTTTCATTATGCCCAAAGCTTCGAGAATTTTCTGCCAATAATCGTGGACGTCATGGACGCCAATGTTATATTTCTTAATTGAGATCCTTTGGAATGTCTGCGACTTTCGGGCACTCGGTGGCGGAAACAACAAAGTTAACTTAATGCTTTGACCTTAAGCTTCAGCATTAACATTGAGATTAATATTACTTTTAACTGTTAAAAAAAATACTTTAGGATTGACACAGTTTCATTACAAAACGACAATATTAAAAATATAACTGTTCTTTTAGTACGATTAAATACTTAATAATATGGATACATTCACGAGGCGTCAGCAATAGGAGTAATATGACTTCTAACTCTTGGTGTTAAATGTTTTGGGATTGACATAGTTCTATTACATAATACTAATATCGGAGATATAACTGATAAATCTGTTATTTTATTACACGTTATTTGGTATTTATAACGTATTGAACAGTGCAAAAGAACTTTAATAAAACTATTTCACATTTAAAATGCTAATAACCACTTAATTATATCCATAATAGAGCGTCATTAGGTGGTTTTTATTAGCAAGTCAATGTTTTAAACGGGATTCATAAATACAATTAACTTCTTTATTTTATTTACAGTATGGTTGGTAATAAATCAATATCGATTCACAAAAAATCAAAAACATTAATATCTGTTTAAATAAGTACTGCTCGGCATTGATTTTCTTCGGCAGTGTTGTCAGAAACGTTTGACAAAATCAACAAATTTAAAAGGGGCAGGTTTCTATTGACAATTACATGTCTTTGTTATTTAACCTTTCTTAAGGGAGAAAAATAATAATTAATTTTGACCATCAGATGAATGAATAATTTTACACAAAATATCATTTGAAGAAGTAACAAAACGACTTTCATATTACCTTTATATTTCATACTAACTTTAAAGCAGTAATTAATTGTATAAAATTTTCCATCCAAAAATAGTGTTATTTTGTAACCTTCGTTAACATAAAATATATGTGAAATTTTCCCTTTCTTAAAAAATTATTGTCATAAACCAGTAGTCTAATATGAAACTAAAGTTGAAGTTCTTTGTAGATTTGTGTTTAAAAAAATCTAGATTATATTATGCGAATATTGCCAGGATTGTCAAAGACGCTTTTCCTTACGCGTACAACATGACAACACTCTATTTCATCACTCATTCAAAATGGCGTCTCGCATATTTGATTTGTGTCAATCGTTACCTTTTACACCTTTATGTGCGAAATTATTGCCAGAATCGATAAAGGTTATGTGATAGGGCTTTATTTAGTGTTGTACAAGCACCGTGGGATATTTCTGCGTATTGAAAATATATTTTGTAAATAACAAGACTGTAGCATTGCTCCACAAGTTTGTCGTCGCTGAACGGGCTATTAAGCGCGCCATGCTCGGAGTTTCTTCGTTGGATAGAATTCTTAACAAATTCACATATCAAAGAACTAAAGTTACCGACATTAAGATTATCTGGTTAAGTGGCAATGGGCCGGTAATATAGTCAGTAGAGGTCGATGGGCCAATAAGGTTCTGAAGTGGAGGCAGCTTTTGGTAAGACGGAGTGTTGGTCGACCTCCGACCAGGTGGATGCCGATCTCCGTGCTGTTGCGCGAACAAGTTGGAGGCGAATAGCAGGGGCTTTCCTTAAAAAGGCTTATGTCCAGCAGTGGATCGATAAGGGCTGATTATGATTTTTATTGCAAATAAGAAAGTATATGAAAGCAAATATGTTTCATAGTGCATCGTCCAGAAAAGAATATTTTAGTTATAACTAAATTGGTTGAAACTATAAGACGAGCACGGTGTTCATCTGATGGTAAAAGTTAAGAAACGCAGCGTAGAAGATTGTCGGACCTACAACCTAGTATTGATAGAATCTGGTTAATCGATAAAAAAAACATTGATTCAAAGCATTGATCTCCTTTATACTTGAGCAACAGTAAGTACTTTCTATGCAGTATCAAAACCGTTATATTTACCTTAAAACATAAGTACCTGAAGCGATTGGCACAATAATCATTATTATATAATTTAGCGACGGACCTCTCACGTGTCCATCGGATACATGGATCATAATTACTTCTTAAGCAACAGATTGCATACAGCAGTTTTTTACATCATAAAAACCTTCGACCGTAACTGTAACGTAACATAAACAAAATACAGGGTGTGTAATTTAAAGAAAACTTTTGTTTCAGTGATGTTTAAAAAGCAAATGAACAAAGCGGAAAAACTTGTAAATAAAACGAGATCCCTCCACGTAACCCCTTTAACACACTGAGCCTTGGATTATTAGAAAATCTCCGACATTACCGTAAGAATCGGTACCAGTGGAATAGACCAGTTTATTAATCCGCATCTTTTTAAGGTATTATAATGTATTATAGCTGTTATCACAGCTTCGCTTTAGCAGAATGGCTTTTTTATATTAAAATTGTTTTGTTACATATTAAACAAAGAGCAAACGGACTCGACAGATGTCGATATAACTACATTTACAAATTATACCCATGTTTTAGTAAGATCGTATTTTCGAAATCAAATTTCTATTAACAAATTTCGTGACAGTATACAATACTCCGTAGCTTAGTGCTATGAGCGTGTTTTTAGAACCCGGAGGACATGGGTTCGAATTCAGAGGAACTCAACAAATGTTCATTGTTGTTTCTTAGTTGGTTAGGGTAATTTGGGCTGATTTTCTGAAAAGTAAGATGATCCATGTGTCGGTATCATGCCAAAACTCGGTCTACCCACTAACCCGCATTGGACCCTTAATGGATATCCACTGCTGAATATAGGCTCCCCTAATACACCCGTATTAGGGACCCATGTCCAGCAGTAGACTACACAAGCCGATGATGATGATGATGATACAATAATTTCTTAGTTACAATAACTGTTTTTAGGGACAAATGTTGTGTTTTGTGATAACAATTGCCGCCTTTATGACACTCTTGAAGAAGGCAGGTACTTTTTATTTGTACAATTTAAGTGATAAAATATTATTTAACTATTAATAAACATATATTTGTGTCATTAAAATATATATATAGTAAAAATATAAATCTGTTTAATTGAATTTTAATAAAACATCAGGAATGATGATATAACCAACTAGGAAACAGCAATGAAAATTTGTTGAGTCCCCGCAGGATTCGAACCCACGACCTCCGGTTTCTAAAGCAAACCCCCATACCCACTAGGGCTACGAGGCAGTTAGGGACAAATTCCAAATTCAATTCAAATTCAAATATCTTTATTCAATATAGAAGTGTAACACTCGCTTATTGATTGTCAGGACGCTACCACCGGTTCGGAATAGGACGCCTCCGACCTGAGAAGAACCGGCGAAAGAAACTCAGCGCAATTTGGGCCGATCCCCAATTGTTTGAAAAGTAGAAGATCCATGCGTCGGATGGGCATGTAAAAGTCAGTCCACCCACCAATCCGCATTGGACCAGCGTGGTGGGATACGGTCCAAAACCCTTATTGGATAGGGGTGTATTAGGTAATTCGGTATCAACTCCTAACGACATAGATAATGTTTTAAGATATCAATAAAAGTATTAATTTTACTTAGAAATGCAATAATTGATAAACACCGCTTGATATCTCAAAATATTTTAATTATTCAATAATATTTTGTAGATAATAATGTATTATGAATGGCATAGTAATTTTTTTTTTTACCTAATATATCTTTCCAAATATAAAAAAGATTTCAAAGCATCGTAAGAGATCATTCCATGATGATATAATTTATATTAATCAAAGTAAAAATTTATATTAATAAAAGATATTTAACGTTTAAGAACGTTGCTTTTAATAATTATGCTCGAGATTTTTGCCAAACGAATGATAAGGGCAGCAGAAAAAGGCAGCTAAAGGAAATTTGTCTCATTTTTCATTTATAAAGCGGACGAAAAAAAATAACACCACTCGATGAAAGCTTTGCATCGCTTACAATTTTTTTTAATTTTGATTTAAATATCCTAACAACCTTTACAAAATACAATTACTGTTCGCTTGCCCATTACTAGTGTTGCCCGCGACTTCGTCCGCGTGTAATATATGTTTTTTTTCTATCTAAGTTACACCCAGTTACATTAGCTATTTTGTCGTTAAAGTCCTGTCAAATAAATCTGATGAGCCATTCCAGAGATTAGGCAGAAAAAAGATATTTCAAAAAATGTTGTTTTGTTATATGTATCGGTTAATATCACAATGTATTTTTAAAAAACGGATATTCGGACGTTAGGAACGGACACTTAAATTTAATAAATTTTTATTCCTTTTAAAATGTTAGTACAATTTATGAAACTCAATTTGAAAATAAAAACATGTTTTGGTATTATAATTATTTGGGATTAATACATTTCGGAACAACTAATTTGCCTAAAGAATATCGTGTTTCAACAATGATGAGTAAATTGCACCTTAATACAATAACCTAAAGCTGGTTTCGCCTTATTTCATCGTTCCCGCCTTATAATACACCTAAAGTCACTGACATCTCAAAGGATCTCAATTAAGACTCATAACATCAGCGTCCAAGATGTCTGCCCCTAATAGCGGAAATTTCCAGAAGCGTTGAACAAACGAAAGCTTTATTTTAGACAGAATGACGTCAATCTAAAGAGCTTGTTTCCGGAAAGCTAATGAAATTCGACTCAATTTTTCATAATATTTTAAATGAAACTACATAGTTTTAGGAATGAAAATAATAAATCGACAATAATGAGGACCCGCTTGGCGCAGTGGCCGCCCCGACTGTTGCGCCTGCGGGTAGGTTCGATCCCCACCACGGGAAAAATACCGTGCGATGAACATTTTGGTTTCCTCGTGTCTGAGTGTTTGCATCTATATATGATGTATTTATTTACACACACACAAGAAAAGTAAGTCTATGCATTTATCAGTTATCTAGTTTCGATAATGTAAGCTTTGCTTGGTTTGCGACTGGATAAGGTTGTGTCATTATTGAGAATATATTTTCATTTTAATTCACTAACACCTTTGTAATTATTACTTCCTTTACTCTAGTAAAAATGCCTTAACAGGTGTCCAAAATGTGTCAAAAAACCTATTTTCACAGATGCAATAGAAATACATGTACTTTACATCGATAATGAGTGATCATTACGTAAACTGACAGTAAGCTATGCAGATCGCAAAATTAATGACTTTACACCGATACTGAGGCTCACTACTATATAGAAGTAGTAAGTAATTATTTTCCTTCGGGAAAACTCGCATTTGTATCGGATGATACGATGACACCCGGTGGTAGGTCCCCTGTTTACAGGAGACCGTCTGGGTGAGACCACCGCGGTGCCTATTTCTGCTCGCGAAGCAGTAGTGAAAACACTACGCGTTCCGGTTTAAAGGGCACCGTAGGCCAGCGTATTTACTGGGTAAACAAGACTTAACGCCCTATGTCTCACGGTAGGCAGCGCGTCGGCGATACCACTGGTATTGTCAACGTCTATGGGTGTCGGTGACCACTTCCCATCAGGTGACCCGACTGCTCGTCTGCCTGCGTATGCCATAAAAAAAAACACCCGAACTGTCAACGAATGATCGTATTAAATGAGTGACATTTTCATATCCGTTAATATGGAACTTTATTGTTCAGTGTCAAATGTCAAAATAAACAATGTCATTGTATAATTGAGAGAAGTATAGATATTGAAGCTATTCGAGAGAGGACCACAAATACGAATCATTCTGAATAATTACAACGGAAAATCTTTTCTTACTAAATCTCTACGTACCTATAGCCAAATATGATGCGAATTTTATAAATGTACAGTTTAATATTTAACTATAATAACCACTAACCAAAACCGTAGGGTAATTCTGTTAACATTGTCAGTTGTATCTAAGATTTCGTTGACACAAATTCCAACACCCTTCCAAATCTGGTAGAAAGAAGACACTTCTAATACTGTATGTAATAAAGCTGTATTAGATTTTTTCAACAACTGGTTTCATTCATTCACACTTGCCGCCATTTTCACTCTTCGATCAAAAATCTCCCGCTCAATAGTCAATAGCAACGTTCGGAAACGTCAATTAGGGTTATTCCAAATTGAGAGGATTTGAATGATTTCTTTACAAAGAACTGAATGATCGTTCGTATCAAATAGGAATAATTTCACAATCATATAATTTTATCAAAATACTTGCACCAATCTGTTATATCTTTTTTGTCAACTTTGTTTTTCTAATCATCCCCCCATGTCAAATATTTAAGAAAAATAATTAAATTAATTAAAAGGAGCTCATAATAAAAGTTACGCTTATAAGATTGGCTAAAGGCCGTTTCTCTTCATCTGCAAATAATTGAAACAGGCCGTAAAACTGAGTTATTGCAGAGCCCAAATAAAAAAGTAAGTTATTAAATGGAACGAAGCTTCGCCTAATATCTCCTAAAGTGCTGGAACTTTTATTACAGTTATTTTTAAATAATTCATCCGCTTTGATGTTTAATTATCATTTTAATGGATTTCTAAATAATTAATTGTTAATGATAGTATAATACACATCTTAATTTCTTAAATGTACTTATTTTGTATTTATCATCATCATCATCAGCCTGTGATAGTCCACTGCTGGACATAGGCCTCCTCTTACGCGCGCCTTCTCAATTAGGGGTTTTTTGGGCCGTATCCCAAAGAGTGTGTTCATCATCATCATCATCAGCCTGTGTCTGTCCACTGCTGGACATAGACCTCCCCTAACGCACGCCACCGCTTCCGATCTTCGGCTGATCTCATCCAGCCCACACCAGCCACTTTGCAAATGTCGTCACACCATTTTGCCACAGGGCGTCCCAGGGTACGTTCCATAGATATTGTGATGAGTTAATATAGGAGGGAATCTTTTTTATATGTATATAGAAGATAGCTAGATCTGTGAATCTATATAGAAAATATCTTAAGACATTTCTAACAAAAATAAGAAATAAATTTAAAAAGACCATTTCGCCTTTTCACTTCCAATTTTCCAAATTACACGGAACATCCGGGGATTTAGCGAATCCGTGTTCGTAAATTTCGTAAGGCATCGTAAATCCTGTTAACAACGGCCTTACTCGATATTTTATCGGAACATGTTCGAACAGTTTTGACAAATGTCAAAAGAATTGGTTCATTCGCATCTGCACAATACAGTTATATTTTTACGGTTCTATTTGTATCTAAAGAGACTTAATCTTGTCTCGGACAAACGTGTTTCTGCCTATAAGCTTTAGGGGCCTTATCATCTTTAATAAATAAAAGGGGGGTACTTATGTACACGCGTTAGATGTTATACTTCTTTGGCGTCACAACAATGTATACAAAAATTATGTCATCATCATTATCACCATCAGCCTGTTTTAGTCCGCTGCTGAACATAGGCCTCCCCTACTGCACGCCTTCTTCATCAGGGGTTTAAAATTATGTATTTAACTTTATTCTACGTTTGTTACAATAAATAATGTGAATTTGTCAGTTTACTATAGCTAACTTTATAGTATTCGTTGTTCGTGATAGTGTTGGCGCGCATTTCCCTTTTTTCTCTGACTCGCTATCTGTCACCGGCAATATACTAATAAGTGAAAAGTCTCCACTAGGAAGAGACCAACTAGGTAAGTGCTACCGCTGAGTTTGTTCAATCTGTAAAGTCTACTACTGGCACCATAGTTAGTGTAATACTAAGAAAGGCATAAGCATACTGCACCGCGGAGACTATTTATGCCTGATGACATTACTGGTCTGGTTTTTGACGCCGTAATCTATATATAACTGTTAATAAAGCACAACATATTATGTAAAAAGACAAAAGGAGATCAGTTTAAATATCCATTATTACAATTACTTAAAGATAAGGAAAATCCTTACTTAATAGACACTACGCAGATCTATTCAAATATTTGAACATGACGCACTTATGCTATTACTCAAGGCCCGGATGATTTATGTACCGATGTGACCCTATTTACCCTCATCCCCCACCCCTTGAGGTGTCAGATACGAGGGGGAACTTTCACTCAAGACTGATGTATGAATTACGTATAGACAGACAACTGATCTGCTGATGTCTTGTAAATCTTCATTAGATTGTGATGACTGAGGGATTTTGGGGTAATATTAGATGTTACCAACCAAAACGTTTCCTTAAAAACTAAAGGAGCCTATATGTCCTATAAGACGGAACTTGAACATAAATTGTTTGAGTCCTATAGATCTTTCATCATACATTACGTCTATCCCATACATATTACTGCTTCGTTATTTGAATGGCAGATTAATAGCATAGATGTTTTTTTGGGCCGTATCCCAAAGAGTGTGTTCATCATCATCATCATCAGCCTGTGTCTGTCCACTGCTGGACATAGACCTCCCCTAACGCACGCCACCGCTTCTGATCTTCGGCTGTTCTCATCCAGCCCACACCCAGCCACTTTGCGAATGTCGTCACACTATTTTGCCACAGGTTGTCCCAAGGTACGTTAGGAGTGTGTTATCATATTAAAATTAATTTGCATATTAATAACCCACAACATATTAAATTATTAAAGTCAAATACGATATAACTCTATTAATAACCATTGAATAAGCAATAAATCATTATATATACCACCCTCTCTATAAATTAATGATCGAAGCGTAATTTGCAAAATGTGACAACCCTATTAGCAGACGTGCGAGTGAAACTAAGCAACGAGAATCCATTGAGTTGCGAGCGTATTATCAAAAGACACATTCGTTAATGAGATATTTCTGTTTATAGAACATACAATGTTGTGACAGCCCTGAATTAACTAATTCAGGGCTGTCACGGAAAGATATGTAACTACATAGACTAGTTGCCTGTAAAATCGGTATACGGTCGAAAGTTATACGTGACAACGCCTTTTAGTGGTAGAATGATTGTAATGTAAATATTCATTCGCATAGTACGTAAAAGGATCAACCCTGTTTCTCTTTATCTCCGTCCCTCTTTCACTTAAGCAGACCAACTGCGCACGAGTAAGAGAGACGCGTGCCACTCACTTTCTCTTATGGTTACTCATGGAGAGCGTTACGTGAGCGGCTCTGTGACACAGTTTTCGAGAGTGCCTCCCTATCTTGAACCCATTTATAAGACTTTATCACGTCAAAATATTAAATAGCAGACTCAATAAATACTATTAACTGCTGATATTCTATAATTTATTTATTAAACAAAAATGTTATTTCATTATTAACCTAACCTTTTTATATTTTAACGAAGAAACTAAACGTCAATTAAGACCGTATTACATTTTGGTTAAGATTACATTTATATAGATTATATTTTGTTTACAGAGATCTTGTCATGTTTTGTTATATATGCACTATACACAAACCTGAATCAGTTCAAAAGACTAGCAGCAGCACGGGGTTTGTTTGTGTTTATTATTATTATCATATCTAACAAAACTAGAGAATGAATAAAAATTATTCATGTTACAGAGTTACTTTGGACTTGTTTTTAGTAATAATTTTTGCGCAGGTCGACTGACATCTGACCTCCATAGCTCAAAAGGTCGAATGTTTCATTCAATAAATGATTCAATAGATGTCGGTAAATTGATGATGATGAAATGGCAGATTATGGAGGAGGTGCAGCACTGGACTAGGCTGATATGAAGATGATAAACTCATTTATAAGAAAATTTAACAACAACGTAGGTAAAAGAGAATAAAAGATTTGTATATCGGTTCATCTTTTGAGGTTACTCTTCTATTAACGCGTGAGGGAAATATTATAAAATAATTTTTAGGTGCACGCGCAAACCGACACACTGAAGTATGCTATAGTCAACTGAAAACTGTGTTTTACGATGCTCGTGCACGATGTCACGAAAAACCGACACCCTAAAGTTAGCCGCAGTCAACTGTAAGCTGTGTTCACGATACCTGTTTCTAATATATTTTTTTAAAAAGGCTATTATCTTCTTATTTCTTTTATTTACGCGATTATTATATGTACATATTAAATCCACTAATTTACGGATTTTTCGCGTTACCAACTGCCCGTCTAGTCTGCCGTAGTCTGCCCGTGATCTTGGATGCTGGAAAGACTCCGAAACGTGGGGAATAAATATATTTAAGTAACGCGATAAATCAAGATTATTAGTCTAATAGATTATATCTTGTTACTATAAAGAGTATATACGCTTACAAACTGCGTGCACATAAGTACACACACTGTTTTAAAGATTAAATTAGGGTCACTCTAGTTATATCTATTATTGATTAAATGAAACATCAAGCCTGGACGTAATCGGATTTTACACACCACTGGCTATGAACAGGACGTATTAGGTACCATCAGGTGAATGCCCCTCCTATTTGTAACTAATTCAATAATCACGCAGGTTTTCATTTGACGTAAATGCACAAAACTGGCATAAAGGTAAAATATCCTACTAATGCAATTAACTATAATGAAATGCGAAAACTCTATAACAATGTATATATAGCGTTAGTTACTATTTCATTAAAAACTTAATTTGATTCATCCAATTATATACGGTACAATTCAACGGCTGAAACATCACAAGTATCTAGTCCATATATATAAATATCTATACAAAATAATTTAAATTGTAGTAGTACTGTTCGTAACATCAAAATGACCATTTTAAATTATGACATTGTCAGTCATAAGCGTACATATAACAAAAAGCATCATTGACATATGTCTTCTCCGTTTGTTTGTCGCTAATCTTCGGAATGAGCTCATCCAATTTCAACGGGACTTTCACTGGAAGTAACTGAGGTCACTTTTTCTAACAAAACCTCATGCTGTATTATTTTTTTTAAGTACCACGGGATAAAAGGTGCAGGTGAACAGCTAATTTGTAAGTATAACAGTATGAATAATCTAAAACCTGAAATTGATTGAATGCCTCCGAAGCCTGTGAGTATAGAGGCGTTGCTAAAACGGAGGTCGTGATTGAGTAACGAATCCTGCAGAGGGCTCCATAAAGTTTTCATTGTTGTTTCTAGTCGTTAGGGCAATTTGGGCCTGAAACAATTGTCTGAAATGTAAGGCGATCCATGCGTCGGATGGGCATATAAAAGTCGGTCCACCAACAACCCGCGTCGGATCAGTGGTGGATACGTACAAAACCCTAAATGGATAGGTGTGCATTAGGGGAGGCCTATGTCCAGCTGTGGACTAACACAGGCTGATGATGATGAAGTTAAAGTACGTTAGCCAACTGTTGAAGTTACAGTATCATAACTGTCTGAAATATTACCCTAAACAGTCTTACAAAAAGCCCTCGACAGATATAAGAGACGTGAAGACAAAAGTTATTAACGGATATGTTAGTAAAGCAATTCTCAAGGCATTTAATGTGATATACAACCTGTTAAATAACTTAAACTCAGCTTAAATAACATCCTGTAATAAGTTTCGAGAAGAAATTCCCTCTTGTTTAGGATCACCGTGGTTTTAGAAGAGAAGTTACCATTAAGCAAACGTTCTATTAGTTTTTAACTACAAAAAATACTTTAATATTATGTGAACAACGTCTAATTTTAAAGTAATGAGTGCCCAAGCACATTTCTTCTTGTAAAACAAAGTATATTAAATGAATCGAATTAGTTTATCTTCAATTCCAATTTTGTATCAATAAAATATTATAAAACCTTATTGCAAAAATTTTTGAGAGCAAAGTGACTTAAGCCCTAGAACATCGTTAATTCCGTATTGAAGCTGACGACTCCATTAGAGCCGTATGAATAATTAATTAATGGAGGACTCTACTCGACTCCAGCTTTGTTAGTTTCATCGGTCGTGAACTCACAGGCCCGAAGGACGCGGCGTTTGCAATACTATTTGCGTTTGACATCCTTTACGGGATGCAATCATAATTACGTGAGCTTTAGGACTTTGATCAGACCCACCCCGAGAGTTTGGTGAGAGGAGGTTTAATAAGAAGTATCTAAATATTTCAAAATATAGAAATCTATATGAAAATAATATACGCCATTTGCACAAGGCCGGTGAAGACTGGATGAGAATAGACGACTATCGGAAGCGGTGGCGTGCTTAAAGGAATACCCATCAGTGAAGTATCAGAGGCTGATGATGATGATATGACTATTTAAATATGAAGGTTTTTTTTTGTTTAAAGGTTCTACTCGAAGTTTTTAGTATTTTGAGCAAATTTATTGAAAGAAGTACCCTTTTTGTAGGTCCCTGTTTACAAGAAATATTCATGTGGCGGAACATATCCACCATGGTGCCTGTTATTTTTACGCTGAATCAGTGTGTAAACACTACTGTGTTCCAATTTGAAGGACGTCAAAGCTCAAAGCTGTGTTACTGGTAAACGAGCTTAACATCCTATGTCTATCGATAGGGCAGCGCGTTCGGGAATTACCACTGGTATTGCTAATGTCTATGGGCGTCGGTGATCACTTCCCATCAGGTGGCCCGGCTACTCGTCTGCCTGCGTATGCCAAAAAAGAACTTATTTAAAAGCGGTTATGGACACTTTGTGACAGACACTGCAATTTGATTAATTTACATAGACTTATGCGGCTGGATCAGAATAGCCGATGATCGGAAGCGGTGGCGTGCATTAGACGAGGTCTATGTCCAGCAGTGGACTAACACAGGCTGATGATGATGATGTGGTAGGAAAATAAAACTATAATTTGGCTGCACTGCAAGCAGTTCCTGTCACTTTTAAACAATAACCTTTAAGGTTGTTAAAACCCTGACGTCAACGCCTTCAATTATCCTGCTATTTAATCCGTCCATTTAATACACATAATCGCTTTGGCTTTCAGAGATAAGATCCGGCCGTACCGTACTAAATATAAACTTTAATTTAAGTTAGTTTTAAGTGACAATCGTGTTCTGAAAGGCTGAGGAAAAGAGGAATATTTATTGAATAGTAACTTATCCTTTGCTGTTGATGTTTGAAAAGAAATAACATATATTATACATGTCACAATAACATATTATTATCATCATCATCATCATTATCAGCCTGTGGTAATAATTCTATTATATATTGTGATATGTATACTGAACATGTTTAAATTTAATAGATGTTTAACAAACTTCAATATAAAAATGCTTGTCGTTGTAATGTAATCACATTTTTTAAATATTGTCTATATTTTATGAGAGCCAGCAAAAAGTTTCCGAGTGCAAATTATTATCGTTACGTCATAATTGCTTATGTACTTTAACAAGGCTTTTCAGTATCAGAATCAGAATGTACAAAATGTCAGTCCAGGACAAGGCCACCCTCTCGGGGGCCCTTGGTGAATAACTTCTAATGAAGAGGCAACAGCTCAAATATAACCACAAGAAGTTCTTACAATTACCAGTATACAATTATTCTCTTTTGATAAAAGTCGAGGGTTAATTACCCTTTAAATGATTGACTTTTAATTTACAAAGTACTTTGATTCTAAAGCCAACTGCCCAAACAATGTCGGATGGTTGTTATGATCATCTCTTAAAGACGTTATAGGAAGTCAGTGATCAAATTTTACTGGCATATGATCTATCCATCTAAATATATGTTACCCTTTGGGTTGCAAAGGTTACTTGCCAATGGTTTTACATAAAAAAACTGGTTCTAACAGCCGACTACATAATAACTTAGAAAGACGACTAGGCAATCATAACTTAGGAACATGGCTATGGAGAAAAAGTAACAGCACTAGGTACGTACCAGGAGTCATTGACTTATCGGTGCTTCGTTGGAAGAGGGGAGGGGGTAATTTACCAATCGATCAAATGGAAGCCGTACTTGGGCACGTGTTGTCATGTCCTCGGCCCACTGCCGTAGAAGCCGGCCTCGCTTACATTCCCCGCGAATCGAAAATGTTCGATCGGTTACCTAACCTGGATATACTCGGATGGCAATATGGCAATATTAAATTCCTGAAGGCTTTAACATTTTTGGTGACAATATGCAACAAAATGACACTTCAATATTTTTTTACTCACAGTACAAACTCTAATGGCACAAAGAGGTTTAAGCCAGTGACTATAGCCAGATGTCAATTTCTACAAGATATTCGGATATACATGACCTATAGATGAAGCAGCTTGACTTTCTTTAGAAAAAACCGGAATTTACGTCGGTATAGTACAAATACTTAAGCAACACAGATATGCAGTTCACTTGAAAAGCTCTTTTCTTTTACAAATGAAGCGCTTTGTCTGCAAAGGACTGCGGTTTGGTCGTTTATTTTCCTCATTTACCGTACAGAGATGCGTCGTTAGTTATTTCATGTATCAATTAATGCCTCTTTTGATAATTTTACATTTGTTAACCATTTTAGATTTATTATCCTTAGATATTATACTTCACATTTAAAGTGACTACACCGCTTTAAAGTTCAGTGATTATGTTTTATACACTTGTATCTTTCATATAATGATAAAAAGTGATAGTGATAATTTTGCATAAAAATTAAAGTGATGTTAAACTTTGCATTATAGTTACAAATTAATGTGTTTCTTATTTGTCTTAAGTCCATTTATTTAACTTTTAAATGATATACATTGGTTAACCGGATTTCAATGTAGATAATTAAACAATGTAATAATTTTTAATATCTATAACTGGTTGTTCGCCTAGTCGCATATTATATCGCATAGGCAGAAACTTAAGGTTTCTGTGATATTACATTACAATTGTAATTTACTGAAACCGAACCAAATACAGTCGAAAACTTTAGTTAACGAACACATGTAACGTCATTGTTTTTACTAACGTGAACACGATATTTAATAACAGGACTTTAAAAAATTATTACATATATAATTACATTAACTACAGACGCTATCTAAGCTAACTCCTCCGTAAGCCTTAGTGGTATAGGCGTTTCTTTAGAAACTGGAGGTCAGTGGGTTCGAATCCTGCAGGTGACTCAACTAAATTTTCATTGTTGTTTCCTAGTTGGTTAGGACAATTTGGGCCGATCACCAATTGACTAAAAATAAGATGGTTTCATGCGTCAGATGGGCATGTAAACGTCGGACCTACCACCAACTGCATTGGACCAGCGTGGTGGGATACGGTCTATAACCCCTAATGGATTAGGTGCATAAGGGAGACATCAGCCCATACCAATAGACTACGGAGGCAGTTAAAATACATATATAAACAAAAATGCAGATATAAACATTTTTTAACATTGACTGCAGTACAAACGTAATTCTCTCTTCTTGGTATAAGAAAATGAGATTCCCATAGGAACAGTTTTGTCAGTGCGATCAACGATCCGTCTTCTTTACGAGACGTGAGATAAACCTCAATCAACCAATTTATATATGGTATAATAATAAGATAGTAAGAAAGGATACGTAATATAAACTATACTAATTGAACTCGTACGGGTTAAAAAATATTGATCATCATCATCATCAGAATGTATGTAGCTCTATTAAGGTGTTTCTTGGACCGTATCTCACCACGTTGGTCCAATGCGGGTTGGTGAAGTTGACTAAAATCCCTTGTCTGACTTACTGTCTTAAAATCTGGATAAACGTTGGCACACCCATATCGCTTCGTTGAAAAGAAAGGCGAGCATTAGCGAGGCCTATTTCCAGTGGTGAGCTAACACAAGCTGATGATGATGATGAATGGTGATGATGTTGATGATGAATGGTGATGTAATGTACGTTTTATAACACAAAGCATCAAATTCTATAAAATAATATCCTTAAATAAACTACAATAGTTTAAAATAAAATCGCCTTAGCTCTCTGTCCGTCCCAACGTATGCTTAAGTCTTTATACAGGGAGTTATTCAAAAAGAACCTTTATATATATATTATATTATATACATAACATACATGCATAATATTATAAAGAAAATCTAATAAGTTTGGTGGTTTCTAATAAATACATTTTTGCGCTTACTTTATAAACGTCAGCTGAACCCCTCGATATTAATAAAAATAATTCAGTACATTATTGTATGTCACAAACAGCCAACAACGTCCGCGACGATATATGTTTATCGCTTAAGGATAACCCACAATAACCATTTTTATCCTTTACATTCCCCCTTTACATTTCTTTATGAAGAGTGATTGACCGATTTTAAGCAATACAGCATTAATACTCACCTAAATAATTACGTTATATACATTATGTATTTATTATAGATAAAATTTCCAAATAACATCGCTTAAGTAAAATGTGAGTATGATGTGGTACACATGATGCCTTTACCTACTTTTCAATTTTTTTTTTAACATTAAGAATTAAAGGAGGAATAAAAATGTTATGTTTATTTTCAAAAACGTATATATATATTATTTTAAAAAAATGTTAGAACAATGAAACTAATAAATTATTAAAAAAGAACGATATCTTGCTTTTCATTTCTTTTTATAGAAATTCAAAATAACATATATTTTATAAAAAGTTATACCATTAAAAATATAACAGTTTTTTTTTAATAATATTTATTTAAATAATAATATTTATCCATATATAATCTGCGTTTTAGTAAAAACAAAACGCACGTGGAAGTTATCCAAAATTAAAAAGAAAACATTTACAGAAATGGAATTTGCAAAGCGAACTTTAAAGTTGGCAACATTTCACCGCAAAATGTAACAGAGCATCATTCGGATTCGGATCACTGCTTTGGTTCAATTTCATTAATTCAGGAACATTTCGAATTCAAATCCTTGCGGCGCGAAGGCACAATGTCGGATTTTAATCAAAATTACTCGTGCATTGTTCCGGACGACTTTTGAAGGCGCATAGATTATATTAAAAGCAGAGTTTTGTTTTACTTTCAGCATGATGAAGTTGGATTTTAGCAGATAGGAAAACTTTTATAAGAATCAATTTGCAATCGTGTGACATATACGCGTTTGATGAAGACTAGTTTGTCGTCTCCAAAAGCGCTTCAATAATAAAAAAAAGTATTAGTTTACTGTCGCGGTTGAATTTTATTGCATGTTTTGGATATAAATTATTTCTTGCGAATGGCAATAGTTATTTAGAGGCAACATCCTAGTAAAAATATATCCACAAAATAGTAACAATATAAACAGCTGGTATGTTTCTGAGCCAGTTATTTATTATTTCATCTAATGTAAGTTGACAAACGATGTCACTTATATTAAAGTTGACAATTATCTTAAAGTCAAATTCTGCATAAAGCTGACCTGACCGTAGACTTAACTTTAACAGCAATCAAGCGGCTTTGTATACAATTAAATTCCGAACTCGCTTTTCACGCGTTAAATTCATCATTACAAGCCTGTGTTAGACCAATGCTGGACATAGGCCTCTCCTAATGCACGCCTGGTCCATTAGGCGGTTTTTGGACCGTATCCCACCACGCTGGTCTAATGCCATGGTTGGTGAATGGACTGACTTATATGCCGAAGCATGGATCATCTTACTTTTTAGACAATTGGGTGATCGGCCCAAAAAGTCATAACCGACCAGAAAACAACGATAACACAAAGTTGTTTCCACTGGGGATTTGAACCCACGACCTTCGATTTATAAAGAGGGTCAATACCGCTAGACCACGGAGTCAATACCGCTAGACCACGGAGTCGGTAAGGTGCAACAACGAATATAGATTAAAAATGTTTCCCGCGCAAACTGCCCGCGCTTTTAAAGTTCTCCACAGACCGATTACGGAAGGCCATCGTGGAATGGTATTTCCCTTTCCGGCTCATGCAAAGCGCCGACTGGAACGTAGACGGCATTTGTGTTACAAAGCGTCGGGCGAAATTAAATTTCGGATTTCCATAGACAACGTTATTTTTTTGTATTATTCTCTGTTGGATAATCTTGTCTTTGCGATTGTGGTGTTCGCTCTGTTACCAGCCCTAAAAATATATTTTTATAAGTTATATTGAGGCGGTAAAACATAAATAAATTAAAACATACATAAACTTATTTGTGTTTTTAGAGAATAAATCGTATTTTTGTAATAATATTTCAAAGTCAAGCTTGCTTGTTTCTTTACTTAATTAATTGAACGCGCATTTCTTAAAGAGAAATGAATCGGCCATCATAATATTTTTATGCTATTTTTTTCTTTTTCATTAATATTGTTTAAATAAATATATATAAATGTGAAAGACACGACTAAAACACACACAATTTTTTTAGTTTAATTTAAAATGTTGTGATACGAAAGAAAATTAAGTACATTACATAGATAAAATTTTAATGTAAACAATATAGGCAATAAATAAAGGTCAAAGGTATTACATAATAATGATCCTCATATCATCTTTTCGTAACAAACACTAGTTTTACAAATTAGAACGGTCTGATATTTTTGTAAAAGTTTCACTTTTTTTCCATGTGTCTTCATCTGCGTAACATTCTAAAAATGAAGTTATTTCCAAACCTGTTAGCTGTCACTAAAAAGCACAAACAAAATAGACGTCACAATCCGGCTCTATATTTACGAAACAAACATTAGGCGAACCACAAACATGTCGACGTATGACGGGCCGCTTTAAAAACATACTTAACTATTCAATCAAAGAGGAATACATCCTATATTTACATAAAATTACGTATAAGCTGCGTGTTAGTATGAAATTACTAATTAATTTCGAAACAGAATGACTTATTGCTTACTGGCGACCCGCCCTTGCTTTGCACGGGAGCTATGCTGATAGAAATTATATGTACAACATTAAGCATGTTTTATACATATAAATCTTCGTCTTCAATCACTCTATCTATTAAAAAAACCACATCGAAATCCGTTGCGTTGTTTGAAAGAAAGATTACATACATAGGGATTTAGGTACAGATAAAGCGACTTTGTTTTATACAGTGATAAATAGTGCGTGTGTTCAAACTTTGCAAGTTATTCGTGCAATATTGGTTTATCAACAAATTCCATTAAATATTCGATAATTCACTAATCATAAGCCATGGAAAAAAACTATTTTTGACATTGACATTTAACGTCTGGTTGTCTAACTGTCAAATTGATTGTCCGGAACATATTTGCGGACAAAGCGACCACGATGCTTCCCATATACTGACAATTGGTCCAGCCCTCGAATGCAGTTTACTCTTTGAGCTGTGGAGGTCAAGAGCCAGTCAGTTCAATTAAAAAAAACAGTTTATACAAGTGATGGTGACTATTTTAAGGTGGGCCAAAGTTACTTGACAGACTAGACCCGATGGCCAATCCATAAACTCACGAATCTACATAAGAACGTTAAAGTTCAATCCAAAAAGATTGTATGAGTTTTATTTTCAAAGGTGGCAGGTTCTCTTTTAAAGGGGGCCGGGGCGGTACCACCGTGGTGCCTATCTCTGCCGCAAAGTGATAGTGTGAAAACACTAACGTGTCCCGGTTTGAAGGGCACCGTAGCCAGCGTATTTACTAGGTTAACGAGACGTATCATCCTGTGTCTCGCGGTGGGCAGCGTTAGTGGTAGCCCTGGTATTGCCAATGTCTATGGACGTCGGTCACCAATTTGGTCGGGTGGGCCGACTGCTCGTCTGTCTTTGCAATTTAGCAATTAAAAAAACTTTATTACAATTCGGGACATAAATGTACAGTTTTAAAAAAATAACAAACTATTTTAAAACTAACGCGCAGTCGTATTACGATCTAAACCAACAAAATCAAAACTCATTAATGATCCAACTTGAAGTCGAGACGTATCGTCTCCACAAAATAAAAAGAAATTCTTTATTTTACAAAATCATAATAAAGTTTTGACATTGAATAATATTATCTTTTATGACTAAATCGTATATCACAAGAGCCACGGAACAACTGGTGCAATTATAGATGTTAAAAAAAATATAGGCCAAAAATCTGATGCTACGCTGAATATTTCTGGCCAACGGCCAAAACTGACTTAAGGGAAACTGAGAAAATAATAACAGGATGGAATAAAATCTCTTCAAATACATTTACGTAGGATATTGCTTTCTTATAATATTAAACTAGATTGCTTTCGTAGCGTGGTATTTAACAGTGGTAGAGGCATTAAACACAGAAGGTCTTCGGTTTTGATCCTGGGATAATGCACTTTAAGGTTATTTTTGTTTGGGTAGAGGTCTGAAAAGGAAGATAAGAGTCGGTCCCACAAAGCTATCATCTGCAATTATTTTCGGATGTCAGTGCCTTTTACCTGCCTATTTCGCAAAAGTTGGCATAATCTAGTCAATTAACGCCAAATAGTGTTGCAATCTCTTTAGCATCTTGGCAAATTTCATCTCCTGGCAAAAGAACTTCTCCAATTAGGATCACTTAGTCTCGAGGCAATATTAAAACATGAAAAAATCCAGACCTTGATATGACGATTTTAATGACTTTGTTATCTATGGTACACCCACAGAAGGAATATTTGAGTGTAAACTGATTATGAGGTTGACATTTTTTTTCATGTTTTATCTATATGTATAGTTAAATAATTTCTTTTACTTTAACAGAGACTTCTTTAATTTCCAATTGTGTACGAACGATTAGGTACGTAAATAGTAGCTAATGATATAAATTAAAACAACACATTTTCATATATCATACGCATATCAGGCTGGCAACAAACAACACGAACATAAAGACAAGATTATCCCACAGACAACCAGCATGAATAAAAAATACATAATTTAGCATATAAATTAAAAATAAATTTCAACCATTACTAATTGCAAATTACATTGCATATTTAATCAACTAAGTAAACAAATTTATGTTAGACTAAAACATTTATTGAGTTCGTAACAACGCAATGCTATATCTTTTTAGTATTAAATAAGGAATATTTTTTCCAATCACAAATACCAAAGACGAGATTATACAACAGAAAATAAAACAGTGTCTATGGAAATCCTAAATTTAATTTCGCCCGACGCTTTGTAACAGAAATTCCATCTACTTTGGAGTCAGCGGACGAATTGCGCTTTGCATAAGCCCGTTCCAAAAAGGAAATACAATTCCACAATGGCGTTTCGTAGATCGGTCTGTAGAAAGAAATTTAAAAGCGCGGGCAGTTTGCGCGGGAAACATTTTTAATCTGTATTTGTTGTTAGGCAACCGGACGAGTGAGAAGGCGGGTTTTGAATCTAAATGTATAAAAATCCGCATCACTGTTGTTAAGGTTAAGTCTATGACTAGAAAAGGTTTTTGATTAAATTTTTCTCTTCTACAAATCTTTTTTCGATTGATCGGCAGTTTGGTTACTAACGTCCTAGTCGCTTGTATCTTATTTTTGTCTTACTCTTTGTAGTTGAGGCCCGTGTTTCAATCGAAAAGAAGGTATTTCAGAGTTTCTGGGTTTTTGATTTTGTTTGTGGTAAGAGTGATTTGGTGACAGTTTTAATTCTTATTTATATATTTTTTATATCCTCTCTGAAAATCTTATAAAAATATAAGATTTCACGTTAAAAGGTATCGCGCAAAGTCAAAAGAATGTTTGATTACGCTTTTTAATCAAAAATAATAGAAATCTTGCTTTAAATTACTATAAGTATATATAGGTTGTATTACAGTCGTTATTTAAAGTCTTTTGTATGAAATACAATCTTTATAGATGAAGTAAAACAAAAACTCTGCTTTTAATACAATCTGTGCGCCTCCAAAAGTCGTCCGGAACAATGCACGAGTAATTTTGATTAAAATCCCACATTGTGCCTCCGCGCCGCAAGGATTTGAATTTGAAGTGTTCCTGAATTAATGGAATTGAACCAAAACAGTGATCCGAATCCAAATGATACTTTACACACAATGACATTTTAGTGGAGCAGTGGTAAAATGTTGCCAACTTTTCGGTCAAGTGACTTTTTTTTGTTTTTTTTACACTAGCATTGGATCAGAATGTCATTGGCCTACGTTTACCTTTGAAGTGTTATATTTTCAATTGATAGCGTCATATTATTACTTTTAAACATGGTATTATTGCTTATAAACTATTAAAAAAAATCGATTTCGTCATTGGCACTTCCTGATTTTACCCGAGAACAATTATTAAGAGAATGGAATAGTTACTCCTTCTACTGTTTCCGGTTATAGTCAGTGACATTACCTTTAAAACGTGAGAAGAATTAATGATATCGATACAATAGTAACATAAAAAACACAGGCTCCCAAACAAGCACTATTTCTTTACGAAATAACCGTAAAGTCTGTAAAAATTGAACATATAACATGACTTTTGTACTTCTTCTGTTCAATACAACGAAGCTATTCATCATCATCATCAGTCTGTGATAGTCCACTGCTGGACATAGGCCTCCCTAAAACACACCTATCCATTAGGGTTTTGGACCGTATCCCACCATGCTGGTCCAATGCGTGTTGCTGGGTGGACCGACTTTTCACATGCCCATCCGCCGCATGGATCATCTTACTTTTCAGACAAATGGGTGATCGGCCCAAATTGCCCTAACCAACTAGGAAACAATGAAAATTTGTTCAGTCCCCGCAGGATTCGAACCCATGACCTCTGGTTTCTAAAGCACACGCCTATACCACTAGGCTACGGAGGCAGTCATCAACGAAGCTGTTAGAACAAAGTAATCCTAACTAGCTTCTCGATCGCAAACGAATCTAACTGTAGAATGGTTTTGTGAACTGATATGTGATGTAATATCGCTGTATTGCTTGGATCGTTTTAACCTAACCTAACCTATAAAAATAGTACTACAAAGACACTGCATATGCAAATATATGCATAGATACATTTAAATGAAATAAAAATACAACAACTTCCACAAAACATCTTTCAGGAAACTTATAAACGTTAAACTTATATTAAAATAAGCGTTATTTTAGATAAACCAGAATGATCAGTGGACTTTCTTACTGCTATTTATTTTTCAAGACCAAGGGTTTCTTATTTTGCATTAAGAAAAAAAATAGTACCTTATTTGGAACATACATAGGTGCTATTTATTCTGTTAGTCCACGTTTTGTAATACGTGGTACGTGTTTCTATCTCATTAGTACACAGGAAAAAGGTGTGTATTCATAGAGTATGCGTCAATTATTTTAATTGAACATTAACAGGGGCATACTTAATTATAGCAATAACTTTCAATATGACTAATCTATTCCGATATTATAAAGCAGGAAAAAATATATATTTGTCAAGGATTCGCGACTAAACTACTGGAACTAATACGAAATATTCTTTCACGACTAAAAGAAACTATTAGCTAGATATTAATCGTTAGTAACTTATTAACAGGAAAATCTATTGCAAAGAATTAAAATTAACACGGGCAGAGTTGAGGATCGACTGCTAGTTGCTAATAAAATAGTAGAGATCAGCCAACTGCGCAGGAGATATTATAGTGCACAAATGTACCCGCAAACGTAAGTGCACTCGCTATTAGAATACTCTCAAAGCCCGATTTAACGGATAACCGAAAAGACCGAAGAAAGATAAGGCGCAGGACCGACTTTTTGCATGCCCATTCGATGCAAAGATCATCCTAATTTGTAGGGGATCGGGTGATCACCCCGCATTGCCTTAAACAACTAGATACACCAACGAATTTTCCCGCAGGATTCGAACCCACAATCCTCCGTCTCTAAAGCGTAAGCCCTTACCTCTAGGCTACGAAGGCAGTTAATATGATTATGATAAAACATTTGTACTCAAAATATCAGAGCAGAGTCCTCTATAAAAACATGAAGTGGAAAATACATTTATAAAGAAAAATCGATTCACTTCGATGACACTTCTAGCGGTCAAGGTATTTCGTTATTTTTTCGTCTTTATATATTTCGTTACAGCAATAAGGAACAAAATAACTGAATGACATTTCTCTTACTAATTGAAGTAACATTAAACACTAATAGAGTTGTTAAATTTTTACGAGCACTCCTTTGACTGCTGTCAAAGCCAAAATGCTGGCAGCCCAACTGTTCAGTTATTTAAGAAGATCAAATTACGTGTTTGCCAAAAAATCATTTATCTATCGGTTTTGATGTTGCTTAAGTCGAGTGTCGTATTAATTTTTCGCAATTGATCCTTCCAAAGAGTTTTTTAAATCCACTTATTGACGGATTTTTCGCGTCAATTCTTTATTTTTATTAGCGCCGTTTCAGACTCTTTCCTGGGATCATTACATATTTTTCTTTATTTATCAAGTAAACAGTTTTTTTAAACCAATAATGTTAACATAAATTTAGTGAGAAATTATTTTCCTTAAGATTATTTCTACGATTTACGATTACGATGGCACCCGAACTGTCAGTGAATGATGGCATTACGGAGTGACATTTTCACATCCATTACTATAAAAATTTATTGTTTAGCGTCAAATGTCCAAATAAATAATGTCAATGCATAATATAAAGATGTATTAGTAGTAAAGATAATTGATAGAGCATGATAACCTTTTCTTGCTTTATCTGTACGTAAAGCACATAGCGTGTTAAGGTCGAGTGTTTTTAAAGTAAGTTGACGATAGCAAAGTAAGTAGATCAGAAATGTGCTATCTTTTATCAGAACTCTTCTTCAATAAAGGAAATAATAAACCAGTGGTAGGTCCTCTTTTTACAGGAGACCGTCTGGGTGGGTACCACCGCGGTGCCTATTTCTGCCGCGAAGCAGTAGAGTGAAAACACTGCTGTGTTTCGGTTTGAAGGGCACAGAAGCCAGCGTATTTACTGGGTAAACGAGATTTAACACCCTATGTCTCACGGTAGGCCCGACCGTGTAGACCGTGGCCCGACTGCTCGTCTGCCTGCGTATGTCATAAAAAAAAAAAAAAAAATTGTCTGACTGACTTCCTAAAAGAATACTTAATTCAGAGCGTATGTTTGTATATATATCTACTCCTAGTGCTCCGTTTTTTTTCATTATTTTTTAAAAGATAGGTATTAGCTATCATTTGATCCCACTTTTTTAGATTAGAAACTTTATTGAAAATTTCGGCCCCAAAAGTCACCTTCCCCGTTGCTCCCAATTATTTTTTTAGTTATTTTGTGTAAAGTTGTTAAAAAAATTAGCAGCCTCTTGCGATTTATTTGCAAACGCTGCCGAAACCGTAAAAGATATACATAAATTACGTTCTAATTCGTTTACAAAAGACCTATCTATTGGTAAAAAAAAAACCTTTCTACTAAACTGTCAGCTGTCACGCAAAACCACAGACAAAATAAACATTACAATTTAGCTCTGTGGTCGCGTAACAAAGACTAGACGGCCCGCAAACGCGTCAGTGTCAAACAAATGACGGGACATTTTGAAAACCGACAAAACTATTATGTACCAGCAGTCAGACCACGGCTCTGCTTGTGTTATTTTTTGGACATTTGTAATTGATTTTTATTGAGTGAAAAATAGCCTATGTTGCTCTAGGATACTATAAGTTTTTAGTACGAACAGAATATTTTAAATCAGTTTAGTAGTTTTCGAATCTAATCAACACAAAAAAGAAAAAAACATTCTTTTTATAACTTTAGAATAAAGAAGATGCCCGTCCCTGGGAAAAATAGAGCGGTTGAAACAATATACGATATTATATTAATTGATACGTCTATGAATTATTTGGAGCTAATTTTGTTCAGAAAAATATGCAATAATATGTTCTGTAATGTCACTATTATTATTACTATTACTCCAATACATACGATTTACAAACAAAAACATTTCGCAGCAGTTTTTTAACACCTTTTACTTATTTTAATAGACATCAATAACGCTGTCTAATTGTCTTCTACTAAAAAAAAAATAAACAATATTTTTTTTAAAATCGGGTAATTACTTTTTTGATTTTTTGATACAATACTTTCCCATTCATATTATCATTATGAGAATAGCACTCCATGAATCGAAATGAAGTATCAGCTTTGTTTTGATACAGAACTTTTTAGTAACAAGTCGTATATTACGAGAGCCGCGAAATAACATATATTGAAAAATATGGACCAAAAATCTTATTTTATGTCAAATTGTTTTTGGCGTACGGCCAAGCACACTTAAAGGAAACTGAGATAGTAATAAAATCTCTGTAAATGCTTCGACGGAGGATTTCGAACGCTCAAAATAACCGAACCGGTAAGTATTCAATTATAAATGTAATATCTACCTATATGGATAACGAATTATAGGTTTTTTAAAAAATTACCAGAAACCTATAATAATACTATAGAAGACTTCACCATTAATTATTATTATGGATGCATAACAGTCTATAGTTAACCAAAATTAGACTCGAAACTGCCCCTGTAGCCTAGTGGTAAGGGCGTGTGCATTAGAAACCGGAGGTCGTGGGTTCGAATCCTTCGGGGACTCAACAAAATTTTCATTGTTATTTCCTAATGGAGAAGTCGTGCAGTAGGGGAGGCCTATGTCCAGCAGTGGAATAACACAGGCTGATGACGATGATTAAAAATTTCTCTGTTTCAAAATCTTTTATTGTGATGACAAATTAAAATGAAATGAAACCGGAAATACAACTTTTTTTGCCAATGTTTCTTTTTCGTTAATTAAGAGCTGTTTAATTTCGAAGCAAGTCTTTGATAGAAATCAAAAGAGTGCTTGTTAAAATTAACCAATTTAATTAAACTTGAATGTTGCTTTAATTAACTTTATTAAGAAAAACATCATTAAGTTATTTTGTACGCAATTGCTGTAGCGAAATTTCTTGTCAAAATTACTTTAGTCAATTTAGATTTCAAATTTCACAAAGCAAAGTCTGATATAAAACTTAATTAGTATTAATTAATTATAATTATAATTTATCTGGACGAAGAACACAAAGTCATCTAGTGCCAAACTAAGCAAAACTTGTATTATGGAAACTCAATGACGACAAATATTTACTTTATGTAAAAATACAGAATATAGATACAATACAAATTTTACATGGTAGGTCCCCTGTTTACAGGAGACCGTCTGAGTGGAACCACCGGTGTGCCTATTTCATGCCGCGAAGCAGTAGTGTGGAAACATGCCGCGTTCCGGTTGAAGGGCACCGTAGCCAGCGCTGATTACTGGTAAACAAGACTTAACACCCTATGTCTCAGTTAGGCAGCGCGTCGGGATACCACTATGTCATCAACGTCTATGGTCTCAGTGACCACTTCCATCAGGTGGACCTCGACTGCTCGTCTGCCTGCTATTACTATTTAAATAATAAAAAAAAAAAACAGTAACGAAAAAACGCTATGTTCCGTGGTAGAATGGAACCACACCCTTTGGCGCAACAGTCAGGTCACTAACCACTGAGCCAAGCGGGATGTCGATTCATTAAAAATCTGAAATAAATTGATAGTTTGATAGAATTCAATCATTATGAATATATAATAAGTTTGTGTATTATTATGTTTTTCCTTATTTCTTTCTTGACTAGTTTATTTTGAATTTCTTTTGTAGTCTAATTTTAGAATCCACGCAAAGGTTATGCTTTAGTCATAAGTGTTCTAATGTCTGCCTTATCCATTTAAAGCTTTCAAGCAAGTAATACTATAAGAAAACGTCTATGACTTATTTTTCATCTTTAAGACACGATTGGAGCGAAGTTTCTTAGACTTTCTAATCTTCATTACGCTTCTTTCCAATACTTCTGGTTGCTTACGATCTTATTTTTTATTTTATTTGTAAATTTCACGTGTTTGCAGCCGTATGTTAGTGACGAAGCAGGCAGGTATTCATAACTTGACTTTTAATCTTTAAAGGCATTTTGCTTTTAGAATTTCTTTGAGACTCCAAAATTTTTCCAAGCGATTTACTCTTCTCTCTACTTCTAATCTCATTGTTGTTTTTGTTGAATGAAATTTGTTTGCCAAGGTAGATATAGGCATCAACAGGTTAAGGTACATTTTCAAGATATATGGGTAACTAATATGGTTTGTCATTACATTGTTTTACCTAGATTGATTTCTAAGCCTACCTTGCGACTTTTTCGTGAAGCGAGGAACAGTGTAGTTGGTTTATATTTCTGATAGCAAACTATATCGTCGGCTGAATCTAAAGTGACTTAGGTAGGATCCATTTATATTTATGCCGACTTTTTCCAGTTTAGGTTGCGGGATAATGTCTCTAGTCAAAATTACTTTAGTCAATTCAGATTTAAAATTTCACAAAGCAAAGTCTGATATCTGCTGAAACTGCCTCCGTAGCCTAGTGGTATAGGCGTGTGGCTTAGAAACCGGAGGTCGTGGGTTCGAATCCTGCGGGACTCAGCAAATTTTCATTGTTGTTTCCTAGTTGGTTAGGCAATTTGGGCCGATCACCCAATTGTCTGAAAAGTAAGATGATCCATGCGTCGGATGGACATGTAAAAGTCGGTCCACCCACCAACCCGCATTGGACCAGCGTGGTGGGATACGGTCCAAAAACCCTCTAATGGATAGGGGTGTATTATGGGAGGCCTATGTCCAACAGCGGACTATCAAAGGCTGATGATGATGAGTCTGATATAAAACTTAATTAGTATTAATTATAATAATAATTAATAATAATTCTTCTGCACGAAGAACACAAAGTCATCTAGTCCCAAACTAAGCAAAACTTGTATTATGGAAACTCGATGACTGAAAAATATTTACTTTTTTGTATATAATACACAATATAGATACAAACAATCAGTAACGAAAAAAACGCTATGTTCCGTGGTAGGAATGGAACCCTTTGGCGCAACAGTCAGGGTCACTAACCACTGAGCCAAGCGGGATGTCGATTTATTAAAAATCGGAAATAAATTTGCAGTTTGATAAAATTCAATCATTATGATTGTATAATAAGTTTTGTTCATCTATTATTATATATATAAAGAGATTCCCACCGATATAATGACTCATTACGATATCTCTGGAACCATACGGCGTAGCGACTTGAAATTTGGTAGGAATATTCCTTTCATCGAGTAGAGGTCAGCTAAGAATTTTACGAAATTCCACCCCCAAGGGGTGTTGGGGGGTTGCTAGTACATAATAAAAGTGTTTCATAATGATGATCTTTTAAAATTAAAAAAGCGATGATCAAAGTCAAAGTCAAATATCTTAATTCAATAAAGAAACATTACACTGTCTTATTGCAATCATCATTTAATCACCACGGATTTGGAAATGGAAGCCCCGAAAAGGACCGACATAAGAAACTCAGAGGGTCGATTTTTGACCGACTTTCCAAAAGAAGAGGCATGTTCCTCAATTCGGAGCGAATGTTTTTTTTATATATACGTTACCTCATGCTCCGCTCCTAGTGCATCGAATTTGTTCATTCTTTTTTAAATGATTGATATTAGCCTCTTAGTAGTCCCATTTATTTAGATAATTTTGTGATAAGTAGTTTGGAATTAATATTTGGGAAATAAAAAAAATTGCGGAACCAAGAATCACAAACTAGTGCGATTAAATTACAAACGCTGCCAAAACCTTAATAGACAGACATATAGTATGTTTTACATAATTGTTCTTCTTGAATTCATCTATAATAAAGTCCGTGATGGCATAAATCTATGTTTTATAGCTTATTTAAATATTTAAAGCTTATTAAAAATAATACAGTTTAAGTTCATATTAAAGTTATTGCATAAAATAAATTCCTCATTCTTTGTACATAAAACGTGTGACACACGACATTTTGATGAAATGAACACCTTAAAAGATATCACATATTTATTATTATAATGCAGTGGCAGAAAACGCGTGACAATTTTGTACAGAGAACACGTTGTTACCTGCTTATATTGCGTAAAAAGTTATGCGCTATTAGAAGTCGGTCATATTTTTTTGATAAAATTCCACTTGCTACATAACGAAATTTCGTAAGACAAGGCTGTTTCTAAGGCTTATAGAGGATATTCAATATTCCGTTCTACGACATAATTTCAGAGCAAAGCCTTTAAGACTCCTATCAGTGCCTGAGCGCAAATAATCAAAGTTTAAAACCACTCAACTTAATAATTAGAAGCTGCATCGTGCACTTTGAAATAGTGTTAGAATTATCATCTCTCCTTTTAATTTTTAGTGAGTATGTCTTAAGTCGGTCCACCCGCCAACACACATTGGACCAGTGTGGTGGGTTGACCAAAAATCTCCTAATGGAGAAGGCGTGCATTAGGGGAGGCCTATGCCCAGCAGTGGACTATATGACACAGGCTAATGATGATCATGGTGACGTCTTGCAAATTAGATCTGATCATATCTATATGTAATAGTCTCTTATATAGCAAGTGAAAAGCCAACAATCTATGATACCTTTTTTGTTTACGAAAAATCGCTAAAAAAAAATCTAATTACAGCTTGTTTATTATATTTGGGACTCTGCCCATATTTTTTTTAAATATTTAGAATGCATTTTCTTGGGGCAAGCATATATTCTTTATCAGACTGTGATAGTCCACTGCTGAACATAGGCCTCTCCTAATACACCCCTACCCATTAGAGAGATTTGGACCATGTCCCACCACGCTGGTCCAATGCGGGTTGGTGGGTGGACTGATTTTTTATATGCCCACCCGATGCATGAATAATCTTAATTTTCAGACAATTGGGTGATCAGCCCAAATTGCCATAACCAAGTAGAAATCAACAATGAGAATTTTTTGAGTCCACCGCAGGATTCGAACCCACGACCTCCGGTTTCTAAAGCGCACACCGATACCGCTAGGCTACGGAGGCAGTTATTACTCAAGCATATATATATATATATATAATATAATATAATTTACATTTGAAGTATTAAACAAATATTTCAAATCAGTTCAGTAGTTTCGGAGCCTGCTCAAAACAAACAAGCAATGAAATCTTTTTCATAATATAGGTTTAAAAATCCTTTAACACATTGCATATGACATGATATTACACAAAAAAAATTACTGCATGTTATACAACAAAGTCGCTTTTTCTTTCCCTATATCCCTTTGTAGGCTTATATCATTAAAAATACGCAACGGATTTCGACGCTGTTTTTTTTTAAATATATAGACTGACTGAGAGGAAGGTTTTTATGTATAATTCATGCATAATACTGTAGAGAATTTTATATATTTTCCATATATTTTATAGCTAACAGAATTGCACCCGTGCGGAGCCGGGGCAGGGTCGCTAGAATAAGATAAAGTAATAGGCAATATTTATTTAATTTAATGGGAAAGCAAAGCCTGAGGTGATAACTAGTACAGCATTGGAATGATGAATCCACATTCCTATAAAATTATCATGCAAAATCCTCCTATAGAAATTTGTCAACAGTATACAGTATTATACTGTTGACAAATTTGTCATTTAGTATATAGTATATTTGTCAATAGTTGTAACAGTAATGGAGTACGAAATAACTTAATGACATTTCTTTAATTAACGAACATTTAAGTAGTAATTAAGTACCAAATTTTTGCGATCTCTTCGCGAATCAGTCATTCTTTTCTATCAAAGTTTTAATGGCGGCTGAATTCTACAGTTATTTCATACGAAAAGATTTCATGTTTGTTAACCTCTTGAATTGCCTCCGTAGCCTAGTGGTAAGAGCGCGTGCTTTAGAAACCGGAGGTCGTGGGTTCGAATCCTGCGGGGACTCAACAAATTTATATTTTAGTAAGTAATGTGGGCTGATTACCCAATGGTCTGAAAAATAAGATGATCCATGCGTCGGATGGGCATGTAAAAAGTCGGTCCACCCACCAACCCGCATAGGACCAGCGTGGTAGGATACGTTCCAAAATCCCCCTAAATGGAGAAGGCCTGCATTAAGGCAGGCCTATGTCCAGCTGTGAACTAAAACAGGTTGATGATTATGATGAAAAAGTCTTCCATTTTAAACCTTAAGGTAAAAATTTGCTGCGATTATTTGTTTAAATTATATGTATCCACATTTTAAATTTGACAGCTTCCCTCCTCCTGTCCTATACAGTTTAGT
Organism: Lamproptera curius; assembly: GCA_029286875.1. NCBI lineage: Eukaryota > Metazoa > Arthropoda > Insecta > Lepidoptera > Papilionidae > Lamproptera > Lamproptera curius. Next base: position 958,194 of record JAGSMT010000099.1, read on the forward strand.
TGTCTACTAAATTATGTATATTTCTTGTTGCATTCACGTCATGTGTATAACAATGTCTTAAGAAATCATCTCTAATTTTCCGCACACCAAGTTTTGAATTACATATTGAGAACTAACGGTTCAAATTCTGCATACCACATTTAATATGCCACTGTTGAATGGAGTTCTGCTACAGCAAAGCAGTTAGTATGAACTAACATTTCGATCAGAAAGCAATCCAACTGTTGAACGGTTTCGTTAACTGATACGTGATGTAAAATCGCTTTAGGATTGTTCCGATCATTTGAACCTCACGTGCTAAGTCGTTTTCTTTTTATTAGTTATCAGAAGTAAAGTCGTAAATGACTTTAATGTCTATAGTAATGTTTCTTCTTCATACACGTACATCAAAGAGGTAGTTATTAAATAAATATATAAGTTGTTATTGTACGAGCGTAACTAGCTGGTAAGCTGGTTGTCGCCCGCATGGAATAACGAGGTGCATATAAGTATAATGTATAGTAACATAACTGACTGCCTCCGTAGCCTAGTGGTATAGTCGTGTGCTTTGAAACTGGACGCAAAAAATGTTCAATGTTGTTTCCCAGTTGGTTAGGACAATTTGGGCCGATCACCCAATTGTCTGAAAAGTAAGATGATCCATGCGTCGGATGGGCATGTAAAAAAGTCGGTCCACCGACCAACCCGCATTGGACCAACGTGGTGGGATACGGTCCAAAACCCCCTAATGGATAGAGGAGTATTAGAGGAGGCCTATGTCCAGCAGTGTATTATCACAGGCTGATGATGATGATAGTGATGATAGTAACATAACGTGTAACTGTATGTGCCTATAATTAGACAAATAGTTTGTTCAACTTAATCTGTTTAGTGGTCTAGACGTTTGAGGCAGACAGCTTGACAGAAAAAGTTATTTTTCTGTTTATAATATTAAATGATCCTTTTTCGTTAACGTCTTCTTTTAAATCTTTGATTTGTAGACTATACATTATGAATAATACAAGTTTTACGGATTTTATCACGTTTAATTCACCTTCCATCGAATCAACCATTAGGTCCATGGACCCTGTGAAGGGTTCTTTAGATGGTATAATTTTAAATGATTGTTAAGTAAGTAAATGACATAAAATTCGTAACACTTGTATTATTTACCTTTAATCTCTGCCTTGGATAGTACCTGATACATTCGTGAGTTTAAAATAACTGGAAAATATGTCTGATTCACTTTTGATTTATAGCAAGCTTTGCCAAAACGTCTATCGAAGTCATTTAGTATAAAGCTGGCCATTATACGGAGCTGATTTATGTCATTTTATCTTTAGAGTTGTGATGGCAGCGAACGACGCACGACTTTTATTTTGTGCAGTCGAGTAACTTTATTGTTTAATAAATTGGAAATTGCGATTATAGTGATATGAAGTGTTACCTACAATAAACTTAATATTTTTTAATTGAATTAATGGATGAGACGACACTCACATCACATATCATCAGCCTGTGATAGTCCACTGCTGGACATAGGCCTCCCCTAATAAATACTCCTACTTGTTTCCTAGTTGGTTAGGGCAATTTGGGCGGATCACCCCATTGTCTGAAAAGTAAGATGATCCATGCGTCGGAAAGGCATGTAAAAGTCGGTTCACCCACCCACATTGGACCAGCGTGGTTGGATACGGTCCAAATCCAATGCAGAGGGGTGTATTGGGGGAGGCCTATGTCCAGCAGTGGACTACCACAGGCTGATGATGATAGTTGATTCTGACCACGCGGCCGATCTTTTAGCCCAACGTTTAAGAGCCTTAAACCCTTTCATTAAAATGTAATTGTTAATGGTAAAAACAAATAATTAATTATGTATTGCATTCGCAGAAGAAAAAAGAAATTTACATTAAATTATATTTATACATTATTAATATGTGTATTATTTAAATTGTTATTGGATGAAACTAATTTTGCTCTTCTATCGCTTATTTTAATAAATATGAAATCTCAATAAACGACCCGCTTTGTTTAATAAGTATCTAAAAATATTCATGAAATAACTTTACTATTGATGTAATCATTAATTAATTGCTGATAGAATGTATTCAAAATTAACCTAAAATATCGCAGAAGGGTATTAATTCTAATTAATCAAAACAAAATAATTAACAAAATAAAATTATACTCCTATATTCCGTAGCTGAATCTAGTTAACAAGAAATTTCCCTTAAGTAATTAAATACGAAATAACTTGATGACATTTCTCTTATTAGCGTTAATTGAAGTAACATTCGACTCAAATTAACTTGTTAAATTTTTACAAGCACTCATTTGACTGCTATCAAAGGTTTTTGCTGGCAAGAAAATTATAGCGTTCTTTTATAAAAGTTTTCGTGTTTTTAAAAATATTTTCCATTACAAATCTTGAGGTAACTTTTACGCTGCGACTTTTTTTGTCATTAAATTTTACTTTTCATCATTTTATGTTCGTTTTTATTATAATTTCTGTCCGTCTGTTTGTATTCGCTCACCTCAAGAATGGCTGTTACATTTTTGACTGTAGTATAGGTGATGTAACTAGGAGTGACTAAGCGTAAACAGCTTTATACTTATATCAGATATCAACACGGCTGCGGTCACGGGCAACTGCTAGTTTTATCCTTAATTGCCCAAGAAGGCAGACGAACAGTCGGGCCGCCTGACGGGAAGTGGTCTCTGACGCCCGTGGACATCGGTATCACTAACATGCTCCCTACCGTGAAGGACTCTCTTTATGCCTCGTTCGAATGAAGACATGTCATAACTCGGAGGGAAAACCTCGGAGGGAAGTTTTTCCAGAGCTTTATAGGACGTGGTATAACAGATCTCTGGACACGTACCGTATTTTATGGCTTCGGTTCCAGGTATTATGGATGAACTCTAATCCAGTGGCGGAGGGTACAATGATAAAATGAGGAGGTGGGTATGTCATACCATGTCAAATAGCTCCGTTGAACACTCCATCGAGCAGGCGGTAAAACACACAAGAGAGCAAATATCTCTGTGTTTAAGACTTTGATTACATAAATTCTATATCTATATTGACTATATTATAATTAGATAAAATAATTTAAACTGCATACGACATTTGAGTAATCCGTGTTTATCAGAATTAATCCACTTTATTCCTTTTATCTTGTTGGGCAATCAATGAAAAGATGCTGTAATGAACTAGAAACTATTTCAATAAAGTCGCTACCGTGAACAGGAAACACGGAATTCTAAATACCAGCAATAAACCTAATTGCGTGTGTCAAATTGTGAGCTTCTTAACGATCGCGTTCCTCCGGAAATATTGAAACAATTTCTGGCCAAAATTTTTATTGAGGGAACGTTCATTATTACGTAGTTATAATTTTCAAAAACTCTTAATATATTGTTTTTCGATTGGTTATATCGATAGACTCGTACTCTAACATTAAAATTTCGGTATAAGAGAAAAAACAATCTCCCTTAACTTTAAATGAATAGGGATAACTTTATTTCTTCTTCCGTCCAACCATTTTCTCAAGACAATTTTTATTATTTGAATAGAAGCTTGATCACTTGAGAGAATGGCTAAGAAAAAGGAGATTTTAGTTAAGCCGCTTCTGTTAAAGCACGATGCAAACAATTTGATGAAACAACAATCGAATTCAGATCGCGAGCAGACTTTATAACTTTTGCAGATCTATTTTTATCAAATTCTGCAAAATAACTCTGCGTTAAAATGTTGTTAAAAGTATGTGCTTTCACGGCGGTCTTTCATGGCATTATTTTGTTTACAAATGGTAAACATTGTAAGTAAATTTGGTACAATTTCGATAATTTTCTGATGGTTTTTAAGAATGTCAGGTAATCAAGGGTAAAATTTAGCATAGTAGGAATAAACTTTACTTTTTCTATGTTATTCTAATTAATTCTTTCGTTAAAGCGCATACTACACATTATTGAATAGAAGGACTTTAAATGGATGTTATCGCGTTTACTTACATTTTAATTCCTGATGTTTTGAACTCTTTCCACCATTTAAATTTTCTTGGGACCGACTGACTACCTAATATGGATAACTTGTAATGTGGAGGTATTTAGATACTGAAATATTTAATCACAATCAAAAAACACTAACCGTTTTCATAATATTATTGCGTCGGAAGGGCAACCATCTTTGGCAATAGTTGTAGGACGTCAGTGCCTTCAAATTTCCCTCTGGCTTGCGGAGGTCAGATGCCAGTCGTTCTATGTAAAACTATTATTCAGGTAAATCTGAATCGACTGAATGCACACATATGATTGACTTAACTGGTTAACTTGTTTAAGTGAAAGGAGCATAGATTATGTTTATTCTTTGTATTTATGTCATGTGCATATAATTGTCTTGGGAAATCATCTCTAATTTTCTGCACGTACATAAACATTACAAATATGTATTGAGAACTGATTCTGCAATTGATATGGCAAAGCTATTTGAACAAACGAAACCTAACTAGCTTTTCGATCACAAGGTTATCCGTAATGTAAATTGTAGAACGTTTTTGTGACATGATACGTGATGTAATAACGCATTAGGTTTACTCCTATCGTTTGAACCTTACGTGTTAAGCAGTGTTCTTTTTTATTAGTTATCTGAAGAAAAGTCGTAAATTACTTAAATGTCTATAGTAAGTTAGGTGCGCTCTGCGGTTCTTCCTGCGTGAGAAACAGCGGTTCTTCATACACGTACATCAAAGGCGTAGTTATTAACTGAAAATATAAGTTGGTTTAGCATATATGTAACTAGCTGGCAACCGCGTCTTCGTCCGCATGTAATAGCGAGGTGCATTCGAACATAATGTATAGTAATATAAATACTGTGTAACTGTATATATCTATAAATAAATTTATTTTAATTTAACCCCTTTTTTGCAATAATAAATATCGCCTTTTTTCCCTTTTTTGGAATCTATTCTACGTATGTATCTAATTTCAACAAAATCGGTTCAGTGGTTTAGACGGTAAAGACTGACAGACGAACAGTCAAAAAGAGTTACTTTTGTATTACTAACATTAGTCTGGATTTCAAGATCCTTTCTTGTTAGTATCCTCTTCAAAATCTTCGATTTCTGCTTTGGATACTGCAACATACCTTATATATTTGTAAGATTAAAGTATAAGTAGGAAATATATCTGATTCACTTTTGATTTATAACAAGCATTGCCAGAATGCGACATGTCTAGCGGAGTCGGTGGGCTATTCATTTGGTAGAAAGCTGGCCATTTTATGGAGCTGATTTATGTCATGTTATCTTTAGAGTTGTGGTGGCAGCGAGTTGTGCAGTCGATTGACTTTATTGTTCAATAAATTGGAAATTGTGATCATAGTGATCTGAAGTGATACCTGCAATAAACCTAATATTTTTTGATTGAATTAAGGGACGTGATAACTCACATCACACATCATCAGACTGTAATAGTCCACCGCTGGACATAGGCCGTCCCTAATACACCTCTATCCATAAGGGTGATTTGGACCGTATCTCACGCTGGTCCAATGTGGGTGGACCGACTTTTTACATGCTATCTAACGCATGGATCATCTTACATTGCCGACAATTGAATGATCCGCCCAAATTGCCCTGACCAACTAGAAAACAACAATGAAAATTTGTCGATTCCCTGCAGTTCGAACCCACGACCTCCGGTTTCTAAAAGCACACGCCAATACCACTAGGCTACGGAGGCAGTTAAGACACAGTTTTGCGTGTTATATAAGTTTTAATTAATTAACTAGCTGTTCACCGCGGCTATGTCTGCGTGGTGTTGCGGGAACATAATCTGTTAGCTATTTACGTAAGAAAAGCCCGTGTCACTCCCAGTTGCATCAGTTATCTTCTAGTCAAAGTCCAGTCATATTCGTACAAGTCATTAAAGAGATTGGCCAGAACAAGCAGACGGACAGACCATATGCCATGGACAAACAATATGAAATCCTAATAAGCGACCTGCTTTATTTAAAAAGTATCTAAAATATTCATGAAATAACTTTATTAATGATGTAATCATTCATTTTCATTTTCATCATTCATTATTGCTGATGGAATGTATTCTAAATTATCCCAAAATATCGCAGAAGGGTTTTAACTCTAATTAATCTAATACAAAATAAAATGATACGCTTATATTCCAAAGCTGAATCTAGTTAACAAGAAATTTCTCTTAAGTAATTAAGTACGAAATAACTTGATGACATTTCTCTTATTAGCGTTAATTGAAGTCTCGATTCGACTCAAATTAACTGGTTAAATTTTTACAAGCACTCCTTTGACTGCTATCAAAGCTTTTGCTGGCGAGAAAATTGCATTTTAAAAAGTGAAAGTTTTCGTGTTTGCCAAAATATTTTTAATTTCATATCTTGAGGTAGCTCTCGTAGCTGCGATTTTTTTTCTGTAAATTTTACCTTCATATATATTCGATTATGTTTATATTACCATTGATTTTAGTACATTGACTCTGAATGGTCATTTTAGTGCTTTAGTCAAGTAAATTGTATGGGTAGTACATACATACAACACATCGGATTACATATAATAATATGCTTCATTCTTAAAGTAGATACTTGGTCCTGAGCACCCTATAATTTTGAATACATTTTAGAGTAGTCCTTATTGGGGGGTTGGTACAATCAAGACTTATTGCGGACTCTCGTAGAAAGCTATTGGGACAAAACCCAAATAAGGACTACCCTAATAACTATACAGGCTGTTTCAGAACTCAACGTCAAGCCTCAGAATAAAAGGATTGATCGTAACCATCATGAGAACAAAACAGAAAAAAATCTATCCCATGTAGTTTGAAAGTTATCGCCACTTTAAGAAAACCTAACAATTACGTCACACTGTAACCATTTTTCGGTTTTTGCAGTTGAATTTTATGATTTTTATTTAACTTCAGAACAATCAATCCAGTCACGCAGGTTTGGCTGGACCTTCAGTAATGGAGCACCCTGTATATGTCAACCTGTGATGCATTGTATGCAACTGCATTAACACATGATTGCTTTTCAGTAATAACGAGACGAAAGATAAATGTAATAACAACCTAGATAATCCCATACAGGCAACTGCTTCACTGAAACAATGAAACTATGGAATGAAATACGAGATTCGAAATACCAGCGGTAAATTTCATTGCGTGTGTCAAATTGGGAACTTCTTAACGATCGCGTTTCTCCGTAAATTTTAAAACAATTTCTTGGCCAAAATTTTTGCTGAGTGAACGTTTCCCTAAATATTAGTGTGGGTATTATAATGTTTTTCAATTGATTATATCGATAACCGAAGAGTCCTATTTCAGTATAAAACAAAAAAATCTCCTTTGACTTTAAATGAATAGGGATAACTTTATTTCTTCTTCCGTCTAGCCATTCTCTCAAGACAATTTTTATAATCTGAATAGACGCTTATCTCATGATTACTTGGGAGAAAGGCTAAGAAAAAGATTTTAATTAAGTCGGTTCTGTAAAAGCACGATGCAAGCAATTTGACGAAACAACAATCGTGTGTTGACTTTTAAACTTTTGCAGATCTTTTTTACTCAAATTCTACAAAACAATTCTGCCTTAAAATGTTGTTATAAATATGTGTATTCACGTATAAATGACGGCGGTTTTTAATGTCGTTATGTTGTATAAAAATGGTAAAAATTGTAAGTAATTTTGATGCAATTTAAATAATTTGCTGATAATTATTAAAACTGTCATGTAATCAAGAGTAAAATTTTGCATAGAAGAAATAAACTTTAGTATTTCTTTTAAAATAATGGAATGAAAATAGGGATACCTAATAATTTCCTTCGTTATAGACACGCCTATTCTATACGCATTATTAAATAGAAGGACTTTTAACTTTTAACCCCTTTTTTCGCAACAATTAGCCTTTTTCTTTTCTTGGAATCTATTCTACGTATGTATCAATATTTAACAAAATTGGTTCAATGGTTTAGACGGTAAAGACTGACAGACGGACAGACAAAAAGAGTTACTTTCGTATTTATAGCATTACTCTAGATTTTAAGATCTTTTTTGTTAGTATCTTCAAAATCCTGGATTTCTGCTTTGGATACTGCTACATACCTTATACATTTGTAAGTTTAAAGTGTTAGTAGGAAATATATCTAAAACACTTTTGAATTATAGCAAACTTTGCCAAAATGCGACATGTCTATCAAAGTCAGTGGGCTATTCATTTGGTAGAAAGCTGGCCATTTTATGGAGCTGATTTATGTCATGTTATCTTTAGAGTTGTGGTGGCAGCGAACGGCGCACGACATTTATGTTGTGCAGTCGAGTGACTTTGTTATTTAAGGAAAAGAATAGAAATAAAGTACTACCTCCAATAAAGCTCATCATAATCATCATCATTACCCTTTTCCAGAGTCCAGAGACATAAGCCTCCCGTAAGCTGCACGCTTCTTCTCTATTGAGGGGTTTTTGGACCGAAACCCACAATGTCCAATGCGGGCTTGTTGGGTGGACTCGAACTTTTACATGCCCATCCGACGCAATAATATTATGATAGGTTAGTGTTTTGATTGTGATTAAATATTTCAGTATCTAAATCAACATCATCATCATCATCATAGCCTGTGATATTCCACTGCTGGACATAGGCCTCCTTATACACCCTATCCATTGGCGGTTTTGGACCGTATCCAACCACGCTGGTCCAATGCGGGTTAGGTGGGTGGAGCCACTTTTACATGCCCATCCGACGCATGGATCATCTTGCATTTTTCAGACAATTGGTGATCGGCCAATGCCACTAGTGCTACAGAGCAATTACTTTACAATTATTTAAAATTAGTGAAACGGCAGAATTTCGTACCATTTAATCTCTATACTGATGTACTTAAATATTCTAACTGTAGTTTAAGTGGAATCAACTTTATTTTCACCTCTTGGTACAAATATGTAGGTGGAAAGATAAAGTTATTGGTTCACTACCGATAACATTTATATTTATTTACCTATTAAACCTGCCCTGGCTTCCACAATAATTCAAGACTGAGTAGATAAGTTATGATATAAATAGATTTTAACTGAAAATTCAATCAAACACTGTCATTTCGACGCCCAACATCATAGTCGGTCCTGTGTCCATTGACCATAGGATTGGCTTGAAATGTCAAGTACAATTTTAGTTATTTGTAAAGTTATTAAACGCGATAAAATCCGTAAAACTATTATTTATCATGTGTAGTATTCGCGTAACATCGGAAAACATTAAGTGTATTTATTATTCGATATTTTATTGATGGTTAACAATATCATTATGAAGCTACATCAAATCGATAAATTTACAAACATCGTAACATTCATATTACTACAATACAGTCCGCTATTTAATGTCAGATTTGTTCGTAATAATTGTATTTCAATTAAGCTAGTTTGAAAATATCATAATTTTATTTTGAACATCCTGTATAAAACCGTCTATGTAAAACTCATAGTATCTTATAACGCGATTTTGAAAATTTCTCCAATCTTCCTCAAAGAGCACGATGTAGCTTCTAATTAGTGAGTTGAGTGGCTTCAAACTTTGATTATTTGCGCTAAGGAACTGATAGGAGTATCAAAGGCTTTGCTCTGTATATTATAATTTAATACGGAATATTTAACATCCTATATAAGTCTCTAAAAACAAGTCTTTATTTAAGGAAATTGCAAATTTATTTCTGCCTTCATGGTCCTTATACTACGTTCTTAATAAATTTATATAAGTTATGGTATTTTAAAGTATTATTAAAATCCATTGAGCCGTTTTTAATGAGTGATTGTAATGAACAAAAAATAAAAAATACATACAAACGTAACAAAATCGAAATAAAAGTATTATTCCTCATATTTATATTTACTACATTTTTTAAAATAAATTATATTTTGACAGTTATGTATGTGAACTTCCACAACTTAAATTTAAAAAAAAAGTTTGTTTGTGTTAATGTACCAGGTAAAAGTTACATCCTTTATTGATTAAAAATTAATGTTTACTATGCGACATCATCATTATCAGCCTGTGTTAGTCCACTGCTGGACATAGGCCTCTCCTAATGCAAGCCTTCTCCATGAGAGGGAGGTTTTTGGACCGTATCCCATCATGCTGGTCCCATACAAATTGGTGGGTAGATCGACTTTTTACACGCCCATTCAACGCGTCGGCTTAAATTTCAGACAATTGGGTGATCGGTCGAAAATGTCCTAACCAGCCAGAAAACAACGACAACGCAAAGTTGTTTCTCCGCGGGATTCGAAATCACGACCTCCGGTTTATAAAGCAAGGGCCAATACCGCTTGGCCACGGAGGCTGTCATAATGTAATAACATCAACACGCATTAGACATTATAGCATCAATAAAGTTATTGCTAATAGAATGTATTCAAAATTATCCCAAAATGTCGCAAAAGGGTTCTTATTTATAATTAATCTAATACGAAATGAGCATATTAACGATCTGCTTACAATTTTCTTAAAATTTACACTCTTTATACTAATGAAATTCTATTTAATTAACTTGTTAAATTTTACGAAGCATCTTTGATGCTATCAAACTCTTGTAGCAGTAAAATTGAATTTTCTATATATAACTAAAAGTTATACTTGTTTAAATATTTTTACATTTCACTTTTGAGGTAGCTCATGCGGACACGGTCTTTTCTGCGAGAATTGTATTTATATTCGGATAGTTTATACGTGTTTAGCCATGATTTTGGTAACATTACATCTGAAGTAGGCTCTCGTTAGCGATCGATGATATTACTCATTCATAATGTGCTTACCTTCATCAGTACACTTCGTTGTGGTATCCTTATTACCTAGTGTAGGACCCCTTTTAGTGAGCCTCTGGTGGTTGTCATATGTGTCCATACTTTCAGCGGAGCTAGTGTGCAGAACACGCTTGTTCCGGTTCCAGCACCGTACCAGCGTATTACTGGCAAAAGACTTACACTACGTCTCACGGTAGGCAGCGCGTTGGCTATACCACTGGTATTGCCGAAGTCTATGGGCGTCGGTGACCACTTCCCATCAGGTGGCACGACTGCTCGTCTGCCGGCGTATGCCATAAAAAAACACTCTCATATTTAAAAACGTATTAGTGTGGTCCTTATTGGGAGTTCGTCCAATTTATTTTTTACAATTACTACTTATCACGATCTTGAAAAGCTATTGCCACAAACCCTAAACAAGGACCATCCAACTACATATACAGGTGTCCCAGAACTCAACGTCAAGCCTCAACAAAGTGAAAGGATTGATCGTAACCATCATGAGAATAAAGCAGAAAAAATCTATCCCATGTAGTTTGAAAGTTATCGCCACTTAAGAAAACCCAACAATTACATCACACTATAACCATTTTTCGGTTTTTGCACTTGAGTTTTATTATTTTTTATCAAACTTCAGAACAATCAATCCCGTTACGCGGGTTTGGCTTGACCTTGAGTTCTGAAGCATCCTGTATATGTCATGCATTGTATGCAACTGTCATGCATTGTTTGCAACTGCGTTAACATATGATTGCTTTACAGTAGTAGTAATGAGAGGAAAGAAAAATGTAATAACAACCTTGATAATAGCATACAGGCAGGCGAAACTTCTTCTGTGAAACAATGGTTACGTCCACCTGATCTGACGTAGTTTTGTAAATTTCGAAAATGTTCGACATCTGCCTTCGAAGTTCAACTAATTTAGAAATAGAAATTATTCAAACAAATTCTTATGTCACATTCATTTGGCGCCAAAAATCGAGCACTCTAATTGGTTAAACATCGCGTGGCAATTCAAAATGGCCGCAGTCCATCAATATGAACGCGATCGCTTCTGGCGTTATTAGCGTTCAAAATTATATTTTTTCCATTTTTCCCTTTAAATTAGTTAAGATGTAGTTCTACGTCCTTGACTAACCACATGTTATTCAAATCCTAATGGGTCTATATAACTTTGTAATCTTGTTTCCTAGTTGGAAGATGAGGTACAACAATATGTAATAATGTCCACCAATTGGATTTCGGAACCGGTGACCGATCTATATTAGAGATTCGCCAACTGCGCAGGAGATATTACAGTGCACAAGTTTACTGATAGATACTCTTTCTTTACGCTTTTATAATTCGATGAGACGCATAACCGACATGACCGGAAAGAGATAAGGCGCAGTTTTTACATGACCATCCGACGCATGAATAATCTTACTAAACAAGTAATCGGGTTATCAACCCGCCTATCCCAAGCCAACTAGGAAGCAACAATAAAAATTTGTTGAGTCAACGATTTGAACCTATGACTTCCGGTTTTTAAAGCGTAATCCCATACCACTAGGCTACGGAGGTACAACATTATAGTTTACAAATAAAACACTTGCACTAACACATATTATATTGTATTTCAATATTTAGCTGTTAGGCTTATATTATATTACAGATGAGCCAAATTAATAATTAATTGCAATAATAAAAATGCACTAAAAGTAACTAAAATGCAGTGATTCTCAAAGTGGTCTATATCGACCCTAGGAGTCTATGACAGCCTGCAAGGTAGACCCTGTCAGAGAAAAAAAGTATGAGGGTCCACAATCAGGATCTCAACACATACACTGATAGTACCTATTTACTTACATCATACTATTTTAAAATATCAAAACATATACATTATTTATAAAAGAACCTATGAAGTAAATATATATATATACAATTTATATATATATATATATATATATATATATATATATATATATATATATATAAAATTGTCTAAGTTGTAGGATATTCGACTCAATACATTTTGAACTATTAGAAACCTGAGAGTCGCAGCCTCAGAGCAGTTAGAAATTTACAGGAAATCAATATCAGCTAAGTAGGGGGTCTACCCGACACGGAAAAACTTGGCAAAGGGTCTACGACACGAAACAGTTTGAACAACTCTGCTCTAATGTCACTAATGGCGGCAGAAGTAAACGCATTCTTACTGATGAACTACGGCCATGTTCAATCTCCACACTTTCGTTTAGGCAATAATTATGTCAAACTTTTTTGCGCCAAATGAATTTCACGTTAGGCTTTGTTTGTCTCCGAATTTCTAAACTATAACTAGAGAAAAAGGCTTTAAAAATAGGAAACAACGTTCGAGTAAGCAGTGTTCTTTAAAAATAAATCCACTTTGTCACTTTTCTCATTTTGTACGAGCAACGAAAGGATTTTGCGGTCAACTAGAAACTATTTCAATAAAGTCAGTACGGTTAACAAAAGGCAGGGGATTTGAAAAAAACCAGCAATCGACTTAATTGCGTGTGTCGAAGCAAAAGCTTTTCACCGATCGCGTTCCTCGCAAAATTTTGTAAAATAATTGTGCCTCAAGTTCTCGTTATAAACGTGTATATTGAAGCCAAATTAGAGATGAAATTTAAATAAATAAAGGGGATTAGAGGAGGGACTACAACGAAATAGGGACCTACCCTTTAACAATGTAGGTTCTGGAGTAGTACATCCAAATTCAAATATCTTTAGTTTCTCTTAATGATTGTCAAGGACGCTACCACCGGTTCGGAATAGGAAGCCTCCGACCTGAGAAGAACCGGCGAAAGAAACCAACACGCCTCTTTTGTCATCTTTTAAAATAATCAAATATACATTCATATGAGCTACATACAGTTTTATCTTAGGTATATTAATATTAAAAAAGCCTGGAACGAGCATTCCATTACCAGTTTGCGTTATCATTTATAAATTCTTTGATGTTATAGTAACCTTTAACACATAAGCGTTCCTTTGATACTTTTTTAACTTTATTAATGGTTAAATTCTGAACGTTTACTGGGATTTTGTTGTAAAAGCGTATACATTGTCCCATAAAATATTTACTTATTCTTCGCACTTTAATCGCTGGAAAAATTCTTTTTTCCACATTGCCAATTTCCACTGCAAATCAGTGGTGTACAAACATTGCAGGCTTCAGGTTTTTAGTCACCGTTGCCAGCGTAAACGAGACATAACATCTAATTCATAAGACGGCAAGCGGATTTATATCGCCCTACGCTGCTTCTCTTATGGGCAGGTAGGTATCACTTACCACCAGGTGAATCCATTTCTCGTTTCATCGTTTTAACTAATAAAAATATCAGATATCAAACTCAATCCACGTCAAAATCCATAAAAGCAAAAACGTTTCTTACTCATGTTCCAAGAACACGTTTCTTTCTTTGTGCACGCACCACACACAAGATATTTTATTTATTTTGTGAGGTCAATTAACCAACCTCGTTCGATAAAGACATTGTAGTCAAGGAGTTGACGTTTAAATTATAGGGATAATCAGATTTTCTCAGTCCAGGCATTTACCCAAGTTGTCATTGGGGCGGCTTCTACTCCATTCAGAATTACGTGAACAACCGTTTTTGGGCAGGGCGACTGGCATCCTGAGCCCAAAACCTAAAGGGTCAACTACATTTGTCAGATGGATTACAATATTTTTAAAAGCAATGACGTCATATAACGACCGCCAAAAATGGTCCTGCCCGATGTTTTTCACGCTTTGATTGTTTTACTTCTTACGAAATTGAGTAATCCCCTTATCCATATGGGCAATAACTACAATAATATAAAGTATATATGCCCGTCAAAACAACGATAACACAAAGTTTTCTCCGCGGACCCCACGACCTCCGGTTCATAAAACAAGGGCCAATACCACTACACCACGGAGGCGGGTATAGCAAATTACATTGTATAAAACACAGTCGCTTTCGGTGCGTTTTCGGCACGGACGGACGGACGGACATATGTATGCTTAAAGGTCGACGCTCAGTAGCCCCACTCGGCTGCTCCCACTCAACGCGACATCTACTGGTAGTCAGCGCGTGATTATATGGTATTAAGTGATTATTCTGGTAATTTTTTTTTTTATGGCATACGCAGACAGACGAGCAGTCGGGCCACCTGATGGGAAGTGGTCACCGACGCCCATAGACGTTGACAATACCACTGGTATCGCCGACGCGCTGCCTACCGTGAGACATAGGGTGTTAAGTCTTGTTTACCCAGTAAATACGCTGGCTACGGTGCCCTTCAAACCGGAACGCAGTAATGTTTTCACACTACTGCTTCGCGGCAGAAATAGGCACCGCGGTGGTACCCACCCAGACGGTCTCCTGTAAACAGGGGACCTACCACCGGTAATTTTAGTGTAACTTGTTCACAACAGTACCAGTGTCAGTTAACACCAAATTGGAACGAAAAAACTTCCCTATTAATCTAGTTATGTGACCATTTGAAGAATTTTATTATACACGGAAATGTACATGGTAGTCGGAAGCAAAATTAAAAAAAGCAAAATATAATAATGAATGAAGCTTCCGTTTGAACGTCAAACACGTCCGTCCATTTGTGCGGGTTTAAACGCTCTGTAAACAAAAAGGCTATTCAGTTATTCAGTCGGGGGTTTTCTTCATTCCTTATGCGGTTTATGAAAGCTGAACGCGTTGAAATGAAATCTTTAAAAGAGTGTCTTAATCGCAGTACTCATTAAATACGTAAAACGTCTTTTGAAAATGACTCTTCAAAGAATTATAATAGTTCTAAAAGTGTTTTCGTGTTTAAGTTGCACTTTGGTACATAGTATAAAGCAGTATCGCTTTCTCTGTCCCTATGTATGCTTAAATCTTTCAAACTACGCAACGGATTTCGATGCGGATAATTTTAATAAATAGAGTGATTGAAGAGGAAAGTTTATATGTATGACACATGCAATATTGTAGGTATATTTTCTATCAGCATAGCTTCCGTGCAAAGCGGGGTCGGGTTGCTAGTAATGTATGAACGCGCGGTCCAAAGGTTGACGCCGGGGGAAGCGGCTGGACATCTGGTTGACAACACGGCAACATTTAGAGGTTTCTAATGTGATGTCGTTTACATTACAAACCTCACGAGATAAATCAAAATAATGTAGCAGATACAGATATATATAACACACATAACTATAACAAAACAATTTCATATGTGACTACGCAGTACGTACTTTTTATGAATTGCCTTAAACCGGAGGTCGTAGATTAGAAAACCGCGGAGAAAAAACTTTGTGTTATCGTTGTTTTCTGCTCGGTTAGAACAATTTGATCCCTAAATTGTCTGAAAAGTATGATGATTCACGCGTCGGACGGGCATGTAAAATGTAGGTCCCACCCACCCGCAGTTGACCAGCGTGGTTTACGTTCCAAAAACCCCCTAATGCAGAAGGCGTGCATTAGAGGAGGCCTATGTCCAGTGGACTAACACAGGCTGATGATGAGTGAATCATCCAATAACAACTCAACGTTTATATAAATTCAATATCTTGTTTCATATATACGGTCCAAAACCCCCTAATGGATAGGGGTGTATTAGGGGAGGCCTATGTCCAGCAGTGGACTATCAAAGGCTGATGATTTAAATCTCGTTTCAATCTGGCATACGTCAAAATTAATAGCAAAGACACTTACTAAACATTCCATTTTCATACCAAACGACATGACCAGTCAATGGCAGCGTATATTTTAATGTGATTAACGTTCCCCTAACATAAATTTAAAGCAGAATCGTTTCGCTAAACTTCAGGAAAGTCGGCTGAAGTACAGACATCGACACGCGCAATGAATTTGATTTCGAAAATTACTTTTCTCTCGTTTCAGAACCGACTTTATAGTGATAGTTCTAGTTGAGTACTTAATCTTTTTATCGCTTTTACAAAATGACAAAAGTCATAAGGCAGTTTTTTTTTAATTGGCTACGCAGGTAGATGAGCAGTCGGGCCACCTGATGGGAAGTGGTCACCGTTGCCCATAGACATCGGCAATATTAGTGGTATCACCAACGCGCTGCCCACCGTAAGACATAGGATGATAAGTCTCGTTTACCCAGTGGACACGCCAGCTACGGTGGGCTTCAAACCGGAACACAGAAGTGTTTTCACACTAACGCTTTGCGGCAGAAATAGGCACCGCGGTGGGACCAACCCAGACGGTCCCCTGTAAAAAGGGGACCTACCACCTGTAGGTAACTATTATTTTTAGCTGCACAAATAACTTGAATTTCATGTCTATTTACCGATTGTTTTAGCCTAGCCACGTACAGGTTGCGAGTGTATTAAGAACATTGACATTAGCAGAATGATAGAATAACAAAGAAGGGATCTTAACCAAATTTTAATATGAGGCTAACTAGTGTTGATGTTTTTTTTTTTTATAAACACGTCATTTTTCAGCCAAATACAAATATTTAACATACGAGTCTTAGGTGGTCAAAGTCAAAGTAAAGTTTATTTTTAATTTAAACTATTATTAGTCTAAATAAGAGTAAAAATTGATGTTAACAAAGTAACCTATGGCAACAACTAGCGTCTTTATTAAGCAATTAAATAAACATTTAATAAAGTGACAGGCGACTGTCGTTATTGACGGTCATAAAGTTTGAAAAATTAATATTAATACAAGTTATTTTATAATAAAATACCAATAACTTTATGTAATAATAGTAATAACTATAAACACGAAAACACTTTTAGAACTATTATAATTCTTCGAAGAGTCATTTCGAATAAACGTTTAATGAGTACTGCTATTGAGTCACTCTTATTAAGATTTCATTTCAACGCATTCAGCTTTCATAAACCACATAAGGAATGAAAGAAAACTCCCGACTGAATAACTGAATAGCCTTTTTGTTTAGAGAGCGCCAAGTAAACCCGCACAAATGGACAGACGCGTTTGACGTTTAAACGGAAGCGTCATTTATGTTTATTTTTTAATTTTGCTTCTAACTGCCATGTACGTTTCCGTGTATGATAAAACTTTTATTTCTTTTTGTACTATTGACATAAATAATTTGATAGGGAAGGTGATATTTAAAAAAAAATAATTACATAAATATATCATCCTCCCCCACAGTATTCTTAAATATCAAAAAAAAATGTTGTATGAAATAATACGTAAAAAATATTTATATTATATATTCGAAAAACTGTTTTTTTTAATTCACTCCTTCTATTATTTATTACTAATTTTCTGGATTTATTCCTAACTTGCGCCAATTAAATGGTTTAACTAATGGAGTTGATATATATTTCATAATTAAACATAATACAGATATTATAACCTTTCTTCATAAAAACGACAACCAATCGATCCTAATTAAATTAGCGGCAGTCTTGCAATGAAAGGTGAAGAATTGTTACAAATAATAATGATCCTTAAAGAAAAAACTTATCCCCAACAAAATCATCCAAATGATAGTGATGTGCCATTTACTTGAACTAATTAGATCAATTATCGACACCGATTAATTAACTGACATTAACCTACTTAAGCTGAAAACGTTCGCGTATTAAAAAAAAGACAACAGATTATAAAGACTTACCATCAATAGGCTTCGCGTTAGCAGCGGCAACATGAAATTATCAATTTTTTCATGTCCCATCCACTCTCATGTTTGCTAGCCACAATCCGAACTAATCTCTAATCTTTTATGCCACAGAAAAATCTGGATTTTAATGAGACACGAACAGGTTTTTGCACGAACAACAAAACGGACACTCACACAAACACTTATTGTTAATAATTAACGAACCGTACGCCGTTCTGAAAGATTGCACAGAAAAATCATACGACACTCATCCTCGCACCCGAGCAGGAGACCTACTGATTATTTCATGGCAATACATAGACATGGTTATGTAAAATAATAGGAATTTATCTTGATCGTGCAATATTCGACTTTAACGATCAACAGATTAAGTTGAACTTGGCTAAAACGTAACAAGCAGGGGTGGTAAATCCACCCACTTTCACCCCTGTGTGTCAACGCGAAGGGCTGTCCGCGATGTTTTGCAAGCTCTGTATTTATCAAGTAGCGATTTAAAGAAAACTGTTAACAATGATACCTAAATATTTATATTTTGTAGCTCAAAAATCATGTCATTTTAAATCATGTTAGACTCTTTTAATATTACTAACATGTTATGTGTCAGCAGAAACGAGTATCCAAATAAAAGTTCACTGTAATATAAAGAAAGTTCTTTAAATATTACATAAATAAACTCTTAGGCTTATATTGCATTTAGTTCTGTCAGTTCAGTTCAGTTCTTTGGCTTAATGGCGTTTCCATATAGATTTCGCCAACGTCAAGTTTTTCGATTAGACTCTGCTATATGTAACAGGTTTGGTAAATGAACAAGGTCACAGTTAAAACTAAGATATATTGCATTTACATGAACGTTTACAATGACAGATTTTTGCCATTGTTTCGTAAAAGAACATTGACGGCACATCCCTATTATTGACAGTGTTGCCATATAGAATAATATGTATTTATTCAAATCGAAGTAAATGTTTTCGTGTAACATATTTAAATATAATAGTAGTGTGTGTTTAGATTGAATAGAAGGGGTTAATAAGCAGTCATCGCTGACGAGGGTAGAATTGACCGCATGCAAATGAGAAAAGGGTTCAATTGCCACCATTAAAACATCACTCTGAGTGATTTCACGAAATTTTATCGCGACGTGGTACACGTTTCGCATTTATATTGGTGTAAATTGTTTGAATTTTACTAAAAGCGTAGGTGAAATTTATCTCGATAAAATTTTTGAGTTAATTTAGTTTATTGTTTAGTTTACATTAAATCGTAGTATTAAATTTTAGTCAGTCACCGCTTTTCAAGAAACGAAAAGTTAGAGATAGGAATACATAAAATAAACTCTTCTTCTTTACCTATATCTGATTACAAAGCTGTAAAGGCTTTGTACCACCATTTATTTGCCATTAATTTATTAATATTAACATAACAAACAAAGACTGTGCTTTTTATATTAAAAAGTTAATAAATATTGACGGGTTATTTTAGTATCTTGAGGAAAGAAAAAAAAATACAGAGACAAAGAGCTTTTACACGAAATCGCTGCATTCTTTTCTAACATTCTATCTCACATTTGACAGGTGAACAATGCGTAATATCTGTGACGATTAAAATAAGAGGTGAATTCACGAAAAAAAAGTAATATATTAAACTATATTTTTAATACCAAATATCGCCGAGATAGATTATACTAATGTTCCGCCAATAAGGTAAAGGGTGAAACGTAGAAAAATTGTAAACAAAGTAAAAAACCAATTCAATTTACTTTTTCTAGATAAGATTAGAAAATTAATAGTTATTTATTCAAATTCAAATATCTTTATTCAACATAGGAGCAATACACTCAGTCATTGATTGTCAAAAATCTACCACCGGTTCGGAGAAGGACGCCTCTGACCTGAGAAGAACCAGCGAAAGAAACTCAGCGGGACTTTTTTTGTAATTATTTAATTTATTCATTTTTTATTTTATTTAATCTTATTTTTTATTCTAATGTTTCTTTCTAGCGGAGAAGACAAAGCAACAGGCAAGTTCTGGGATAGTAAAATCTACATCTAAGTTCCATAAGAGCTGAGCAGCTATTAAAATAAGGTTTCTTTCATCATTGTGTTTTTGGTATCATAATAGTGGTGGCGGTGGTGAAATTAGCTTTTTCTTGATTTCAAATATACGACATTAAAGGTTCAAACAAATATATAAGTATTCTTTTGTTGTAATTACAGCCTAAACAAAGTTTTTTTTTGGTATGCCAGTTTGTTGCCAGTGAGACAAAAACAATAAACATGCCTTAATTAATTTTTACTACTAACTACTATGATTTACATAAAAATACAATAACATCCTTTTTTGTATGATACAAATATTTAAATTACGGTCTAAATTCAGATGTGGATTAAACCTACATACAATCGTAAAGAAGACACTCGCAAGAATTTTATCCACCCTATATTAAAAATAATTTGTACTACAGCTAAAGAGAAAACATATAGTAGGTGTTATCGTGTAAGTTGAAGGTTTACTAGCCAAGGCAATTAATATTTTTTCTTTATACTATTTTGCAGGCGCCTTGGCACATAAAGACGCATCTCACAATTAATTAGACAAATTGTAAGTGCGATGAAATATTGTTTTGCATTATAAGTATATATTTACACAAATGATCCTTTGATATTATATAAACTATTTAAAATTATTTTAGTTTGATTATATTAACAGTTTTTATTAATCAGATTTTTTTAAGTTTTGAAGACAATCTGGTATCCAAGGCTGGTAGGTAATAACTTAAAAGCAATATTTGATAGAAACATTTCAAACGTCAATGTCAATTGTGATAACCTACAAATATAGTAAACTATCTTATTGCTTTTTTAATTAAAAAAACATTCTTACGTAATTTATTTAATAAATAAATACAATACTGCGTTAATAAGATATTTTAAAAAGAAAGGCGACAATGAATATAGCGCGTAGAATATGTACTATACCGTATCAAAGTGTGAACAAAAATTTGTACAGAAAATTCAAATTCTCCGCATCACAATATGAATCCAGCCCACACACACAGCCACAGGTTCAAGAAGAGAAATTCGACTTCGAGGACTTGAAAGTTTTTGAACGGACCGAACGTCGCAAAGCGAAAATTGAACCCTTTATGAAAAATGTATTCGTTTCCGTTTATGACCGGATATGCTGGCCTATCCCGAGATACCAATCAAGGAGGAGTCCGAAGCGTTAGACCAGAGGGTGGCGGCACTAAATACTGTGTTCAGTGACTCTGACAAATCGTCAGACGAGCGAAAAAACGCTCTTAAACTGACTAAAATGTATGCGGCACCTGTAGGTCTTACACACAACGGTCTTGCAATTAATCATACCGAAAGCTTACGTTATTTAGAAACTATTAGTTCAGATTTACAGCTAGCCCAAGAGATTAGTGACCACTGGGTCAGTTTGAATGCTCTAAAGTTAGGTTTTTCAGAAGATTCCTATCAGAAAATCATAGATGACCTAATATCCGGTGAACACACTATTGCTTTGTGCATAAAGGAAAAGACAGCTGAGCGGATAACACAGGCTGATTTCAGAACTACAGCTGAAATTAATAAGAGAGGTAATACTCTGATAATTTTTATTGTTTTTAAGCAGGTACCTTTTATAGCAAAATTATATTTTTTTCTATCAATAATAGCAGGCAACACTTGAAACATTAGAGAAACAAATTAGAATAAAATAATCAATCAGCTAAAAGAGAACCCACCAACAATAATACTTAAAAATTATTTACTGAGACCACAAATGTTGTGAATGGCTTTAAACATTATGATATTATCACTAGGAAGAGATATTATATATAGTCGCAATAGGTATTGAAATCTTATTATCAAATTAATTAACCACAAGCTTTTTTAAATTATGAACACCCCTAGACCCTCTCAGTTTATTGTGTCCTGGAATGAATCAATATTTTCAAAATATCTAGCAGTAAAAAAAGTTATGATTTTATTTAGTCTGTTCATTGACCATGACATGCTTGCATTTTGAATAAATGATATGATTTATTTTAGTTTGTACTTATAATGAATGAAACTTGTGTAACAAGAAGAAAATATTAAAGTAAAAGCATAGTATCTATCATTGGGTTACATTACCTCCTTTTTAGTGTTCAATCATTATGTAATTATTTATTTAGGTAAATTCATATTCATGAATCCAATATCTATAACTATATATAATTAAGATTTCTATACTAAAACAAAATTCACAAAATAAACTACATAAATGTCAGAGATGTGATTTATTTTAAAATACTTCTATTTTAAATGCAATAGAAAATGCAAAATACCTATTTTGTATTTTGTATTTAAATACCTTTCAGTAAAAAGTATTTTGTATTTTATTTGAAATGCCTTTCAGATGCATTTTGTATTTTAATATTCATTTCAAAATGCAAAATACTTTGTCATTAAGTTTAACCAACATTACCAGTCAAACAAAACAAAACGCTTGTATGGCCGAATTCGACTCTTACAAGTGTGTGTGATAATGGCTCCAATATGGTGAAAGCTTTTAAAATATTTGGGAAACCTGATGTAGAAACTGATACATGTAGTGGACCCCTGATGAATGTTGATTTAGAAAATTTAAATGAAAACTTTTACATTAACAATCAGCAAGATGATGATGATAGGTAATGATTATATATTAGCCCTGAATGAGTTTCCTGAACCTCAAGAAAATGATTTATATCAACTACTCAACCATGAGAGATGTGCAACCCATACTTTACATCTGATTCCTGCACTGACTTCAATAAAGCCAGACACAAAAATAATTCATACCGAAACTACATGATGCTCCTATGGCTAAATGTCAGGCTGTTTGGAAATATAGCTAGGTCACCGAAAGCATCTGAAATTTACTTGAAGTTACTGGTAAGTCTCCAACTAGCCCCTGCCCAACTTGTTGGAATTCATATTACAATTGTATAACAGATATTTTACAAATTCAAGAAACCATAAATAAAGCTCTAAGAAAATTGGGATTAGCAGTACTAATAGAAATTGAAATACAGTTCTTGGTTATTAGAATAACATATATTAGAACTTCTAAACCTATAGCTGAGGCCATTAGGAGCTTGAAGGTGACAAAGAGAAATATTATGGATGTCTACAACCTGAATTAATAAGAATGCAAAAATATTAGCTCCATTAGAAATGGATAACCCAATTTATTGCAGACCATTAATAGAAATAATAAAGGAAAGTATTAAAATCGTTTTGAAAATTTGATTTAGATAACCCAAGATCCAAGGACAGCATTCTGGCAGCAATATCGTATCCGTTTTTAAGTTAAAGTGGTGCTAAAATAAGAAGGAGCTTTTAGGAGCTGTTTATCCAAGAAGTCAGAACATTTAAAATGAAAATTTAAAAGTTGCGTCCTATCACAGACATCGGAAAGAAAAAAAGAAAAAGCGAGTCTTATTACTTGTTTCCGGATTCAGATTCTTCGCAACCAGTGCTTATAATACTACAATTGATCTGGAAACCTTGCAATATTTAAAGGATGAGAGCACAAGTCTGGGGATGCTAAATGCTTACCCTACAGTAAAAAAAGTATTTTTTAAATACAACACATCCTTACCTAGTTCAGCACCAGTAGAAAGACTTTTTTCATATGGTGGGATGATAATGAGACCTCACAGAAGAAAAATGAGTGATGATGTATTCGAACAACTGGTATTGTTAAAAAGCGTAATAAATAAACAATGATATTTATTTTATCATTTTTCAACAATGCCAGTCCAGTTCCAGGTCTTTAATAGTTTTAATAAGAAAATGTAATCATATGTAATAATTACCTATGTTATTACTTATTAGACAGTTTGTTTTACGGCTCGGTATTGTGTGTCTGTATTGCTAATGTCAAGTATTATAAATAAATATGTACCTCTAATAAATAAAAACATCTGTGATTTGGTCAGGAGGTATTTTATTTTGAAAAAGTGTTTGTGTTAATGCAAATCCGCATCATCAGCCCATGTATGTCCACTGCTGGACACAGGCCTCCCCTTTCCATTAGGAGGGTTTCTTGGACCATATCTCGCCATGCTGGACCAATGGGGGTTGGTGGGTGCACGCACTAAACATAATTGAATAAAAGTACTTTTTACAGTTTTTGTTGCTTTTATTTTACAATTTTAGTTCCCAAGGTTTAAACACTTTCCTGTGGTGGAGACCAGACAGCATTTTTATTTATTAATCTGTAGTATTTGTGTACAGCAAAGAATTAATAATTTTACAATGATCAAAATCTTTTTAAGGCATATGGCAGATAACTGGTGAGAAAATATGCAGCAAGAGCTCGGGTTATTACCTAGTGTTGTGTATTGTTGAGACAAGGCTGAAGATGTTCCTTGTACATCCCAATGCGGAGGGAATCAGCAATGATGGGACCTATGTAACATTCAGGTCGACACCAGGTAAATAGGAGATCACAGTAATAATATCGCCAATGCTTTGGCACATAATGCGAAGGCACAACAATTTTTTTAAATGTTGTACTTTGAAAGGTTATCTTTAAAATTTTAATTTAAAGATAAATTATTACTTTATAGATTTTACCATTTATTTATTTATTACTTGATACTGGTGAAATTTTATAATATAATGTCATATTAGAAACTATGTGACATTATAAACTGCATTTTTTTTATGAGGCATTACACTTTCTTATATAGTGTCCTCTGACTTGAGAATAATGGCCATAATCTTAAAATCTTTTTGACAGATTACAAATTTTACAAAGTCCATTACCAGGATGTGTTATTTAATTAATCATTAGTGAGTTTAAAGACTTTTATACTGTTTCAATAGCCTAATTGTATGAGTTTTCTGTTAGACAAGTATGGGTTTGAATCCTGCGGGAGCTCAACAACTTTTTCTTGTGTTTCTTGTTCATTCGTGTTATTCCGGCTGATTAAAACTGCAAATTGAAATGATGCAAGGTCCTGCAACCTATCACTCAGATGTGCTAGTTATCCCATCAACCTATGATAGTGTAGGAAAAGGCATGGCAGAAGATATTATAGTAACTTGTACATTTGTACATATGTATGCAAACATAACTTTGAATAAATATCTGATTTGTTATATAAGTTGTTCACAACTGTATTGTTCAGAAGACAATATTATTATCCATTTACACACAATTTATTTTAAATATATTTGCAGACGAGTTAAAGGTTTACTGGTATATTTTGTTTTAACTATTTGCTTATTTCTTTTAAATCTTCTTCCAGGAACACCACTGGACATGGTATCAGAGGAGCTACTGGCCAGCACTTTAGGAGTGTCCAGGCTTCACACGGCTGCTTTATGTCGGTGTAGTCTTCAACAGGCGATAAGCAAAATCTCTGAATATATAAGGCCTAGGACATACTCAGGTAACTGATCAGGTCACTGTAAGTGATTTTTTAGGCTGACTTTCAACTAAAATTGTAATTTTATTTCTTTTAGTTTTGATTTTTAACATGCAACACGTATTATTTCTGTACATAAATATGGCCGGAAAAGTAAAGAT
Organism: Lamproptera curius; assembly: GCA_029286875.1. Taxonomy (NCBI): domain Eukaryota; kingdom Metazoa; phylum Arthropoda; class Insecta; order Lepidoptera; family Papilionidae; genus Lamproptera; species Lamproptera curius. The sequence goes on from JAGSMT010000099.1 coordinate 984,184, forward strand.
ACAGATGTCACTTTTGTATATTTAAGAAAATAACGTACGAAATTAGCTAGGTGGCGCTGTTTTGGTTTTATGATTTTATATTATTATTTTACTACTTTAGTATACTGCCTCCGTAGCCTAGTATTAAGAGCGTGTGCTTTGGAAACTGGAGGACGCAGGTTTGAACCCTGCGGGCACACATTTTCATTGTTTTTTTTTTAGTTGATAAGGGCAATTTGGGCCGATCACCCAATTGTCTGAAAAGTACGATGATCCATGCGTCGGATGGGCATGTAAAAAGGCGATCCACGCACCAGCCAGCATTGGACCAGCGTGGTGGGATACGGTCCCAAAACCACCTAATGGACAGGGCGTACATTACGGGAGGCTTATGTCCAGCTGTGGACTAACACAGGCTGATGATTATTATTATAATTATTTTGTTACATAAATATTTATTCGATTGAATGTATAATAAAGGTTACAAATTAATGAACCACTGTTAAACGTATTCAACATAGTTACGGTTTTACCAATAACATACTGCATTTGTGACTGGCTCTATTGTTAGACATCGTTTTCGTAAATTCATTGGCTTATTTATTATTATTTATTATATAATATATAACAAAAAATTAAACCGAAGCTATATATATATATATATATTGTTTTATATATATAGATATGTTTTATTTTAATATATTCTCATACCCTCATTTCTCGTTAGGTAAACCGCTGTCGGAGGTATCTTACATACAGGGCATCATTGGGAGTGCTGTTTTGAAAGCTTATGCCTCCGAGAGCGCCGAATATTTCACTGCCGGTCTTCTGGATGGATATCTGGAGCCTGATGCTGAACTGGAGATGGCGATGTGCAGGTTCGTTCTTCGGTTTCAGAAATTCATCGAATTTCTCATAGCAACAAAGTATGTTAGTCACCTGGAGTCAAACTGGAGATCGTGGATTGGAATCCTGAAGGGATGGAACGAATTTACACTGTTGTTTCCTAGTTGGTTATGGTAATGCCAGTAAAGCGAGATGACGCTACGCTTACTACCGAAGGAAAAGTCGGTCCTGCGCCTGATCTCTCTCTGATCGTGTCGGTTATCCGTCCCATCAGAGTATGAGAGCGAAGGAAGAGGAAGTGTATGTGTTTTCGCGTACAGTACTACGCACCTTGCATGCGATCATTGGCTGATCCAAAAGCGTCCAGTCAAAAGCGTAACCGCGAAACGTCTCCTCGATCTGGACGAGGAAGAGTCGAACGGACCAAGGGGTCCCGACATCCAACTTACACACACACAAGGAGGGATAGCACACCTCACCTGAGGTTCCCGCGTATACGATATGTATCAGAGCGTCACCGCGACTACACAGTCGCCGACCGTCGAGGTTCCGTCCAAACGATGTCGACGATCCTAGGACATAAACTATGCTAACTCACGTACCTTCTGTACGTGTGGCCTTCATTTTTAGCAAAAAATGTGGGCCACCTAGTTCGTGGGGACGGGAGCTTCTCGCGAACTCTGTGTTAGATGAAGCTTACTATAGACATGAGTCTGGAAGCATAAATTCAAGGATAAAAAAAACCCTCCTACATTTTAACATCTCCCGCGTAGTTGTCTAACTGACCTGTTAATTGAATCGGCCGTTGTAGCAGAAATCGAGTAGGATGACGTTATTTATTTATAGTCAAAAGGCTGTTTATGTATTTTAGCCCATATAATTACCACATTACAATTGATTAATACAATGGCGTAGGAATGTGATGGCGCCAACGCCCACTTGACGGCGGATCTGCCTTACAGTGGCAGTAAACAGATTCGCAGTACAAGTGCAATTAGTCAATTGCCAATCAGCCTGCTCAGCGTGGCAATTATGGGCAACTCTTTTTAATGGACGCCATCTTGGCGTTCATTTAAAAGTGTTGACCTCTCTCGTTCTTCTTTTTTCATTGAAGACCAATAACCAGAAGTGGACGGATAAAGGCTTAAGATGATGATGATGATGATTACTAGCCTCTGGTATTTCTATAGGAATTTCGCTTCCCAGTCGGGTATCGAAGCGATTCTCCAGCTGATAGCTGTTCCCAATGTGGAGATGCAAGCCGAGGGTCGGCAGATGCTGGAGAGCCTCCGCTCTCTGACCCTGAGGGGGGAGACGATGGAGGGCGTAAACATGTTTATAGGTATGTCATATTTTTCTTATCTCTAGCCATTATGTCGGTCTTGTTATCCATCCAGATTTACCTGAATAACAGTTTTAGGCACAGCGATTGCCATCATACATTGCCTGTGAGAGTCCACTGCTGGACATAGGCCTCTCCTAATACACCCCTATCCAATAAGGGGTTTTTGGACCGTATCTCACCGCGCTGGTCCAATGCGGGTTGGTGGGTGGACTGACTTTTTACATGCCCATCCGACGCATGGATCGTCTCACTTTTCAGACAATTGGGTGATCGGCCCAATTTGCCCTGACCAACTAGGAAACAACAATGAAAATTTGTTGAGTCCCCGCGGGATTCGAACCCACAACCTCCGGTTTCTAAAGCATACGGCCATAGATTGCCATCACATTTCCACAATTCAAAGGATGAACTGCGTTGATGGATGGATTTGTTGTCAGTAAATTAGATAGCGATTGACTTCCTATAACGACTGGCAAAGATGGTCTTGACAACCCACTTTTTACACAGCCATCCGACGTATGGATCATCTTACTTTTCAGACAATTGAATGATCGGCCCATATTGTCCTAACCAACCAGAAAACAACGATAACAACTGTATTAGATGACTATTAGTCAATTCAAACATTTTAACGTCGTTTCTATTATTAATATTGAGTGTTTAGTTCTGAAATATCGTTGAAATGGGCCTTCATAGCTCTGAACGGCCTTCACCACGCGGGCAAACATCTCGCTCAAGAGATAAAGCGGATGAGGAACCCGGCCTTTAACCCGACTTTTATCTTAAAGAAGATGTTCGCGGACAGACATCAGGTAATAATGATAAGACACTTTTTTTTTGTAAAAACTATAGTATAATATAATTTAAGCATCTTTAATACCTAATCCAAGACTGCCTTCGTAGCCTAGTATAGGCGTGTGCTTTAGAAACTGGAGGTCGTGGGTTCGAATCCTGCGGGGATTCATCAAATTTTCATTGTTGAAAAGTAAGATGATCCATGTGTCGAATGGGCAGGTAAAAAGTCGGTCCACCCACCTACCCGCATTGGACCAGCAAGGTGGGATACAGTCCAAAACCACCTAATGGAGAGGGGTGTATTAGGGGAGGCCTATGTCCAGCTATGGACTATCACAGGTTGATGATGTGATGTAAGACCAAATCTATAAAAATAAATAAAATCTGTCTGTCTGCATGTTTGTTCGGGATAATCTCTGGATTGAATGGTCCGATATTGAAGGGTATTTTACTTAAAGATAGCTTATGTAGCCGGGAGTAACTTTGCTTTTTTTTTCAGAAATTAAAAAAATAAACAGATTTTTAATATAAATATATTGATATTAGTTTAACAGCTAATCGACTAAAAAATTTCATCATCAGCCTGTGTTAATCCACTGCTGGACGTAGGCTTCCCCTTTGCACGCTTACTCCATTAGGGGGCATTTGGACCGTATCCCACCACGCTGCTCCAATGCGGGTTGGTGGGTGGAACGACTTTTTACATACATGGATCATCTTACTTTTCAGACAATTAGGTGATCGGCCTTACCAACCAGAAAACAACGACAACACAAATTTCTTTCACCGCAGGATCCCACGATCTCCAGCTTATAAAGCAAAGGCCAATACCGCTAGACCATGGAGGCGACTATAAAATTTGTGTGAAGATATATTGTCAAAAGTAATGGCAACCCTACCCACCAATTGAAACATTCAGTTGATGTAACTATTTTAAGCCAATCTATAATATGTAGTTGGTTGGTGTAATAATTTGGCTCCAATATAGACACTTAATCATCATCATCATCATCATCATAAACAGCCTTTAGCAGTCAACTGCTGGACATATCCTTTTTAATGAACACCAAGAAGGCCGACCTTGTGGGCGTCCATTATATATATATACCATCAGCCTTTGTCAGTCCACTGCTGGTCATAAGCCTCGCCTAATGCACGCCTTCTCCATTCGGGAGTTTCAGGACCGTATCCCACCACGCTGGTCCAATGCGGTTTGGTAGGTGGACCGCCTTTTTATATGCCCATCCGACGCATGGATCATCTTACTTTTCAGACATTTGGGTGACCAGCCCTAATTGTCCTACCCTACCAATAACGATAACACAAAGTTGTTTCCACGCGGGATTCGAACCCACACCTCCGGTTTATAAAGCAAGGCATTTGATATTTCTATATTATTGTTATTGCATTTCTTTTCGTTTCACAACTCTAGGAGCAGGACAGGCCCAAGCTGACCCTCCGCCTCTCGGAGCACCTCCATCCATCCCTGAGGGCACCTTCGGAACAGCTCGAGTACTGCGTGCTGAGGATGAAGTACGCCTGCGAGACGATAATGGCCCGCCACGGCATGGAGGTCGCCTGCGCGTACCTGTGAGTGTATTGGTAGTGGTTTCGGTTCTTGAAAACAATTTATCGCCTTCCTTAGGAAAGATATACGAAAATGTCCTAGGCATGGACATTTCGTGCCCGAAACATCTATAGAGATAAAATTTTTGATTTTTACACACTTATTATACAATCTAAGTGTATTTTAATGGGATGGTAAGAATCATAAATGAAAAGAAATTGGCACGTCTAAGCTACATTGATATCATTAAAAGAGTTGCCATAGGTGAAATATATTCATGTTTCTTTGCGATATTTTGTTGTTTTCTTAAAAGATTTATTGTCAACTGAAATAATTACAAGTTTTATTTATGTTGTCAGCGGGTAACAGCTTGTCATTGAATAGAGGGACTTTCCACAGATTTTCAAAATACAATGTCAAATATTTGATTATTATCACTCATACATGCAGGTCATTAATTTTTAATTTTACTTATTTAATCTAAGTGATTGAATAGGTTGGCTAAGACAACGAAAATGCATTGCTCTGTATGCTACACGAATCATAAAGGTGATTAGACAAAATACAAATTCTATTTCGATAGTTCTGACAGTATCTTAAATATATATTGTAGACAATTACAATTTTTTATGTGCGCGTTGTTCACACTTGTCATTGAAGAGCAAGCTTTTACAATTTTCAAGGTTCTATTAAAGTATTTAAGATATAAACTATTTGAAGATAAACTGCCTCCGTATATTGTTATTAGGCAGTGTCCAATTGAAACTGGAGTCGTGGGTCGACAAATTTTCATTGTCGTTCTAGTTGGTGAGAGCAATGGCGTTGACAACAGAAAATCTAAGTAGATGATCCATGCTTTAGTATGGGTCTGTGTAAACGTTGTTTCACACCACGAGTTGGACCAGCGTGGTGGGATACGGTCCGAAATCCCTAATGTATGGGGTGTATTAGGGGAGGCCTATGTCCAGCAGTGGATTATCACAGGCTGATGATGATTTAAGATGATCCTGTGAATATGCTTGTAAAAAGTCGGTTCTGTCGTCGTCACCTTCTTATTTACTGTTCTATAATCTATGATATAATGCAGCTTGTCGAGTTGTGGAGATCAGATACCGGTCGATGTTCGTGAAACTGTTATTCAGGGAAATCTGGATGGATTGGGCGACTAGACCCCATAATTTTTGGGTGAAGGTTATGAGAAAGGGCAATTGAAAAGTCTCATAATTTAATTTAATAAAAGTAATCTATAGTTTTTAACTCGGAATATATTTTAAGAAAGTAACCCACGGCATGTTATCCCATGTTGGATGTTTCACGACCCCATCTGTCGAGACATGCGCAATGGCAACGTTGTGCGCTCGGTCTCTTTCAATCTATTATTGAATTTTAGCATCTTTCGTAGCTGGCAACTCCTATTTGCGGTCACTTTTTCAAAGCCAACCTTATAAGATTGTACTCCGAAAAAGTTCAGCTTCAATTTAATATTAAAATTATCTATATATACCAACCCGCATTGGACCAGCGGTGCAAAAACTCCCTAATGGATAGGTGTGTATTAGGGTAGGCCTATATCCAGCAGTGGACTATGACAGGCTGAGGATGATGAACCACATTATGAACGTCGTGATTTTGTAGCAGGATCTTAGACTATCAGTATTTATACATCTCTATATTATACATTGACATTATTTATTTCGACATTTGTCAATAAACAATAAAATTTCATATAAATGGATAAGAAAACGTCACTAATTTATTGACAGTTAGGGCGTCGTCGTATTCCCATAACGATCCGAGTTTTCCCGAAGGAACATAATTTCTCGCTATATCTATTTTTGTGTGGCTTGATATTGTGGGCGATTCAGTTTGTATTTATATGAAATAATATTACTAAATCAATGTTCCTAATTTACTATAATTATATCGTCATCATCATCATCAGCCTGTGTTAATCCACTGCTGGACATAGACCTCCCTTAATGCACGCCATCTCCATTAGGGGTTTTTGGCCCGTATCCCCCTACGCTGGCCCAATGCGGGTTGGTGCGTGGACCGACTTTTACATGCCCATCCGACGCATGGATCATCTTACTTTTCGGACAAATTCTCTTGACCAACCAGAAAACAAAGTTGTTTTCCCGCGGGATTCGATCCCACGACCTTCGGTTTATAAAGCAAGGGCCAATGCCGCTAAGCGATTATCTTATATAATTACAATAGTTATATACATATTTCAGGGCATACTGCATCGGCTTAAGAAACGCCGAGAACGAGATGAAACTTGCCTCGTGTTTCGTGGAGAAGTCCAAAAGCAAAGTGCAGAGACTTATCAAGGAGCTTGACGATGGAGAATATCTCAATTTGGACAAATTCCTCGTGCAATTTGGCAAGAAATCTTTGGACGGCGGCCCAATAGTGGAGAAACCCACTGCCAGGGTGTTCTGGTAGTGCCAGTAGTGAAATGTAGTGGTGTTGCCATTGTAAAATTATGTAAATGTTATTGATCAAATTAAAAATGTTGAAAAATGCGTTTTTTATTTGTATGAATTTGTGCATCTCGTTTTTAAGATTTTTTGGTCTAGATATAGTTTAATTAGAATCTAGAAGTTGTTTTTATATTTAGTGTTTTTTTTTAGCTTATGATACTTGTCTTTGTAAAATTGCGTAATTTTCATCTTCAGCCCTTGATAGTCCACTGCTGGACATAGGTCTTCCCTAATACACCCCTATCCATTAGGGGGTTTTGGACCGTATCCCACCACGCTGATCCAATGCGGGTTGGTGGGTGGACCGCCTTTTTACATGCCCATCCGACGCATGTATCATCTTACTATTCAGACAATTAGGTGATTGGCCCAAACTGTTCTAATCAACTACGAAACAACAACGAAAATTTGTTGAGTCCCCGCAGGATTCGAACCTACGACCTCCGGTTTCTAAAGCAAACGCCAATACCACTAGGCTAATGAGGCAGTTAATTAGCCTATTGCTAGTTGTTGAATCTATTTGTATCTATTTATAAAACGAAATGCCGGTTCTTAATCTGAAATAAGGGTCCAAGTACTACATCGAGTAATGTTACGATTTTAAGTACAAGTTTATGATATGTCACTTTTTCACTACTTGATGTTTCAACTTTTTGTTGAAAATTAATAATTCCTTAATAAAAATCATTGGTTACCAAGGTTAACTGCCTCGTAGCCTAGTGGTATAGGCGTGTGCTTTAGAAACCGGAGGTCGTGGGTTCGAATCCTGCGGGGACTCAACAAATTTTCGTTGTTGTTTCCTAGTTGGTTAGGGCAATTTGGGCCGATCACCCAATTGTCTGAAAAGTAAGATGATCCATGCGTCGGATGGGCATGTAAAAAGTCGGTCCACCCACCAACCCGCATTGGACCAGCGTGGTGGGATACGGTCCAAAACCCCTAATGGATAGGGGTGTATTAGGGGAGGCCTATGTCCAGCAGTGGACTATCACAGGCTGATGATGATACCAAGGTTAATAGTCTAATTCGGTTTTTTGATTCAAATATCTATTAATATTCATGTTATAGGGAATTATTTAAATAGATACTTTCTTCAAAACCTAATATGAATTACGAGTTATGTGAAATTAAACAAAATCTTAAGTGACAATTTTATTGGATTAAAGCTAACGGTGAATATAATCGCTATACAATCTTATATTATACTAGCAGCCCCCCAACCCCCCTTGTGGGTGGAATTTTGTAAAATCCGTTCTTAGCTAACCTCTACTCGGCGAAAGGAATATACCTACCAAATTTCAAGTCGCTACGCCTTATGGTGCCAGAGATATCGTGATGAGTCAACGTATAGGTGGGAATCTCTTATATATGTATATATAGATTAGTGTGTGCAACACAGGTGCTTTTTCCAAATAAAAAACGTACAGTATTATAGTATACCTAATTTTTAAATTTCTAAAAAACTGTATTATCTAACAAAGTGTTTTGATTTAAACTTTCTTCGACAGACAACACAACTTACTTTTGCCGCAAAAATATTTAATATTTACCTAGAAATCTATAGTTCAGTATGCGCATTTAAATTATGGCAACAATTGACGTAAAGAAAGTGTAATGTCAAACACTAATAGTTCCAGAAGGGTCACGTTCTTATTGGCAATACTGGATATTGTCTCTCTCTGTCCTGTTCAACGGAGCTGATTGACATGGTACCCGCCTCTCCATTTTATCATTGTACCTTGCGCCACCGGATTAGAGTTCGTGAATCATCATCAGCCTGTGTTAGTCCACTGCTGGACATAGGCCTCCCTAAGGCACGCCTTCTCCCTTTAGGAGTTTTAGAAGTTTGACATTTCACTTCTTCAGATCAATTATATCCCTAAATCGGCTGAACTTTTGATTAATGTTATCAAATCTGTATACATATAATTCTTCTGTACGTGTGTTGACAGTGAACTCCTTTTAAACGGGTCGACCGATATGAATGAATTTTTGTGTGTGTTCAAGCGGATTCAAGGATGGTTTAAATTCACAAATAAACCCGGCAGATGGCGCTGTAGCGGGTATCTAGGTTATTTATCTATACTGCAAGTATACTACTTAGGTGCGCTAGTTATTCTTAAATGAACTAACCACTTATGTCTAAAGTTAGGACTGCATACTAATATAATGAGTTAATAAAAGCGTGTGCATTAACTTAACATTATAACTACGGCTTGAAACCTCCTTTGGGATAGACATCAATATACGAAACTCCCTTCTCAGCGGCCGGTTTAAATTTATCGCCAAACGTGACATTTTTCGACGTAACCTTCCCGCGCTTTCGTAGCTTAGTGACGCGCTCCGCCATCTTGGATTTGACCTTAGGCGGGAAGGCCTCCTTGTCTATGGCCTTTAGTTGGGTTTTGTTCCTCTCCTTTCGCTTGTAGTAGAATACTTCCCATGCCAATGTTATCATGGCGAGACCCAGACCGAACAGTGTTGCTATAAATACGCCGCCTTTAAAATAAAAATAAAATATTTAGTAATAGTTTACATGATACTTATCTTTTATTTAAATTTATATCAAATTTAAACTGTAAGCCTCAAAGAGAATGTTAGCTTGTCTCTTATTTTACAATTAGACATCTCTCGGCTTCGCGGGTGTAAATTAATAGAAATTTGCAATCTTAACAAATTCTTAATTATTTAGTGACAAAATTTTTTTACATATCTTCATTGATTGTTACCTAGTAACATGGATAACAGATGGTATATGTTTTGTAATGTTTTGTTTAAAAGTTATTAAACTTATTGACTACCTCCTTAGTCTAGTGGTAAGGACGTGCTTTAGAAACCGGAGGTCGTGCTTTCGAATCCTGCGGGGGTTTAACAAATATTCATTATTGTTTCCTAGTTGGTAACAAGAGCAACTTGAGCCGATTACCTAATTGTCTGAAAAGTAAAATGAGCTATGCGTCGGATGGGCATTTAAAAAGTCAGTCCACCCACCAACCCGCATTGGATCAGCGTGGTGGTATGCGGTCCAAAAACCCATAATAAAGGAGGCGTGCATTAGGGGAGGCCTATGTCCAGCAGTGGCCTAACTCAGGCTGTTGATATATGATGTATGTATCAAACTTATATTACTAACTAATATACGTTTGATAGCTTATAAACTATGTTTTGTAATTTTTATCACACTATTGTGTTTATAGTATATTTTTCAAGAAGTAGGATGAAAACTGAGGATATAAAATAAATTTTTCATTTACAAAATCGTAAACCCTATACTTACCCAAGCTTTCTAATGTGATACCTTCAGATTCGTCGGCATCCGGGCAAGCCTGTCTTTCCGATTCATTCCAATACCTTTAATAAATATACATATATATATATATATATGTATATAATACAGGAACATGGACTTAAACTAACATCTTAAATAATATCTCTTTCCATATTTGAAATAATAAAGTAACATTTGTAAAGTTTGATTCCGTTCGAGATCAACAACTAATCAATTCGACTAGCATAAGAAAGACCCTAGTTACGCCACATGTCTTATGTGCGGAGCGTCTCACCAACCGTCAGACAAACGTCCTGTTCGTCACGTTTAATATAATATCCTTACTTAGCCGCCAGCTGTTCCAGGAACCTCTCCTTCTGCAGCTCCAGCAACGCCCTGGACAGCGTCTCCTGGAGACGAGACCCTTGCTGCACGGCAATCGCGTAAGGCTGCTCGGCGAACACGTCACCCACCTCGGTTATGTTGCAGTTGCGCGTCAACTCGTATCTGGTTTGAAGGGTGTAAGGATACACCGTACTCATTGACTATTTATTTAGAAGCACGCGTCCAGGACGCCCCTGTAAAAAGGGGACCTACCACCTACATTTCGACACATGGATATTTAAGGCAACTATTACGTCGCGCAACAGCAGTATGCAGCTCTGGCCACCTAAAGTTATAAAAAAGTCTTTCTATTACATTTTTATCGTGTGATTTCTATCACGTTCTCTATCACTACATAACATCTGTATCATTATAATCTGGATTGCAATTATCTATGTTTGGAATAGACCTAACAGCTTTAATTACTGTACGAAGTGATATTTTAATAAATGTGTCAAACTCACTTGATCTCAGCGGAATCGTGGATAAAAGCAAAATCGGCTTCAGTGTGTTCGTTCACTTCTCTAAAGCCAGCTTCTGCATTGGCGACTGGACCTGGTAAAGTCAAAATCGAAACATTTATTTTGCTTTAACTAAATCTAGCAAAACTAAACTTTATGCCTGGATAAATAGAATCTACACGAATCTGTAATGACATCCCGCATTATCAAAATTCCAATACTTTATTGATCCACCTCTTATATATTGTACGTTATATAAGAAGTTGAAGTCTAATCTGATGGGAAATTATATGCTGTACATAAAAGTAAGCAACATTTTAAGATACACGTCCGCACGTCGCCCAAAACATAAGATGTTTAGTTTCACAAGCTCAGTCAGTACACATACAGATACAATACCCTTTTACCGAAACACCTATGTCTTTACATACCATTCATATAGATAAATTTTGTAACAAAATTGATGATTTGAGCACTAATCGAATAATCCAATCTACGCAGGACATTAGAACTAGGAATCTTGAAATTTATTTAGTTATAAAACAACAAAGAATACAATCATCATCAGCCTGTGATAGTCCACTGCTGGACATAGGCCTCCCTTAATACACCCCTATCCATCAGGGGGTTTTTGGACCGTATCCCACCACGCTGGTCCAATGCGAGTTGGTTGGTGGACCGACTTTTTACATGCCCATCCGACGCATGGATCATCTTACTTTTCAGACAATTGGGTGATCGGCCCAAATTGCCCTAACCAACTACGAAACAACAATGAAAATTTGTCGAGTTCCCGTAGGTTTCGAACCCGCCACCTCCGGTTTCTAAAGCACACGCCCATACCACTAGGCTACGGAGACAGTAAGAAGAGTATAGTAATGTTTATTTCTTACCTGATGCATTTATGGCGAGTAGTATATGGCCGTATTGCTCCCGAATTGGATAATCCCACACTCTGTACTGCGTTTGATCTGATGTTGCGTTCAGTGTTATCTCCTTCCAAACCCTAATAAAGTTCAGAAACAAAATAGAATAAGTACTAAAATTTACGTAAAGGAATCGGTATTATTAAATTATTTTTTCTTTATCTCATACTCCTCCGAGTTTTACAAAAATCAGTAAAATGAATTAATGAATTTGATTTCTGCGAAAAAATTTACTAGTTAAAGGTGTACATGTAAATTCACAATAACAATTTAACACGTATAGAAAAGAGACGAATTGGGCTATTAAAATAAATTTCACAGCTAAGCAAAATGTTCTAATAAAAAAATTACCTGGTCCCTGAAATTAAAACATGAACTAATATTTCGTGAGTTTACTTATCAAAAGCCTCTTACCTGTACAGCGTGTCCTCGGCAAACTTCATGTTTATAAAGTACTGATGGATCGTCGATCCTTCGACCACGGTGTAGTTGATCCTGGACTGTCGTGCAAGTTGTTCCAAAGATGACACTGGAGTCTGTTTACAGATTATTTATTAAGTATTTAATGACTACAGTACCCAATACGCAACCTTGTGGAACACCTCTGATTTCATAGAAATTTAACTGTTTATGACATTTTTTATCTGCATGAAGATGAAATTTTTTAAATTTATTTACTTGCATAAGAACTTTTGGATGGCTTTAATAGGGTTTGAAATGAACTCATTATGTTTATTAATTATGTTAACACAAAAATTCTTACTATGGGTATTCTCCCGGTAACTTTATTGAAATTGATCTTCAAAAAGATTAATTATGTGCAACATTGTTTGCGTCTTTATCATATAGACGACGTAGTTTTATATTTAAACAAAGATAACACCTCTTTGTATTAGGAAAATATGACTTCATGACAGGTACTATGTACCGAAAAAAAGGTGAAAATGAGAGCATTAGGGGCGATACAAGGATATCACACAAATTACAAAAGAAACATTTACTCTGAGTTAAGTACCTTCTTTCTTCAAGGTAGCGGCCTAAAAGTCATAATAAAAATGCGTTATAATATATATATACCATACCTGCATCCTCTCGACGGTTAGAAAGGCAGCCAAGTTGGCGGTAAATGTTGCCAGCATTAATACCACAAATAGCCAATAAGCTGCTACCAAGGTCCTTCCTGACAATGCCTTTGGAGCCTCCCCACCGCCTTGGGGCGTGAAGGAGGTCAGGGCGAACCAGAAACTCTCTTTCAATGTGAACTCCCTTAAAATAAATAGCCATAGAGTGTGACCTTTTATTATTATTAACTATCCGCTTCAAGTACAATAATAAAATGTACCGCCTCCGTGATCTAGCGGTGTTGGCCCTTGCTTTATACACCGGAGGTTGTGCATTTGAATACCGAGGGGAAACAACTCAGTGTTATCGTTGTTCTCTGGTTGTTTATAACAAGTTGGGCCGATAACCCAAATGTCTGAAAAGTAAGATGATTTATGCGTTCGATGGCTTGTAAAAAATCGCATTGGACCACTGTGGTTGGACAAGCTCTAAAACCTCCTAATGGATAGAGGTGTATTAGGGGAGGCCTATGTCCAGCAATGGACTATTACAGGCTGATGATAATGATGAAGGTCATATGATTGTTCGTTTCTTAGTCAAGCTAACCGATTTGCACAATTTTCGTCTGAATTTTTACGAAGTCATGGAAAGTTTAAGTGAATAAAATATCAAAAATTGGAATTGAAAAAGTGAATTTTATGATTTTTACTCTCAATTTTCCATTTAATGTAATCTCATAACAGGTAGAAATTCTATCATTATAAACTAATGCACTGTTCTATCAAGCTGATTTATGTCTGGAATTACTTTTATCGACAGTTTAGGTAAATATACTAACAATTCATTTGAAATATGTCAAATTTCTAATTTTATACATGTTATTCAACGGTGAAGATTATCTGACTTTTACTTCATAGTTTTACAGGTTGTTCAATACCTATCTAAGTCAATTATAAATGATCAAAGATCTTTTTACATTTTTAGGTACAGCTCATCAATACTGATAATTTTTTGTTAATCTTAGTCTTACTTATCATGTTGAAGTATAGTCATCATTCAGGTTGTTCCTAGCAGGATATGGGAGATAGTTGTCTCCAGCAACGCGATATCATCCGCCAGTCACATATCATAGAGTCGAGCGCACGATGCTCAGCCAGACCTCCGTTCGTAGCACAGTCATGAATTTGAACAGGGACGTTTTCCGAATCGGCTTTCTTATGGCTGTTAGGCGAATAATTTGGTGTTAATAAAAGTCTTGTTTTTGTATTTGTTATTTGTTAAAATATTCTTTACTATTTGGTTAAGACAATGTACTTTGATCACACGAATTGACTGTGAGAAATTTCCTGTAGCATTAAGTCGTTTGATACTATCGGTGTACAGAGTGTGAGAAAATATATATTTTAATGTAAAATAAACCATACATGGCATGGGCGTTTAAACAATCAGGCCTAGTTGTCAAGAATATACACTCACCAACCCGCATTGGAGTAGCGTGGTGGGATACGGTCCAAAAACCTACTAAAGAAGAAAGCGTGCATTAGGGGAGGCCTGTATCCAGCAGTGGACTAACAACAGGCTGATGATGATGATGATGATGTCAAGAATATGTTTGCTAATTATTGTTGTATGTAAGAGTCAAGACAATATATATGACAAGAGTAATGACAGATGCGGTAGAACTTCAACGCCTTCTTAAATCTTACCTTACCTCAAATAAAGCTTACCTTTCTAAAAGTTAAGAAGAAATATCGCTTGCCATTATAAATAAAATTATTAGTCAAGTAATACTAGCTGAATTTCAAGCCATCTCTATGACATTCACCAGAATGGATAGGAGTAAAAAGGATTTGGAATAATGACAACTATTTTGAATGAAAGCCTCTTTTAAGCCAATGAAAAGCACTCACCTATAAGTATTCCAGTTTGCTCAAAGTATGGTGCAACGAAATCTATCACCTCTTCCCTTTCTGCCGTCATAGTGAGAGCCGCGACCGCTATATCTGTCTCCTGAATATTAAAACAGTTGTTAAATTGGTTTAAAAATTCCGATGTTTACAACCAAATCTTAGGTAAAACATTATGATATTGCGGTATTTTTAAATATGTCATTATCGCAAACAGAACTTCTTAATTCATGAGTTCTAATTATGTCATTTAAGCTGATTATCACCACAGCGTCTGTCCTATATCAGACATCAGCCAACGGCAGGACATATTATGGTGCACAAGTGTACTCACAAAAATAGATGCACTCTCTCTTCCTCCATTCTCATGGTTCGATAGGACGGATCACAGTAAAATCGACATTTTACAAATCTATTTTGGACGCTTGGATCAACTTACTTTAGAGGCAATCAGGTGATTATCATTGCCTAAACTCGGGGAAGATCATCTTGCTGACCCTGTAACTGTGTGATCGACCCAAATTGCCCTAACCAACTAGGAAACTGCCTCCGTAGCCTAGTGGTATGGGCGTGTGCTTTAGAAACTGGAGGTTGTGGGTTCGAACCCTGCTGGTTTGGGCAATTTGGGCCGATCACCCAATTGTCTGAAAATTTAGATGATCCATGCGTCGGATGGGCATATAGAAAGTCGGTCCACCCGCATGTGACCAGTGTGGTGGGATACTGGTCAAAAACCCCCTAATAGGGTGTATTAGGGGATGCCTATGTCCAGCAGTGGACTATCACAGGCTGATTATGATGATGATGAAGCGGGAGACATATGATTGTTCGTTTCTTATTTAACTTCAACTAAGGCCTTTACTTTTGCAACGTTCTTTAATGTAGAAAAATGTTCATAAACATGATTTACCCCTCTCATCAGATCTCCCACTACCCCGTCCCATGTACCATTCTGCATCCTATGACCGAAACCGCCGGATTTCGGTGAAACGATTTCGTAGTCGAAGTCCATCTCCTGGTAATGAAAAAAGAATTATATTTTCAGTTTTGTACATAATTAAAACTAGATTTTGGGCTCTGATCTCCACAAGACAGAAAAAAATTATGGCCTTTGATTAATCATTTACAATAAAGAGTAATTATCTATTTATACTATTAATTGGCTTTTTATCTTTTAATTTAGTTCGTTTTCATTGGCATTAATAATAAGCGATTTGTTTACAAAATCATCTGGCGGTGATAGTAAGCGATTCGTTTTTTACGAACCTCGTGTCTTAATCGATTAAGATATAGTTACAGTGCTCTTTGAACCAGATCATTGACAATAAATATTTCCCAAGGTCCTCAGGTTATATACCAAATTTAGCCATAACTTAGTCATAATTCAAATCTGTATCTGAAAAATTAACTAAAAACACGCTACGATGCGTTTTAAAACTCTGTCGGAAATCATTTTGGAGCATTTGTATTTTGATTATTACCTGTGAAAGCTTCTCAATAAGCTCGATGCAATAACCGTAGTAAAGAGGCTGCCCTTCTTCGTCGACCATAGGCTGACCGCTCTGAGGGTCTAGCTTAGGAATCGTCCAGGGTATGGCCTAATAAATAAATAAATATAGAAAATCAGAACCAGACCAATTAGTACTTGTATGTTAATTAATAGATCAGCCTAATTAATCAAGAATTCCATAAAGGTGATAATCTATAATCTATATTCAAAATACTATTTCTAAAGCAGAGAAAAGAAGTCTCGATGTTGACTTTATGTCTGTCCGAGATCGTGTGTAAAAGACGGGTCTGATATGTAGCCGGGCAGCTTCGTATAAGCCGCTACCTGGAACGGAACTCTTCTCGTGTGTGATAAGTGTTGTGATGGTGTTATGCATCGAAACGTCCGTGCGAGACATCGTGGCTTTTGCCGGGTCAGGTGAGCCATTTCAATGATTTTAGTATAAGAGACGTTCAATTGTCCTCATTTTTACTTTTTGGAAATCTCCTTGAGATTTCTAAAACTATATATATAAAATCAATTGCTGTTGGTTATTCTCGCTTAAACTCGAGAACGGCGGAACCGATTTGGCTAATTTTGGTCTTGAATTGTTTGTGAAAGTTCAGGGAAGTTTCAAAAGGTAAATAAACATAAAAATCATCGGAATTAAACCAAATCAATTATATCTGTCTACCTACATATTTGTTCTCAACAGGTCAATAATAAACTTTATTTCAGTTAACTACAGTTAGTATATTTACTACAGTTGGTAAAATTTATAAGATTTTTTTTAAATGTAGATTGATAAATCTTATACGAAAAATTTCAGGTATTTTATTTCTGCCGGGACAATTAGTTAGTAACAAATATTTATTATTCATCATATATATAATATTATTCATACTACATAGTAGTGATGAATAATATTATAAGAATGAATAATATTATAATGAATAATAAATATTGGTAATACAATCTGGGCCGATCACCCAATTGTCTGATAAGTAAGATGATCCATGCGTCGGATGGGCATGTAAAAAAAGTCGGTCCACCCACTAACCCGCATTGGACCAGCGTGGTGGGGTACGGTCCAAAACCCCCTAATGGATAGGGGTTTCTTAGAGGAGGCCTATATCCAGCAGTGGACTATCACAGGCTGATGATGATGATGATGACTACATAGTATAAAACAAAGTCGCTTTCTCTGTGCCTATAACCCTATGTATGCTTAAATCTGTCAAACTACGCAACGGATTTCGATGCGGTTTTTTTGAATAGAGTGATTGAAGAGAAGGTTTATATATATACACATGCTTAATATGGCGGATATATTTTCTATCAGCATAGCTCCCGTACGAAGCAGGGGCGGGTCGCTAGTAAAATGTATACAGGATTCCTCTCAAAGTTAACAACATTACAGCACTTTTTAAATAATAGGCGTGATTTTGAAGCAAGTTTATTCAGTATAAAACTTTATAAAACAGAAAATCGCTTTTAGAAACGACGTTTCAATTTATCTTTCAGTGATTACATATCATAATTCAATAAGAAAATAAATATCGGTCGATAACAAATAAAACGGTATATGTATTCCCAAAATGACGACCCGTATGGTGTAGTGGTTACTGATGCTGACTGATACGCCAGTGGGTGTGGGTTCGATTCCCACTACGGGTAAAATATTGTGTGATGAACATAGTGTTTTTCTCGTGTCTAAGTGTTCGCGTATATATTATATGTATTATACAAAACAAAGTATATCTATTCTTTATATTTTTTATTCTATCATATAGGTGGTAATTTAAAAAAAATGTTCTATTGGTTAATTTTTTTAAGAAAAAAGTTGCCAAAGCTACTCCCAGTTACACCAGCTATCTTCCAGTGAACTTCCTGTCAAAATCGGACAAGCCATTTTTTAAAAAAAATGTTTTGTCTTATGTAATAAAGTTAAAGTTACATAACACAGTATAATAGTTACATAAAACAGTAAAAGGGGACCTACCACGGTTATCTAATAAAAACTAAATTATATAAATTACTATTATATAATCTAATTGAAAATGAATTTAAATACGGTTATTTTGATATGACAAAAAAAAACTTCAATTATATCGATTTTATATAAAGATGGGAATGTAAGCTTCAACAATGATAACCGATACTATAGACCGACTCACAAACGCGTTAACTTACTTGACATTTATAAACAAACCCATATTAAATTGATATACCGATTAGTATATCTATGACAGAATATTACCAGGGTTTGTGGTTTCTTACCGGTGCTGTACCCACTCTAAAGAACATCCTCAACGGCTCCAGAACCACTCCTGGTAGCAGACCATACTCCCCATCAGCCGACCACTTTGCGACCGTCTCCTCCCCATCAGGTTTCCGCATGGAGAGGACGAATTGTGAACGAAGAAGTATGTGGGAGCTGTCAGATATGAAAAAGTATAAAATGAATGATTGGAGCAAGGTAGTTGTGAAACTGTCGATCTGTATCCAAGCCCGTTAAATGCCCGACTTTATTGCTGCAATCAATCGAAATGTACAAATGTTTTAATCGGCGTATTGTCACCCCAATATTGACAACTTGCCTGCCACCAAGTTGTCAATTATACAATATACCAATGACGTGGCTACGAATTATATTTTTGCCCGTGACTTTGTCTAAGTGGTAACGTGTATAAAAACTTTTTCAAAGAAAAAAAGACCTATTTCACTTTTTAAATACTTTTTAGACATAGTCCCGTCAAAATTGGAGTAGCCATTAGATCTAGAAGAGAAAATATTTCCACTATACATTGCCTTGTTATATCTTATAAGGTTTGGCCAGCGTTTTTGTTAAAAGCTTTCAGCTGGCTTCATTTATTTCCGACATCTCTGACAAATATCAATATACTCCACTTAAATTTACACATAAACTTCACAAATTATATACCGAAACCTTCCAGAAGAATCATTCTATCCATTAGTGAAAACTGGGTGACAATCTTTACTGTAGTATTCTAGTTTATCGCGAACAGAAACACATATAGACGAGGCCGGGGACTTTGTTTTATACTCATCATCATTCATTGAGAGATCGTATTTCGATAAAGATCTCAGTTTTCCCGAGGGAACATTTCTCCTACATCTATTCCAGACTATCGCCTATTATAAATAGCATTATTGTTGTAATTTAACAGCAACTTTTAGATGTGTATTCGTAAATACCTGTTACAAATAATACTTGTGAACGCAATTATTAATTCATAATATTCTGAGTCAGATATAACTTCGATTGGTTTCGAATCCCGCGGGTATGCAACTTTGCGTTATCATTGTTTTCTGGTTGGTTAGGACAATGTAAGATGATCGACGCGTCGGATAGGCATGTAAAAAGTCGGGCCATCCACTAAACCGCATTGGAATCATACGGCCTAAAAACCCCATAATTGGAAATGCGTGCATCAGAAAGACATATGTCCAACAGTGGTCTAACAGAGACTGATGACGATGAGGTATATGTAATAGCTACTTCTATAACTTACCTATCAGGCTCCCAGAAGAATAAAGTGTCGTTACTAGAGGTCTCTGCTGCAAGAAAATCTTTGAATCCTCGAGAAGATTTTCCCCCATCATCAGAATCACAACGGGTGGGACTTGGAGATAAATGCTCTGGAAGCTTGTTGAATAGCGTGACTAGTAGTCGAATCAGATTGTTTAATATGTACTGCTTTCTCTGAAAAGATGCTAAATGTCACTACTATACTAACTAATTAACTTTATTGTTTTTTACTTACAAGTGACCTCAATTAGGCCGTTTAAACTTTCGTGGGACATTGCACTAAACGGCTGAACTCTCGTGAAATCGGTATTGGTGCCGACTAGTTTCGGACCTCCGGTAGGTCCGGACCTAGTCAGCTCCAATATGCACGGTGGCTTTTCGGAAGCGACCGTGAAGTTATGATACTCTTCCTGATGAAAGCCCTCCGATAGGTCCGAAACTGGTCGGTACCAATGCCAATGTCACGTGACTTTAACCGTTCATAGATAATAAGTGACTTCAATATTCTGCTAAAATTATAAATGAAGGGACTAATAACGAACTTCAGTAAAAAGTCCTGTATTTTATAATACATTGTTTATACTTTATTAAACTTAAAGTTTAAGCTAAAATTAAAAGATCCTTCTTAAATATACCTCTATATAAATCTTATATAAATTTAATGTTTATAATTGTTTAGTTAAATTAGCTCTCAACTTATAATAAGAAAATTGGTTATCTGTAAAATCGGTATACGGGCGAAAGTTGTACATGAAAACGTCTATTAGTGGTAGAATGATTGAAATATGAATATTCATTCGTATGGTAGGAAGAAGGATCAAATAATAATAACGTTTCAAAATATACAAATAACGAATTCGACACTCTGTTTTTCGTTCTCTCTGTCTCTTTTTCACATAAGCAGGCCAACTGCGCAGGAGTAAGAGAAATAAGTGCCGCTCACTTTTTCTTATGGTTGCTTATGGAGAGCGTTACGTGAGCGGCGCTGTGACACAGTTTTCGAGAGTGCCTCTCTATCTTGTACAAATTTATAAGACGTTGTCACGCCAAAAAACTATGTTATAAAATGATTACTTGGTATATAACTAAACTTATTTGTACTTTAATTGCTATTGCGTCATAAAACATGTAATTAATATATTCATATTCAAAATAATATTATTTTGCGCTTATTTAAGTTAGATCTTTCTTTATTTAAAATAAATCCAAAAGGTCCTTTAAAAAATTACTTAAAAAATTAGCTTAAGGTGTTTTTAAAACACACGGTTAAGTTGAATATTTATAAGCTATTTTCCTTAACCGTCATCATCATCGTACTCACCGGAAAATCGCTGGGACACTGGCAACTCTCCTTGTCGAGCAGTTGGCAACACTGGTTAGTATCGACAGATAATATAACTGTCGGTAAAACCACTTCCATTGAACCCAGTTTTGGCAACGAATAATCGGTTACAACTAACACCCAGCGGTAAGCACGACGTACCAACTTTTCTTTGACTGCCTGGATAATTTATATTTATGTTTAAAAGTAAAGAGGACATTTTTAAAAAGATAATAATGATACTCAAAATAAAGCTCAATACTTAATGATTCATAGTCAATATACATATGACGTAACGCCTCCGTTGCATAGCGGTATTGGGCCTTGCTTTATAAACCGGAGGTTGTTGGTTCGAATCCCGCGAGAAAACAAACTTGTATTGTCGTTGTTTTCTTTCTGGATGGTAAGAATAATAATGCCCGATCACCTAAGTGCCGGAAAAGTGAGATGTTCCATCCGTCGGATGGGCATGTAAAAAGTCGCATTAGACCAGCGTGGTGGGATACGGTCCAAAAACCCCCTAATGGATAAGGCGTTCCTTAGGGGAGGCCTATATCCAGCAGTAGACTAACACAGGCTGATAGTGATGATACATGACGTGGTTCTGACGGTTACAGATTAAAAAATTATGTGCTGCTTGATATATTTAGAAAGTTAGAAAGTTTAAAGTAACATCGCAGAAATTCTATTATATCAAAAAGACTATCGTGTTATTTCGCCGTTCAACTAAATCATCATCATCATTATCATCATCATCAGCCTGTGATAGTCCACTGCTGGACATAGGCCTCCCCTAATGGGTCGTATTAGGGGGTTTTGGACCGTATCCTACTAACTAAAACATATCTAATATAAACAGATTAATGGAAGCAATAAATAGTATAAGTTGCGTAATAATGTAGTGTCTTATGCTCTTGGATAACATTTTTAGTTTTAACTTCATCTGCTTTAACAATCTTACTTTTTAGGCGATTTTGTAAGGTAGCCTTTATTGAACCATCGAAATTTTAAGGAAGGCATTAATGATGACGTTAAAACATATAATAGTTTGATGCACATTTTTAACAAAGTCACTCACTCGTCTATACGTGTCCCGGACAAAGCCAGCGCCTCCCACCACCACGATGAAGTTGGGTTCAGGTCTCATGGTCCTCAGCACCCCGATGGATTCGGGAGTAAGGCCGGAATGAACCCAGATTCGAACGTTAGATCGACCCAGCAGCTGGTAGAGGGCCATATCCACGTCTGTGTACCAATTTTTATGGTTATCATAATCATATTGTCGTTATATTTCATAGGTAATAGCTTAGTGATAGGTGAGCAGCTTTATCAGAGTTAAAGTAAAGTTGGACTACATGAAGATATAAATAATAATATAATATCATGTGCTCCAAGTCTATTTTAATTACGGCGGCCGATCTATGATACAGGTGAGCCAATTACGCAAAAGATATTACAGTGCACAAGTGTACGCACCACCATAGGCTTACTTTCTACTTCTTCATACTCCCATAATCCAACGGGATGGATGGCCGACACGAAAGGGGAGAGATAAACTACAAGGCCGACTTTTTCCCTGATAATCGAGTGATCATCCGCATTGCAATCAACGCAAGACTATAGCACTAGGCTACGGAGGCAGATATGAAAAATAACTTATCATTTTATTAGCACTAAAATGTAAACTTCTCCTCCGTAAACGACATTCGCAATACGACTTTTAACCAATACCAGGTCGTTTGTTTCGAGCTTTAAAAATATTATTAAGAAAGACTTTAGTTTCAATTAATTTCGGATGAATTTTGGCTCCGGTATATTAAAGAACTGCCTTTAACTAACGTTGTACACATCGTAGCAAGAAACATTCGTACTAATGTGTAACAAGCGCTAGTACCAAAGTTCTACTACAAGATAGTAATGCTAAAGGACGAAAAAAACTAAATATAGCTAAAATTGTACCATGTTATCTAGATGACTAATTAATATGTGAAGGTCATAGATTTAGTCATTCAAAGGTTACAGAAGGACACTACATTTATAAGATTTTAAAGAAGAAAAAGTAAGAATCTAACTATCGTCTTTAAAGGCATAAGATAAAGTCACTAAATAAAAGTAATGAGTCCGAAAACCCTCGTAGCTTGATTTGTACTTGGCTAGGAGCTAAGTTAGGATTCGGAATTTTATATCAACAAATCCTGCGTGGACTCAACAAACTTTCATTGTTGTTTCCAAGTTGGTTAGGGCAATTTGGCCCGATCGCCCAATTGTCTGAAAAGTAAGATGATCGATGCGTCGGATAGGCATGTAAAAAGTCGGTCCACCCACCAACCCGCAGTGGTCCAGCGTGGTGGAATACGATCAAGAAACCCCCTAAATGGAGAAGGCGTGCAATAGGGGAGGCCTATGTCCAGCAATGGACTAACACGGACTGATGATGATGATGATATCAACAAAATGTATCGCCTAAATCAGGCTAAGGATTGTTTAGCAACGTATGTACGTAAGTTATAATTGTATTAAAGAAATCATTACCGCTCTCACTCTCCAGTAGGATAGCCGCGTCCGTCGCATTCCTTGACTCCAGGTGGGCGTCCATTGCGCTAACCAGCTGCTGTGGACCGAGCATGGTCCTTAGCCATGGCAAGCCCTTCTTTGTAGAGAGCTCCTCGGCCATCTCCCACGGTGACCAGGACAGGTCTATGATGGCTGACACTCCCTTAGCTAAGGCTGTGCATACTGGAATAGAGGCAAACTTTTGATATTCTAAATGTTTGAAGTCTTCATTTGAGATATGAATGATCGAAATCCTTTTATACAGTAATTGTGAGTTGCGTGTTAATTAATATCTATATATTATTTTGTTTTAAACTCTATCCGTAATCCCCTTGGATAAGGTAGGGACCTTATCGGCCTAAATAAGGATTTGGGGTATTGCGGAGCTAAGAATAACTTTATTCAAGCGGTAAGGCTGACTAGTAAGGTTATAAATAAAAAAATAAGAGTTGTGCTATGCCTAATGGCATCAGAACACAACGAGACAGAAAGAAACGAGAGCAACTGATCTCCCAAAAGTTGTTAAACAGCGATTGTTAGCGAATTCTAGTTTTACTTGGTCCTAGTCAGACATAACGTGTCGTATACAACACAAGAAAGAGTTGTTAAGACATTCTTCATGTATAAAAAGACTAAAGCACTAGCCCATGGAAGATTTAAATGCTCTTGGTTATGGTAAGACATAACAAAATACATTTTAATTGAAGACTATGCACCATGAATACCGTTAAACAAAGTCATGGAAATACTGCAAACTGATGACCAGACAATCGGCTACGACAGGTGAACCATTAGAGAGATTTGAATCTGTGGAGGAGAAATTATAGAGCGCAAGTAAACACCCAGGCTGAGCCGTAGGACAGATAAACGATACGTCTTGAAGGAAATCAGGCGCAGGCAATTGTGGTAACATGTATACAAATATATAAAATTTGTGTGTCTGTTTGTAACATAAAAATAAACGTTCTTAAATGATTAGATTTTGAACTAATTTAATTACAATAATTTTTTAATTTGTTTTTTTTTGTTTGAGACTGTCTGTCTGTCTGTTAGTTCTTTAGACAAACCGATTTTGACGGTACTTTCACTGGAATATAGCTGATATAACTTGGTAAGTTAGGCAATATTTTTTCTCGATATTTTTACGTATACAATGCGAACGAAGTTGTATGCAACAGGTTAAAATTAAAATCTTCGCTAACGTTTTCTATAGCTCTCGTCCTCTGCCTCCCTGTCTAGTTGAATAAGATCACCTCTTAGTATCAGCTCTTGATTCGAATCTTCCGCCAGTTTTAAAGAATTACCAATCATCTCGGGCAACTCCGTTTCCTGAGCTTCCACGATGAACACTGCAATGAGAACTGGCCACTTATTTCTTAAAAAAGTGCACACTTTTAGCAAGAATTTAAATATTAATAATCTATTTTATTTTACTTAAAACATCTGCTAAAAACATACTTACCAAATCTCAAACTAATCTCGGACATAACACAACCAATATTAATTATAAAAATGGTAAAAAGAACTCCCACTCCATTTTTATTAGTATCTGTTGCAAGTTTGACAGTTATTGCACCCTCTGACTTTGCTTATTAGAATCGCCGAAATATATTCTTGTAATAAATACGGTATTAATAGTGTAACGAAAACGTAAAATACAACCCTCAACTTTTCAAACATAACACTACTAAAACTATTTAAAAACTATTTAAAAAATATCAATTCTCTATGGTCTGTGCTTTTAATACCTTTTTAACGTCAAAGTGACAGATATTTTTTATAATTGTAAATAAAAAATACTTAAATTTTTATAAAGTAATGAAACTGATATTAAATAATAATAAAATTTGTGCTATTCACGTACAAACACCATAAAAGTGCCGTTAGAATTAACTGTTTTTTTGCTCTATTCTGACGCAAAAGAGGCGCTCCTTAGTTTTAATAATTGATTAGCTAAAGGGTAAATGAAGGATGAGGCCTACGTTACGACAAATATTACATCTATCACAAGTACATTTACAGCGCAAAAGCTATTAAAAAAATATTAAATTTAAATGATTGATATTATTGCAAAATGTTTACCCAACAACTTTTTTAAAGTAGCAACAGGTTTATGAACATTTTCGGAAGTAGAACGACATTATAATGAAAATCCTGCGGGAATAGGGGTGTACCACTATGTTGCCGCAGACACTACGGGTTGCTAGCCGAATAATGAACCGGATCAATATAATAATAATTATTACTTATTTTTTACCATAACCTTACAGCTTTTAAGAAATAACAAAGGAAAAAAAATACTAATTATTTACTAATAATAAACATTAGCAGGTAGATTAAAGTGGGTTGATACTTGAACTAGAATGTATCCTGTACCGCCCCGAACAGTTTATCGCTTTGTCATAGCGGTGGGGCTCAGGCCTGCTCATCCGCGGGGAAGCTAAGAGAAACCTGGCCGGAAAGTGGTGAAGGCTGCTCCAAACAGGGTGAATAAGCCCGCTTTGGATGCGCCTACGTACTGTGTAAGTGCGAGAGACGGGTTGCAGGAGGTTAGTGTGCCGCCCTTCCTCTCCGTCGCAACCAAAGTGGAGTCCCGGGGGAAAAGGAGTACCGGTATTCCGTAATCCGCTCTCCCTATCCTCCGCGACTCGGCGTGGCCGCATCGCTAATGCGGTGTCGGGGGGACATTCGGCATGGTTTCGTCGATCTCTCGTCTTTCTGTAGCTGAAACGGTGATAGCGGCGGAGCCCAATACCAAGGCCGCCGCTGGGGGCTAGGAGTCTTGTCCCTGCGTATTAGGATTTCCTGGCTCCCATGGTCCCTGAGTAACAGACTCGGGGAAGTATGTTACCTATTTATAGGGACCGAAAGGCGCGTTAGTTCCGACGCGCCCAAAGGCAGGTAGATGGCCGTAGGGCCGTGATAGAGCTGCTGTGGCGGCTAGCGCTGGTGGGGTCGTAGAAGACTTCCAAAGAGTTTATGTGACCCCATCTCTAAGGCGCCAAGAAGGAAAAACGTGGTTGTTTTAGTCGGTGCGAGTACGACATCACCCTTCCTTGCCCCGCGAAGACAGGTATGCGTAGGCATTTCCCCCGTTAAAAGGAGGTTGTTTCCGGTATCTCCAATTATTAACCCTCCACCCCGGAAGAATTTCCTTTTATTATGTATACATTTCTCAAAGAAGTATGCAATAAAATTACTAACAAACCTTTATGATGTAGATAAGCACGAAATGAAAGGTTAAAATGATACGAATAAAAAATAATATGAATAGATTGCAACAACAGATATAGCTCACGTATTGGTGAAACAGCGCTTGGTAATTGAATATTGCACCAATCCGCCCCATGCTTTTTGCCGCTTTTATGGTATGGCTTCGATGTTTGCATGCGTAAATACGACCCACATTTTAATCAATTAAAACTCGGAAATTAATACGCTCATTGATTAACAATGCAAGGGAATTATTAAGAAATTAACACACGTACAGATGGTACGTGTGACCTTTACTATTCAAAAGGGTTGGTCACTAGCTCGATGGAACAGAGCATTCCTTCGGATTAATTGTTCTATAACGCTATAAAAGACAATAGAGACTAGTAGCTTTATATCAAGGTCAAAAAATAAATTATTAATCTAACACATATATCACCGCTAACATGGCATTCGAGAATATCATATTGCCATTTTATCTAAAACATAAAAAAATCAATATTAAAATAACTTGAAAATTCAATCAATCCACGTATCACACGACTGTACTTGTAAAATATTAATGGCGGAGGTTTCACTAGACTGCCTTGTTATGATTTCTAAAGACAACAAAGCGCGGGAAATCTGACAGATGGTAAAAACACGCGATACCTTACAGCGCATATAAAACTCAGTTGAAACCGTTAATAATGTGAATATTTATCAAACAATTTAGTCAATAAAACTGCCGTACCAGTTTATAATCGGCATTTATTAAAACGAAAAGAATGAATAATAAAATAATATATTTTTAGAACTCGTGTAATTTATGTAACACTAGCGACCCGCCACGGCTTGGCACGGGCGCAATACTGATATTTAATTATATATATATCACCTGCCTTTGGGCGCGTCGGAACTAACGCGCCTTTCGGTCCCTATAAATAGGTAACATACTTCCCCGAGTCTGTTACTCAGGGACCATGGGAGCCAGGAAATCCTAATCCACGCAGGGACAAGACTCCTAGCCCCCAGCGGCGGCCTTGGTATTTGGCTCCGCCGCTATCACCGTTTCAGCTACAGAAAGACGAGAGATCGACGAAACCATGCCGAATGGCCCCCGACACCGCATTAGCGATGCGGCCACGCCGAGTCGCGGAGGATAGGGAGAGCGGACTACGGAATACCGGCACTCCTCTTCCCCTGGGACTCCACTTTGGTTGCGACGGAGAGGAAGGGCGGCACACTAACCTCCTGCAACCCGTCTCTCGCACCTCACAGTACGTAGGCGCATCCAAAGCGGGATTATTCACCCCGTTTGGAGCAGCCTTCTCCACGGCCGGCCCTGCACCACTTTCCGGCCAGATTTCTCTTAGCTTTCCCGCGGATGAGCAGGCCTGAGCCCCACCGCTATGACAAAGCGATAAACTGGTCGGGAGGGTTAAGGATACATCCTACCTGCTAATGTTTATTATTAGTAAATAATAAGTTTTTTTTTTCCTTTGTTATTTCTTAAAAGCTGTAAGATTATGGTGAAAAATAAATAATACTTATTATTATATTGATCCGGTTCATTATTCGGCTAGCAACCAGTAGTGTTCTGAAGCAACATAGTGGTACACCCCTATGCCCGCAGGATTTTCATTATAATGTCGTTCTACTCGAAAATGTTCATAAACCTACCTACTACCTACCTACCTACTACTTTAAAAAGTTGTTAGGTAAACATTTGCAATAATGTCAATCATTTAACCATCACACGACCGTACTTATATATATATATATATATATCATTAAATATCAGTATCAGTAGTCAGTATTGCAAAGTATATTAAAAATAAATAAAAATATCAGCGTTTCTCTAAATTATTATACATATAAACCTTCGTCTTTAATCACTCTATCTATTAATAAATCAGTTGCGTAGCTTTAAAAATTTAAGTATACATAGGGATGTAGGGACACAGAACGTGACTTTGTTTTATACTATGTAGTGATTAATGACAGTGTTATAGAATACTATTGAATGTTTCATTTAACTTACCTTGGTCTCTGAAAGATAATCAAAGCCTTTTTAGTATCTACTAAAAAAGGATAACTAATATTACATAGACGCCGTTCTCTAACAATGTATTACAATAATTTCTAATGTTGGGAAATTTAAAATAGTTGTTTAAATATTTACTGCGACGCCCTGTTTACTTATCTAATTAAGTTTGCAGTTTAACCAACTTTAAGTTAAGGGTCCTGTCTTTAACGTTTCCTAAGTTATTGGATTGACTTCAAAATCTAACCTGTAACACATGGAGATAAAGGTTTTTATACGGAGAAAGATGTTACCAACCTTCAACTTCAAGACTTGGAACCCGAAACGCTAAACTGCATTCTAAAGATAGATGAGACGTCAGCATGTTTGCACTGTCACTCTGTAGCGACTGCCAAAAATGGTCTTACCATGAGTAACTTCTTTTACGCTTATACAACACGCAGATCATTACGCTTTTAGGTCAGTTAAATAATCGGTAAATATTGATACCATACAAAGAGGAAACAAGGTTATCACAATGTTGTCAACCCACATGACTGGAAACGGTTGTTAAAAAAGGACCATAATATGAATTGATTGCAACAACAAGATATAGCGCACGTATTGGTGAAACAGCCTGGTAATTGAATAATGACCAATCCGCCTCATGTTTTTGCCGCTTTTGTTGGCTTCGATGTTTGCATGCTAAACGACCACATTATAATCAATTAAAACTCAAATGGTGTGCACAAAGTAACCCAGAGCAACAAGCACGAGCAGCTTAATACGCTCATTGATTAACAATGCAAGGGAATTATTAAAGTTACCCGACAGTTGGTACTTATGCCTACTATTCAAAGGTTGGTCACTAGCTCGATGGAACAGAGCATTCCTTCGATTTTGTTCTATAACGCTATAAAAGACTATAGAAACTATGACATATCAAGGTCAGAAAAGAAATTATTAATCTAACACATATATCACCGATAACATGCATTCGAGAATATCATATGCCATTTTATCTAAAACATAAAAAATTAATATTAAAAGTAACGAAATTCAATCAATCCACGTATCACGACTGTACTTTAAAATATTAATGGCGGAGGTTTCACTCGACTGCCTTGTTATGATTTCTAAAGACAACAAAGCGGAAATCTGACAGATGGTAAACACGCGATACCTTAGCAGCACATGAAAACTCAGTTGAAACCGTAAATAATGGAATACTTATCAAACAATTTAGTCAATAAAACTGCCATACCAGTTTATAACCGGCATTTATTAAAACGAATAGAATGAATAATAAAATAATATATTATTAGAACTCGTGTTATTTATGTAACACTAGCGACACGCCACGGCTTCGCACGGATGCAATCAATCATCATCAGCCTGTGATAGTCCACTACTGGATATAGGCCTCCCCTAATACACCTCCATCCATTAGGAGATTTTGGACCGTATCCCACCACGCTGGTCCAATGCGGGTTGGTGGGTGGACTGACGCATGGATCATCTTAGTTTTCAGGCAATTGGGTGATCGGCCCAAATTGCCCTTACCAACTAGGAAACAACAATGAAAATTGGTTGAGTCCCCGCAGGATTCGAACCCACGACCTCCAGTTTCTAAGGCACACGCCTATACCATTAGGCTACAGAGGCACGGGTGCAATACTGATATTTAATGATATATATATATATTGCAAAGTCTATTAAAAATAAATCAAAATATCATCGTTTCTCTAAATTATTATACATATAAACCTTCGTCTTTAATCACTCTATCTATTTAGAAATGTAGCTTTAAAAATTTAAGCATACATAGGGATATAGGGACAGAGAACGTGGCTTTGTTTTATACTATGCAGTGATTAATGACAGTGTTATAGAATACTATTGAATGTTTCATTTAACTTATCTTGGTCTCTGAAAGATAATCAAAGCCTTTTTTTAGTATCATAGCATGAGATAGGGCAGACTAATATTACATAGACGCCGTTCACTAACAATGTATTACAATAATTTCTAATGTTGGGAAATTTAAAATAGTTGTTTAAATATTTACTGCGACGCCCTGTTTACTTATCTAATTAAGTTTGCAGTTTAACCAACTTTAAGTTAAGGGTCCTGTCTTTAACGTTTCCTAAGTTATTGGATTGACTTCAAAATCTAACCTGTAACACATGGAGATAAAGGTTTTTATACGGAGAAAGATGTTACCAACCTTCAACTTCAAGACTTGGAACCCCCGAAACGCTAAACTGCATTCTAAAGATAGATGAGACGTCAGCATGTTTGCACTGTCACTCTGTAGCGACTGCCAAAAATGGTCTTACCATAAGTAAGTTCTTTTACGCTTATACAACACGCAGATCATTACGCTTTTAGGTCAATTAAAAAATCGGTAAATATTGATACCATACAAACAGGAAACAAGGTTATCACAATGTTGACAACCCACATGACTGGAAACGGTTGTTAAACAAGGACCAATAATATTCTCTTGGCCTGGGAGTCCCACGTGAGCTGCGGGATTATATGGTAATCCCACATGATTCTGCCGCTCCCCTTTTGGCGGCGGGGAATCCATAAACTGGATTTTTTTCAACGGCAAAAAAAGAAACAATAATATTCAGTCACTGATATACTGAAACATGTAATTAGCAGAAAACTTTGATATGTTGAGCAATGTAAAAATGTTATTTTGTTTTAATCAAATATAGAACCGAGACGGGCTAGATGTACATCGGTTTTTCATGTGGCGTTCATATTGTTGTCCTGATATTATCCATAATAGTAGCTCATAGGAGATGTAGTAAGGCGTGAGAAATAATACGTTACTCCTTCTACCTTTCCTTCATTACGAAAACATATATATATATATAATGCAAATGGAAAAAACTACTGCAGTCAATTGAAATTTTACATGAGCTGTGTATTTTTTACAGATGGCAATTTTATCTTTGGGACATGTGTGGAGAATCAATAGAAACTTAACCTCAAGTTTATGGGTGTTATTCCCCGGCCGCCATCTTGAAAAACAGCGTAAAAACACTTTTAGTTGGATTTATTTACTTTAAGTCAGTCTTTTTTTATTGCCTACACAGGCGGAAGAGCAGTCGGGCCACCTGATGGGAAGTAGTCACCGACGCCCATGGACATCGGCAATATTAGGGATATCACCAACGCGCTGCCTACCGTGAGACATATGACGTTAAGTCTCGTTTACCCAGTAAACACGCTGGCTACGGTGCCCTTCAAACCTGAACACAGTAGGGTTTTCACACTACTGCTTTGCGGCAGAAATAGGCACCGCGGTGGTTCCAACCCAGACGGTCCCCCGTAAAAAGGGGACCTGCCACCAGTCTAAATTAGCTAAACGATTGTACGTATAATTACTAAGTAAACGTTACTTTTTCATCCTTTAGTTTTTCATCCTTTTGTTTTTCATCGCTTAGGAAGGCAGACATTTTTAGTAGTCAAAGTCAAAGTGAAATATCTTTATTCAATATGGAAGTATTACACTTTCTTATTGATTGTCAAATAACCTACCACCGGTTCGGAAATGGAAGCCTCTGACCTGAGAAGAACCGGCGTAAGAAACTCAGCGGGACTTTTTTTTTCCTATTTTTTCAATAAATTTTACAATATTTTCACATAATACAACACATATTACTACTTTTAAATAGCCTGGAGCGAACAGTTCATCATTTCACAATAGTGGAGGGTAAAACTAGCTTAATGGCAAGGACACATTACTCTTCAACAGGATAATATTGGTGTGGCGGTTCTACAGGGTGGCCGATAAGTCCTTTGAAAAGTAAAATTTGAATAAAACGAACAGGGCGCGCGTGAGCGGTGCAGGAAGCGGGGAGTAACTTCAGTTTCTGGGAATTAAGTCGTGATGGAAGTCGTTTTACCGGAGCGGACCGTGCGTTTTGTGCGCAAGTTTTATAAAATGACAATTCGGCAACCGTTGCGCGGCGTAAATTTCGAGAACACAAAGATTTACACAACTTTGACGACACTCCAACTCTTCAAACGATTAAAAACTGGGTTGCTAAGTTCGTGGAGACCGGTTCGACGTTAGATAAACCTGCGGTTGGTCGCCCAAGGACGTCACGTACGGAATAAAACATAGATACAGTGACACAGTCTATTCAGGAAAATCCGACACAGTCAACTCGTAAGCGCGCCAGAGCATTAAACGTATCCAGGACATCGTTACAAAAAGATTTATATGCACCCTTACAAAATTCAGTTGGTTCAAGAATTAAAGGAAACTGACGGTAATAAGCGAATGAAATGTTGAATCGGTTTACTTCCTTCAATAACATAATGTTCTCTGACGAGGCTCATTTCCATCTTAACGGGCATGTTAGTAAACAAAATTGCGCTATTGGAGCCCCATCAATCCAAAACTTAAGCATCAGAAGCCCTTACATAGTCCGAAAGTGACTGTTAGGGCCGCATGTCAGCCCATGGTATCCTAAGGCCTTACTTTTGAGGATGGCAGAGGCGCGCAGTTACTGTTACGTCGGAGCGATATGTGGTATGATCGAACAGTTTTTCATACCAGGATTGCAAAACTTTTCAGGCTTTAATGCTAGGACGTGGATTCAACAGGATGGGGCCACTTCTACACCTCTTACACTGCTGCTCTAAGAGAGGGCAATTCCTGGCCCTCTCCACGTAGTCCAGATCTGACCCGATGGATTTTTTATGGGGCTACCTAAGGCTAAAGTATACGACACAAACCCGCGGTCAATTGAGGCCCTAAAAGAAAACATCCGCAGAGAAATAACAAGCATTTCAGCAGTGACGTGCGCGCAGTCATCGACAATTTTAGATGGCGTTTGCAAGAGTGCCGTGATCGCAACGGATTACATTTAGAAGATGTTATTTTCAAAAATAATTCCGTTTTTAAGCTTTTTTGTAAATAAAAATTTAATTCATAATGTAATTAGTTTTATTTTAATTTTTTTTTTTAAATATCAAAGGACTTATGGGCCACCCTGTATAAATACAGACATGCATCAGCCCAACTTCCTCCGCGTGACGATCCCAACCGGCTCGCAAGTGCGTTACACACACCGCGACAGTTCTGCTATTTTTTCTAACAGCCACCAATTGTACCCAAACATAGTATATAGTTAGCAAGTTTTATTTAATAAATACGCCACTTTAAGGCTACTTATCAACACTTCTACGCTTCAACTGGACTTTCAATAATCTCAAGCATCAACCACTTCATTTAATAAAAATTGTAATAATATAATGTCCTCCTAGTCGATTTCGGCTACCACAGCGGCTAGGGCTAGGGACAGCCAACTGCGCAGGAGATAATAATAATAGATGGGACGGATAACCGACACGACTGGAAAAGTCAGGTGCAGGACCTTATTTTCAAATGCCCATTCGACGCGTGGATCACCTTACTTCACAGGCAAATGGGTGGCCAGCCTGCATTGCTTTAACCAACTAGGCAACAACAACGGAAGTATATAGGCCATTTGCGGCCTAGCTATACTCGTGCACTCAAGGACAGTAATTAAATATGTAAAGAAATACATAAAAATGATGTATTTTTATATCATTTTTACACAATATATATCAAAAATTCGAGAAATTTAAATCATGGGAAAATTCATATATAAAAAAAAAGTAACATGACTAATCTACAATGATAATATTGAAGGAGTTGCCGTTGGTAAATTATATCAATATTTTAAACATTCACATTATATCTTTATGTCATAAGCAAAACTAATTAAAAAAAAACTAGTAAAATATATTAACATTTTTCATTGAAGTACATCGTTTAATGCGCCGAGCAATGTATAGTTATAATTGTCCCATGTCATCTGTGAGTCCCTGCAGGATTGTAACTTACGACCGGTTCCGGTTTCTAGAGCAAAAACTAATAAAAACTAACATAATATCACAGCCAAATGTGATCTGAAACTTATGTGAAACGAGTTTAGAGTCAAACTCGACTGGCGTCAAATCTACAAACTTTTACGTATAGCTTTTCAAATCAGTTATTAATCCACTACATGCGTCGGATGGGCATGTAAAAAGTCGGTCCACCCATATTGGACCAGCGTGGTGGAAGTAATACTGGAGTACTAATGGAGGAGGCAAGCGTTAGCGGAGGCCTATGTCCAGCAGTGGACTGACACAGTATGATGATGATGATGTTAAAATTTAGTTGCGTAAATTCTGCCTTGTTCAGCAATAATAAAGATCAAGGGACCATTATTATAAAATGTTTATAAGGTACTGCAGTGAAATGTCTCGTTCTGATAAGGTTTATTTCACAAACCATTGATGTTTTGTGCAATAAATATTAAACCGGATATTGTTGAGTCCCCGCAGGATTCGTCCGGTTTCTAAAGCACACGCCCATATCACTTGGGTACGGAGGTGCTTATCGACAATAGCCACCTGTAATGTGCCAACAAATATGATTTGACATGGGTTTCCTATTAAATAAAACGACCAATATTTTAATATATAATAACTATTTATGTAAGTATATAAACATTACATCGATAAGAAAAAAATAATTCATTTACCTAACTCACAAAAGAAAGAAAATAATAATTAATAATAATAATAATATTCCTTAAAAAACAACATACAACCTCACGCTACACATTTTTTTTTATTAATGATTAAATTAAAAACCTTTTTAAATTATTTATTAATCTGTTTTGTTTTTATTTTTACTTTTTTTTTCACCACTCAAAAGTCACAGATTCACATCGGCCAATCGGTATCGAATAAACTTACCGATATCGATTTTACGCTATTACTCTTAAGAACTAATCCTTTTTTACGATTCATTCATTAAACGCTGCGAGTTGTTGTCGTGTTATTTTTTTCATCATTCACGTTTATAATATTTTACAATTTTTGGGTCCGTTTAGTGTAAATTTCGCTAAAAATCCGTTACACAATATATTTTTTTTATTAAAATTTTTCCTTTTTTTTTATTCCAGCCAGCGCGCCGTCGGGCCGCCATTTTGAATTCTATTTACATTAATTACCGCCTTAATAGAGGCGGGTGAACAAATCTTGCACTTTACGCCTAGATTTCATCCGATGCACTAGAATATAGATCGGGGTCACCCACTAAAAGAACCCAAATTTGCGAGGCGAGCTTACCGCCCGCCCGAACTTAAGAACTACCTCACCGGGTCCCGCTAAGGGACGACACTAATTTATACAGATTTTTTCCATACACCCGAGAAGAAAATAAAGTCACCTAATCTATGTTAATAAAGATATCGGTTTTTATTTTATTTTAAAAACAAAACGACGCTCCTATACCGGCATAAAACCTCGTAGTCATATTTAAAAAAAACCGTTCGAATTTCAAATATGAAGGACGCGCGCGTTCCGAATCGTCACGCACCAATAGATATCGTTACATTTCCAAAATAACAAAATGGCTACGGATCCGGAACGCGCCGCCTTTTTTCAACCTTCAAAATCATCAAAATCTTCATTCAACCCATTACATTTATAGTGAGTCAAACAAATATATTTGTATTTAGAGTAAATGCTGGTTCCGAATCGAGAGGAATTCGACAAGGTAAAATTCAATCGCGGTCCGAAACCGTTTTTCCTTTATGAAAACGGTTCACGGTTATAATAATAGCAGGTTAACGAGAAACGCTATTTTTAAAAATGTCTCATCCCTTTAAAAGAAGTTTTTTAGGAAATCTCGCAAAATCACGTTCTGATCTAGCCTTCATCTAATTCGAAGCGAACTAAAAATCAATAAAAAATAAGCATTTTGAAAGCGACAAACTATAGCTCCGCAATGAATAATTTATATATGTTTTTCACTACTAATTAAAAAAAAAGTTAAAGTTTAAAAAATTTTGTGTCGATTAAAAAAATATATAATTAAAGAATTAAATATTAAAGACCAATATAAAAAAAATAAATATTCAAAACATGTGCAATGTATGAATTGTTATGTTAAATTCGATCATTTCTATTTTCGAATAATTTATTACAAAAAATTATAATTTAAAAATACATCTTTAAAGAAATGATAAAAGCCACAAAAAACTAAAAAAAATTCTGATATTTAATTTAAATAATTTTGAAATCCTATCCTCCTAAGATAGGATTTCAAAAGGTGTACATAATTTATCTTCGGTATGCCTGGCCATCATTTTACAATAATAAAAAATATTTTTTTAAAGTAAAAATAAATGTTGATGCTAATTTAAAATTTATCAATTTCAAATTTAAGATAAAAATGTGTTTTTTTTAATCTGTCCCGAAACACATTTTGGCGGCAACTGTCACTGTCAAAAGAAGCGCCACAATGAAAGCGAAGCGTTTTAAAAAAATAGAAGAAAAAGATACAAAACTAGGAACATTAAGAGCTTAAAACGAAACGTACGCTAAATAATTTAAATAAAAAAAAAAATACGATGTGAAAGGATCTTTCCTCTTTTATCCAACCGAGGCTATTTTTCTTTTCGATCCACGCATTACGACCAGTCACAAACGGAGATGTATACTTATTTATAAAATAGAAAGTTTCAACCAAATTTTAATACTCGAGACATTTTAATTCTCTATACAAACCGAAATATGCAATCGAAGGACTTCATTAACCTATATACTATTAATTTCACTGTCATTTTCTTTTAGTATTGCACAAACGCTAGAGGCAACGGTCCAAACTACGCTATTTAGGGGGACAAGGGAAGTCGTAGATTATTAAATAGTACAATGAAATACACAACAATCACATTAAATAATAACATGTAAAGAAAAAACGACAGAGAAGCGACATATGTCATCTGTCAACTGTCATTTGTGTCCGCACGATATCGACGGCTCCATGTTCCAAAATCCGGTCCGTTCAACGAGGAAATGTGACCGCGTTAGTTATATTTTTATTCGAAAATCCATCCGTACCGCTAATATTTATATATATAATAGAATAATGCATATGAACATAGCTAAATAATAATGAAAACTCTCTCTATTTATTTTTTAGTCGCCGCATAACTCTGGACGATTCGACGAATTCTTTTTGACAATCGATATGGTTTATTTAGTTATTATAGTTATTATTAAGCTAAATATGCAGAATATAAATAATGTATTACTAAATTGACACAAAAGTTGTCATACAACATAACTACCACAAAAAATAAGTATCGAAAATTTCAACTTCCTTGATATCGACACAGAATCTAGTGATGTACAAAGAAAACTATCGAACTATCGACAATACTATTCATATCGATTGTCACGAAAAAACCCGCAACAAAACCGCCGATAATAGAGTACGCGTTGGCAACATCGATAGATCATCTACACAGAAGTATTCCCTAATCGCCGCCCGAACATATCTTGAGATCGTCAGAGTACTTGAAACAAAACCGTGATAAAAATTTTTAGAACTGGCTACTCGGACTACCGCCGAAGAAGCGCGGTGGTGGGGGGAGTATAAAAGGGAATGCGCGGGCGGCGATCTCGCCAGTGCGCGGCCGGCGGCCGTCGCGCGCGGTTCACTGCATAAAGTAATCCGGGTGGTCGGGGTCCTTCTCGAAACGCTTCGCCTCCTCCTGCATGCTTTCCTTGATCTTTAAAATTGCCGCCGATTCTGTCTGGTCGTTCTGATCGCCGCCGGGTCCGCCGAAACCTTTAATAGAGAGCAACTTTTGTAAAAGCGAGACTTTCGAGTATATAGATTCCTGTGAAATACTGTGGGAGACACTATAAAGACGATAGAGTTTGTGCTATAGTACATCCAAGCATTTATATTACTGTGGCCGTTAAGCCGTAATAAACTAACGCTTTGGTTAGACGGCTGTTGTCGTCGTCGTGTAGGTCCACTTTATATTAACGGATTGACTGAAAAAATACATATCAGTGGTGTATAACACATCTTAATATTATATTTTATATCTTTCTATTTAAGTTATTGTTAATTACACCTATACATTGACTCATCACGATATCTCTGGAACCATAAGGCGTAGCGGCTCGAAATTTGGTAGGAATATTCCTTCCGCCGAGTAGAGGTCAGCTAAGAACGGATTTTACGAAATCCCATCCACAAGGGGGTTGGAGGGTTGCTAGTAATAATATATAAGACTAAACGGCAAGTGAGATTGGAGCAGAATAGAATGAATATGTAGCCTAAGCTTCATGTTCCAGGGGCAGGGCGAATGTCCTGCCCGTCATTTAAAATAAAAGTGAGCAACACATGGCATGTAAAATGTCGGTGGCATGTAAAAAGTAGGTCCACCCACCAACCCGCATTGGACCAGCGTGGTGAGATACGGTCCGAAACCCTCTATCCATTAGGTATTAGGGGAGGCCTATGTCCAGCAGTCGACTGTTACAGGCTGATGATGATGATAATGAGCAACACAACTTGACTTAAACTTAGCACTCACTTAAGTTATAGTCCCCCATCCCGGAGCCGGAGTCCTCCCGCGGCGTCCCCGGCCCGCCACCGCCGACCCCGCCCGGCGAGGACTTCATCCCGTCCACACCTCCTAACCCTGGCAGCGAGAGCTCACAATGCAATAAACCTTATTGATCCTCCAAGCCGGACATCGACTGATCGACCGCCAGTCGACGTCCAGTCAAGCGGAAGCGGCGTTCCGGTCGAAAACCCATAGACAATAGTGATATCGTACCACAACTTTCGACTTACGTAGGACCATAGACAAAGTTATTTTTTTACTTCAGGTCTAATAGACCATAAGCGGGTGCTGTAGACTTATTTTTCATTTTTCTACACAAAATTAATTTTAGTTTACGTAAATTTACGTATAATTTTCTAATTTTTAAAAACAAAAGTGACATATGGATTATTTTTATGATGTGCATTCGATTATGGATGTCACTTATTACCAGGATCGCTGTATTATCGATCAGAAAAATGATTAAAAAACTAAACAAATTGGTGCAACGAAAGAAATGGAAAAAGAAGTAAAGTGATTTAAATCTGTAATGTGGGTTCTTGAAAAGTATCAATCTTTTAACATTTTTAAAACCATCTTTATACCGTGGAAAGGGAATATTTTTTTTATAATATTTGATTTTAAAAGCTTTTAAAAGTCTTGATTTAGTTGGAAAAAATCTTTATTGTTATTGTTAAATACAGTTGTCATATAATACAGGGCAGAAGTCATAGAAAAAAGAAAAAATAAACAAAAGCAATTAAAAAAATTATATACATTATAAAACATCGAGACGATTGACAGATAAAACTTTAATTTCCTCTCAGACAGATTGTCTATGCATGGGAAAAAAGTCCCATAAACTTTTACTACTATTTTTAAAAATTATTCACGATTTTTTGCTTCATTCTCTATTAAAACCTTTATAAAAATTAATAAATATCATATATATACACACAATGAATCGTTAATTATAATGTTTCTTTAGCGGTAAGTCAATTGAATATGTTTACACGGGTACAGATCGCTGATGAATATAAATATGGCAAAAAAAATAGCAAATAAAAAAAATATCACATGCTCCAATAT
Source organism: Lamproptera curius (assembly GCA_029286875.1). Lineage (NCBI taxonomy): Eukaryota > Metazoa > Arthropoda > Insecta > Lepidoptera > Papilionidae > Lamproptera > Lamproptera curius. The sequence goes on from JAGSMT010000099.1 coordinate 1,024,890, forward strand.
GCTAAATGGCAAGAAAAACTGCAGCACAACATTAATGTGCCACCAAAAAAACTAAAAATACACTATAAAATCACACTCTACCCGATAACGTGAAGCGTAGACAATCATAGCGTCCAATAACAGCCAGCATGTAAACATATCGAACAGACAGACCATAGAGTTACGTTAATTCGAAAATATAATCTGTGCCGCGAATTTAACAATAGCTGTTCAAAAGAAAAATATCACGAACAACGAACCATAGAACGAAAGACTAAATAGAAATCGACCGAGTGACAGGTGACAAGTGCGTGATCTGTGCCGGTCCGCCGTTCATTGTCTGTGGCGGTTGTTTTTTTTTTTTTTTACTCTGTGCCGAAGTATGGCCCACCTTCGGAGGCGGGCGGCGGCGGGAGGTGCTGCGCCGCCGGACAGTGCTCCCCGGACAGCGGGAACTCCGCCCCTAATGCTCCGCCGCCGACCGGCTTCATCAGCGTGTACATGTTGTCGCCGCCTGTAGCGCGCCACAACATACGCTCAGTGACGGTACAACCACTCTTAGCGCGCGCAAAACTTTGACAGGTGTCAGTCAGTTGACATTTGACAGTTGTTTTTTTTCGTTTGCACTCGAGCAACGACCCCGACCGACGAGTGATTGGACAACGTTTAGTTCAGCGGTCGGGGTGTAACCATAGACTGGTTTAGATTTTTTTTTTACTGTGGTCGTTTTCTTAACACTGAACAGGACATTAACAGACGCCACACAATCAGAAGTCATAAAACCTATTGAACAAATATTAAAAATACAATATTCTCCGATTACAGTGCGGCGTTGAGAGCGCTTCTTTTGCGAGTTAACGTGTGATTTATATTTAGTCTTTGGTTCGCATGTCATAGAGGTAACCGCGACGCATTTACCCGCCGAGAACGTGGGTGGAGGACGCGCGTTTATGGACACCGTTTTATGACTTCCGAACGGGAGCGTGATCAAATGAAGCGCTTGAGACCAAGAGACACAAAAGACCGAGACCAGAGAAACGTGCAAAAAAGGAGGTGATATTTGCTGAACAATCAATTAAATGAAAAATATGACACCATTCTTTCGGGCAGTTTCCTTTAAATAAAGAAAACCAAGTTTTATTTCGACATTACTTAAACATATTTTTCTTCTTAAAAAAAACTAAACATTTATAGGAACTGAATGCGTACGTATGTATTAATAAATTCTCAAAGTAAATATAACTAATATTCAAAAGGATCACGGAGGCACAAACTGATCTGCCACAATCTGCTGATTTTTCCTGGTCATAGACCAGAGGTCATAGAGTACGCGTCTAGTTGGTCCGTAATCTCAAGCTTCATGGTTTGACAGGTGTGAAGTAATAACACGCAAACGCTTATAGTAAAAGAGAGAATAACGTAAAGTAAAGCACAGTTACGACCCCAAGCGCCTACAAAACAAGGTTAAGCGAGAATGAAGCAATAACGAAAAGGTGAGAAAAATAATAAAGGTGATTTTATCATATTTTTCTTTTTTTATTTTACATCAAATCATGAGGCAGCGAAAGAATATTGAGTGATGCGACCGAGACATTTACGAACTTGCATCTTTAAATAGTTACGAATAAAATGTTGCCTTATTAATTTACGTGTTAAAACGATCTATGTGTGTTGAACAAATTCCTTTTTCAATTCTTATTTATCAGTTACTCAATATTATAAAAAATATATATTAATTTCGAATTCAATATAGAGATATCAATAAACATAGAACAAACTACATCACTATTAGTGAGCGAGGTGCGACTAGAGGTTGTTCAAAATAAAAATAAAAAATGCCTCATTCATCCAACAAATATATTTAATTTACAAATAATTACAAGTTCATCTTCGAATAAACATTTAAAGATGCAAGTTTGCAGTGATTATTTTATAGTGCACACAGAGGGTACCCGAAAAATTAGTGAGGTTACCTGCAACTCGAAATAACCATTACATAAGGCGGTCTAACGATTAATGATGTGTTAGTGTTAATGGTGTCACACGAGAAATGAGTGGAGAATTGTAAATGGATGGGATTGTATAATATTTTGATGTCACACGCTGCATAACATCGTGATCTAGCTATTGAACAAACATAAGCTAGCTCCAAATTGGTTCAGACTGTCTTAAGCCAGTTGTGGCCTTTAGAGCTTTAGATATCAAAATATCATACAATCTCTTCTGCACCCGTAAGCTATCGGTGACCGGATTTTCCCCATTAGTAACCCGATCCGAAGATACCGAAGATCCGATAAAAGAAGTATTTTAAGTTTAATTGGTTTGCAGTACCCTTGTAAAAGTTCAAATTGTAATCTGGGCTATAATTAAATTATAATGGCTACAAAATCAATTAAAGATTTCCCATTTTATTTGGTCGTGTATATAAGATTACATAGTGAACCAAAATTTACGTCTTTAATACCAAAACTAAAGATACTAGCAACATAGTGTATCAGGATTTTGAGTAAAATACTTAGGATAGACTTCGCTTAATAATGGCCACTAAGCCCAGTTCACATCCACAAAATTATTTGTGGGCTTACTATTTTACTTTAAAGATAGCCTAAGGCCTTTTGTAACATATTGGGCGAGAAAATCAAAAGGACCCAACAGGGTACATTTACACGATAGAGTATAAAATCTCGGCCCATGTTAACAACTTTATCAGCTAGTTAGTACCTTGGGCCATTCAAAATAGCAGCCCTCATATTTTTTAGATACAATAAACACTGCTACTATAATAAGACACTGAAAACAAGTAGTCTACAAAGTTTCTAATGAATAAAAGGACTATGCTACCGACTAAACTAAACAGAAGCGCCCGAACCGTTCGCTGACTAAAAGGCCTTTTTGACTTTCCCATCTAGTTACTGAACCACAACTGGTTTTCATGAGGAAAAACCCGGTAACCTACCCATTTCCACCCATCCCCACCCTATCCTATACCCTGCCCCTTCCCATTATCCCCCTGTTCACTCACCCGAGTTTGAGGAGTCCTGCGGGCTGGGCATTATGGGCGTCGGAGGCCCAGGGGGGCCGTTTGATCCCGGCGGGGCTCCGTACGCGCCAGGGGAGCCCCCGCTATAGTTTAATGGAGCTGCGCCCCCTCCCCCGCCGCCGCCGGACCACGCGGTGCGCGGGCCCATGCCCATGGGCGGCATACCTGTCAGGTACGAGGAGATTGAGAAGTAGAACTTGGAAGAGATACTGAAATTAAGGCCATTTCATGTCCTAAGTTGCTAACTTACAAGTCCAACTCTAGTTTTTTTTTTCATTTTAATTACTAAGAAAAATAACCTTTTTGCTGTTGCATGACAGAAGTTTAAAGATATTAATGTTTTTACGATTTCTAAGGTTTCTTAGTATTTAATTACTAGGTAAGAGGATCATCAAATAACCGAGATTTTTGCGTCTTACACTTCATTTCTTTTGTTTCGGAGTGTTGCTTATCACCTCGTATCATCATCATCATCAGCCTGTGATAGTCCACAGCTGGACATAGGCCGCCCCTAATGCGGGGTGTATTAGGGGAGGCAATTATAGAGTACCTTTTTCACAATTGATAAATTGGCTATATATTAGTATCTACTATGTCTTTTAAAAACTTGTGACGTGAAAAAAAGACATGACAGCCGAAAGCTCTTAATGGTGAGTTTTATCCAGTAGCTGATAAATATCAAAAAAATTGGTCCGGTGACAATCAGCATATGCAGACTTTTGTAAGATTATGTTAAGTCAGTTGATGTCAAAGCAGTCTGATCAATGACATATTTATTATGAGATCTAGTAGCTCATTGAACCACTTTTTGCCAAAGACCAAACATAGATTAATTCCTACTTAAAAACTTGAGAAATAATTTTTACCCATGATACATTCTTAGATAGATAGCCGTAATCCATTACTAAATCATCTCTTTAGAATAGACCTCACATATTGTTTAGCTAGAGTCTCACAAGACCTTAGGTCTGGAACTTAGGTTTGAAATCAGCCAGTATTGTTTTCGGATTTAGCAAAACTTGCACTGCCCCACTACTTAGCAGTAGAATTTTGAGCTATCTTTAACTATCAATCTTTTGAGATCATTAACTATACTAAGGTTAAGTAGGACGTGGGAGTAAATTTCAGTCATACATATTCGGTTCCTATCAATAAATTGTTACTAGAACGAGAATCACTTCATGACAATCTGCTAATAACAACATATAATGAATTGGTGACATTGTAAATGTCAATTGCATGTTTTATTAAGCTGGTAAAACGGTCAATATTCAGTAAGATTTGAAACAACTATATATTTTTAAACTTGTATTAAAGAACAAACCAACCTACATATGGTTGCTATGATGACCACCATCACTAGCGACCTCTAAGGTTATCGACAACTAAAAGCAAAAACTCTTTCGAGACCAATCTATGAGTCTACCTTGTTCTACCTCTTACAATTTACTAAAGAGCAATCATAATGTTTTTAAATTAGTAAATGTTATATAACCGGTACATATGACAAAACAACATTTTTTTTATATTTTCTTCTGTATGTTTACTTGTTAATCTTCGCAATGGCTGGTCAGATTTTTACGGGAATTTTGCAAAAATGCCAAGCTACTCTCAGTTGCATCGCAAAAGATAGCTGATGTAACTGAAAGTAGCTTAGGCTAGTTTTTTAGATTGTTATTCATATATTACCACGCGGACAATGTCGCGGGCTACAGCTAGTATGCAATAAGACAAACAGATATACCCTTCATCCTAGGGCCTGTGACCAACGAATATTATAATCAGGATAGAGTCTAATATTCGTTGGTCATATCTACATTTTTAACTTGTAAACTATACATTGACAAATATTCAGTTTGGGTTCGTACCTGGACCCTGGGGCGGTGGCCCCCTCATTCCAGCCGCGTAGGCCCCCGGACTCATGGGCCCGCAGCCAGGCCTGGGCGGAGTCATCCTGGGCCCTCCTAGGAGGCCTGCGCCCCCCGCCCCGCCTCGCTCCAACGAGTTACCCATCATGCCCTGACCTGGGGTGGAACGAAACTATGTTGATGACACTGCTACCATAAACTAAATAAGTAAATTAAAAGTCTATGATGCTTGTTTAGATGTGCAATTTTTTATGAGAATAGTCTGAAATTTTATTTTTTTATTTTATTTTGATTTACTTTTATGTAACACCAGTAGTAGCCTAGAGGAAGTGAGCGAATGGAGAGGTGAAATTGTGTATTGAAAATTGCTGATATCTAGAACTGTTAAACTATTTTGGATTGTAGTAAGATGCTGATCGCAGTTTTGATAATGTGCATAAATGAGGTAACTACACACAAAAGTGATGTAAGCTGTGCAAAACGTCAGCCTTTATGCATGTAAAACTTTTAAAATTTGGCATATCTAGATCCATTAAGCCTCGGTTTTGCTGAAATTGAAACTTTGTTGAGATGTTCTTTATTTCCCTTCTTACAAATCAATACATCTAGATTTTGCTACATCTTAAAAGTCTAACACCATATCTGGAAATATCATCAGTTCACAACCAGCTTTCTATTTTAACCTAATATCGGCTTCCTATATAACATACCTGGAGGTCCATTGAAATCATTGCCCATCCCCATCCTGACCCCTGATCTTGGTCCACCGGAGTACCAGGGTCCTATGAACGGCTGGCCAGTGCCCATGAGCTGTCCTTGTGGTCCGTGCGGTGAAGGTTGGGAGCCTGGGTGCGGGGCTGGCGGCGAAGGTCGCAGCGAAGAGTTGGGGAAGAAACCAGGCGGCATGCCACCTCCACCCATTCCTGTAAAGATAAACATCTAAATTGATTTTATGTCCAGAACCTTAATAACATAAAATGGAAAAAAGACTGTCGGTTCTCTAAAAAAAAAGCTACAAGGAACAATTATATTTTTTTATGTAAATATGTAGTAAGATGGACAGCTGGATCAGCTCAATATTCTGGTGCAGAGTATAGATGTTTAAAAATCAATCGCTATTGTAACTTATTTATTTTCTCATTTAGTATTAGATAGGCAAAAATATATCTTTTTAAAGGTTTACAATTTTTTTTATCACATAAAGATCTTGATGGACTGACACCACCACTAACTTCCAAATGCGCTAGTTAGGGATATTGCCAAGGCATATGGTTTAAGAAGATAGTAGTTGAATTGTCACAAAAAGTCAATTATTTAGTGACAGCCAACTAATAACAACACCTACATACATATGATGCTGCTTCGTTGCTATGCATTAGTTTTTACATCTTTCCCAAGTATAAAATTGGATACATTAAATGCCTTGCTGGCTTGCCCATAAACAATATTCAGTAATTACAAGTCCTGGTTTAAAATGTGACAGTTTTAGGCTTATTAAGTCTAACATAACTAGTCACAGCCTATAGAAGCAGCATTAGTCTTTTCTTGAAGTCAAAAGAAGACCTAATATAAAGTCCAAAATAAATGCTTGCTATACTTCAATATTTTGATTAAATTGATGATAAATATGTTTAAGTTAAACATGATTTAATGAATTATAGCTTGATAGGCTAGTAAATGAATGATCATTCAATTTAGATTTTGTGCACTTGTATTTTTACTCAATAGATGGCGCTTTCCTTAAAATAAAAAATAGCTTCTTATTTTATTAAGGTATCAATTTAATAATAATAGAAAATTTAGACAACATAAAACATGTTAAAATTGTACTTGTTAACTCTGAATTGAATTAAAAATGTTATAAGCATTTTATAGAAACACATGATATGTCTTTGTACTGATAATCCAATTAAGCTAAAATTTAATTTAAAAAGTCTTTGGCCACATAACCTATTGTATTCAGCAAACATTGAAGTAACTAGGTAGCTGAGCGAGAGAAGAATGACCAGATGGTGTGACCTGTAACCTATCCGAGTTTAATTAATTATTCTATACAAATAAATAAAATTAGAGTGTCTGGTTGTAATACTAAATTATTATTTTAATTGAAAACATTGTAATATATTAGCTCTTTTTTCTGTCTGTCTATTTGTTCTGGCTAATTTTTGACATAGGATTTTCACTAAAAAAATAGCTAATATAATTTGGAGCAACACACGCACATTTTTCTTTGTATAATAAAATACTGTTTTTATATATTACCATGCAGACAAAGTCTCTACTCTATTGAACATAAACGGACCAACAAAAAACTTTTAACTATGACATTCAAAAACATCATTATGGTGCACTACTGCCAAGTAACAATTTCATATACCTATGACAGATGATTCAGACACCAAATTCAAAATACAGTCTTACAAAATACTCTGATGGTCCTCAAACACAAGTAATTTTTTTTAGTAGTATCATATTTTAAATAACTTCGGTAAAGATACAAATATTGTATTTTCTAAATAGTTTATATGATGAATTTATTTTCACTGTTTGAGGGTGACTATGGTCATAACAGTTCTCACTTGCCGGTGCAGGAACAGTATAATTTCTAAATAACAGTAGTAAGTGCTGTATAAGATACTGTGTTGTCTAGGAATCTAGGGTCCAGAGAAAACAGGCTAAATGTACTGTATTTTTCATAACTTATATCATTCTCTTACTAATAAATCAATTTAGTACATAATGTCACTTTATTTAATATAAAAAACATACTACTCTTTCGAATTGTCAATTTTTAATTTCAGACTCATTAATATAACCGTAGTTATTTTAAAAAGTATATTACAAGAATATAGATATTTTTCACCCACCAACCCGCACTGGAACAGCGTGGTGGGTTACGGTCCAAAACCCTGTAATGGTGTATTAGGGGAGGCCTATGTCCAGCAGTGGACTATCACAGGCTGACGATGATGATGATAGGTATTTTTATCATCAATCCTAATATAATAAATGAGCAAGAACTACTCATCTTAATATGTTAATAGATTAAAATTTTGTAATATCTTGTGTTATTATATACTATATATAACACAAAAAAATTATATATATATATATATAGTATATTTGTGTATGTAGTACTTCTATATATAAATATGTATGTTACATATAAATATTACAAGGTACTGACCATTGACACATTTGTAACTACAATTTGCAAATTAATGAATTTACAGAACAAGATAGAATTTAACCAAATTTTAAGCAATATTTGCCATGACAAGTTGCCTGCTACTGGACATTTCTTAAATACAATTCAAATAAGACACGGAGTTTATTAAGTTAATAAAAAACTTAATAGCACAAGTATAGGAAAACAGAGTGTTGGTTGACCCCACTAGGTAGGACCTGTTTACTTCCTTGCAGTAGCCGGTCAATTTGGAGAGGGGTGGCAAAGGATTGGCCGTCATGGCGTATCATTGAGAAAGGCCTATGTCCAGCAGTGGACTGTCAGAAGGTGATGACGCTAAACCAAATCAGATCTCAATCATTGAGCACAATCAACCAATAACAACACTATAGGCTTTTGTCAACTTCATCAAGGTGGTAATATAAAAATAAAATCGATAATTTATATTTAGTACAAGAAAAAAGAAACCAACATTTTTTAATCTAGAAAAAAAGTAGCTTAAGTAAATTCCAGTTACATCAGCTATCTTCCAGTGAATGTCCCATCAGAATCGGACCAGCTAATCGGTACATTAGCCAGAACAAACAGACAGAAAGACAAACTGTGTAAAAGAAGTGTTGTTTTGTTATATGTAGTTAATTTTCATTTATCTCGATTTCATTTATTTGTATTAATTGTAGTAATTGAATGTAACAAACTCAAATACATTATATGCAGAACACAATTTTAGGAAAAAATAGATATTTTATTACCATATTTCTAAGCAGAAGAATAATCTTTAAAAGTTCTTAGTTACATCTAGCTCCTATGGTCATGTGATTAGGTAAGAAAATTATTAAAAAACTTTAGACACAAGAGTTGCCTCAATATCCAATACCAAGTTGTTGTTTCTTATGTATAGCTTATATATGCTATAGTATTAAAAATATGAGGAGATAATTTAGATGTAGAGTACCTACAGTTTAAAATTTCAATTTATAATAATAAATATTTATTATAAATGAAAAAACAGCATAAATATGATGCCATTTGTAGAGTTTCATGTAAAATGTTTCCTACATGTACCTACGTAAACAATGGTGCTATCTTAACACTGGCTGGCGATTATCAAGATTGCATTGTACTGGAACGTTTTGTGAGACACGAAAACGTTGATTATTTACATACAGTGATAAGAGTTGCACCAGAGAACTAGCAATGCCGCGCAAGTGACACGCGCTAAAGTCGTAATTGTATTAAAAATAAACAAGCGTACCGTCGTTCGGTGGCGCCGGGCCGGCATTGTGTCCGATTCCATTTACTCCGTACCCGGAATTGACGAAGCCGTAATCATGGAAGGCCTTGGCTTCGGACGAATGCTCGCACGAATCCCGCCTTTCCGGCGCTGCGCAATAAAGATCCCAGAACACGCACCACCATGAGTGCAAGAACCCCGGCGGCTCGCCGAGCGTTATATTCTTCTCCCATCGTATTTCGGAAAGGAAAGTCTGCGCCGCTTTCTGAGCGCCGACGTGTAGCAAGTACTCATACACATAAAGTGCCAACTTCTCGCGCGCTTGGGCGTCCGAAGGCACTGTAGAGCCTTTGCCCTTGGCATACATATCGACTGGAAGCCGACGTTTATGTTGGAAATGTTTATTATTTACATTAACGCCTTATATCAATAAATTCAACTTCACAAAACGTCATTGATCGATGGCGACATTTGGCGTCTGTGGCATAGAGAAGTCGAATTGTTCTACTCTGCTAATAGCCTTGAACTGTCATAAAACTCTGTCTATAGTAAATGAACAGATTATTAAACGATGTGAACTTACCGACAACGATAAAACACGCAGAAATGTAATAATAATTTTCTTATTTCACTTTCAATAAGTTAAAAAATTTCCATCGTGGTTCATAATTCACTAAAATACTTATTAATATTTTTTATATTTATTTTTTGCTTTATTGTTACGCAACCTTTATTATGATATTTAATATAAGAAAACGACCAAATATAAATCTAAATATTTTTCTAAAATACTTCACAAAGACAATAATATATTTTTTTAACATTATTAAAAATCGTCCAATGAAAACACAGAAAAATCTAACAATGTCTGTTCTTGTCTATTCCCTCTTCCTTTTCGTGCGGCCGTGTCACCGCGTGGTTCACTGCCGCGTTTCCACAAGAAACAATCAAAATGGCAATCAGACCTGTATACAGGCCTACTATTGTGAAGAAGAGGACTAAGCGGTTTATTAGGCATCAATCAGACCGCTATGACAAACTTAAGAGAAACTGGCGTAAACCCAGAGGTAAGATTCGACAATACCAAACATGCTTTACGTTTGCGATCTAACCATATTTTTGCACTGTTATAAACTGAAAACTTCTGGAAACTTATTTAAAATGGTTTGTTAATTAATGTATCTTACTGAAAAGATTTAATATAAATAGTTTTCTTAGATTATAAAGTTGTATGTAAAAGTGAGGTTATCATTAAAATAAATTTGCAAGGGCACTCTGTGTTATTCTTTCTCTATAAGATAGTCACAATTTGTTACCTTGCTATAATAAAAACATCACACCCTATTCCTGATTACTGGTTTTCGTAATTTGGTCATATTGGTGTTAACATTTCATTATTTACGATTATATATTTTGAATTGAATAGCTTTCATGATTTTTATTTTCTTTCAGTCATTGCTGCAATATTTGTTTAAGTTCATTTACATGGAGGAACTAACAATTATTCTCCTATTCATCTTTTCGATTTTTTTTGGTATAAAATTGCCAATTGTGTAGTACATTATAGTAGACTCCATTGAATTGATATATTGTTATTAAATATATTTCGTAAACTGTAATTCGTTAGTTAATTTTAATACTCACTTGTCCCAATATTTATATTGGCAATTTATTATTATAACGTGTCGTAATTTTTTATTAATACTTTTTTTTGTTAGACAATAACGAATAAACAAACACGTGTATAGGGAATTTTGTTTATTTACTAGTTTTCATATATAAAAATTGATTCCTTATTTATTACAGAATCTACGTAAAAAAAAAAAAAATGACTACGCAAAAATAGTTATAAACAAACACTAAAATAATTCGGAATTTATCGCAGCAAAGTTTTTTAAAATATGTAAGAATAATTTGTCAGCAGTGGCTTCATCTAAAATTTATTTTGCTTAAAATCTCATAGCCTTTACGTTAAATTGAAGTCCACTTCAATTTATGTGTTGAATTCCACATCACTTAATGTCAGCCAATCCTTATACAACTCTGTATGACTTCAGGTATTGACAACAGAGTGCGCAGGCGTTTCAAGGGACAGTACCTGATGCCTAGCATTGGTTACGGATCAAACAAGAAGACCCGTCACATGCTACCCAATGGTTTCCGCAAGGTTAGTTGTAATGCCTGTACTCTATCCTATTATATGCAGGAAAAGAACAGGGTGGCAAGTCACCTTGTTACAGGTGGACATTCTTAAGTATAGTCAATTTAGAGTGCATTAATGTAAACTTGTGAAAAAAAAATTGTCCAATACTTCAGATATATTGTCACTGAGATGTCAATCAAAGTGTGACATTAGACTAATAGAAGCTCCTTGTGTGCTATCCCGTTTCTTTACTATGAGTAACATAGCATATTATGTCTAATAATTTTAGATGGATGACAGGTGTTGCGGTGACATGCCCTGCAGTTATCAAAGGGTGGTGGTAACATTAACCATTGGTCAATGTGTTGTCTGTCGCCTTGTTTTATTTGGACTTAACTGGCAATTTTACTCTTTACAGATTACCTTCAAGTTACATGTATAAGTTATGTTACATTTCAGGAGGTTTATTTCTATTAGTATTTTAGAGGTTCAATGTTTAATTTTTCATAAATTTCCTTGCTTAGATCTAGTTTTGACTAGATCTTCTTGGTTGCTTGTGTCTAGTGATATTGAGACATAAAAAATTTGTTAACTATGTTATTGTTTACAGATTGTTAAAAAATTTGTATAGTTGAGGTCCAGATATAAAAATGCATTGTGTTTTGTCGTTAACTCTGTCAGTAGTCTATCAAACTCTTACAAGCTGCAAGGTCACTCTGTGTTATTCATCTTCAATATGATATCCACAATTTGTTCCTTTGCTATAGTACATCTATCAAGTCCTATTCCGAGCTGTGGCAATGTTGCCAGTTCGGTCATAATGGTAGAAACAAATGTTGTTTATGGTCACACAGCTTATTAGGTTTTTGGTTTATACTTTATCAGTTTAATTTAAGGACACGTATCTGAAAACAATAAGGAGTAATTTTAACAAAAAATTGTATGTATGATGTTCCCCATAGTGTGATGATGTAGTGTCTATTGTAATCATGTCAATAATTTAGCAATAATTGACGTTTAATGCTATATGTACAAAGGTACTTAGTTACTATTTAAATATACATCAAATTAATTTTTCTCTGCATCAGCTATAGAATACTTATCGATAAAGTGTTTCCAAGATTTGTGTAAAACAGAAACAGATCATACCAATCTTATACATTAAGTTTTATTTCTTTACATTTATTCTAGATTTAAATTGGCTTAATATATAGTGAAAGTTGTACTAGGACTGATAGGTCTTGAACTTTCTACGTCAATATTCTATTGTTAATCAAATGGAGCCAAAAGTGAATAAATTCTTAATGGTTGTACAATTAAGTTTGTCATTGGACTTTGGTTACGTAAATTCCATATGCTATATATTTATTTGTACTATTATTAGTTAAATAATAATTATGTCATGCTATTGTACTTTTCGCTTAATTATACCGTTAGATCTTCTATGCAAGTTTTATAGCATACAATATAGAAATTATATACTTTTTTTGTTTCCAATCCAGGTACTGGTCCACAACGTCCGTGAGCTGGAGATCCTGATGATGCAGAACCGCAAATACTGCGCGGAAATCGCCCACGGCGTCTCGTCCAAGAAGCGGAAGACCATCGTGGAGAGGGCCCAGCAGCTGAGCATCAGGGTGACGAACGCCGCGGCCCGCCTCAGGAGCCAGGAGAACGAATAAACTTAAGATTATAAAGCTATATAAAATATGTTGGTGTTTTATTTTTAATTTGGTACCTGGTAATGTTGGCAACACTGAAATCATTTGATATTCTTGAAATGCCATCTCCTACCGGAGGTCGGCGATCAATCGTACTTTATCAATGGCCGCCTTAAATGATCAACGTGCGCGCGCTCAACCCGGGCGTCCCTGAATCTTATCTTGTATTACTAGCTGTTGGCCAAGAAGTTGATACTTTTAACAATTAATATAAATTCCTTGAAGTACATTTTAAAAAAAAAGCATTTGATTCTTACATACATAAATTACTTCGAAACCTGATTTTTGTCACTAGTTTTATTTTTGTATTTTTTTCTTTTACGTCAACCTACTTTTATTTGGGAAAACTTTGCGAGTACAAGTCACTACACTTGTGAACGGAATTTGTTTTAATACCCTAGTTAAAAAATACTTCATTTGTCTGGAGGGCGCGTCACTATAGTTAGCAACACGATCTTCGTAATTGACCGACTTCTCTGAAGAGAAGGTACTAGATTCGGAGTGCATTTCTTATTGGACCAGGATAAATGATTTTTGTATCCAAAAAAAATAATAGGATGGAACCCATTAAAGAGGGACGAGAATATAACAAATGCAAAGAAAAATAATTTACGAGCGATCTGAGTTTGGAAGTGCAAGGGGTAAGTTTATAAAAATGAATCCCTGTATAAAAAATTAAATGATGAAGTTGTTGGTTATAAAGAGACCTATAACTTTTACAATTACACTTAAAATTTCAAACAATTAAGTTTTTGGTTCTTTATTTTTGTCTTATGCAAAAAAACGAAATTAACTCTAAACTTATTTCCTTACGTCCTCAAACGTGCCTTTTTTTATTTGAAATACTTATTTTTTTCCCCTTATTTAGGTCTATAATAAACCCTATTATTTTAATCGAAAATTCTCGCCTCAAATTATCATAATGTAAAAGCGATTTATTTGTTCGTTAAAATCTCTTCTTTCTGATAAATACTTCTCTTAGGGCGCAACGGAACGCAAGCAGCGGTTTGCCATGGCCCTTTTATTTAGGCAACAGATACACCAAAATCTGGTACCCATGAGCAATGAGAGCCTGAAGATCAAGGTTCCAGTAGGCTCGGTATCAGATTCCGCCACTAGGACCACTTCAGCCGCGGAAGGGCTGAAGTGGTCCTAGTGGATACAGTTAGACGAAATCATGGTGAATATCCTTCCTCCCACGGCCCCCAACACCACATCATCGGTACCGTCCGTCGATAAGGACAACCCACGAAATACTGATAATCCTCTTCTCGCACATCTCCTCTTTTACTGCGGATGAAAAAAGTAGTGGCATACGTACAATCTTCCACCTGTCGCTCACTCTACAGGGCGCAACTAAAGAGGCCATCGTCTTCTACGTCAATACAAGCTTCACTATACTGCTTATTCAAGTGACCAACCTGTGGTTAAGCGATCATAATAAGACAAGGGCGAAATTCGGTTTTGTTCGGTTTTGTCTGAAAAAGGCAGTTTGGTCCGACACTATCTGCCTAAAGTGCAAAACAAAATCGCGATGCCAAAGTTAGTGAAAGAGTGTGAGAAATTTATGATCACGACAAAGGTCGCGACCGAATCTTAAAACGGAGCGCACAAAGACATGATCGATTTTATTTTTTCGTTATGTACATTATGATGTACACTTGCACATCGGCATCATTTGCGTGGAAAATATTTTTTCTCGATAACATTGTTCTATCGACAAATTCGGCTATGAAGATATTTTTCTATTTATCATTCTTTATCGAAAAACATTTATTTTCCAATAAACACGACTCGGCGTAAAGTAAAAAATTGTACAGATTTATGTTCGATGTCACAAAAGAACTTTTTCATATCGCTACATATACAAGGGGTTAGTTTTTTAAGAATGTCAATTTGCTACGCTCAGTACTAAAAAGTTAAAAAACATAAATATTTTAGAAATAAGCGCCATCTAGTATCAAATAGTTAAATTATCGTAGTATTGGCGATGCAGTGTCATTTAAAGAGATAATTCCTTAACATTTCAGAAGTCGCGTGGCGCTTTTCTAACCTTCAAATAGATTTTTGTTATTTATTATTGATAATTGATATTCTTACAATTAAAAGCCATTTCATTCACTTAAATCTATTTGTGTCATTATCAATTGAAAAGGTAATTAAAAATAACCTACTCAAAAATTGCTATGACTATGTGGCCTTAACTGACCATACCAGAGGCAAAAATATCCTGTAATTTATAAAAACAAAGCGTAATATTAATCATTATCAGCACCAAAACGAAAAACAATCTGATTTGTCTCCGTCTCAAGTGTTATTCGACCGATGAAAGGACGAAACGCTTTGGCGTTTTACTGATTTTATTATTAATCTTTTTTACAGTAATTCCCGTTCGCCATTTTGTTATGATATATATATGAAAACAATTATTTAAAAATTAAATAAATAGACACGTTGTAATTTCACCACGAAGCCGCAGAGGTCACTGACGAAACTAGAAAAATCAAGTGAAACTTTTGGCAAAAAAAATATTTTATATTCAAACGGGGAATGAGCTTGGTGCTACTGCTGATTGTGACACTAATATGGGCCTATCGCCAGATTTGTATAAACATAAAACAAATATTGTTTTAGATAGACATTTATAGAAATATTGAGAAATAATAACTCGTCGAAAAGTTCGTACATATTTATCGTGCTCTTGCAAATAGCTTTGGTAATCATCATCATCATCAGCCTTTGATAGTACTGACTGACATTGGACTCATAGCCCCCTATCCATACAGGCTTTTGACACGATCCCATCCTACTGGTCAATGCGGTTAGACATGGGTGGATCGCCAACATGCCCAATCCGACTAGGAATCATCTTACTTCAGAAATTTGTGAGTCCCCAGACTGTCGAACCCGACCTCCGGTTTCTAAAGCAAACGCCAATACCACTAGGCTACGGAGGCGGTTAATAGCTTTAGTACCTATACTATTTTACAATGACATTATTCATCTTTATTTGACACTACTTTTTTTTCTTTTTATTTAGTGGCTCCACCAATCTCTATCTTTTGGCAAATCTGCCAATGTTCTGGTTGAACATGTAGTACCTAATTGAAATTGATCATATCAAATCGACTAATTTACGGATTTTTCGCGTTACTTATATATATTTTGTTCCCGACGTTTCGGATTCTTTCCAGCATCCATGATCACGGGCAGTCTAAGTTGGTATATGTCTGTATGTTTTGTAATAACCGTCAGAGTTTTTTTTAAATTGCCCTATCTTCTTTTTACTTAATTTTGAACATTGGTTTGACAAAAAGTACTGTTTATATATGTTGTCCTGTGGCTTTGTAGTTTTTTTACCTTTGGGTTTAATTTTTAAAATTATTATTATTATATCCTCTCTATTAAATATATGGATATTTTTTTAATTTCTATTGCTTCCCGAATCTTCCTTGGTATAATCGATGTTCTTTTGCAAGTATTTTTGGTTCATCAAATCTATTATAATCATTGGCCTTGTCTAGAATATGGTCGCAAATTGCAGATTTCTTATGGCGTGCAAAATCCTCCTAATGGAGGAATCGTGCGTTAGGGCAGAGCATATGTGCGACTGTGGATTAACACAAGCTGATGATGTGTATATGTATGTATGTATGTATGTATGAAGTCATAATACAAGTCCTGAAAAGCTCATAATTGTTATAGTTCATCCACAGATCAGATTAAAAAGTTCGAACGGCGTGTATTCGTTATTAAAGGCAACACCAATCACATGATCGTGACAGTGCTCGCGTGCGGCGCTGCAATAACTTGATCGTTACTCCGGCAATGTCAAATCAGACGATGGTATTATTCAACTGTTTGCAATAATTGAAGCAGTGATTTCGTCTTACCGCATTTTGATAGGATACCATAATTCTCCTGTATTATAACTAGACAAAACTTTGGTGGTGAGACAGAAAAATACTTTTAAAAGCATAAGCTTCCAAACATAATACGCTCTTTTCAATTGCACACCGTAGCGAGCGCTGTCATATTAAGTACTAGCTGTTGCCCGTGACAAAAAAATCTTGAGTTACTTTCCAAAAAGGGTAGTCTATGTTACTCATAGTTATGTTCGGGTGGCTTTTAAAAAAGCCCTGCCATAATCTGCGGAGCCATTCCAGATATTGGCCAGAACAAGCATACAGACGCACAGATAGACAGAAAAAAAAAATTAAAACCTGTTATTTTGTTACTGTTAGGTTATAATTAAAAACGGTTACTGTGGTGCTACAAACGGAAACTCCAACTTTATCAATTTGTATCGGTATGGATAAATTTTTCTTCGACCACGACGTATCGCATACTTTTAAATCAACTATAAGGATTACTTCACAAGACTATATCAATAAAGTAAGTTTAGGTAATTCTTAAAAGCTCCATGATGCTTTTATCGTTACTTAATGTATTACGCCATCCAAAATGGCAGATCATTGGCAAAATGCTGTGGGGTTTGTGATTTTATTTTTTACGATGCACGCTCGTCCGTACCAAGTACGGCTTGTTAGTAAATACAGAGTGTTCCAAATGTGAAGGGATAGTAATATTTTATTTTAATCCAAAAATATAGAAAAATTACGACTACGCTTTATAAAATATTATCTTTTATAAATTTTTTAATTAATTGTTCAACAAACAAGGATTAACGTACTTAAAGTTCGTCACGAGAGGATACAATTCCTTTCTGTGTAAATTCACCCTACATTTTTAACTTTTCCTCTGAGTCATTCTAGTTAGAAAACGAGATCTTTAGCGACAATATGTGGACTATCTAGTCCGATGTAATTGTTTCTATGCTACGCTTACAACGTAAGATCTCCGACTTGTTTGGTATTTTGTGTTTTACCTCCTTAACAAGTTCAGTATCGATACAGGCAAACAGCTTTCTTAAATAAGTTATCGCACTCGCTATAAATGAGGTCAGCAGTTCATGATGAATTTACATTGTATGAGGACATCTTATGAGTATTTTAGGTCATTTTAAAAAGTCAAAGTTGGTTGTCATTTAAAGTGTACCGCCATCTACAAATACAGTCATACATCAGCGCAATTCCTGGGCATGACACGTGCGTCGTTCCGGAGTATAAGGCGAGTCGCTCCCGACACCTTTATCTATCATGCACTGACTCGTCACTTTACTTGTGTAACACCCACCAATTGTGCAACTCAGATTTTATACATTATTAGTTCATTTTATTTATTATTAATGCTAAGTATGTACACTTCAATACTAACCTCCCTACAGCCTCAACCATGCACATTCTGCAAAAAAGGACTTGATTCTTTTAACATACTGTACAACTAGATTGTTCACCGTCGTCGCCGAAAACCGAAATGCGAAATTGGCGTAGAAAAGGCTACGCCGTCGTGTACTCTGCAAGTTCGTTTTGGGTGAGTTAAAATGTACTTGTGTAATTAATATCAGTTTCGTTCCAAGAGGCCTTAATTAGTTTTTATTACACTAAGTTGTTCTACTTGATTACCTTTGTTACTAAGACCGATTCCTTTAAATAATATTTTCTTTTAGTGTTATACTTCTACGTGTTTGTGTGTTTAAATTTTTACAGACAGGACAGTTTGTTTGTTTAAATATTTAGGAGACATTTTTATTTCGAAGCCTGAAAATCTTCATGTATTGTGTAACGCCATCTATTGTCGAATAGTGCAATGTATCTGTCATTTAACGATCGAGAATATTTTACGGCAATATATCATTCGAATTTTTCTTATTGTCTATGTCTGGAACATAACACCTGGAGTTTTATAAAAAACGCCAAACTCAAAAAGTGCTAAAAAGGTTTTAAGATAGACAGTAGACAATAAGGTTTAATCATAGCTGTTTGCACATCCAAGCTATTTTTGTATTCCACAATGGTTCAATTACATTTGTTTTTAAGTGAGAAGTTATCAGGCGGCACAAAATTAAAGAAAATAAAACTGAGATTTGGTTTTCCAAACTAACTTTGGTGGTATATTTTTGTTATTAATTATACATACTAAAATGTAAAATTTGTTTGTATAGCCAAACGAGAACATGTTAGAAAACTGGAAATATTTAGTTGGAACTTTTGTATAAAATAAACTAACAGTATAATATAACCCCTACTGAACAGTTAGTTTTCTTTTTTTATCCATGTTTGGTAATTAATCAATAATTTTAAATAAATATGATATAATTCATTTTGTTTTTCAATTTAAACTGTGGTGTTTGCAATATGAACATTACATTTTAAAATTTTATTACAGATAACAAAACCAAGATGGCGTTAAAAGTTATGAGTCAAGGAGTCCACAAGCTGCCGCGCTGTCACAGCGTTAGATTTTCAAATGACGAACTCCCCAGTTACAAATCTCTTGTAAGCTTTATCTTATTTAATTTATAAAATATTTACAATTTTTTCCTTTTGATCGAGTCATGTATTTAATGATATTATTGTATTTATTTTAATTTTTATCGCTATACCACGATATATAACAAAAATAAAAATATACATTTCATACTATAAAAGATGAATTTTTATATTTTATTTTTATGTTTTATATTGTATAATGCTATATTGTACTATATTATACTATTATACTATACTATATTGTAAAATGTAGTATTTTTATTTTTACTATTTACCTCCAGGCAGAAGTCTCTAAACCTGTTTCTTTCAAGATTAAAAAAAAACTTAACTTTACACAGGATTACGCACAGGAGTCCACAGAGTCCAGTACAAGTTGTGGAAGGCAGTGGAACACTGGAAACGACTCGGGCGCCCCCAGCCCTGACACAGGCCACTTCCAGCCGGCAGCTCTAAGGTTCCGGCTGAACGAGCAAAGTAGGACAATATTGATAAATGTACAGTGTTAAACAATTAAATGTGATAGTTATTTCAATAGTATTGCAATATAAGCCATATAAAATATGTGTAAAATAAGTCTAAATCAAATGGCGTATTAATACTGATTCGCGGTAGCGGCGATGTACCAATAATTGCGCAAGATTTTGCCTCAACGTTGTGACTCCATTAACATAGATTTTACATCGTATTTATTTTATTAAGAATTAACTGCTTTATGTGCTTATGTATCCTAAGTTACCCCCAGTATCATGAGCTATATTCCAGTAAATTTTCGTCAACATTGGACCAGCCTTCTAATCTATTCAATAAATTAGTCAGAACAAACAGACAGAGAAGGAAATTGTTTTGTTATTAGTACCCGTAATATGCCTCCTTAGAAAAGGGTTCTTTAGAGCACAAACGGTACTCCAGTTTTATTTATTTGTATAGATAATAAGAGTGGTGACTTTTCGAGACAAATGATTAAATAGGTTAATGAAAGCGACCATATTATTTATCATGTATAGTACTTAACTGTCTCCGTAGCCTAGTGCTAACGGCGTGTGCTTTAGAAACCGGAGGTCCTGGATTCGAATCCAGCGGGGACTCAACTGCTTTTCTAAGTTGTTTCCTAGTTGGTTAGGGCAATGCGGGCTGATCACCCGATTGTCTGTAAAGTAAGATGATCCATGCGTCGGATTGGCATGTAAAAAGTCGGTCCATGAATGAAGAAACAGGGAGTGCACCTGTGTTTGTG
Source organism: Lamproptera curius (assembly GCA_029286875.1). NCBI lineage: Eukaryota > Metazoa > Arthropoda > Insecta > Lepidoptera > Papilionidae > Lamproptera > Lamproptera curius. The sequence continues at coordinate 1,045,688 of JAGSMT010000099.1, forward strand.
CGTACACTTGTTCACTATAATGTCTCCAGCACGGTTCGGTGATCTCGGATCGGCCGCTGTAGTCAGAACCGACTAGGAGGAAATTATTATTATTATAGTATTTAGTATGTCTGTTTCCCATTACGGTTGTCATTAAACGCGCAATCTTTGCAATGTTAATTTTAAAAGTGAAGCCTGCTTAATATCTATGAAGTGACTTTCAGGGATAAAGCTGTTGACATCTATCAATCAGATAGTTCAGCAGCGAGCCGATCTCGAGAGCAACCGAGCCACCCTCTCGGGTCTTCTGGACGAGCTGAAGAGGAAGCTAAAGAGGAGAGTTGAGGAATGTCATCTGGAGAAGAAGGACAAAATGAAGGTTTTCACATGACATAATAAATGTAATGGTAAATTATTGGTTTAATCGCCACCGTGGCGTAATGGTGTTGGCTCTTGTTGTGGAAATCGGTAATGGGTTTGAATCATTCGGGGAAACAACTTTGGGTTAACGTTTTTTTGTTTGTTCGTCAGGTCAAGGTGGGACCAAAACCCAATTGTCTGAAATTAAGATAAGAAGAACAAACACACACACACACACACATAGCAGAAGCACTTTTACAATGTTTTTTTTCTTTTAGTATTTAATTTAGTTTCTTTTGTGTCTTTTTATAATATACATTTTTATTACTTAAATTGTCATATTTGTTCACTTTTCACTGTTGTATACTTCTATATTAAGTACTACCTAGATAATGTAAATCCAGTTCTGGCTTTAAGTTTTTATGTATGATGACTATGTTTATAATTGTAACTATTATGAGCTGTGGATTTTGTTTTAAAAATAATAAAAAAAAAAAAGATGATCTATGCGTCGAATGGGCGTGTAAGAGAAGGTCCCGATGGTCAAGACTGTTTTTAATAATTGTTTTATTAATGTCATCCCACCCATCGAATTTAGTTTATCCTTTGGGTTGTGGAGGCCCGGTATCAGTCTTTGGGATGGATTAGAAGGCAACCCATAGTAACTTAGGAAAAATGCCTAGAATAAAGAAACGCCGAAATTAATCCTAGCGAAATATCGCATTTCACTAGATATAAGCGAGGGCTTATCAAATATTAAAAGTCAATTTAACAAAGACTGGAAATTGACGCCTCATCGGCATGCTAGTTTCATTGTATAGGTATGCGCTTTAGAAGCAGATGCCGGGTTTAATATTCGGCACCAACTTATTGGTTTTAATCTATGGCTTAGTACGGTTTATACATGACAACGCGTATATGGATGTAAAATCGCTTAGTGCTCGGCGTTTTTTTGCGGAGACCAATCATTTTCAGTTCATCATTACATATATATACAGTGCCCGCATCTTTTTTGCTTTGGCTATAGGTTTTTTTTGACGAAACGAAGTGTCCTTTAACTATTCACCTCAAACCAGGCACTGAAACAAGCCAATCAGAGGCTTGAGAAAGAGAAGTACAGCATCATGTCCGAAATAGAGCACCTAAAACGACATCTGGAGAGGGAAGAGGCCCATCACGTACAACACGCGAGGAATGCTGTCGCTCAGGTAACAAAAACGTAAATAAGTTTACCTTTACCTTTGGCTTCCTACACAAATCGGAAGAATTCTTTTAATTGCATACGCAGGCAGACGAGCGGTCGGGGCCACCTGACGGAATGTGGTCACCGACGCCCATAGACATTGCCCATACAGATATCACCAACGCGCTGCCTACCGTGAGACATAGGATCTTAAATCTCGTTTACCCAATAAATACGCTGGCTACGATGCCCTTCAAACCGGAACACAGTAGTGTATTCACACTACTGCTTTGCGGTTGAAATTGCCGCGGTGGTACCTACCCAGACGGTCTCCTAGGCAGCGCGTAGGTGATACCCCTGGTAATGCCGATATCAATGGTTCCTCTGCCTTTGTATGCAAATAAAAAAATAGAAGACGAGAGAGTAAACAGACCTATAATATAATATACAATATAATATAAAAAATAATTATTTATAAAATTGTTGATGTAGAAAAATCAGGGTTACCCTTATTTACTGTATACCTTTCGCAGGCTATACAGGGTGTTACCAAAATGCCACCGGAACACCTCTTCGCGCCGTGCTCCATGACGGAACTGCCTAGCATCGTCAGCCGAAATGTGGCAAAGAATGCCCCTTCGAGAACAGTAAGTTGTGACTCGTAATATATAAACGGCGAATGATTTAACGTATTGAAACAAGGAGAAACACATAATTAATTGGTTTTTACGCGAATACTACACATTATTGAATAAAGGAACTTTTTACGGATTTTATCGCGTTTATTTTACATTTTATGTTCCCGACGTCAGTCTCCCCGTGACCACGGCCGCTGGAAAGTGTTCGAAACTTCAGGGAATTAAAATTTAACATAAACGCGATAAAATTCTTAAAAAGTACTTTTATTCAATAAGGATAAGGTTGTTTTAAAGGTTATTATCGACTGTGATTGTATTTAACGGATTTTTCGGTAGTTATAACGGCAAAAACGTATTAAATTTTTCAATTTTAAGTTTCGTCAAAATACTGACAATCATAACAACAATTATACAGACAACCGGTTACCGGTGGTAGGTCCCCTGTTTCTGCCGCGAAGCAGTAGTATGAAAACACTACTGTGTTCCAGTTTGAAGGGCACCGTAGCCAGCGTATTTACTGGGTAAACGAGACTTAACACCCTATGTCTCACGGTAGGCAGCGCGTTGGCGATACCACTGGTATTGCTAATGTCTATGGGCGTCGGTGATCACTTCCCATCAGGTGGCCCGACTGCTCGTCTGCCTGCGTATTCCATAAAAAAAAGACAAGTTTTATTAAAAATACTGGCAACTATACAGAAAATTGATAACTTCTTTTTTTGTTTACGCGCTTTGAATCTTTTTAATTTGCTGCTCATTTATCCGCTTTATTCATATATTTTTATATCTTCTTATAAATATATTCTTAAAATGAGAAAGAGTGTAAGAGACGGTTTAATAACATAGTTTGTTTTCAAATACCTTTTTAGTCTGACAACAAACTGGCAGCTGCAAGGTTGATGAGGGACATAGCAGCTCTGAGACAACGTGTCGCTCAAGTGGAGGCAAGACTAGCCAACGAGTTGAAGGTAAGTTTATTTCATCATCATCATCAGCCTTTAATAGTCCACTGCTGGACATAGGCCTCCCCTAATACACCCCTATCCATTAGGGGGTTTTGGGTATCCCACCACGCTGGTCCAATGCGGGTTGGTGGGTGGACCGCCATCCGACGCATGGATCATCTTACTTTTCAGACAATTAGGTGCGACCCAAATTGTCCTAACCAACTAGGAAACAACAATAAAAATTTGTTGAGTCCCCGCAGGATTCGAACCCTCGACCTCCGGTTTCTAAAGTAAACGCCTATACCACTAGGCTACGGAGGAAGTCTATTTAGTACTCACGTTTTAAGCTCTTTAATTATAATAATTTTAAATTACTCTTCGCCGATAAAGTGAAACCTTCATACAGGGAATTGTCTAAGGATGTATCATCGCGTTGTTTATTTCTGCCATAGAACAGTAATCATCAACATCATCATCATCAGCCTGTGTCAATCCACAGCTGGACATAGGCCTCCCCTAATACACGCTATCACTTCCGATCTTCGGCCATTCTCATCCAGCCCACACCGGTCACTTTGCGGATGTCGTCACTCCATCTTGCCGCAGGATCCAGCATCCAGTTATAGATAACAATTTACTCTGCGTTTGTAAAATCAGGGTATATCACTTACCAGTAGGCAAATATGCCGTTCTTCGCTTTGATCATTAATAAACACTCTATTTACGAAAATACGGGACAGTTGTAAGAAATACATTTTATGACTTTAAGCTAAACGATGAAAACTTGAAGCCTTATCTCTTGATAGGTAAAAATTCGCGTGTTCATTAATATTCTGCATTGCATAATAGCGCTTTACGCTCTAATTTAGCTTAAAATAATGACGGAATAAAAAAATACGTTCACTCCAATTCACCCTAATTCTCAAATCACTATAGAGAAAAAACCGACCATAGACACAACATCACTCGACCATAGACAAACGACAGATTACACCATAGACAATAGACGGCAGACGCGTAATAAAATCCGTCAGTGCATTTACAGCGTAAAAGGCAGGCTGAGGTCGACATTGTGCGACTGAGGAAGGAGCTCTCCGCCACCAAAAGCTCCGTTGCCGCTCTGAGGATCGCACCGCCACCAATGAGGAAGACTTGCGCTAAATTCGCCTGAGAATATATACTTATAATACTAATAAAGTTATTTGAATGTTGGCCAGTTTTATTTCATTGTAATAAGAAACTTTATTTTTATACTAGCCACCCGTCTCGGTTCCGCACGGGTGCAATACTGATGTTAACACGATACTGTTAATGGTTTTATGCATCAGTTTAAGGCGACTTAAGTTTCAAGTTTATCTCAAGTCTTTTGCCGGTTCCACTTTTTATATTATGGCATATTTCTACATAAAGAAAAAAACATCCAGCATGGCAATATATTTTGAAAGACGAAGCATATAAAAATTGAGCCAATTAATTACGTCATAAATAATATAATATTAAAAATTATATTTACAAGGAATTTTAACACATTCAATTATATTGCACAAAATATCCAACCTTTCACAATATTAATGATCACAGGACATGGCACTTTTTATATATGAATTTACGATTTTATTCAAAAGTACATAAAGCTTTTGTATATTTCACTTTTTGTATTTTTCACGAAAAATATTTTCTAGGCAATAAACGAAACAATTTAAGTTGGATTATTTGAAATTTGTCATCTGTGCAACCACAACGCGTGACCGTAGACAAACGTTTTACTTTTCATGTGTCAAATAGTGCGCTTGGAGGTTACGTTGGCTCTTGAACACTTTCATACAAAGGTGACATTGATAGATCGGGTGGCCGGTGTGCGAACGCATGTGTTCGTCGAGTTTCGCGCGCGTTTTCAGATCTTGACCACAGACAGTACAGCGGCAGTCGATAATGTCGCCGTGTGTTGCACTTATGTGGTGTGCAAGATGCTGGGGAACGAAATATTTCTTGTCGCAGCTGCTGCATTGGTATTTCTTCTGGTATTTCACGTATGTTTGCGTACGCGAGAGGCTCTCCATCTTACATTGGGATGGTAATGCTTTTGGAGCCGTCGACCTTTAATTAGAACGAATCATATGTACAGGTTTGTAAATTAGTACCAATAATGTTCGAATTTTATACTGATTTTGAAAGAGTAAGCTGCCCGTCAAGAAAGAAGAAAGAAATTGCAGTTAAGAGCCGTACAACATATAATTTACTTAATTTCATATATTTAATTTTAAAAACAAAACTGTTTTTCAGTAATGCAATGTATGAAATTAATTTATTCCTTTTTTTCGCATACATAGACGCGGAAAACTACAACTTGATCTATATAATGAACTAGCAACCCCCCAGCCCCCCTTGTGGGTGGAATTTCGTAAAATCCATTCTTAGCTGACCTCTACTCGGCGAAAGGAATATTTCTACCAAATTTCAAGTCGCTACGCCTTATGGTTCCAGAGATATCGTGATGAGTCAATATAAAGGTGGGGATCTCTTTTATATATATAGATTAGAATGTTAAATATCAGCCGGGAGGTCGATTTAGAATTATGCAGAATTCAATACCATTTCCAAGCCAAGATGGACAAATTCGATTCATACCATGTACTTTATGTAACTGTAAAACTGACTACTAATTTATTACTTTTTTCCTACCTACTCTTCCCTTTCGGTTTAGCCTTCAAATGCGTCTTCAGATGTTCGTGCATCGAGATCAGGGGCAATTTCAAGTGGCACTTTTTACAAGTGCCAAATGTCTCGGCGTTCTTCTTGCATCGCGAGCAGACAAACTTCTTAATGCCGTCAAATGGCACAATCATAGGATAGCGTTGGTTGCACACAGCACAAGCTACGTTCGCCTTTTTAGTTTGTATGTTTGACAGACGGCGGCGCTCGCGTCGCATGTCACATCGCTTCTGCAGATTGTCTATGGCCGCTTTCGGTTTCAACCGCTTCGGCGTCTGCCCCTTTTTTATGTAGTACCCGCCCAATTCGTTCGATGGACATGCAATGGGTTCGATTTTAGTGCTGGAGCCAGTGGGTCCTGTGTGTAAATGTATATTGATTTATAAATTTGATTAATTACTCGTCTGGGATGGATGCCTGTGAGTTTATATGACTGTTTGATCGCGTTTGCCTCTGGCGCCATTAGAGTTTTTTGTTTGGTTTGTGTTTATCTCATAGGACAGTAACATCTATCAGTGCGCAAGGCCGAGTGGTACTTTAATAAACTATCGTTTACATCTATGCATCCTTTGATTAAGGTAAACTATTTTTTTATAATCTTTAGCAGATCCAAGGTGGGTTTTGGTTGGCGTGGCATGGTTGTTACTATTGGGTAAATTGACGTACGTTTCTACTCGGCAAACGTAATGTAAGGTGCCCTGCGGTAAGATGGAGTGACGAAATTCGCAAAGTTGGCCGGTGTGGGCTGGATGAGAATAGCCGAAGATCGGAAGGGAGGTCTATGTCCAGCAGTGGATTGACAAGACAGATTGATAATGATGAAAGGGACGTGACATTAAATGTCTCAGGATAGTTATGGAATTAATGGTGACGTATTGCATTACTATTCGGCAAACCGTATCGCTTACCATCAGGTAAACTTCCACAAGTTGTCATCGCTTAATGTTACAAAAAATACCATTCCATTTCATAATATTAACGGTTATAACACATCTATTAAATTTAAAAAGTATAAAATCCGAAAATAAATAGCTACGCAGAAAAAATTGTCATCTTAGTAAATTATAAAGTGCAATCGATTGTTCGAGGAATTTTACTAAAAGTGTAAAAGTATATTTGATATCTAAAAGTGACATACGGGTAATTAATTTGATTATGATTATAAGACATGAATGCTTCGTAAAATGTCGCCATCACACAATCAAGCTTTTATGGCTTCATGGTCCCATTTGACTCATAATTAGGTACAGTTTTAATAAAATACAATCTTGGGAAAGCTCTAAGTGATAAAAACACGGATATATACCCTCACTGGTTGCGTTGTCAAAGGCCGCTTTAACTACATTCCGGAAGCAGTGTGCGTTGCGCAGTTGCTGAATACAAAGATCGCATATCATGCAATCAAGAGCCGAAACCTGAAGCAAGTTTTGTCATAAGAAACAAGACCTCATTTGACCTGAGTAAACAGATAATAATGTTCAGATCATAACGTTTTTTTTCTTTTTCCTGGCCATGTTACCAATTTATCATTCGTTCTTGGCTTCTAATTGATGTACAGTAACCTGAATAACAGTTTTTACGCAGAACGATTACTATTTGACCTCCTCATCAGTATTGGAAGATTAGACATGTTAATAAATTTGTAGTGTAGTGTATCCACAACGGTCTGTAATGGCTGCCAAAGATAGTCTTAACGGCTGACATTTTACATACCTATCTATATATAGATCATATTACATTGAACTTTTTACTCATTTTTTATTATGAGTTATACACATCAGAAGGGCAAGGTATGTATGCTGTAAAGCTACTAAAGTTCTGCTACAAGGTCCTTGGTAATGTACGAGATTTCACCCATTTGACCTTAAACCCTCCGACCTTAAAAACTTTATTTCCCCCTACTAAATAGTCTTCAACCCGGCTAATGAAGCTTTCACTCAGATAAACTTTTAAAATAGTATACCTATGTTTCAAATATATTGCTTGAATTGCGACGTCCATATTCTAATTTAAAATTGGTGACCGGTGGTAGGTCCCCTGTTTACAGGAGACCGTCTGGGTGGGTACCACCGCGGTGCCTATTTCTGCCGCGAAGCAGTAGTGTGAAAACACTGCTGCGTTCCGGTTTGAAGGGCACCGTAGCCAGCGTACAGCGTACTGGGTAAACAAGACTTAACACCCTATGTCTCACGGTCGGCGATAATACCACTGGTATTGTCAACGTCTATGGGCGTCGGTGATCACTTCCCGTCAGGTGGCCCGACTGCTCGTCTGCCTGCGTATGCCATAAAAAAAAAATTACAACGAATACGTTAACTTTTTTACCCTTATATTTTTTTTAAAGCACTAGTATGTGCATAGTGGAAAATACCACCGATCCGCCAAATACATACAATGCTAAGACTTCTTTTTTCTTGAAAAATGCACTACAACGACGCTCTTCTAACAGGAACTTAACTACGTCGTATTTTACATTCTGTAATAAAGAAATTTCCCAACCTCGACTCCAAAGCTCTCATACAGCATCCTGTCGTACTTTTCCTCCACCCCATTGTGGAGGTATGTGCCATCGAATCGACGCAAGTTACCATTACCACCACACAGATGGCAGGAGAGAGGTGCACTGCAGTCGCCGGTACCGTTAGCATGGACCATCAGAGAATCCTACGTTCAGTGAAGAAAGCAATATAATAGTTTGGTTACCTTTGTTTAACTGACCCTATATAAGTAAGACTTAATTATTCATATGGTGAATTAATAAACTAACCAAAACAAATTGAATATTTTTTTATTCAAAGTGTCTGGCAACTTTGTAACTTCTAACCTGCGAGTTATTTTTCAACTGTACCTTAATAAATTTATTATCTATGAATAATATTTGCCTACGATTAACTATTGAGCCTGGATAAATATTAGTTATTTATTTATCACAGCATTTAACAATCGGTAATTATAATGATTCAGATATACGTAATGCAGCAAAAGTGTTAAAAGCGTCTCAGTTTCTTAAAAATCAAATTTTACAATTTGCACGGGAGCAATTTCCACCGAAAATTTTATTTTAACATTTTCAACAATTGCAATTATTTTTAAATAACAATTAACAAATGATCAAGCTCATTTGCGGAATTCTGACCAAGTTGTTAGCAGTAGAAGTCCAGAATGCCATTAACAGTTTTAAAAAGGTATAAATCTTATTTAACTAAAGCGAAAGTACCGATTTTTTTCAAAATATTTTGACTTACTGTACTAAATATTTTAAACAATCGATCCTTTGACCAAAGTACATCCATGCTTGTGTATAAAATATATAACTAAACAAAAAGCAGAAGAAACAAACATCAGGATCGCAATTTACTGTCGCATAATTTTAAAAGATTGTTTTTAAAATATATTGTCTTGACTCATGTCATTATTCATGTTTCGCTCAAATATACTGACGTATTTTCTCAAAGCTAAAAACTTTTAACACCTTTTTATTAATAATTTTTATTTTCATAAATCAATTATAATGAAGAAATTTAGAAATAAATCAAAGGAAAAGAATGCCTCCGTGGCGGTTATTATTCAATATTTTGGAAGTTTTATCGTATGATAAATAATAAAGTTTTATGGATTTTATCACGATTAATTACTTTACAGTTATTTAAAATAATAGTCTATGGTCCCGTGACCGATAAAAATATCGGTAAAACTGTATTAGTTATATTGTCCAGTATTCGCGAAAGGAAAAGAAAGTATTAATTTTCATTGCCTTTAAAATATGTCAAAATAATTGTGATAGGAATCTCATTCTCGGGGCCCTATTTATCGTTATGTAAAGCCAGGACCCTACTGGACTCCTTGTCTTTTCTCGGCTCATTTTGTACCCAACCTCTTCTTACTGTCCTTCGTTTCCAACACTTAATAAGCTAGACATTGAATGCATATACGATCTATTGATAGTCCTCGGTAGGCCGTCTTTTAACCACGCAACACAAAGTCAGCATTTAAGGAAGTAATTATAGAAAATGACCTTACCTGACTATATTAGTTACTTATTTGAATTTACATTATTCAGGATTAAAACGTTTTAGAGTTTATTAAAGAATTAGCTATATTTTCCACTTGCTCAGTTATTTTATCAATAAAAAGTCTATACATAAAGTGTAGACTAGCAACAATATTTTGAACCAGGCGTCAGGCTAAGGCCACGCACTGGCCGACACTAAACACTAGGGCAACTAAAACTCTACGGCCAACCGATCCCATGGGAAAGGAAGGCCAAATACCTAGGCGTGACCTTCAACTGCAAAATGTCGTTCAAAAGTCATATTCAGGACGCTAGGAGAAAGGCTTTGTTCATTTCGACCCAGACTCTATCACCTAACGAATTCTCACAGTAAAATGTCGCTCAAATATAAACTTTTATTGTACAAGGTATGCATACGACCAATCATGGCTTATGCATAGCAAGTTTTCGCTTACGCATCCTACACACTCCTAAACCATCTACACGTACAAAACAAATTCATCCGCCGCACTACCGGGGCGCAGAGGTACCAACGAAACGTAGATTTACACAGCGACTGCAAGTTGCCGACGCTCCGCGAGCACTTTAAAAAGTTAACTCGCAAACACATAGATAAAGTAGTCAACCACAGTAACCCTCTGCTGGTAAAAGCAGTAACGTATACGGCCAATCCAAACGCGTCTAGTCAAAAGCGTAGACCGCGAAACGTTCTCCTCGACCCGGACGAGGAAGGGGTCGCCGAGACTCCGGACCCAACGGGGGTCCCGACATCAGACCCTACACACCACACGAGTAGGGATAGAACACATTCACCTGTAGATTGCCCTCGCTTACGAGCACAGCGAAACACACACACCGCGTACACTAGATACACCCGCGTTCCAGAGCGGTTCTCACCGCCCCCAGCCACCGATTAATACAGTAGCCAGACCGTCGGCATCCCGGTTCGTCAACCGATCGTCGACGATCCTTAGGAGACGTAAACAAATGCTTAACCCACGTAACTTCTGTACGTGTGGCCCTCATTTTTAGCAAAACATGTTGGCCACCTAGTTCGTGGGACGCAAGCAATAGTCTGGAAGCATAACATTCAAGTCAAATAAAAATATTTTGAAGGGGCAAAATATTTATTTATTTAAACTTTTTGCGATAAGTGTACATAGACGGACTTAATGCCAAAGGCATTTTCTGACGGTCAACCTTGGGGTGATGTACAAAAAAAAAAGTAGGGAGGTGCAAATATTTGTAAGTTAGAAAAAGAGAAAGTAATTTAAATATATACTAATAAATAACTTGTATAATAAATATGTGTATATATATAAGCACAAACATAAATAAATATTATATATATATATAGATATGTTTACAGATATTATATGTCTGAAAATAGTGGTATAATATCTGTAAACATATCTAACTAAACTCAAATTAAACTATGAACTCAAATTTAACTATTTGAGTTCATAAACAAGTGCTCTTTTACCTTTCTCTTAAAAGACAAATAATTTAATAATTTTTAATCTACGTAAATCCACGTTTCGCCATATCGTTCCAAAGTGTCGTGGTTACCTATAGACAGGAGGCGGGCATTGAGAGCGTTGACGACGTTGTTTTCCTTCCTTAGTTCTGATGCCTTATTTAATATCTTTGCTCGCTTAACGACAAAAATCTTAACATTCAAAGGCATAGTATAAACCAATGTATTTTTTCTTAAACTTTATGAATTATGTATATATTTATATTAAAATATATATATATAAATATATATTTATTTTTGTTTATGTATTTGTATTAACTTAAGTAAGTATACGTATAGAGTATATATTAAAATACCTGTCATCATTTTGGTAATGATATATAGATTTTTTATGTATACACATATAAACTTTAAGCTTATTAAAATCTTTCCTTTGTTTTGTTATATATCTGCGCACCTACTGAATTTTCTCTGTACCACCCAAAGGTTGACTGGCAGAAAATGCCTTTAGGCATTAAGTTCGCCTTTGTACGTACTTGTGCATAAAGCTTTAATAAAATAAGAATAAAATACTAATACAAAGAACTTTCGCAATATATACTGGTTTTACTTCATTAATAAGCATATGCTATAAATGTATTAAGATGTTGCTTTTATTTTAAATAACTTAATAAATTAATTTATGTAATATCATAATTATCGTCTGTACTGTTTATGGTCCTAGTCAATGGTTGCTGTATTTCATGATACTGACATTGATATTTGCGATATTTGTTTACCGTGAAGTTTTCTTAAAAAGCTGATATTATAAGAAATTTTCTTAATTTTCTAAAAATATTGTATTACCACAAGTGTGTCACATCGAACAAAACTGTAACCTTGAAGTAAATGGTCGGGAGTCTAAACTAAAGGGACCTGTGTCTTCATTTTAAGTGACCAAAACAGCTATTATCCATCGAAAATAACCGAAAATGGGTGGAAAAGCGGAGAAAGGCACTCCGAAGTACATCGCGAACAAGATAAAAGCGAAGGGCCTGCAGAAACTGCGATGGTACTGCCAAATGTGTCAAAAACAGTGTCGAGACGAAAACGGTTTTAAATGCCACACAATGTCGGAGTCCCATCAACGGCAGTTGTTGCTGTTCGCTGACAACGCTTCGAAATATATTGACGAGTTCTCCAAAGAGTTTTCAGACGGTTATTTGGAACTGCTGCGGCGCCAGTTTGGTACGAAACGCGTTAACGCCAACAAAGTGTATCAGGACTACATATCCAACAGGTAAACTTGCTTATATGGTTTACTCAATGAGGTTTTTACTGTCTTACCAAAAAAATTAAGGAAAACTTTACTATTACTTTTACTAACTTATTAAATATCTATTGAAAAAAAAGTGTTTCTTATGATATGTCTGCCTCTGTAGCCTAGTGGTATGGGCGTATGCTTTAGAAACCGGAGGTCGTGGGTTCGAAGCCTGCGGGGACTCAACAAATTTTGATTTTCATTGTTGTTTCCTAGTTGGTTAGGGCAATTTGGGCCGATCACCCAATTGTTTAAAAGTAAGATGATCCATGCGTTGGATGGGCATGTAAAAAGTTGATCCACCTGCCAACCTGCATTGGAATATGGTCCAAAACCCCCTAATGGTTAGGGGTGAGTTAGGGAAGGTCTATGTCCAGCAGTGAACTATCACAGGCTGATGACGAAGATATGCCCTTACCAAATTTGCTGAAAATTTCGTATTTTTTTACTAAACAGCCAGTAGGATTTTGATGTAAAAAAAAATATTTTTTGGCAGACTACAATAAAAAAGTAGACATGTTTACATCGGAATCATCAGGCAAAGCTTAGTTGTCTCAAAAATATCAAATTCGTAATTTGAATCCTATACCCAAAATTGATTATCACAGTTTTATTACTTCAATTTCTTACATAGTATGTTAGATTAGTATTTTGGTACAGATATAATATTTAGTCGCCTCCAAACCATGTGATACTTGTCTACACCACCCCTAGGGAGCAATAACAAAGTGCGGCTCCAGAAGTCGAATTGAAAGTTGAGTAGCTGACTACTCAACCCATTCACTCTGGAAGTGAATGGGTGACGAGGCAAATCTTCTACTAAGTAAATTCAGAAATAATTTATTTTTGAAAATACTCACAATTCCACTTTACACGTGTCTACTTATTTATTGTAATTTATTAAAATAAAAAAAAATATACTTAAAAAGCTTTTGGCCATTTTTGTAAAAAATTAACTGTATCTTAATTTTTGATATTAAAAATAAAACAAAAAGTTTTGTTTTTACAAAATAAAAGCGCTATTAGTTTTTTTTGTGCCAAATAAATCAATATTAGACTTTTGTTTTATAACCTGATCCATTTGATTATGGCTTGTTCTTACTCTAATATATATTTTTTGAACCATCTTCACATGGGAAAACGGTGGGAGCAACAGACTTTGTCAATGGCTTGGGCGGGAAGGAAATGCGCGGGACGAAACAGAAGTTGGTTCGTGACATACATTGATAGAATCCGGCGACCATTTTGCTCAAGGAAGAAAAAAAAGGAAAAATGGATAGGATGATGAGGAGAAATCAAATGTTTTCCAATTATTGGTTTAGCATGAATTTGCTTAAATTTTCCCAAATCAAATCCAGTGACTTGAGTTACAAACTTCTTTTTCATATTAAAATCTTCTTTCCAAAGAAAAGAAAATAAATGTTCTTAATAACTGTTTTACATTTATTTTGTTGTTATCTGTTTAGCAATAAATAATATTGAATTAATCATACTTATTTTTAAATTGTCCTTGATATATGTAAACAGCATACTGGTATAAAATTGGTTGCCTGTAAAATGGTTACAAAGTTTAATGTGACAGCTCTTTTGGGATAGAATGATTGGAAGGATTATAGAATATGTAGGAAGAAGGATGAACCTTTTCCTTTCTCTGGCTTCTTTCTTAAACAACCAACTTGCGGAGGAAGGCATGCCCTCATTTTCTCCTATATTTGTTGGGATGGGTTACGGAGCGGCGCTGCAAATTCAAAATGCCTCCCTATCATGAACCAATTTATAAGATGTTGTCTTAAGAACATAATTTCATTTTATTTTTTGTTAAAATACCCCAACAACCCGTGGAACAGCATGGTGGTATACAGTCTCTGCCTCCGAGTGGTGGATAGGGTGGTTTAGAATAGGTGGGTTCGAATCCGGGGACTCAACAATTTTTTGTTTTTAAGTTTTAACAAGATCACCCATTGTCTGAAAAGAAGATATCCAAATACAAAAAGTCGTCCCCCACCCCGCATTGGACCATGGTGAGGCGGTCCAAACCCCAATGGATAGGGTGTTTAGGGAGGCCCTTGTCCAGCAGTGGACATTAAGGCTTATTTTGAGTGAAGTTAAAACCCAATGGAGAAGGCCAGGGGGTCAGTCGCAGTGGACAACACAGGCTGATATAAATGAAACAAGCTTGAAACTTCATAAAACCAAACAACAAACCTAAAAATTCTAATTGGTTTAATTTATTTCGAATCCAGGATCTTATTCAATTTTGGTATTTGAAAACCTTTTTTTTTGGTTTCTTTTTAAAAAAAATCTAAATTATTTATTCACTGGTTAAAAAATTTTATCCAGGGGAACAGGCGAAACTTAAAAGTTATATTTTTATATAACAAATAATTATAAGTTAACAAATTACTTAAGAAGGGCATTTACATTATTTTAATATATTTAGTGGTTTTGTTTTGTTTTCAAACTTAATTTCTAAAACCCTTGGGAACAATTTTCCTTCTTTCTTAATTACTTTTGAGGGAATAAATGCAATTTTATAATTTCGAACGACCGTTACAGTTTTTTTTTTTTCTAGTTGATTTGGGGAGGATGCTAGGTTCATAAAAAACCAATTGAGAAAGGAAGTTGAGAGGGTCATCCACCCCAAAAGGGTTTAAAGGGGAACAGTCAGGAAAATCACAAGGAAAGAAGAAAGGACAGAAAAAAAGATATTGTGGAACTTTTCCTTTTAAACACAAATTGGATATTTCTGCTTAATTTCATACAGCATTTAATCGAAAAAATTTAAATTCCATAATAAATTTTTTAAACTTGTCCCAAGTTTGAATCACATAAAGGGATGTTATAACAGCTTTATATCAGACCCATAATCAATTATAATAATTAAATATTAAAGAAATAAATTAATTGAAATTAATAACTTATGGCCCCTTTAGGATATTTAAATTGTTACCATTAAAGCCTGCTTTTGCTCTTTATGAATAGTTTTTTTTCATCCTTTTGCCAAATAAAAAAAGTTTAACCCCATTTTCTAAAAACCAACATTGTGGAGGTTAAAATATTAAACATAATTCTCAGACATTTGATTCTTGACAAGAAATTTGGTATGTGACGCCAATGAATGGGGTCACAGAGCTGAAGGGTTAACCTTTGTCTAAGACTTGGCCATGGTTAAAGCATTCCATATTTTTCTAACAATTTATTAAAAGTATACAGTGATAAACTAAAAAATGGGCTCATTCTACGACAAGGTTGGGAACGTATTAACAATGTTTCCCAGACTTCTCACAATAGAAAACCAAATACACATTGTCCAAACATCTTGATTAAAAATGAAACCAAAACCCATTCCATCAAGAGAAACTAAAAAACTTAAAAAAAAATTTATTAAATCTCAAGACAACGGAGGAAATCTCTTGCACAATAAATCAGTCTTCACAAATAAGTAATGTATTTTTAAATAATAAAACTTTTAATAATAACAACTAGAGACAGGAGTTATCATTGTATAAACCTGAGTACATCAAAATATACAGGGAATTGCCAGTAAGGAACATGAAGTTGAGCTATTCTTAAATAGTTGTAAAATAGATATTTTAATGATAACTAAGCACTGGCTTCAAGAACATCAATTTAGGTTGCTAGCCTGTTCAGTGAGATAAAGTTTTACGTGGCTTTTAATATTTATTAATAATGCTTTAAAATATAAAAATCTAAAGATTTTGTGAGCCACTCTATTGAACGGACTATTGAAAATAAACTACTGAAAAATAGCCTGTCAGAGCTTGGAGCATTTCATTGTTGTGCATATACAGACCTCCCACTTAGTTATATAAAGCTTTTGAAGTTGTGTTAGAAGAAATACTGTTAAAGTTATCCGAATCTAATAAGTATATTATAATTTGTAATGACTTAGATATAATTTATTACATAATTCTATAAGCACAATTAGATTCAGATCATTTTAGTTCATATAACCTTATCAATTTATTTTTTTCGAACCTACTTAGAATAACTGAGACTTCTGCTCATGTATAGATAATATATTTACAAACTGTCAACCTTTAAACAAGTCAATCATTAAAAATTAAGTTTTGACCACTGTTAGCAGCTTGTTTTCTTCTAGATTAAATAAAATATCAGACAAAAATACAATAAAAAAATTATGTTATTGTTCCATGTATAAAAACGATTGAGAAGTTTAGAAGTAATACATTGTAAAAATTGACTATTTACAATATGATGTTAACACACATGTGCTGTATAATACATTATTCTACTTTTATAAGGAAAGAATTTAAATCAATATTTATCTGAAAACGATTAAATCAAAGGGTTCTGTAGCTTTAGTGAATGGGCAACAGTTGGAATTCACAAAAGCAGGTAAAGATTATATGAGCTTTACAGTGAAAAACATATAATCATAATAAGACCTTTGTTGTAATAGTCAGTGCTTATTCAAAAATGTTTAAAAAGTTTGTACTGTCCTGAAATCTCTATATATCAAAAAAAATTAAAATTTCATCGACAAAATAAAATGACTTGAATATTATCAACCAGTGAAACTGGAAGGGTACTAAGAGCAACTCTAATTATGTTGATGACTCGTTATATAGAAGCTGACGAAGATGTTGCTATTTATTTCGAAAAATTCTTCTCGACATTCCGGTTTCTACTACCAAGTCACTTTTATCTTCTCCAACAGTTGCGAGTCACAATTAAAGATAATACCAATAAATGTACAAGAGAATTCTAATTTTACGGACGTAAATACCGGAGATGTTATAAGTACATTTAAAACTTTAAATAATAAAAAACTACAGACCTATGAGGGATCTCGGTTAAGGTGATAAGTTCTATTATCTTACCTACTATTTACTTACCTAGCAGCAATATTCAATGTAAGTATATCAGAAGGGGCGAATTTCCTAACCTAACGAAGCATAGCAAAATTATTCCGATATTTAAATCAGGATGTATACGGACCCTAATAACTTTAGACCAATATCTACACTGCCTACTCTTAGTAAATTATTTGAAAAACTTACTAAATCAATTGATTAAACATTTCAATGGTAACTGTCGTATAAATAACAAGCAGTATGAATTCACTAGGAGTCGCTTAAAAATAAACGCAGGCATCACGATAAGTAAACGCATTTTTGAGGCTTGAGAAGCATCGCAGGATGCTTCAGGCATTTTTTGTGATCTCAAAAGGCTCTTTGATTGTGACATCATGAGACTCTGGTCAGGAAATTACGTCACTTTGGTATAGAAATACCGCACTCAACCTTCTGTTTTCGTACTGGTCATCGAATTTGAGAGGGTTTACGTGAATGGTAAAAGATCACCGGGCCCCAGTAAATATGGGGTCCCCAAAGGATCCATCTTGAGGCCTTTCTCTTCCTCATTTATATAAACGACTTACCATGTGTGATAAATAATAGCGAAGAGATAGTATCGTTTGCAGATGATACCTCCTGATTTTTTAAATTAAGGACATACGTCAATAAATGACGATGTAAATAATACTCTCTAGAGTAGCGAATTGGTTTAGTGTTAATAACTGCTATTAAACCAAAGGATAACAAAATGTATTAGATTCATGACTCCTAATGTGAAGCAAGGTAAATTTGAAGGTTATGAATGGGAGGCGTTCATAGTTGAATCAACTGTATTTCTTGGAATAACTGTAGACGCAAAACTACAATGGATCCCCAAATGAATAGAACTACAAGTAAACTAACCTCTGCAGCTTACGCAGTGAAAAGAATTAGATTATTAACTGATGTGGAGACAGCTAATTTAGTATATTTCAGCTATTTTCATAGTATTATGTCTTATGGCATTCTACTGTGGGAAATGCCAGAGATACTAATACAATCTTTGTCCTCCAAAAACATGCAATTCTAGCAGTCTATAACCTGGGCCTTAAAGAATCATTAAGAAAGTTGTTCACTGAAATAAAAATAATGACGTTAGTTCTCAATACATATTTGAAAATTTAATGTATGTGCAAAAAGTAGAGATGATTTCCTAAGACATTGTGATGCATGACATAGATACAAGGAACAAACATAATTTAATTCTTCCAGCAACTAGACTGCAGAAGTCTTTTATGGGACAATGTATACGTTTTACAACAAAATCCGTAAACGTTCAGAATTTTACTATTAATAAATTTAAAAGGTAGTCAAGGAACGTTTATGGTGAAAGGTTATTACGATATAAATGAATTTTTAAATGATAACACAGCTACAGTAATGGAATGCTCGCTCCAGGTCTTGTTTCAAAATTGCATAATATGTAGTGTCCGACCGAACTTTCGGTTTCGTTTCGGTTTCGCCGAGTTTCGGCCAAAAATCAAGTTTCGGCTGCAGTTTCGGTTTCGGCCAAATCTGGCCGAAACTTTTGCCAAAACCGAAACTGGTTTCAGAAGTGTTTTCAATTTCAAAATAGTAGCGAAAGTTAAATGTATCATTGCTCAATCGAGCTCAGAAGGAAAGGGATCACGACCCATTGGAATGTCCCCTCCCCCCCCTCCACCCGCATCAGCGGGGCCCGCCATGCGGAGGGATAGGGGCGGGCCCAAACCCGCCCCTCTTCCCCCCGATTCCTTGGTTGGAGAAAGGGAAGGGCGCACCCCCCCCTGCCCCGTCCTCCACCCCTCCTTGGATCCAAAGGTTTTCACCCGCGGGGCACCTCCCCCGGCCCTCAGGCCGGCCAGGTTCCCCAGCCCCCGCGGGCGACCCAAGGCCCAGGTAGAGCCCCACCCCCAGGAAAGGAAACCTGTCGGGGGGCGACACTAAACACTAGGGCAACTAAAACCTTTACCCAAACGTCCCTGGAAGGAAAATACCTACGTGACCTTAACGCAAAATGTCGTTCAAAAAGTCATATTCAGGGCAGAGAAAGGCTTTGTTTATTTTGACAGACCTAACGAATTTCACATTAAAAAGTCGCCAAATATAAACTTTTTGTACAAGGAGGGAAGACCAACTTTTTGCATGAAGTTTCGCTTACGCATCCTACACACCTAAACCATTCGGCCAAAAAAAAATTATCGCCGCACTACGGGGCGCAGAGGTACCAACGAAACGTGTTTACACAGCGACGGTTTGCCGACACTCCGACCTTTTAAAAAGGTCCCAAACCAGATAAAGTGCAACCCGTAACCCTCTGCGGGGCATGTATACGGAAACAAACGTCTAGTCAAAAGCTAACCGCGTTAAAAAAAAAGTTTACAGAATTTATATTCTGAAAATAGTGGTATAATTCAAACATTTCGACAAATAGTTAAATTTGAGTTCATAAGCGTGCTCTTTTTACCTTTCTTTAAAAAGACAAATTATTTAATAATTTTAATCTACCTAAATTTATTCGATATTCGTTCCAAAGTGTCGTATATTATGACAGGAGGCGGTCATTGAGAGGTTGACGACGTTGTTTTCTTTTCCTTAGTTCTGATGCCTTATTTAATATCTTTGCTAGCTTAACGACAAAAATTTAACATTCAAAGGCATAGTATAAACCAATGTATTTTTTCTTAAACTTTATAAATATGTATATTAAATATATAATAATATTTATACATGTATATTTATTTATGTTTATGTATTTGTATTACTTAAGTATAATCTATAGAATATATATTAAATTCCGTCATCATTTTGGTAAGATATATAGATTTTTATGTATACAATATAGAAATTAATTTATTAAAATCTTTCCTTTGTTTTGTTATATATTCCGCACCTACCGAATTTCCTCTGTACCATAAAGGTTGATCAAAAATGCCTTTTGGCATTAAGTTCGCCTTTGTACTTACTTGCATAAAGCTTTAATACAAAAAATAAAATACTAGTACAGAGAACTTTCGCAATATATACTGGTTTTACTTCATTAATGAGCATATGCTATAAATGTATTAAGATATTGCTTTATTTTAAATAATTTAATAAAATTAATTTATGTAATATCATAATTATCGTCTGTACTGTTTATGGTCCTGTCAATGGTTGTTTTTCATGATACTGACATTGATATTTGCGGTATTTTTACCAAGTTTCTTAAAAAAGCTGATATTATAAAATTTCTTAATTTTACTATTTTAAAAATATGTATTACACAATTGTCAGTTCCAATAAACTGTCCTGAAATATACAATCGGAGACTAAACTAAAGGGACCTGTCTCACTTTAATGACCAAAACTCTATTATCCATCTAAATAACAAAATGGGGTGGAAAGGGAAAGGCATCGAAGTACATCGCGAACAAAATAAAAGCGAAGGGCCTGCAGAAACTGGCGATGGTACCCAAATGTGTCCAAAAACATGTCGAGACGAAAACGGTTTTAAATGCCACAATGCGGAGTCCCATCAACGGCAGTGTTGCTGTCGCTGACAACGCTCGAAATATATTGACGAGTTCTCCAAAGAGTTTTCAGACGGTTATTTGGAACTGCTGCGGCGCAGTTTGGTACGAAAACGCGTTAACGCCAACAAAGTGTATCAGGACTACATATCCAACAGGTAAACTTGCTTATAGTTTACTCAATGATGTTTTACTGTCTTACCAAAAAAATTAGGAAAATTTACTATTACTTTTTCATTTATTTTTATTAAAACTATTTAAAAAAGTGTTTCTTAAGATATGTCTTCCGTGTAGCCTAGTGGTATGGGCGTTGCTTTAGAAAACCGGAGGTCGTAGGTTCGAATCTTCCGGACTCAACAAATTTTGATTTTCTGTTGTTTCCTATTGGTTAGGGCAATTGGCCAATCACCCAATTGTTTAAAGTAAGATGATCCATGCTTGGATGGGCATGTAAAAGTCGATCCACCCCAACCCATTGGAATATTCCAAAACCCCAATGGTTAGGGTGGTTTAGGGAACGCTATGTCCAGCAGTGAACTATCACAGGCTGATGATGAAGATATGCCTTAACCAAATTTGCTGAAAATTTCGGTATTTTTTTACTAAACAGCCATGTAGGATTTGATGTAAAAAATATTTTTGGCAGACTACAATAAAAAGTAGACATGTTTACATTAGAATTGTTCAAAAATATCAAATTTGTAATTTAACCTTATACCCAAAATTTCATTATCACAGTTTTATTATTTCAATTTATTATAAGGTATGTTATAGTTTTGGTCCAGATATAATATTTAGTCACCACAAACCATGATACTTGTTCTACTATCCCTAGGGAGCAATAACAGGCGGCTCCAGAGTCGAATCAAGTTGAGTAGTCAGGGAATGGGTGAATAGGCAAATTTCAGCGAAGCAAATTCAGGGATAATTTATTTTTGAAAATACTGACAATTCCACTTTACACGTGTCTACTTATTTATTGTAATTTATTAAAATAAAAAAAAATATACTTAAAAGTACTAATGGCCATTTTTGTAAAAAATTAACTGTATCTTAATTTTTGATATTAAAAATAAAACAAACAAAGTGTTGTCTTGAGCCACAAATAAAAGCGCTATTATTTTTTTTGTGCCAAATAAATCAATATTAGACTTTTTTTTATAATTCTGATCCTATTTGACTTAAGTGTAGCTTGTTGTTACTCCAATATATAATATATATATATTTTTAGAGACCATCTTCACATGAATGCAACACAGTGGGAGACACTAACAGACTTTGTCAAGTGGCTTGGACGTGAAGGTAAATGCGTCGTAGACGAAACGGAGAAGGGGTGGTTTGTGACATACATTGATAGAGATCCGGCAACCATTGCTGCGCAGGAGGCCAAGAATAAAAAGGAGAAAATGGATAAGGATGATGAGGTGAGACAATCGAAATGTTTTCCAATTATTGGTTTAGCATGAATTTGCTTAAATATATTCACGTCAAATCAAATCCTAGTGACTTGAGATTGCAAACAATGTCTTTTTAAGCCATATTAAACATCTTACAAAATTTCACAAGCCAAAGAACAATCTAAATGTTCTCAATTTATATTGCGTTTTTAGCATTATATTTTAAGTTACTTAGTCTGTTTAGCAATACAATAGCACTATTAAATATAATTTCATACTGTAGTTTTTGCAATTGTGCTCGCATATATGTAACAAGCAGACATACTGGTATAAAATTGGTTGCCTGTAAAATCGGTATACACCGAATGTTATATGTGACAGCGTCTTTTAGCGATAGAACGATTGGAAGACTAATATAGTAGGGGATGAACCATTTCCCTTCTTGGCCTCTTCTCTGGCAGGCCAACCGTGCATGAGTAAAAGACGCGAGGCTCACCAACCGCATTGAATAGCGTGGTGGTATGTCTAAAACTGTCTCGTAGCCTAGTGGTATAGGCGTGGCTTAGAATCCGGAGGTTCGGGTTGAATCTGGGACTCAAAAATTTTCATTGTTTTCCTAGTTGGTTAGGGCATTTCCCGATCACCCATTTGTCTGAAAGTAAGTGAATCCCATGCGTCGGATGGGCATGTAAAAGTCGGTCCACCAAAACCCGCATTGGACCAGGTGGTGGGATACGGTCCAAAACCCCAATGGATAGAGGTGTATTAGGGGAGGCCATGTCCAGCAGTGACTATCTAAGGCCTGTGATGTGGGATGTGAAGTTCAAAAACCCCTAATGGAGAAGGCGTGCTAGGGGAGGTCTATGTCCAGCAGTGGACTAACACAGGCTGATGATAACATGCCCCAAACAAGTCCTGAAACTTAATAAAACCAAACAACATATAGCACTAACACATCATTCTAATTGGTTTAATATTATTTGCCTGTAAGAATCCAGGATCTTATTCAATTTTGGTATATTTGAAAACTCTTAGCGCACCCTATATGAGTTTCTTTTTAAAAAAAATCTCAGCATCATTTCATTCACTGGTTCAAAAATTTGTCCAGAAGGGAACAGGCAAGAAACTTAAAAGTTATCATTTGTTGTAGTCAATTATAAACATAAATGGAATATAATAAAATAATTATTTTAAGTTAACATAAATTAGCTTAAGAAGTTAAGACATTAGCATTATTTTACATATATTTAGTGAAAGTTTTGTTTTTGAGGAACAATTTTCCTTCTATACTGGCTTAATTACTTTTGAGGTGATTATAATATGTTTCAATATTTAAAATTTACAAACAGACCTGTTACAGTTTTTGTTATATTTCTAGATTGTATTTACAGGAGAGGATGCTAGAGTTCATAAACAAACAAGTTGAGAAAGGGAAGATTGAGACGGAGAGTGCACCTCCACCGCCCAAAAAGGAGTTTAAAAGAGAGAACAGTCAGGAGAAAATCACACTGAGCTTGAAGAAGAAAAGTGACAGTAAGTTAAAAAATATATATAGCTGCAACTTTTCCATTACTTTAGTCATCAAATTGGATATGTTCTGCTTAACGTTCGATGCATACAGCATCTGCAATCTGTAACGAAAATTTGTAAATTCCTATAATAAATTATTTTACTACATGCCTTTGTTGCCTAAGTTTTGAATCACATAAGGCAGCATGTTACTTACACGAAGCTTTATATCAGACCCATAATCAATTATAATAGTTAAATATTAAATGAAATAAGAAGTATATGAATATGACTGAAAATTAATAATATTATGCCATTACTTCTAGGATTATTGATAAATTGTTACCATTACTAAGCCTCACTGCTAGTTGCTCTTTATAAATAGTTTTTTATTCATCCTTTTTGCACAATAGAAATGTACACAAGTGGGCTTAATGCCATTACACTTTCTAAAAGCCAACGTTGTGGAGGTTAAAAGTTAGGTGTAAACATAATTCTCAGACAGATTTGATTCCTTGACAAGAAATTGTGTATGTGGCTGTCAAAGAATACAGGGTCATTCAGAGCTGAAGGGTGCTAAGCCTTTGTCTAAGCCTGTAGCGTCTCACAGTGGCCTTAAAGACATATCAGAACATATTTTCTAAAATTATATTAAAGTATGACAGTGATGAACTGGGAAGAAATATGGCTCATTCCTACTAGACAAGTGTTGGGGAAACAGTATCTAACATATGTATGCCCGGAGCTACTTACTCACATATAATGAGAAAATTTTGACCCGATACATATTGCCCCAACACTATTTTAATTATTTTGACTGGGAGAAGGGAAATGTTAATAGACAAAACCGACTGTACTATCAAGAGAAACTAAATAAACTTAATGTAAAAAAGGTAATACTGTTCACATTTCCCTACCTTAAAGAGTTGCACAGTAAAACAATAATAGATATAAGTAACAATTATTTATGTATATTATATAAAATAATTGTAAATATTTAATGCAGACCTCCTATTTAAATAAAATTAATGTAATTGACATTAATAATATATTATATTATAATAATTGTTATTTAACATTTGATAGGATGTACCTATCTAATTTTATAAAAACAATTAGCTAGTTTGCTTTGCTATTGTATTTTTAAAAAACAGCCACTGCTTGCTAACCACACCCCTGCTTCTATTGAGCGGGATCAAACATTGACTCTCAATTTGGAATCCGTTCAAGTATTGAATTAAATCTAAGACAATGGAAGAAATCTCTTACACAAAATCAAATTTTCTACAAATATGTAATGTATTTTAAATAATAAAACTTTAATAATAACAACTAGTGAAAGAGTTATCATTGTATATATACCTGGTACATAAAAATATACAGGAATTGCCAGTAAGGAACATGAAGTTGAGCTATTCTTAAATAGTTGTAAAATAGATATTTTATGTATAACTGAGCACTGGCTTCAAGAACTGCATTTATGCCTAATTTTGGATGTCACCACTGGTGACATCCAAAATCAGGCTGCTAGCCTGTTTAGTAGAGATAAAGCTTATATGGTGGCTTTTAATATTTATTAAAATATAAAAATCAAAGATGTTGTGAGCCTCCCAATTGACGGACTATTGAAATAGCTTGCAGAGCTGGAGCATTTCATTGTTGTATGCGTATACAGACCTTCCACTTAGTTATATGAACTTTGAAGTTGTGTTAGAAGAAATACTATTAGTTATCCGAATCTAATAAGTATATTATAATTTGTAGTGACTTCAATATTAATTTATTACATAATTCTACAACCGCAATTAGATTCAGATCATTGTTAAGTTCATATAACCTTATCAATTTATTTCTTGAACCTACTAGAATAACTGAGACTTCTGTTACATGTAAAGTTAATATATTTACAAACTGTCAACCTTTAAACCAGTCAATAATTAAAAAAATTTGTTCAGACCACTGTGCCCAGCTTGCTTCTTTTAGATTACATAAAATATCAGACAAAAATACAATTAAAAAAATTATGTTTGTTCCCATGTATAAAAAACGTATTGAGAAGTTTAGAAGTAATATGTTACAAAAAATTGACCATATACAGTATAACCACACTTTTATAAGGTAAGAATTTAAATCAATATTTACTTCTAAAACGATTAAATCAAAGGGTTCTGTAGCTTTTAGTGAATGGGCAACAGTTGGAATTCACAAAAAAGATTATATGAGCTTTACAGTGAAAAAACACATAATCATAATAAGACCTTTGTTGCACATGTCACTGCTTATTCAAAAATATTTAAAAAAGTTTGTACTGTCGCAAAATCCCTATAAATAATAAAAAAATAAAAATTCATCAGACAAAATAACAATGACTTGGAGTATTATCAACAGTGAAACTGGAAGAGGTACTAAGAGCAACTCTAATATAACTAAATATTGATGACCGTTCTATAGACGCTGACGAAGATGTTGCTACTTATTTCGAAAAATTCTTCTCGGACATTCCACTTTCTACTACCAAGTCACTTTAATCTTCTTTAACAGTTGCCGATTCATTATTAAAAGATAATACCAATGAATGTACAGAGAATTCTAATTTTACGGACGTAAATACCGGAGATGTCATAAGTACATTTAAGACTTTAGATATTAAAAAAAAATAAAGCTACTATGGGGATCTCGGTTAAGGTGATAAGTTCTATCATCGATGTAATATCACCTCACCTAGCAGCAATATTCAATGTAAGTATCAGAAGGGGTGAATTTCCTGACCTAATGAAGCATAGCAAAATTATTCCGATATTTAAATCAGGATGTAATACGGACCCTAACAACTTTAGACCAATATCTATACTGCCTACTCTTAGTAAATTATTTGAAAAACTCTTACTAAATCAATTGATTAAACATTTCAATCGTAATTGTCTTTTAAATAACAAGCAGTATGGATTCACTAGGAGTCGCTTAACAACTGACCCAGGCATCCGGCTAGTCAAAAGCATTTTTGAGGCTTGGGAAGCATCGCAGGATGCTTTAGGCATTTTCTGTGATCTCAAAAAGGCTCTTGATTGTGTACGTCATGAGACTCTGGTCAGGAAATTACGTCACTTTGGTATAAGAAATACCGCACTCAACCTTCTGTTTTCGTACTTGAGTCATCGAATTTGAGAGGGTTGACGTGAATGCTAAAAGATCTCCCGGGGCCCCGGTAAATATGGGGGTCCCACAAGGATCCATTCTTGGGCCTTTTCTCTTCCTCATTTATATAAACGACTTACCATGTGTGATAAATAATAGCGAAGAGATAGTATCGTTTGCAGATGATACCTCCTTGATTTTTAAAATTAAAGGACATACGTCAATAAATGACGATGTAAATAATACTCTCTCTAGAGTAGCGAATTGGTTTAGTTTTAATAACTTGCTATTAAACCAAAGGATAACAAAATGTATTAGATTCATGACTCCTAATGTGAAGCATGGTAAATTTGAAGTGGTTATGAATGGGAGGCGTTAGACGTAGTTGAATCAACTGTATTTCTAGGAATAACTGTAGATGCAAAACTACAATGGGGCCCCCATATTAATAGGCTAGCAAGTAAACTAAGCTCTGCAGCTTACGCAGTGAAAAGAATTAGATTATTAACTGATGTGGAGACAGCTCGTTTAGTATATTTCAGCTATTTTCATAGTATTATGTCTTATGGCATTCTACTGTGGGAAATGCGGCAGATACTAATACGATCTTTGTCCTCCAAAACGTGCAATTCGTGCAGTCTATAACCTGGGCCCCAAAGAATCATTAAGAAAGTTGTTCACTGAAATAAAAATAATGACCGTTAGTTCTCAATACATATTTGAAAATTTAATGTATGTGCAAAAAAATAGAGATGATTTCCTAAGACATTGTGATGCACATGACATAGATACAAGGAACAAACATAATTAAGTCTTTTATGGGACAATGTTTACGTTTTACAACAACATCCCAGTAAACGCTCAGAATTTAACTATTAATAAATTTAAAAGGTAGTCCAGGAACGTTTATGTGTTAAAGGTTATTACGATATAAATGCATTTTAAATGATAACACAGCCACAGTAATGGAATGCTCGCTCCAGGTCTTGTTTCAAAATTGCATTTTCGCCGGTTCTTCACCGGTCTGAGGCGTCCTTTTCCGAACCGGAACTTCTATATTGAATAAAGATATTTGAATTTGTTACTAAATTAACCAAAGGTGCATTAGTATAGATAAAATGAGCATAATAAACTACATAAATAGTAGAATTAATTAATAACTACGTACTTCTATTAACTATTTTTCTTTTTAGCAAAAACTGAGTCACTGGCGACAAAATCGGCGCTTCTCCGTGCGAAGAAGAAGAGAAAAGACGACGCGATGGAGACATACACGAAGGCAATCGAGAAGATCAAAAAGAAAATATCCGACGCGGCTGAACTGAAAGAGACAAGGTGAGAGAGATAACAAATCAATGAATTAATAAAACTTGATGTTTTTAATAAAATTGCTTGCAACGGATTTCATCGGAATGTACCAGGAAAGCGTTCAAAACGTCGAGAACTAAAAATGTTAATAAACTCGACAAAAACCGTAAAAGTCCTTTTATTCAGTAATATGTAGTATTCGCGAAACAAAATAATTAATTACACAACTCACTGTCTGCAAAACTAAGTTTTGTCTACAAATTATTTACATACATATATATGTATAAAACTTGGAATTTATTTTCACCATTTCTAATATCAACCTTGATTGTGCTTATGTACAGCCAAAGTTACAATATTTCAGAAAGGAAGAATGGATCTGCGAAGGAATTATGGTGAAGATAAATACCAAAAAGCTCGGTGAGGAGTTCTACAAGCAGAAGGGTGTAATCCGAGTGGTCTCGGATGGTCCAACTGCAGTACTGGAACTAAGAGATGGCAGTAAGAAGGATGTACATCAGGTATGATAACTTTTTTTATTAGAAAACTTCCAAAGCTTTATCGGGCATTTTTAGTAGGGGAAGTCTTTGTTACTGCAGTTTGTCCACTGCTGGACAAAGACCTCCCCTAATTCCTTCTCCGTTAAGGGGTTTTTGAGTCCACCATGCTAGTCCAATGCGAGTTGGTGGTTCATCTGCACTTATACATTGATGTATCGTGTCGCATTGGGGCTGTGTATAACTTCTATCTTTAGAGAGATTAAACTATAAGTAAAAAAAAGTATATAAATAAAGAATTATCTTCATTTTGGTGTATTGTTGCACTTGCATTTAGTTTTCTTTCGAATTATTTGTAATTTTTCATCTGGAGATACTCTATTTACGCGTTTATATTACAGAAATACTTGGAAACTGTGATCCGTCACCGGGGAGGGAGGTCCGTATAATCAACGGACCATATAGAGACAGTTTTGGCATTTTGAAACGGATTGATTTAGATGAGTTTTGCTGCGAAGTTGAGGTATTTATAATGTTTTAGAAATTTTAAATATAGTTTATTTTAAATACTAGACTTATTTGATTTATTGCAATTTTTTTAAATATTTAATTTTTATTTCTCTAATGTTTAGTTAAATGATCTGTAAAGTATGCACAAAATACTATAGCCAAGAACAGATTGCCTCAAGTTTTTTAATAAAAGAGCAAGATGGTATTTATAATTAAGCTTACATAGCAATAAGCACATGCAGTGTTTATTTTTTGTTGTCTAAGACATTAATTAGTATTGAGACATGGACGTCTATAAGTAACTAGCTATTGCCTGTGACTTCATCCACATGGTAATATAAGAAAATAAAGTAGCCTGAGTTAAAGTAACTTAAGTAGAGAAAGTCCCGTCAAAATCGGACCAGCCATTCAAGAAATTAGTCAGAACATACAGACAAACGGACAGCCAGACAAAAAATTTAATAAACATTGTTATGTTATATTGGTTATATATTAAAATATTATTGTTTAACAATGGTTATAATGATGTTACAAATAGATTCTTCAATTTAATTTATTTGTCTACATAATAGTCCTTTTAAAATTCATGTACTCATTACACATTTCAGATAACCGAAGGAAAAAATAAAGGCAAAGTGCTGGACAATGTGCAGTATGATGATGTCACCAAGATATTTGTTAATTAAAATGAGAATTGACTTTAAAATATATGTTTGTATATATTAAAACTGTATAAAAAGTTTTTTGTTTTATTTCTTTACTGTGTTATTTTTTAAGCCAAATTACCTTCTTTTTGGTGCTTTAAAGACAAGAGTTGGTTAAACCCTAAGAGTAATCAACTACATTATTATTCGCATTACAGACATCACATCATCAGCCTGTGATAGTCCACCGCTGAACATAGGCCTCCCCTAATACACCCCTATCCTTTAGGGGGTTTTGGACCGTACACCGAAGAAAATTTGTTGAGTCCACGCAGGATTCGTACACACGGCCTCCGATTTCTAAAGCACACGGCCTCCGATTTCTAAAGCACACGCCCTTACCACTAGGCTGCGGAGGCAGTTACAATACAGGGAATATAGCGACCCGCCCCGACGCGCAAGTCGCGATATGCAAGTGGGTTACGTCCACGACAGTGTTGCCATAGCGCTGCGCGCGAATGTCTCTTAACCTGCCACTTTACTTGTCTAACATTGATTTTGTATATACTTACGAAATTTTTCAATAAACGCACGCTTCTAGACTTCGAAGCGTTCCTAGCCTCTACAACAACGAGTATCAATAACGACCTTCAACGTACAGCTCAGTAATCATTTCAATTATTCTGCACGTATATGTATGTATATATTACTTTTTAAATATGAATTAGGAACTAACGGTCAATACTTTAATTTTATGAAATATTTTTATAAAACTTCCAACAACTTTCTTAGTGATTTTAAGGGCCTAGGTTACTGTTAGAGTTGCACGTTTTTGGAAGACAAAGACCGAGATGGAGAATATACTTAACGCGTTGTCTCCGCGTAACAATCTAGTGGTTTACAGAGCAAAGTAAGTTTACTTGCCAGCCTATAGGACGAGCCCAATTGCAATTTCGCATCTACATGTACACACACATCATCAGCCTGTAATAGTCCACTGCTGGACATAGGCCTCCCCTAATACACCCCTATCCATTAGAGGGTTTTTTGGACCGTATCCCACCACGCTGGTCCAATGTGGGTTGGTGGGTGGACCGACTTTTTTACATGCCCATCCGACGCATGGATCATCTTACTTTTCAGACAATTGGGTGATTGGCCCAAATTGCCCTAACCGACTAGGAAACAACAATGAAAATTTGTTGAGTCCCCGCAGGATTCGAACCCACGACCTCCGGTTTCTAAGCCACACGCCTATACTATATTCCCGACGTTTTGTTTCAAATACTTTGCAAGATGACAACCCGTGACCATCACGGGCAGACTGAGGTGTTGTTCGCCTGTGAAAGATTTTTACACGGCCACCTCTCACCTCAATACACCATAAGTTCGGAATGTGTAAATGAAAATGGAAAAATAATCGAAATATAGAAATTACGGAATGAAAAACCTATACGGCACTGGTTATATCACAAAATTTTTCATCATCACCCTGCCTTAGTCCACTGCTGGAAATAGGCCTCGATTTCCTGGAATGTACGCGTTCTCCATTTGGGGGTTTTTGAACCATATCTCATCACGCTGGTCCAGTGCGGGTTGGAAGGTGGAAATACTTTTACATGCCCATCCGACGCTTGAATCATCGTACTTTTCAGACAATTGGGTATTCGGCCCAAATTGTAGCCAGAAAGAACGATAACACAAAGTTGTCTCTCCGCGGGATAGGAACCCACGACCTCCGGTTATAAAGCAAGGGCCAAAATCGCTAGACCAAGGAGGCGGTTGACTCGATATTTCCACTATATATTCTTTCAGTCCATATTGTAATAGAAACTTATGAGATTTCTACTAGTGGGATTAAATAAAACTCGCAAACATTTTACAATTCATGTTTTAATAAAAAGCAAGTATCCTTTTAATACTAATAAAAGTTGTTATACAATCTACATTAATATTAATATAAAAGAAAACATCTAAACACATTTCACTTTAACGGCCACTATAGTGACCAAAAACACGATTACAAATTGTTGTATCCATTGTAAATTTGGTAAACGTTTTGATAGGATAGAAAATATATTTTTAACAAGTTATCATTATTCTATTATAAAAAACTTTATAACATGTCATATTAAAATATGGATTCACATCAACTTCATCATTTAAAATACATTTTCTTTAATAAATTCAATGTTAAGGTTAATATATGACGTACCGACATAAGGCACTTTTAAGGCGTTGAGGTAAAAAGGCACCATAGTTACGAATAATTACTATTAATTTAAACTCAATGCACTATATGTTTATGGCAGGACAATCGTTTGTGTTCAATATAAATATTTATTAGGTAAAATAGTAACATCATATAATTTGTAACAACAGACGCTTCGCGATTTCTACTAATAGACATCAAAAAGAATAAAATTCAACAAACAAAATTGATCAATACACAAACGAAGGAAAAATGCCTTCTTCTACATTCAACAATTGCGTAAACTAAACGCATTAATATAATATATCATTGCTAAACAGAAAATAGTATATAATTGCTTACGTCATAAGAAAAATGGCGGACGTTGTGCGACATTTTAATATTAAAAAAAAAACACGAAACAATGGTAATTTTTACATGTATGGCTTGACGAAATTTTTTAGAAATTAATGTTTTAAGTTGTAGCGACTCCGTACAAATGATAAATAATTTTTGTTTGTCGAAAATTAAGCTTCGTCAGGAAATTTCAATGAAACTTATGTACTTATTTATTGTAGTCTATCGAAAAGAAAAAATACGTCCCGCCATACTTGTAAAAAATTACCGAAAAGTCCATTTAAATGCTATGCTTTGTAAGATATTGTGATGATTGTAATAATAAACAATAAATAACGACAATTATGTAATAGCGAAATGTCTACAAAATGTCACAAAACGTCAGCTGTCAAAAAAAAAAACATGGCGGCAAAAAGGGTCGCCAGATAAAAATAGAAATAAGTACCTCACCTATAGCTAAATTACAAAAAAAACAATACGAAATGCTCTGTTAAATACTATAAGCTATTTTCTTTTTAATATTCCATCATATTTTCGCATCAAAAGAAATACTCTTACAGTAATATGCCTCTATCTATGCAAAAGAAAACATCAAGTGAAAAACGTAATAATTCTTAAATAAGAAAACGTCACGTGGCTTGGCTCTCGTCATTGTCAGTGTTGACATGTTCCTCTACTTCTTGAGTAGACGCTCCTCTTCGGGGTTGCCATCTTTGTCGGATGCCTTGAAGGTTGAGTTCGTGTGGGGGCTGGCTGATGACGGCAGGAACTATATTATAAAATAAATTTAGATAACTTCAATTCAAAAATATGTTATTTGTACTTATATCTCGAATCAAACAGTGATTAAAATATTTTAATTAATATATTAACCAATTATTGGTTGAAAAGGATGTATTTTAAAGCATTTGTCTCCATCCTAATCTAAATTAAAAATTGTTTTTGAATTAATTCTTCCATACTAAATATTTTAACAAAAGAACATGAGAATTGACAGGCCGAATTCACAGATTACTAACAATGAACTGTTTTTAACAGAAAACTATATATTTTCTGGGCATAATAGTTAGAATGTTTTTAATATTTTTTTTGAAATTGTTATTTTAATGATAAATATAAATCATAATTGTAATGAAAATTAAAAATTATATTACAGACTATACTACAATTGCTTGGCATGTTTTGAAACATTTCACATACAAACCTAATACTAATATCTCTCAGTAGGCACTTCCAATGTCTAAGCAGCATGTAAAGAAAATGTAGTTTTGATCAAATAACTAATTTTATAACAGGAATAAGGTTTTACATAATAAATTTTTAATGAGATTATACTAGAGCAGAATTTATTAAATATATTATATTATGTAGTTCTTAAAAAACGTTACAGTTCAGCCAAAGAAACATAGTGAGTCGACTGTCTCAGTCCGACTCAGTGATTGTAATGTTGGTAACAATTTATTAACGATAATAGTATTTCGCAACTTTTTTGCCATGGCTGGGTTTCTTTGTTTAATATGTTTGTTACTATAAAGTGAAAAGCATTCCAATAATATACATATTATGTAATTCAACAATCAAATTAGTTTTTCCACATAATTCAAAGTTTTGTTTGGACTATACCGTTAATAAAAATAATGATAAATGTTTCATTTATAAAGATGCAACCTACAACAGAGAAAATTGTATGTAAAAGAAAATTCATAGCAGTGCGAACAAACTCACCTGTCTTGGTGGTTTCTCCCTCTCCGGAATCTCTTCCATTCTGTCACCTTCGCGGAGTAACTAAAAATATAACACATAATATTAACTAGCCTTAGGCCCGCGACTTCGTCCGCGATTTTAATAAAATAGCTATTTGTTTTTTTTTTACATCTTTTACTGCAATCTGTTGATGGAATTGGTGTCATCATTTTTTTTAAATAGTGATTCTACTATGTATGGACTAAATCTAGTGGTATTTTCCGCTTTAATCTAAGAATCACATGTTCGTCTTCCATAAGTGTATGGCGCTACAAAATGGGAGATGGAAAGAAATTAGTATTTGTGCTTTAATTGAAAATAGGAAGAACAAAATAGTCCCACTGAGTTTCTCACACCGGTTCTTCTCAGATCAGAGGCTTCCATTTCCTAACCGGTGTAGTTTATTGTACAATTAATCATTTAAGTTTGACTAACGCAGTGGTCAATTACCTTGTCTACTTCAGGTTCAATCTGTTCATTGGTCCCGCCCTTGTTGATAGCACCTTTCTCCATTAGAGTGGCCCGCTTGGCTGCCAAGTACATGGATCTGTCAATGAAATTTTTAAATTAGAATTTGAAGAATTTTGCTATAGAATTATGATTAGGTACAATGTGTTTAAGTGCTCACTTATATAAAGCCATATATACATTTTGTGATTGCATTGGGAATCCTTCACATTGTGTGCCAATGCTGTACTTTTAGTTTTAATAAAGATTATTATTATTGTAGATATAGATATATTGTATTCTAGGACTATATAGGTTTTCTAAC
The DNA here is from genome assembly GCA_029286875.1 of Lamproptera curius. Classification (NCBI taxonomy): domain Eukaryota; kingdom Metazoa; phylum Arthropoda; class Insecta; order Lepidoptera; family Papilionidae; genus Lamproptera; species Lamproptera curius. The sequence continues at coordinate 1,080,730 of JAGSMT010000099.1, forward strand.
TAAGCAGTATGAAAGTGTTTATTTTTTATGGTAAGTAAAAAATTAAATCAATCAGTACGGAAACATTGAGATGCAATAATTTACTTTTAATGACATGTTTAGTACATGGCATTTGACTACAGTTTTGACAATATTTGGAGATATCTCTTTTTCTTTCAACTAGTCATTTTCCTGAGTTATCATGGTCGGCCTCTAATCCATCCAAATTTACCTGATAAGCAAGTTTTTGACAGAGCGACTGACATTTAATCTCTACAACCTCTACTTAAAGTCTATACTGAATACTATGGATGCATTAGTTGTTCAGTAAAATTTACAGAATCTGACATACTATAACAGCTGCCAAAGATGGTCTGGACAACTGGGATCGCATATTATAAACCATTAATTTAACAAGACCGTTGACTGCCTCCGTAGCCTAATGGTAAGGACGTGTGCTTTAAAAACCGGAGATCGTGGGTTCGAATCCTGCGGGGACTCAACAAATTTTCATTATTGTTTCCTAGTTGGTTAGGGCAATTTGGGCCGATCAGCCGATTGCCTGAAAAGTAAGATGATCCATGCTTCAGATGGCCATGTAAAAAGTCAGTACAGCAACCCGTATTGGACCAGCGTGGTGGAAGACGGTCCACACCCCTTAAGGGATAGGGGTGTATTAGGGGAGGCCTATGTCCAGCAGTGGACTATCACAGGGTGATGATGATGAAAATTACATTTTCTAGCACAAATATTAAAACTTTAGCTTTACATATAAATTACTGTTTAGGAGTTAGAGATCAAACCCACTTCACACATTTATATCATTATCACCAACCCACATTGAACCAGCGTGGTGGGATGCGGTCCAAAAACCCCCTAATGGAGGAGGCGTCAATTAGAGGAGGCTTAGGTCCAGCAGTGGACTAACACAGGCTGATGATGTATGTATGAAAATGTTATGATTTTTACCTTTTAATGGTGAGATAGTAAACTTCGGCTATCGCTCTGACGGAATAGTCGGGGACGAAAGTGTGACGCAGCATGGAGTCCATGTTCAGGTTCTGTAGTGACCCAAGAGTCGAAGGCACCGGTGTCTCAGCTGAAAACAGATAAACGTCATTTAAAAAACACCTTCAAACACTTTATTAGATGAGTGTGGATCTAATGTTGCTATGACGACGACTAATAATAGAAAATAATGATGATTACAATATTATAATATTTTTGGATGAATATCACAGCATTATCTTGTCTATAACCAAGCAAAGCTTGTACTATGGACACTAGATGATTATTAAATAAAATGACTTTACGGATTTTCACGCGTTTATTTTACGTTTTAAATTCCCGACGTTTCGAACACTATCCAGCGGCCGTGGTCACGGGGTAGACTGAGATGTCAAGCGTCTTGTTGCCAGTGCTGAAGCGGGGTTTCCAGATCTTAATTTTAATTAATTATTTTTAGTCTGTATAGGTCGGAGTACAGACTAAAAATAATTAATTAAAATTAAGAGAACTCCCGCTGGAAAGTGTTCGAAACGTCGGGAATTTAAAACGTAAAATTAACGCGATAAAATCCGTAAAGTCGTTTTATTTAATAATGTATAATATTCGCGTAAGCAATAGAAATAATTACACTAGATGATTGATAAATGTATCGACTTTTATTCTTAATATGAATACAAACACTAAAATATCGCATAATATATTCCTGTAGTGGGAATCGAGCGGGTGTGGCTCATTAGTGTAACGGGCAGGTTCACCAACCACTATACCAAGAGTAATGGACAATTAAAATAAACCGTAAAGCACTCAATCTAACTAATATTTGAAATGCGAAACTTTGTATTAATTTGTAAAATGACATAAATATAGTTTATTATTATTTAATAACAATAATTATGTATATGAACTGCCGCCGTAGCCTAGTGGTATGGGCGTGTGCTTTAGAAACTGGAGGTCGAGGGTTCGAATTCTGCAGGGGACTCAACAAATTTTCATTGTTGTTTCCTAGTTGGGTAGGACAATTTGGGCCGATCACCCGATTGTCTGAAAAGTAAGATGATCCATGCGTCGGATGGGCATGTAAAAAGTCGGTCCACCTACCAACCCGCATTGGACCAGCGTGGTGGGATACGGTCCAACCCCCTCCCCCTCCCCTAATGGATGGGGGTGTATTAGGGGAGGCCTATGTCTAGCAGTGGACTAAAAAAAAAAGGCTGATGATGATGCACAATAATATAATTTAAAATATATTAAAGAGTGTATTGACAGATAATAATTGTATTATGACAAATTACAATCACAACAGTCGGAAGTGTTAAATTGCTATGAAAAGGAAGAAATAATATAAAAGTAATACCATCTCCTATGTGTGCATGAGTGCGTTTTTTAGAGCGACGTTCGCGCCATACATAAAAATGTATTGTTAATTGACTCCGATTACGGCGGCCGATCTATATTAGGGATCAGCCAACTGTAATCGAGAACACGCGAGTGCGTGCGTTTTTAAGACTGACAAAGTCAAAGTCAAATATCTTTATTCAATATTGAAGCATTAGACTTTCTTAATGATCGTTAAATAATCTGCCACCGGTTCGGAAATGGAAGCCTCTATTAAGGAAAAAGTAAAAACTCAGCGGGACTTTTCTTCTTTTTTTTTTTAATAAATTTACAAAATTTAACAATAATACATTACTTTTACTACATTGAAAAAGCCGGGGAGGAAATTCATTACAAGGGCGTGTTATCCAAGTAGTCATTTCAACAATAATATCCTTTAACACACAAACGTTCCTTTACAACTTTTCTGGGATTTTTTGTAGAAGGTAAACATTGTCCCATAAAAGATTTGTTGTTCTTTAGCCTAGTTTTTTGGAAGTGCATAATTATTTGTTCCTAAATATTTATATTATGTGTGTCACAATGTTTAACAAAATTATTTTTATGTTTATGAATAATATTTTCAAATATGTATTGACAAAAAACAGTCTTACCTTGATTTCTGTAAATTTTTTTCCAGCGATTTTGGGGGCCCTGGTTATGATTCTCCAAGATCCTCTCTTTTGAATTTGAAAATAAGTATTTATATCAAACCCGCGTTTCCCCCACAAGGGAATGCCATAAGACATTTCCAGTGGTAAAAAAAAAAAATAAACAGGCTGTCTCAACGTCAGTTGGTTGTCTAATTTTTTGACTGCATAAGCCGCTGAGCTAAGTTTCTTGGGTATTAAATGAAAGCCCCATTGCAGTTTAGAACCTATTGTGATGCCAAGAAATACGGTGAATCTACGTGGTCTAGCGCTTCTCCATCTACGACCCATCCACCCAACGAGGAACATTAGGGTCATAAACCTTATACATTTTCGTTTTTATTTTGTTTTATCATGAAATTATTTAACTAAACCAGTATTTTACTTTGAGAGGGTTTTTTACATCTTCATTTTGCAAGTTACGTCGTTTTATTCAAATATTAAAAGTGTCATCAACCAAATAATACAATCTCGTTAATTTTTCTCAACCTGGTTTGCTCGGTCATTAATATTAAACAGGAAGATAAAAACTAAAAATAGCTTCCTGTGGACCTCCATCCTACCGTCCCGGGATCTCTTGCCGTTCTCAACTCTCGGTTCAGGTAAAAGTACGATGTCACAAGGTCCGAGTGCGGCATTTTGATACCGTAGTGGCAATTTTTGACCAAAGCTCATCGTCAGCCAAATGCTTGGTTAAATCTGAAAACCTAAAGCATCGTGTGACCCTTCCCATGCCTCAAATAGGTTTAAAAGATGGGCTCAATAATTGTAGAACGACCCCGTGTAAAACATACTGTTTGTTATTAAGTATATTATGAGAATTAAAATGTATTTGTAATTGGTTAAGAATTATTATTTTTTAAAAATTTTACTAAGCGCAGGCAATATATATTGTTATAGTTATTGTCACTCATATTTCGGGTAATTTCTGCAAAAGATTGAAGTATAGTCACTACTTTTTTAAGCTACAGCCATTCTTCAAAGTCAAAGTCAAAGTCAAAGTCAAAATCATTTATTCAATTTAGCTCACTGAGGCACTTATGAATATCAAAATATCCAACCCTCGGTTCCAAACTCAGACTCGTCAGAAGAACCGGCAGAAACTCTCAGCCTTTTTTTTTTAAATATTAGTATTTCAAATTTGACCAATACATTTTAAGTTACCAAGATTTCAAGCGCAAATATAAACTATTTCCACTCATCTTGGTCCTCAATATAATTTATAACAGAATAGTAGGCTTTTTCTATAAGCGTTGTTTTGACCACTTTACGAAAGCTCGAATCATTCAGTTGCGTTTTGGCAGGCATTTAATTTATTATACATTCTTATATACATGAAAGATTTTTGGTTCGGGTCAGTCTAAATCTGGGTAGCTCTAGGGGCTCAATTCGACCCCTTTTACAAACATATGAATATTTTGACGCGCGTACATAATATTTTTCAAATATGTATAGCGAGGGTAAAGATTAAAATTTCAGTTTATTAAAAACATTACATAAAGATTCCCATGAACCCAGATTGTAAATTGCCCTAACAGTCTGTTTTGTAGTATAAATATTGTGTTCAAACCGCTGCAGATCCCCATAATAATAATCCCATAGTACATAAGGCTGTGAAAGTACGCGTAATAAACTAGTTTTGCAGTTGCCTCGTCAGTTAGCTGCCTAATCTTGCGTATGGCAAAGATTGCTGTACTTAGCTTCTTAGAGAGTTTAATCTTATTATGAGAGTGAATAAAAAATCCAAGAAATGTAGTAGAGCTTACGTAAGGAATGACCTCATTTGAAAATCTGGCAACTTACAAAGAGTAAAACGTAAGCATTTAGTTTTGTTCGCGTTAAGTATTAAGTTATTGGACGCAAACCAGTTTGACACAATATCCATTGCCCTATTTGGTATCTCAACGTTATGATCATTTCTTTTTACCCTTAGGAGTAGAGAAGTGTCATCTGCAAAAAGGACAACTTCGGACAGCCTCTCTACTACCAGAGGTAAGTCATTTATATAGACCAGGAACAGAAAAGGTCCCAAAATTGATCCTTGGGAACACCCATCCTGCAAAGGAGTCAGATGACAGAGTGTCATTTACGTTTACATATTGTTTTCTATTGCGTAGGTAAGAAGATGAAAATCAAGACCAAACCGCGTACACCGTAATACTTAAGCTTCTTGATAAATATGTCATGGTCACACAGTCAAAGGCCTTGGAAAGATCACAGAAGATTCAATAGAATCGCAGCGATCCTCCATGCCCTAGAACATGAGACCAATTTTATACCAGCATTTACTGTTGATCTACTGGCTGGACTGGTAAAGCCAAATTGGTGATCACTTAAAATATCATGTTTAGAAAAGTGTACTAAATGTTGTTCTAACATAATTTTTTCAAAAATTTTACTAAGTGCTGGCAGTATAGAGATTGGTCTATAATTTTCAATATTAACTGTACAACCCGATTTAAAGACTGGTACTATTTTACTGAATTTCATTAACTGTAGGAATCTACGGGTACTTATAGATGCATTATATATTATGGCCAATATGGGGGATATATCTTGAATTATTAAATTTATTGCCCATGTTGATAAACCCACAAGTCTTCTGTTTCCTTTTTATTTATTTTATTAAACGCCTTCACTATATCTATAGGACTAACATTCAAAAATTTTAAATCAGGAAACATTGTCTATCCAATAGTTTTTAGGTGTGATAAAGGCTGAATCAGAACTAGAATTTAAGCGTTTTGTAGTTTCATGAGCTATGTTTGTAAAGTAATTTTAGAACTCATTAGCTACCTCAGCCTTTACTAACAGTTTTACCCTGTACATTTAGTTCTAGGTCATTCCTCTGTTTTGTTTCTACCTGTTTCCGTATTAATAACTTGCCAGGTAGTCTTGATTTTATTAGAGGATGACTTTTTTTATGATTTAAATGCATTGCCTTAGCCATCAAACAAACTTGTTTAAATATTTTTGAGTACATTCTCACATAGTTATGGAATTTTACATTAGATGTTAATGATTTTTGATCGTACAATAAATATAAATAATCCCTGCTACGCCTAATTCCCATAGTAGCCCAGTCACTGAAATTCAGTTTTATTACTTGTAATAACTTTCTTAGTAAAACAACTATTGGATTCACTGGAAATAATATTGACAATGCTCCAAAGTCTTTATCAGGATCAAAAGTCAATTTTAGGTTTGGAAGCTTAGCTTTTACATTATACTTAAATTGTTTAATTCTGTTCTGGTAATAGGTCTATACAAGATAGGAAAGTTACTTATAGGAGTACTTAAAAGGGATCTGTATTTTTAAGGCTTTATGATCTGAACGAATACCGCCAAAGACAGCCCGATCTATAACTTTACAATTTACAAACCATTATCAATACAAGAGGCACAAGATGGTGTTAATCTAGTTGGTTCATTAAACAACATTGAAGATTGAAGCTTTTAAATAGAGTTAAAAACTGAATGTGTGAGTGAATCAGATTAGAATGTCTATATTAAAGTCTCCACATACATCAATATGCTTCTTTGAATTAATAATTTTCTAGAGTATCCTCCATAGTATTATAAAAATCTCCAACATCACCAGAGGGAGGTCTACACACACATAAAAATATGTACTGTTCACTTTCTGCACAAGCAATCTCACATTGTCGTTCAACCGAGTATGCTGTGATGTCCTTCTTTTCTTTAAATTTAAAACAATTTTTGTGTTATATAAGGCATCCACCTCCAATAGCCGTTACTCGGTTGAATATACTGGCAACTGAATAGTTTTTTAAGCTAAATGACACATTTTTAAGCCATGTCTCAGTAGACAGTTTAGTAGACAATTGAGAGATGCTGCGTTTAGGTGCGTACAGGCATATAGAATCTTGTATTCTAATCATTCTTTGTAACATATAAAATGAACTAATTAACTAATTAACGCTTGTAATTTACAGTATAACTTAATGTATTAATTAAATTAAATAACTGACAAAAATGATACACTCATTAATCAGCGTGCACATACCACAGCAAGCTTTATTAAAATCGATTTAATGGTTTCATTTGAATTTATTATATTAGCATGGATAGATCTTTGATTAAATTAAATAATCTGGAGGTAATAATAAATCACAAATTAATACAACTTACCGCGTATTACACTCAAACATTCTTGGTTGAGTTGTTCCTTTTGTATTTTGTGCTGTTCAGTCCGGGCCATTTGGGAATGATTGAAATGCGTCGAAATTTTTTTGCATTTCGATATTAAGGCTTTAATTTCTTCATCGCAATCTAACAATGTTCGTACACTCAGTTGCAAATGGTGTACAGTGCAACTGACATCAGGTATGTCGCCGAGTTTCCTTGCACGTACCATACATCGTGACCGGGACCCATTCGGATAATCAAATATTCGGATAATCGAATTTTTAAAAAAAAAAATTGCCATTGGAGAGAATAAAACCTACGTTTTGATATTGCACTATTTTTTTATTGAAATAAATGAAAGAAACATGAAATTTTCACATTTCTTAAACATAAATAAAATGTACTTATGTACAAGTTTAGAAATAAAAATCATTGTTTTTTAAACATCTCCTTCAATGTAAGCTGTTTTGCGGTCTTCAACCGTTTTCGGGCAGCCAGGTCACGCATTCGCTTGACGGTGAGCAGTTGCAAGTGCTCACACTCGGGTTGACGCTCCATCCACTTCAAAGCAGTCTCGAGGCCGGCAAGTGCTTCACTAGCTGATGGTTCAGCGTCTACTTCAACATCAGCAGAAAGTTCTTCTTCCACTTCCACTTCAGCATCTTCTCTCACACTTACAACAAAATTCCTTAGCCAGCCGTTACTAGCCTTAAAAGATTTTGGCTTTTTCACAAAGGATTGGACCTGAAATCGGATTTCCCATAGAACGTTGCTGCAGAAACCATTCAAACACGGCATCTTTCAAATTTTTGTTGGTTGCTGTCTTCATTGTTTTCGTGGACGAAATTCCATCTTCATTTTCAAGCACCGAAACAAAGTTTAATAGTGTTGACTTACCGTTTTTAATGTCAGAAATTGTTGCTTGTCGAACACTATAAATCTCAGACAACTTCTTACCCGTTACACCTTTATCGAGCTGCTCTATAATTTTCAGTTTGTCCGCTAACGATAGCACAACACGTTTTCTTCTTTTCGAAGCCATGGTATAAAAACAATACACGCACAAACAAAAGTAAGCCGTAGCGGAACAGTAGCGTCCGCGAGCAAGGTCAATAGCACACTGGCTAATCAAAACGAACAATGACAGGTGCGCCGTGACTGCAATGCGCCGGAACTTGTCTTAACTTGCCGTTGTGCCTAGACACGCGGGGGGAAGTCAGTGTAGCGGACTTAGACTTTTTTTGGACAATTTTTTTTAATTCGGATAATCGGCGATTCGGATAGTCGGCGTTCGGATAATTGGAGTTCGAATTTCCTCCTTTACGACGCCCATTCCATTGACAAACTCTTTATTTCTTATAGAACTAGGTCTCCTGTATGTCTTCCGTCAAATGTGTGGCATTTACAACTTTGAGTCTTCTTAAATCTCCATTTATGCCATGCGCTGTCAGACCCAATAAAGACACATTCGAACTTGTTTCGGTCCAAATATCTGTTGTTAATGAGATCTTTTCAATTTGTGTGAGCAAATCCTCAATTTGTTTTGCTAACGTTTTATATAATTGGCCACAAACATTTTCAGGTAAAAAAATGTCTTCCCCTTAAGTGATAATTCGGCACAATGAACTGCATAAGTTGCCGAAATCCTGTACCTTCGACAAAATTTAAGGGTAGTTCTTGCAAAGCAATCATTTCAGAAATCAATTTGTCATTTTCTTTAGATTTAGGATTAGACGTGCGCACCATTTTTTATTCTTCGCCAACGTTTCTTTCAAAGTTTTTTGTTTTCTAACATAAGTACATTTTTTTTTCAGTTTCTAACTTTATTAATTCTTCATATTCAGTGGCATGGACAGACTTCAAATGGCTTTTCAAAACGCTGTCGTACCTCCCTTTCTTGAATACGCCTTCATACACAGTTTACACTTTGCCAAATCCGAATTAACTTCAATGAAGTAGTTCCAAATACAACTTGATTTAGGTTTCATTGTCCAACACAAAAACAGATCACTTTTATTGATAATAAGCCGCAAAAATCAAAACAAATATCTATTTAACCAATGAACGTGTCGTGTGCGTGCGTTAACAAGTGAAAAAATAATTGACAATAGACGGCGCGGGTTGGGAGGGCGATTCCCCGCGCGACGCGTATGAACCTGTCGAATCATAACAGTCGGTCGGCACACGCCGCCGCACTTGCCCTCTATCTATGCTTCGACCTCCGATTCAAACCTCCGATTAAAAATGTCGGAGCCGGAGTCGGAACCGAAAGTATAATAGTAATCGGAAGTTCCGACTTAACGGAACCGGAACCGAAGCTTCGTAACATCAATTTGCGATTGCGTGCGTTTATAAGAGTGAAGTTCACGAATGTATGCTATACATAAAAATCAAGTATTTGCTTGCATTTTTAAAACTAAAGCTCGCTGATGTATGTAATACATAAAAATGTATTGTTAATTGCCTCTGACTACGGCGGCCGATCTATGTAAGAGATCAGCCAACTGTAATCGAGTACTCGCTTGCGTTTTTAAGACCAACATTTCCTATACATTATATAGCGATATATCTAGATTAATGTTATACATAAAAATGTGGGACATAAGGGCGCAGATGCATGCTATACATAAAAATGTATTGTTAATGCCTCTGACTACGGCGGCCAATCTATATAAGAGATCAGCCAACTGTAATCGAGTACTCGCTTGCGTTTTTAAGACTAAAGTTCGCTATACATTCTATAGCGATATATCTAGATTAATGTTATACATAAAAATGTGGGACATAAGGGCGCAGAGGCATGCTATACATAAAAATGTATTGTTAATGCCTCTGACTACGGCGACCGATCTATATAAGAGGTCAGCCAACTGTAATCGAGTACTCGCTTGCTTTTTTAAGACTAACATTTGCTATACATTCTATAGCGATATATCTAGATTAATGTAATACATAAAAATGTGGGACATAAGGGCGCAGATGCATGCTATACATAAAAATGTATTATTAATGCCTCTGACTACGGCAGCCGATCTATATAAGAGATCAGCCAACTGTAATCGAGTACTCGCTTGCGTTTTTAAGACTAAAGTTCGCTATAAACTCTATAGCGATATATCTAGACTAATGCTATACATAAAAATGTATTGTTAATTGACTCTGACTACGGCGGCCGATCTATATAAGAGATCAGCCAACTATAATCGAGTGCACGCGATAATTGAGGTGCACTCGATCCCAATTCCTGAACTCATATATTCCGATGGGACGGATAACCGACACGATCGGAGAGAGGCCAGGCGCAGGACCGACTTTTTACATGCCTACCCGACACATTAAGCTTACTTCTCAGACGATCGGAGGATCAGCCCGCGCTTCCCTAACCAACTAGAAAACAACAATGCAAAGTTGTTGAGTCGCCGATGGATTCGAACCCACGACCTCCGGTTTTTAAAGACAAACTCGTGGCAGGCAGTTTAACCACAACTATATTAGCTGCCATATTATTCTGGATTGTTACTCACCCAAGCCGACGTTCTGAGTGAGCGCCTGCACACCGAAGTAGGTGAAGGGTCCGGCTTCGAAGACCAGGTTCTCCCTTCCCACCGTCACCTCCACGCGACCCTCGAGGATCAGCACGAAGTAGTCCACCTGGCGAAGGAATTATAGTTATGATTATTATAAATAATTAACATAACTTCTTCTTCCCAATAGTTTTTGCACGTTATCTTTGGCTAATAAAGCGAGTGCCATCTGTCCTAATTTTCTAAAGAAACAATAAGCACAGACTGTCCATAGAAACGCTTTTAATTCATTATCTTCAAATATTCCAACATGCATAATATAGCCACTTGTAACAAAAAATCATTGTTTCAACCATGATGTCTTTTCAGCGCCCAAACTAAACATTGAACCCATAACCACAACTCAGTAACCAACCTAGACATTCAGCTCATAACCACCACTCGGTTCTCAAACCAATCTCTCAGCACATAACCATCTCTCAGTCATCATCATCATCATCAGCCAGTGATAATCCACTTATTCTTCGCAGTCTAGTTGTTGGAAGAATTAAATTATGTTTGTTTCTAGTATTTATGTTATGTGCATCACAATGTCTACGAAAATCATTTCTATTTTTTTGCACATACATTAGGTTTTCGAAAATGTATTGAGAAGTAACGGTTAGTACTTTAATCTCTAGGAACAATTTTCTCAGGATTCCTTGGGGCCCAGGTTATAAACCGCTCGAATAGCTCGTTTTTGGAGGACAAAGATCTATTAGTATCCTGCACTTCCCCACAGTAGAATGCCATAAGACATTACACTGAGGAAATAGCTAAAGTATACTAACCGGGCCGTCTCCACGTCAGTTAATTGTCTGATTTTCTTGACAGCATACTGCCGAATAAACTGAATAGACTGTCGAATAAACTCAGCTCTGCTGTACAGAGCTGAGTTTGATCAGTCTATTATATGAGGCCCACTGCAATCTAGTAATTATTGTTATTCCCAGAAACACGGTTGACTCAACAACGTCTATCTCTTCCTCATCCTATAAACACTTCACATTTACTCGGTCTTACGTTTGGAGTCACAAATTTAATACATTTTGTCTTCTTCTGGTTCAGTAGCAAATTATTGCACTAAACCAATTGCTACTCTAGAAGTATTATTTACATCGTCATTTATTGACGTATGTCGTTTAATTTTAAAAATCAAGGAGGTATCATCTGCAAACGATACTATCTCTTCGCTATTATTTATCACACATGGTAAGTCGTTTATATAAATGAAGGAGAAAAGGCCCAAGAATGGATCCTGTGGGACCCTGTATTTACCGGGGCCCCAGGAGATCTTTACATTCACGTCAACCCTCTGAGTTCGGTGGCTCAAGTACGAAGACAGAAGATTGAGTGCAGCGTTTCTTACACCATAGTGACGTAATTTCCTGACCAGAGTTTCATGCTGTACGCAATCAAAAGCTTTTTGAGATCGCAAAAAAATGCCTTAGGCATCCTCGACGCGTCCCAAGCCTCAAAGATGCTCTTAATGAGCATAACGCCAGCATCAATCGTGGAGCGACCCTAGTGAAACCGTACTGTTTTGTTAGTTAATAAGACAGTTACTGTTAAAATGTTTCATTAATTGGTTTAATAACAGTCTTTCAAATATTTTCGCCTCTCTGGATGCTTACATTAAATATTGTTTGCTAGATGAGGTGATAGTACATCAATAATCGAATTTATCACCTTAACAGAGATTCCCCAAAGGTCTGCGTTTTTTAATATCTAATTGTCTACATGCACTTATAATGTCTTTGCTACATACATCAGTAAAATTAAACATTTTGGTACATTCAATAACATTATCTTTTAATAGTGATTCGGCAACTGTTGGAGAAGACAAAAGTAACTTGGTAGTCGCAAATCTATGTCAGCTTCAATTCTATGGTTATCAACATTTAAAGTTATTTTAGAGCTGCTCCTTGCAGCCTTCCAATATTCCAAGTCATTTTCACTTTATCTGATGAATTTTTAATTTTATTTTTAAAGTATAAACATTTAGCCAGATAACACACTTTTTTAAATATTTTAGAATAGGCGCTAACATGTGCAACAAAGTTATTGTTATGGTTATATGTTCTTTGACTATAAAGCTCATATAATCTCCGCCTGCTTTTATGGATTCCGACTGTTGCCCATTCACTAAACACTGCAGAACCTTTAGATTTAACCGTTTTAGAAGTAAATATAGTATTAAATTCTTTTCTTATTAAAGTGAATAATGCGCTAAAAAGCACATGTGGATTTTCATCATAATGTAAATAATTAACTTTTTGTAATATATTACTTCTGAACTTCTCAATACGCTTTTTATACATAGGAACAAACATTCTTGTTTCTTGTGAACTTTTGTTATATAACATTTTATCTATTTGAAAGGAGGCAAATTGACCACAATGGTCGGAAGTTAACATTTTAATAATTGATTTATTTAATGGTTGACAATTAGTATATATATTATCTATACATGTTGCAGAAGTCTCAGTAATTCTTGTTGGTTCAATAAATAAATTTAAAAGGTTATATGAACTTAACAATGATCTAAATCTAATTGTGGTGTTGCAATTATCTAATAAATTAATGTTAAAGTCACCACAAATTATAATATACTTATTAGATTCAGATAGTTTTAACAATATTTCTTCTAGAACAACTTCAAAAGGTTCACATAACGCTGTGGGAGGTCTGTACTAGGGATGTTACGGACTTCGGTTCCGATTCCGTTAAGTCGGAACTTCGATTACTATTATACTTTCGGTTCCGACTCCGGTTCCGACATTTTTAATCGGAGGTTTGAATCGAGTTTTGATAAATTTGTCTTCATAAAAATATACTAAATGAGTTCAATAAAGAAAACGTATTAGTATTAGTGATGATCCGTTTTATGGTGGAAAGTTAATGGTAATACCAAATTCCAGCCCTGCATTCAATTGCTCGTCAATTTTTGTCGTCCGCCAAGCTCGGTAGCGAGCGAACCACTTTTAGTGGCGCTGGCCTAATCTACGACCACCTAAGAAATAAATAAGAGGGAGACAAAGCTTTGTTCGCAAAATATAATACTACTTTTAGAGTCAATTTATACGATTTAATTTTTTTAAAGCTTTTTTCGTTAGTATAATATAATTACTAATATATGCTACTTTGGTTTAAATTCATTCTATTTAAACTTGTTGTTTACTTGAAATATGCCAATTTTGTTCATTATTTATATTTTATGTTACAACAGAAACTTGAAATAAAAAATACTACAAAATGTTTTATTTGTCCTTAAATAATAATTCTCTCTCATGTCACCCTACTTCCGGTTCCGATTCCGACTCCGGTTCCGATTCCAATAAAGCAAATTTAAAAACTCCGATTCCGGTTTCGGTTCCGACAAAATACTTCCGTTACATCCCTAGTCTGTACACACAAACAACAATGAAGTGCTCAAGCTCTGCACAGGCTATTTCAATAGTCCGTTCAACAGAGAGGCTCACAATATCTATAATTTTAAAGTACTATTAATAATTATTAAAGAGCCACCACCTATAGCTTTATCTCTACTGAACAGGCTAACAACCTGGTGACATCGAAGATTTAACATTAACTGATATTCTTGTAGCCAGTGCTCAGTAATACATAATACATCAATTTTACAACTATTCAAGAAGAGTTCAATTTCAAGTTCTTTACTGGCTGTTCCTGAATATTTTGATGTACCAGGTTCATACACTGTGTGCTTTTATTAGAAAATTTAAATTTATAACATTATTGTTTAATAATAATAAAGTATTGTTTATTACGCCAGAGATTTTCTCCGTTGTCTCAATATTAAATTTAAATTATTGCTTGGAACGGATTCCAAATTATTAGATGTCACAATTTGTTCCTGTTCAACAGAAGCAGGAGTCAAGTTAGCCAAACATTTGGCTGAATTATTTAAAATACAATAATATAGCATACAGTAATTTTTTCTAAAAAATTTGATAGGTGCATCCTACCATATGTCAAATGAAAATTGTTACAATTAATTATTAATGTCAATAATATCAATTTTGTTATGATATTTGTGGGTTAAATGTTTACAATTATTATTGTATAACATATACAAATAGTTATTTAACTTATATCTATGGTGGTTTTCCTGTGGCAACTCCTTAATGTAGGGAAATGTGAATAACATTACCTTTTTTACATCTAGTTTATTAAGTCTTTCATGAAATTGTTGTAGGTGTTGTCTATTAACATTTCCCCTACTCCCAATTAAGATAATTAAGATAGTGTTGGGGCAATGAGTATCAGTCAATATTTTTTTCATAATATGTAAGTAAGTTGCTCCTGGCATACAATAATTAGATACTGATTCCCCCATACACTTGTCTAGAATTAATGAACCCATACTTCTTCCCAGTTCATCGCTGTATATTTTAATATAATTATGGGAAGAAATATGTTTTTCTTTACTATTATCTCGAAGGCTACCGTGAGGCACCACACTCTGAGACAGAGTCTTAGAATCATATTCCAGTTCTGAATGGACCTGTATGCTTTGACAATTGCATACACAATTTCTGGTCAAGGAGTCAAAACGGTCTGAGTTATTTTTACATAAATCTAATATGTCATTCATAGCCGAAATGTGTTCAGATATTTCTCTTTGAGATGCCTCATATTTCTTAGTTAGGACATTTAAGGATTGCATTAGTGATGCAATCTCAGCCTGCAGTGAACTGACACTAGCCTCATGAGACAAATGAGTTATCTTAGCCTCATTGTAGCATACATTTAATTTTGCTTTGAGTTTATTCCTATCTTTACAGATTTTGCCATAGCTTTTACAAATACTATGCCTACATTTCAACAATTTCTCTGTCTTCCTTATGTGTTTTAATTTTTTTTAATTTCTTTTGTTTATTTTTGCTGATTACTGGACGGCAGGCTCCTAGTCATCACCAGTCAAGTCTATTGTGCTAATATTGTTACTAATATTTGTTACTAGGGATACCATATCTTGTACTTCCTCAACTAATTCACCATAAAGGCTTTGGGTTTGACTGGTCCTTAAGTTCTGGTTCTAAGTTCAAGTAATCTATTTGTTTTATGAGCCTCTATATAATTCAGACCTCAGCTTAGAAGTGAGGCCAGAGCTTCCTCATATTCACCCCTACACTGATCAAACCCATCAACTATACTTTGCAAATTATTATTTTGTTCTTGTAAGTTTAAATAATTTAAATTTAACTGAGATAATTCTTGTTTTAGTTTTGTATTTTTGTTAATAATTTGCAAAGTTTCATGTTCGTTATCGTCCCTTTCCTTCAGAGTCAAATGGAGTTGTTCCTCGACCTGACGGGCCTTGGTGTTGCGGGTCATCATTTTTATGTAATAATTGATATGAAAATTATAAGATTAAATTATAATGTGAGCTCTTGAAGAGGATATAGGGACAATAAACTTATTTTAAACTGAAAGTCGTTACCTGCGCAGTGACAGCTAGACTTCGTACACCGTATAAACACGATAACGCTATAACTATAATTTATCAATGTAGATACTATTATTTAATTGTTACAATTATGTTTCAAAGGCTAAAAACATTACAAATTTCACTTATATTTTTAAATAGATATTATTATTTAATATAATTAATAGGGAGTATTTACAATGACATGTAGGTCTTGGAGTTGCCACCAACCAACTAGGAAACAACAATGAAAATGTGTTGAGTCCCCGCAGGATTCAAACCCACGACCTCCGGTTACTAAAGCCTACGCCCATACCACCAGGCTACGGAGGCAGTTAATCAGTTCCTAAATCAAACACTCAGTCCATAATAAAAGCTTAGTAGAACTCACCGGCTTGCCCTCCTGGAACACGTATCTTTTGGGGTCCTCCTTGTCCTCGTCACCACGCAGCTTGATGTGCTGCACCACGTCCTGTTTCAGGAGACGACGGAGAACAGTCTCCGAAATCATTTCCTGGCGGAAGGGGTCGACACCTGGCGAGTACTTTTTTGTTAATATTGTAACAAAATAACATAATTATTGTATCTGCTTGCTACTACTAGAGCCATCTGTTTCCCTTTACAGTACTTATGTGGTGTCAATAAATCAGTCTATTAAACGAGCCACTGTGTTTTACTTACAGGTTATGGGCTTACTTAAAATAAAATCGTTTTTAGTAGAAGTTGTTTAGTACCGTGTGGTCTTGTGTAAAGATGACGTCGAGCTATTTAGCTAATATTCCGAAGTTAAAAGGACAAGAACTATGGTATTTTGCGATGTAAAATGTGTTGCTTGTTGAAAACACGGTGTCCGCCATTACGCAGAGGTTAGTTGCTTCATCTACTGAAACCGAAAACAGTGATAATGCGAAAGCTAAAGCGAAACTAGTGCATACTATTGATCCACCGTTGCATGAGCTCATAAAACACGCCGCAACAACCTACGATCTATGGGAAAAGTTGAAGAATTTGTTCAATGATACCGGCTATACAAGAAAAATTGGTTTGCTGCGTAAACTCATCAACATTCCACTTGAAAACTGTGACTCGATGACCCAGTACGTAACTCGGATAGTTAAAACAAGCCAGCGATTACAAGGTACAGGTTTCAAAATATCAGATGAGTGGATCGGTGCAATAATGTTGGCAGGATTAACTGAAAAATATGGTCCTATGCTTATGGCCATAGAACATTCGGGCATAGAAATAAGTGCAGATGTCATAAAAACGAAACTGATGGACATGTGTGATGAGGTTGGATCTGATTCCGTTTCCTGTGTCGAAACTGCTTTTGCTACGAATAATCGTCAGAGAATTAAATATAATGGCAACCCTAAATATGACCAGAGACTGACAGGAACGTGCAAACCTGTCAAAGTTATAAAATGTTATCGATGTAAGCAAATTGGCCACTACAAAATCCATGTCTGACAAATTCTGAAATACTCAAAAGAAAACTATCCAATGCTTTAAGTGCTATATTTTTGAGTGGAAAATTCAATTGCGATAATTGGTACATCGACAGCGTGGCCAGTAAACAGATGACAGCGAGAAAAGAATACGTTGTGAATCCATCTTATGAAAATAAAACCAAAGACATCATAGTTGCGAACGAAACGTGTGTTCCGGTGCTGTGATCGGGTGATGCCAACATAATTACAGTTGTGAAGGATGTAGAATACGATATCACAATTTCCAATGTATTGTGCATACCCAGTTTAACGACAAACTTGCTTTCTCACGGAAAGCAAGTTTATCATAGATGATGAAAACGGAAATAATGTAGTGTTCAAAGAAATGTTGCTACATTTACAATCAACTTAGGGCACTCTAGTTGGAAAGGCAAAACAAGTTGATGGTGTGTACAGATTATACACTAAGGATGTGGGACAGATATTTGCAGCGACAGCTAAAACATCCAGTGAAACTTGGCATCGACGTTTGGGGCACATCAACAATCTAGCACTGTTGATATGAACAAAATAGAAAAAATGGAGCTGCTGAAGGTATCTCATCACCAGATAAAGGCAAACATAGACAAATAAAAGTGTACAGTGTGTTGTAATAAAAAGCAGACAAAGGAATTCTTTTAGAAGCTCATTTAGTATTTAAAAAATTTCAATCCATGGTTGAGAATCAAAAACAGAACATTAAAGTTTTCGGACAGATAATGGCGGTGAATAGATATCTGAAACAGCAAGGCATAATTCATCAAAGAACTAACCCTTACACACCAGAACAAAACGGTGTATGCGAGAGAATGAATAGATCTTTGGTGCAAAATGCAAGATGTCTAATTTTCGATGCGAGTTTACACAAAAGTTTTGGACAGAAGCCATGTATACCTCTGTTTGTTTGAGAAATCAGGTCAGTTGTTACCGGATTGAATAATATGACTCTATGAAGTTTGGACAGGGAACAAGCCTAACTTAAGTCATAGTTCGTATTTTCAGAAGTAAACTTATGATGACATTCCCAAAGAAGAAGGTTGAAATGGGATAATAAGGCCAGGAAACTCATTTTGGTTGGTTATGCAGAGAATGTGTTCTATAGGTTTATGACCCAAAAATAATTCGGTCACAACAAGCAGAGATATCATAATTACGGAGAAAGCTGAGAATACAGTGGACTTACCCCATTGAATGCAAAGATTCAGCGGAGGATCAGGAGCATGAGGAAAAAGAAAAAGTAGTTTCAATGACACAGATATTGATGGTGATTGAGAATGATATCACATATATAACAGATGCCTCTTCGAGTAAGTGACACATATGATGGCTGCTGATACTCATGAGTACAGCCACCAGAACTAGATGAGTCAATCATAAATGTGAATCAAAGTTACAGACAAACAGGTGAAAAAAATACCCAATAGATTTGGCTATAACCATTTGTGTATTACAGAGCCAGAAAGATCACAATGCTAACGGATATTACACTCGAGGAAGCCTTAAATGGACCTGTAAGCAAACATTGCAGAGAGAGCATGGAGGAGGTTGGAATCATTCAGGAAGAATGATGCGTGGTAACTCGTTGACAGACCTCCATGACTCTACAGTAAGTTGCAGTGCAGAGTGGGGTGCAAGTGGGTTCAAATTGAAAAAGAAATATGACAGTGTTGGTGAAGTGCGTTACCAGTGCAAGACTTGTGGCAAAATGTTTTTTACAAAAGGCGGGCATAGACTACCATGAGACTCTTTCCCCAGTGCTACGTTATACTACTTTAAGATTGTCATTTTCACTGTGAGTAAAATTAAATTTAAATATACGTCATCTCGATACAGCTTTCAGCTTTCCTTAATGTTTACTTGAATGAATGTGTGTATATGGAAAAACCTATAAATTATAGAGATAGTGATGATATTAATAAAGTGTTAAAAGCAAACATGCCATTTATGGACTCAAACAATCACCGAGGATCTTGGTATCAAAGAGTAAATGATTATTTGATAACTTTAGGGTATTCAAAATCTAAATATGGCCTTGTTTTTTACAAAATTTGATGGAAATTTATTATTGCTCTATTGATGATTTTTTTTATAATCAAACTGTAATATTGCAACTAAACTAATTAGTTCAAATTTGAACTTAAATTTAAAATAAAAGATTTGGGTCGGATAAAGCAATGCTTAGGTCAAGAGTAAACTTGTATAAAGGTTTAATAACAGTTGATCAGGAACAATAGTAGAAACTTTATAAAAAATACAATATGTCCATTGTAAGACTGCTGATACCCCTATGGAAATTAGTTTAAGTTAGAAAACTTAACTAATTTCCCAAAATACTATAAAGTTTAATAAAATATTCCATATAAGGCAACTGATAGGCAATTTAATACTTACTTTGCTAACCAGGAAATATTACTTATGGTGTTTTTATAATAAGTTTAACGATTCATGTGATCAAACCCATTACCGGAAAAGTCAAAAAAATTTTAAGATATTTAAAAGGGACTAAAAATCATGGTCTTGTATTTTTCTAAAAGATAATCTTGTATTGAAGGGTTTGTTGATGCAGATTGGGGTTCAGATGTAAATATAGAAAATCTTTTTAGGGATTTTGTTTTAAATTATCAGGTTCTATTATATATTTTGAATGTCGGAAGCAAAGAAATGTTTCATTGTCCTTGTCAGAGCGGAATACATTGCCATGTCAGAAAGCTATTAAAGGCTATTTATTTGAAATTTCGGCAATTCAAAGTGATTACTTTTATAATATAGCCAAAGTACACAAAGTTAATTTGAATCAGTGTACCATAGGTTTAAACACATAGATATAAGATATAATTTAAGGCATTGCAAACATGTTTATAAAAGTAGATTATTTGGAAACAAACAATATGGCAGCTCAAATTCTTACAGAGCTTGGGTTCTGAAAGCATAAATATTTCACTAAAATGCGGTGTATTGCCCGTTAATAATGTCATTATGAATACATGATTTTGTTAAGCGGAGTGTTAATATTGTAACAAAATAATATAATTATTATTCTTTCTGCTTGCTACTACTGCGCCATCTGTTTCCCTTACATACTTATATAGTGTCAATAAATCAGTCTATTAAACGAGCCACTGTGTTTTTATATAATAAAGTAATGGACGAAGCGGGATATTAATGTGCTGGCAAAGGATACGCCACTCTCTTTGTTTACTTGATGGTAGATATCTCAATATATATATATTTTCTATAGCATTTTTGGGATCGGGCAGGCAGAAGGTTAACCGATGGTGAGGCCAGCATATTAAGATCCTCCTCCGTGATCTAGTGGTATTGGACCTTGCTTTATGAACCCGGGTTCGTGGATTCAGTCCGCTGGGATAACAACTTTATGTTTCGTTGTTTTCTTTCGTTATTACTTTTGGGCCCATCACTAATTGCCTGTTAAGTAAGATGATCCATGCGTCGGATGGGCATGTAAAAGTCAGTTTACCCACCAACCCGCATTGGTCCAGCGTGGTGCGATGCTATACAAAAATCCATACTGAGGAAGGTGTGCATTAGGGGAGGCCTATGTCCAGCTGTGGACTAATACAGGTTGATGACGATGATGATTAAGATCGGTAAGAAGTCGCTCGTAGCCGAAATACATGGGATTTTATGACTCGTTCACCAATCAATTACGCTATCTACGGTGTCTTTTTAATTGGAACACAGTAGTGTTAATATGCTTTGTCGCGGAAATAGGCACCGAGGTGTTTTTCCCTAATCAGACCCTTTTAAAATGGCTGTTTCAAATATATCAGTTCACTATAATACATAACCATTTACTTTTATTTGTTACTAGCGAACCACCCTCCGTAGCCTAGTGGTATGGAAGTGTGCTTTAACCGGAGGTGGTGGGTTCGAATCCTGCGGGACTCAACAAAATTTCATTGTTGTTTTCTAGTTGGTTGGGGCAATTTGGGCCGATCACCCAATTGTCTGAAAAGTAAGATGATCCATGCGTCGGATGGGCATGTAAAAAGTCGGTCCACCCACCAACCCGCATTGGACCAGCGTGGTGGGATACGGTCCAAACCCCTAATGGATAGGGGTGTATTAGGGGAGGCCTATGTCCAGCAGTGGACTAACACAGGCTGATGATGATGATGTAGGAACCACCCTGCTTCGCACGGTGCTGAGAATGTATATACCTACAATATTAGGCATGTGTAACACATATAAACCATTCTCTTGAATCACTCTATCTATTAAAAGATACCGCATGAAAATCCGATGCGTAGTTTTAAAGATTTAAGCGCACATAGGGATATAGGGACAGAAAAAGCGATTTTGTTTTATACTATGTAGTGATGATGAGTGAATAGGTTTTGGCTTACCCAATACTAATAGTAGGGGAGGCCGATACGCTAAAGCTTCAGTTACTAAACCGTCATGGGGACCAATTAGATTGTGAAGATTTGGGGATTTTACGAAACATAAATGTTCACTTTGCCATTTCAGTGGGGAGGAGAGCGTGTGCTTATTATCAAAAATGTTAAAAAATTATCAACATAATTATCATAATTATTTCTATTGTTTGCGCGAATATTATACATTATTAAATAAAATGACTTTACGGATTTTATCGCGTTTATTTTTACATTTTAAATTCCCGACGTTTCGAACACTTTCCAGCGGCCGTGGTCACGGGGTAGACCCGTGACCACGGGTAGACTCAGTAAAATTTAAAATGTAAAATAAACGCGATAAAATCCGTAAAGTCATTTTAACATAATTATCAGTTTGTGCATAAATCTGATGCGTTCGAGTATTTCAAGGTCACGTTTTTTTATTTACATTTTCAAAAATCTACCATGCCACTTTTGATCACATCCAAATCGTCAGTTATTTTAATAGGACACTATTTTGAGTTTTCTAAATATTCCCTTTGAATAACTTTTTGGTTTTTTATTCCACCCTTTACTACATCAATCCTCCCCTAATTACTCGTCAGAAAAATATCCTAATAATAACAAAGCGGTAAACACCGTGAAAGTCTAATGCGCACTAGTAATTCTCAAATCCCCTCTTGGGCTCCCCTACTATAAATATTACAATTTTTTTAGATTATTTCATATGTCTGTAACCCTTATCATCATCAGCCTCTGATAGTCGAGTGCTGGACGTAGACCTCCCCTAATACACCCCTATCCATTAGGGGGTTTGTCCAATGCGGGTTAGTGGGTGGACCGACTTTTTACATTTCCATCCGACGCATCGATCGTCTCAGTTTTCAGACAATTGGGTGGTCGGCCATAACCAACTAGCAAACAACAATCAAAATTGGTTGAGTCCCCGCAGCATTCGAATCCACGAGTCTACTATATATATCATTCACTTTAGGCAGTGAAGCCTAAAGTAAATGATATATATTTTGAGACGGCGGTAATCTTTTACATTTGACTATCGTAAGATCCGAGTAGATCTTCTAGAGTAGTTCTTAATGCGGTTCAACTCACTGGTGCTGAGGAACTGGAAGGCGGCCAGCACCAACTGTGGGGACACGTGGACCCTGTGGGGCTGGTGGCCAGCGAAGGCGGCCAGGTCCTGGAACCTGTTCAGCGGACGGGGCAGCCGTTTCTTGGTTCTGTTGTCGCCTGTGGAGAGTTCATTTGAGGTTATTCTTTGTTAAAGTTATAGTTCTCTTGAAAAGCGTAGCGCGTAAAAGAAGGTTTCAGATGCGCGCGCACATCGTCACGAAAACCGACATTCAAATTTCAAATATCTTTATTCAATATAGAAGTTTACACTTGCTTATTGATTGTCAAACACATTACCACCGGTTTGGAAAAGGACGCCTCAGACCTGAGAAGAACCGGCGAAAAAAACTCAGCGGGCTATTTTTTATGTCATCTTTTAAAAATAACAAACTATTTGATAAGTCGGCATTACATATTATGCAATTTTGAAACAAGACCTGGAGCGAGCATTCCATAACCGGCTGTGTTATCATTTAAAAATTAATTAATATCGTAATAACCTTTAACACATAAAAGTTCCTTGACTACCTTTGTAAATTTATTAATATTTAAATTCTGAACGTTTACTGGGTTTTTGTTGTAAAACGTATACATTGTCCCATTAAAGACTTATTTATTCATCGCAGTCTAGTTGCTGGAAGAATTAAATTATGTTTGTTCCTTGCATCTATGTCATGTGCATCACAATGTCTTAGGAAATCATCTCTATTTTTTGCACATACATTAAATTTTTAAATATGTATTGAGAACTAACAGTCATTAGTAATGGTATTTTATTTCAGTGAACAACTTTCTTAATGATTCTTTGGGGCCCAGGTCTGCACTGACGGACTGCACCAGGACTGCACGAATTGCACGTTTTTGGAAGACAAAGATCGTATTAGTATCTGCCGCATTTCCCCACAGTAGAATGCCATAAGACATAATACTATGAAAATAGCTGAAATATACTAAACGAGCTGTCTCCACATCAGTTAATAATCTAATTCTTTTCACTGCGTAAGCTGCGGAGCTTAGTTTACTTGCTAGCCTATTAATATGGGGGCCATTGTAGTTTTGCATCTACAGTTATTCCCAGAAATACAGTTGATTCAACTACGTCTAACGCCTCCCCATTCATAACCACTTCAAATTTACCATGCTTCACATTAGAAGTCATGAATCTAATACATTTTGTTATCCTTTGGTTTAATAGCAGTTATTACCAGCTGACAAATTACCAATTCGCTACTCTAAGAGAGTATTATTTACATCGTCATTTATTGACGTATGTCCTTTAATTTTAAAAATCAAGGAGGTATCATCTGCAAATAATACTATCTCTTCGCTATTATTTATACACATGGTAAGTCGTTTATATAAATGAGGATGTGAAAAGGCCCAAAATGGATCCTTGTGGGACCCCATATTTACCGGGGCCCGGAGATCTTTACCATTCACGTCAACCCTCTAAATTCGATGGCTCAAGTACGAAGACAGAAGGTTGAGTGCGTATTTCTTATACCAAAGTGACGTAATTTCCTGACCAGAGTCTCATGATGTACACAATCAAAAGCCTTTTTGAGATCACAGAAAATGCCTAAAGCATCCTCCGATGCTTCCCAAGCCTCAAAAACGCTTTTGACTAGCCGGATGCCTGGGTCAGTTGTTAAGCGACTCCTAGTGAATCCATACTGCTTGTTATTTGAAAGGCAATTACGATTGAAATGTTTAATCAATTGATTTAGTAAGAGTTTTTCAAATAATTTACTAAGAGAGCAGTATAGATATTGGTCTAAAGTTGTTAGGATCCGTTTTACATCCTGATTTAAATATCGGAATAATTTTGCTATGCTTCATTAGGTCTGAAATTCGCCCTTCTGATACTTACATTGAATATTGCTGCTAGGTGAGGTGATATTACATCGATGATAGAACTTATCACCTTAACGAGATCCCCATAGGTCTGTAGTTTTTTTTATATCGAAAGTTTTTAAATGTACTTATAACATCTCCGTATTTACGTCCGTTAAATTAGAATTCTCTGTACATTTATTGGTATTATCTTTTAATAGTGACTTGGCAACTATTGGAGAAGATTAAAGTGACTTTGTAGTAGAAACTGGAATGTCCGAGAAGAATTGTTCGAAATAAGTAGCAACATATTCGTCAGCTTCTATATAACGTCATCAATATTTAGGTTATATTAGAGCTGCTCTTAGTACCCTTCCAGTATCACTGTTGATAATATTCCAAGTCATTTTATTTTGTCTGATGAATTTTTAATTTTTTTGATATATAGAATTTCGCAGAGAGTACAAACTTTTAAACATTTTTGAATAAGCACTGACAGTGCAACAAAGGTCTTATTATGATTATATGTTTTTCACTGTAAAGCTCATTTAATCTTTGCCTGCTTTTGTGAATTCAACTTGCCCATTCACTAAAAGCTACAGAACCCTTGATTTAATCGTTTTGGAAGTAAATATTGATTAAAATTCTTACCTTATAAAAGTGTAGTTATCATCATACTGTAAATAGTAATTTTTTGTAATATATTACTTCTAAACTTCTCAATACGTTTTTTATACATAGGAACAAACATAATTTTTGTAATTGTATTTTTGCCAGATATTTTGTTGAATTTAAAAGAAGCAAGCTGGACACAGTGGTCTGAACTAAATTTTTAATTATTGACTGGTTTAAGGTTGACAGTTTGTAAATATATTATCTATACATGTAGCAGAAGTCTCAGTTATTCTAGTAGGTTCAAGAATTAAATTGATAAGGTTATATGAACTTAACAATGATCTAAATCTAATTGTGGTTGTAGAATCATCTAATAAATTAATATTGAGGTCACCACAAGTTATAATTTTTTTTATGGCATACGCAGGCAGACGAGCAGTCGGGCCACCTGATGGGAAGTGGTCACCGACGCCCATAGACATTGGCAATACCTATGGTATCGCCAACGCGCTGCCTACCGTGAGACATGACAGGTGTTAAGTCTCGTTTACCCAGTAAATACGCTGGCTACGGTGCTCTTCCAACCGGAACACAGTAGTGCTTTCACACTACTGCTTCGCGGCAGAAATAGACACCGTGGTGGTACCCACCTAGACGGTCTCCTGTAAACACCTAGGGACCTACCACCTGTAAAATACTTATTATATTCAGATAGCTTTAATAATATTTCTTCGCAGCCTTTTAACAACAAAGCCATGATTTTTGTTTCGTATGTAACCGCATAGTTGGGAAACATTATTGTGCCTAATGTTCAGCTGAATGAAAATAGCTAGTTATAAAATTAACTAGTTTTAAAACAAGCGTTGCCGTCCACATAACTCGTTTCGTTTCGTTTCTTGAATGTGACGTAATGACCCACGTCTATTTTGGACATAGGTGAAAATGGACCCGCAGTGGTGCTACCCCAATAATTGTATAGGCCACTCACTGATGACGTCAGTCTCGTCCACGATCTCCGCCTGGATCATTTCCTCTATGACGTCCTCGAGGGTCACCAGACCGACCGTCTCGTACACGGGATCCCCATCGCCTTCTTCTATTCTCTGAACGAACGCCATGTGACCCTTGTGACCTGGAATGGGAGAAGAATTGATCAAGAAGTGTGACAGATAGAGAAGAATCAATCAAGAAATGCGATGGTTGGAGAAGAATTAGTAGAAATGACGGTATAGTGCAAAAACTCTTTATAGATTAGGGAAAAGAGAATGCACAGAAGAATAGATAATACTCTCTGATGGTTACGCGAATACTTTGTAAATAATTCAGTTTAACCGAGAATTCTTAGCAGATTTGAGGGGGAAGTATTTACGGAAGAATTGATGATGATTAAGATTCCAATATTTACTAGTTTGTTTGTAATGATAGAAAAATTGATAGTAAATTAACAGATAAAAAAGAATATTCATTGTTTAAATTTTACACAAGCGTACAGTTGACATAACCATCGTCTTATGTCAAATACTCATTAACCTAAAAACCTTTTTAATCAATTATTTCGACGTTTAGTCTTTATTTACTTAAAATTTATTTTTAATCGTTTTTCAAACGGATAAGAATGTTTAGTACAATATTTTCGATATTGTAAGTGCATGTCGTCGTAATTATTTATTTTTTTAAACACAAACTATAACCGTATAACGAGAGAATAGAACGAAAATTCAGAATTGATAACTATTTTATATCGTAGACGAATTTAACACGTTACTGTTACACTTTTATGCATATGATAACGTACTTTAAAAAATTATCTTTTGTTGATATATATATGTTTAATATTAATTGATTATTTACGTTATATATATTTTATTCCCGACGTTTCGGATTCTTTCCAGCACCCATGATCACGGGCAGCCTAATAATCGCGAAAATAAAAGCAAGAAATTTGATGTGATTAAATCCGTGAACTCTTTTCAAAAACATGTAACAGCATTTACAATAATTTCAAGTTTTTTTAGCTATTTTATCTATTTATACAGACATTTGGACTAGACAAAAATGTCCTCTCGCTTTCATTCTGTCACAGTGACAAGAATAGCGTGTGTGACGTCACACTGACGCAAGTGACAAACAGGAAGAGGACGGTGACGTCATCGCCTGGCGTTCATCCAGACGAATTAGTTTAAATGTAATATTTGTTATCAGTTATATAGCAGTGAAATAAAACTTAACAAGAGTTTAAAATTGAGTATTTGTGGTGAAAAATAAAAAAGATAAGGACTAAAATTAGAAATCGACGATTGTAAAAAAATCGAAGCGTTCGTATTGGTGGACCGCGGCCATGTTTAATTTATAAGAGTGCACAACTTTTGACAGTTTAAATTTAAATTTTTTGACGTAAATTCTGTACGTATATATTTATGGAAATATATATGTTGTAAATTTTCGTAAACTCCTATGGCTAAAACATCGTGCGGGGATCGAAAATAGCTGTGGAAATTTTAGGTAGAAGCTAATTTATAAGTTACTTGAATACTTTATATAGAAAAATATTGACAGTAATTGGTAATCGAAACTACGATTGGTCTCGACGGACCATTAAAATAAGGGCTTTTTGATTAACCTCTGAATTTTTATAAATACGCTATCAAAAACCACGCTATACTTGCGACGCCAATGACTTGCTACGGGTTACATTGTCGTCATCAATTTCGTCTATTCTTAACTGTTATATAGACAAAGATTGAGTCTAAAACTAAGATTGGTTTACATCAAAGTCAAAGTCAAATATCTTTATTCAATATGGAAGCATTACACTTTCTTATTGATTGTCAAATAATCTACCACGTTCGAATGGAAGCCATTGACCTGAGAAGAACGGTAAGACTCACCAGGACTTTTCTTCTTTACCTTTTTCTTGCAAACATCAAATCTTTAACTTTCAATAATATCCTTTCTGACTCCAAATTCTACTCAAACTCCTTCATTGGCGTTAGATTAATCGACATTCAATCAGAAAGTGAAATGCTTCCATATTGAATTATATTATATATATAAAAGAGATTTCCACCTATCTATTAACTCATCACGATATCTCTGGAACCATAAGATGTAGCGACTTGAAATTTAGTAGGAATATTCCTTTCGCCGAGTAGAGGTTAGCTAAGGATTTTACGAAATTCCACCCACAAGGGTGGTTGAGGGGTTGTCAGTTTAATATAAACAATATAATATTTAATATAACGTTGATCAGCTTATATATAATTAAAAGTTGATCCGTCGCATCTGAAATCCCCTCACCTTCCTTGAACTGCTTCAGCATCACGTCCAGGGTGACGTCCTCGAAGACGAAGTTGCACGGGTTCTGGTAGTACTGGCAGAGGGTCTTCAGCGGCGTGTTGTCGTCAGGGTCCACGAAGGCCAGGTCCTTGATGAACAGCACCGTCACTATGTTCCCGCGGGAGCCCTCGTACACGGGGATACGGGAGTACCCTGGAGGAAAGGGACAAATGAAGCTTAAGAGACTTCATCATCATCAGTCTGTGATAGTCCACTTCTGGACATAGTCCTCCCCTAATACACCCCTATCCATTAGGGGGTTTTTGACCGTATCCCACCACGCTAGTCAAATGCGGGTTGGTGGGTGGACCGACATTTTACATGCCCATCCGACGCATGCACGGATTATCTTACTTTTCAGACAATTGGGTGATCGGCCCAAATTGCCCTAACGAACTAGGAAACAACAATGAAAATTTGTTGAGTCCCCGCAGGATTCGAACTTGTCCTTACTAACCAGAAGACAACGGCAACACAAAGATTTTTCCCAGCGGGGTTACGGATGGAATTTATAGTTATAGTGACAGCCACTTGGCGCCAACAAGTCGGACACTCTTAAACATCGCGTGGGGATTCCCATAACACTTTCGATTTCCTACACACGCGCGTCATACAATCGCGTACAACGAACTTATGCAATGCGAGTGCTATGACTCAGTTTTAAATATAAGTTACATTGGTTAAATCGATTCATAAAATCTGTTACTCTATCAATATCATCATCATGCCTGTGATGGTCCACTGCTGGACATAGGCCTCCCCTAAAACAACCCTATCCATTAGGGGTTTGGGACCGTATCTTACTACGCTGGTCCAACGCGGGTTGGTGGGTGTGTACCTACTTTTTATATACCCGTCTGACGCAAGGATCATCTTACTTTAAGACAATTGGGTGATCGGCCCAAATTCCCGTAACCAACTAGGAAACAACAACGAAAATTTGTTGAGTCCCCGCAGGATTCGAACCCGTTTAAAAATAAAATAAATAATATAACCTATTGTACTTTACACATACGACCTGGGTTTTTTATTTTGAATTTTAAGTAAAATCTTTCATAACCTCCCTTAGGTTGTCTGTCGAAGAATGCGTAAGGCATTAAGCTCGCCTTTGTGTATTTAAATGTGCAAAACGAATAAATTAATAAATATTAGCTCCAGACCATTTCTCGGATCAGAGGCTGAAAAAAGACTTACTTTAGTAAGTGTTATAAGATGTCAGTGCCTTCAAATTAACTGGCAACTAATTCATCCATAGAAAACGGATTACCGCATACATCACATACATACATACATCATCAGCATGTCATAGTCCACTACTGGACATAGGCCTCCTAATGCAGGCTTTCTCCATTAGGTGGTTTTTGTACCGAATCCTACCTGATAGGTCCAATGAAAATTTGTTGAGTCCCCGCAGGATTCGAACCCACGACCTCCGGTTTCTAAAGCACACGCACATACCACTAGGCTACGGAGGAAGTACCGCATATATTTAGATAAATCTGGATGGATTAGAAGCCGACCACTCAGGAAAATGGATGACTTCGACTGTATACTAACCAGACTTCACGATCTCCGACATGGTCTCAAAGTCCAGCACGCTGGTGATCGGCAGCATGAAGCAGTCCTTCAGCTTGGTCATCACGTCCTTGACGGTCTTCTTGCGGAGGTCGAGGGCGCCGGAGATGATGTTCACCTCCTCCTTGTCCAGGTCGTTCACGTGGTTCGTGATCTGACGGGGGGAGAGAGGTGTGAGATAAAAAGATGTGTTAGAGGGAAAGAGATCGATAGAGATGTGAGATGAGAGGGATGTGTTCTGGTTTGAAGGGCACCGTAGCCAGCGT
This sequence comes from Lamproptera curius, assembly GCA_029286875.1. NCBI lineage: Eukaryota > Metazoa > Arthropoda > Insecta > Lepidoptera > Papilionidae > Lamproptera > Lamproptera curius. The sequence goes on from JAGSMT010000099.1 coordinate 1,111,527, forward strand.
AATTACTGGGTAAACGAGACTTAACATCCTCATGTCTTACGTTGGAGGCAGCGCGTTGGTGATACCTCATGGCCAATGTCATGGGTCGTGACCACTTTCCATCAGGTGGCCCGACTGCCGACTAGACTACGTTTGAAAAAAAGAGAGATGTGAGTTAGAGAGAGAAAAGTGTGACAAAGAAAGTGGGAGAAAGAGAAGATGAGAGGTAAAGAGGTGTGTAGAAGAAAGACGGGTGTGAGATAAAAATAGAGATGTGTAAGACAGAAATGGTAAGGAAGAGAGGGGTGTGCGTGAAAGAGAGATCATCACGAAAGGATCATCTTTCTTTTTAGACAACACAGTTTATATTTGTGTCTACACGAAAGGCGAACAAGCTTGGGTTTTATGCAAGAAAAATGTCGTATGCCATAGGTACTATGTTCACATACCCATATCCTATTCCATTTCTGCTAAACTACAGCAATCCTTCAATTTATACCTTGAAAATTATTAATAAATAGCAAAGAAAGCTAATTGCCATATGAACTATATCTATTTCAAATCTATTGAAAATATAATTTGGCGACTTCTCGTGCAGAAGAGTCGTCAACGTACCGCATATCGTTTGGACTAGTGCCAAAATCATTCCAGACGCTACAAAAATACCGTCTCCAGCGAAACGGAGGTGGCCCTGGCGACTTTGATAATCTCGGCTGTTTTAGTATATATAGATAAGTTTAAGGTGCCTCTATCTCTCTATATATATAAAAGGTATTCCCACCTATTTATTGACTTATCACGATATCTCTGGAACAATAAGTCGCTACGACTTGAAATTTGGTAAAAATACTCCTTACGCTGAGGAGAGGTTTTTACGGATTTTACGAGGGAGGTTTGGGGGGTTGCTAGTATCTAATATTCTGCGAGCCGATTTCGACAACGGCGGCCGATCCTTATTAGAGAAAGTTGTCGAGTCCTTGCATGATTCTAACCTAGGTTCTTAATACGCAAGCTCGGGCACTCTAATCGGCCATATTTCTTTGCTATTACATTATATTAACACAAATTGTGGATCTAATTTTGCTATGGAATCGGTTTAAGCGTGAGAATCGAACCTACGAACTGCAATAACGTACCTTGACCAGCTCCTTTAGACGCTCCCTGTTGTAGTGGGTGCCGATCTCCTCGCCCAAGAAGTAATCCAGAAGCTTGCTGGTGGGCCACGCCAATGGGGCACATATGCCCATCACGATCTGGTAGAGTAATGTAAGAAAGAAGATTAGATGACTGCAAGGAAATTATGCTCTTCGTTACGTAGTATACAAATCGATACCTCCCAAGTAAATTGTTATGTTTGCAAAATTTACTTCACACTCGAGTGAATTTTAAAATACGCCATCGTCATGACAAAGATACTATCTTGATGATGATTTTAATAATCTTTCAGGACATTTAACACGACATCATCTAGCCTCAAATTAAGGAAAGCTTGTTCCATGGAAAGTAGGTCACTGGTAAATACAATACTAATAGACTAACTTTTCTTTTGCAAATAAATACATATCATCATCATCATCATCATCATCACCCTGTGATAGTCCACTGCTGGACATATGCCTCCCCTAATACACCGCTACCCATTAGGTTTTTGGACCGTATCCCACCACGCTGGTCCAATGCGGGTTGGTGGGTGGACCGACTATTTACATGCCCATCCGACGCATGGATCATCTTACTTTTCAAAAAGTAAATACACATCACTACATAGTAAAAAGCAAAGTCACTTTCTCTGTCCCTATATCCCTATGTATGCTTAAATCTTTTAAACTACGCAACGGATTTCGATGCGGTTTTTTTTTATAGATAGAGTGATTGAAGAGGAAGGTTTATATGTATAACACATGCTTAATATTCTAGGTATATTTTCTATTAGCATAGCTCCCGTGCGAAGCAGGGGCGGGTCGCTAGTTATATATAAACAAACACTATGCTCATCACATAATATTATTCCCGTGGCGGAATTAAACCCACACACCCTTTGGCGCAGCAGTCAGGGTCGCTAACTACTGATCCAAGCGGATCGTCATTACATTTATGCTTATTATTGTCTTGCGATTGCCAAAAATTATCACTATTTACATGTTTCCTTCATTAAAAATGTAAACTTTTCACGGTGAACAACTATAACGTGGGAGATGCCGATTCTAGATCCAAATCGACCAAGCCACTACCAGCCACTCACCTTCATGATCCAGATACTCTTCGCGACCGATCAGCAGGCCGTGTCTCGCGCAGATCGCTTGCGGCGTGATCTCCGCTATGAACACGATGGCAAGTGTCGATCCGATGACGGCTACCAGACCCGAGGTCAGATCATCCAGGATCACAGTGAAGGTGCTGTTAACGGCGACATTACTCAGTAGGATCGTACAAAGGAGGTAGTTCCCGTGGGCGCGGACGGGCATGATGGCGCGGGCGTATTTCCTCTCCTTCTCGGTACCGGTGTTCGCGATTATCTTCAACTCGGTCCTGTCCAAGGCCATCAGTCCAAGGTTCAGACCGGAGAAGAGGCCAGCATGAGGAGTATGACGATCAGGATTAACGAGGCCCAGAGCGGCAGCAGCTTGTTGTGGGTGCCCAGGATCTTCCACTTCTCCTGGCCCTGGTGGATGAAGTCGCCACCTGGTTGGTTGCGGGCGCAGATGTAGAATTTGTCCTCCTCGTTGGGCGGGGGCGCGGTTAGGCTGAATACAGCCGAATCGCCACTCACTTCGCTGACCTAATTGGTTAAGGGTGAACGAATTAATTGCCGCGGATACCGCAGTCTGTACATTAAGCTAGTGGGGTTTGGAAACATTTAGTTATTCGCAAAAACCTTATATCCATTATATTGTTCCAAACCATTCATCATGGGGTCGGTTGGTCATTTATTCTGTATGTAGTTTTTAGTCACGAATATTCGGCTACTATTCGGTATTCAAACAGTTTTTTTAGTAAAGCGTATTTGCCGAATAGTAGGTATTATTCGGCCGAATACTTATTATGAAAAGAAACATTATATTACTGAAGGTTATATAGATTTACAAGACATTGCCAAACTACAATACTTAATCAAGGAAAATTTTACAGTGGTAAGTTGTGATGGATATAAGCAATATTTTATTAATACCATTACGTTCAGAAAACAACCAATAGCGCTAAGATTTTAGATTGCTTCACCGAAACTATTTATACGTTGAGTCAACGGCGCGTGTGGTTATTGCCATCACTTACATGGTTTATTGATCTCCATATAAAAGTCTATAAAATATCAACCCACCTTGAACACCTCGCCGGGAAGACGGAAGGTGCAGACAGTCCCATAATCCTCAGGCACCTGAGTGAACGCTACCTCCGTACTCTCGGTCAGACCCTCGCCGAACAAACGAAGATCGAACTGGATCTCCCTGAGCACACTAGGTATCATCTCGTCTATCAACCACGGCTCCTTTTCAGCCTTCTCCACTCTCAACCCCATCACCTTCACGGTTGTATTGACCACCGCCACAGCGGCTTTACTGCCCAAACTGCTTTCAGTCGATGCGGGCTGTTCTGTCGGAAGAGTTTCATTTTCGTTAACCTGCCGCCTGATCCTGCCTCCACGTTCTGACCCCAGGACTGGGAGGTAAGAGAAGTTCTCCACTATGACGTCGCTCATCTCCACACCGTCACTGTTGACGGCCAGGTCGTCGAGGAACTGGGGCTTCTCGTCACCGGCTTTCGCGTGGTCGTCGATGTCCACCTCGTTGTCCGAGTCCATGTCATATTCGAAAGACCTGCGAAAGAATTGTCCAGTTAATTTTGTACCACAGTTTAATATTCTTGTAGGATGGTAATTAGACATTTTCACAAGGACTTTAATAATCTGTTAGTGTCGTTCCATTTCCGTTCTAGGTTAATCGTATTGGTAGGAATAAGCACCTACAGTTTCACGATTGAACTAGACTGGAGATGCGATTAGAGAAACTTGAGGAATGTGCGTGGCCGCATAGATATCCTGCTAGCCCTATCCTTCGCAGCCAAGATGGAACCGCTGGCCAGAAGTCGTGTGGGTATTGCATCTACTGTAACTCCCAATCCACCAGAACTCAATGCAAGTACCACAAATTCCGATTTCAAAGCGTGCGAAAGAAATAAGGATTTGGTTTCAATGTCTCTCTCTCTAGCGACTGAGTCTATCAACAAGGCCTAAAACCGAGGCCGCATCTACGGATTGACAGTCGGTTAAAAAAGTCTCACGACTGAATTAAATCCAGTCTAAGCACCTATTTCTGCCGCAAAGCAGTAGCGTTAAAAATCACTGAATTCCGGATTAAACTGCACAGCACACGGCGTAATTACTGGCTAATCGAAACGAGAAATATAATACTTAAGGACGACGAGTGGACTTATGGACGTGACATACTTGCCAGTCGCTACATTCAATAAAAAAATATCCATCGCAACCCTTACGTAGACGGGACGGGGGCATATACCTACTTTTAATTTTTAATTTGGATACGAAGGCAGACGAGGGATCGGGCCAACCTAACCACCATTGTCCCCAACTCCCATTGACATCGGCAATACCAGGGGTATCACCTACTCGCTGCCAAGTGAGAGGATAAATAAATAAATACCTCAGGACGATAACTGGACACCATCTAGTCCCAAACTAAGCAAAGCTTCTACTATGACAACTAGATTACTGAAATTTATTTTTTCTAATGTAAATTAATATAGGTATAAAGTATAGATACAAACACCCTGACAGGAGAAAAACGCTATGTTCATCACACAAAAATTTTCCCGTGGTGGAATCGAACCCACACCCTTTAAAGCAATAGTGAGAGTCACTGACCACTACGCCAAGCGGTCGTCGAGAGAGGATGTTACGTCCCGTTCATTCAGCAAATACGACGGAATTAAGATTAAAATATTTGATGATGCCTTTAGCAGCCTGTGATAGTCCACTGCTGGACAAAGACCTCCCCTAATACACCCCTGTCCATTTGGGGTTTGGGACCGTATCCCACATCGCATAGATCATCTTACTCGGAAACAACAATGAAAATTTGTTGAGTCCCCGCAAGATTCGAACCCACGACCTCCGGGTTCTAAAGCAAACGCCCATACCACTAGGTAACGAAGGCAGATATATTGAAATAAAGCGAGTAAATATTCGGTTTTATCGAAGTACCTATTATTGATTGTTAGCATATTTATTCGTCCCTATTCTTGAGTGGACACTAGTGGGTCAAGAGCGTTATCGAGGGCAGTATGCTTCTGCACTAACACCGATCAAGTGTTTTATAATAAAGATGGACTCCTTTTAGCTGCCACCGTAGCCTAGTGGTATAAGCGTGTGCTTTAGAAACCGGAGGTCGTGGGTTCGAATCCTGCGGGGACTCAACAAATTTCCAGCGTTGTTTGCTAGGTGGTTAGGACGATTTGGGCCGATCACCCAATTGTATGAACAGTAAGATGATCCATGCGTCGGATGAACATGTAAAAAGTCGGCCCACCCACCAACGGTCCAAAGCCCCCCTCATGGATAGGGTGTATTAGAGGAGGCCTAGGTCCAGCAGTGGACTATCAAAGGCTGATGATGTGATGTGTGGACTCCTTCTGATTTTTGATTGTGATACCAGTTGCAGAATAGATTTCCAAGAACAAAACAAAACAAACCCGATAATCAGGCATTCAGCTGATTGCACAAAGACACAGCAAAAAAGACATGGATTTCTCCTAAACAAAGTCTAATATGAAACTATTAGAAAAATGCGATCTGAGCCCCTTATTGGTAAAACATAAAACTACATTTATTCAACATCCATGTCTCTTTCAGTTCGAATATGGCGAGCGCAAGAAAAATATTTAACCTCTGGAGATTCAAACCCGCAACCACCTATTTCGAGTGCGCGGTTCTTCCGCTGGACTGCACAAACAGTTTTAATCTTAAACAAGGATAAATTAGTAATGGATCACTCCTAAAATTAGTTTTGACTGAACTGCCACGTCATGTGTTATAAACCCAATTCGGTAAATCTGTGGATGACATCACTGCATGCTTATCAGACATTATACAATGGTAAACTAAAGTTGACGTCAATTTGGGAAGTGACGTCATTGCAACCGGAACCCGAAAAAATTTGCGTATAACTACTTTAGTCAGAAAAATATGTGCTAATTAATTTGTTTCGTTGGTGTTTTCTAGTTGAAACATCTTATATTATCTCATCGACTGACCGTGCTCTAGGACAGAGTAAAAGAAGTTATTGACATCATACTAATATCGTGAACGCGATAGGTTGTAAGAAAATATGTGTTCGTTATTCTTCCACGCAAAGATCAATACACAGATTTAAATAAAAGGTTTACAATAACATAGCTTATACATCAGAAAAACCTATAGGCTAAAATAAATAAACATTACTTTATTTTTCTAAAATATAAACAGCCTAAGTCACTACTCCTTATAAGCTATCTGCCAGTGAAAGTGTCGTCCAAATCGGTCCAGCCGTTCCAGAGGTTAGCCGGAACAAACAGACAGACGGACAAAGAAAAAATTTATAATATGTATTTTGGTATGTTTACCGTATATACATTCATATGCATGTGGAAGAAAGCGGTTACTTTAATATTACAAACAGACACTACAATTTTATTTATATGTATAGATGAGCTATCGTGTTTATTGCGTACTCATATATAATGGGTGACCCCATTAACACACCAGTAAGGTGCGGCATCAGATTTAGGTCAGTCGAGCGTAGACAATTGCTGGTGCATATCTACAGTCACTTTTTTATAGCATCCTGAGGCAGAAAAGCAATCATGCGACCTGATGGGCACGTAAAAAGTGGGTCCACCCACCAATCCGCATTGGACCAGCGTGGCAGGATACGGTCCAAATCCCCTAATGGATAAGGGTCTATTAGGGGAGGTCTATGTCCAGCAGTGGACTATCACAGGCTGATGATGATGATGATGACCCGATGGGAAGTGTTCACCGACGCCCATTAACATCTTCAATGCCAGGAGTATCACTAACGCGCAGCCTACAATGAGACATAGGACGTTCCGTTTCAAACCGGAACGCTTTAGTGTTTTCGCGCTACTGCTTTGCGAAAGAAAAGTTAGTTAAAGACCCTGTTAAAGACCATCTCTAAAATAGTCACGTAAACAAATCTTTTTAACTATTTTCGATAGTTATCACACGGAGTTAGTTACTAAATACAGATAAAAACACAAAAAAAAATTAAAGCAATTTTTACCTAATACAATCGCACTTTATAGATTTTATTAGGCGGAAGTCAATTTGAAGACACTTAGTTTTTTAACGACTAACTAATTATTAACTAATGGATTATTTTCCTCAATATATCGAGTAAACGGACCATATTAAACCGACAGAATTAAATATAAATACAGTTACATATTAAGATTCGAACCTACGACCACTAGTTTATAAAGCAATGGCCATCACCACTAGGCAACGGAGGTCAAGAACGTGACTGCACTAGATTTATTCTAGGAACACTTTCGATTTCCTAGACACGACGTCATACAGTCGCGTGCAACGAACTTGAGCAACGCTAGATCTTTACGACTCACTTTTGAACGAATCTGATCAATATATTGATTCATTTATGTATAAATAATAAAAAAATTACTTAACTATTAATTAAAATTAATCGTTATGAGAAATATAGCAAATCAAGCCGTTGAGATCAAATTTAAACATCTTTATTCAATACTATACAAGCTTAAGTTACCTTCAGTATCGTCGGCTACCTACCAGTAAAAGTTTCGCCAAAATCGGACCAGTTATTTAAGAGATTAACCGACACATACAGACAGACAAAATTAAAAAAAAATGCGATGTTTTATTTACCGTTCATATATCAAAGTATTCATTTATAAATTGCTATTTGAATATTACAGTCAATCCAGTTTTGAAAATTCGCTTATTGATTGTCATAAACGCTACCACCGTTTCTCAATAGGAAACTTCTGGCCTGAGGAGGAAGGGCGAAAGAAACTCGAGCAAGTTTAGGGACTGACATATGTGTAGGTAAAGAAATTGTGGCCTTCTTTTGTTTATAATGGCTTCACCAAGTGTATCTTAGTGATAGTGCGAACGTCATGGTTGAGTAGAACAAGTGGTAAATATACTAACAAAAGGACTTTTGACGAATTTTATTGTCTTAACATACATACATCATAAGCCTGTGATAGTTCACATGGGACATAGGCCTAACCTAATACACCTCTATGCATTAGGGGGTTTCGGACCGTATCCCACCACGCTGGTCCAATGCGGGTTGGTGGGTGGACCGACTTTTTACATGTCCATCCGACGCATGAGCATCTTACTTCTCAGACAATTGGGTGATCGGCCCAAATTGCACTGACTAACTAGGAAACAACAACGAAAATTTAGTTGAGTCACCGCAGGATTCGAACCCATGACCTCAGGTTTCTAAAGCACACGCGCACACCACTAGGCTACGGAGGCAGTTGCTATACAGCATTGCTTGCATACATATCATTAAAAAAATCCCACCAACCCGCATCTGACCAGCGTGGTGGTCCAAACCCCCCCTAATGGATAGGGGTGTATTAGGGGAGGCTTATGTCCATCAGTGGACAATCACAGTCTGATGATGATGATGATGATATTATGAAAATACGAGACATCCGAAGCTAATTAATTCATCACCCTAGTAAGCCAACTAAATATGTAACCCCCAGAAACAATCACATCTACAGATAAAAAAGTAAATAAAGATAAAAAATAGTTCGACTTTGACTTGACACAAACCACTTCGAGTGGCACCGAAAAGATGAAAAAAAAATAACCGCCGAAACGAAATCGTAGCGAACGCGGGCGTCTAATTTTGTACACACGAAAAATTAGAACAAGAAACTCATTATTTTTTCGCGTCCATATTTTTAAAGAATCCAAGTTGCGGTGACCATGTGATATTTAAGAGAAATACGGACACGCTTTCTTTATAGCGATAGAATTTTAACAAAAAAAAAACACCATTAAGCCAATTTAAATCTCTAGTAAATGTATGGGGATACGGTCCAAAAACCCCTAATGGAGAAGGCGTGCATTAGGGAGGCCTAGTCCAGCAGTTGACTAACACAGGCTGATGATAATGATGATGAATAAATGTAGTCAAAGCAACGTCAATACAAGATTTACCAGAACAGTCATTTTGACTGTTTTAGTAGAAAATTTAAGTCAGAAAAAAAAAGCCGGTATATCCAATGTTAAAAATTACACTTGATTAGAAGTAGTATAAACTTACTTTTAATAACAGAGGAAAATTATACAACCAATCTATACATCGTTATAATAATTATATTACTGAATCGCACCGCACTCTATAGTTGAGTCAAAGAAGGCCCATAGCAACGAAGCGGTAGTGCGTATGATTATTATTAGTCGACTGACTACGAACGCTAGATATGTCGCCTTTTCGTTGTCATTGGTTACTTTCTATACATTTATTCAAGTCTCAGTTGGAGAAACTATTGTGTCAAACTCTATCATTGACGAAACGTCGGCGGCTCTTGTTGGTTGTACATAGCGTAGGGGTTGAATATGGTTCATTAAAACAGTATTTGACTTTTCACTCGGTTAACGTAAATTTCGTGTCTGATTTCGCTTAACAATAGTTTCCTATTATGACATTGAATTTATTGCAAAAGGTCCTCACGAAGAAAGTATATTATAAAGTAATAGCGTAACAGGCGCTAACCATTTGATAAGCGTTAGTATAAGATAAGTTATCATTGCACTTTCCTTGTCTTAACAAGCGTTACACTAAAGAGTTTTGTTTCAATTGCTTTTAAAATATATCTTTCATCATTTATGATAATAATTATTTTCATATATTACTCATTGATTAAACGTAATGAAAAATATGATGAACGCAACGTAAGAACCATTTATTGGGTTTACGTTCTTCTCCAAGAGGAAATATTAAAATCAGTCATAAAATAACTGATCTTACGTCATTCCTTAAAAATACGCGAAGCTGCAAAGAGCTCCGAGCCTCGTTCTGATGTAGTTTTCATAATACTTTTATGGATACTATTCGTTACGTAATCGGCCTGTATTTGCTAAAAACATAATTGCTTTACGCGAGCTAATTAGCTTAATCTACTTGAATTGCGGAGTTTTTCACGCCAAATTTGAATGCGGCAGTAATAATAAAAGAACGCGATAAGACATTTAAGCCTAGAAATGCTTAGAATCAACGATTACATAAATATTGTAAGATTATATTTCTCTACGTCAGAAACAGAAAAGATCTTTCTGTTTCTGACGTAGAGAAATATAAAGATGTGACGACCCCACCGCCTACTCGATGCGGATCTGCCTTAAGTGGGAATACTACAGATCCGCAGTAAAAGTGCAATTGGTCAATTGCCAATCCGCCTGCTCCGCCTGGCAATTATGAGCAACTCTTTTTAATCGACGCCGTCTTGGCGTTTATTAAAAAAATGCCTTCCATTTCTATAAAACGCCAACCAATTAAATGACGGTATTATTCTATTAAAAATATATAAGTTAATAAATTTTCTAAACTGAAAATTAGAATTGATTTTATTTGCAAACTGTTTAAAGGCTAGGTAACTGTGTAATTACCATCGGTCGCACACAATTTGAACAACGGAATACCAACATTGCCCAATCACAGTCCATTGTGGCATAAATTAATACCATTAGAATTGTTCTTTTTTTAAATAAAGCAAAATAAAAAAAACTGCTGTTCATTTCAATACAATTGAACTGAAGAATTTATTAAGGGACATGTTTAGAATTTCACCAGTTTTCATTATTTCCTCCATAGTTTTACCAAACTGGAATATATATAGAACGAATTGAATCATATCACCGACGTGACCATTATATCTTACGTTACTGGCTAATTGTCATCAGTCCGTGTTACTCCACTGCTGGACATAGGCCTCCCCTAATCCACGCATCCTCTATTGGGGAGTTTTTGGACCGCATCCCACCACGCTGGTCCAATGCAGGGTGGTGGGTGGACCGACTTTTACATGCCAATCCGACCCATGGATCATCTTTTAATATAATTTAATTTGCAGTTACAACAAGATACTTGTATATATTTTAAACGTATCTTTTATCTCATCTTTTGTTATTTGTTATTACTTATAAATCTGTTAATTAATTACTGTCTTAAGAAATTATTTTTTTTTGTGTAAATTTCTTTGTTTATTTTATATGACATTATTTTGTTGTTATTTTTTTAATAGATTTATTGGATTCGTCCCTTTACTAAATATAAACAATACTGTTCCCGTTATAGGTTAAGTAACAAATGGCAAATTCAAAAATAAGTGCAAAAAACGATGGCCGGTTGTTGTGTAACCTCTGACGGATAAAAAAACATGTGTCCTAAATCCTTATCGCACACTGTCACCCTAACTCGCAACGGCATCCGAAATAATAAATAATTTCGCGCCAACGTGGCCGCCATTTTGGCAGAACGCCAAGCGCGGCCAGACGGCGTTTACCGCCAAAAACACAATATGGCCGACGGAATGGCGCGAACTGGAGATTACGACCGGCATGAAGCACTCTTTAAAGAGAACGATATAAATTTCAAATGGGAGCTATAAAAATATTATGATAGTATTATATTATTTTAATCTTTCAACGTGAAAAATTACGTTTATGTGTTATATTAAGATTATATATTACATAATTATTTCTATTGCTTGCGCGAATATTATACATTATTACGGACACGGGGTAGACCACGGCCGCTGGAAAGTGTTCGAAACGTCGGGAATTAAAAATGTAAAATAAACGCGATAAAATCCGTAAAGTAATTTTATTTAATAATTATATATTACATATATTTAATATTACTAATGTTAAATATAATATTTAATATGATTTTCCATGATTACTATATATGAAAGATTAAAAGTATTTTCACGGATTTTCAGACTTTCTTTTTGATATTCACTCCTAAACGTTTTAGACCCTAATTCGTAAGATTTCCCAAAATTGCAAACCATTGTCTTACCTGTAAAAAATCGAGCACTTTCATTGGTCAAAAATCACGTGAGGTTGAAAACGACCGCGGATCACCAATCGAAACGCGTTAATTTCTACGGCCATTAATAATTGACATAACAGCCAAACTGTACTTCTATAAATTGTATGAGCATCCATATAACTTAGAGGATTATCACAATTCGTGTCGATGCATGAACAGAGACCATTTAAATTTTTAACCGACTTCAAAAAGAAGGAGGTTCTCAATTCGTCTGCATTTTTCTTTATATTTGTTACCTTAGAACTTTCGCCCTGGGGAAACCGATTTCGATGCTTTTTTTAATAATTTGAAAGCTGGTGCTAATTTGGTCCAGTTCTGTCAGTGGAATTTACATCAACTACGTGCTCAACAAATGGACAATTAATGGCGCAATATCACGCCAATCGTGGTTTGCTTTTTGTTAAAATTTTTGCATTTGATATTATTGACATAACAGCCAAACTGTAGTTCTATAAATTGTATGAGCATCCATATAATTTAGAGGATTACCTTAATTCGTGTTGATGTATGGACGGAGCACATTAAAATTTCCATATAAAAATTTTTAATGATTTTAACTTTGTTTAAAGTAAAGTCTATCTCAAAATTGCACTAGACTATTTTCATTTTACCGTCTACTCAAGGGAAGGATGTACTCGCTCAGAGCGAAAGCTTTTTACAACGTTGCTCTGCTCCTAGAGCTCCAATCGTGATCATTTTTTAAGTGATGTGGAACAGCTGTCATATAGGCCACCCATCATCACTACATAGTATAAAAGTCGCTGTCTCCTTCCCTATATCCCTATGCTGCCAGTCATAAACATTTTTAAAAACTGCAATAAGGTACGTTTAAAGTTCAATTTAAGGTAATACAGTTTGATTGTCATAGACGACATTTTTATTAAAAGAATACCTTAAAGATATGAGATTTTAAATGCGTCGGCGGGGCAGTTTAACACGGCTAGCACGTCGTTACCTGAAGTCGGTCATATTTTAATTTGTTATTTTTTTTCGCAGTGCATAAAAAACTTCCAAACATCTTAGTTCCCAATATATTGTTATAAAAAAGTAACTATATATATATATATATATATATTTAAACAAAGTCTCTTGGGCTATATTGCGTAAGCCGACATCATTAAGTAATATTTGATTCTATTTTAATATAACTGGTGTTATAAACGAGAAAATAGCCAAGTAGATTACCTAACAAACGGTTTTGCGGTGCTTTACCGATTTCTATCCTTGACCATTTTCCTTTTAAGTCTTGAATATTTATTAATAGCATCCATATCAATTTGTTCTACGAATAACCAATATTAAAAAGGTTGTTAAATAATGATAAACATGTATTCTTCATGTATTGCTAAACTCACGTGGAATCGGTATTGGTGCCGACTAGTTTCGGACCTCGGTCGCTTCCTACCTCGTGAAGCGACCGTGAAATTGTCCTATTCGACCTCCGATGGTCTTTGCCACCTTCCGGGGATCCAATAATTACAAAAATTAAACGCAGAGTATAAAAACTACAAAACCGAAGGACAACATAAATACTACAAACCAAAATTAAGAAAACGAAAGATATGTCAATTTTTAAATAAAACTGACGGTTATTCAAAACATAGAGATACAGACATATACCAACTTAGTCTGCCCGTGATCATGGATGCTGGAAAGAATCCGAAACGTCGGGAATAAATATATTTAAGTAACGCGAAAAATCCGTAAATTAGTGGATGTATTACATATTTACTTGTTTACGTACTTTGAAATTATGCCTGTAGTTACTGTTACCTATTTTTCGGCAACTCAAAGAGATATTGTAAAACAAAATATCATCATCAGCCTGTGATAGTCCACTGCTGGACGTAGGCCTCCCCTAAGACACCACCATCCATTAGGGGGTTTTAGACCGTACCCCACCACGCTGGTCCAATGCGGGTTGGTAGGTGGACCGACTTTTTACATGCCCATCCGACGCATGGATCATCTTACTTTTCAGACAATTGGGTGATCAGCCCATATTGCCCTAACCAACTAGGAAACAACAATGAAAATTTGTCGAGTCCTCGCAGGATTCGAACCCACGACCTCCGGTTTCTAAACTACACGCCTATACCACTAGGCTACGGAGGTAGCTAGGCTAGCGGACAAACTAAATACAACACTATTAACTCTAGAATAATTATCACGTATAATGAATATTTGTTAAAATATTTTAGGGAAAACAATATAAAAAAAGAATACATACGAAATGAAATCAATTTGATTGTGGGAAGTGTTAAAAAGCTAATTTGTAAAAAAATTTTAATTTTTTTTCGATTCCGACTACATATTAAATCTACTTTTTACGGACTCTTCGAGTTTATTGTGGCTACAAATTTTGCCTCCAATGTTTCTCACTTATACCTGCGCCAATAAAAGCGGAAAAGTCCGTAAAAATATCAAACAAATTGAAATCTCAGTCGCAGTTTTCAAGACCATATTTGGCACTCGACGTGTGACCAATAAACCCTCTAAGACATTAACAACGTCAAAAATAAATTGCGTAAATTTTGCACGTAATCAAAAAAAATCTTTATTTTTCAATTGTTTTTTTTTTATTTCTTTCATTCTTTGATTGGTTTCCGTTCTATGGAAAATATGTTATAAATAAATGTTGAGTTTGCTTTTAATTTAAATATGAACATAAACTTTATCCAATCCACTGAGCACATCTACACCCACACGTACACGGATGCTGGAAATAGTACAAAATGTCGAGAATATAAATATATATAACTAACGCGAAAAATCCGTATAATTGAAATGTATAATAATCGCGTAAATAAAATAAATATTTACGCGCTTTCTCTGTCCCTATGTCTATATGTATGCTTAAATCTTTACACCACGGATTTTAATGAGGCTTATTTTAATAGTGATTAAACAGGAAGGTTAGTGTGACTTTGTTTTATACTATGTAGTGATAAACTGCCAACTTTTAGTTGTTAAATAAGTTTAACATTAGACTTTGTTGACGTAGAATCGCTATTTAAAAAAAAACACGCTGAAATGATTAAAAAACCCCCCGGCATTACAAGACATTGACAGTGACATAACGCGGCACATCTGCTCGAAAACGTGTCATAGCGTGAGCCAAAATATTGTGAAATATTTCAAATTAATATTAGAAAAAATAAAAGTTAATTCTGGCGGTTCTCTTTGCATAGGGTCGACAATCACCGCTACGATTATTACTGCAACGTTGTTATGTACAAACGTTGCTTTGTTCCGGTTCGGAGGGCACCGCGAGATTGTTTGAACAATCACATGTACTGAGTCAACGGTACTTATAGATATATAACGGTCACTATCAGAAAACGATGCCCCCAAACAATGAATGATCGAATTAAATTACTGACATTTTTAAATCCAATAATGTGAGACTCTTTTGTTTAATGTCAAATGTCAAAACGAATAATGTCATGTAAATAGAAGAGAGAAGCGAGAGAATTCGAGAGCTAGAGAAATATGACCTTTCCCGAAAAATGACGAAGGAAAATCTTTTCAAAACAGCAAAAACGTGTTAGTTGACACTATGACAATGCAATATTCATCTTGTCACTATAAAATTACGTTTCAAAGCAAAAAATTAACATAGGTACCATTGCATGAATATGAAAAACTTTTTTTAATTACATCTTTGTATAAAGCCAAAAGAATTACTAAAGTAAGACTACTAAAGAGAGTTGTTTGGCGTTTGGATTCATTGACACTAATATTTCCAAATCAGCAGTAACAAATCACAGTATCGATAATAGCAGTAAATCAATTAAACAAATAACGAATAAATCATTAATTATAACGATTATAGGACATCGCGTGTCCAATCGTCGGGTGGGGATGCCTAAATGTGCGACCTTCGCTGAAGTGGGTCGCACGCGAGCGAAAGTAATGAATGAACGATCGAATCGATCTGTCCATTAATGCGTTCTTAAAACAAATCTCGTTTCATTGTGGTGAGAACGAGTGAATGGACATTTTCTAGTTTAAATTTGGAACGATCAAGAAATTGTACCTAAAATTTTCCTTAGAAATTTTTCGGAAAATTTCATATCCATCGTGCTCTTTAATATTATATAATGACACTACAATGACATTATTAATTTTCACATTTGACACTAAACTATAAAGTTTCATATTAATGGATATGAAAATATCACGCATTTAATACGACCATTCGTTGACAGTTCTGGTTACATCGCATTGCAAATAAAGATCCGAGTTTTCCCGAACGAAAACCATTTCTCACTGCATCTATAGTTCACATCTGCCTCCGTATCCTAGTGGTATGGACTCGTGCTTTGGAAACCGGGGGTCGAATCCTGCGCGGACTCAACAAATTTTCATTGTTCTTTCTTAGTTGGTTAGGGCAATTTGGGCTGAAAAGAAAGAGGATCCACCAGTCGGATGGGCATGTAAAAAGTCGGTCCACCCACCAAGCCGCATTGGACCAGCGTGATGGACGGTACAAAACCCCCTAATGGATATGGGTGTATTAGGTGAGACCTATGTCCAGTAGTGGACTATCACAGGCTGATTATGTATGTATGTTATGTATCGCTTTGAACTTGCAAAATCATTTTGAAGGAATTAAATGTCAGAAATCTCAGAAACTGAAATAAGGCACCCCATCATTTTTACTCCTGTAATCTGAAAGAATGGATTACCGACACGTCCAGAGAGAAACGAGGCGCAGAACTGAGCAAATGTTATACTTTTGGACTCGTATTACATTCAAAATAATATTAAAAACTAGTTGCTGCGCGAGTTTGTTCGTGTGGTATCATATAAAGGATTTTTCTAATACAAAAGTAAAAGTAGCCCATGTTACTCCCTATTGCATCAGCTATCCTTCATTGGAAGTCCTTTTAAATAGGATCAGCCATTCCCGAGATTAGCCAGAACAAACAGACGGACAAAAATTAAAATAAATGTTTTATTACATGTAACAAAGTGGTGTCCGACCGAAATTTTTGTTGAAGAATGTCATTAATGAAAAAGGAAGGAAAATTTAAGAAGCGTGCTCTTTCATCTTGACAACGCAACCGTACAAAGATTGGGAGTTGCAGAGGCTGCCATTTAGCGCGAGCTGGCTTCTATTGATTACACACATCTCATCGTCAGCCTGTGTTAGTACACTGTTGGACATACGCCTCCCTTAACGCACGCCCTCTCCGTTAGGAGATTTTTGGACCGTATCCCACCACGCTGGTCTAATGCGGGTTGGTGGTGGACCGACTGCATGCACATCCGACGCATGGATCATCTGACTTTTCAGACAATTGGGTGATCGGCTTAAATTGCCCTATCCAACTAGGAAACAACAGTTAAAATTTGTCGATTCCCAACAGGATTCGAACCCACGACCTCCGGTATCTAAAGAACACACCCGCCACTAGGCTACAGAGGCAGAGTAAGCGTCGCCTTATTTACCAGATCTGGTGCCTCTTTTTTCATCTTGTTCCCAAATTGAAATAACGCTAGGCTCCGTGTGTGGGGTAATCTAATAGTATTAAAGACCCGAATAATGTTTAGAAAAATAAATAATTAAGTTATCATGTTTTTGATCCCTCCTCGGAACTATAACTATAAAAAAGTAACAAAGTAGTAATTAGTAAGATTTCAAAATGTAAAAACTTACTTTTTAATGAAACATTAACAGTTAGTTATTTGTTAATAGATAACTGAAACACATTTTGCTATAA
The DNA here is from genome assembly GCA_029286875.1 of Lamproptera curius. Classification (NCBI taxonomy): domain Eukaryota; kingdom Metazoa; phylum Arthropoda; class Insecta; order Lepidoptera; family Papilionidae; genus Lamproptera; species Lamproptera curius. The sequence continues at coordinate 1,129,369 of JAGSMT010000099.1, forward strand.
GATATTTAATTTGAAAAACTAAATACTATATATTTATTTATAAAAACTTTCCAAGTTGATTTAAATAATAAATGATAATAATAGGAGTTATTAGTGAGAAAAATGCACCAAATCTGATATTCGATGCATTTTACTCTATTTTAAGAATTTTTATAATTGACCACGTGAGTTTGAAGCCACGGCCGAACTTTCGGTTTCGGCCGGAAAACCAGTTTCGGTCGGACTCTATCACAAAGTAATTATTTAAAAAGGTAATTTCGAAGTTACAAACAGACACATAAAATTTTATTATATGTATAGATGAATCCATATATCTATGTAAGGTTTACACTTTTCGGCCGGTGGACTGTCTACCCCGTGACCACGGCCGCTGGAAAGTGTATGGAATATAAAAATGTTAAAGAAACACGATAAAATCCGTAAAGTCATATCATTTAATAATATACTATTACCATTTATTACTAAATATTTAATAATATAATATATAATGCATATCAAAACGCGGTAATTTTCACATCTGAGTCACTGTCTGTTTGTAAAATGACCAACGAACAATCGCCATTAAAATGAGAAAAAAACAACACCTTCCTTCAAGCACTATGGTTACGGAAATTCCCGCGCGCATTCAAAATTCGAACGGCCAATTGGTATGCAACGCTTCATCGCATCTGCGTACATGTAAATGAAGGCGCGGAACATACGAAACTTTGAAATCGATATAATGTTAAACAAATTTGTGGCGTAGGATACTTATTCCTTTTAATACGTTACTGTTAATAATTTTAGCTTTTTTTTTTTCTTAATAATAGTACGTTATACTGAAGTAAATTTCGTGTTTTAAAAAAAACAGTTTTACTTTTTAACACGGCGTCATGGAGTTTTTTTTCTTTCGCGTTTGTTAGCAATGCCTGCCGTTTTTCTATATAGCTGGGAGCTTTTTAGAGCTGTTATTTTTACATTAATGCCGAATATATAAGCAAAATTTTTTTTATTTATTTTTTACACAGTAATTAGAAAAAAGTGGTATAATTAAATCAGTCAGTGCAGTAAATCAAGATAAAAGTGCAGTAAATCCAAAAATTGTAAATAATAGAAGGATATCATTGGCACCAAAGCTCTTACCGGCAAAACAGTGTTTGTACTAGGACTGGGTCGGTCACGATTAATCGAATCACTTCGATTCAATCGCAACCCATACGCGAGTGATCGGGTGTCGGATTACGAGAAGATGATATCGTTTTTAACCCGTTTATATAACCCGCACTACCTATCCAGCAAAATAGCGGTTAAATAACCTTGTGCGATGGAAAACAACCTGTAAGCGGGGGGGGGCTTTACCACCGTGTTGCCTATTGATGGCGCAAAGCAGTAGTGTGTAAACACTACCATATTCCGGTTCTTAGGGCACCGTAGCCAGCGTATTGACTGTCTAACGAGACGTCGACAAGAAGGAGCGACGACATACTCAAAGAGGCCGGTATGTGCTGGATGAGAATAACCTAAGATCGGAAGCGGTGGCGTGCATTAGGGGAGGCCTATGTCCAGTAGTGGACTGACACAGGCTGATGATGATGATGAATCTAGACACCCTATGTCTAAACGTAAATTCTATAAACGCTATAACACGTTGTATTATTCAATTTAGGCGCGGCACTAATGGAATCGCTCGACCGACGTTCACAAACACAATCTTGCCGGCGCGCAAGTGTCCCGGCCGCTCAATTGATTCAATGACCATTAACTTGATTGGTCACAATGGATCGCGTGCCGGCCGTGGGGCCGCACCCCAATTTGACGGCGCGCGACCATCGAACCTTGGACCTTCGGGCTGAAATAGCCGAGATAATGAAGGGAAGTCGTATTTACAGAGTGTAATGAAGGTCCAATTCCTAATATGTAATAAGTTCTTACTTCCGCAGCCTAGTGGTATGAGTTGGTGCTTTAGAAACCGTAGGTCGTGGGTTCGTGTCCCACGGAGATTCAACTACTTTTTCAAGCTGTTTCCTAGCTGGTTACGGCAATGCTGGCGGAGCACCGATTGTCATTAAGAAAGATCATCCATGCGTCGGATGGCCATGTAAAAAGTCGGTCCTGCGCCTTGTCTCTCTCCGGTCGTGTCAGTTATCCGTCGCATAAAACATTGAGAGTGAAGTAAGAAGGGGTGCACCTGTGTACGTACCTCTGCGTGTCATCTCTAATACAGTTTAACGTGAAAACCTATCGAAGCCAAAAGTGTATTTATTAATAATTGTCGAGTAACTTGATGTATTTTAAGAATCACCAATCATAGTGAATCCAAATTATACTTGGAATGAACATAAACAAACCAACTCATAACGACGTATATTTTATTTTTATTCCTCTACAATTTTGACATAACAAACGATTTACCATTGGCTACATATGTTCTCATCAACTCTCTAATCTAATTCGGCTGAAAGGTTACGCGTTACGGTTCTGTACGGTTCGCAAACGTTGAAGTTATTATAATGGTATTTCATCTATTCCTGTGCATAGCATTAGCATTACTTAACGCTTTTGAATTATACAAAAGCGTATCCTATTATTGACTGCCTCCGTAGCTTAGCGGTAAGGGCGTGTGCTTTATTTTATATATGGAATACACCGCGTCTTAGAAGAGGTCTATGTCCAGCAGTGGACAATCACAGGCTAATGATGTATGATGTATGTACCCTATTATTATCCTGAGGCATTAAATTATTATATACTATAGCACCAACTTCGTCCTATTGGTAGCATATATATTTGTTTAAATAGTCTCATGTTTCTCCCTGTTATATCAGCTATTTTCCAGTGAAAGTCAAGTCAAATTCGTACCAAACATTCCGGAGATCAGCCAAGACAAACAGGGAGACAGACAGACGGACGAAAATTAAATAGTTTTGTTCGTACAAACGGACACCCTAATTCTATTGATCTGTATAGATGGGAAGCGAAAAGTAATCATTTACATTGACGTAGATATATTAGCTTTGGCACGGTATCCTATCATTAGGTTTTTAGACAAGAAGGAGCAAGTTGAAATTTCTCTATACCGTTTTTAATATCTTGATTAAATCGTTTATCGTCATCATCATAATCAACCCGTCTCTGTCCACTGCTGGACTAATCCGTCCCCCAATGCACGACACCGCTTCCGGTCTTTGGCTATTCTCTTCCAGCCCACGCGTCCCACTACATTTGCCGAGCCTCTGTCTCCACTCTAGAACTTTCCGACCCCAGCGGTCGTCAGTTCAGCGGTTTATATGACCGGTCCACTGCCACTTCAGCTTACTAATCCGGTGGGATATATCGGTGACTCTGGTTCTCTGACGGATCACATCATTTCTGATGCGGTCCTTCAGAGATACTCCGAGCATAGCCCTTTCCATAGCTCGCTGAGCGACTTTGAATTTGTGAACCAGTCAAACCCTTAAAAAAGAGTAAATCCGGTGGTAGTCCCCCTTTTTACCGGGGACCGTTTGGGTGGGTACCACCGCATTGCCTATTTCTACCGCAAAGCGGTAGTGTGAAAACATTACTGCGTTCCGGTTTAAAGGGCACCGAAGCCAGCGTATTTACCGGGTAAACTAGACTTAACATTCTACGTCTTGCCGATGTCTATGGGCTTTGGTGACCACTTCTCATCGAGTGGCCCGGCTCGTCTGCCTGCGTAGGCAATAAAAAATAAAATCGATTTTAGATTAATCAATCATATCCAATCACAGATTCAGACGAAGATTATCTTTATGGATAACAATTCAAAAAGCGCGTAAACATGTTTCGTATAGATAAAGTTATTTCTTGAATTTGTGACGCGTGTAACATCAACAAGATGACGGGATAAGGTAACTTGTACGTTTATCAAACGGGATAAGAGTGGCAAGGTTACTTGTATGATATCATGTTATCAAGCGTGTATCAATACAAAAATATTTTCCTTTACCAAATAATAGAAAGATTTGCCTCCGTAGCCCAGTGGTATGGGCGTGCGCTTTAGAAATCGGAGGTCGTGGGCTCGAATCCTGCGGGACTCGTTGATGTTTCCTAGTTGGTTAGGACAGTTTGGGCCGATCACCCAATTGTCTGAAAAGTAAGATGATCCATGCGTCGGATGGGCATGTAAAAGGCGGTCCACCCACCAACCCGCATTGGACCAGCGTGGTGGGATACGGTCCAAAACCCTAATGGAAAGGGTGCCCTAGGAGAGCCTATGTCAAGCAGTGGACTAACACAGGCTAATGATGATGATATATGACGAAATAACAATAAGCAAGGATCGCCATCTTGACGTTAATTGAAAAGGGCTAAAGGGCAGTGGACTGATAGAGGCTGATTATGATGATGAAATAACATATATAATGGAAGACTAACTCGAGTTACATTCGGGCGTTTTTATTAGTTTGCGCGGGTTTTCAACATGGCGGTTGTCCACCAATAAGAACGCGTTAACTTCGGGCGCCATTTAATTCTTTGAAGTAAAATTTCTATACAGTTCTATCATACGTATATTAAATTTTCAAATTTAATGTACGTGTTATGGAACTCCGTAGGTCATATGAAATTTATATGTATATTTGATTATTTTAAAAGATGACAAAATAGGCCTGCTGAGTTTCATTCGGCGGTTGTAGCGTCCTTGACGATCAATACGCGACTGTTACACATATTGAATAAAAGATATATGAATTGAATTTGAATTTGAATCATCATTTGGGTAAACCTTTCACGCTCTGGAAAGAGCTATTTTACTATCATCTTTTTTTTCCGTTACCTAGGTTATTTTCGTCAAAAACGTCTTAAAATATTGTAACGTCCTTAATTATACAACATTATGAAAAATATGACAAAAACAAGCTGTCAGGTTCATATTTTAAGTATAACGTCAAAACTCAAACCGAGACCGAGACCCTAGACGAAACAGTCGGTTTCACAAACTATACAATTTGCGTAATATATTTATAAACTTTTATCCAACATGAGTTGGAACCTAAAACTGTGACAATGCAAAGGACCTCCTAGCTCCTGCTGATCCAGGGTCGTCGGTGCAGGTACCCCTACTCCATTCCCCTCTACATTCATCATCAGCCTGTGATAGTCCACTGCTGGACATAGGCCTCCCCCTAATATACCTCCATCCATTAGGGGATTTTGGACCGTATCCCACCACGCTGGTCCAATGCGGGTTGGTGGGTGGACCGACTTTTTACATGCCCATCCGACGCATGGATCATCTTACTTTTCAGACAATTGGGTGATCGGCCCAAATTGCCCTAACCAACTAGGAAACAACAACGAAAATTTGTTGAGTCCCCGCAGGATTCGAACCCACGACCTCCAGGTTCTAAGGCACACGCCTATACCACTAGGCTACGGAGGCAGTCTCTCCCCTCTACATTAGTGATTTCAATAGTAAGCCCTTGATTCGCAACATACGTATAACAACTAAATTATACAAGACCACGAACTTAAACGCACAATTTACAAGGATATATACTAGGGATGTAACGAAGTAGTTGTTTCGGAACCGAAACCGGAATCAGGTTTTAAATTTGCTTTATCGGAATCAGTCGGAATCGGAACCGGAAGCAGGGTGACATGAGAGAGATTATATATTATTAGGACAAATAAAACATTATGTATTTTTTTTTTATTACAAGTTTCTGTTGTAACATAAAATATAAATAATGAACAAAATTGGCATATTTTCAAATAAACAACAAGTTTAAATAGAATGAATTTAAACCAAAGTAGCATATATTAGTAATTATATTATACTAACTTTCTAACGAACAAAAGCTTTAACAAAATTAAATCGTATTAATTGACTCTAAAAGTAGCGTATTATATTTTACAAACAAAAGCTTTGTCTCCCTCTAATTTATTTTTAAGGGGTCGTCGATTAGGCCTGCGCCACTAAAAAGTTGTTCGCTCGCTAGCGAGCTTGGTGGACACGACAAAAATTGACGAGCAATTGATTGCAGGGGCTGGAATTTGGTATTACCATTAACTTTCCACCATAATAACGGATCATCACTAATACTGATACGTTTTTCATTATTGAACTTAATTAGTATATTTTTACGAAGACAAATTTATCAAAACTCGATTCAAACCTTCGATTAAAAATGTCGGAGCCGAGTCGGAACCGAAAGTATAATAGTAATCGGAGTTCCGACTTAACGGAACCGGAACCGAAGCTCCGTAACATCCCTAATATATACATACCATGCGTCGGATGGGCATGTAAAAAGTCCGGTCTACCCACGGTCCATAACCCCCTAATGGATAGAGGTGTATAAGGGGAGGCCTATGTCCAGCAGTGGACTATAAAAGGCTGATGCTGATGATGATGAATATAAACACTAGTTGACGAGTTGTAAACTTTATGAAATGGTGCGTTCACAAACATTACTCATTCAGACTTTGTAATTAACGCGTGTAATTAATTAACATCACAAGTTTGAGGAAGACGATCGCGTGACTAAGGCATATTTGCGTTTCGTGAATAGTGATGGAGCGATAAAACCTAGAGATATATCGATAGAACCCAGTTCTTGGGGGCGGGAGCTTCACACAACTGTGTTAGGTGAAGCTTACCAATCCAAGAGCCAGGAAGTGTAAGATCCGTTTAAATATACATATATATCGATAAATCTTTACCGAATGTACTTCATAAACAATCGAAATTAGGAAAACATCTTAACCCATGGCAACCAAGTGACGTTACACGTCTATCGATCTCTGAACTGTCACCGAGATGTCAAATCAAGTGACATTTGACTAATAAGAACATAAAAGGAACGTCGCCGCTCTTTTGCCATAGGTCTTCGGTGGATCATAATAAATAATGTCACCTATTTTATTATTTCAGGTGAAACTGAGTGACTTACAATCGTACCCCAGATAACTTATAAATGTCTAGATAAAATAAAAATAACCAGCTACATAAAAGTGCACTTTCTAAACGAGATATTTCATATCGCCGAGTAATTTCAATGACAATTGCTGATTATTTACAGCTGTCACACAAATCAACGTTTGTTGAATGATGAATAAGAATCTACTGATGCCAGATGATAGGTTCATATACAGTGCAAATCAAATTCATCATCATAATCAGCCTGCGATACTCCACTGCTGGACATAGGCACCCTAATACACCCCTGTCCATTATTGGGTTTTGGACCGTATCCCACCACACTGGTCCAATGCGGGTTGGTTGGATCCGACTTTTCACAAGCCCATCCGATGGATCGATCATCTTACTCTTCAAACGATTGGGTGATCGGCCCAAATTGCCCTAACCAACTGGTAAACAACAATGAGAAATGTTTGAGTCCCCGCAGTATTCGAACCTACGACCTCCAGACCTCCACATGCCTATACCATTACGCTACGGAGGCAGTACAATGACAATTGCTAAGTATTTACAGCTGTCACACGAATCAACGTTTCTTGATTGAATTATAAGAATCGCAATCACAAATCGACAACGTGGTCGGATCTACCCGTGCCACGTGATAGGCTCATGTGGAGTGCCTATCAAAGTAATTAGTAAACATTAACTAATTACCTTACGGAAACACTTCAAGATGTTATATTATCTATGATTACGATAAAGAGAATTATCTAAAACGATGATCTGCCACTTGATACAACATTAATTTATTATTATAGGTTTAATCAGACAGTACACGGAAAACAGGACTTATTATGATAATTTAGATAAAAACACTTACTTCGAAAACAATTACACCAGAGCTATATAACACTCAACTTAAATAAATAATTGAAAATAGAAAAGTCAAGCAATGATTGATTACCAATGTTTTATTAACACTCGACGTGTGGCGTCGATGAGTTTGTGTTAATTCCATACGATAACTGATCACCCAATTGTCTGAAAAGTAAGATGGCATGTAAAAAGTCGGCCCACCCACCAACCCGCATTGGAACAGCGTGTTGGGATACGGTTCAAAAACCCCTGGTGGACTTGCATTATGGGGGGCCTATGTCCAGCAGTGGATTAACACTGGCTGATGATGATGATGGTGAACTTTCGGCACGGCTAAATTGATTAAAAAATGTTTTAATTTGAATATAAAATGACTATACATTTAGTAATTCGCCCTGCTCATAAGAAACGAAACAATCACTATCGTATTCGAGCGGGTTATAGACCACAAAGTAATTAATTATCATTTGCCACCTAACCTTCCGATGTGACAAAATGCTTTTATGTAGCAATGTATCGACTCTAGAGTTGACCTATATCGACGAACAACTCGCCATCGATAACAAATATCAAAACCGCGAGCACATCACTGCCTGCGAGATTCGCCATGTCGGCCTAAACGCACGATTACGTCACCCATTGCCAGGCGTTCTATTGTTACCTTCGCACGCGTATTGACCCCGATGGCTCAGTTGTTTGGGCACGTGTAACGAATTCGAAACATATTTGTAGAGACGCCACGAATAGAGATTTGGCCAAATACCGAATGTTCGGCAACGCAGTCGGCCGAAGCGTCGAATATTTGAAAACTGATATTCTTGCTTCAATCTTGGTTATACTGTGACATTTTTTCAAATATGAGACATATTAATTGCGTCATGTATCGAATTATCCATCTCTTAATCATTACTGCTCCATTATGTATTTTTTTAAATTATAGCATATATAGAGATTAAACAGGGAGGTGTGTAGCATATAAAATGACTCTCGAATTTATTATCGAAATTATTCTGTCCCATGACTGATACGTCCAATAACTGAATATAAAAAATATTTCTTATTTAATCAAATTCAATATTTTCATAAATACCTATAAAAATCATATGATATTTTAACAATATCGCCATTTAAAGATATCGATTACGAAGACAGTGAAAAAACAAATCAATTAAGGAAATCACAGACTTGCAAAATCGAACGCGATAAGATACTGGCATATCAGAAAGATTAAATACCATATTTTCAACCGAAATACGCTTAAATATTTAACCTTGATCACCACGAGTGAGATAGTGACATATTTAAAAAAAACACATCTGGGCCAAAACGAGTTCAGCTTCAAGTATTTTTTGTTTGTCACTTTGTAACGGAAAGGACTACAAAATATCATGCGACGTAGACGTTGAATTTTTGTCAAACTAACATTATAAATTAAGAAAACGAAAGATATGTAAATTTTTTAAATAAAAACTCTGACGGTTATTTGAAAACATAGAGATACAGACATATACCAACTTAGTCTGCCCGTGATCATGGATGTTGTAAAGAATCCGAAACGTCGGGAATAAATATATTTAAGTAACGCGAAAAATCCGAAAATTAGTGTATTTGATATCTATAATAATCGTGTAAATAAAAGAAATAATTATGTACAAGACATTTTATATAAATTTTGCGCATATCGGTCAACTCTCACGTAACTTCAAATCATTACAACAAATAATCGTTTTTAACCACAAAACCGCTTATTTCTGCAGACATTACACGCTCACTAATAAAAAAATGTAAGTAGTACACAATTTATTTAATGTATTCACGTATAAAGTTGTGTTTTTATTATGATAATGACAAAAAATATAAACATCTATGCACCCGTGCCACCAACCCGCAATGGACCAGCGTGGTGGGCATACGGCAAAAAAACCCCCAGTGGAGAGGTGTGCAATATTCTAACATAGGCTGATGATGATGATGATGATGATGACAATGATGCACCTGCATGCATGAAATATTTGTGCCAAAACTATCAGTTACATACAATACAAATAAATTGACTGGGAGTAAATGCCCAATGGCATTAAGCCTCATTTTATAAAACGTGCTTTTAAGATTTTGGAATAAATTGAAAATAAGTAAAATAAGGTTAATGCTTACAAACAATATCAGGGTATCGATTATATATATATATATAATACTAGCAAACCGCCCCGGCTGCGCAAGGGTGCAATACTGATATTTGTAAAATCTATGAAAAAATATATTAATTTTTCAGCGTTTCTCCACAATATTATGCATGAGTTTTATACATAAACCTTCCTCTTCAATCGGTCTATTTATTAAAAAAAACAGCATCGAAATCCGTCGCGTAATTTTAAAGATTTAAGCATACATAGGCAAATGGGGACAGAGAATGCAACTTTGTTTTATACTGTGTAGTAATTTATTAAAATATATTTTCTACTGTACCCCCGTGTTTAATATTTAATCTGTGGTCATATTCGGCTTTAGTAGACTTTGACCTGTCAAATATATTTATCAACGACCACTCCACGCTGGCCACGCGTTGCGATTGATAAGTGTGTGGCACAGAACAACAACACGACATTGCAACTGTTAGACGTGTTATGGGAAACGTTATATCTGCTATTATCTGTGAATAAATTTAAAAAACGTTGTAAAGGAACGTTTGTGTGTTAAAGGATATTATTGCTGTAATGACTACTTGATAGATAACACACCCTGGTGATGGACTGTTCGCTCATCAGGCTATTTCAAACTATTAAAATGTGATGTTCATTGCAAAAATTTTTGTAAAACTTAACGAAAGAAGGAACAAAAAGTTCTTCTCAGGTCAGAGGCTTCCCTTTTCGAACCGGTGGTAGTTTATTTTTTTAAAGTCGGTTAAAAAGAGAGCGATCACCATAAAACAAAAGAAATTGATTACACATTTTTTTGTTTATAATATTTCTTTTTCGATCTTTGTCTGTTTGTTTATCAAATCAAGCAGCAAATCTCTGGAACGGCTTGTCCGATTTTGATGGTTCTTTCACTGGAAGATGGCTTATGCAACTAAGAGTAACTAGGGCTACTTTAAAAAAGAGTTAATCTATATTTTTGTATTGCCACGCGGATGAAGTCGCGGGCAATAGCTAGCTCGTCAAAATAGCATTAAATTAGTGCAAAGTAGCCATGGGTTACAATTTTTACATAAACCCCCAGTCTTATAAGGCTTTCCTGTAAATACTACTGTTAAAACAAGCCGCCAATTGTGCCGAAACTTACCGTCCTATTAGTAATCGAAAACCGCGCGAAAATTTGACGTTCAAAAACATTCCAACAACAGTTTCCTATAACTAGACAAACTTTTGTTTAAAAATAAAACTAAAACCGCCAAATTCCACAGCGTTTTCCCTGCTTTAATATTCAATAGGATATCTAACAGATGGTCGATACAACGAGGCAACAAACGAGCGATAAATTCTAACAATAGACACGAAAGTAAGGTTTTAAAATGCGCGGTTTATGTTCCGCCACGATGTTTGAAAGGCACGTGGCCATAGAGAATGAAAAAAACAATATGGTGGACTTGCAGATAAAATAGGCAAATTTAATTATTACATATTATCCTCTGTTGATATATGCGTTAGTGTGTTGCATGTATTGACCTTTGTTACTGTAGTGCAAAATGTACCTTCCAAAAGCATTTTGTAACAATCAGGTAATGTAGTATATAAGCCCGAATAGCATAGAGAGTCCTCCTAAATATTTTATATAAAAAAACGCTGGCTAAGCTATTGTAAAATGCTAATCTATACATATAAATATAATTGGAATGTGTGTTTGTTACATAAAAAAAAAACATTTTAAAATGAATACATTGTAGTAAATATCCGTTACACATTAGACTGCCTACGTAACCTAGTTGTAATGGCATGTGCTTCAAAAAGGAGGAGGTCGTGGGTTCGAATCCTGCGGGGACTAACAAATTTTCATTGTTGTTTCCTAGTTGGTTCGGGAAATTTGGCCCGGTCACCCAGTTATCTGAAGAGTAAGATGATCCATGCGTGGGACGGGCATGTAAAAAGTCGCTCCGCCCACCAACCTGCATTGGACCAGGGTGCCCACGGTCCAAAAACCCCCTAATGGAGGAGGCGAGCATTAGGGGAGGCCTACGTCCAGCAGTGGACTAACACAGGCTGATGATGATGATTAGAATACAACAGATCTGCCTGTCTGTCCGTTTTTGTTTGTATATTTGATTTGTAGGGACTTTCAACTAAAGATAGCGTATGTAACTTTAGGGAGCAACTGGGCATCAAGCTAGTAGTTAATGTTTAAAAAGTATTAATTAGCTCTGTTCATGAATCACGAACTCAAAAAGCACCCGATAAATATGAACTCATAACTTGCACAATAGGATCTTCCGATGATGCTATGTAAAACATCGATTTTAAACAAAATAGAGGAAGCTTTTTAAAGCGTCCAGCCACTCCGACATATAAACTATATTATTGTAAAGTTCCATTGAAATCCATTAAATAGCTTCTGTGTCAAAGTGTAACAAACATACATACGTACATCTTAAACAATTTACATTAAAATATATATATATATATATATGTGTGCGTGTACTAGCGTACACTCATAAGAAATGAAACTTCTTTATGACGTTATTTTTCAAAAAATAATTTACTATATGCAACTTTACAGAAATTGGTTAAATAAAGTTAAATTAGATAAAGTTTAATCGAAAGGCTTTCATTATCATAGACATAAATACAAATTCTACAATTATTTCATTTTAGCTTATTACTACAAAGATTATTATTGAATTTCATTAATTGTAATAGAATTATTACTATCATTGATGTCGTAATAATAATAAATACATCATGGATGATATACTTCAAATCACGCGTGGTAGGGATAAGAAAAGATGGCGCGTAACGGAATGACGCGTAACGAAAAAATGTTACACTAATTTTTTTCCGACCCAGACAAAGGTACAAAAACTCCTCATTTGGCCAATGTTGACTAAAGTAAACTATTGTTTATTATGTATCTATTTTAAACATACGACTAATATCGCCTGTTCCTGTTAAAGTTAAAACCAATCCAAACAGACGGATACGGGTCATGTGCTAGTGATGCAGTCTAAACAAACGTACATACATCAAATATGAGAGCTATTTTGTACGTCCGGCCATCTGGCGGGTGAAGTATTAAGTGCCCATTTAAACAATACTAGCTACGTAACGCGGTTTCTCTCGGAACATGTTTATGTTGCTAGCTACGCCCCGCGGTAATACCCCAGTTATGATTTGTGATAATAATTATTACATATATTTAAAGCCTAAAACGGTTTTTGCAGTTCATGTCGCAATAGCTCGATACAATAGGGTACATTTTTTTTGCACACACATGACACTTTTCTATTTTATTTTGAATAAGATACACCATATAGTTTTACATTCATCACCAGCCTGTGTTTGTCTACTGCTGGGCATAGGCCTCCCTGATGCTAGCGAAGCGGGTTGGTGGATGGACCGAATTTTTACACGCCCATCTTACTTTTCTTTCTTTCAGCCAATGATCGATCGATCGATTAGTGATCAGCCCAAATTGCCCTGACCAAGTCGGAAACGACAATGAAAATGTATTAAGTCCAAGCTCGATTGGAACCCACGACCTCCGGTTTCTAAAGCACACACCCTAACCTCTAGGCTACGGAGGCAGCCAAGGTGTACACACTAATGATGTGCCGAGTCGCTGTTTTGGTAAATCGAGTCGACTCGAGTCAGTTTATAAGGTATTCGAATCATGACTCGATTCACCGATTCGAGCCCAATACTCGATTTATATTTCAAGTCTCGAATTATATTTCAAGAGTCTGGCTGGACTCGAGTCTCGAAATTCGAGTCCAGCTGGACTCGAGTCTTGAAATTCGAGCCTAAAATCTAGTGTAGAAATTCTAGTCCAGAACTAAAGACCGAATTTTGATTTTATTTTTGCACCATACAAACCTATTTAAATGTTCAATGATTCCTTTTCCTTCAATATGTTTAGCGATTAAAAGCTTGACTGCATTTCACGTGAACACATATTAATCGCTAAACTCGAATACTAGAATCGATTCTTCCTGACTCGAGTACCGAAATCGAGTCCGGCGAACTCGAATTAAAATTAATTGGTATTCGAGTAGGCGAGTCCAAAGCAGGAATCGAGTCTGACTCGAGTCAAACCGTACTCGGCACATCACTAGTACACACATACGCTATGTGTCATGGCGGTGAGGGGATTTGTAATGTATTACGCTGCATTTCTTATGGGCAGGGCGAATATCTTACCATCGTCTGAACGCAACAAAGTTGTAATTGCCGAAGTGTCAACGAGCTGTCACTAAACATCGAGCGCCAGATAAAAGAAGTAAACAGCGTTGTCACGGTTACATAGTAACAAACCGTATTTTTCAAATCCACAAATTTACCGATTTTTCGGGTTACTTAAATACATTTATTCCCGACGTTTCGAATTCTTTCCAGCATATATGATCACGGGCATACTAAGTTGGTATATGTCTGTATCTCAATGTTTTGGAATGACCGTCAGAGTTTTTATTTAATATTGACATATCTTTTATTCTCTTAATTTTGAACATTTGTTTGACTAAAAGTACTTATGTTGTCCTGTGGCTTTGTAGTTTTTATGTATCTTTGGATTTAATTTTTAAAATTATTGGATCCCATGAAGGTGGCAAATAGGGATGTAACGGAAGTAGTTGTTTCGGAACCGAAACCGGAATCGAGTTTTAAATTTGCTTTATCGGAATCGGAGTCGGAATCGGAACCGGAAGCAGGGTGACATGAGCGAGAATTATTATTTAAGGACAAATAAAACATTATGTAGTATTTTTTTTATTTCAAGTTTCTGTTGTAACATAAAATATAAATAATGAACAAAATTGGCATATTTTCAAATAAACAACAAGTTTAAATAGAATGAATTTAAACCCAAAGTAGCATATATTAGTAATTATATTATACTAACTTTCTAACGAACAAAAGCTTTAACAAAATTAAATCGTATTAATTGACTCTAAAAGTAGCGTATTATATTTTACAAACAAAAGCTTTGTCTCCCTCTAATTTATTTTTAAGGGGTCGTCGATTAGGCCTGCGCCACTAAAAAGTTGTTCGCTCGCTAGCGAGCTTGGTGGACACGACAAAAATTGACGAGCAATTGATTGCAGGGCTGGAATTTGGTACTACCATTAACTTTCCACCATAATAACGGATCATCACTAATACTAATACGTTTTCTTTATTGCACTTATTTAGTATATTTTTACGAAGACAAATTTATCAAAACTCCGATTCAAACCTTCGATTAAAAATGTCGGAGCCGGAGTCGGAACCGAAAGTATAATAGTAATCGGAAGTTCCGACTTAAGGAACCGGAACCGAAGCTCCGTAACATCCCTAGTGGCAAACACCAACCATCCTCTCTATTAAAATTTGGATATTTTTCAATTTCTATAACTTCCGGAATCCTTGGTATAAATCAATGTTTCTTTGCAAGTATTTTTGGTTCATCAAACCGTACATATCATATTTCGATAAGATATAGACAAAAAACCGTCCGTCAACGAAAAAATTACCGCCAAAGAAACTATCACAAATAACCACAGAGTATCATTACGTGCGTGTTGAAATTATATCAAATTACTTTATGGTAC
This sequence comes from Lamproptera curius, assembly GCA_029286875.1. Classification (NCBI taxonomy): domain Eukaryota; kingdom Metazoa; phylum Arthropoda; class Insecta; order Lepidoptera; family Papilionidae; genus Lamproptera; species Lamproptera curius. Next base: position 1,144,842 of record JAGSMT010000099.1, read on the forward strand.
GATAGCATGCAGGCCAAAATTTAAATTAGTCGATTTCCTGTTTACGGTTGGCCTAATGAAAAATATCTCAGATTTATTTATTTCAATTAAGATTTATTGTAGTTATATTAAATTTTGTCAGATGAGACAATGCAATAAAAACTAAAATGCTTCCAGACCCTTGTCTATGGTAAGCTTCATATAACACAGAGTTCGCGAGGAGCTACCGTTCCCACGAATTAGGTGACCAACACTTTTTAGTAAAAAGAAGTGATCCGGTTTGAAAGGCACATTTTTGTGGATAAACGTGTAATAGCACATTTATAAAACAGGGTGACGGAGTTTTTAACGTAGAGGAAACAAAACGCTTCATTGCATCAAATAATATTTCTGACAAATGTACTATTTATACAATTATAGGGATATATCGTTTCCCGCCATAAGACATTCGGGGAAAATACAAATTATATTTGAAGAGCCTAACGATCATAAGTAAAGGGAAAATTATCAAATAATATAATTTGGAAAAGTGGTAACAGATAACAAATAAGAAATTTGTGAATCCTAGTCTATTAACGTAGCTTAGGGAAAATTATTCCATAAGGCATAAAACTTTCTGTTGCTTACGCGAATAATATACAGAATAAATAATTGTTACGGATTATTTACAATTATTTAAAATTATACCCGGCTTTTAAAACTCTTTCTACCAATGGTTCATAGTAGTGATGTGCCGAGTACGGTTTGACTCGAGTCAGACTCGATTCCTGCTTTGGACTCGCTTACTCGAATACCAATTTATTTTGATTCGAGTACGCCGGACTCGATTTCGGTACTCGAGTCAGGAAGAATCGATTCGTACTCGATTCTATTCATACGAGTCCAACTGACTCGATTCTAGTATTCGAGTTTGGTAAACTCGTTTTTACTCGCAAACAGTTTACCTAATCAATGAATTCCCAAATTTATATTCTGAGCTATTGAGTTTGTTACTTACTGCAAAATTAAAATGGTTTGATTTTAATGCTTACTATATATGTCTTATTGTGTAGTGTTTAGATGTATAGGGTTCTTTAAAGCTGTCTCAGACGACTAATACATAATTAAATAATAATATATAGTCTTAGGCCGTGAGTAAATTTAATTATGTTCTGTTTTTTTTTTGTTTATCTCCATTGCTCTATTTTTGTATTTAATGTTTATAACTTTTCTTTCATTAAAAATATTGATTTATTATTGTCTAATAGTGTCATTATGCTAAAACAAATCTATACGCTGTTTGAAGTTAACTCCTTTTAATTTCTCCTTTTTGTTTTAAAATCGGACTTTAGTTCGGGACTAGAATTTTTAGACTCGAATTCTGGGCTCGAATTTCAAGACTCGAGTCTAGCCGGACTCGAATTCCGAGACTCGAGTCTTGAAATATAATTCGAGTACTGGGCTCGAATCGGGGAATCGAGTCATGATTCGAATACCTTATAAACTGACTCGAGTCGACTCGATTTACCAAAACATTGACTCGGCACATCACTAGTTCATAGTCGATCCCGTGACCAATAAATAGTTTTTAAGTAATTGAACGAGATGAAACCAGCAAAAACTGAATCATTTATCATAAGTATAAATATATGTTAGCATTTCTAATAAGAAAGAGAATAGTAAAAATAGAAAATATTGAATTCCATAAATTTATCGAAATTAATATAATTAACGCATTTACTTATCTGTCGGTGATTCATAATAACCAGATTTTACTGCTTTAATGGTGACATATTTTTTTCGATAACGCTAAACAATTTGCACACATGAAAATTAACATATACCTACATATGTTACGATACGTGCGAAAAAAAAACCGCGAGAATCCTTTTTATTTTAAGTTTTTATTTTGTATACAAAAATATTCTTTATAATCAAAAATATTAGGCAATTGGACCCATCACCAAATAAAAAGAAAAAAAAATGTATCTATGCCCAACCCTCGTAAAAACCCGCTAAAACTTTATACAACATTGTGTTAACTCATTAACTTTTGAACACGGAAAAATAGCGTTATAAGTCACGAATCTATGATAATTAGATTTATTCAACAATTCAAGGCTCGTATTGAATGAAAAGACATTGAGAATGCATTTTGCAAGATTTTTATAAACGAAAAATTATGAAACCAAACGTGAAAAGGGAACAAAGAAAATGTACCTGCGGTAAGTTTACTAAAATATTTATATACCTACCATATACAATGAAATTCTCGATTCACGTAGAAGATATATTTTCGTAAGTAAAAATTTCTCATTTTATTTAATCGTAACGCGTGCGTTTAATAAATTATAACTGTTTATTTTTAGTCACAAAGTGACGGTTTTGATAAACAGATACGAGCACTCGCAAAGTGCCAACATTTGCATTGAATCATCGGGAACGTCGAAACAAAATATTTGCATACACCTATTACTTTTCTCGCCATGAAACTAGCGAGAGCGTAAATTTAATAAACATCATAAAAAGCTACGTAAACGTATCTCAGTGAGTTTTTTTATGGGGAGTACATCGTAACTGGGGTGTTGCCTCTCTCAGAACCGGAATGGCGTAACGAGAGCTCGCAAAAATTACCGCACAGACAGACCGAATCGAAACTGTTTTCAACTTGCTACTTACTCGGGAGCCGCGATGACGTCACTGCCCTCCAAAAATACGCCCGCACCCTGGTGGTACCACACGCCATCCTCGCCCCTGGCGCAGAAGAAGAGCCTCCTGCCCGTAGGGACGGCGAGCTCCACGCCCTTAGTGGACTTCTGCACCAGAAATTGGCCTGCGCACGCATCTCCCCGCGCCGCCGGCTCGTAGGTCAACGACCACAAATCGATACCTGATCCCTGAACGTTCAGATTGTAAACACATTTTAACTCGGCGCACTCCCTGTCTATCACGTCCACCTCGTATATCCATGGGGCGGACGCGCGTGTGCCTAATATTAAAAATAACAACAGGAAAATGCCACTAGTCCGTAACACGCGCACCGCCGCCATGACAATCGCCACTCGAATGAGCCGAATGAATGGATCGATACGCAGCCGACGATAGTGTTGGCCCGTCCCTAATCGAGTTTATAACGATGAAATAGTGATGTGACATTCGGGAATGGCATTTTATACCGGTTTATTTCTATATACACACTAGCAGTCCACCCACGACTCTGCTCGTGTAATGTTAAGATTTCTGAAATTGATTTACGTGGGATAAAGTGTAGCTTTCCAACGGTAAAAGATTTTTCTAACCGTCACAGTAGTGTAGAGTTTATTCATTACAAATATACCTACAAAAAAAACACATCTTTCTAAATTATATCATGTATACAGTAAAAGTTTAATTCGGGCATGATTTTATTATAAAAAAGGTAGTTTTGTTTAACTTTGCTATTTTTACCAAATATTGATAAAGGTTATGCGATACAGACAGTCTTTAAGAGATGTTGATATTTCAGGGCTTTATAAAATCTGCAATCTATGTAAATAAAGTCTAATGGCGGCAAAGGTTTTGCTTTGAACAACATCACATGATTATTGACGTTTGTGGCGTTAATCAATTTGAACTCTTCTAATTTTGGCTCGTTAAGACAGAAATATTTCTTTTTAATCGAAATGATAACTTTTTCGGGTATACTTAAGCTAAAATATAAACGTATACTTTACCAAATATTTTACATGTATTTCTGTTAAATATTTGTTTTTCATAACATTATTATGAAAAATAGAAGATATTAAAGCTATTATGCTAAAGCTTTACATAGTTATTTATATAGAATAGTGAGAAGTGAGGCAAACACTTTAAAATTAACTGCTTTAATAATACATTAAATACATATAATATTTGTTCCTAAAAAGGTTACGGTTGCTTGTATTAATGATAAACATATCAATTATGTAAAATAATGTTGCAAGCGACAAATTCATATAAAAGTATCGATAAAACATACAGTACATCACTATAATTAAATCTGCCTAAATCTAGCGTGTTTTACGATCACTAGTGTTTAATGGCAATAAAACAAGTCTGAATACAGCAATGACGCTATCTGGCTTGAGCCATTAATAGGTTAAGCGGTATGCAAATAAAGAAACGCTCGCTTTTAACCTAAATTCGATTCGATATCGGCATTGGTTACGCAACGCTATCGAATAACAATTAGTCAATCTAATCAGCTACTGCGATCGCCTTTTGTTTATCGTTGTTATAAATCTTTGTGTAATTAGTCGATAAATGTATCACAATCATTGATTACGGTGATATTACGCGGAAAGACGAGTGCTCGTGGTCAAAACTTTAGTTATTACTACAACGCCATCTACCGACGGCTTTTCTAAACTTTAGTTTTTTTATTTAAAGTAGAGATTCATGAAGGAAAGGCACGGTAAGATTTAGTTACGGGAAATAATATTTCTTTTTCAATGGAATTTTATCACTAATTGCGATATATTTGATTGATGATAAGGTTTATTGGTCCTGCCTGTCCCTAAGATATGACATAAAGATTCCGGACGTCCTTTTCACCGGACTTTGCTTAGTTTTCAATCTACTTCTTCAAGAGAGGTATCAACACCGCGTACTATTATAGTAAGTGCCTAAAACTTCAATTACAATGTATTAAGCAGAAAATAGACCATCATTCCATGATAGTTTTCTTATTACGAAGAAAAATGGCACCGAGACGTTTTTTTTGATACTATATTTAAAAGTAAGTTCCGAATCTTATTTTGCTTGATTATCAGTAGAAACAATAAAAATTAGAAAAAACCCTATGTGGAAATTAGGATAAACAATAAATTATAAGCTTTTTTTTTTAAGATATCGAAATGTTACAATAATGTTCTTACATTCCTGATATTTAAAGAAAATTGCTTCTGGCTAAACTTTTGTTATTAATCTCCGTATTCTAAGAAAAAGAATTTCCAAGAAACCTATTTTGAAAAGAAATCTCCGATTTAACTTTTTTCCCTATAACGACTGAGTATATTAAAGTTTTGAAGAAATGTTAAAATTGAAAATTTTTGAACCTTACGTAGGATGTTTATTTTTAAAATATGCTCTAGAGTACTTTATCTGATCAACAATACTAACACAAAGCTTCAGCCGCCTGTCACGAGGTTGCATCATATGAAATGTACAACAAATAATAATAAGCCATAAATTTATTTAAGTAACTGTAATGTCGTACTCAATTACCGCGTATTTGTGCAGTTTTGTTACTGGTTTAACTTAAAGTAGGGATTAAAAACGGCGGCAATAACAACGCGTTAATTTTTAGCGCTATTTAGCTGTTCGTCAAAATTTTAAGTTTTATTTAGTACCGCGGTACTTATTTCAGACGGTAATCCGAGTAGTGCACATCTATAATGAAGGGCACTGTAGCCAGTGTAATTATCTTAAACCAGAGGGAACATCCCAAAATGAGAGCGGTTAGCTTGTTTCGTGGCGTCTTACGTTGCAATTCCTATGGGTGCAGCGTTTGATTGCAAAAAAACAAAGATAACATAGACAAATTATTTATTCAAAAAGTTTATATATATTCTAAACAGACAATAATCACGGTATGTTAGCCAAATAGTCTTTGACGTGGGCGGGGTCCAGTCTTCTGAATCCGCTGGCATCGCAGATGCCCACCTCTATATTGTCAGCCGTCATCTGACCTTCGAAGCCCTCCTTCAGGGTCAAGATGGCAGTGTGGACAGCATCATCCAGCTCCAACTCTTCAGTATACCTAGATTATTTGAACGAATGTTAGATTAAAGTACATGTTATATTGGCCAAAGTAGTTATAACTCTAAACTAGCCTGAATTGAACTGAAGAGGATGTCAATTTGTCTAAAAAAAGATTTATATGCCATCAAAATCTAAATATATAGAACATAAATCAACACAGAATAAAATATCATAATTGTGCCATCACAGATATAGTTTAGATATTATGACTGTTGTTGCTAAGATGACATCATTTTGACAATTCATGTGTTTTTATAGTTATGAATAAGGGATACATAAAATTCGGCCTCTATAAACCAAAAGCTTGAATGACCTACTTATTGAAGTAATATGGACTTATCACCCAATTGCTCAAAAAGTAATATGATATAAAGGTTATATGTATAATCTAGTGTTCATCATCACAGTATTTATGTTTTTATTATAACCTATGGTAAAGAAGTAATGTAATGTGCCGAGAAATCCTATCTCAAAAATGTTTAACACATTATAGTTAGTACAATAACTAGATTAATGAATTTTTAAATGATAACACAGCCTGGTAATGGAATGCTCGCTCCAGGTCCTGTTTAAAATTGCATAATATGTAATGCTGAATTATGAAATTGTTTGTTATTTTTAAAGATGACATAAAAATAGCCGCTGAGTTTCTTTCGCCGGTTCTTCTCAGGTCTGAGGCGTCCTTTTCCGAACCGGTGGTAGTGTGTTTGTCAATCAATAAGCAAGTGTAAAGTTCTATATTGAATAAAGATATTTGAATTTAAATTTAAGATAATTGAATACTAAAAAACAGCATTTGTCATAGCAAAAAAGTAGTGGAATGTAGCACTATATTGGACAATAAAAACAACTTAAAATTCACCTTTTCTCCAGGAATGTCTTTCCATTATTGAAATTCTTGCCCATTGCTGTTGCCTTCCAGGCGAAATAAGCACCCGAAGGATCGCATTGGAAGAGGTAAGGTCTGCCCTCGTCCCAGCCGCAGATCAGTAGCGAGACACCAAACGGTCGTACACCTCTGCAAGATAAGTTATTTTAACTGAATAAAATAAGCAGTGTTTCGTAATACTGTATTGGTTAACCAGACTCAATTTTACCACCTAGAATAGGTGAATCCTAAAAATAAGCAATTTGTGTCCATATTCAATTACTACGCAACATTTAACAATTAACAACTTAAGCTCCTTTACATAAACCAAAAACGTCATTTGGCGGATATTGCATTATAATAAACATAAATTATAGTATGTGTAGACAATGAGAGAGATATAAATAAATAGAAATTAACATAAGCGCTAACTTTAGACAAATATCTTTTAATAGAGTTCTACCAACTGCCTCCGTAGCCTAGTGGTATTGGCGTTTGCTTTAGAAACCGGAGGTCGTGGGTTCGAATCCTGCGGGGACTCAACGAATTTTCGTTGTTTCCTAGTTGAGTTAGGACAGTTTGGGCCGTCACCCAATTGTCTGAAAAGTAAGATGATCCATGCGTCGGATGGGCATGTAAAAGGCGTCCACCATCAACCCGCATTGGACCAGCGTGGTGAGATACGGTCCAAAACCCCTAATGAATAGGGTATATTAGGGAGGCCTATGTCCAGCAGTGGACTATCAAGGCTGATGGTGATGGTGATTCCTAGTTGGTTAGGAGCAGTTTGGGCCAATCACCCAATTGTCTGAAAAGTAAGATGATCCATGCATCAGATGGGCGTGTAAAAAGGCGTCCACCCACCAACCCGCATTGGACCAGCGTGGTGGGATACGGTCCAAAACCCCCTAATGAATAGGGGAGGCCTATGTCCAGCAGTGGACTATCAAAGGCTGATGATGAGAGTTCTACCATGAATATATCAAAGAAAACCTGATTATCAACCTTCACATTACATTCAACTCGATAATATTTTCTTTACAACACGACCGTACACAAATAGTTCCTTACCCAGACTGTGTGTACTCCTGCATAACAGCTGCAACTCTTTGCACAAGTTGAGCAGTCGGAATGGGCTCATGGTACATCAGGTAGTACTGCTGTGCCATCTTTCTTGCTTGCGTGACCAGCAGACGGTAATCTGGACCCATACCCGAGTATACCATACCTGTGGAAAATCAATGATACATTATATAACTTCACTTGTACGGTCTGTGTGACTTAAACTATATTTATAAGAAAGCCAAACAAGGTACAAATTAAAAAAAGCTGTGAAATTGTTATCCATAGCAACATATGTATCACGGCAATGTCAATCAACTATGTGACAATGCACTAAGATTATCTTATTTGCAGTGGGTTTAATTATTTTCAATAATTTGTCTTCTTTGGATCTGCTATAAGAGTAATAAATTATCAACAGGACAATCCAAATAAGTACAGTATTTTAACCAAACTAAATTTTTACTGTATCAGGAACAATAGGTAGCGTTTGTTCACATTGTTGTGTCATGCTAATATTTGGCCACATATAGTAGCTAATTTACTCGGAACAATACCAATACCAACAAAGTGTCATATATCTAGTATTTATGTTTCTGAATTGTCATTGTAACAGTCCACTAATTATAACTCATACATTGAACACCTCCCTGCCACCAGTAATTACTTTTTTTTACATTCATTTGTGTCTTACCAGACTATAGGCAAAAGGAAGACTTGTACCAAGTGGTACAACTTGTAGTATTATGAGTTTAAGCAATGGTTCTTTTCTATATGAATGCAAATGAGACTGGCATAAAATGCCATTGGTCTTGAGTCCACCTCTGTACAATTTGTGCAAAAGATTATATAAATAAATAAACAAGCCGCTAGGTCACCCCATGGAAAGTCATGAACACCAATTGATATTGGCAATACCAGGGGAACCATTAACACAGCCTTCTATGATACATAGGATATTACATCTTGTTTACACGGGCTGTGGTGCTCAACGAACTAGAACACAAAAGTGATTTCACACTAACATTTTTACACAAACCGCATCCTGTAAATGGCCTTTGTGTGAATATGGACCTACCACACATCATTTATACACATTATTTTTTCACAAAAACCCGGTGTGCATGAAAGCAAAATTTACCATACTTTATTCCACAATGACTAATGTTTTTGAACAGAATTACACACCAATATGTCCAGTGATCATTTCCACTTTGTTCACGCTGTGCTCGTCGTACAGATGCTCTTGTGCTTGTTCTCTGTTGCGATGACGACGCCATTTGATGCTGATGACAAGAAAGATATATTTACAGTATATTTCTATAACAACCAAAAATAATAATATGATTTAGCATAACCTGTGTTTTGTTAAGTTAATACCTTTAATTCCAACCGACGTGCCTCCTGCTGCCACAGCTGCCAGAGCATATTCGATTTGAACTAACTTTCCCGAAGGGCTGAAAGGATATCACATCGAATTTAAATATGTTTCTTACCAAGTTGTGCTCAAAAAAGTTTAAATTCTCCCGTTTTACACTAGAATATGGCTCTTTTTAACTGAAATTGGACGGATACAGTTTTAAAAAGGCATTTTATCATTACAAAAAGTTACTTAGAGTAGTAAATACAATAAAATATACCTAAAAGTCGTAAGAGAGAAACTGTAACGTTCGGACGCCATGATTACAAAGCAAATTGTCAAAAATCAAAAGAAACATTTCGCGCTGTCATATTTTCGTTGAAAAAGCGTTCAAAAATAACATATAACATTTATTAACAATTATAATTTAAAAAAATCTCATTTGAAATGTATAATTATATTTCGAGTAATGTATATAATAAATAAATATATTATTTATGAAAATCTTTTGCTTTTTTATATTGTCATGACGTACGTTAACGTGAATCCGAACGTTTTACACCAGCCTCTCCATTGGTTGCTGCCAAACCAATTGGAATAAGGAACTGCCGGTCAATATTTTGTTCCAGTGAAATTCAGTTCACTTCCCCCAGTCTATTAATACATTTCACGGTCGGAATAAGCGTGTTATAATCACAAAACAGTATGTTGACTGGACTCCGGGGGACCTCGCCCATGTCCACTATGTCCGAAAGTACTTTAGAGAGAAATCACGCTGAGAAAGCACTTATTACTAAAACGCCGACCCACAGTCAGGTATTCCTTAACAAATTTGGTGGTAACGGCGTGAAGAACTACTCTGATAAGAATGGGAACGATGTTGCAAAGTCTGCGCACAGGGGAAGGAAGACGTTTGCGTTCTGGACCTTCGTGTGCCTGCTATTCATCCTGGCTATCGGCAATTTAATACTGACCTTTACTATCCTGGCAGTTCTAAGGCTGGGATATGGTAATGATTTGTTACAATAATTGTGTTTATTCTAATCAACAACGCTGGTGGTGTAGTGGCTTGATGCTTGCGCCACAGAACGTGGGTTCGATTCCCACCGAGTGAAAATAAGTCTTGTGTTTATGAAAACATAATACGTTGTTTATTATCGTTTAGATTTATTTCCTGTCGCGTATTTTTTTATGAATCAAACCGATTAAAAATGTTTTTTAAGGAGCTATTTTTGTAAGTATAGACGTTATTATTGCCTGTTAAAACTTTGTCTTTTCCTGGAAAACATTTTGTGTATTTATTTATACAGAATGGTTTTTGATAGTTAAATTAATTGTTTATATGTTTAAATCCAATAGATGGCGTAAGTAAAATTCTCATAAGCGCATCAATAGTTAGTCGATAGCGCTATCTCTTTTTGATTTCTAATAACTTTAGTAGTGAAATCAAATTATTTACCTCAATTCAGGATTTTTTATTCACACTATTTCTTTTACTCGTCAAATTATGATTCACAACTAACGTTCTAATAAGATGTCATTTTTTTATAATTGAATTATTTTTCTAGTGTGAAAATCAATTTATAACTAGTTTTGAGTTACTGGTTTTAGTTATAATAATTGAAAACAGTCTTATGGTCAGTGGCGTGCACAAAATCTTGTGGTAAATTGCCGTATTATATATCGAGCAAATCTTGAGAAAATTTTCGTCCATTTAGGTATGGAGAGCATGGAGTTCCTGCCAGAGCATGACGCTATCAAACTACTCGGCTCCGCTGATTTGGACCACGTCTACAAACGGGACGGGCTCCTGTCGGGTTTCATGGACGTGCCGATGGTGATCAGCAGTGAGAATGGCTCCGTGGTCTTCAATCTGCAGACCAGGTAGACTATTTTGACAGCTCTTTTCAAAATTAATTAAAAAAAAGGGTAAATTATAGGAATAAGTTAGACTCCTTTTTTATTTTTTTTTGTTATATTAGCCAGACAAACACAGACAAACAAAAAATAAAATTGTTTTGTTTTACATACCATATATCGGAATGTTGAGTACATTATGATATATATTTAAAATCGATTGTTTTTCTGTTATAAATAGAAACTACAATTTTATTATCTGTATTAAAAATTTGCACCGCCATTATGACCGCCTAAAATGTATGATCATCATCATCAGCCTGTGATAGTCTACTGCTAGACATAGGCCTCCCCTAATACACCGCTGTCCATTAGGGGTTTGGACCGTATCCCACCACGCTCGTCCAATGCGGGTTGGTAGATGGACCGACTTTTACATGCCCATCCGACGCATGGATCATCTTACTTTTCAGACAATTGGTGATCGGCCCAAATTGCCCTAACCAACTATTCCTAGTTCATTCCGGCGAGAGGCAACAATGAAAATTTTTAAGTCCCCGCAGGATTCGAACCCACGACCTCCGGTTTCTAAAGCACACGCCCATAACACTAGGCTACGGAGGCAGTTCTATGATAGGGATGTGTAAAAGTCGAACCCAGTACGTGGAAGGTAGTTAGTTGTGTTTAGTTCACACCAGAATCTTATTGGCCAGACCATCGGTTCTTCCATGCCCACTGCCACTTCAACGAGCTAATATTTTGCACTATATCGCTCAACGCACTCTTGAATGCTCTTTTCTCGGAGTTTCCTTTTCGGATAAAATTCGAATTGTAACTATTTATAGATATTAAAATAAATCTGATCGGATCGTTGCGATATGGCAACTTTTCCTTTTTTGGTTCGAAACTAAATGTTATGCAATGTTATTTAAATGTGTTTTAAGGTTGTCCCGCTCGGAAGCGAAACTAGTGTCAACACGACAGGCGTGTTCGTCAAAGGCGTGAACTCTCTAGACCTGGTCGATCCCGAGACTGGGGACGTGGTCTTCAGCACCAGCTCGCCGGAGATGAACCTACCGAACGGAGTAAACAATCTGGTGGCTAAGGTATATACCGACCTCTAACCTATCTAACTTTAGCTAATAAAGTTAGTTTAGCCAACTTTATTTCATAGCAACGAAACGGCGTCTTACGTATGTTGTTGTTATTAGTCGACTGGTACTCAGTGATTGACATCTCGGTAACAATTCATTAATTAGAATGCTAAATGCGACGTCATTTCGTTTCCATAGGTGACATGTTTCGAATTTAAATTAGCCCATATAGTGACCTATAATCCAGCTAAAAAGAATGAAAATAGTTAAGTTTTGACGTGACAACGTTTTATAAATTGGTTCAAGTTAGGGAGGCCCTCACGTGCACTGTGTCACAGCGCCGCTCACGTAACGCTCTCCATAAGCAACCGTGAGAAAGTGAGAGGCACGCATCTCTCTTACTCGTACGCAGTTGGCCTGCTTAAATGGGAGAGAGAGATAGAGGATGCCTTGCGTCTCTCTCGTCGCGTCGGAGTAAACAAATAATGTCAGTATTCATATTTACACGTGCAAGTAACAATTTCACAGGCAGCCAATATTTTTATCTCGTCTTAAGCTTTGGCACAGGTCAGTTTTGTATCGGTTAATGCATTAGGACCAGAAAATCGTCCATCTGGTAATAACTGAAATACTCCTCCCATAAAAAAGCAGCGTAAGGCGCCACAAGTCCGAATGCCACTTTAAGAATGTTATGTTTACCCATTAACTACGCAGGTCACGACGTCCTTTAAACTAGAAGACAGTAGTGTTTACCACTACTGTCTTCTAGTTTAATGTTTATGTGCCACTATCCCGGACGGTCCCTTGTAAAAGACAACCTTTTGGTCAGTAAACGGTCTCTGTCGTCTCCAGCAAATCTCGACCAAGCGAATAGCCTCGCCTGTCGATGAGGACCTGGTCCTTCGGTCAGAGACCAGCGCCCACCTTAGAGGGGCAGAGGGCACTAGGATGGATACCAAGCAGCTGTTCTGGAGCGCCGACCAGGACATACATCTCAGGTGAGTCATTTAAACCCCTTTTGATTGAAAGACACAATAGGTTTTAGCTGGCTACTCACTATATATATCAATATTATAACTGGTAATAATTCGTGTTTTTGTATCCTAGTGGTTTAGGCTTGTGATTTAAAAACCGGAGGTCGTGGGTTCGATTTCTGGCTCAACAACGTTTCATTATTGTTTCTTAGTTGGTTAGGGCAATGCGGGCTAATCACGCGATTGTCTGTAAAGTAAGATGATCCATGCAAAATTTGGTCTTGCGCCTTATCTCTCCGGTCGTGTCGGTTATCCGTCCCATGGGGCTATGAGAGTATAAAGGAGTAGGGAGTGCACCTTTGTTTGTGCGTACGCTTATACTATCGTGCACTATAATATCTCCTGCGCAGTTGGCTGATGTCTAATATAGATCGTTGGCCGTAGTCGAAATCGACTAGGAGGACATTATTATTATGTAACGAATAAACTTAAAAAAATACTAAATTATTTAAACTAAATCTACGTTTATCAGGGGACCTTTTAGGGTACCAACGTAGTGACATTTTATATCGCAAAACGGCAGTGTATGTTGTAGAGAGTTTTAGTTACCATACTACCTACCACCGATGGTAGGTCCCCTTTAACATGGGACCTTCTGGGTGGGTACCACCGCGGTGCCTATTTCTACCGCAAAGCAGTAGTGTAAAACACCTGCTTCCGGTTGAAGGCACCGTAGCCAGTGTAATTACTGGGTAAACGAGACTTAATATCCTATGTCTCACGGTAGGCAGCGCGTTGGTGATACCAGTATTGCCAATGTCTATGGGCGTCGGTGACCACTTTCCATCAGGTGGGCCGACTGCTCGTCTGCCTGTGTTAGCAATTAAAAAAAAACCAGGTAAACGGTTTGCTTGTCTCGTCGTTACATCATCAGCCTGTGTTAATCAACTGCTGGACATAGGCCTCCCCTAATGTACGCCTTCTCCACTAAGGGGTTCTTGGACCGTATCCCACCACGATGGTCCAATGCGGGTTGGTGGGTGGACCGACTTTTATATGCCCATCTGACGCATAGACATCCACAACCCGCATTGGACCAGCGTGGTGGGATACGGTCCAAAACCCCCTATTAGATAGGGGTGTGTTAGTCTATATCCGGTCAGCAGTGGACTATCTCAGGCTGATGATGACCCGTGACCGTGGATCTTGTAAGATATCTGAAATGTCGTGAAAATTATAAACTAAATTAAACGTAAAGTCTTCTATTGTATAATGTGCAGCTAAAATTAAATATATATTCTCGCCCCCAGATCGATAAACGGTTCCGTGGTTCTGAGCGGGAAGGAGGGGGTGTTTATAGACGTTAGATATTTGCCTATAGCCACCGTGGCCAATAGCTCCGCTCGTCTCACGGGACAGTTCAAAGTGTGCGTTTGCATGCCTCATGGGAAGCTTTTCAGGGTCGCGGCAGCGGCGGCCGCTTGCTCCCATGTACACATAACCGGCGATTCCAATCCCTGCGCTTAGAAATACCGGTTTTTATATTAAAACATGGGTTTTTTTAAACGAATTTGTAGCCGATTAGAGGAAGAAAATAACGTATTTGTGCTATAATACCGCTTTAGACTTCGCTAAAATGTATGTTTTAAAATTAGCGTGAAGCTAAAGGAGGCGATGGAATTGTAATGAAATTAAGATTTTTTTCATCGCATTGTTGCATATTTTGTGTGCAGCTATTTTGTATGTTCTTTTAAGTCTGCTATTTAGTCTATATAAAGGCGATTTTGTGTTAAAACGCCGGTTTATATATCATTGCAATGAATTATATGTTATGTTTATCCAGATTGAGCTTACTCTAATGCATTTTTGTAGGAATCTCTGTTTTTACGCTACTATTAAAATTTATATGTTTCGAAATGAGGGAAGACGTATTTGTAACACACTACTACAATTAGGAGTGTTTAAATCAGTATGGAAATGACTGAATTGGCGTTCTGCCACTTAATAAGCATGTGTATTGTATTATTTGTTGTAAAAAAATATTATTTAAACTAGTCTTTGGACAGATATTAATTGTTGTTATAAAATCGATTATGTTTCTTCTCTGTTTACTCGATAACTTCGTATTTGGATTGACATTTATTTATTCGCTTATTGAAACCATGAACATGTTTATGGATAGAGCTTATCCTTTTAAAAGTCATGTCATGTCAAATAACGTTGACAAAAGCAGTTATTTAATATGAGTCTTTTTTTTAAGTATTTTTATTAGCGGTAATAGAGTATTGTTTATTAATTTTTATAAAGCCAGTTACGGAGCAGTTGTTTAGAATTTTTTTTTAAATTTTATACATAAATACATTATTTTTAACCAACGCCGTTATATTAATTAAAATTATAAAATTTTAAAGTTAAATAATGCGATATACGATTTTTATTTATTGTTATATAGGGGAACAGGTGATAACTAATTTACTGATGAAATAATGTTATTGTAAACGAGTAACTATGTCTTAAATTGATTAAATCATTTATTAAAAACTAGTTGTTTGTAAATACTACACATTTGTCTGGCAGTTAGATGTGATTTTTAAGTATATGAGTTTTGTAGTTTAATATTTATCTGTAAAGATAAATCCTTTAAAGTAAATGTTAGATAAATATTGTAGAATAAGTTTTAAGTCTGTTTACATTTTATTTATTATAATAAAAAAATAAATTCAGTTTAATAGTTGTGCGTTGCCATTTATGAAATGAAAAGTTTAAAAAATTATATACATATTGTTTAGTTATTATTTATTTTTGTTGTTCCTATTGAATGTTAGAATACATTGAAAGTAAAAAATAACTAACTTGTACATAAATTAAATTACTTAGCAAAAAGAAAATGTGTTTTATTATAACCTGTTAAACTTCTTCCGATATATTTCAGCCTTTTAACCTGATGGACTTTCTTTATCACAAATCTATAAATGACCGAAATTAATAAAAAAATATATTTAATGGTTTAATTTTTAAATTAACTCAGATCTTTATCAGGACTTATTGTTGCCTAAGGGGCATAATAAAATCCGCTTTTCTCTTTTTAAGTGTACCCTCAACCCTTATTCAACATTGCACATGAAGTAATGGTTATATGAATGAACATCTGAAGTTTCATAATGCACTTTAGGCGAGATTTGTCTGAGTACAGGCATCTCAATAATTGTAGTTAATTCAATCATAGGAGGTAGTAGAATGAAACGACATATTATAAAGTCCTCAAAATTTATTGCCAACATGACAAACCGCTCACACAAGATCTACACAGAAGAGCACTCAATATATACAAAACTATATGTTAAAATAAAAAAAAACAAATCCACTCTCGATACATTCACACATCATATAACTATAAAAATAACTATATTTAAAAATACACGCGACATTTCAAGACATAATAATTCGAAATTGAATCATAGGAGAGAGACGGATCTGTCTATAATGCAAAATTTCATTCAAGACATCAAATTGATTTATAATCTAATCTTCCATTTATACAATAATGCAATAAAAATGTTATGTCCAATTTACAAATATCAATTAAACAAGAATAAAATGAGAAATGCGTGAACTTCGATAAAATACAAAAACCCTTGCTTTATTAAATGAATGTTTAAAATAATATATGTACTATATTAACTTTTCTGTGTTTAATGATTTCTACAAACCAATATCAAAATCACAGCATCACTCCTTCATTTATAGTCAGAAAATTTATAACAATATGTTACCTACTAAAACTTAAAAAAGAATTTATCAAATACAAAATTACACATTGAAGATCTATATGCAGTTACGGCAACACAATAGCAGTTTTTTAATTGTTTAACTTACATCTGCAAAACTGACACAAATAGTGCGTCACGTAACAAAAAAGCGTTACATTCTATAACAGCACTGAATCAACTGATCAAATTGTATAGAGAGTTGAAAATTGTTATATTTTTTTTCTCAACGGACTTTGCCATAGACAAAGTGTTAACGGTCTTTTGTTTAGAACAAAACCATAAAATATCCTTCAATAGCTACCATATTTTGGCATCACAAGCTTAAGCTTTGAAACTGTTCTTAACTCTTCTTTTTGCACTCCTTCCCATAATTCTGCAATTGGATGAATTCTTTCATAGCATATCCTTTAACGGGATAAATTTTCTTTGAATGTTCTAGAAACTTCTAGACATCTCCGGGTACGGTCTCTTCGTTAACAATCTGGTAAGTGATCAGGTATTCTGGATAGGCCTATAAAATAAAATATATATATAAAATAAACAATATGAGTAATTATTTTTTTAATATTTTTGATAATTTTTGTAAACAACCCTAATTTTTACTATTCTATTACCTCCTGCTTTTTAATTCTCAATTTAATAATTTTTTATCCCGCTCAATAACATCATTAATTATCATTTGGTAAGTTATCCTCTCTATGTGTCTATCAGTTTATGTAATTATTTATCACCTTATATTATTTACAAGGCTAAACAATGTTCATCGAGTCAGCTAGTAAGTGTATATAAATGGTGTCAGACCACTTCTACAGAAAGCCTCAAGTTATTCAGCCTATTATTAGACAATATTAACATATTATATCGCTTTGTATTATGATACCTTGTCTATACCAATGGTTATTCAAACCGCCTCCGTATTTATTTTATAGGTTTGCACTGAAAAAATCGAAGGTTGTGGGTTCAAATCCCGAATATAAAACATATACCACTTCCGACTTTTTTAATGACCTATTTATTATTATTATTATTATTATTTTTCCTCGTCGGGCTTACCGGGTTTCGGGTGTGAAATGAAAGCTAAAAATATTAATTTATCATATTTCATTGAAAACCTCCAAACTTCTCAAAGTTTCCCTACAGCATTATGCATTTACCATACATATAAACCTTCCACTCTATCTATCGAAAAAACGGCTTCATCACATTATACATCATTTTAAATATTTAAGCTTACATAGGGGCTATGTTTCATACTATATATATGTATAGATAGATCGTCTCACCTGTTCCCCACGGTACACCACGTACTCCGGGTAGCAGAGGCCCCCATGCGTGGGCCTCCCGGCCACGCTGTGGTGGCCAGGGGGCGCGTGGGCCATCTTCATGGCGCTGGCCAGCTGGAAGGCGCGCCCCAGGGTCACGCGGCAGAGCAGCATCTGCCTGGAGAACGATTCATATTACTGGTTTAATGTAGGTCGGAACGTCGAATGGAGTGAAGAAAGGTCAATAATCACTGATTCAATGTCAGGTCGGAAGGTCGAATCGAGTCCAATGTTAGTCTACAACTGATTGAGCCTGTATATACATAAGATCCTTTGAGCTTTTCAAACGCCGGAAGAGAGGTGAATCAATAGTTATCATTATCAGCCTGTGTTAGTCCACTGCTGGACACAAGCCTCCCCTAACACCCCTATCCATCAGGGTTTTTGGACCGTATCCTTCTACACATACTTTTGGCATAATTAACAATTACAGTTCGCAACAATACAAGCTTTCCCTAACACCCTGTACATCCTCACCCGTGACAAATGAAGCATGTTTCTTGATCTAGAACTTTTCAAACACCCCGTACCTACCTCTGGCAAAGGTAGCAGCTCCTGTCCTTGTGCGTGGGACACCCCGAACCGCCGCCGAAGCCGTACACGTACTGATTGCTCTTGGACGAGTGCTCGGCAAAGTATATACCCGCACCGAACATTCCACCTAGAATGAACGTAGTAGGAAAATGTTTAGGTGGTCTACTACGGTTCAAATGAAATAGGAAATCGACTAGGAGCGCTAATCGATTTCGACTACGTCGGCCGATCTGTATCAGAGATTGGCTAACTGCGCAGGGGATATTACAGTGCACGAGTGTACGCGCAAACACAGGTGCACTTCCCCCTCATAGTCCGACGGGACGGATAAACGACACGACCGCAGAGAGATCAGACGCAGGACCGACTTTTACATGCCCATCAGACGCATGGATCATCTTACTTTACACACAATTAGGCGATCGGCCCGCACTGCCCTAACCAACTAGGAGACAAAAACTAAAATCAGGCAATCCCCGCTGGATGCGGTAGCTAGACAATTCAAACTAATACACAAAAGTGTTTACCACTACTGATTTACTAGCCTCTATTGTACGGTAGATCTACATACACACATACATAATCAGACTGTGATAGTCCACTGCTGGAAATGGGCCTCCCCTAATACACCCCTATCCATCAGGGGGTTTACGGTAGATCTACCACTTAGAAACCGATTTTTGTATAGCCAACCTCCCTTCTTAAACGTGATCATCATCATCATCATCAGCCTTTGCTAGTCCACTGCTGGACATAGGCCTCCCCTAATACACCCCTATCCATTAGGGGGTTTGGACCGTATCCCACCACGCTGGTCCAAAGCGGGTTGGTGGGTGGACCGACTATTTACATGCCCATCCGACGCATGGATCATCTTACTTTTCAGACAATTGGGTGATCGGCCCAAATTGCCCTAACCAACTAGGAAACAACAATGAAAATTTGTTGAGTCCCCGCAGGATTCGAACCCACGACCTCCGGTCTCTAAAGCACACGCCCATACCACTAGGCTACGGAGACAGTTCTTAAACGTGATACTGAATGTATTCCCAGATTTTGAAGCTAAAGTAAATTTTGGAAGCTACGATGAAAATATCTCTCACCAATATAAGCGTGTCTCTCGTCGAATCCCTTCTGAACTATCGCATTGATGAAGGGCGATCCGTGGAAGAGCATCCGCTCGTTGGGCGCACCCGCCTCCTCCGAGACCTCCTTGCGCCTGTGCTGGTACCTCTCCCACAGGCGGCCGTTCACTATCTTCTGGATCTAAAAGGATACAGCAATGAACAACTATGTAGTGCAAAAAAGTTCTTTTCTTCATTTTTTACGAAGGTGCAGTCGGGCCTCATGATGGATTGTGGTCACCGCAGCCTATGGCCATCGGCAATACCAGGGGTATCACCAACGCACTGCCTTACGTGAGACATAGGATATTGCATCTCGATTATTCGGTCAATACGGTGACCATGGTGCCAAACAAACCAGAACACGGTAGTGCTTGCAAACCACTGCTTTGCGGCAGAACAAAGCGCCGCCGTGGTACTTCCCCAAACGACCCCCTAGCAATCAGATGATCGGCCTGCATTGCTCTAATAAACTAGGTAACAGCAATGAAAAGTAGTCGATTCCCCCCAGGATTCAAACCCTCGCCCTCTGTATTACATTACGGGTGCAGTTGGAGCCCTAAGTAACGATGCAGCATCCTAAATATGCGTTGTTTTAATTATAACACAGCGAGTGTCATCACCTCTTGTGACGCAACCCTAGTCCCACAACTAATGTACCAAGAAGAAACAAAGAAAAGGGAATAAGGAAGCTGGGTGGCAGTAACTCCGTCAGCAAACTTTTGTACATATGATTGAAACAGAACAAAATCTTCGTACTACAAAAAGCCTCTGTCCACCTTTCCAAAGTAACGTAGTAAAGTAAGTAACTTCAGAGAGGACAACTTTTTTAGTAACCTTTGACGTGACAACGGCTTATAAATAGGTTCAAGATAGTAAGGCATTCTCGTGCACCGTGTCACAGCGCCGCTCACGTAACGCTCCCCATACGCAAGCATAAGATAAAGTGAGAGGCACGCGTCTCTCTCACTCGTGCGCAGTTGGCCTGCTTAAGTGAACGAGACACAGAGAAAGAGAAAGAAGGTTGACCCTTCTTCCTAATATACGAATGAATATTCACATTACAATCATTCTACCACTAAAATACGTTGTCACGCATAACGTTCGCCCGTATACCTATTTTTTTCTTACATCTGGCTAAGAGGAAAGGTCAACAGGTTATCAACTTACCCTGACCACACGGTACCTAGTGAACTGGCCCCCCGCGTGGTCCCTGTGCGCCCTCACCGAGGCCTGCATCTCCTTTTCCAGCATCCCGTACTCCCCATCACTACACTCCTCAGCCCCGACGTCCACCAAAGTGGTACCTCCGTACCATTCTGTAAATTTAGTCATACTTCCAATCAGAGAAAGTAAATGCAGCTTTATATTCTAAAAATCTATGTTCAGTTTAGGCTCTGTAGAGCTCTTATGAACGTCAATCGGGAGTTTGAACCTATCCGGAGAAGAACGCGCAAAGAACTCTGCGGCGGACTTACTTTTCTTTTGTCAATATATACTATACTCCCAACCTCCCTTGTGGGTGGAATTTCGCAAAATCCGTTCTTAGCTGACTTCTACTCGGCGAAAGGAATATTCCTACCAAATTTCAAGTCGGTACGCCTTATGGTTGCAGAGATATCGTGATGAGTCAAAATATAGGTTAAGAAAATTTCTTGTATATAAATAGATGATCGATGTCCTCATTTTCGAAGTTGTTTAAACCACTTCGAGCGAGGTGCCATCGATTGTGATCGATCCCGGATCAACATGCTCGTTGAACATGACCTTGGTTTTATCCAAGTTCATCCAAAGACCGATGCGTGCAGAAGATTAAGCCAAACTTGCATCATTTTCTACAGGTACCCTGTCTTTTTTATGTTTGTCTATGTATCTATCTATCTCCTTCTCTTCCTCCGTGTGTCTGTTCCAATGTTTCAGTATCTTTCTGTACTTTTTTTTCATTGCCTACACAGGCAGACGAACAGTCCTGCCACCTGATGCAAAGTAGTCACCGACGCCCATAGACATCGGCAATACTGGTATCACCAACGCGCTGCCTACCGTGAGACAAGTATGTTAAGTCTCGTTTACCCAGTAGATTGCGCTGGCTACGGTGCCCTTAAAACCGGAACACAATAGTGTTTTCACACTACTGCTTCGCGGTAGAAATAGGCGCCGCGGTGGTACCCAGACGGTCCCATGTAACAGGGGACCTTTGTGTCTGTCTGTTCCGTCCAACCCTCACCTGACTGCGCCTGCAAGCTCTGCCTGGCGGCCTTGATCAGCCTGTGCCTGTGCCCGTACGCGGCCACGCCCACCGCGCGCAGGTCTTCGTGCGACATCTCTGATAGGATGTCCACTGTGATCTGTTCCCTCTCCAGGACTAAGCACAGTTGCTCCAGACCGACCCTGTGAACAAGTCCCTCGGTTAAAAGGATTTAAAATAACGTGACAATACTGTATCTAACTGCCTCCGTAGCCTTGTGGCATGGGCGTGTGCTTTAGAAACCTGAGGTCGTGGGTCGAAGCTCTGCGGGAAAAAATTCATTGTTGTTTCCATGGTTAGGCAATTGGTGATCAGTAAATGTCTAAAAAGATGATCCATGCGTCGGAGGGGCATGTAATGGAATTAGGATAGGCCTATGTCCAGCAGTGGACAGGCTGATGATGTAAAGAAAATGTTTATTCGGTTATATATTAAATTTGTCCTAGTTACACTGTCCTTGGAGTCATGGGTTCAAATCCGTAGGGAAGGAATAGAAGGATGATTCATGCGTTGAATGGGCATTTAAAAGTTAGTTTCTGCTGTCAAGACCATCTTTAGCAGTCGTTGTAGAATACTGACAACTAATCCCACGTAGAATTCCGTGGGATCAGTCCCTCTGTGTAAAAGCAAAAACCCCCTAATGGAGGAGGCGTGTGTTAGGGGAGGCCTATGTCCAGCAGTGGACAAACACAGGCTGATGATGATGATGATGAAGGTAATAACATGTCTTACGTAATTGGCAATCGCTATAAGGAGTAAATATACTCATGTGTAAGTATCTTATAGATTAAGCTTTTCTTAAGAAAAATTGGTTTGGCGGCGAGCAATAAACTATGTTATTAGATTTAAATTTATTAATTATAGTAGTATACAATAGTTATAAATTTATTGATGTCATGAAGTTGCTGTAGTTACAATTAGACAAACAAGGACCTTACTGAAGGAGCGGTATTATTATAACTATAGGAAGAAAGAAGTATAGACTCTAGAATACCTGCTAAGGAAGGTTTGCAGTGACTCCGATGTGGACAACGCCGACGCGGGTCTTCCTGCCGCGTCCTCTAAGCTCCCACGGGACCCCTCCGCCCAGTAGTTGCTTGGCATTACCTGTTTCGATACGTATAAAATGTTGCTTGGTAAAAATCTTACTGGCATTGAACTACTTTTGCCACATTACTCTGAGTCCACTATTTTAGTTTTTATCAACCATTTTAGTGTGATTTAAATCATTCCAATCCTCCACATGCTGACTCATAAGTCACTTTATATTTTAGTAGTTGATACATAGCGTGGAAATACAAAACTGATAGGTAATCAAGATCAAGACCAAGTGGTGCATTTTTAAGCCCTAAAAAAATCTCTTTAAAGGCTTTTATCACACTAGAGGCGATCAATACTAACTATGTTGACTATTCATCAATATTTTTTTAAAGTATTTAACTTTACCAACCATTTACTAACAAATTGACATAACAAAAAGACAAGCAAACCCCCACACAAATACAAGGGCATAGGAATTCAATACATCCATCCCTGAATCGTCGGCATGAAATTCCCTACATGTATCGTCTCATCATCTTCTTGCCGGAAAGGAAATTTAATGTGTAAGGACAATTTCAGTACGCGCAAACTGCCTTCAAATCATAGGCAGTCGCTGCCACGTCCACCTGCACTCCAATTCAAACGTGAAATTCTTCCATCGTCTTCTTAGGAAGAAATAAGTAAAGACAACTTCATGTAATAAAAACAAAACCCTTCAAAAGTAAGGCTAGAAAACCCACATATTTGTTTACGAAACAATTGACAAATAAACTTGACGAAAACAAACCCAGCGCTAACTGAGAAACCCTAAACCTCCTCCCCTTTAAGGTCACCAAGATTCAGCGCGAGACGGAAGTTATTCCACTCGTCCTGATGAAGATACCTCCAATATGTCCGAAACAAGTCGGCACCCATATGCCCGATTTTACACGAGTCAATGTCTCACTAAAGTGTTCACTGTTTAAGATTACCTTCATCCATTTGCGACCAAATCATAGGCAGCCGATAGCTTGTCCTCCATACACGATAAATCAACCGTAAAATAAAAAAATAGAGCTAGTATAACTCACAGGGGGCGCGAGGGGCGCCGTATCGCCCGAGGGCAGGCGCACGGGGAGCCGCGGCGGGGGCGGGGGAGGGGGCGCCGGAGGGGGCCCTCCCCCCGCGGCGCCAGTCATCGCGTCCTGCAGGAGGGAGCGCACGTCATCAGCGCCGGCCAGCTCCAGGGCGGTCTGACCCTCCTGGTTCTTCAGGAACGGGTCGGCGCCGTGGGCGAGCTGATGGAGTACATCAAGTGTATAAAGAATGTTAGCGCAAAATGGATGAACTAAAAGTTTGGCTGCATAAGGAGAATGCATAGATAATTTATGAAATTAAAATAATATTTTTTTTAACTTCACAAACGTCTACACCCGAGTCAAAGTGAAAGCGGAATTGATGAAAACAATATCCACTATGGCAACAAAGTATCGTCACACGTCTCATTGATGAATTGTTACCAAAATGTCAATCATGACTGATAGCAATACGGATACGAATTAGTCGCTATGAGTTACATTAATTTACATTTGGCTCAGAAATAAGATAAAGGCATTTACTAGTGCTAATGTGACATTACTGCTCGTCATATGTACACATAAGAAACTAAAAGTGAAAAATATTAAAACCCGTACCTCAGCCGATTAAGATTTAAATGAGACAAAATTAACTAAAACGTTGTCTAATGACTATCTCAAGTGCGTCTAAAAATTCAGACCCAGTTAGTACATTAGAATTGATTACATTTATTCAGAGTCTAAATTGCCTAAAATATCACTATACAAGGCTTAGTAGTCAAGTCCATATAACGAAAAAAATTAATGGTGTCTATTAAATAAAATTACTTTACGGATTTTATCGCGTTTATTTACATTTAAATTCCGATCGTTCGAACACTTTCCAGCGCCGTGGTCACGGGTGACCACCGTACACAATCCTAATAATTTTATTTAATAATGTATAATATTCGGCAAGCAAGAAATAATTAATGGAGTCTAGTATAAAACTCCAGAGCCTATAGGTTTGAGGCGTGTACTTTAGAAATCGAGTAATGGGTTCGAATCCGCGGGACCCAACAAATTTTCATTGTTGTTTCCTAGTTGTTAGACAATGTGGGTGATCACCCAACTGTCTGGAAAATGATGATCCATACGTCGGATGGGCATGTAAAATCGGTCACCGCCAACCGATTGGACCAGTGTCGAGTGGATTGGTCCAAACTAATTAGAAGGCTACATTGGGAGGCCTATGTCCGTCAGTGGACTATCAGAGGCTGATGATGATGAGATATAAAATGGAAGAAAATCAATAGTTTATCGTTTTGTTGTCTAAAGCACGCTTACCAGCAACGAGCACAGCTGAGTCCTCGCCTTATGTGCCGCCTCGTGCAACGGGGTGAATCCCCATCGATCGGCCGCATTCGGGGGAGTCCCCGCCCTGAGGAGTAACGCTGCCAGCTCCAAATGACCATAGAGGCAGCGTTATGGAGTGGTACAAGACCACCCTTGTCCCTTGCGGAGACAGCCGCCCCAGCTTCTAGGAGGGCCTCTGCCACTTCCAAATTGTTGTAACCGGCTGGATGTGGGTATAAGAAAAGTTTTTTAAGGCCTCTGTTTAGTTTTTAAAATATAATAATGTTTTCCAGAACGATTCTGTACACGGCGGCCAATCTATATTAGAGATCAGCCAACCGAGCACGAGATATTATAGTGCACAAGTGTACGTATGGACTCGGGTGCATTACACTCTTACAGACCGATATGTAAACTTCTTAATTTATTTTTCGAAAGCCCATTTTAAGTATTGAGGTCGATACAAAGTAATAATCAGGTTATAAACTATTTATTGGATGCTTAATCGTTCAATCGAGGACAATCTTTGGTCATCACAAATAGATAAAAACAAACTAATACTTACTTATTTAATTCTTTTGCACTGAATAATTTCTCATTATTATCACTATCAATTGCATTCAAGTCACTTGTTGGTTCACTTGCCATTATTACTATATTTATTGTTGTTTTGACGATTTGATATTATATGAACATAAATGTGGCTACTCACGGTAAAATGTATCTATAATGTGAGTATTCGCCACGTGCTTGTCCATGAACTCATGAGTATATACTATGCATTGGCGGGGTGGAGTGGTGGTAGAAAGAGAAGGGATGATAGAACTAAAAGAAAGAGGGAGAAAGATAAAGGTATTATACACTACTCGCTTGTGTATGCGACTGTCGCGCCTGAGTAGTGTATGCGACTGTCGCGCCTGAGTAGTGTATGCGACTGTCGCGCCTGCTCACGTCTCATTCAACGGTTTTATGCCATTTATTTTCAGTTCGGTCGCGCAGCAAAATCCCTATCCCCTCCAAGCATGCCGTAAGGAACTTCTTTCCAATAAAGATTATTAAATAAAACGACTCTACGGATTTTATCGCGTTCATTTTACGTTTTTAAATTCCCGACGTTTTGAACACTTTCCAGCGACCGTAGTCACGGGGTTGACTGTTGAACGTCGAGAGTTTAAAAATTTATGATGTTCGCGTAAACAATAGAAATAAAAAGAAAAAAAGATTTTTATTTATTCAGCTGAACAAACAAAGTAACTGAACGGTATAAGAGTGAAAGATATATATATAATAAAAACGTTCAAAAGTGTAAACACAACAAAAGTGAAAATAAACGGTGAATAATTAATTTTCATCATTGCAACAATAAAATTTAATTTTAAATACGCCAGTAGAAATATGTTAATTCAAATCATAGTTTCGTAGTAAACACCAATCGATCAATAAAACATTTTATAATAGTAAACCGGAGTAGAGTGTGCACAAAAAAAAATATATTGATTTAACTATTGGGCATCAAACACGAAACCGTTATTTCGTTTCGTATGTAACCGTACAGTTGTGAAACTCATGTATGCACAGTAGCTGGATGAAAGTAGCTAGTTATAAAGAACTAGTTTTAAAACAAGCGTTGCCGTCCACGTAACTGGTTACGTTTCGTTTCTTAAAAGTGACTTATTTTTTTTTTTTTGATGGATCTCGTGCTCTGTGGAATAAACCTATTAGAACATAGCCGGGTTTGGGGGGGCCCGTTGCCACAGGCGCGTCTCCCCATAAGTGATTTAACTTCACCAAGGGCCCAGAGGGGGAGCCTCGGCTTGTCCGTCACTTTTCTGGTACCCGTTAGCATGCTGAATCGAGGGCTGCCTGGGTGGGCCGACGCCTCGGCTCGATTCAGACGCTTTGCAATGATCATTGGTGACTTAACGACCCACGTCTACTCACCAGCAAGATGGAGGGGCGTCGAATTTCTGCCGTGTGCATCTCTACAGTTGACATTCTGAGGTGTAATGAGTTTCCTGAAATTGGGATAAATTAAGAGTGAATATCTTCTGATTTGTCGCACAGCGCCATCTAGTTGCTAAACAAGTGAAGTTAGCATAGTTCTACTTAATATTATGAGTGCGAAAGGATGTACTGTTGCCTCATGACTCATGACACGACAGACGTAGCCTAGTGGTAAGGGCGTGTGCTTTAGAATCCGGAGGTCGTGGTTCGAATCCTGGGGACTCAACAAATTTTCATTGTTGTTTCCTTGTTGTTTAAGGCAATTTGGGCCAATCACCCAATCGTGTGAAAAGTAAGATGATCCAGACTTCGGATGGGCATGTAAAAAGGCCTATATCTAGGAGTGGACTACCACGGCTGATGATGATGATGATGCGACCACTTACTTGGCCCTCGCCAAGTCTCCTCTCTTAGCGGCGTCCAGTAAGGCCGCGTCGCCCCTTAGGGCGTCCGCAGTATCTCCATCCCCTGCCCTGACCAGCTGAAGGGGCGTTAGGCCATCGCGGTTTCTTCGTGTCGGATCCGCTCCGTGCTTTAATAACAAGTTTTCACTTAATTATTAATAAGGTTAGCCTGGTGGTCGTTGGTTCGAATCTTGCGGAGATCACTTTCATTGATGTTTCCTAGTTGGTTAGGACAATTTGGGCCGATCACCCATTTCTCTGAAAAGTAAGATGATCCATGCGTTGGATGGGCATGTATAAAGTCGGTCCACCTACCAACCCGCATTGGACCAGCGTGGTGGGGTACGGTCGAAAACCCCCTAATGGATAGGGGTGTATTAGGGGAGGCTTATGTCCAGCAGTGGACTATCACAGGCTGATGATGATGATGATGTTACACAATGACATTATTCATTTTGACATTTGACATTAAACAGCAATGCGGGCTGATCAGCACGCATTGCCGACACTCGATTGACTGTAAAGTAAGATGATACATGCGTCGGATGGGCATGTAAAAAGTAGGTCATGGGCCTTATCTCTCTCCGTTCGTATCCATCCCATCGGAATATGAGACTATAAAGGAACAGAGAGTGCACCTGTGTTTGCGCGTGCACTATACTACCCCTGCGCAGTTGGCTGATCTCTAATACAGATCGGCAGCTGTATTCGGAATCGACTAGGATTGCATTAATAGTAAGAACCATAAGAGCTTACTTGTAAGCAATATTGAGCTGTTCTTGAAATTATTATTATTTTTATTGACGCTGCTACAGAATACATCACCAGCTGACAATCCTACCTTGAGGAGCAGCCGAACGATGTCGGCCTTTCCCTTTGCGGCCGCCTCGTGCAAAGGCGTGAACCGCCACAGGTCAGCCGCGTTCACGCCAGCGCCGGCGGACACTAGCAACTCTGTCACTTCATAGTGGCCGTAGGAGCAGGCGTTGTGTAGAGGCACTAGACCACTGGAATACAGGTTAGGGCATCAGACAAGAGCCAAAGTAATGTATTACAAAGTTTACTAAAGTCAAAGTGAAATATATGGATATAGAAAGCTTACACTTTCTTATTCAGTGTCAAATAAACTACCACCGGTTCGGAGATGGAAGATTATGGACTGAGTAGAACCGGCGTAAGAAACTCAGCGGACCTAATTTGTTTTTTTCTTTATAAGGTCTATTAAGGTCTTCAGGCATTCGGACGTGACTTTAATCAGATAGAGATAGGTGAAATTTATAGGAACACTATAGTATTTAATATTGAATACAAAATAAAAAGTGTAACTATTAAAATTTATCCCATTTTTAGTCAAGCGATTACGAAAAAGTAACTCATGGCAACAAAGTGGCGTCCAATTAATCGATGTGACAAAAAATTTTCCTTAGTAATTTTTCGTATTCATCGTGCTTCTTCAAATTGCTTCCCTACATACACATCTTTATGTTACACAATATCTGCCTCCGTACCCTAGTGGTATGGGTGTATGGTTTAGAAACCGGAGGTCGTGGGTTCGAATCGTGCGGCGACTCAACAAATTTTTATTGTTGTTTCCCAGTTGGTTAGGACAATTTGGGCCGATCACCCAATTGTCTGAAAAGTAAGATGATCCATGCGTCGGATGGGCATGTATAAAGTCGGTCCGCCCACCAACCCGCATTGGACCAGCGTGGTGGGGTACGGTCCAAAACCCCCTAATGGATAGGGGTATATTAGGGGAGGCTTATGTCCAGCAGTGGACTATCACAGGCTGATGATGATGATGATGATGATGTTACACAATGACATTATTCATTTTGACATTTGACATTAAACAATAAAATACATACTATTTGATATGAAAATGTCACTCATATAATACGACCATTCATTGACAGTCGTGGTGTCATCGCATACCTATATAGATCCGACTTTTCCCGAAGGAAAATTACTTCTCTCTTCACCTACACTTTCTTTGCAATAAATCTTAGTTTGAGTAGGCAAAACTGTAGCGGATTATTAACGTATTTTAGTTTTTTATCTTTCTCTAGTTTGGGCCGATCACCCAATTGTCTGAAAAGTAAGATGATCCATGTGTTGGATGTACATGTAAAAAGTCGGTCTATCCACCAGCCCGCATTGGACCAGCGTGGTCGGAAACGCTCCTAAAACCCACTAAAGAAGAAGGCGTGCATTAGGGGAGGCCTTTGTCCAGCAGTAGACTTACACAGGCTGATGATGATGAGATTACCCTTTAAATTGTGCTTGTTTGTATCCTCGTGGAGACCTAGCGTCAGTGGTTTTGCATAAAGTCTTAGGTGATACTGGTTTGATTGAAAGCCGAAGCCAAACTAATTTAGGGACGGTTAAGAAAGAAGAATTGGTCTTAAGCCAAATTTTGGAATGGATTTAAACCAAATAACCCGTATCGACGGAGCGCCACTCACTGTTTGCTATATCGGTTCATTCATTAGCCACTATACTGCCATGGGCTACTTTGGTTTCTACTATTCCAAGTCTAGTTTAGCTAAAGAGACTATTTTTGAAAATCTAATTACTTATTCTTCATTTCGCCGTTCAAGAACTGTATTTTTTCTGCTTCTTCCTTATTTTAATGTGAATACTGTTAGTGCATTGTCGAAATAAAACTTTTTTCTACTTCTAATCTAATCTAATAGATATATTTCCTACCCCTTATCCTTTGCATGAACGTCGGCACCTCTCTGAAGCAGCATCTGTGCGAGGGGAAGCCTGTTATATCTGTAACAGACATCAAAGTACTTTTAATATACCATACTACAGAAAGCTTAAAACTTATTAATTAATTTAAACTATATTTAAGAACTGCCTTAGCCAGTGGTATAAAACCCTAGTGGATAGGTGTTTAGAGAGCCTATGCCAGCATGACGTATAGCTATGATGATGATATTTAAAGAAGTAAATTTTCAAAAGCATAGCTTTTAAATTGTGACAATGTAAGGACATTTATGTGGTTTTGGCTGGTTAAGCTAATATAGGTTATGACTCGTTTGCCTAAATATAAGATAATTCATGCGTCGGACGGCCGTGTGAAAGGTCGGTCCCAGTAGTCAGAACATATTTGCTAGCTGCGACAAGACAAGATCTTAAAGGATCACAAGCTGACCTTAACATAACTTGGAATGACTAGTAGAAATATAGAAATCAACAACATAAGCCAAATAAAAGGTTAAATTGACATCAAATGTAATGTTATAGACTAATGGCACTAGAAGTACAAGAAGACGCCTTGTTATCAGTCGATCTACGCCAGTCATACCAGCAAAGCCCTCGACATTTTGTCGCTAATTTGATAGTTTTGGCACTATTTTGTGATTCTTTTTATCGTTCGAGTGAATTCAATCTCTCATTGCATCAGAGAATAGCGCAAAGTACTCTCATTAGTAGAATCTTACCCAGCGGCAAAGTGCAGCGGAGTGGAGTGCCTTCCGTCCACGTCTCGACAGTTGACCAGGCGTGGTCTGGTGTCCAGGATCGTGCGGGCGGTTTCTACGTCACCGGTGCGAGCCGCCTCCAGAAGACGCAAGGCTGCCGCGTTTGCACATGCGTCTGTTAATAATAAAACATCATCATCATTATCGTTCTCTTTGTCATCATCATCATTATCATCATCAGATCGGTCTGTTTAGAGTCGACAGATGGACATACTCATGGTGCCTAAGCAACTTGCATACAGCGAATTCATTAAAAAACTGGAGTCTACTAATATCTTCTATGTAAGAACAGTACAATGGTGGAAAAAATATATCATCATTATGATCATCATAAGTAGCCTTTAGCAGTCCACTGCCGGATTTAGGCCATTTTAAATGAACGCCAAGACGGCTGAACTTGTTAGCGTCCATTAAAGAAAGTTGCTCATCATCGATGCTGAGCAGGCGGCTTGGTCTTACTCCCACTATAAAGCGAATCCGCCGTCAAGTAGGCTGTCTGGCAAGTTACTGTCCAATGTATGTACATAATTAATGTATCGCTTTTCGAATTATTGTAAAGACGACATTGACAAAGCTTATTACTGCAAACAATACGAGAGTGAGGACCATTAAGTGCGGGAGTAATTTATTCTGCGCACCTTTAACCCCCCTAGCACTGCAAGTTGTAGCCAAGGGACAGTTATGAGAGAATATTTGCAGTGTATTAACCCAAAACTACAAACCAAATGACGACCGCAGGGTTCATGGCCGGATCTCCTCCGAACAGATAAATTTAGGGATTAGTAGTGGAATTGACACGCTAAGTAGCCCGAAAGCGCCATGCTTTTCACTTATTCACGCTGACTAGTGCGATTTTTTTAGGAATTGTGAGGAATTGTTTATACATCTATTATTGTATGCTTTCTTACTGAAACTTCTACTGTTTTATATTGATATTTCTCCTAAATCTTATGTAGTAGTAAAAAGCGCACACTTTACAACTTTGTCAATCGAATCCATACAAAATAACTGGCCACATGGAATTATCATTTACGTAGTCAATAAAAAGCTATAAGAGGTATATTCTCACCTAATAGCGTAACTATAATATGATAATTACATTCGTTTACTGATATTCCAAGTCTCATCTGGCTAGCAGATGCCTCAATATGATGAACGGCCTGCTTATAAAACCGAACAGTAACTACCAAAAGGTACGATGATTTGGAGCTCATTGAAGCTGCTAGAAGTACTTGGAGAGACGCAAGTTCTTGTCCATGTCGTGACTAACGTAACATTGAACCCTATGAGAAGGGTATTACTTAGCAAAAGCAGCTCAAGTCCTCTAACTACCATTTAAATAAATAAATAAGCAAGCCCTTTGATTGGTTGATTGTCCATTAGCTGTCAACCAATAAGCGACAATCAACCAATGAGAAACATCATGACGTTGCTATGGCTCGAACCGTACGCAGAATCCGCAGGAGGTTCATTGTATCAATCTTAACGTCAATCTTGAAGTGCAGGAAACCGACGCCATTAGCAAGCCGAAATGGAATACAAAAATACGCCAAAACCGAATCGATCGCGTTTCCTTCGCGGCGAAAACAAGATAAAGATAAAGAGTGAATAAACAAAAACAAGTACACAACGTCGTTGAATATTTAATCGATATTAGTACGGTCGATTCATTTCGACAACGTCATATTAATTTCATCATCATCATCAGCCTTTGATAGTCCACTGCTGGACACAGGCCTCCCCTAATACACCTCTATCCATTAGGAGGTCTTTAGACCGTATCCCACAACGCTGGTCCAATGCGGGTTGGTCGGTGGATCATTTTACTTCTCAGACAATCGGGTCATCGGCCCAAATTGCCCTAACCAAATAGGAATCAAACATGAAAGTTTGTTGAGCCCCCGCAGGATTCGAACCCATGACCATCAGTTTCGAAAACACACACCCATACTATTAGGCTACGGAGACAGATTAGGCATATTAATTTATCTCTACGCAACATTTTTTTTATTTTATTGCCAACGAAGGCAGTCGAGAAGTCGCCTCCTGATGGAGAGTGGTCACCGACGCCCATGGACATCGGCAATAGCAGGGGTATTATCTATTATTATATTATCAATGCTCTGCTTACGTGATACATATGTTGTTACGCCTCATGTACCCAATAAATACGCTGGCTACGGTGCCCTTTAAACCGGAAGACAATACTATCTACACTAATGATTTGCGTCGGAAATAAGCATCGCGGTACGCTGACTAAGATGCCCCTCAAATCGGAACAGTAGTATTTTACACACTACTACTTTGCCGCAGAAATTACCGCGGAGGTACCGCCCCAGACGGACTCTTGTAAAAGGGGACCTACCAGCTCCTAGACATTTACGTAAATAATTGAAACAGGCCTCCAATCAAAGCAAATGTAACAAATAAAATACTGATTTTTTTTGGTGTAAAGGTAGCCTTTGTTACTCAAATGTAAATAAAATCCCCTAATGGATCGGGGTGTATAAGGAGAGGCCTATATGATGACGCTACTCAAGGTCGATGTAGAATTCTAAATGTGAAAGAATTTGTGAAATCAACACAGTTAGGACATTGAAATCATATACACGAAAATACAAAGCTTTTTTTAATTCGGCATTTCAATAATTTGATTTCTTAAAGATATTAATTCCGTCGAAGCAGTATCAGTTATTCTTTTTTAATGTTAATACAAATCTTTATGTAATATTGTGTGAAAGAGGTGAAAAATAAAATAAATACTTATATTCGAATCAGACTATTTCCTTACAAGTTTCTATAGAGGTCGAATGTTAAATGATTTTTTAATATCATCCATTGTTATAAATTTTTGAATCAACGCTGAATATTCAGAAAGCGTTTCCTAAAAAAAAAATCAATTTTATCGACAATCATCGCCTACGTGGTCTAGCGGTATTGGCCCTTGCTTTATAAACCGGAGGTAGTTGGTTCGAATCCCGCGGGGAAACAACTCTGTGTTATCGTTGTTTTCTGGTTGGTTAGGACAATCTGGGCCGATCGTTCAGTCGTCAGAGAGGTAAGACGATCCATGCGTCGGATGGGCATGTAAGAAGTCGGTCCACCCACGAACCCGCATTGGAACAGCGCGCTGGGATACGGTCCAAAAACCCCCTAATCGAGAAGGTGTGCATTGGGAGAGGCCGATGTCCAGCAGTGGACCAACACTAGCACATAATGATGATGATGATCGATAAACTCGGATAGTACATAAATAAAAAGTAAAAGTTTTTAAGAATTTATGTAATTTCTCTTTCAGGCAAAACTGGAAGATGGATTTATTAAATTCTACAATAAGATACATGCTTATACATCAGCAAGACGTACAGTTCGAAGGAGTTCACCAATAAGATCGATGCGCGACGCCGCTGTGTTGCCATAGTCTACTAGGCCAGTCTAGGTTAAAATAGTAGATATATTTGAGGCAATTCTAGTGTGAACACTTTGTGCGTTATCCAGCAACATTTCGCGAAGCCCCGGTCGGAGGTGAGATTGTGCATTGAATTTTAAAAAGATCAAAGTCAAAGATCAAAAATGTTATATTATAATAGTGACCCGGGTGTTAATGTCGTTATACAATTAAATCTAATCACATTTCACTATAACCGAGCCGAATAAAATATGTAAATTACGTAAACATTCGATAGGTGTTAGGTCACCTTCTTACACCTCTCCCACTGGGGAAATAAGAATGCGGTGCCTGGTTCTGCCCAAAAACACTAGCGCATTTTAACCTGTGTAATTACTAGGTTCACGGGACGTAACATTACTTGTCACAGACCGACGAAGGAATTCGTCTTATCTATCATCTGTCGTGTCGGTCTTATGTCCCGTCGGACTTTGAGATTTAATGGGAAAAGAAAAAAGATGCCGGGAATATTTGGCTACTGTTGGTATTCGGTAATTGGCCGAATACTGAATACTAAATCATGATATCAGACTCATCATATTACTTAAGGTTACATGTATTCATAAATAAATTATAATACTTTAGTAAGTAAAAATTGACTACCTCCGTAGCCTAGTGGTATGGGCGAGTGCGTGTGAAACCGGTGGTCGTGGATTCGACTACTGCGGGGATTCAACAAATTTTCATTGTTGTTTCTTAGATGCTTTGGACAATTTGGTCTGATCACCAAATTGTCTGAAAAGTAAGAAGATCCATGTGTCGGATAGGCATGTAAAAAGTCACGCACGGGCACGTGAAAGCACGTGGTGGGATACGGTCTAAAACCCCCACATGTCCAGCAGTGGACTATCACAGGCTGATGATGATGATGATGACGTACAAAATTACCAATGGTAAGTTGTGATGGATAAAAACAAGCTTTCCAGCATTCGTTTCCTGCAAACGATTTAGTTTTTCATCGTTACAGTATAACAACTTCAGAAAATTACCTCACTTTAAGGCTAGTCCTGTAGAAGAAGGAAAGGTTTAGGTAATGGTTGTTAAGATCGGTTGCGACTTGCGTTACATATTATGTATGCATTCACTAAGTGTGTGCTAACCTTGTTCAACACAAGAAAAATACTGCATAGAATAATATAAATGACGTTTTTTTTTACCTACCAACTATTTAAGGCTCCACTCTAAAATCTAGACTACTGACTGACTGACTGACTGATATAATAAGAAAAGAACAATAACCCTCGCGTCAATAATAGTAATAAATTAAACACAAAAACGTAGTTACGTCTCTATTTTAAACATAAAAACTATGCAACATATATAAATCAAAGAGATTTACACATCTAATATAAAGTAATACAATTTACAAACTCAATTTATTAACTACCGAATGTGAATACTAACGACGCTGGCAGCTCGATGACGTTTGAACACGGCTTATTTAAAAAAAAAAAATCTTTCTGTCAAAATCGCGCGGGAAACGCGACGAAGGCGGATAGAGTCGCGCACTCGAGTCAAAGTGTTGCGAGCGATCGCGGAGCGCGGACCGGAGCAAGACGTGTCATTTTTATTTATATATATTTAAAAAACAACAAAACTTACGACCGAAGACGTTCTCAGTTTGAAAAGAAGTGACAGCGTAGGTACAAATTGGCGGGAAATAACAGAAGTGAGTGAATTTTCTTTTTTTTTTTCAATCGCAAACCAAAGGTCCTACGCGTGGTGAAGGCTGTAATTTTTTTTTAAACTTTCTTCTAAATGCCAACACCCGTTAAAGTTTATATTTAAAATAAATAAATCATTTAAATTGAAAATATAAGTAGCGAGAGATTTTCATTTCGTTAATAAAATTTCAAAATAATTACTAATTTAGTATCTATAAAATAGGATATTGGCAGCGTTTAGATAAATTTCAGAAGACGATTTTAATTAACTTATACTACAATAAAACGATAAAAACACCCGAAAAATTTATTTATTATAAATATTTATAGCACATTATTATTTCTTTTATTTACGCGATTATGTTGGATAAATTTATTAAATCCACTAGTTAACGGATTTTTCGAGTCAGTTTTATATATTTTAACCGTCAGGGTTCAATATGAAATAACAAAAAAACTCTGACGGTTATTCTAAAAACATTGAGATACAGACATATACCAACTTAGTCCGCCCGTGATCATGGACGCTGGAATGAGTCCGAAACTTCTGGTATAAATATTTAATAATGAATGAAAAATAGTGGATTTGATATATTTATAGCACATTTAAAAAGCAAATATATTAAAACATAAAATACGGAAAACAATTAACATCATAAATTTAATCAGATCATTTTTCATGTCACTGAACGCGAACGAATATCATCGATCTTTAATTAACGAGAAATCATTAAATTAAATTATCATTATGTACATTAAACAAATACTATATTTTCCAACACGTGTATATTCAATGCTAATATAAATTCGACTTTTTATCATTTATCGAAATAACGAACAACATCACGAATATGAAGCCAATAAAAGGCGCATTGTATTTAATACTAGCTATCGCCTGCGACTTCGCCCACGTAGTAATATCTAAAAACTAAACAATATATTTTCTTATTTTATTTTCTAAAAAGAAGTATAATAATCTACTCCCAGTAATACCAAGTATCCTTTAGAAAAAGTCCCATCAAAATTGAACTAGCTATTCAAGAACAAAGAGACAGACAAATAAAAATTTGAATACAAAAATGTTTTGTTATATATATCGGTTAAATATCACAATGAAATGATTTTCAAGCAGTTATTATAATGTTACAAACATACACTTCCTTTTTATTTATTTGTATAGATATTACCAGGAGTTTCAAACCCTTCCCAGATAAATAATTATTAAGTAACTAGCAACCCTCCAACCCCCCTTGTGGGTGGAGTTTCGTAAAATCCGTTCTTAGCTGACCTCTACTCGGCGAATGGAATATTCCTACCAAATTTCATGTCGCTACGCCTTATGGTTCCAGAGATATCGTGATGAGTCAATATATAGGTGGGAATCACTTTTATATATATAGATTAAACTCGATAAAATCCAGCAAAACTGAAAAACTGATCATAATCAAAGATATTTAAATAAGAAAATGATTTTTTTTATTTTTGTCTGTCCGTTTGTTCTGGCTAATTTCTGAATTGGCTGGTCCGATTTAGACAAGGTTTTCGGTAAAAGATGACTGATGTACCTGAATGTTACTTAAATACTTGAAAAAAAAAAAACAGATTCTTTACTACAAATTGGACAAAGTCGCGGTTAATAGATAGTATAAAAACAAAACAAATTATAGCTGAGGAAAATAATAAGATTCACATGAAAACTGCTTGTGCCTTCTGTGATATACGTTAAACGTGTAGAAAAATTAAAATACAAATCGCGGGACTGAAGTTGTTAAGTAAGCGACTTCGACAGTTCGTAAAAGGAATTGTACATCACGATTACATAAATTTTTATTAGTTGCGCTATGTTGTGTTCCATTTTAAAACAGGACCGCGAAAAGTATTATAAACATAAAATACGTAGTGATAACCGAATTATTTGCATTCAGCATTTTGCACGATTACACTCCAAGTGGGAATAAAGTTGAATCGACGGGTTCAACTGATCACTTCCACCGCGAATGAGGCAGTTCTCGCGTCCCTTGCCTCGATTGCAGTCGACCGACGATTCGTAGGCGACAAATTTCAACAAGTCAACTCACGTACCATATTTATGTGTGATCTTCACTTTTTAGAGGATCGGTCACTAATTCGACTGAACGGCAGCTTCCCTCGGACTCGTTGTTATAAAACGATATAAAAGGCCGACTAGAATCGTAGCTACATCAATTACATAAAAACTTAAAAAGCTGATCTCTTATTGAGATCATCATATCATCAACGCAGCTCTGAGAGTCCACTGCTGGACATGAGCCAGCCCTAAAGCACGCCTTCTCCATCCGGGGATTTTTGGACGTTATCTAATCACGCTGGTCCAATGCCGGTTGATGGGTGGACGCGATGGATAGGCCCAAATTGTCCTAACCAACCAGAGAACGACGATAACACAAAGTTGTTTCATCACGGGATTTGAACCCACGACCTCAGGTTTATAAAGCAAGTTCCGGTTATAATATATTAGATCTGGTCGATCCCGGTCGTCAAGACCATTATTGACAGTCTAACGGCTGTGTAGGACATTGGTGACGAATATACTGACATCTACACATAAAACCAAATTAGATATGGACTAGATGTTACCAAGGTTCGTAACTATGGCAACGAAGTGACGTCATCAAGCGTTCTTACCGATGAGCCACCGTCACCGAGATGTCAACCACTCAGTGACAACAACGCCATACGTACGACACCGCTCCGTTGCTACGAGTTACGTAACTTGTTTCACCAATTCCGAGGCTCGTTTCGTTTAACTATACTCCTATAATCTATCACGGTATTTACGGTCAGATATCGGTCGACCTACAAACGATTTCTTCGACTGAGTAAAGTTACTGACTCCGTAGCCTAGTGGTATGGGCGTGTGCTTTAGAAACCGGAGGTCGTGGGTTCGAATACTGCGGGGACTCAACAAATTTTCATTGTTGTTTCCTTGTTGGTAAGGGCAATTTGGGCCGATCAACTAATTGTCTGAAAAGTAAGATGATCCACGCCTCGGATGGGCATGTAAAAAGTCGTCTACCCACCAACCCGCATTGGACCAGCGTGGTGAGATCCGGTCCAAACCCCCTAATGGATAGGGGTGTATTAGGGGAGGCCTATGTCCAACAGTGGACTAAAAAAGGCTGATGATGTGTGTGTGTGCGTGTGTGTGTGAGTAAAGTTAAAAGTCTTATTATGTACTACTTGTTGCCTGCGTGGTAAAATAATCGAAAAAAAAGTTAGATCTTCTCTATCAAAAGAAAACTCTATCAAGAGGAAACTTACTCCCAGTTACATCAGCCATCTTCCGATAAAAGGCCCATCGATATCGGACTAGCCGTTCAATAGATAAGCTATAGCAAACAGACAGACACACAAATATAATTAAAAAGATGTTATTTTCTTATACGTACCGGTTATATGCCACAATATACTCGTTTAGAAACGGTTATTTTAATATTACCAACATTTTAACTTTATATATTTGTATATATTTACTAGATGCTGTTAAGTCAATTTCTTTAAAGTTAAGTTAAAGTCACCCGCCAACCCGCATTGGACCGTTGGTCGGGTACGGTCCCAAAGCCTTGCATGGCGTGCATTAGGGGAGGCCTATGTCCAGCAGTGGACTAACACAGGCTGATGATGATAAGTTCATTACCTTTCTGTATCTTCACATCTTACCTATCATCATATGCTGTTGCCTACTGCTTTTGGAGGCGAATAACCGATCGTTTACTAACAAACCTGTATTATTATTAAATTTATTGTGACCAGAAGCCTACCGAATGACTTGACAACTCAAGCCTGCGTAGATGTTTAATTATGGAGCCAAAAAGAAAAAACTCGAAGCATTCATTAATTTATTCAAAAGAATTCTTAATGAAACGATATTAAAGCAAAAAATAATAGCTGGACAAGCAAAAAGATGTTTATGAAGATTTGTTTTTTTATAAAAATCTACATGAAAAAATAAACTAAACGTTTCCGTCAATAGATCTTCTATTGAGTTTGTTATTGACGGCACGTCTGTCATGGTGGCTGTTCCACGTTTACTACGAAAAATGCTACTAAACTATAGACTGAGAAAATTAAATAGATTGCAGTAAAAATTTAAGGTAGATGATTTCCTTCACTATCATCATCATCAGCCTGTGTAATCCACTGCTGGGCATAGGCCTCCTATACTGTATTAGGGGGTTTTCGGACCGTATCCCACAACACTGGTCTAGTGCGGATTGGTGGGTGGACCGACTTTATACTTGCCCATACGACGCATGGATCATCTTACTTATCAATCAATTGGGTGATCAGCCCAAATTGCCCTCACTGGGAAACTGCATTGAAAATTTGTTGCCACCAGCCCGTACAATTAGGCTAACGGAGGCAAATAAACCACTTATTCAGCTGTCATACGTTTATTATCCAATGTTTGATTTACGAAGACATACCCGTAATAAAAGAAATGGCTATGAGAAATTCGAGTCACTACGATCCGATCCCGGGACTGTCTGAAACTAAAAACTGAACATTATAATTCGAACCGGCGACCCGCGTCTCGTTCGTCTGACATTGACTATAATGATGCGGCATCATGAAAATTCCTCGTGAACTCGCTAATGGTTGGAAAAACAACTGTACGAGGAAATAGCCACTTGTTAGAGTGGCAATTTGAAAGGACAAATAGAAAAAAAAAAGATAACAACAAGTCATTTATGCAACAAAATAAAATGTTATGCAGATAATACAAAGTTGATCACATTCACAAAGATAAAGAGTCTGTTGTCATATCAAGAACTAGTGGTGAGATAGTAGAAAGAAAGTTCAGTAAAAGACGACCTACTGATATAGGGCACATATCAACAAGGTGAGGCACATAGGAGCTGAACATTAAAGAAAAACGCTCAAAAAACGACGCTTTTTTTCCTTGTAAGTTTAGCTGTAAATTGAGTTTAAGTTTTGTTTACGTTTAGTCCAAAACTACACTACGCGGCAGAAGCAAGTCATATAGACAAGTACCAATTGCTCAAAGTCAAAGTCAAAGTCAAATATCTTTATTCAATATGGAAGCATTACACTTTCTTATTGATTGTCAAATAATCTACCACCGGTTCGGAAATGGAAGCCTCTGACCTGAGAAGAACCGGCGTAAGAAACTCAGCGGGACTTTTTTTTTTCTTTTTTTCAATAAATTTTACAAAATTTTTACATAATACCTTACATTTTACTACTTTGAAATAGCCTGGAGCGAACAGTTCATTACCAGGGTGTGTTATCTATCAAGTAGTCATTACAACAATAATATCCTTTAACACACAAACGTTCCTTTACAACTTTTTTAAATTTATTTACAGATAAAAGCTGAACGTTTTCTGGTATTTTATTGTAGAAGAGTATACATTGTCCCATGAAAGATTTCATTGTTCTTCGGAGCCTAGTTTTGGAAGAACATAATTATGCTTATTCCTAGTATTTATATTATGTATGTCACAATGTTTTACAAAATCATTTTTATTTTATGAACATACATAATATTTTCAAATATGTATTGAGAAAAACAGTCATTACATTAATTTCTGTAAACATTTTTCTCAGCGATTCTTTGGGACCCAGGTAATAGACTGCTCGAATCGCTCTTTTTGAATTATAAAATAGTATTAATATCAGCCGCGTTTCCCACAGTAGAATGCCATAAGACATTATACTGTGAAAATAACTAAAATATACTAAACGGGCTGTCTCAACATCAGTTAGTTGTCTAATTTTTTAGATCTGCATAAGCCGCTGAGCTAAGTTTACTCGCCAGTCTATGAATATGAGGGCCCCATTGCAGTTTAGAATCTATTGTGATGCCGAGAAATACAGTGCTACTTAAACGCTGTCGTTTTCCTAGAGTTTTGAATTTCCATCATATTTTATGATGGAAATTCAAAACTAGCTCTTCATCAAAACTTCAAAATCGTCAAATTAAGTTATTCGCCAGTGTATTTTGTTAATGTGCTATTTACCTTTTTATGTTGTACAAAATTGTTATGGCTTAAAAGTAGCCTGAATTACAGAATATATCTGTATATATATATACTTATTCTGTACGTGTGTTGACAGTAAAGTCCTCACAAACGTCTAAACCAATTTGAATGATTTCTTTTGGTTTACATTCAGAAATAAGCCCGGTTAAAGGCGCTGCAAGTAAACTATTAAATCTATATATCAATATATATAAAAATCGATTACTGTTCGTTAGTCTCGCTAAAACTCGATAACGGCTGAACTGGTTTGGATAATTTTGATCATTATTTATTTGTGGAAGTCTAGGGAAGGCTTAAAAACCATCGGAATTGAAAAAAAAATGGTTTTCTTTCCCCCACCAACCCGCATTGGAGCAGCGTGGTGGGATACGGTCCAGAAACCCCCTAACGGAGAATACGTGCAGTAGGGCAGGCCTATGTCCAGCGGTGGATCAACACAGGCCGATGATCATGAATAGTGCTAAATAACAATTTGGGCCAAGAATTTTTGTTTCATCAATTACGGAATTTTTTTTTTGACAAAAACATTTAGTTTGCACACCACACTACCGCCTAAAACGACAATAAGATTTGATTTGAAAATCACTCATTTTTTCATGTACAGGCAACCCGAACGTAAATTATATACGACGATAGGTTATTCTGTTGTTTTCATGCAACAAAACACAAGTTACAAGCAAACGCCACCTGCAGTCATATCATTACACCTTTGGAGATGTCAAAGTGCGTATACAAGAAACGATCGATCGTCGTTGCGTCACGAGTGAACTTGAAGAGAAATATTAAAGTGCGTATATACACCAAACCAACCTGGTTGGATTATAAAATTGAAGTGTCAGTTTGAAACATCAATAGAACCGTCTTAAAACGATTACAGAATGATATATAACCGATACATATGACTAGTCCGAGTTACAAGACTTTCTAAAGGTTAGCTAATGTATCCGGGATTAACTTAGGCTACTTTTCCCTCCCAAATAAATTTAACAGAACTATTTTTTTATAAATATATATATATATATATATATTTGTGTGTTTATATGTTCGTTTGTTGCTCTATCGAGCTATAAACACTTGATAGTTTTAGATGAAACGTTAAGAGAACATAGTTTACATACAGAAATAACTTAGAGACTATAATTTCTACCATGGTAGTGCGAATCATTTAAAACTAACTGCTTCTCGCGACTCCGTCCGCGTAGTAATAACATAAAGTTGTGATTAAAAAAAACAGCCTAAGTTACTCCCAGTGTCATCGGCTACATTCTTGTCAAAGTCTTATCAAAATCGGACCAGCCATTCAAGAGATTAACCGGACAGACGGGCATTTTATTTATTTGTAAGAATGTCCTCCTAGTCGATTCCGACTACGGCAGCCGATCTATATTAGAGATCAGCCAACTGCGCAGGAGATATAATAGTGCACAAGTGTACGCGCAAACACAGCCGCTCTTCCTACACCTTAATACTCTCAAAGCCCGATGGGACGAATAACCGACACGACTGGAGACAGATAAGGCGCTGGTCCGACTTCTTACATGCCCATTCGACGCATGAATCATCATACTTTGCAAGATAATCGGGTGACCAGCCCGCATTGGCCATACCAACTAGGGAACGACCTAAAAATTAGTTGAGGCCCGCAGATCCGAACCCACGACCTGCGGTTTCTTAAGCACGAGCCAATCAAAAATCTTGCCATCCAAGGGCTAAAATTGTACAAGTGGACCGCAAAAACCTTACGGCTTTATAGTGTAGGTGTTATCATCATCATCGTCATCATCATCATCATCACAACTTCTACCACGCGAGTGTAACCGTTGGGCGAAGCTAGTGAAGTAGTCCTTGAAGTCGAGAGACATTACTCCGATTTATGAAGCTGATCTGCATTCAGTACGAACTAACTCACGTCAACGTTTTCGATTTATTAAGTTGTACGCGAGCGATACCTTGCGTTTTTCCGGCTCATGATTTTAACTGAAGTCACTACAAAGCACTTACGAGATATTTATGTGATTTAACTTGAGGTTTAAAAGAATCTTGAGGAATAAACGGGACAGGAATTTTGACCACAAGGTCAAAATACACGCGGAAGAATTCTCGCGCACTTATATATATATATATATATAAGAGATTCCCACCTATATATTGACTCATCACGATATCTCTGGAACCATAAGGCGTAGCGACTTGAAATTTGGTAGGAATATTCCTTTCGCCGAGTAGAGGTCACCTAAGAACAGATTTTACGAAATTCCACCCACAAGGGGGGCTGCGGGTTGCTAGTACTTTATAATCTGTCACATGATTTGAATCCAAACTTCGTTAAAAAGCGATAGGTATATATATACCTAAATTTA
This sequence comes from Lamproptera curius, assembly GCA_029286875.1. Taxonomy (NCBI): domain Eukaryota; kingdom Metazoa; phylum Arthropoda; class Insecta; order Lepidoptera; family Papilionidae; genus Lamproptera; species Lamproptera curius. The sequence continues at coordinate 1,189,640 of JAGSMT010000099.1, forward strand.
TATGCGTCTGTAGGTACGTTTTCACATATCTACACGTGTATGTCAATACATAGTATGAAACAAAGTCGCTTCCCCTGTCCCTATATCCCTATGTATGCTAAAATCTTTCAAACTATGCAACGGATTCCGATTTTTTTTAATAAATAGGGTGATTGAAGAAGAAGGTTTATATGTATAACGCATGCTTAATATTAAAGGTATATTTTCTATCAGCGTCCCACTCGCGCGAAGCAGGGCCGGGTCGCTAGTAGACGAATAAACAATTATTTCATCGTAATTGTATTCTTTACATTTAACGGTTATAATTTTTTTGTTATATTTACATATTGTACGTGCTGTAATAAATGTATTCGTCGATCCTAATATAATATACAAATTAATACATAATATTAAAATAAGCAAGCAAAAAATATTTAAACATTCAATTGTTACTTTTTTCGAAACTGCCTTTATTACCCATTGTGTTCGTTACATTTACATATTTTTCCATTTTTTTATTACTTGAATATAATATACTTGTTATAATTATAATTATGCCATTGTAATTATTATCTTTTTTTTATTAATACAGAGTAAAAAGTCATCATTACATCAACTCATCGGTAAACTGACGTGCCGATTGCTCATTTCGAAAGTAATTAAAGAGTTTCGAAGCTAATAGAGTAGACTATCATCATCATCATCATAAACAGCTTTTAGCAGTCCACTGCTGGACATGAACGCCAAGACGGCGTCCATTAAAAAGAGTCGCTCATAGTTGCCACGCTGAGCAGGCGGATTGGCAATCGACAAATTGCACTTGTACTGCGGATCTGTAAGGCACTGTAAGGCAGATCCGCAGTCGAGTGGGCGATGGGGTGGTCACATACCTATGCCTGATTAGACTCAGACTATACTGTATCATCATCATCATCATCAGCCTGTGTTAGTCCACTGCTGGACATACGCCTCCCCTAATACACTCCTATCCATTAGGGGGTTTTTGGACCGTATCCCACCACGCTTGTCCAATGCGGGTCGGTGGATGGACCGACTTTTTACATACCCATCCGACGCGTGGATCATCTTACTTTTCAGACAATTGGGTGATCGGCCCAAATTGCCCTAACCAACTAGGAAACAGCAATGAAAATTTATTGAGTCCCCGCACGATTCGAACCCACGACTATACGGTAACTAAATATTTACAGGAGTTTATACTGATGAAGTCTAATTTCCAACTCTAACCCGAAGCGCTACGATAAGCCCCCACAGCTGAGCGTCGACTATCACAACATACAATGGTGCAAAACCACGAGTTTTGTCACTACGACGTCGTCAATAGTGGCTATAAGCGGCGTTTATTATTTGGGTGATAAAAAATACAATAGCTCCAATTTCAAAAGATACCCCGCATAATAATATGCAGTAGTAAGTTGCAAGGACTTATAGACATAAATTAGATAGAGTCCACGTGTTACCCTTCTCTCGCATGGCTATTTGCATTAAGTAAACGACCGATACATCGATAACACAATGTCGCTCGCCCGCGGGATCCGAACCCACGACCCCCGGTCCGTAAAGCAAAGGCCAACACCGCTAGGTCGCGGAGGCGGTTGTCTTATAAGTTATTCGTTATTGCATATAAAGCAAATGAATAATTACAGGCTTTACAAAGAGCAAAGTCGAACGATAAAAAACACACAAGTCGCTTCGACTATGTTTAATAACACTCAATAAAACAGACATTAACACGGCAATGTATCACGAAACGGTATATAATGTCATAATTAAGCCCCGATTTTACGAGAATTACAATTGCGCATAATTATTATTCTAGTCACTGCCTCCGTAGCCTAGTGGCATGGGCGTGTGCTTCAGAAACCGGAGGTCGCGGGTTCGAATCCTGCGGGGACTCGATAAATTTTGCACTGCATTTTTATCTACAGCGGGTGTCGTTTACCATTAGAAGAACATGATGTTTGTGACGTTTTTTTTTTGCCATTTGCCGTTTGCGAATTGCGAAATAAACTTGTGGAAAAAAAAAGTAAAAATAAAATACGCTTACAATGCTATTTATATACAATATATTATATAATAATTTTTGACTTTAAAAATTTATGACAATGCTACGGTTAATTTTAATAAACGAATTAATTACAACTAACAATTATGCTTTGGTTAAAGCATAATATCTAGGTTTTTGCATAGATAATTAACTGAAAAATACTTTTATTAGCGGCAACTACATTGACAACATTTTAAATAATCGATTTGAATTCATTTAATGATCCGCCATTGCCAAAAATAATAATAAAGAAAACGTTTTTTTACTATACGTACCGGTTGTGTAAACAATCTTTTCATTGAAAATGATTATTTTCTTTCACACACAGACTCTTCAGCTTTATTTATTAATATAGATGAAACACCTCAACATTAACTGCCTCCGTAGCTTTGTGGTATGGGCGTGGGCGTTACAAACCGGAGGTCGTGGGTTCGAATTCTGCGAGGACTCAACATATTTTTTATTATTTGTATACGTGTGTTCACGTTTAACTTGAGCGGGTAATCATCATCATCATCATCAGCCTTTGATAGTCCACTGCTGGACATAGGCCTCCCCTAATACACCCCTATCAATTACGAGGTTTTGGACCGTATCCCACCACGCTGGTCCAATGCGGGTTGGTCGGTGGACCGACTTTTTACAAGCCCATCCGACGCATGGATCATCTTACTTTTCAGACAATTGGGTGATCGGCCCAAATTGTCCTAACCACATTCATCACATCATCAGCCTTTGTTAGTCCACTGCTGGACATAGGCCTCCCCTAATACACCCCATATCCATTAGGGGGGTTTGGACTGTATCCCACCACGCTGTTCCAATGCGGGTGGGTGGGTGGACCGACTTTTTACATGCCCATCCGACGCATGGATCATCTTACTTTACAGACAATTGGGTGATCGGCCCAAATTGTCCTAACCACATTCATCACATCATCAGCCTTTGTTAGTCCACTGCTGGACATAGGCCTCCCTAATACACCCCTATCAATTACGAGTTTTGGACCGTATCCCACCACGCTGGTCCAATGCGGGTTGGTCGGTGGACCGACTTTTACAAGCCCATCCGACGCATGGATCATCTTACTTTTCAGACAATTGGGTGATCGGCCCAAATTGTCCTAACCACATTCATCACATCATCAGCCTTTGTTAGTCCACTGCTGGACATAGGCCTCCCTAATACACCCATATCCATTAGGGGGTTTTTGGACCGTATCCCACCACGCTGATGCAATGCAAGTTTGTGGATTACACTTATAATTTATCATTATACGAGATTTTTAAACAAAATCTAATGTCAAATTCGATTGGCGACTAAAAATGCGGCATTCTTATTGGTTAAACATCGCGTGGAGATTCAAAATGGCCGCGGTGCACCAATAACCACGCGTTATTGCGACATTACGTCTCGTTCACATTTATTACTTGTCTAGATTGACCGAACTTGAATGCGGAGTTTTATTTCATCATCATCATCACCGTCAGCCTGTGCCAGTCCACTGCTGGACATAGGCCTTTCCTAATGAACGCCACCGCTTCCGATCCTCGGCTAATCTCATCCAGCCCACACCGGCCACTTTGCGAATGACGTCACTCCATCACCATGCGGCAAGATGGAGTGCAGAATCTTATTTATGTAACGTAATTGTAAGATCAGATAAACCTATCATTACTTCTTACGACAAACGACTTCCTAGTATTGTTACTTTGACGCCATCCATTGTTTGATAATTGCATTATAAATTACTTAATAGTTAATACATGGACTTGGTTAATTTCTGACGACACACTTTTTAAAGAATTTTCTTACATATTTACTGATGGATGGACGATATTCAATCTCTAAAGTGCGCAAGAGTTAAACGCGATGACCTATTTTATACCGAACCAGTATTTTTCAAGAGGTAGGTTTAACGGTAGACCACCTGGGGAAGTACCACCGCGGTGCCCATATCTGCCCCAAATCAGTACTGTATAAGCAATACTATCTTCCGGTTTGAAGCGTAGCACCGTAGCGAGCGCTATTACTGGGTAAACGAGAACATGTCCTAGTTCTACACCTCTCTTTCATTCTTCGTACATCACTTGCCATCAGGTAAAGCTCCTGCTTTCTCATCGCTTGAATCAATAAACAACAAAAAGTCACAAAAATGTGATCTCGGAGACCTCAGTAAGTCTCTGAAAGTAGGAACTCCACGAATAATTTTTCGTTTGCAATCGTCATTACGGATCTTTATCTGATACTTGTAAGGTGGTTTATTCATTTTATTTTATTTAAACTATTGCACAATATTACAATGTACAAAGACAGCTTGAAATTATAGACACTATCAGACTGGTAACCCAAGGATGAAGTAGCTACATAAAGAAAGCTCGTATATAACTAAATGCTATCAAATAACTAACAAAATTATTATATTTTAAAATTTATACTATATATACTATATACATTGACTGCCTCCGTAGCCTAGTGGTATGGACGTGTGCTTTAGAAACCGGAGGTCGTGGGTTCGAATCCTGCGGGGGCTCAACAAATTTTCATTGTTGTTTCCTAGTTGGTTAGGGCAATTTGAGCCGATCACCCAATTGTCTGAAAAGTAAGATGATCCATGCGTCGGATGGGCATGTAAAAGTCGGTCCACCTACCAATCCGCATTGGACCAGCGTGGTGGGATAAGGTCCAAAACCCCCTGATGGATAGGGGTGTATTAGGGGAGGCCTATGTCCAGCAGTAGACTATCACAGGCTGATGATGATGAACTATATATATATATATATTTAATTTTAACTTTTGCACAAATTAATATGCACAGGCGGGCCTAATGACTTAGGCATTATGTAATAGCCGACCTTTGTATAGTCATGAATAACAAGGAAGGTCGAAAAAAATTATGAAGTGCTAATTCTTTATATATATATATATATGTATGTATCATCATCATCAGCCTGTGATAGTCCACTGCTGGACATACGCCTCCCCTAATACACCCCTATCCATTAGGCGGTTTTTGGACCGTATCCCACCACGCTGGTCCAATGCGGGTTGGCGGTGGACTGACTTTAACATGCCCATCCGACGCATGTATATATATATATATTGTATCGTTTTATGTTTTCTACTCGTTTACGCAAAACTACACGATGTATTCCAATTAAAACTTCACGATTACATAGTTTACACATCATAACAAGTTATCGGCAATGAATTATGAATATAAAGTGTGAATTAACCATAAAATAAGGATAAACGTCATAGAGTGTGCAGAAAAAAATCTGCCCTCTGCGACCTGTTCTGACATGCGTCATAAAACCGTTCAAGGTACACGCATACATTGTATAAAAGTAATGTTTATCGTAAACAGTTCAGTAAAAACATCTACGATAGAAGGTAGGCACGTAAGTCCAGGGCACTATGTCTATCACAGTCAGCATCACTTCGTAAGTGGTGGTACAAAGGGGTGGTAGGTCCGCCACGCGGTACTACCACGTTGTTTTCTGTCGCAAAGCAATTGATTTAAAACACTACCATCTTCTGGTTTGAAGGACACCGTAGGCAGCGTACCGCGGTGTTTATTGCTGACGCAAATCAATAGTGTAATCACTGTTGTCTTTCGGTTTGAAAGGCACCGTAGGCCAGCGCATTTACTGAGTAGAGCGCGTTAGATTTACCCCTGGTATTGCCACACTCAATGGGCCTCGGTGACCGCTTTCCATCAGGTGTTGAAAGTGGTCACCGATCCGTCGCGCCGAAAGAGCAGTCGCTCTTCATGTGCAATAAATTAAAAAAACATAGAGGTCCTTACGCAAATTGAATCACAATAGATTTTATCAAAGCAATGCTATATTACTGGCAACAAGGAAACTACAAACGTCTAGCGCGCTTATTGATGAACTATCACCGAGATGTCAATCAGTGGGTGAAAATCGACTGGCAACAAGGAAACGACATACGTCTAGCGCGCTTATTGAAGTAGGTGAAAATCGACTAATAATAGCGTGCATACGTCGTGACTTCGTTGCTATGGGTTACCTTGTTCGTATTTTTAAGGCGATCTATATTGAATTTGGAAGAGTTACGCTTCTTATTGACAGGCAAATAAACTAGCATCGCTTCAGTAGTATAAGCCTCTGCCTTGACAACGACCGTAAGAAACTCGGCGATTCTCTTTTGTTGCCTTTTTTTCGATAAATCTAATTAAGCCTCGCTTGCTTTAGGTCTTATTTCATAAAGGTGACAATTCTGTACTTCTAATTGTGAGTTTATTGTAAACGATGAAGAAAGGAAAGTCCCGCCGAGTTTCTTTCGCCGGTTCTTCTCAGGTCAGAGGTGTCCTTTTCCGAACCGGTGGGAGACGTAGCAGTTATCTAGCAAGTTTATCACTTCTATGATGAATAGAGATATTTGATATGAACCATTTAAAAAACCAACGTTTCCTTCACAAGATTCTGGAAGACGACCTTAATCGATCTGTATACATTTGTCACACAGGATGGCTCCCGACATATCCTCTATAGACACCTTGACGCCTGAGCCCGATCAATTCGAGAAGCTCGTAGCACCGCAAGCCGCACCTAGACGCTACGAAATCGTCTACAGGAACATCGTCACCTTCAGCTACGGACATTTGGCCGCTCTCTACGGATTGTATTTGGCCTGCACGACTGCCACGTGGTCCAGTATATTGTTTCGTGAGTATTTCTCGTCTTTTGAGAGTAGGCAGTGGAGAACCAATAGGTTGTTTTGAAGGAACACAAAGTTGTTGGATTATCGATAAGTAATTTATCGATAATATTTAGAATCATCCATAAATTGCGTCACACGAATTTCAAGTCTTTTCCCGTACTTATCACAGTTATATAGCGACAGAGAGAAAAATATACTTTTTTCTTTATTTTTTTTGCCATACGTTATACCTTTTGCTTGTTTTAAAATATTTAGATATCTTATCTTTAGCTGCATTATTTTATGGGCAATACGTGTCGCTATCTTTACGTGAACGTTCCGTTAGTCATATTAATAATTTAAACAGAAATCTATCAATCATTCATTTAAACACGAAAATTCGAATTAGCCGAGAGAAAATCTATAATCATGTTAACATTTCGAATTAGCCGAGAGAAAATCTATAATCATGTTAACATTTCGAATTGGCCGAGAGAAAATCTATAATCATGTTAACATTTCGAATTAGCCGAGAGAAAATCTATAATCATGTTAACATTTCGAATTAGCCGAGAGAAAATCTATAATCATGTTAACATTTCGAATTAGCCGAGAGAAAATCTATAATCATGTTAACATTTCGAATTAGCCGAGAGAAAATCTATAATCATTTATACACGAACCAAATGCAAACTCTAACTATGACGTCATATGTTCCCATTTGTCTACCATTGCCATACGACTGACGACTAGGCGATCAAGCCGTAGTGTATCAGTGTTGGCACCAGCATACACCACAGGACACGGAAAGCTATATAGCTTAGGTATATAGGTTAGGTATTGTGCTCCAAGCCCATTTCGTCTAAGGCGGCCGATCTATATCAGTGATCAGCCAACTATGCAGGGGATATTAGGTATAGAGCACAAGTGTGCGCGAAAACACATCCACCCCTGTTTCCCTCTCCCTTCGGTATAAAAGTCCGATGGAACGAATAACTGACACGCCCGAAGAGAGGTCACGGGCAGGACGTAGTTTTCACATGACCATCCGACGTATGTATCATCTTACTTTACAGGCAACGGGTAATCGTTCCGCATTACCTTGACCAACGTAAAAAAAGAAGTTAAGACCATATAGAATTCGAAGCCATAAGCTCAAGTTTTTAAAGCTCAAGCCGTTTGCACTAGACAGGCAGCGCAGGTATAGTAAAAGCATCGTCGAACAATCTCATAATGATTGCAGACTACATCCTGTTCGTTCTCGCCGCGATCGGTGTTACTGCCGGCGCGCACAGGCTATGGACCCACAAGGCCTACAAGGCGAAGATGCCTCTCCAGATTATCCTGGTGGTGATGAACTCTCTCGCCTTCCAGAACACAGCCACCGACTGGGTGCGTGATCACAGACTACATCACAGGTATATTACCCACCGAGATTCTTCTATTCTTTTTTTATTTAGAGCATTGTAATAGTCAGACTAGAGCAAAGTGCCAACGCCATGCAGTAATGTTAAAAAGCTATCACTGTTCTCCGGTTTAGAGCACAAGTAGCTCCGTAGCAATTGTTATTGTCCCAGTATGCCAAACAGATTTGCGGTATTCTTCTTTACCATTATCGTCATCAGCCTGTGTTAGTCCACTGCTGAACAAAGGCCTCACTTCATGCACGCCTTCTCCATTAGGGGGTTTTCCCATTGGTGTATACCACCACCCTGATCCAATGCAGGTAAGTGGATAGTTACTCTTAGCATTTCTAAATGGCAGGGCTCGTCTTTCAGCATGAGAAGGTTCAGCCGTTCTTGTCACTTTAATCCAGCGTCGCGGCATATAATTTAGGATTGCTAGCCAATGTTGCGAAGATCTAACAATAATACCAATAAAGCACTAGACCCAAAAAGATGATCTTAATTAAAATAGGAAATAACCGAGAGCACTAGGATTCTGTAGAGGTTAAGGGTTCTCTATATAGACTTTATTGGTAATCTAAACATAAAGGCTATAACTGTTCTAGCATAACAGTTAGAATTGGATCGAATGTAGCGTCCTGACAATCAATAAGAGTGTTACTTCATATTGAATAAAGATATTTAAATTTGAGATTTGAATTAGGGTTGTGTATATGATTTGGATTATAAGACTTTAGTGAAAAATAAGACAAAACCTTTCCCGGAATCAAAATAAAGTACAATTTATCTGGTAAAAATGATAGCACTAAGACATTTGAGAGACAGATAAGGACAGTTGTAGTCGTTACATTATCATAGATCATAAGGCAATAGTATAAAATAAATAACAAAAACCAGTATATCGTCCCGGCATTTACCATCCTACCGCTTTAAGTCTGCCTAACAAAAGACAGACAATGTAAGCAAAGAATTGGTAACATGATTCCTACATTCCCTAAATCCTATAAATATTATCTACAGGTACAGTGACACGGACGCCGATCCGCACAACGCCACCCGCGGCTTCTTCTACTCCCACATCGGCTGGCTACTCGTCAAGAAACACGAAGAAGTAAAACGGAGGAAAGTTTATAGACATGAGCGATATATACGCCAATCCGGTGCTGAGGTTCCAGAAGAAGTGAGTATTTAAATAGGAGGTGAAAAGATATACTGACTAACTATTTCAAAATAAAATCCCAAGTGTGAGACCCTTTCAAGGTCTATGACATAAACACATTTCTATCTGTCTGTCCTGTAACCATAGACTGTAGGTGGTGCCTGCTTTATTAATCATGTATCATCCGTGTGAATAACAGAAAAAGATATGCACTACTGAAGCAAAACTTGTGGACAATATAAGAACCTAACAGAGACCTACATCCACAACCCAAAATAAATTTAAAAGCACTTACGCTCTATGAAGAATCTACACTAGTTAGCCTTTAACATGCCTACCGGAATGGAGGATCATCTTACTTTTCATGCAATCGCAGATTACTTCAACCATATCAGGCACAGTGAGTACGATCCCACATAATATGAACTCTCGGAAAGTAATGCACTAAGAACCGGGAGTCGATTCTATCCATCACCTATAAATTTGTTAATGATTTGCTTTGAATAATGAAGCTCTTCTATTGCTGATCAAAGAACTCCTATGCCAGATACACGGTTAAATTTCTCTGAACTATATACAGACTTCATATTGTACGTAGTCATTATCCCAATCTTCTTGAATAACGACTTTCAACACGTGACCTAAGACCTTAAAAACTCAAATTGTGAACGGCCTTAGATCTATAGATCGGTTACATATATACGAAGCCATTAACGATTACTAAAATCAATTTCCAGATATGCAGTCCCCTTCATCGGCTCCATATGCTTCTTATTACCCACTCTAATACCCATGTACTACTTCAACGAGACACTTAACACTGCGTGGCACTTGGCGGTCCTTCGCTACATTCTGAACCTGCACATAACCTTCTTCGTGAACAGCGCCGCCCACTTGTGGGGCAACAAGCCTTACGATTGCAACATAAAGCCGGTACAATGCCTGCCCGTCTCCTTCATAGCCTTCGGGGAGGGCTTCCACAACTACCACCACGTGTTCCCGTGGGACTATCGCACTGCAGAGTTGGGCAACAACTGGTTGAACTTGACCACCAGGTTCATAGACTTCTTCGCGACCATCGGATGGGCGTATGACATGAAGACGGTGCCTGATAAGCTGGTGAGGGCCAGGTCTGCGAGGACGGGAGACGGGACGGACATGTGGGGGATGGGTGAGAAGAATGGGAACGGGGTTAGGACCGAGTGAATGATACTTAGCTGATGTTATATTCGTTCTCTGAACAATCAATACAGGTGTTTAATAAGAACTGGTATCGATAAGGCTCGTAGTTGGGTCATTTGTGGATATATTTAGTATAGTGAATGATTTAATCGACACGGAACCGAACTACAGATTTGAAATAAATGTCTATAGCCGAAACTCATGAGACGTGGAATTTATGTAACAATATACTAATATTATATACCCAGACTTAATACTTATTTTAATAATAATAGTATAGTAAAATGGCGGACAGGAAATTAGAGCCAAGAGCAATTATTCGAAAAGAAAACAAAGTAATGAGACTTGACTTGATTCGTCACATTTTAGGATAACATATATATAAATATAATAATTAAATTCAAATATCTTTATTCAACATGGGAGCGATAAACTCACTTGATTGTCAAAAATCTACCAACGGTTCGGAAAAGGACGCCTCTGATCTGAGAAGAACCGGCGAAAGAAACTCAGCGGGACTTTTTTTTGTCATCTTTACAATATAATTGAAACAATAAACAAACAATTACAAGCATAAAATTGTCGTATTATTGAAAGAAGCGCGGCGAAAGCGAGCATCTCATTACCACAGTGTTCATCATCATCATCATCAGCCTGTGATAGTCCCTCACACCCCTATCCATTAGGGGTTTTGGCCGTATACCACCACGCTGGTTCAATGCGGGTTAGTGGGTGGTCCGACTTTCGGTCTAAATTGCCCTAAACAACTAGGATACACATGACATATCATCAGCCTTTGTTAGTCCACTGCTGGACATAAGCCTCCCCTAATACACCGTATCCATTAGGGGGTTTTGGGCCGTATACCACCACGCTGGTCCAATGCGGATTGGTGGATGGACCGACTTTTACATGCCCATCCGACGCATATATCATCTTGCTTTTCAGACAATTGGGTGATCGGCCAATAGCCTACCAACTAGGATACAACAATGAAAATTTTTAAGTCTCCTGATTTCGACCCGACTTCAGTGTAAGCCAAACTCAACTATTACGACTGGAATAGTTATTCCAGTGTAAGCCAAAACAAGCGAACAGACAGACTAACAGATGTTTTGTTATAAATACCGGTTATGGTTGTACGCATTTTAAAACCGTTTTTTTGATGTTACAAACATATACTCCAATTTTATTTAATATAATAAATATTTCACTATATTTCAACTCCCAACGTTTCGTTAAATACGTAAATAAACGCGATAAATAAACCTTTTAATCATTAATAAGTAGTATTCCATAAATAAAACAATTTATCATCCATACCGGTGCTAAAAAAGATATGAAAATTATGTGAAATGTAACCCATAGTTACGAGGATCAGCTGAATGATTGAATCTGTTCAACAATCCATCTTTTTTATGAACATCTACAATAGCTATCGAGTGTCAATGACTTTAACAATGTCATACGACACTTCGTTGCCATGGGATAAGTTGTTTACAAAAACTCCACAGCTTAGGTTTAGAGACTACAAGTTCAGCTCTACGATTGGTTATTGATACTAAGAGATACTGACACTCCAATCAGCTTGTATATGTCGTATGACTAGCAACCCCGCAACCCCCCTTGTGGGTGGAATTTCGCAAAATCCGTTCTTAGCAGACCTCTACTCGGCGAAAGGAATATTCCTGCCAAATTTCAAGTCGCTACGCCTTATGGTTCCAGAGATATCGTGATGAGACAATATACAGGTGGGAATCTCTTTTATATAGATAGATATTAACTGTGTCTCAAGGACATAAATATTGTTTTTAATTTGATTTTAGTTCTCCGACGATAACCTTCGTAATACTGTTATCAACTCAATCAGCCTGTCTTAGTCCACTGCTGGACATAGGCCTACCCTAATGCTCCCCTCCTCTATTAGGTTATTGGATCGTATCCCACCACGCTAGTCCAATACGGGTTGGTGGGTGGACCTACTTTTCACAAGACCATTCGACGCATGGAACATCTTACTTTTCGGACAATTGCCCTAACCAACTAGGAAACAACAATGAAAATTTGTTGAGCCCCCGCCGGATTCGAACCCACGACGTCCGATTTCTAAAGCACACGCCCACACCACTAGGCTACGGAGGCAGTTATTATTTATACGTTGTGATAATGCACGGTCATTTAAGGTTTACGTTGATTGGCTGATGGAATTCTCACTTTAGCTATATATTTATTGTAGGTATGTATCTATAGACACAATATATCTACATAGATTATATGGCTGCATTAAACGTAGACCATCTTTGGCGGTATAATAGTGTGATTAGACTTTGTTTAATTAAAATACATCTCATATCCAACTCGGGTAATTAAACAATTGCCTGTTTAAGTTCATTGACGTCTAATAAATTAGTTCAACATAGGCACTCTCGTGCACTGTGTCAGAGTGCCGCTCACGTAACGCTCCCCATAAGCAACCATAAGAGAAAGTGAGAAGCACTCGTCTCTCTTACTCGTGCGCAGCTGGCCTGCTCAAGTGAAAGAGAGACAGAGAGAAAGAGAAAGAGGGTTGATCCTTCGTCCTACTATACGAATGAATATTACAATCATTCTATCACTAAAAGACGTCGTCGCGTAACTTTCGCTCGTATACCGATTTTACAGGCAACCAATTTTTTCCTATACTTTTGATACCGACACAGAAGTACTATCGATTCTTCTCAGGTCGTAATATACACCAGTGACTACATAATATAAGAGACGACAAATTTCTAAACAAAAAATATTGTATCAGCAATAACACAATACAACACACCGAATAAAATTCAAAAACAAGATTTACCAACAAAAGAAAAGCGAAAGATCGGACTCACCATCGGCGATAACTTCGTGGCTCATCTCCTGCGGACTGTGCGCCGTGGGCGACTCGGGCGACTGGGGCATCTGGGGCAACTGGGATATCTGGGGCATCTGGGACATCTGGGGCAACTGGGGCGGCTGGGCATCGGCGCCGCAGGCCAGTAGGAGACGACACGCGGCGCCCGATTCTCGTCTGGCGGCGACGCAGAGGGCGCTCTCGCCGCGCGAGTCGCACGCGTTCACTTTCGCGCCTTTTGGAAACAAAATGGCGTCGTTATTTTTTTGTATTTGTTTACTTGATACTATCATAATTATTTCCCTAGTTCAAGCGAATAAAAATACATGTGAAAGTCGATCCACCCACCAACCCGCATTAGGCCAGCGTGGTGGGATACGGTCCAATAACACATAATGGAGAAGGATTAGGGATGGCCAATGTCCAGCAGTGGACTAACACAGGCTGATTATGACGCGAGTACTATACATTATTGATTAATGGACTTTTACGCATTTTATCGCTTTTATTTAACATTTTTACTTAGCGACGTTTCGCAACTCTTTCAATTAAAGGAACTTTTAATAAAAATAAATTGCTTGTGGAATATGAATCCGAGTTCTTATTAAGTGGGTAAAAGAGCTTAATTTAATGCGATAGCATTGATCTGCCTCATTCAATGGGTTAGTTGTAATCTTCTAAATGTATGTCATCAGGTGTAGCGTCACTATTGGCAATAATTTTTATACGTTCCAGCTTAAAGGGCATGAAACCCGGTTTGATTAGTTGAATTGCAATCGATATATCTACACATACATCATCAGCCTGTCATAGTCCACAGCTGGAGGTGGGCCTCCCCTAATACACCCTACATTTATCCTAATTATTACACAACCTTCATGGCCTATTTTTACTGTCACTTGCATTGCAATCCGAAGGTCGAAGATTGGAATCCTGCGGAGAACGAACAAAGTATTATCGCCCGTCGCAAACACCCAACCTGCCTAAAAAGTTACAAGATCCCTCCATCAGATGGGCTTGGAAGCATCCAGTCCAATAGTCAACACCATCTTTTATCGAAACATTACCTTAAAACTCATCATCATCATCATCAGTCTGTGATAGTCCACTGCTAGACATAGGCCTCCCCTAACACACCCACCACGCTGTTCCCATGCGGGTTGGTGGGTGGACCGACTTTTTAAATGCCCACCCGCCGCACGGATCATGGCCTCAAAACTAATAATATCCAATCAAGACTCGAAAGATCAGAACTATTTTACAGATTTTGCAAGCTCGATTAAAAGCCGACCCTACGGTGCCTTATACAAAATTCAAGTCCACTTACCGTGCCTCAGCAGTAGGTCCATGGCGTCCAAATGCAAATGCTCCGTAGCAACATGGAGGGGACTCTGTCCGTCTTTGTTCTTCTCGTTCACTCTCGCACCCTTCCTTATTAGGATCTCCATTACCTGCAGACGTACAATATTAATATATCACTACATATTATAAAACAAAGTCGCTTTCTCCGTCTCCGTCTATATCCCTATGTATTATTACATCTTTTAAACTACGCAACAGATTGCGATTAGGTTTTTTTAATAGATATAGTGATTGAAGAGGAAGGTTTATATAACACATATTGTGGGTATATTTTCTATCAGCTTAGCTCCCGTGCAAAGCAGGGACGGGTCGCTAGAACAACTATATATACTGAATGTTTATTTAAAATATGTGAAAAAAATATAAATATATCTTTTCAAAAGAGGCCCAAGCTGCTGCCGGTCATTTCAGCTTGCTTCTCAAGTCCAAACCTTTCAGAGATTAGCCGGAACAAACAGACAGACAGTTACATGTATTGGTTGTTTGTCACAATGTACTCGTTTAATGCGGTTATTTTGATGTCACAAACGGGCAGTTCAATTTTATTTATTTGTATATATAAGACTCAGTGATAGCTCAATATATCAACCTATAAGAAGCCATCCTTAAAGGACGTCGCTCCCCTCTTGACACAGCTTTATAGTAACAAAAAAAAACCCGCTTGTCACATCTCGTTGACCTCTTCCCTCCCCCATAAAGTGTGACGTAATTTATGGATGGTCCGCAAGTAATTGAGCATAAATCATAGAGCGATCTTAATTTATTTAAATCATAGAAAACCAACCCAGACCGACCCAGAGGGACCCCTATAAAAAGGGGACCAAGCTCATATAACACACAATTTAATTTTTGTTTGTCTGTCGGTTTGTTCTAGCCAATATCTGGAATGGCTTTTGACGGGATTTTCACTGGAATATAGCTTATGAAACTGAAAGAATCTTGGGATACTTTCAGATTCGGATCTAATTCAGTTTGGCGTAGATGGCGCTGTATTACAATCCTACGAAGCCACTAGATGTGAACTTTAAATCGGTCACCATAGATGGCGCTTTAATAAAGCCCAGAGTACTCCCGACCCACCTGTTTCCTTTTCGGATAGACGCTGGCGGCCGCGCAGTGCAACGGCCTGTCGCCACTCGCCAAGTGCGCGAAGTTCACGAGGGCCTCCACGCCCTCGGTGCTCAAATGCCCTCCCTGATTGCATTGCTAACGAAAAAATGGAGAAATCTGTATAATCTATACCTAGAAATAGAATATATGCTGTTATTTTATTAATCAACACATTCAAACTAACTGCCTCCGTGGCCTAGTGGTATGGGCGTGTGCTTTAGAAACCGCAGGTCGTGATTTCGAATCCTGCGGGAACTCAACGAATTTTCATTGTTGTTTCCTAGTTGGTTACGGCAATTTGGGCCGACCACCCAATTGTCTGAAAAGTAAGATAATCCCTGCTTGTAAAAAGACGGTCCGAAACCCCATAATGAATGGGGGGTGGTAGGGGAGGCCTATATCCAGCAGTGGACTATCACAGGCTGATGATGATGATAATCATAATGAAAATATTTAAAGCCATTTTAAAGTGAATTGTTTGGTTTACGAAGCAGCTAGCATCTTTCCTCCACGGCCCGAAAATTAACTGGTGTGCGATATCGATTGCCAAAGTTGTCGACCAATGAAAACGACGTTTTAATCATATTAGCATTAAGGCAATCATACAATTCATCCATCTTATGCAGTTCCAACCGATATGGGCCTAACCAACCAAGTAACAAATATAGCAACGAGTTTTTCACTGCAAAATCCTAACCCAAGCCTCTCCATCATCATAAACAGCCTTTAGCAATCCACTGCTGAACATAGGCCTTTTTTATTGATTCGCTATTGACTAATTGCACTTCTACTGCGGATCAGTCTAACTCCCATGTGAGGCAGATCTGCCGTCAAGCGGGCGGTTGGTTCGTCATATCCCCACGCCTTTACTTAATCCAAGTGCTCGCGTTTACGAAAGCAACATTGATACAATTTTTCTTTACCTATCAAGTATAGTTAATGCGATCGACATTCGCAAAGTGGCCGGTGTGGGTTCGATGAGAATAGCCAATGATCGGAAGCGGTGGCGTGCATTAGGGGAGGCCTATGTCCAGCAGTGGACTGACACAGGCTGATGACGATGATGATGAATCGAAGTCTCACATAACCCCAGATTGACGCCAGAAATTCATTCATTCTATTTTTTAAATGATACACATAAGCCTCCCATTGGTCCCTTTTTTTTTAAATAATGTTGTAATATATAGTTTAAAAGATATTTGAAAATATTAAGGCACCAAAAACCACAACCTCGTGCGATTAAATCACAAACGCTGCCAAAAGCGTAAAAGATAGACAAAAAGTGCGGGGCAATTTCACTTTGTTACCCGCTTGAATTGCGCAAAATGGTTCTGTATTATTTATTGGAAGTCGGTCATATTTTTTGGTTAAGATGACACTTGTAAAGTCAATGAATCGTCGAAAATCGGTTTCAAATCGAAATATACAAGTTTAAAAGTGAATTTTACTAACCAGTTGCTGTTGGTTGGTGACGGCGAGTTGTTTCTTGACACGGGCCGGTTCTGCGAGTCGGCACGCCTCGAGGAGACAGTGGCCACGATACTCGACTGAAAATGATATTAATATAATTCAGGCAAATTAGACTAGGAACCGCCTCTGTGGTATAGCGGTACCGGCCCTTGCTTTATAAACTGCGGGTCGTGAGTTCGAATCCCGCGGGGAAACAACTTTGTGTCATTATCGTTTTCTGGTTGGTTGGGACAATTTGGGATGATCACCCAATTGCCTGAAAAGTGAGATGTTCCATGCGTCGGATGGGCATGTAAAAAGTCGGTCCACCCACCAACGTTGATGATAATGACAATGCTGATGATGATGATGAAATCCTCTTATTTTGACTTCATTGCGTAAATTCTTTAGTCTTTCTCATATTTCTATCTTATTCTCGGGCAGTATGCTCGTGATTATACTGGAAAGAGTTCGACACGTCGGGAGTAAATATAAATAGTTAACCCGAAAAATGCATAAAAAGTTGATTTGACATCTGTAATAATCGCCTACAAAAAAGAAATTAAGTAACCCATAGCAAAGAAGCGACGTCGAACGTATAATGTTGTTCATCATCATCATCATCATCATCAGCCTGTGTTAGTCCACTGCCGGACATAGGCCTCCCCCAACGCACGCCACCGCTTCCGATCTTCGGCTATACTCATCCAGCCCACACCAGCCACTTTGCGAATATCGTCACTCCATCTTGCCGCAGGGCGTCCCACACTACGTTTGCCGAGCCTCGGTCTCCACTCCAGAACTTTTCGACTCCAGCGGTCGTCAGTTCTGCGGCTTATATGACCGGCCCACTGCCACTTCAGCTTACTAATCCGGTGGGCTATGTCGGTGATTTTGGTTCTGTGACGGATGTTGTTATTAGTCGACTATCATTTAGTTTTTTTTTGTCAATGACGTTATGCTTGCAGACCCATGTCTTTGGTAAGTTTAATCGAACACAGAATTCACTTGAAATGGATTTTTTTTTTTTCACCAACCCGCATTGGACCAGCGTGGTGGGATACTGTCCAAAACCCCTTAATGGATAGGGGTGTATCAGGGGAGGCCTAAGTCCAGCGGTGGACTATCACAGGCTGGTGATGATGATGATGATGTTGATGGATTTTCCTGTACTAGAAAGTAGCCTATTTTACTTAAAGCTAAACAAGTTTTATAGTAGTGAAAGAATACAGTCAGAATACTATTTCCATTGGGGGTACTTAGAGAGAAGCAGTCTCGATATTGACATTATGTTTGTCCGAGATCGTGTATTAAAGACGGGTCCGAAATATAGAAAGGGGAGATCCTTGTAAGCCGCCACTCGGAACGGAACTCTCCCCGTGTGTGATAAGCGTTGAGCGGTGTAAAGCATCGACTCGTCCGTACGAGACATCGTGGCTGTTGTCGGGGTCACGTGAGCCATTTTAATGTTTTTTAGTATAAGAGACGTTCAGTTGTCGTCATCATTTATACTTTTTTGAATTCTCTTTGAGATTTCTAAAAATATATAAAAGCGCACCGCAGTTTTAATTTCTTCATAATATCATCATCATCATCAGCCTGTGATAGTCCACTGCTGGACATAGGCCTCCCCTAATACACCCCTATCCATTAAGGTGTTTTGGACCGTATCCCACCACGCTGGTCCAATGCGGGTTGGTGGCTTAAAGGGTTCATAATATTGGTATAGATAAAGGCAAAACTCACAAGCCAATCGCTCCTGAAGGTCCCGCGTAGGGGCCACATCCAGTGCGGACTTTCCGTGGCAATTTAATAATGTAGGATCAGCACCTTCGCTCAACAGGAGAGAACAAACCTAAAATCAAATAAAACAGCTGTAGCTTAAATGGAAAAGACAATTGCACACTTTGCAAAAACCAAAAAATGGACCCAGTTTACTGTCAAAATATGCTATATTTTATAAAGCGCCCCTCGAGCCGCCAAGCTCGAATTAATAATAAGACCTAAAGTCAAAGTGAACAGTTTCTATTTGAAGAAAATGCATAACACTATCTTATTGATTTCTGGCCCTCTTCTACAGATTATAGCAAAAATAGACATACCTAAACATTATGAGACCGTGTTAATAGGCACTCGGATCGGCGATTATTAAATCGTAATATTTAAAACTAAAAAAAAAAAACTACCATTGCAAACTCTTGCCAAGTTTACGGATTCCAAATCTGAAATAACTACTTTGGCTAGTACTAATAATTAAAAATTTTGAAAAAGGCTTTTGGGTAAATATTGAACAATTTAAAACTTTGAAATACTAATTAAACAATGAAATGCTTTACCGAAACCTATTTAAGACATTAAAACTTGAAATAGCTTCTGTGACAAGTGTTGAACAGTCAAAATATGATGAATGAGCTTATCTGGCAAACACCAAATCCAAAACGGTTCTAATTAAAAATATAAAAACATTCCAAATTAAAAATACCAAACATTTTAAATTAAATACAGTTTACCAAATAAAAACGACATTCTAAATTTAAAAATATCGTATATCTCCATTTAAAATCAGTTCCAAAAATACAACATTTTATACTCAAAAATACCATACATTTTAAATTGAAAACAGTATGTTCCAAATAAAGACAACATTCTAAATTTAAAAATATCGAGCTTCCTAATTCGAAATTGGATCTAAACAAAAAGATAACATAATTATTTTAACTTTTATTTACGCGATTATTATACATATCAAATCCACTAATTTACGGATTTTTCGCGTTACTTAAATATATTTATTCCCGACGTTAGAGATACAGACATATACCAACTTAGTCTGCCCGTCGAAAGAATCCGAAACGTCGGGAATAAATATATTTAAGTAACGCGAAAAATCCGTAAATTAGTGAAAAAGATAACATTTCAAATTAAAAAATATTATATTATACCAAATATGACAAATTGAACAAACACTAAGAACAACTAACCTCCAATCGAGCTTTGCTGGCGGCCTCGTGCAAAGGAGTGAACGCCCATAGGTCCGTCGCGTTCACGTCCGCCCCCGCCCTCACCAGCAGCTCGGTGACCTCGTAGTGACCGTACGAGCAGGCGTTGTGCAGTGGAACCAGACCACTGCGGGTTCGAATCCGGAAGGAACAATGTAATACTATAGGTATAACTATTCGACCAAAATTTGAAGACTATCAAACCCTTCACGTAATGATCTATAAATACAAATAAATGAAATTGGAATGTCTGTTACTAGCAGGGGGGGGCTGCTAGTATATCATGTGGGTGAAATTTCGTAAAATCCGTTCTTAGCTAACCTCTACTCGGCGAAAGGAATATTCCTACCAAATTTCAAGTCGCTACGCCTTATGGTTCCAGAGAGTTCGCGATGAGTCAATATCTCTTTTATAAATATAGATAATCGGTACATAGAACAAAACAACATTCATAAAAAAATGCCAGTCTGTTTGTTCTGGCTGATCGCTTAAGTGGCTGGTCCGATTTTGACGGGAGATATCAAGTAGAGAAGTATGTGGGGATGAAGGGGGATCAAAGATTATGCTTTCTAATTGATTAAATATTGTGACGTCACTAAGCGCTTTGTAGCTATATTTTACAACTTTTTGATTTGACAAAATACTTCACTGACTTTATCCAGTATTAATTACACTTTTATATTATTAGCGATGTTAAAGATACTTTGCAGGATCCATAGTCACAGGCAGACTGCGATGTCGTTCGTCTGTCAAAGTATTTATAGGAATATTTCAAAACGAATAAACGCGATAATATGCGTCCAGTGTCTTATCAAATTATGTGTATTCATGTAAATGCAAGAAAGTAGTATTGTTTACACCGATTCTAGGAATTAAAGTACCTCAAAATATTTTGATCAGTGAACAGTTAGGATACCGGTAAACACGTCGCTATTTTCAAGTATATAGTTGACGGCATTCGATATCCTTCTAAGCTTAAACCCGACCAATCAAACAACTCACCCTTTGTCCTTGGCGTGCACATCCGCCCCGCGCTGCAACAACAGCCTGACCGCCCTCGCCCTATTATAACCAGCCGCGAGGTGAAGAGGTGTGGACCTTCTTCCATCACCAGCGTGCACGTTTACATTCAGAGGAGTCAAGAGAGCTGCCAATCGCTCATCGGCGCCGGCGCGAGCGGCCTCCAGTACATCCGCGGCGCAGTATTCACCTAAATTGATAATAATAATATTTCTGGACGAATCACACAACATGTAGTCGCAAACTAAGCAAAGCTTAAACTATGGAAAGTTGATGATTGCTAAATAAATATATTTTATTTTCTTCGTGAATAAATACATGTTATTTAGAATGCGCCTCCGTAGCCTAGTGGTATAGGCGTGCTTTAGAATCCGGAGGTCGTGGGTTCGAATCCTGCGGGACTCAACAAATTTTCATCGTTGTTTCTAGTTGGTTAGGCAATTTGGGCGATCACCCATTTGTCTGAAAAGTAAGATGATCCATGCGTCGGATCTGCATGTAAAAGTCGGTTCACCCACCAACCCGCATTGGACCAGCGTGGTGTGATACGGTCCAAAACCCCTAATGGATAGGGTGTATTAGGGGAGGCCTATGTCCAGCAGTGGACTATCAAAGGCTGATGATGATATATAATGAAACATTCAGACACGAGTTCATCGCACAATATTTTTCCGTGGTAGGACTTGAACTCAAAACCTTTGGCGCAACAGTCAGAGACACTGACAACTACGCTAAAGTCGTCATCAAAACGCTCCGGCGACATTCCAACAGACATTAAAGAGTCAGTGATATTGATTATATTTGAATGTTCCTTATTATATGCGTATTATGCCATTAGGTTCGAAAAATGCTCCGGCGACTTTCCAACTGACTTGAGTTATTGATGTATTTTTAAAGGCGTAAAATTACATGCGATCGATCAAAAGCAAGTGCGGACCCACGATTTGATTTGATTTTAAAGTCTTGGAAAAAAGGCTACTGGCTATTTAAGTTCACATAGCTTAGGAACTTAAATAGCCAGTAGACTTTTTCCAATACTTTGAAATCAACCTTAATGAGTTTATGATATAATTTTAAAGGTTCTTAATTATATCACATCGATTAAAAGCACGCTTGAAAGGACCCTAAGCTATTTAACCTTACAGGCCCAATAAAGAGTTTATGGCATAATATTAAAGGTATTTATTTATCATCACTATCATCAGCCTGTGTTAGTTCACTGCTGGACATAGCACGCCCACTCCGTTAGGGGGTCTTTGGTCACGGATTGGTGGGTGGACCGATTTCTTACATGCCCATCCGACGCATGGATCCTTTTACTTTTCATAAAGTTGAGTGATAGGCCAAAATTGTCCTAGCCAACCAGAAAACAGCGATAACACAAATCTGTTTCCCCGTGGGATTCGAACGCACGACCTTCGGTTTTAAAGCAAGGCCACGAGGTCACGGAGGCGGTTTTATGCATATGAGGTTGATTGAAATCATGTTTAAACGCAGACTGTCTGAGCGTACATCTCTGTAATTTCTTCTTCAGAGTAGTATAGAGGTGATGCTGTATATTAACAATTTATTTATTTATCCACACTAATTTTATTGCAGTTTTGTGTGCATGTTTGTAAGGAATAAACTCCTGTGCCGATTTGAAATAATTTTTCACTATTAGAAATTTACATTTAGCTCGAATAGCATATAGCTCCTTTTACCCCATATTGAAAATCTATTTCAAAAATCTAATAAACCACCAGCGGGGCCATGGACGGACTGCTAGAAATCTCATATAAATCATCAACATTTAACTCACCAGTAAGAACGGGTCTTGTGGCGGCATCGGCAAGATCCAATGGCGTCTTGCCTTCTGTATTCCTGATATTCGGATCAGCTCCATGCTGGAGTAGCGCTGAAAAGAGAGAATCAATATTCAGTTTATATAAAGAAACATTGAAATCCAGTAACGACTACCATAGCTTAGCAGTATACAGTACTTAAAAGGAGGTCATGAATTCGAACCCTGCGGTACTATTTATTACGTAAACACCTTTAACTTCGAAGTACCTTTTAACCTTTAACTTAGAAACCTTTTAATATGCACAAATGTTTAAATTTTCTACTGATTCATTAAGGCAATAGTACGCACTTTATTTTACATATCGGCTAACATTGCAGAAGTTATTATTTTTCATGCGTAATCTGCTGACACTGATGTGCTTTCTAATATTCTTCTCTTATGGTTAAAAGGGACGGGATGAGACGAACACGCCCGGAATAAGAACCCATTTGCGAGAAACAAAACGTTGTTTTATCATTGTTTTTTGTTTCATCATCGTCGGCCTGTGTTAGCCCACGGCTGGACATAGTAGAGTTTTTGGACCGTATCCCACCACGCTGGTCCTATGCGGGTTGGTGGGTGGTTTTTTTGTTTAAATAGAAATAACAGAACGATCAGATTAGGGACCATAACCGCTTAAAATGATTGATGCGACGTATAGGCGTGGAAACAATCGGTGTCTGTAACCGAAACCATCGTTGGAAATCATTTTGTTTTATAACATACGTGCCTTAAAATTTCCAGAGATTTTATTTCTTTATCGAATGCGTTTCACCTTCTAGGGCGAGACGTCCTGGTATTTAGATAAAGGTGGCAGTGATAATTTGCAAAATGTTTTATAAGTACACGAGTAGCTTTTTTTTTCGATACAGACCGATTTGAGCCATTGTCCTTCTGAAGCTTCTCAAACAGGAATTCGATAATATTGCTCCAACTTTTATTTGCAGTTCTAATTGAATGGCTGTATTATATGACTTGTAATTCATTCAATGTAAAGCGGAATGTAAATTATAATGCATTACATTTTTGTTCTGTTGTTGTTGTTGTTGACAAGACCTATGACGGTGAAGAGAATCTATCCTTTGTTGCGAGGGACCGATGAGAAAAGTAAAGCTCGTAAAGTCTTTCTAACGCAAAGCAATAGTTCGAAGTTTTAACCATCTCATTGCCCTCATATATTTTAGACATAGTACATCATTTACCATCACACGGACGTCCGGTTATGCTCGCAACTTAAACAATACAATAAATACCCTGTATCGTCTCAACATAACTACTGATCTTGGCCTACTAC
This sequence comes from Lamproptera curius, assembly GCA_029286875.1. NCBI lineage: Eukaryota > Metazoa > Arthropoda > Insecta > Lepidoptera > Papilionidae > Lamproptera > Lamproptera curius. The sequence continues at coordinate 1,214,033 of JAGSMT010000099.1, forward strand.
TTTGGCAGATTTAAAGCATACAAAAACTCACCAATGCAGACGTCAACTTTCCCTTTAGCTGCAGCCTCATGCAACGGCGTATAGCCCCAGTTGTCTCGGGCCGCCGGCGGAGCGCCTGCCGTGAGAAGGGCTCTGACAACGTCCGCATGGCCGAAGGAGCAGGCGTTGTGCAACGGTTGCAGGCCACCTTCGTCCCGGGCCTGCAGGGCTGCGCCGCCGGCTATCAGCAGTTCAACTACCTCGCGTCGACCGTAACCTGATGAAGAGATGGGTATAAAGAAACTTTAAAGGTAGGCTCTTTTTTGCAAGAGACCCCATAGGCAAAAAAAGTCCACAATGGTCCGTATTGTGGTGTGTAAACGATGCTGCATTCCATTTTAAAGGGCGCCATAGCCAGCGAAACTACTAGATAAACAAGACCTAACAGGTCAAGGGTGCTGAGCGGATTCGTGGCGTCTCGCACTGGTTTACTAATGGGCAGGGTGTATCATACCGTCAAGTGAACTTCCTACAGGTTGCTTTTCATACAAAATATATCTTATATGTATTATATTATTCGGTTTATCTATGAGAATATAAAAGATTAAAGATTTTTATTTAACAACAAAATAACATTTGTACAAAGATCAGTCAGCCCTGATTTCTGTAAAAGCCTGAGTGATATTGTAAAACAACATGAAGTGAAAAGACAGTAAACACAAATTTTCTATCATATCACGGAGAAAGGGCAAATTTTACGTCATTTATTATTCAAATACAGCCGAACAAAATCGAATTAGTACGCCATTGACTACATATGCTATACTAACCGTAAACTAAATATGATGAATCATTAAACTACATGACTACAAATATTGAAATATATTTTATTCTATTAGAAAAAATCTCAAATAGCTATGGACATTACGATTTAAAAAGGGACTAGAAGTTAATGGCATGTATTAACCAATTGCACAAATTAAGTAATTAATGAGGCTATTTTACAGTTTTAGTCCAGAGCAGTATAAGCATCAAAAATATTACATACCATTCGCATAAATCCCACAACTGAACAAGGTATACAAAACCTTGTACCAGACTTAACATACTAGATTTGATGACTTAACGGCATTAACTCTTACCCATTTATACTAAAATAATATGTAAAAAAAATAGTTTCAGTTGTATGGGTTGTAAGTGATATTTTTGGTGGCGGGACATAAAAATTTCAAACTATTCAGGTATGGCCTATAAAAGGTTGGGATACACTGGCTTGCATTGTGAACACAAAGTCATATTTGGTTTAGTAGTAGATTATTGCTCTAGCCCATATTGATTTAGTATCATTTCGAAGACAAGATATTTTTGAAAGCCTAAGAATTCCCTAACGTAGTATGAATAACCAACCTTAATAGCCTTAGTCACACATAATATACTAAAGATATCCAAAACCCTCCTGATTTTTATTTATAGCCTACAAAGGCAGACATGTAGTCAGGAATCAGGGACACCCGATGGAAAGTGTTCACCCATGGGCTTTGGCAATGTCAGGGTATATCACCAACACGCTGCCTACTGTGAGTCATTGGATGTTACATCTCCTTTATCCAGTAAATACACTAGCTACAGTGCCCTTCATAATAGAACACCTTAGTGTTTTCACACTACTGCTTTGCGACAGAAATAAGCACCATGGCGATACTCCCACATATAATTAATGGTAAATGTTAAGCAATAAATTACTTAAATGAACTCTTATACAAAATTCAAGCCTTATGAGCCATAGATATAATTATTCTAATGCCATGAATGATAATAAATGCATTTTTTGTACTTAAACTAAGTTTTAGTGTAAAACACTTTTGACTGACATTAAAAAGCTAACTCGCAGTGCAATCAACCTTGATACACTTATTCAAACTCGGTAATTGATTTCACAAATGTAAACAATTCAAGGCAATATAACAGACATAATAATGAAACTAACATTTTGAGGCTGTTTGTTTATTGTGTAGTTTTGGTGTTCATCATCATCACCTTCATCACCCTGTGTTAGTTCACAGCTGGACATAGGCCTCCCTAATGCACGCCTTTTCCAATAGGGGGTTTTGGACTATGTCCCGCCATGCTGGTCCACAATAGGGTGATCAGCCCAAATTGCCCTACTCAACTAGGACACAATAATAAAAATTCGTGATGCCCCGCAGGATTCGAACCCACCACCTCCGGTTTGTAAAGCACACGCCTTTACCATTAGGCTATGGAGGCAGTTCATTACAAAGTAAACATTACTTATTAATGAGTTAAAAATTGATTTGTTGAATTTATAACCAACACAATTTACACATATATACAAAGAATTCACTCTGATAGACTTTTCATAAACTTTGTATCTTTGTCTGCAACTCTTTATCACTTGTGCTCTGCATGTTCGGATTTTGAAAGATTATATACAATTTTGTTAGCTTATATATTAACTGTTCTTTTTTTTTATCTCTTTTTTGTTATTCTGTTGACACTGTTACTTTCTGCAATTCCTGTAAATTTTTAAATTTTTGAAATTTTTTTTCTTTTATATAGAGTTTTTTATAGAACAAGCTTATGCTGTAAGTTTCATTTTCGGAAATCTGTGTATTTAAACAGCGCTTTTAATCACTTGTACCACTCTTATGCCTCTAATGCTTTTTTGTAACTTTTTTTTCTCTCCTGTAAAAAGTCAATCCAGTACGAAAATTTTTTTATAGCTTACGCAGGCAGACGAGCAGTCGGGCCACCTGATGGAAAGTGGTCACCGACACCCATAGACATTGGCAATACCAGTAGTATCGCCAACGCGCTGCCTACCGTGAGACATAGGGTGTTGAGTCTCGTTTACCCAGTAATGGACTGGCTACGGTGCTCTTCAAACCGGAACACAGCAGTGTTTTCACACTACTGTTTCGCGGCAGAAATAGGCACCTGCGTGGTACTCACCCAGACGGTCTCCTGTAAACAGGGGACCACCACCGTATCAGGGACCTACCACGGTCTTTTGTTGATTCTCTTGATATTTTCAATTGAAATTTTACTTATGTACATTCTAAACTGATTTTATATATTCTTGTAATTGGGCAATTGCCTATATAAATAAATAAATAAATTACAAGCTTTCAATAAGAAATGTAGATCAAGAATTGATCAAGAGATAGTTATCTCTTTGTTACAAGGGGAAGAGAATCTGGAAGTGGATATCGGCATTGTATAAGTACTAGTCTTCTGGTTTCAAGGGTGCTATAACCAGCATAATTACTGGGTAAGACATTATTACATCTAATGTCTAAGGGCAGTGAACAGATTTGTGGTGTCTTACGCTGGGTATTTTCATGGATATGTCATATTGCCTTAACATCGGACAGACTTCCTGTTAGTTTCATCTTCAAGCAATACAAAAAAAGGTTTACAAAGCCTGCTTTGCCAGCGACGAGCTTCTTATGTGGACATGATCTAAATCTTTATGGGATTAGAGCCTATACTTAGGTTTAAATGCAATGCAATAAAAAAGTAACATGTATATTTTTTGGCTACATTGGCCACGGCTGTAATTTGGTTGAGGCGAAGTATAATTTTTTATCCTTAACTTATTCAGAGATAAAATTGATAGCCCCAGAAAATTTACAACATTTTGTAGGCATAGTAATTGTCCACAACTGACCAATAAGAATGTTTATAAAAAATTGGGACTATAACCGAGCCAAAGACAAGATGCAGTTGATGTGAACAATATAACCCATAGCAATGATGTGGTGTCATATGTAAGGTATCTTTACATCATTGTGACCTTTTATCGATAAAAAAACTACATGCATAATACTACTTTGTAGTTGTAGATTACAATGTTAAAATCAATAAATTTTTCTTCGGCTAAGATATATATAAGCAGGTTTTACAATTTAAAAAATTGTATTTACATACGACATGTACTGATAAGAACGCTTATAGCATCCAAAAAAAATTGATTACCAATATTATCAAAGCAAAGAGCAACAACAACCAAAATTCAATGCTCCACGCGCGGAACAAGTTCAAAACAATAACCAGAAATAGATAAATCACGCCAGCCGCGTTCAGGCACCGTGACCAATTATGCAATTCTCAAAAAACTACGCACCTTTCACTTTAGCATTGTTTTCGTGCATTTTTATCTACGTAAACATGCTCACTCACTTATCAATGAACACAACGTTACCTGCGGCGAAATGGAGAGGCGTCGATTTACGACCAGCTGTGTCCCTCGCGTTCACGGTCTGCGGTGTTAACAACTTTTTGACCTGAGCGGAGTCGCCCGTTTTGCAGGCCTCAAACAGTTCTCTCAAAGGGTCCGTGGGCGCTGGGAGAACCTCGAGCGCCGCCCCGAGCAACGAACGGCGGCTGGACATGTTGTACGCGTTTATCACATCTATGTTTGTTGTTTGTACCGTTTCACACTGCCATTTTAATGATAAAATCACATCGGATAATAACACACGTACAACACAAGCTCAGCTGCTTTCGAAGCACTTTTGACAGTTGCGTAGTTGCCATAAACTTAGGTTAAAATTTCAAGTTTGATTTCTAGGCCGTGTAAGATTTTTAAAAGGTAATATTATTATATACACATTTTTCTCCCAAAGAATATTCTTTTTATAAAAAGTCTAATAAAATAATACTTAAAGCATATGAAATGTTTAAATAAATACTCTTCTCAAAATTTTAATTCAGCAATTTTAAAAGAAATCGAATGCTTATCTTATTTATTTTTTAAGTACCGTGAGTCCACTAAGAGCAAAAGCTCCTATTGTTTTTTTATTTGGCGAGTAGACTAAAGTCTAGTCTAAAAGTAGACTAAAGTAGACATATGAAAAGTAATCGGTTATCATTTAGGGTTTACCAGTATTCATTCAGGTCAGATTCATATTTAAATAAACAGTAATTATATGCGTACACATAAACTGTATATAAACATATTGATATCAGTTATTTAGATTGATATATTTAAAATACATAAATAATCTTTTAGCAAACCGTTCTTAAACACCGCTATTGAAATTTGCATATATTTAGGCAAATACAATTTTATGGCAAGAATTACCATAAACAATTTATACATTACAAATAATGAAATTATAAAATAAAATGCTTTTTTTTTTATTTATATTAAAATTTTGTAGAGTTAAAAAAAGAAATAATTGAAGCTGAATATATATTAGTTTAATACTATTGATAAATTTCTGTATAATCTAAATATATATAAATCTATTTTTATTTAATATCTCTTATTGCTGTTGAAAATAGTTAAAATGTAATATGATGATAGTTAGCCAGCTATTTATTTTTTCTATTCAATTTAAAAACTAAAATTTTTGTACTTCTAATAAATTTAACTAGGTAAACAAAAATACTCTGTATTGTCTTTAGCCGTTTAGTTGACGAAATCAAAATGGCGTCTTTCATGGGATAGTGCATATATCCGCCGCACACTTTACGGGTTTAACAAAAATATTCGTGTTATCGACATTTTGTTTGTGTTATTAACTATTTGTGAACTTTTATACAGTGCCAAAGTGATTTACTCGTTCATGAGAGATAATATAGTGACATCGTCGTCAGTCATAGGTTTCCGCAAAGGTATGTCCTTTCACCCATCTAATATTCGTGCCTGATAATTTGCGACCGAGGTATATTCTCCTCACCAAGCTCAACTATAGCCTATATTTCACTTATCCGTGATACAATACGGTCCGCTGCAATCCGGAAAGAGTTCTGTAGTTCAGTAGGTGAAATAGCAATAACAGGTTTTTTTCGTAGACGCGTTAGGCGAGGCCGGATAAAATCTTCGCTATTGATACCGTCCGTCTCCTCATTCACGTCGCGCTTTTTGCCTAAGCGGTGTCACCGCACGCAAATATTTGTCTGGCGCGCCATTAATTCAATTAGAGACGGCCCAGAGAGATCCACGGGCCGACAGTGTATTAGTGTCGGATTTTCACTTTTGTGGCGCGCTGTGTGTGCCCAGAATGCTGATTCGAGCCTGTTCCGATTGCCTATTTGGTAAAATAATGTATGACAGCGCCGTTTAATAGAATAAATACGTCTCTTGACATAAATCGTCGAAATTTGCGGTGTAGTAAAGCGGAAAAATAACCAGCGGTGACTAATTATGAAAGCAATAACACTCTATATCTAATTAACTGGTCGCGACCAGATTCTTGGGACTGGCCATCGAGTGTGGCAACGTCGTATTGGGCAATTTGTCTGGCATGTCACAAGTTTTCGGTGATATCTCACATATATACATATTTTTTTCAATATTGTGACATTTCAAGCACGGCATTTCATTGGTATTTCGTAGATGTTTATTGCCATGATGCGATACGCGTTAGCAATACGGCAATGGCAATTAGTTTAAATTACGTTTTGTACAGAATTCGTACAGAGTGACCTCCATCTATATAAATTAATTGGGTGGACAGTCGTAAATATTGCGACTTTCTGTTTTCAATAGTGATCAATGTGTTGTGGTGCCATAAAACTTGTCTTGAATACCATAACAAGTGGAATGATTTGTCATGGCATTCGTTGTCTATTAATTTTGAGTTGTATTTTGGTCTTTTGAAGTCAGTATATTTTAAATTAGAATACTTTAATCAATACATATTAAAAAATATATATAAAATTGGTTTTAATGTATATTCTGTTAAAGGGATGCATGGGAAATGCCTATTTTTTGTTTTACTACCACTTTTAGCATTAAATTTTGTTTTATCAAAATGGTATAGTGTCATCCTACATACCTCTATTCAAAATTAACTACCGCTCAGTATATTTGGCTGCAAAAAACAAATCTTAAGTCCGTAATATGTTTGACAAAAAAGTGTCAACACACTCTGTTGTCTAACATATGACTTTGATTTATGTAAAATGGCTAAAACTTTGGTTTAGTATCCTCCATAGTTTGAGGGATATGATATTTTTAACCAGTTCATTTTTACTAGTAGTCTGTCCCATCTGTATTATTTCAGATTTTTTAAATTACTTTTCCTTTGGTGAAATCTAGCCTGTTACTCAAGATTATTATATCTTTCCATTTGTGAAGGAATAATTAAAATTGTTATAGTAGTTTTGGAGCTTATTTGAGACAAATTTATTTATATTAACAAATACTTCCTCTTGAAATTAGAATGGATGACACAATATATTAATCATAACAACTGCTATTCATTAAGATTTGGTAAAGTTTTGATGGCTAATATTGATTCAAATGATATCTTAATTTAATCTGTGACACTGGTCGAATAATATTTGGAATAAATGATAGCAAATTGTTTTAGTGCAAAGGGTTTATCCCCAAAAATGCATAATGATTGTTGTTTACATGATAAAAATCACTCTGTGATGTGGGAGTCTTTAGATTCAGTGCCATTAGTTTTCCTAAATATATTAATTATCAGAAATTCTTTAACTGTAATGTAATAAAGGACAATACAATTTAATGAGCAATTATAAGCAACTTAAACATGGCTTCGGCTGTTTGAATATGCTAGTTATTTTGATCTTACACAATATACTGTTTTTAAACATGAGTCATATTCTAGACTTTAGTTAATGTTTTATTATTGTGTATTTGTATTAGTGCATGCATAGTATTTTAAATAATGATTTGGAAAATACAAATAAGTTATAGAAGTTGGAAACTATGGTCTACAAACTCGGAGATTATTTATTACTAGCTACCCAACCCTGCTTTGCATGGGAGCTGTACTGATAGAAAATATAGCTACAATTGTAAGCATGTGTTATACATATAGAACTTCCTCGTCAATGACCTATCCTTTTAAAAAAAACTGCATCAAAATCCCTTGCATAGTTGGAAAGATTTAAGCATACATAGGGATATAGGGACAGAGAAAGCAATTTTGTTGTATACTATGTAGTGATAGAGCATTTTAGTGAAATTTTAACTATGGATATGGTTATATTAACTTTACCAGCCTCCATTGCGTAGCGGTATGATATTACGTTTTAGAAACCTCAAGTTGTGGGTTTGAATCCTGTAGGTACTCAGTACTTTTAACTTGTTTTGCAATTCCTAGTTCTTAAGTGCAATGTGGCTGATCCCTCTTTTTTGCTGTCGAGTAAGATGATCTTCTATCTCAGACTAAGTCCTTGGAGTCTAACAGAGTCCAAAATGATTTGAAACACAAAAAAGCAGACTTTAATGTAAAACTTTAGTAACAAAACATTGGCGCTCTTTTATTGCTCCAATTTGGTTGACATTTTTCAAAGAGAGCCAATAAAATGTCTTCCTTGTTGACTCCATTTCAGTTTCGCAGTACACTTTGTTGTAATAATTTATGGTCATACTTGATTTGATAAAATAAAAATGTGTTTTTGTGAATTCTCCCTAAATTTAGGAAATGATTTCCAAAAATATGTCTGTGGGAACATTTTGACAAAGTGTACTTGTAATTAAATCTAATTAGTTGTTTATAATATTGGTATATACATTATCACACAGTATTTCTTGTGATGCATTTATTTTTTGGTTAATGATCTATTAATCATTTCAATATGGAAACACTGATATTTTAATTGGTACTTATTGTATTTTTGTTTGTAAAGAATATATTCTACTTTTATAACTGAAAAATTTTGTATCTCTAATGATTTGTCCAAAAAACATAACAGTAATATCTCTTTGAACTCATTAAAATGTCACTATTAATGGTAAAATATTCAAAAGAAATAAATGCAGGAATTTTACAACATATTAAATCAATTGTATTTTATCTTAAACTGCATAATTTATTTCTTCATCAGCTACTTTTCAAGTTATTGTTTATCAGTAAAATGGAATGATTAATTCAGGTACTAAGCTCTTTGATTTATTAAAATTATTTGACTGTCGATTTAATTTCGTTCCAATTTGATGTTAAAACTTTAACAGTTCTTTGAGGTATTCATCACACATTACTCAAATTCTACCTTCGAATGGAGAAAACTATAATTGTTAATCTAATAAAAATATTTATATTACAAAGTGTTGTGTTTTATAAAGGGAGAAGATTTGTTTGTTTGTTTGTCTGTCTTGAATAAGCTCCGCAACTACTAAATGTATTTGAAATTTTCTTTTACTAATCAACAGCTATGTGGATTGTGTCACAGATACTACATTTTTAAATTTAACTAAACAAAAATCATTATAAATAATTTAAAAATAACATGGGCACTGTGAACATGAACATATACAAAAAACTAAAACCGTGGTGTCTGTTCGTAACATCCAAATAAACTGTGATAACTGATACATATAAGGAAATGACATTTTTGATGTGTAAAATTTATATCTGTCTGTGTCAGTTTGTCCTGGCTGATCTCTAGAATGGCTGGTATAACTTTGACGGAACTGTCACTTGAAGATAGCTGATGCAACTGGAGGTAACCTAGGCTACAAAAATACAGATTTTCTACATATATATATTTTGATATTGATACCACATAGACAAAGCCGCTGGTATCAGCTAGTAGTGTATATATACCTTTAAAAGAACTAATGTTACTAATGCAGATTCTCACGGACATATCTTCGTATTGTTTGTGTGATTTTATGTTGCGAATGGCATTGATTTTTATAAAACTTATACTTACATAAACTAAAAATTTTTATAGAATGCGTGTTTAAATATCACCAAGATGATGCATAAAATTTACATTACAATCAGTAGGGATGCGCCACATTATTGATTTCGTAATGTCAGTATAGTTAGAATTTATGATTTATTTTATAACTATTGATACTAATATTATGAATGCAAAAGTAACTCTGTTGTCTGTTGGTACGTCTCTACTGGCTAAACAGCTGCACCGATTTTGATGAAACTTGGTACATAGGTAGAATAGATTTTAAGATAGGACCGTAGGCTTTTTATTATCACATGTGATTGAAAGGGTTGTAGTAAGGTTTAAATGTTTATAAGGAAGCTTGTAATTATTGAATATAAAACGGTTTGTTTTATATTTATTTTTAATATTATTATACTTGATTATTTCTAACTCTACAGTCAAAATTGTATCGGGTGTTTTTAAGTCAATGAACAGTAAACACATATATAGCCTAGTGGTGTTGGTCCTTTCTTAATTAAGCTAAGTTATTATGAGTTAGAATATGATAATGTCATAATCCATGCTTCAGATAGGCATTTTAAAATTCCCATCTGAAGCATGGTCCCCTCGGACTATGAGAGCGATGGAGAGAATGCACCGTGTCTGCGGGTAGACATGTGCACAATAATATCTCCTGCGTTGTTGGCTCATGTCAAATATATATATATATGGTAGTAGCCGTTATAAGCTAGGAGGAGATTATAATTATTATATATGCTACTAGTGCCATCATTTATATGGAACTTCTTATTGTTTTTATTATTTCCATTGCCACACCTTATCTATCAAGATCAGCCTTATAAGGTGATATGTTATAATTCACTATTATACACTTGGACACAGGTGTGCTTCATATTGTTTTATATTTATAACTCGTTTTGATGAATAACTATGATTACATACAAGTTCACAGTCCTTCGGAAAAGTATGGTGCTTATGTCATCTTACCTTTGAACTAATCAGGTTATTTGTTTGTAATTTTCATAAAAAAAGAGTTTCAACCTCTCATTTTTTATACAATTGGGTCATCGGCCCGTATTAGACGAACTTTTTGTAAAGACCCACCGACATAGTCGAAAGAATGCCCCCCTCCTATTGGCTGAATATTGCGTCATGGTTGACGCTTGGCGTCCGCAGCCAATCGCAGTGCATTCTCCTTGGGCTTAATTTTATTTTGATATGAGACAGCGTAAACAACGCGTATTTGTTACTGAGTCGGATTCATATTAGCATGCTGTGGTTTGTTTAGTTTGACATAGTGATTAGTGACTCTTGACTGTTGGGCCATTGGGTTCAATTGGTGCCATATATCATCATCAGCCTTTGATAGTCCACTGCTGGGCATAGGCCTCCCCTAATACACCCCTATCCATTGGGTGGTTTTGGACCGTAACCCACCACGCTGGTCCAATGCGGGTTGGTGGGTGGACCGACTTTTTAGACGCCCATCCGACGCGTGGATCATCTTCCTATCCAGAAAATTGGGTGATCGGCCTCAACTAGGAAATAACAATGTAAATTTGATGAGTCCCCGCAGGATTTGAACCTACGACCTCCGGTTTCTAAAGCGCATGCCAATACCACTAGGCTACGGAGGAAGTATATATATAATATGTATTTATTTACAAAAGAAAAGTAATTAGAAAACATTTATCAGCTATAATTTGTTTGCACACCGGCGACGTCGTGGACAGCAGCTAGTATTTTATTTAACTCTTCAATATAATATAAAAAAATTGTGAGTAACTAAAAACACCATACAGTATGTTCAAAAAATCAAGTCCTCGATCGGTATTCGAACCTAGGCACGCGGAATGCGCACATGTGCGAGCGTTTAGCACATATTTTCTAATGCCAGCACCGCCACGCGACCTTTATACCACGACTTGAGTCAAAACGAACCTTATATGTATATAAACAAGTTTGAGATCGGTCTGTACGTAATGGACAGTTCACATTTGATGTCACAATACGACTGGTTTCGGAACTGCGTGGTACGCGTGATCAATACTACGCGATAAACTTGTATTAAACGCTATTTAACTGCCTCCGTAGCCTAGTGATATGGGCGTGCGCTTTAGAAACCGGAGGTCGTTGGTCCGAATTCTGCGGGGGACTCGACAAATTTTCATTGTTCTTTCCTTGTTGGTTAGCGCAATTTGGGCCGGTCACCCAAGTGTCTGAAAAGTAAGATGATCCATGCGTCGGATGGGCATGTAAAAAGTCGGTCAACCCACCAACCCGCGTTGGACCAGCGTGGTGGGATACGGTCCGAAACCCCCTAATGGATAGGCGTGTATTAGGGGAAGGGCTAAGTCCAGCAGTGGACTATCACTGGCTGATGATGAAACGCTATTTAGGGAATGTGTATAACTGCCTCCGTTGCCTAGTGGTACGGGCTTGAGCTTCAGACACCCAGACAAACGAGACCTAAGCATAGACGAGTAAAAATTAAAAAAAAGAATGTTTTGTTAAATGTATCGGTTACTTATCTCGAGGCGATTATTTAGAAACGGTTATTTTGATGTTACAAACGGACACACTGATTTTTTTTATGTGTATAGATTGTAACGACATGTCTGTGAGGCATTTGCTTAGATCGACGCAACTGGCTTGTAAAAACAATATGAACTTATAGTCGTGTTGGCAGTCTACTGTCACTGGATATGTCGTCCAGTGACAGTAGATGTCAATCATTGACATCTCAGTGACAGGTTGTCTATTAGGATTTAGCCGAGGTCTAGATTTTTGACGCGGCTACGTTGCCATGGGTTACGGTGTTAACGTTATTTCCGAGTGTTATTTGTCTCAATTATAGGTTTTATGAATATGTAGTTATCATTCAATTGCCGTTCTTGTATATGCCCTTAAAACTACTTGAAGCTTTTTTTACCCGTCAGAGGCTACACCACCTCCGGCAGACGTTTATTGTCCATTATCACCTTTTTTTCTCATGTATCTATATTAAAGTGCATATTCAACAATGAAATTTATATAAATCTATATACAGGTCTTCATTGACAGATACTTTATTTAAACATGCACTGCGACTGGTTACTAATAATATTGAGATAGATGTTGACAGAATTGTGAAAGACAAATTAATGAAAATGTAGTTAATAAAATAATGATATTTATTATTTATACTTGTATTTTATTTTTATAAATATTTCGCGGCCCCCCAATGTATTGAGTCATTTTTGTCGGCCCCGGGTCCCATGTAGTTTGGACAGCCCTGGCGTAAATATAAGAAACAATTATCGAATAGACGATTTCGAATTTAACATCTAAAAGTGGATTTATGAGGTTATATTTTGGTCGTCTCATAATATGACCCGCGAAAGTTTCCTATTAGCTCAAATATTTCGCAGCATCTTATCTCGTGCGTCGCGTATCTCGTGATTTTATGGTTATCATCCAGATATCTCATAGATAAGGCGCCTGGCCTCTTAGATTGTAGCAATCTAGTTGCACGTTACGTTTTTGTACTACCCATCAGAATATGTGTGTGGAATTAATGTGTACATAGCATTAATAAGGTATAGAACTGTTGACCGCCTCCGTAGCCTAGTGGTAAGGGCGTGCGCTTTAGAAACTGGCGGTCGTGGGTTCGAATCCTGTGGGCATTCAACAAATCGCCATTGTTGTTACCTAGTAAGTTAGGGCAACTTTGGATGATCACCCGATTGTCTGAAAAGTAAGACGATCCATGCGTCGGATGGGCATGTGAAAAGTCGGTTCTGCGCCTCGCTCTCCCCGGTCGTGTCGGTTATCCGTCGTTTTTTCGCTTGCACTTGTGCACTATAATATCTCCTGCGCAGTTGGCTGATCTCTAATATAGATCGGCCGCCGCCGTAGTCGGAATCGAGTGGAGAACATTAAGATATTGAAAGTAAGTCTATGGAAGATTTATGGATTACATTGAATCGTCATCAACATCATCATCATCATCGTCATCATCATCATCCGTCAACTGCTGGACGTAGGCTTTTATCGATGTACGTAAAGACGGCCGATCCTTTGCTACTCTCTGCCAACTTGAATTGGATACTGAAATCTAACGTCTCGGTGGGTCATGGTATATATAAATTGTGTAATATTCACGCACCGTAGATGCTCGATTTGATTCAGAGAAAAGTTTAATGAAACCCAAGGGCATGACGGTTCGAGAGAAAAAACAATTGGGTAATTTATAGGAAAGATAAAAAGATAGATATTACCAGTCGGGGCCACCTGATGGAAAGTGGTCACCGTCGCCCATAGACATTGGCCATACAGGTTTAACCAGCGCGCTGCCTACCGTGAGACATTGGATGTTAAGTCTCGTTTACCCAGTAAATACGCTGGCTACGGTGCCCTTCAAACCGGAACACAGCAGTGTTTTCACACTACTGCTTTGCGGTAGAAATAGGCACCGTGGTGGTACCCATCCAGATCGGTTCCTTGTAAAAAGGGGACCTACCACCACCGGTAGTTTCATGTCTTTGCACAATGAATAACACAGTTTTGGGTATTGTTAACATTTAATTATTTTAAGATTATAGCGGATGTTTCAGATCCTTGACTGTATTGTTTATCATGTGTAATTTCCGCGTAAACAGCAGAACATGTTGAATTATAAAGAGAATCGTTACAAATTAAATTATTTCTTTCTTCTTGCCATTTTTCTAAGTTGTCCACCATCAAACAACATTGTAAACTGTATTTGATGATTAAATTAGTTAACTGTAAACTTGAAGGCACTCACGTCCTGTGACAACGGCAAAAATATATAGGTAAAGCCAACCTCGACCGACTTTACGTGTGTTTTTCCTGTTCGGAGGCGTTTAGGTGATCGGCCCATATACTCTAACTAAACAAGAAACAATGATAATACAGAAATGTCTCCGCGCGGGATCCGAACCCACGACCTTCGGTTTGCAAATCAAGTGCCAACACCACTGTGCTTCGGAGGCAGTGCTTATAAGAGCCTAAATCGAGTGTTAGTATGTTTAACTCGTGATTGCCAATGGTTCATTCGGTGGTTTAATTGCCTTTCTCAGTGTTAATGCAATGGTCTCTCAGTCGGTCAGTCGTTAAGTTGCGCAAGATGAGGTCGTCTCGTCATTTGCACGGTTCACGGTTCATTCCGGGCCGTATATATAAGCACAACACAATTTAACTAACATTGAACTATTAAAACTAAAATCGGGGGGTACCAGGGTATTGAAATGTTCAGATTAGTGGATTATATGAAAAAATACAAATAAAGTATAACATTTCATAGAGAGAATGCACATCATCATCATCATTAGCAGCTTGTGTTAGTCCACTGCTAGACATAGGTCTCCGCTGATGCACTGGATTCGGTCAAATGGGGATAGCTGATAGCTCGGAGCCCCGGCCCAAAGGTGGCAGCAATACTCCATATGAGGCCGCACCTGCGCCTTATACAGTTTAAGGCGGTAACTGGCTTGAAATACGTTTGGCGGTGAACGCGCAAACTTGAGTCTTTGAAGGGTTAAACTGGCCTAGATTTAGTCCCCAATCGGAAATCTTCTAGGGATGATTCTATTTCAGACCAAGTTTGTTCTCGACCTCATCGACGTGGTCCGAGAGATATTGCTGCGCTCAAATAAGCGCGTCACGTATGTCATCTGCATAGCAATGAATGCCATGGTATGCAACAAATCATTGATATGGAATGAACAATGTCGGGGATAAACGCAGCTATAGGAACTACCACAGTTTACGGTCCGGGGGTCCGAGCATGAGCCGTCTCGATCATTGTAACTCTCCGTTCACAAGGAAACTGCCGATCCACTTACAATGTCTCAGAAGCCCATAAGAAGAAGCTCGATAGTAAAGCTTTATGCCAACTCGATCGAAGGCTTTCCTATGTCCAAACTAACGCCTAACGCCTCACCCTAATGAACAAACTCGTCGTCACCAGGTGGAAGTAGCGATGCGAGGACGTGAGCACCTGCTCCTAACTGGCAATGGTCCGATGACGAGAGGCTATCGATATGGGTTCGGCGAGAGGTCAGCAGAGGTCCATAGGAAGGTGAATGAATGTCCAATTATCAAAATGTTTGTTATTTTAAAGATGACAAAAATAGCCCGCTGAGTTTCGTTTTCGCGGTTCTTCCAGGTCTGTGCAGTCCTTTTCCGAACCGGTGGTATAGTGTTTGACAATCAATATGAAGTGTAAATTCTATATTGAATAAAGATATTTGAATTTGAATTTAATTTGAATGGTCTTCCACATCCGGCTTACAGGTAGTACCATCTGCATCAGACTCGGGGTTGTTAGACCGAGCGCTGGTCCAATGCGTTGAGGTAGACCGACCTTATACATGCCCACTCGACGCTTATTTACTGGTAAGGGATATTGCAGTGAAAGCCAATCAGAGCGATTCACGTTTGACATCTATACAAATAAATTAAATTGGAGTGTCTGTTTGAAACGTCGAAATGAGCGGTTTTTTAATAAATACTTTGTCATGCAAAACCCATGTATATGTAACTAAACAAAAATATAAAAAAATATATTTATTCGGTCTTTGCGTTTCGGCTAATCTTTGGAATGACTTTAAGGATTTTGACGGGAACTTCACTAGAAGATAAATTGGGGTGAATTAAGCTACCTTTGTTTTTTAATCAAAAAATATTTTTTTTATATAAGTATATAAAATCGCGGACGAGGTCGCAGGCAACAGTTAATCTAACATAACTTACTGGGCCCTTCTTGGCTGTTGTAGTGGCGTAGCATTCCACTTGTCTCGGTTGTCTTTTCGTCATTGATTCAGAAGGTCACCACCGCATGCTCGTGTCGCATAGTTTTAGCACCCGTATGCTACATTTTTACAAACAAAAAAAGTAACGTTTAAGCAATTAATCGCGAGTGGCAACCCTGACTCGCGATAAGTTAGTGTTGACCTATTTCCTTTGATTCGTTTGTATGTGCACTTTGGCGGTGGAAGGTCACGCCTTAACTATTTAGGTTATTTATTCAAGTACTAAGAGAGTTGCTTAGAAAAGCTTTTACTTTATAAGTAACACCTTGAGGTATTGAAGACCGAGATGTGGTGAAGTACACTGCGGCCGTATAAGAGATTGGATGTATAGTTCGGGTGTCGTCGTACTCCGATAGAGATCCGAGTTTTCCCGAAGTGAAATATTTTCTCAATAAGTATATCTATAATTTACGTAAACTGAGTCTAATACCACTAGGATCCTGCGGGGACTCGACAAATTTGCATTGTTGTTTCCTAGTTGGTTCGGCCCAAATTTTTGTAAAGTAAGATGTCTTTGTCTGAAAAGTAAGATGATCCATGCGTTGGATGGGCACGTAAAAAGTCGGTTCAACCTACCAACCCGCATTGGACCAGCGTAGTGGGATACGGTCCAAAACATCTAATAGATAAAGGTGTATTAGGGGAGGCCTATGTCCAGCAGTGGACTAACGCAGGCTGATGATGATGAATTGTAAAGCTGTATTTCGAGATGTTTCATAAACCTACTGTTTCTGTGCGCTACGTCAGATTCGTTTTTATATCGCACTCTAGGGGTACGGCGCAACGGTACAATTACCACATGATGTTGGGGACGATTAAATGTTGCCTTTGCCAAAATAATTTACCTTACATTATTTTTATTCTAATTATATAAAAAGAAATATTAAAATCGAGTTTTTCGTTATCTTCACTGTCGATAGAAATTTAATTTATTTTGTCTTGAAAACTAAGCTTTAACTGAAAATTTTCCTCTACACGTGTCTTCACATTTATTATAGTCCATATAATTACTAAAAAAGTACATCGAGCCATACACGTAATAAATCACCGTAAATTCTAGCTCTTATCACTACATAGTATGAAACAAAGTCGATTACTCTGTCCGTATGTCCCTATGTATGCTTAAATCTTACTAAATTAAAATTAACCCTCAAGCATAATACCACTGCTGGCTCTAACGATAAAACCAGTTCATTTTGCATAGGTCTGGAGAGTCAGAATAAAAAAATTAATTACTATTAAGAGCTGGAAACCCGCTTCAGCACTGGCAACAAGACGCATGACATCTCAGTCTACCCGTGACCACGGCGCTGGAAAGTGTTCGAAAGTCGGAATTTAAAATGTAAAATAAACGCGATAAAATCCGTAAAGTCATTTAATTTATTAATTACACAACGGATTTTGGTGCGGTTTTTTTTAATAGATACGAGTGATTAAAGAGGAAGCTTTATATGTATAATTCATACATAATATCGTAGAGAAACACTGAAAAATTTATATATGTTTCGATATCAATATTGTACCCGAGCGTAGCCGGAGCGGGTCGCTAGTATGCATCAAATTACAAGAAAAGTACGTCGAGCCGTTCACGTAAAAAAAATTAGCTTTTATTTGGTTTATTATAATTATGCTTATACAAGGGGTAAGGTTCTCATCGCCCCCAGCAAACGTTTAAAACAGTTGCCGGATCGTCGGCGTCCCGGTCCGCAAACCGATCGTCGACGATCCTTAGGGGACACCAAAGAATGCCTAACTCACGTACCTTCTGTGCGTGTGTACCTTCGCTTTAGCAAAAAGTGTCGGTCACCTGGTTCGTGGGGACGGTAATTTTTCGCGAACTCTGTTTTAGATGAAGCTTACCAAGCGCATGTCCTTGGTAAGCTTCATCGAACACAGAGTTATGCAAGCATGACATCATTGCCAAAAAAAGAAATGGAAATGTTAAGTAAAAAATGGAGGCGTGATTTGTATTATTATATCTCGAGTACGTAAATCATAAACCAGTTTTAAGGCGCTATAAACTTTTGCCTGAACACAGATTTTTTCAGAATTTACATCAAGCAGTCGAATGAATTTCCATCGTTGAAACCGATTCGACGAGTGCCCTTTGCAATCTTTTCTCGTCTCGAGTGTCTACTCTTTGAGAGGCACAATTTTTTAAATTAACTACGACACGATTTCACATTTGGAGTGCTTTAGAGATGGTTCTGTTCGCTAGCTGTACACTCTACGTATAGCTGTGGCGTACGAGGGATGCGAGATTGAGATCAAGGCCTGATTATACAACGCTAATAGGAATTTACGTACACAACTAGTTATGGTAAACACTAATAGCGCGATTTTAAAAATCCCCAGGAGTTTAGGAAAAGAACGCGTTCTTTACTAAACTGAAGTAGTAGCCAAGGCATTTTCAAACAAACTTAACTAAACAAATGTTATCTGTATAAAATATATCACCAGCATGTATTAGTCCACTGCAGGACATAGGCCTATCCTAATGGATGCCTTCTAGATTAGGGGGTTTTTGGACCGTATCCCACCACGCTTGACTACTGCGGGTTGGTGGGTCGACTGACTTTTTACATGCTCACCCGACGCATCGATCATCAAACTTTTCGGACAATTGGGTGATCGGCCCAAATTGCCCTAACCAACTAGGAAACAACAATGAAACCTTGTTGAGTCCCCGCAGGATTCGAACCCACTATCTCCGGTTTATAAAGCTACGGCCAACACCGTTAGGCCACTGAGGCGGTATAAAATATGTAATCATATCAAATGTACATAGATGTGTACTTATGACAATAAATATTTAACTCACGCACTTGGTTAGTTTCTAACATCACTAAAAGCCCAATGAAGTCTGAGCTTTGCAAATGGTTATCCTCCCTTAACGTTCACTTGACGACCACAAGTGCATTACGTCAACGCACCACGACCCACACCATCCCCACGGGAAAGTGGTGTGAAACGCGACTCGAACGACCTGCGCCCCCCATCGCCTCGCATCGCCGGGCGGTGTCGAGTGGCGGCGAGTTGAAAGCGTATCGGGGTGATTGACACGTGCGTTAGTATAGTCGCGTAGGAAAGCGCTGGGTGCGTTTATTGGGTTATTTTTGCGCTGTTATTTAAGAGTGTCGCGTATGCGTATCTATATTGAAATTGTTTATGAACGGCGACAATACAACGACCACTTGATAATGCGTCAATAAGGTACGAGTTTGACATTAGACGTTATTTAAATAGATTTTGTTACTCATACCGTTGAACCTCATTAAAGTTAAAATACAATGACATTTTTATTAATTATATTAAGTGACTAATTAATAAAGGTTAACACCGCTCACATCTCTTTTAGTAAACTTTAAAATCCTATCTTACTAAGTGATTGTTCACTATAATAAGGCCAATTCGTTGCTGTAAGCGTCGAATGGGCAAGTAAAAATTCTGCGCGTAATCTTTGCCCGGTTGTTTCGGTTGTTCGTCCCGTTGGACTAAGAGAATACAAATGAAGATGGAATGCACTATAATAGGTCTTGCGAAGTTTGCTGATATTTATTTTATTGGCCGCCGTAGACAAAATCGACTTAGAAGACCTCCTTATTTTCATTATTATTATCGTTTACATGGCTTCTTTGGCACATAAAGGTTTTATTGTCAAAAATACGCCAGTACGCCTGTACAGGTTTCTTGTTTAAAATATGTTTATTATGCCGTTATTAAACTCTCACAATTATTTATAAATTTAACAGCAGGAACGCCCAGACCGTGCCCCATGTCAAGTAATCGTATCATGTTAATTCAATTAATTTCCCCCTCAGCCCATTCCGCCGCGGGTGTACGGGCGCGGTTCGCATACCATCAACTCGTCCCGTTAACCTCGATATTAACTTGGGCTTGATTTGGAATAATTTTAAAAAACATAACCCCTGCTAACTAAATTGCACCAATATCACCATCATCATCATCTGCCTGTGCTAGTCCACTGCTGGACATAGACCAACCTAATGCACGCCTTCTCCATTTAGAGGGTTTTTGGACCGACGGACAACCACGCTGGTCCAATGCGGGTTGGTGTGCGGACCGGCTTTACATGCCCATCCGACGCATGGATCATCTAGCAAAAATATAAATCATGTTTTTTTAGGCCTAGCATTGCTTTCTGATTAAACGTGTGTCTGCTGGCATGCATTTGATAAATGTATGAGGCTTGTGCTTTAAAAGCGGAAAGTTGTGGCTTCTAATCTTGCAAGGACTCCACCTCTTTTCTAAGTAGTTTCCTAGTTGCGGGCTGATCACTCGATCGCTTGCACAGTAAGAAGATCCATGCATCGGATGGGCGGTCGAAACCAGCTCGCGATTATTTATATAACATTAAATTTATTTATATAACATTATATACGGTTGCATATTTAATTTAATTTAAATAGTTAATTGGCTAGTTTAGTAGCCTTCTAAGTCACGTAACAATTTAATTAGTCGGTCAAAGACTCTCCTAATAAGAGTATGTCAATGCGTCTCGTTTGTATGATTTTAAACCTCGTCCCGAAGCATTTGATTCTTAACTGTTTAGAACTCTATGTCTAGTTAACATTAGATATATCAGTTTTTTTTTCAAACGTAAATTCTTAGTGAAACAAGTCAAAATGACTGGTTTAGTAAATCTAAAAAAATCGGATGTTAGGAAGCTACTCGTGGGGGCTAAATAGCGTGGTACATCTAGCTGTTTCATCATCATCATCAGCCTGTGATAGTCCACTGCTGGACATAGGCCTCCCCTAATACACCCCTATCCATTAGGGGGTTTTGGACCGTATCCCACCACGCTGGTCCAGTGCGGGTTGGTGGGTGGACCGACTTTTTACATGCCCATCCGACGCATGGATCATCTTACTTTTCAGACAATTGGGTAATCGGCCCAAATTGCCCTAACAAACTAGGAAACAAAGATAAACATTTGTTGAGTCCCCGCAGGATTCGAACCCACGACCTCCGCTTACTAAAGCACACGCCCATACCACTAGGCTACGGAGGCAGTCTAGCTGTTTAGTTGATCAATTTTCACGGAGACTTTCACTTACAATTGATAATTCAGTATGTGGGACAGCGCTTTGTTGCTGCAGGTTACTTGCTTTGTACCAATTTGGTGTTGCCTTTCAAAACAGGAACACAATACTAATGTATTATATTGTTTTTAGTTACAAGAAGTACACGCGGTAATATGTATTTAGAAATTCAAGTAATAACATCTACAATAAATAGTTTTTTTGCAAATCACTTGTGCCCGCGACTGTGATCAATGCTTTGGGGTCGCGCTTAGAATGCGCCGGGCGTCATTGGGCGCGGTTGCGATGCCCCACATTTGCGGTTCGAATCCGAGTGGACTAAACGCGTATTTATATTGAATTGTGTTTGTTTACTGCGAAATTTTCCTTAGGCGCATCGCGGAATGTTTAAACAAGAGCAAAGTAAGGCATGAATCAAGTTATTTGTACAGTGAATAAAGTTTGTGTGTCCGTTTGAAACTTTATAATAACCGTTTTTTAATAAGTACATTGTCATATTTTTTGGAGTAACTCTGGCTTTTTTTCTTACACATTACAACTAGTATGATGCCGCGGGCTACAGCTAGTATATAAAGAAATCAACCAAAACTCAACAAATGTTCATTGTTGTCTCCTAGTTGGTTAGGGCAATTTAGGCTGATCACCCAATTGTCTGAAAAGGAAGATGATCCATGCGTCGGATAGGCATGTTACCAGTCCGTCCTGCGCCTTACTCTCTCCGGCCGTGTCGGTTATCCGTCCCATCGGGCTTTGAGAGTATAACACAACAGGGAGTGCGCCTGTGTTCGCGCGTACACTTGTGCACTATAATATCTCCTGCGTAGTTGTCTGATCTCTAATATGGAGTTTTATTTTATACTTTGTTTATATATTTACCGGATAATTCTTGGCCCTGGCATTCTATACGAATTACAATGACACATTAATAATAATAACTGTGTTTTAAGACCTGTAGTATAAGCGGTACTAAGAGAAGCGTCATTAAGCACATGATTTTATCGATTTTCCGTTGTTCTCTCAGGTCGTGTTAGTGTTTCATCATCATCAGCCTGCGTTAGTCCACTGCTGGACAAGGCATTCTCTAATGCACGTCTTGTCCATTAGGGGTTTATGGACCGTATCCCACCACGCTGGTGAATGCGGGTTGGTGGGTGGACCGACTTTCTAAATGCCCATCCGACGCATGGATCATCGTACTTTTCAAACAAGCGGATGATCGATCCAGATTTTCCTTGCCAACCATGAAACTACTATAACACAAAGTTGTTTACCCGCGGTATTCGAACCCACGACCTCCGGCTTATATCGTCCTATCGGTCGGTCCACATCTTTCGGCCCATACACAGAGTTGGTCCACGTCCAGGCCCGCCCTCTGCGCAGTGACTAATTAGTCGTTCATTAGTATCAACGAGGTCGTTTTGAGATGTCACCAATTGGTCTGGCGGTGGTCATAAGCGTAAGCGACCAATTTGTCGCGGAGCTGGTCTAAGTTAAAAGCGCAAGCGGTTTTAAAGCAAATTTCTTTTATGTGCCATTGAGCTTCTGGTGTGTTTGTCCGTCCGTACTAACGGCAGATTCGTCCTATATCACTATCTGATGTAGGTAGAAATTAAATTATATAAAGGATAAGTGTATTAAGGTCTCTCTCAAGGTTTATTATTATTTCTAGTTTTATGTAAACTATATAATTGTTTTATACGAGAGCCAAATTAGCTGCGATTACCACTATGGGAAAAAAATTCTTGCGTCTGGGTGTTTGTATCTACATTATATGTATTTATTTACGAAAGAAAAATAATTCTATGTATGTTGTCGGTCATCCGGTTTCCATGGTACAAGCTTTGCTTAGTTTGGGACCTAATGATGTTGAGTAAATTGTACGGAAATATTATTATTGTTATTATTAACGGCGTGTGAGCGTCCTATTGCATACACATGTGACCACAAGATCGTTTCACTTTACAACATCGGGTAATGGGCTACCCTAATTTTCCTCAACAACTAGAAAATGACAACTAATTGTTCATATCCCTAAAGGATTCGAACCCACCTTTGGCCCCCGAATTCTATAGCGTAAGCACATATCATTAAGGTAAGGAGTGCATGCTTAATTAATAAGCAATCGATAGGTCTGCCTGTCAATGATATTGCTAATTAATTCAAACGTAAGATGATGACGCCGTGACCACTTCTAATGGCGTTGTTAATACGGAGTCCATCTGTCATTTCGCTTATTCAATCAACAGTTTGTGATAGTCCACTGCTGGACATAGGCCTCCCCTAATACACCACTATCCATTATTAATGAAACTTAGTTGAGTCCCCGCAGGATTCGAACCCACGACATCCGGTTTCTAAAGCACATGCCAATACCACTAGGCTACGGAGGCAGCCGCTTATTAGTCCATTGAAATGTTACAATTTAAAAACCGAATATTGCATTTATTAGAGGACGCAATTTTATTTTTTGAAATGCGGGGACCAATAAAAGATTAACCTGCAGCTTGTGGGGCAACGCCACACTTTTACCACCCAGTTACCATCTTATTGGGGTTTTTGCGCGATACCTAGGAAACTATGCGTAACTTTTTATCCAAAATTAAAGAGTCAAAGAAGATTAAATCTATAACTTTTTTTCTATACTTTTTTTGAAAAACATCTAAACAATCCAATGAGAAAAAATTCTCTTTATTATGTTTCAAATTTAATTCATATTCACCGCTGTCACAGCGAATTCAAAGCTCATGTAACATTTCAACGGGCTATATGTGTAGTCGTGGTGGGATACGGTCTAAAACCCCCTGATGTATGGGGAGATCTATGTCCAGCAGTGGACTATCACAGGCTGACGGTGTGATGTGTTATACGTCATCTTGTTTGTATTCTAATTATAAGTCTGCCCTGTCAGATTCTAGTCGAAAACATTATTAATCGCCGTGACGTCATCAGGCGTCGCGTACTTAGTCATAGTGACATCATATCTTTAAGGAACTCGCCGCATGTTTATGCCATGACATGATTTCGAAGTCAAAGTCAGAAGTCGAAGTGGAAGTGGAAGTCGGGCTTTTATAAAATTTGTGATGCAAATTCGAAATTTAAACTCGTCATTCCTTCTGCTAGATATTCTTTATGGTTTTTAATATATGTAATACTAGCAGACGATCAATTTTAAGATTTTTGAAATGCATGTTTCTGTAATAAAAGCTAGTTAAGTTCGCCTATGTTTCTGTGCCTAAGTGAATAAAGGGTACAACATATAAACATACACATAATAATACAAATCTTTCTTATTTAGTTATTATGAGTCAAGGTACAATCTTGACTCATAATGCTGTTATTGCTTCTTTGGTTTTGTGTATGAATGCTATGTACTAAGCCGAGGCCGTGTGTTCTAATCTGTTGGGGGCGCGACAACTTGTGTTTTGTTGAAACATTTTTCGTAGGGATATCAGTAGTCAATGAGTTATTAAACGACTTCAAAAAAGGAGGAGGTTCTCGATTCGTCTGCATTTTTTTTTTCTTTGTTACCTCAGAACTTTGGATGTCTTTTTTAATTTGAAAGCTGGTTGCTTCCGTTTGGACCTATAGTAATTTGGTCCAGTTTTGACAGTGGCATCCATGAAAAAAACTCGAACGAGTCTGAAATTTACATTAAGCTATGTGTTTAACAAACGTGTTCATTTGGCAATGGGCTGGGCGCTTAATGAGAGGCCAAGACAAATGGAGCAAAATTGTAACACAGTGACACCCAAGATATGAGAAGAGAAAGAGGGGACACAGAAAAGGTGGGATGAGGATATCAGGTAAGTAGCAGGAGTAACCTGGAGAAGACTAGCCCAAAATAGGCAGGAATGGAAAAGGTTGAGGAGGCCTTTGCTGATTGGCAAACAGACGTACAAAGTATAGTTATATTTTAGGATAGAAAGGATTAAAATTAGATTAGAAAAAACAAAAAAAAATCTTAGCTATGTTATGCATAGTATAGTTTAATTTGTTTTGTAACTCGTTACTAAGTTCGTCTGAATAAATGGCTTTATTATTATTATATTATTATTATTATTATGTGTTCAACTAATGAACAATTAATAGCTCAATTTCACGCCAATCGATTTGAAGTCGTTTTTTTTCTGTTAAAATTTTATATTTACAACATTCATGCATTAGAAAGAAATCAACCTGATACAGCCTTGGTCTACATAAAAATCAAATGCAACTAATATTATTGATTGTCAAAAAGTTACTATCGGTTTGAAATATGTAAGAATGGATGCGTCTGACCTGAAATGAGCTCTGCGGGCTTGTTTTAAATTTATCTTTAGAAAAAGTCAAACGTACAGTTAAAGGATTGTAAGATGATCTGAGAAAAAAAGAAGAGACATATCTATCACCATGTTTACCCTTTAACGCATAAACGTTCGTAGACAACTTTTCTAAATTTGTAAGAATGGTTTTGGGATATTGTTGTATAGACTAATCCTTTGCAGTGTCGTTAGTTGGTGAAAGGATTAGGTTACGTTTGTTCCTTGTATTTAGTGCTTGTAAATCACAATGTGTTGCTTTCTTTAATTGTGTTTATTAATTACATTTTACATTACATAATTATGTATATCTATAATGGTTGTCGAATTGATATGGAGCCGCACTGTCGACGGAAACGTACTGCCGCTCAGCGATAACTTGGTGGCGATTATTGCGTACGTTTCATGAATCATTGATTGGGGTGCGGTCCGAGTTAGGGCGGTGAAGCGCTTTGTACGGTTCAATAAACTGCTTAAAGTATTTATTATTAACTAGCAACCCCCCAACCCCCCTTGTGGGTGGAATTTCGTAAAATCCGTTCTTAGCTGACCTCTACTTGGCGAAAGGAATATTCGTACCAAATTTCAAGTCGCTACGCCTTATGGTTCCAGAGATATCGTGATGAGTCAATATATAGGTGGGAATCTCTTTTATTTATATAGATAAAGTTGCTAGTTGATGTCTTGTATTCTTGAGAATAAAGAGGTTTCACATTTGCTTTTATACTGTAAAGAATTAATATACCGGTTTGGAAAAACTGACCTGAGAGGAACCGCCGAAAGTAACTAGGCGTGATAACTTTTGTTTATCTTCTTTTACGATACAATTTAAGTGTGTTAATATGTTGTTTAAAGTATAGAATCTTAGTTTAATTGAAAAAAAAAGAACATTGAGCGATAACTCCATTACTACAGTGTTGTAATAAAAAAAAATTGGTTGCCTGTAAAATCTGTGTACGGGCGAAAGTTATACGTGACAACGTCTTTTAGTGGTTGAATGATTGCAATGTGAATATTCATTCGTCGAAGTAGGAAGAAGGATCAAGCCTCTTTCTCTTTCTCCCTGTCTCTCTTAAGCAGGCCAACTGCGCACGAGTAAAAGAGACGCGTGCCTCTCACTTTCTCTTATGGTCGCTTATGGATAGCGTTACGTGAGCAGCGCTGTGACACAGTTTCGAGGGTGCCTCCCTATCTTGAAACAATTTATAAGACGTTGTCACGTCAAAATATGTAACATCGTTGGGCCACAAGTTTCATCATATTAAAGCGATCTTTTCATATTGCCTCTGATTGTAGGCTTATACACTTCTGTTTTTAAATTCTTCAAGTAAACATTAAAAACGCTTGCCCGCTACCGCTTATACCTTGTGCCATATTAACTGATATGATTTTTCGAGTACAAACTACAGGCACTTGTACTTTCCTCTATTAACTGTAACTGAATTCACATACAAACATAAACGTATTTAATAATAATAATAAGACATTTATTTGTAAAAACATGGTATAGCGTAAAACAATTGAGGTGTAATTACAAACATATTCAGACCCACATGCTTTTGCTCCACGGAGCGTACAAATATTATAAGAAAAAGAAATATATTATGTAATTAAACGTCAAAGTTACAAAATTACCTATTTAGTAAATGTAAATTAATTGATAGGACTAGGGTACAGGATATTGTTCATTTAAAATCATCTACAAAATTACAAAACAATTAAATTAAATAAAACTGAACAGTGTACATCTCTTAAAAGTCCTTATCGCACAAAAATTCAGTTAAGTTGTACTTATCGATTAAACTTAGTCGCAGTTTCTTTTTAAATTGAAATTTGGTTAAGATCTTGTAAGTTCTTTCGGTAACTTATTGTATTTAATATGTATACTTCAATTACAACGCACAATATGTTGGTAACAAGCACGAATTGCTTTTCAGTAGGTTACCACACCTTTACCGCGGCCGTCTACGGCAGATTTGCCACGAATAGCGTTTTGGCCGAATACGGAATACCGAAAAAATTCGCCGAATAGGTCGAATACCGAATAGTAGCCGAATCTTCGTGGCATCTTTAGTCTAGGGCAACTAATCAGTTGTGTGCAATAACTGCAATATCTGTAAAAGTAAAAGAAATTGAAGTGTCTCCTTGTACTGCCTCCGTAGCCTAGTGGTAGGGGCGTGTGCTTTAGAAACCGGAGGTCGGGGGTTCGGATCGTGCGGGGACTTAACAAATATTCATTGTTGTTTCCTAGTTAGTTAGTCTCAAAAGAAAAATGATCCATGCGTCGGATGGACATGTAAAAAGTCGGTCCACCCACCAGCCAGCATCGGATCAGCTTATTCCTGGTTGCGTGGTGGGGTACGGTCCAAAAACCCCCTATGAAGAAGGCGGTGCATTAGAGCCATTATGTCCAGCAGTGGAATATCACAGGCTGATGATGATGATGACGATGAGCATAGCGATCGCTAATCGTTCGACTGGAAAATGTACTTTTTTTATTCTGATGTCATAAAACTACCGTACCATATGATACCTACTGAAGTAAACTCATCAATTACTCAGGAAAGTGCGAAAGCGAGTTAATTCGAAAGCGGTGAACGCCTTTTAGGTGACTCCGGTTAATTTAACCTGTTAGTGTAATGTAGCGGTTCAAGTCTTTTTACATCGGCCAATTTCTAGCGTAGCGTGATGATTCAACTCTGAGGTAGACTTAGGTTTGGATTCGTGGTATTCACGTATTCATTGTCATATCAGCCTCACAAAGCCCACTACTGGGCCTAGGTCATTTACGTGGATGCAGGTGGTTCAGGATCGCAAAAGTGCCTCTTGGTGACTAATGGGGGAGGGGGTAGGGGGTTATACGTTAAGTATACACGTGCTTATTCAATTTTGGATTATCGAACTTCTAACTACTAGTACAAGAGTCCAATTCATCATCATCGTCAGCCTGTGATAGTCCACTGCTGGACATAGGCCTCCCCTAATAAACCCCTATCCATTAGAGGGTTTTGGACCGTATCCCAACACGCTGGTCCAATGCGGGTTGGTGGGTGACCAAATTACCCTAACCAACTAGGAAACAACAATGAAAATTTTGTTGAGTCCCCGCAGGATTCGAACCCACGACCTCCGGTTTCTTAAGCACACGCCCATGCCACTAGGCTATGTGAAGGAAATTATGTGACATACAGCAACGAAGTGGCTGTATATGTCTAGCGTTTTTATTTAAGAATTTACAACACACTTGAGTCAATGAAACCGCGGATATGTTGTATGATGATGTGTTACAGAGTGTAACCTGTAGTTGCGAAGTGACGTTCTTATATATGAATTGTAAAAAAAAATGGTAAATATTGAGCCCCGATCAACTAATAACAACACCATACGTACGACACTACGTTCTATCCTTTATTGCCTTAGTTATTACACACCACCTTACCCGACGTATTGACAACCGGCTTACCCAACACTGTGTGTCAACAAGTCAAAGTCAAATATCTTTATTCGATATCACTCTCGAAGCAGAACTCTTAGAAGCATTACTCTCTCTTATTGTCCGTCAATTAAACTAGCACCGGTTCGGAAATGGAAGCTTCGGACACGAGAAGAAATACCTTGTACTGTTCCATTGAGGTCTAAGTCTTCTAAAGATTATATTGTTGCAACACCTGTGTGTTAAACGATTTTGTGTTAAAGAAATACTCGTATTGTCATCAGGTCCATGGAAGGCGATGCGGGATGAGTAAGGGCGGCTGAGGCGCTCTGCGCCGCCACAAATCGAAGCAACATGTCGTTCTTCAATAATCTTAAAAAGGTAACTTGCTCAGTTTTATGTGTGGCTATAGTCGAGCCGAATAAAATACGCAGTATGCTGTCTGATACTAATGGCGCGAAAGGATAAGATGTTCGTCCTAATTGGTGGACCAACTGTAGACGAATATCATCCTTATAGTGTCATATGCTTTGGTTTATGTAAATTCCTTATAATGTTTGGGGATCGACAAGATAAATTATCTGTTATTTTTTGATACCAATGTTGTGACTAACTACTTTAAAACTGACTACTTTTTATAAAGTATAGAAAATTCGTATGTTGTTATAATACCAGATTCATGAAAATTAAATTTAAGTACACAGTGTCTCATAAAAAGCGACCATGTAGTGTGTGAGTCACCACGTATTGAGAGTAAGTGTAATTTTACTTGAGACTTTGATGACGCAAGTTTTCGATTTGAATTTCTTTCGTATGTACGTTTTAATGCTTTCCTTTTGGTTATCAAATCGAAAGGAAACAAAATCTTACATCCGTATGTGTACAACTAAGCTTTTTTTTCTCGCTCAGGTGCTACACCTAGGTAGCGGGAATGACGCGAAGAAGAAGAAGGTATTCAGCAACATCCGGGACAACAGCGATCCCAATGAGCATTGGGACATGATCGGGGAGCTGGGCGATGGGGCCTTTGGCAAGGTTAGTAACCATTAGGAGGTTGGGAAGAAGGCGGTGGTTGAGTTTAGAGGTCCAGTAAGCTCTATGGAGCTCGATGGTAGTTAGGCTCTTTGGAAGGTTGTTACGAGTGGCTATAAAGACTGGGAAGTTGACAGACACATAAATTTGAGCGCTTCTGTGGTCTTCTGTATAAGCTGGTAGGTGTGGGCCTTCAGCAAGGTAAGTGTGGTGTGGAGACGCCATTAGAGGATTGGGAAGTGGGCAGTCATGGAGTTTGGAGGTCCAGTAAGCGGTACGAGGCTGGATGGAAGGTAAGGATCAGTGTGTGGAAAGGTTATTGAATAAATGTACTTTTATTATTCAATAACCTTTATTGTTTACAAAAGTTCTATTCTTTTATTGCCTCAATTATTATAATATATGGCGAATAAATGTACTTTTAGCGGATGTTTATCTTGTTTTACATTTTAAATTCCCGACGTTTCGAACACTTTCCAGCGTGGTCACGGGGTAGGCTGAGATGTCATGCGTCTTGTTGCTGAAGCGGGATTACCATATCTTAGTTGTAATTAAATACTTTTAGTCTGTCGGAGTACTATTATAATATAATTATATATATAATATAATTATAATATAATGTTATATATATATATATATATATATATATATATATATAATATAATTTTAGTAGGGTCTAGTATTAGTAGTTAGGAGGGTAGTAACTGCCTCCGTAGCCTAGTGGTATGGGCGTGTGCTTTAGAAACCGGAGGTCGTGGGTTCGAATCCTGCGGGGACGCAACAAATTTTCATTGTTGTTTCCTAGTTGGTTAGGGCAATTTGGGCCGATCACCCAATTGTCTGAAAAGTAAGATGATCCATGCGTCGGATGGGCATGTAAAAAAGTCGGTCCACCCACCAACCCGCATTGGACCAGCGTGGTGGGATACGGTCCAAACCCCCTAATGGATAGGGGTGTATTAGGGGAGGCCTATGTCCAGCAGCGGTCTAACAAAGGCTGATGATGTGATGTGTGCAGTAGGGTCTTTGGAAGGTAATAATCACTGTGTGGGAAGTTCTACTAAGATTAAAAGTAGGCAATTTTAGAGTTTAAAGAATCTTTGATAACATTAACTAACTAGGTAGGATCTTTGAAATATGACCAGTCTCCGAATCAGGGTTGTTGTGGATGTGAGATTTTCGACATCCGCAGTGAAGATGCGGACGCGGAATTTTAGAGGCACACATATTTATGTCATATTAAAATTATTTATTCGGACACACCAACAGCAATATATACATCATCATCATCATCAGCTTGTGATAGTCCACTGCTGGACATAGGCCTCCCCTAATACAACCCTATGACAACGAGGACGACCTGGCGACTTCACGGTGGAGATCGACATTGTCCGAGTGCCGACATCCGGAGCGTGGTCGAACTCCACGAGGCGTACTATAGAGAACAAGCTGTGGTGAGGTGTCTCTGTTTGTCTGACTGGCTGTCTGTCAGACTGTCTTCGACTACCTGTCAGACAGTCTGTCTGTCTAACTACCGTCAGTCTGTCTGTTTGACTACTTGTCAGACTGTATTCCTACACCCGTCGACTTCTCTTTCTGACTTACCTGTCAGACTGTCTGACCACCCGTCACACAGTCTGTCTATCTGACTAGCTGTCAGACTGTCTGTCTGTCTGTCAGACCGTCCTTCCGACTACCTGTCAGACTGTACGACTGCCTGTCTGCCTCTTGTTTAGGTTTGTGTGAGCATGATATTTGTCACTTTCGGTTCGGCAGTATGACGGATGAATGGCGACTTGTGACTAACCGATCATTCCATGTATCCGTTAGACTTTATGGTGAACCGCTGGCGCAATGGTTAGTGACCATGACTGTTGCGCCCGAGGGCGTGGGTTCGATCCTGCCATGGGAAAAGTATTGTGTAATTAATATAGTGTTTTTCTTGTGTTCGGGTGGTTGTAACTATATGTGTATTAGTTTACAGAAGAAAAGTAATTTTGAAAAGAGAGGTAAATCTATGTATTTTTTCATAGAACAGTCTTCTATTAGTTTTGGGACTAGATGATGTTGTGTTATTCGTCCATTTTTATTATGATTTTGATTTTCAAGTAAATGAGCAAATCGAGCAGATTTACGACGCTTTTTGACTCTGAACGATGTGTTGTTTCTCTTGAAGCTAAACATTAACTTGGTATTTTTTTCTTTGCGCATGTTTCATTGATATAATTTTCATGAGACATTGTGCTCAAAATATTATTTATTTATGGTCACACTTAAGTAAAATCTCTGTCGGTACCGATTTGAGTTCGGACCAATTTGAGGTCTTACTTGGAAACTGTGGGATTACTTCGCTCTAACACATAGTAGTCCTAACCTATCCTACTTGAGTTGAGTTGTTGACGTGCCAACTTTGCCAACAGCTAAACTTGAATCGACCTCAACTTTGACTTTGCACAGAATTCGCTCAAACGCTCGTCCCAACTTTGATCGACTTACACTTTGAAGCTTTAACTCTGCCCAAACGTTGTCGACTACCCCTCTCCACTTTAACCAACTCGTGTGCTCCTAACCTTGATCGATTTTCACTTTGACACTTTAACTTTGTCCAGATGTTGCTCGAGTACTGCGACGGTGGCGCCTCGACTCGGTGATGTCCGAGCTGGAGAAGGGCTCAGCAGGCGCAGATAGCGTACTGTGCCGCGAGATGCAGGGGCTGCAGTTCCTGCACCGCGCAGGGTCATACACAGGGACCTGAAGGCGGGCAACGTGCTGGCGACCATGACGGGGCGCGCTAGGTGAGGGCGGGTTTGGGGTTGGTAGGATCCTGGAAGTAGGGGGAGACGAGGTAATAGAGTCTAGACTGGGAAGGGAAGGTAGGGGACATCCCTTACCTAAACTTTAATGGCTTATGAATGGCGGAGCGCGGGGAGGGGAGTGGAGCGTGAACGTAGAAGAGGGGAAGTAGACGGAGGGGAAGTAGAGGAGGGAGATACTAGTGTCTTGAGGTTTGAAGGGAAAGTAGGGAGATCATTTACCTAAACTTTAAAAGCTATATAATAATACCCCCTTTACGCGAGGGATACGTTCGAAAAAAATCGCGTTAACTGAAATTCGCGTATATCGAGGTTTATGATTAAACATAGTCAAAATTTAATACAAAAAAATACAAATCATTTTAATCAATCACTTTAATTCTAAGAACACTATGCAATACATACTTTTATTTTTTACGGAAAAATACATCTATTGTCTTTTGGTAAGGTTTTTTTACGTTCTTGTAAAATACGTTCATAACATCCAACACTGTTTTTAATCGTTTGACACACGGTCAAGACACGGTCATCATTATTGTCTATACTCTGCAATATGTCCAAACCTGAATAAATTTTTGAAAGTGCATTTTGTATTTCCCCGAAGATAAAACTTTCTCTTCACTTGTTCTTCTTCATCGTAGATAGGATTATTCTGTAACTCGATCAGATCTTCATTGCTGATAGGATCGTCGTCGTTGCTACAAGTTCTACGAGATCTTCTACCGTGACATCTTCAAGTTCAGACCCTCAATCATTGCAGCAATGTCTTCAAGCACTTGTCTCTGCATCTGGACAATTCTTCTAGGTGCTTCCACTACATCTGCCAGATTACGCTACACCCCATTCATACAACTCATTTTAACTTCCTTCCAAGCCTCTTCTATGTTGTGAATAGACTTCATAATGTTGTATGACTTCCACCACTCTCGCATAGACTGTCTTCCTTCCTCAGTTTCATGAATTAGTTGGCTAAAAGTGCGATGGTAATAAGCTTTGGTTGCTATTGCTCCCTGGTCCATAGGTTGTAATATTGACGTAGTGTTTGGTGGAAGGAACTTTACGTACACTTTTAAGTCTCTCGTATCAAGGAGGTTGGATGTCCTGGGCATTGTCTAAGGTAATATAACTTTAGGTTCAAGCCCATTTCTGTCACAGTATGATTTGACTGGATGGGCAAAACTATTAGAATACCATTCTTGAAAAAATTTCCGTGTAACCCACGCCTTTCTGTTTGATCGCACACAACTGGTAGACTTGTCTTGTCTGTGCCTCGATTGCACGGGGTGTTTCTGAATGGTACACTAGTAAAGGTTTCAGTTTAAAATCACCAGTGGCATTACACCCAGCAGAAGTGTTAGTCGATCTTTCGCAGCTTTGAAACCACTGGCTTGACGTTCTTCCTTAGAAATGAATGTTCGAGATGGCATTTTTTCCAGTAAAGTGCGGTCTCATCAACATTGAAGATGAGACAAGCAGGAATTTTCTCGTCTAACGAACTCTTGAAACTTGTCTGAAACTCAGCGAGCTTGAATGTCCGCATGCCCTCGCCTGTTATGGATATTGTGAAGATTAGAACGCTGCTTGAACCGATGGAACCAGCCTCTGTGGCAGCAAAGTCGGAGCGGCATCCCTCTCCTTCTTTTGTTTTCGCATCTCATACAAAGATTTTGCTTTTGTGCATATGAGATCTTGACTTAGTGGTGTGTTCTTCTTATTCAAATCTTCGATCCAGACTGACAGTAATTTCTCCATTCTTTCTAAGATAGATGATCTCGAACGAGAAAGTTTTGTTGCACTTATAGGTGTTGAACTTTGCTGAGATTTTAATTTTTTCCGATTTTTATAAATCGTTCTCAGTCGATTCTGAGAGTCCAAATCTCTCCCAACAATTGTTGCTTTGTCTCCATTTTCCATTCTTCTTAACACTTTCATCTTCAATTCCAAAGTGACGCTTTACGCTCTTTTTTCTACAGGCGGCATTTTTAACGTAGGGTTAAATTATGTATGTATCTCCATAAATGGTAAAACAAAACTGCCAGCCGACCGAACTAACATTACGGAACAAATGAACACACGAAACGAACGAGAAATCCCATAGAACAAAGTCGAAGGACAGGAATTCCCAATTCTTCAAAAGAATATTCAGAGAAAGCGGAATCCACGACCATAGAGAGTTAAGACTACATTATGTTTATACGCACTCTTCGCGTAATGCGAGGCATTAGCGCGAAATTTGAAATTGCGTTATAGTGAAACCGCGCATAACGGGTCGCGCTAAGGGCATTACTGTATAGGGCGAAAGCTTATTTGGGTAAGGATTAGAGCAGGTAGAGGAAAATGGGATTGAGTAACGGGGAAGGTGGAGGAGGAGGTTATTGTTTGGGGTGAAAGGAAAGTAGGGAACCCTTATGTAGGCATGAGAATGAATATGGTGAGATATAGTCGGGCTGTGAGAAAAGATGGCAGAAGTAGTCATGACACCGAGTGAAACTGGCAAAATAATGACTGCTTTTATCTTTAAGAAATCAACTACAAAAGTAGTATTTGTCTTAGTACACAAGAGCATACATTTCGGCTAGTTTTTAATTTCCTTTGGCTTTAGAGTCAGCAGTCAATTGTTAACTCTATACCTGAGCTGTATAAAGGACGGAATTTATGTAAACATTGTATACCATAGCAACGAATTTTTCTCAGTATTAGGAGTCACTAATTAGTTAGTAGGTGACAACTGAAAGAACGCTAGATCTATGACGTCACATCGTCACTATAAGCTCCATTGTATATCAATTCCATTTTCGTGATAGTAATAAATTATTTGTCATTTAATTTTGTATTTATATGTACGAGGTCTTCTCTCCAGGTCTACAAAGCCCAGCACAAGACCACCGGCCAGCTGGCGGCGGCCAAGATGTGCGTGCTCGACAACGAGGACGACCTGGCCGACTTCACGGTGGAGATCGACATATTGTCCGAGTGCCGACATCCGAACGTGGTCGAACTCCACGAGGCGTACTTCATAGAGAACAAGCTGTGGGTGAGTGTCTCTCTGTCTGTCTGACTGGCTGTCTGTCAGACTGTCTTTCCGACTACCTGTCAGACAGTCTGTCTGTCTGACTACCTGTCAATCTGTCTGTTTGACTACTTGTCAGACTGTATTTCCTACTACCTGTCAGACAGTCTGTCTGTCTGACTACCTGTCAGTCTGTCTGTTTGACTACTTGTCGACTGTCTTTCCGACTACCTGTCAGACAGTCTGTCTGTTTGACTACTTGTCAGACTGTCTTTCCGACTACCTGTCAGACAGTCTGTCTGTTTGACTACTTGTCAGACTGTCTTTCCGACTACCCGTCGACAGTCTGTCTGTTTGACTACTTGTCAGACTGTCTTTCCGACTACCGTCAGACAGTCTGTCTGTTTGACTACTTGTCAGACTGTCTTTCCGACTACCTGTCAGACAGTCTGTCTGTTTGACTACTTGTCAGACTGTCTTTCCTACTACCTGTTAGACTTTCTTCCGGCTACCTGTCAGACTGTCTTTCCTACTACCTGTCAGACTTTCTTTCCGACTACCTGTCACACTGTCTTTCCAACTACCTGTCACACTGTCTGTCTGTCTACCTGTCAGACTGTCTGTCTGTCTGTCAGACCGTCCTTCCGACTACCTGTCAGACTGTACGACTGCCTGTCTGCCTCTTGTTTAGGTTTGTGTGAGCATGATATTTGTCACATTCGGTTCGGCAGTATGATAAAAGGCGGATGAATGGCGACTTGGTGACTAACCGATCATTCATGTATCCGTTAGACTTTATGGTGAACCGTTCGGCGCAATGGTTAGTGACCATGAGTGTTGCGCCAGAGGGCGTGGGTTCGATCCTGCCATGGGAAAAGTATTGTGTGATTAATATAGTGTTTTTCTTGTGTTCGGGTGGTTGTAACTATATGTGTATTAGTTTACAGAAGAAAAGTAATTTTGAAAACAGAGGTAAATCTATGTATTAATCAGTTATCTAGTTTTCATAGAACAGTCTTCTATTAGTTTTGGGACTAGATGATGTTGAGTTATTCGTCCATTTTTATTATGATTTTGATTTTCAAGTAAATGAGCAAATCGAGCAGAATTACGACGCTTTTTGACTCTGAACGATGTGTTGTTCATCTTGACGCTAAACATTACTTGGTAGTTTTTTCTTTGAGCATGTTTCATTGACAATTTTAATGAGACATTGTGCTCAAAATATAATTTAATTATGGTCACACTTAAGTAAAATCTCTGTCGGTCTTTCTTGGAAACTGTGGGATTACTTCGCTCTAACACATAGTAGTCCTATCCTATCCTACTTGAGTTGAGTTGTTGACGTGCCAACTTTGCCAACAGCTAAACTTGAATCGACCTCAACTTTGACTTTGCACAGAATTCGCTCAAACGCTCGTCCCAACTTTGATCGACTTACACTTTGAAGCTTTAACTCTGCCCAAACGTTGTCGACTACCCCTCTCCACTTTAACCAACTCGTGTACTCCTAACCTTGATCGATTTTCACTTTGACACTCTAACTTTGTCCAGATGTTGCTCGAGTACTGCGACGGTGGCGCCCTCGACTCGGTGATGTCCGAGCTGGAGAAGGGCTCAGCGAGGCGCAGATAGCGTACGTGTGCCGCGAGATGTGCAGGGGGCTGCAGTTCCTGCACTCGCGCAGGGTCATACACAGGGACCTGAAGGCGGGCAACGTGCTGGCGACCATGACGGGGGGCGTCAAGCTAGGTGAGGGGGGGTTGGGGGGTTGGTAGGGTCGTGGGAGTAGGGGGAGACGAGGTAATAGAGTCTAGGCTGTGAAGGGAAGGTAGGGGACATCCTCTACCTAGCGTGAGCGTATAAGAGGGAAGTAGAGGGAGGGGAGGTAATAGTGTCTTAAGGTGCGAAGGGAAAGTAGGGAGATCATTTACCTAAACTTTAATAGTTTATATAAGGCGAAAGCTTATTTGGGGAAGGGATTAGAGCAGGTAGGGTTAGGTGGGGGGGGAGGTTATATTGTCTGGGGTGTGAAAAGAAAGTAGGGAAGTACCCTATGTAGGCTTGAGAATGAATATGGTGACATATAGTCGGGCTGTGAGAAAAGATGGCAGAAGTTGTCATGACACCGAGTGAAACTGACAAAATAATGACTGCTTTTATCATTAAGAAATCAACTACAAAAGTAGTAAATGTCTTAGTACACAAGAGCATACATTTCGGCTAGGTTTCAATTTCCTTTGGCTTTAGAGTCAGCAGTCAATTGTTAACTCTATACCTGAGCCGTATAATGGACGGAATTTATGTAAACATTGTATACCATAGCAACGAATTTGCCTGTTATTAACTGCCTCCGTAGCCTAGTGGTATGGGCGTGTGCTTTAGAAACAGGAGGTCGGGTTCGAATCCTGCGGGACGCAACAAATTTTCATTGTTGTTTCCTGGTTGATTAGGCAATTTGGGCGATCACCCAATTGTCTGAAAAGTAAGATGATCCATGCGTCGGGTGGGCATGAAAAAGAGTCAGTCCTACCACCGCATTGGACAGCGTGTTGAGGATACAGTCCAAACCCTAATGGATAGGGGTGATTGGGAGCCTATGTCCAGCAGTGGACTAACAAGGCTGATGATGTGTGTTGTGATGTGAATTTGCCTCAGTATTAGGAGTCACTAATTAGTTAGTAGGTGACAACTCATCTGAAAGAACGCTAGATCTATGAAGTCACATCGTCGCTTTAAGCTCCATTGCATATCACTTCCATTCTCAGTGATAGTAGATAAATTATTTAGCCATCGCAATAGCCTAATAAAGCCATTTAATTTTGTATCTTTTAATAAACATCGATTATGACGCAACGTTTCAACATTCCAGCGGACTTCGGGGTGTCGGCGAAGAACAAGTCGACGCTGCAGAAGCACGACACTTTCATCGGAACGCCGTACTGGATGGCGCCCGAGGTGGTGCTCTGCGAGACCTTCAGGGACAACCCCTACGACTTCAAGGTGACTCGATATGACCATAATGTATAATGCCCGTACTTCTCTCAGGGGAAATGTGAAGCGGGTTTCACATTATATATTATACTATAAAATAACTTGACTTATAATTTGCTGTTCATATTTTATGTGGGATCATCATCATCATCATCATCAGCCTGTGATAGTCACTGCTGGACATAGGCCTAATCACCTAGCCATTAGGGGGTTTGGACCGTATCCACCACGCTGGTCCAATGATTTTATTTTGCATTTAGTAAATTCACTGTCTGCGAAGCAATAGAGTTTTGATTTTATTCTTACTGACTAAAAACCCACAAAATATCTCTTAAAATATTATGTAATGATTTGTTTTGTGATGGTCTTGTGTATATATATATAAAAAAAATGATATTTCTATTTTATATTACCTGTGTGTATGTTGAATAACCATTGAAATTTAAGTTTACTTGTAATGTGTTTTAAAAATGGTCTCATGTTGAA
The DNA here is from genome assembly GCA_029286875.1 of Lamproptera curius. Classification (NCBI taxonomy): domain Eukaryota; kingdom Metazoa; phylum Arthropoda; class Insecta; order Lepidoptera; family Papilionidae; genus Lamproptera; species Lamproptera curius. The sequence goes on from JAGSMT010000099.1 coordinate 1,253,598, forward strand.
GAAAGATTTTTAATTTTTATGTGACCGGTAACAAGGCCCACATTGCTTTACTTTTATTAACTATGTTGAGTGATGGTCACAGGTTAAAGTAATATTTTGATTTATTATTGCCTGTTAAATGTATTGTAAATGAATGATAAAAAAAAATTATGTAAAATTACTTATTGCAAGACTTGCATTAACAACAATGTTTGAACTTTAAAATTTATGATGCGTAAATATAAGGCTCATGTTAATTTAATTTCCTCAATTACAAGATATTCTTAAACTTAAATATGTATACTTGAACAGTTAATTAACTTCACCCATAATTTGTAGCAACCACATAATTATGTTTAAAATGTATTACTGTCATTCAGTTGTAAAACTTGTATTTGTATCATTTTGTGTCGTCCCCATGTGGACTACTGCTCTTTAGAAATCACGCTAATTTAATATTATCCATAACAAGACTCGTCGTGACCACATATATGTCCGTCCGTTCCCAGGTGGACACCTAGTCTTCAGTATGGCACTCAAAAAAGCTGTATTGACAATATATTGTGCCGTCCCAGGTGGACATCTGGTCTTTAGTATACCACTCAGAAGAGCTGCATTGACAATATATTGTGCCGTATCCAGGTGGACATCTGGTCTTTAGTATACCACTCAGAAGAGCTGCATTGACAATATATTGTGCCGTACCCAGGTGGACATCTGGTCTTTAGTATACCACTCAGAAGAGCCGTATTGACAATATATCGTGCCGTCCACAGGTGGACATCTGGTCGCTGGGCATCACGCTGATCGAGTTCGCGCAGATGGAGCCGCCCAACCACGAGATGACGCCCATGCGCGTGCTGCTCAAGATCCAGAAGAGCGACCCTCCTTCCCTGGAGCAGCCGGCGCGGTGGAGCGCCGCCTTCAACGACTTCGTGGCCAAGGCGCTCGTCAAGGTCCTTCTCATGGCTGTATTGCTTGTTCATTGTATAGAGAATAACTGAATCTTTGTCACTTACGGTTTCGCTGCTTTTTACCGCAAAGCTAGTTAGTGAATACACTTCTGATGTCGTTGAAGGACACCGCGTAGCCAGCGTGGATTTACGTGGAACAAAACTTAACCTATGTCTCACGAGGAGCGCGTCGGCGATACCACTGGGTTGTCAACGTCTGATGCGGCTTCGGTGACCACTTCCAGTCAGGTGCCCCGACTGCTCTGACGCTGCGTAGCGCATAAAAACCAGTATTGCCAAGTTCTGTGAGGTCGTGTGACCACTTTCCATCAGGTGGGTCGACTGTACGTCTGCCTGCGCACGCAAAAAAAAATACTCCTTTCAGGTGTGTTAGGAAAAGATTAAGAGAGTAAATCTTCACGCTGTACGCGCACACCGTCACGGAAGACCGACACCCTGTAGCTATAGTCAACTGACGAGTGTACTGACATTATTTATTTCTATAAAAATGGAATAGGACTAAAAATTATTTTATTTAGTCTTGTTGATAGGTACAGATAATTTTATTGGTAGCAATGAGACAAGCAGAACGTTTAACTTTTGGAAAATAATACGTCCAGCTGAATAAGGAAATCAGCTAAAACACCACATATCCGCATGCCACCCTGTAGTGTTACATCTTAATTGCCTAATAATTACGGACGCCAAGGAGCACTTCGAACCAGAATACAGCAGTGCTTTAAATGGCTCTAATTCTACTTCGGATGGTCTCTTGGAGAGAGAGACCGCACACCATAAGCTAAAAAAGATGATATTGATGTAAACAATAGTAACCCATGGCTAAGAAGCAGCGTTGTGGCCTATTGTTCTATCTTCCTACGTTTTTTGCTCTAGTATTTTTTCCGTCATAATTTGTTTACACAATTTTCATTCCTCGGTTGGATTGTGTATAGTGTGTTTACATTCTGTGACTAAGCGAGAATTACACAGTTTGGAGTGTATGATTTTTTTTTTCAAATATGTATAAATTTCTTGCTTTCACTACCCGGTGAACCGATTTCGATAATTCTGTTTCTCTCTGCATGGTAAAGCTTGTCATCATCAATCATTATAGAATAAGTTTGCATAGTGGATCTCAGAGAATTATGTGGTTTAAGAACATAATCTCTAGTTTGGTTAATTTTAAACTAATACTTAAGAAAATGTTTAACGTTGCAGGACCCCGAGAAAAGGCCTACGGCCAGCGAGCTACTAAAACACGACTTTGTTGGCGGCGAACTGGACTCGAAGCCCTTGAGGGATCTGCTCCTCGAGTACAGGGCTGAGGTGGTGGAAGAGGAGCTGTTGGACGACGACTCGGAGGTGAGGCTCTGGGTTCCTCTTCATCATCAGAGCATACCAGACTTAGCAGATCATATCAGCGCATACCGTTTGTGCTACGCTCCCGTTAGAACTATCCTTAATATATTACAAAATTCTTATGAACAAATAGATTTATCTCATATGTTTAATATAGCTATTTACTGAATACAATATTCTAATAAGAGCTGGAAATCATTAGTGTAGAGAAATCTGATTGAAGGTACATGTATTAGTGTAATGTTATGGTGGTGGGAATAAGTGCTTTAGTTTTTGATGTCATCAGTGTTTGACATTAGACTGAAGATTCCAGGGCTCGTTTGACTCTAGTATTCCTGAACATTTGCTCTCTGTATCTTAATCTTGAAGCAGAATTATAATATACTATCCCAAAGTATTTATTACATACTTATATATTTATAGGTAGAATATATGTATCTACAGCTCGGCAAATTCAGATAAGTTCTATATGTACACAATATGACTCACGTGAGATATGGAGTCTTCTTATTGTCTGCCATCAATCATTGATCAATGGTCGACCAATAGGAAAGCTTTATTCGATTTGACTGTTTGACATTGCCTAATATTACTGTTGGGTATTGCTAGAGTTTACATTCTTATATCATTTGGTTTAGATAAAATTGGATAGAGTCCTCTGTACCCGAATACCCTAATTGTGTCAAATTGTATTTGTTGTGTGTTCCACTGTGTGATATTTAATATGGCTATTGGCTACTAACATGTTGATATGTCAGTTTGGGTGCAAGATCTGTGTAATATAGTCTAAGTAACTTGGTATATGGTTTATGAGTCAACAAACTATCCATAGATGTCTCAATATACACTAGAACCTTTATATTCAGATGTTGTTCTATCATCATCATCATCATCATCACCATCACCATCATCACCATGCCAATGGTCCACTGCAGGACATGGCCTCTTTCAATTAACACCAAGATGGCCGATCCCTGCTACTCTCAGCCAACATGAACCGGCTATATTTTGTCTCATAGTCTGAGCCAAATGAGATAATGAATTGTTGTTATCCATGTAAACTATTATAGCATAATGACACACCTTACGTTATACTGCATTATTAGACATAATAATGATAATCTGTGACACCATTTCATTGTTAAAGATTGATTGAAATAACTTCATATTTACATATTTTTTTTGTCTTATGGCTTTAATATAATAATGATTATCTGTTAAGAAACCAAATATATAGTTGCCATACTCTTATCTAATACACCATTAGAGGGTTTTGTACCGTAACCACCACGCTGGTCCAATGCGGTTGGTGGGTACTTTTCAGAAAATTGGGTGATCGGCCCAAATTGCCCTAACCAACTAGGAAACAACAATGAAAATTTGTTGAGTCCCCGCAGGATTCGAACCCACGACCTCCGGTTTCTAAAGCACAAACCTATACCACTAGGCCACGGAGGCAGTTCAAGAAACATTCAGTTGCATGCAATTCATAACTTTCTCACTTCTGACTATGGTCGACTTTCTTGTTTATAACATTGATGATTATGATAAGCAATCTGAAATGCAGCTTTTTGTATAATAATATTGAATCATTATTATTATTATTGTATTACATAAATCTTGCATTCCACCTACAATTTATATAATAATATACAGTACATGAGGCAAACAAGGTCTGCTGGTACTTTGTAAGCTATGCAACTAGTAACTCCATATAGCTTCAATAATAAGCAATATATTATCGTGTACCAATGTACCAGATCTTGATTGGTTCAGTAATTTGTAGTTAAGCCAATTTAGATTATGTATAAATGTACACAAAGTGTACTGTTAAACACAATGGCGCTAGGGAATTTTTCTTTCGTTCTTCTTGCCCACGCTGTTCAAGTTATAAGGATGGCTTACGTTTTTCTGCCAGTTGAATTTGACATTACACTTTGTTTATGTGAATTTTCATCATCATCATCAGCCTGTGTTAGTCCACTGCTGGACAAAGGCCTCTCTAATGCACGCCTTCTCCATTAGGTGTTTTTGGAGCGTATCCCACTACGCTGGTCCGATGCGAGTTGGTGGGTGGACCGACTTTTTTCATACACATCCGACGCATGGATCATCTTGTATTTCAGACAAATGGGCGATTTGCCCAAATTGTCCTAACCAATCAGAAAACAACGCTAACACAAAGTTGTTTTCCTGCGGGATTCCAACTCACGACCTGCGGTTAACAAAGCAAGGGCCAACGCCGCTAGACCACGGAGGCGGTTACGTAAATTCTATATCTAGTTATTTTCTATTGGCTAAAGCGATAATACAAGCATGGCGTACATCTGACGGTGAGTGATACGCTACAAGTCATCTCACCGCCCATGAGACATGGGATATTACGTCTCGTTTACCCAGTAACTCGTTGGCTACGACGGTTCAAACCGGAACACAGTTGTGTGCAAACGATACTGTGTTCCGGTTGAAATAGCCACTGCGGTGGTATCATCACAGACGGTCCCTCGCAAAGAGGTGACCTGACACCTATTAAACTTGTTGTTTATTTATTTATTATCAAATAGTAACCTTTAAATTGGCTTAACTACAGATGTATTAACTAACACACTACCCGCTTATAACCCCATTTGCACGCTTCCTAACAACGGATCGTTGTCGCCAAAGTCGCGGAGACGGTGCAAGGCTAAAAGTAAGGAGCAATATCAGAGAATTGGTTAGTATATATGCAATGGTGTGGTCGCATTGTAGTCGAGCCAAATTGGATTGTGAATTGATGTGAATTGAGTAACCCATGGCAACTGGGCGGCGTCAAAGTATGGCGTTGTTGTATGTCGACTGTCAACCACTAGTTGACACCTTGGTGACAGTTCATCGATGAGAATGAAAGATGTGTGAAGCCACTGTGTTGCCATAGTTTACAGTGTTTGTATCAATTCTGTGTTGAATTTGGTTAATGTATAGTTATAGCTATGAAGAATAATTAGGTTATGAATTAAGTATAACTTTTGTAAGGTAATGAATTGGAAAAATTTTAAGTTTGAAAATTTCACTTCTTGTGTATTATGACTTATTCAGATTATTAATATTGAAAATTTAATTAATACTTTAATATTATTAACGGGTAGTGAGAGAACAAATTATTAGAAAAATATTTATCTGTCAAAAAAGATGATGATGTCTATTATTGTCCGTTTACTTTATATGCGGGTATCAAAATTTGTTTTGGTTAGGTTACGCTATCTACGCACGCTTATATGGTGTTTTATTTTCACTATATCTAAACCATCTAAGATGCTGTATCTATTTAAACAAAGATTAATGGGGTCAAAGCAAAACTGAAGCTCTCTTATTGGTGGAATGCGACAATAGTTTAAACCAATGAGGTGGGCATTCTGGATACAACAGATCCAAATTTATAATTCAATATCTTTATTCAATACTAGCAATCCGTTCACAGCTATCAAATATCATTATACGCAGGACAAAAATAACATATCTGAACAATCGCTGTAGGTATAGAGAAATAGGACATATAATTGCTTAATTATCAATGTTTGTATGATGTATTTTTTATGTTGTACTAGCAGTCTGTCCAGGGCTCAGCTCTATTCATCATCAGCCTGTGATAGTTCACTGCTGGACATAGGCCTCCCCTAATACACCCCTATCCATTAGAGGGTTTTTTGGACCGTATCCCATCACGCTGGTCCAATGCGGGTTGGTGGGTGGACCGCCTTTTTACATGCCCATCCGACGCATGGATCATCTTACTTTTCAGACAATCGGGTGATCGGCCCAAAATGCCCTAACCAACTAGGAAACAACAATAAAAATTTGTTGGGTCCCAGCAGGATTCGAATCCGCGACCTCCGGTTTCTAAGCCACACGCCTATACCACTAGGCTACGGAGGCAGGCAGCTCTATTATCTTGTGTAAAATATAGCCTATGTTAGTCATGGTGAATGTAGATTTCTAGCAGGAAAGAATATTTAAATCTCATCATCAGCCTGTGATAGTCCACTGCTGGACATAGGCCTCCCTAATACACCCTATCCATTAGGGGTTTTGGACCGTATCCCACCACGCTGGTCCAATGCGGGTTGGTGGGTGGACGCCTTAACATGCCCATCCGACGCATGGATCATCTTACTTTTCAGACAATCGGGTGATCGGCCCAAGTTGCCCTAACCAACTAGGAAACAACAATAAAATTTGTTGAATCCCAGCAGGATTCGAATCCGCGACCTCCGGTTTCTAAGCCACACGCCTATACCACTAGGCTACGGAGGCAGGCAGCTCTATTATCTTGTGTAAAATATAGCCTATGTAAGGTCACGGTGAACGTAGATTTCTAGCAGGGAAAGAATATTTAAATGTACTCGGTAGATATTGTTAATTCATTACAAATACACACACACACACACACAACACACACACACACACACACACACACACACACACACACACACACACACACACAAAAATGTTAATAATTTCTCTTTATAATATTATTAAAGATACATGTATTATACTTGCTTATTGTTTGTCAAGAAAGATATGAACAGATTGAAATAGGATGCCTTTGACCTTAAAAGAATCGCTGCAAGAAACTTAACAATTACACTTTAGCGATTGTCTTTGTTTAAGTAAATACCGCGTTTTATTTGGTTCGGATATAGAGTTGTGACTAATTGCAGTGATGTTACTAGCCGTGCGTTAATTGTCCTTGTGTATGGCTTACATTGCATGCGATACGGACGGCCAGCCGCGAGACCTGTCGCTTCCGTCGAAGGTACAATCGAGTCTGTGCTTTATTTCTATAGAGTTATGGTCTATTTTGTGTTTTTGAACGGATTTTGGGCTTTATGACCTTTTTTAAGTGACTTTGGGCTTAATGTATATAGTATTATGGTCTATTTTAGTGTTTTTAAATAGATTTAGGGTTAAATACCACATTTCAGGCGCCTTTGGGCTTTATAACATCTTTTGTTAGGGTCTGCTTTGTGTTTTCAAGCAGACGTGGGTTATATCCAACCATTTTAATAGACTTTGGGCTTTATGTAGATAGCATTAGGATCTATTTTGTTTGCAAGCAGATATTGGGTCAAAGAGCAACTTGTCATCTTACTTTGGGCTTTATATATACAGCGTTATAGTCTGTTTTGTGTTTTGAACAGTTTTAGGCTTAGATACCACCCTTTTCAACGATTTTGGGCTTTATGTGACAGTGTTATGGTCCATTTTTGAGTTTTCAAGCAGATATAGGGTTCAAGACCATCTCTTTAGCCGACTTTGGTCATTAGGTGTAAATTGTGTGAGTCTATTTTATTTCTCCCTTTTTTTTTAACTGTGACGTTTTAGTGAAAAAGCGTTACACTGTCTTTTTTCGTTATCTATGTCTGTTATGTTGCATCGTGAATGGCGTCACGTAACGGAGAGGCGTTATTTTTCTATTTAAGTTTTCTCTCCGTATTTTTTTTTATGTTAGCTTTTCAATGGCTGTCCAATACATCGCCTTTGGGTTGAAAATTATATTATATATTAGGGCTTCATACCTAGTGTAATCGCTGGAGACTGGATAAATGAGTGATTAGCAAATTTGTAATATCCCACTCCACATTTCTCATAGGCAGAGCATCATCTCACCAATTTTATACGTTTACCGTGATTTTACTATGTCTATTTACGTATAATCAAATGTCTATCTTTGATGAGTAAAATATGCTTATTATTTCATTTGTTTGTGTTGTAGTATTAACTGACCGTATGTGTAAACGTGTGCTTTTTGCTAGTGTGTGAAATGTAGTACAGCCTTTTACGACTTGGAGATGCGAACATTGTAAACCATAATAACGAAGTGACTTTGATAACATCTTGAGTTGTTGTTCATAAATTACTGACAGTTCATTCACCGCTTCGTTTTATTTCTCGTGTAAATAATAGCTCGTTTTACTGGAGCTGAATCTCGCTTTATAATTAAAGGTTAAAGAATTTTTTTATTCATTGCAATCATACACACAAAGATATAACTAGCGACCAGCCCCTGCCTCGCACGGGAGCCATGCTGATAGAAAATATATCTATAATATTGAGCTTGTGTTATCCATATAAACCTTCCTCTTTAATCGCTCTATCTATTGAAAAAATAGTAAAAAAGTAATAATAATACGTCAGTAACTAAGTTGCGCTGTTATTATTAGTCAATACCCTTTACATGAACTGCATATCGCATTTAGCTGTGGTGTAGAATCTTTTATTATTTTTTGCCATTAATGTTTTAGGCTTCATTGATCTTGGACGCTCGCTCTACGCTATTCTGTTGTACAGTTATTAATTCTCGTATCGCAATAGTTAAATCTTAATAAACTTCATTATTCTCACGTCTCAATAAATAGTATTAATGCATTGCTTGGAAGCAACTACCGCATTTTACGGTTTTGTTCTATTATTTCGGTCGTTTTCTTGATCTGCTAGCTTTTCGTTAGCACTTTTATGGTATTGATTATCGTGCAAATCGTTTGTGGGTACGTTTTTCGAAGACTAGTTGAGGTGGTTGAACTGTGTTTGTGTGTATTCGCAGGAACATCGCAGCTCTCAGATGCATATGGAGATGGAAGATGACTCGACCTCGGTGAGGTCGGGCGAGACGCCGGACATCAAGAGTGAGCATCATTCTGTACACGCACGCACACATTCAAGCGTACGCACACGCACAATCTTAAACGCGCTGACACTGTTGCTGCCCCGAAGAAATACAAGAAGGCATCCGGTAATTACGGGGCTGCGAAAAAGCCCTCAAAAGACTTCCAATTAAACGTACTAATTGTAGGAATTACGAACGACCCGCGTATCAACAAAGACTGGCACAATCGTGATCCCAGGAATTACACTAAAACGCCTATTCAATTCGCCGACGTCCCTCGTCCGACGGCGGCACTCGAACCGGCCCCTAGGCCGATAACAATGGAGGCCCAGGTAATCCCCGCGCCAACGACACAGCCCATCCGGCCCGTCGTAAGCAACCAACCTTTAGTAGGAATCCCAGCAATCAATCAACCCATCAATAACACTGGTTTAATGGACGATCTGTCCTTGTTATTTAAATACCAGTTAGAAACTTCGCGCCGCCCGGGACGACGCCGCGAAACTTATCGCACTAACTGATCACAAAGGCCTCACGGAGGCTATTTGTTGCCTTAAGAATGATATCCCGTGGTCGGTAAACATGGCACATAACTTGGTAACCTCACACACGTAGGTCAACACATACACACACCTAGTTCTCCTCGCCACGAGCATAGCGAGAAACACACCGCGTATAAGGCAGTTGCCACTGCCATTAATTCGTCTTACAGTCGACCGATCGTCGACGAACCGTAGCCGACGAATTTCAAGAAGTTAACACACGCACTTCTCTTAATTAATGTTTTCTTCTTTGGTTTTAGTGTCCGAGGAGCCGCCTGCGGGGAGCGTCCCCGCGCCCGTCCCCACCCCCACGCCCACGCCCACGCCGCTCACCAGCCCCACGCCTACGCCTACCGTGCCCACGGCGCCCACGCCCACTGCCCCCGCGCCAAAGCGGCCTCACGACGACGACCACCAGCTGGCTGACCGGAAAGCGCCCGTATGTACTCTTAAGTCTTGCGTCCTTATTTATGCAGACCTACATCATCAGCCTCTGTTAGTCCACTGCTGGACATAGGCATCAGCTAATGTACGCCCTCTCCATTATATATTTTAGACCGTATCTTGCCACGCTAATACAAAGCGGGTTGGTGGGTGGACCGAATTTTTACATGCCCATCCGACGCATGGATCTTTTTTTCAGACAATTGAGTGATCGGCCCAAATTTCCCTAACCAACTAGGAAACATAAATGAAATTTGTTGAGTCCCCGCAGGATTCGAACCCACGACCTCTAGTTTCTAAAGCGTACACCCTTACCACTAATCTACGGAGGCAGTCCGTATGTATATTACAAGCAATTTGTTCAGCTTCTTATTGATAGTCTAATATTTTATCGTTGGCATATAATATAATATCTCTATGTCTTTATAGTATTATTATTTAAATGGTTTAATGTAGAAGCATTACACTATTAATTGTTAAAAAGTCTTACGCCGTCTCGGAAATGCAAGCCTGTGACAGGTCATCATCTCCTGAGGTGGTGATCAACATTTGAATTTAGTATGGAAGGAAAAGAAAGTGGTCATACATTATTTAGTCAATATTATGCAAGTTTCCCATTGACTATTTCGCTATGTGTTAATGCCGAATAAAATATTTAATATCTAAATCTCGCTCCCGCAGGCGCCGAAGAAGGAGAAGGGCCCGGCGCCCCCTCCGCCGGCCGCCGCAGCCGCCGCCTCCCCCGCCCCCGCCACACCGTCTCCCCCCGCGCCCCTCCAGTCCGCCACCGCCCCCACCACACCGGCGACACTCGCCTCACCCCCGTCGCCACAGACGCCCCCGGACAGGCCACCATGCCTCCCTCTCCCCCCTCTTCGGCCTCCCCCGTATCTCCTACAGCGCCCTCCGCCTCCGCTGTATCTCCCACGCCCTCCCCTACCTCCGCCCCCTCGCCGGCCTCCCCCCCGGCGGCGGAGGGCGGAGCGCCCCGCACTCCGCGCAAACAGCCCGCCCCCCCTCCGCCGCCGGTCGCCGCGGTCGCCGGCAGGCATATCGTGGACCAGGTAGGTGGAAATCGTTTTTGAAGTTTATAAATGCAAGTAGAGCAATGACGAAAACGGACATTTTCAGAGAAATTGAGATGTTTTTTTGATAAGTTTTATTTTGGCTACGTTACAAACGCTTCATCGTTCAGTTTTACTTGACTGTCGTTTAGTAAATTATACATTTTTACGTTAATATACAATCATTATGTTTTAGTGGTCTGTCGCTGATTCGTGCATTAAATTAACAAAACTGTTTAAACATCTTTTTTATTGATGTCCAATGAGAAGATGTCATAGTCATCAAAATATCGTCATGATGGTACACATTGCTATATTACAATCTGTTCATTATTCTATTGGACACTTAGTCATACATATACACATATAGATCAATCGTTATAAATCACATTGCAGGTGTGCAGAGAGGCTGAGAAGGCGGTCGAGGAGAAATCGCACACCAAAATCCCCACTCCCACGCCGGATTCACCAGAATCCAAGCAAACAAACAGAGAAGTGAAGAGAACGACACCAGAGATAAAAGAGAAGAAGGAACGCCCGCGGTCCACCTCGACTGATGTAGACAGAGTTAGAGTGGAGACTAGGGTCAGCGCGGAAGTCAGCAGAATAGAGAAGGAGAGCCGTTTGGAGAGAGATGGCAGAGTGGAGAGAGAGAGTAGAGCAGAGAGAGAGAGTAGAGCAGAGAGAGAGGGTAGAGTGGAGAGGGAGATCCGCTCTAGGTCGGTGGATGATCAGGATCGAGCCAACGTGAGGGTAAAGGAGGAGAATCCGAGGTTCTTCAGGTCGGAGTACGTTGTTCGAGAGCCCGAAGAGGAGAGGAGGAGGAACGCGGTGGAGATCAGGCCTCTGACGGTTAGTTTGACACTACTATTATGTAGCTATTAAATAAGCTTTGTAAATAAAATTATGAGAGATAATTATTTGAATCTATTGTGTCTATTTCATTATTAAAATACTCTACTACAGCCGAATCTTTCTCCTAGCCGCTCTCCTAAGTTACCTTGGCTTGACTTAAAATCAATCCAGGATTACCTAAATAACAGTTTTTAAAGTAAATTTGTAGTCACTGATTTCCTATGATGCCCTGTCAAATATGATCTGAACAACCGAGACCGTTCCGTATCTTTGTCCGACGCATTACTTCACCTGAGATGAATCCAGAAACATGTTCCCTCTCATCATCATCATCATCATCATCAGCCTGTGTTAGTCCACTGCTGGACATAGGCCTTCCCTAATACACCCCTATCCATTAGGGGTTTGGACCGTATCCCACCACGCTGTCCAATACGAGTTGGTGGGTGGACGGACTTTTTACAAGCCCATCCGACGCATGGATCATCTTACTTTTCTGACAATTGGGTGATCGGCCCAAATTGCCCTAACCAGCTAGGAAACAACAATAAAAATTTTTGAGTCCCCGCAGGATTCGAACCCACGACCTCCGGTTTCTAAAGCACACGCCCATACCACTAGGCTACGGAGGCAGTTAAGTCCCCTCTCACTTGGTCTAATACTAGGAATGCTAATCCATTACACTTAAGTCTGAAGATGTTTAATTTTTTTTATTTATACAAAATAGATAGAATGTTATTGTTATATCATTGCCTGTCCTTTACTTAGATGGGCTATAACTTTCGAACCATTTAAAGACGACCCGCAGTGATTAGTGGACCTGACCGTTGCGCCGAAGGGTGTGGGTTCGATTCCCACCACGAGTTATAAACATGGTGGTTTCCTCTTATCTGGGTTTTCTGTATCTACTCAATATGTTTTTATTATGCACAAAGAAAACTTGGTCTATGTATTTCAGTCATCTAGTTGCCATAGTACAAGCTTTAGTTAGTATTGTACTGGGAGATTCGTCCAGAAATGTTATATTATATTTGTTGTTTCCATATTTGATCCCCTTAAGAGCTCAAAAGATACTAAACTGAAACAAATATGCTAATCTATTCTTTTCCCAATCCAGCCGCCAGCAGGAGCGGTGACGGTGGTGGCGGTGAGCGCGGAGCCCAACTCCTTGGCCGCTTCACCCGCGGGCCTCGTGACGGTCACCACCACGCACCCGCCCGTACTCAGCACGGCGCTGGCGGTGAGTCACCGTCGTAGTTCTGATTATTACTTCTAGAACCAATCATCATTTGTACCTCGCTTACTTTATCATCATCATCGTCATCATCAGCCGTGAGTCCACTGTTGACATAGGCTAACCTAATACACTTTATCTACTGGTTGGTTCTGGACCGTATCTCACCACGCTTGGTCCAATGAGGTTGGTGGGATTCTTCTTTCTAATGATCGACCGTACTGTGCAAATTTTAGTTAGAGGTGTGTTCTTCTGCAAGGAAACCGTCTGCTGAAACTACGTTCGTGAGGAATACCCAGTCTATATACCGGCTAAACGAAATTGCGTACATTTTTTGAGTTTTTTTTTTTAAATATATTACCACTGCGCTCTTAAACGTTGAGGTAGAGAAATCCGTGTCCAATTATTGTAACGCACTTTTCTTCCTTGTCTGCTGTCTTTGCACAAGGTTTGATTAGTCCCGGACCATATTGAATTACTGACGATTGGGAAAAATCATAATCAGTCGCTGATAAGTTATTTATTGTTCAGTCAATTAACAGCTTATATCTAAGTAAAAAATACACAGCCGATAAGAGATCACCTCAAGTTTTACAAAATTAAAGTGATAATTCCTACGGTAATAGTCATCAATATTGTCCTGTAGCACTAAAGACTAGACTTTCTCTTTGTCCCCTCTCTCTCTCCTTCTTTTTTTCTAACAGTTTCTCCCCTCCCCAGCTGCCCTTTACATAACTCCTACGGAATAGGCCCGAAGAAAGTAACAATAATGATGTCTCCCCGTCCCCAGCTGCCCCCGAACGCGGTGACCATCAGCACGACGCCGCCCATCGCCGACGAGGTGGTGATCGTGGGCGCGGGCTCCTCCTCCGACGACGACTGCTTCGCGCCCTCCTCGCTCGACTCGCTGGACTGCGCCAACTCCTGCAGCGGTGAGCTCGTCATCTTCGTCATCTTCATCATCACCAGCATCATCATCAGCCTTCAGCAGTCCACCGCTGGACATGGGCCCTTTTCGATGAACGCCAAGTTGACAGGTCCCTCGCTACTCGCTTCCAACGGGAACTAAATATACCTCAAGCAAAAAAGTCTGCGCATAGATTATACGTATAAATGATACGGTTTTTAGGATTTTGTCGGGTGTGATTGTGTGTGTGAAAGTGATTAAATCACTTTGCACTCGTATAAAAGTTATACCCAATGTTTCATATCCTTCTCAGGGTCTATGCATGGGATCCGATTTTGTCAAAATTTAACACACAAATACTGAAACCTCGTTATACTGTCAGTTCAGTGTGCATAAATGAGATGATTATGTCATTTTTATTTATATTTTTATTATTTGCCGTTAATATTTATAATTGATTATAGTAAAACAATTACTTGGTTAACTTATGCAATGTCACCTTGCACTTATCAATATATACACTTAAACTGATCAACGTCTAGCAACTACCGAGAAAAGTCCATTAGTCATAATTTATGGTAAAAATGGATCATCGATATTTGAAGCAGGCAAGGATTGGTTTAGACTGGATAAACTAGCCAAATTTGTGTATAACAATGTCAATAAAGACGTTTAGGAATCTATCTAAAAAGATTGGTGTCACCCTCCTGATGGTCGAATATCACCACACTATTTTACATTAACTGCCTCCGTAGCCTAGTGGTACAGACGTGTGCTTTAGAATCCAGAGGTCGAGGGTTCGAATCCTGCGGGGACTCAACAAATTTTCATTGTTGTTTCCTAGTTGGTTAGGGCAATTTGGGCCGATCACCCAATTGTCTGAAAAGTAAGATGATCCATGCGTCGGATGGGCATGTAAATAGTCGGTCCACCCACCAACCCGCATTGGACCAGCGTGGTCCGTATACCGTCCAAAAACCCCCTAATGGGTAGCGGTGTATTAGGGGAGGCCTATGTCCAGCAGTGGACTATCACAGGCTGATGATGATGATGATGAAGGCAAGGATTGGTTTAGACTGGATAAAATAGCCAAATTTGTGTATAACAATGTCGATAAAGACGTTTAGGAATCTATCTAAATAGATTGGTGTCACCCTCCTGATGGTCGAATATCACCACATTATTATTACATTAATCAGAGGAAACCATATGGAGAGATATGAGGGCCACTTCATTAGATTTTGTTGTAGTTGTCTCTACAGTGGTCGTCATTGTCCTTTTCAGAGAAGAGTCGAGGAAGGAGGCTGGACAGCAGCGAGGTCCTGATCCTGAGCCCCGGAGCGACAGGAGACTCTGGGGTGTTCGACGAGAGCGCTGCAAATGGAATCAATCTGGTATGTACTCGCACAAATGTATACAGATTATACACTAGATGAATAAGACATGAAAATTGCTTGAACAACGTCTATTGTCAAACTACTAGCATAGGAACAAAGTGCTAATTTGGGATGTCTATGCATCAAGTGATGATTATAAATGTTAGACTTTGTCGATGTGTATTTCATATCTTATACATTAGGAATTGAACCTGGGTCTCTTGATTGATATTTAATGTTAATTGAATCCATTCCTTCATAGGATACCTCCCACGTGTCGGTGGTGACCGTGGGCGCCGAGGAGGTGCGCGTGAGGGATTCCGCGGCGACGCATATCGCACTCGCCGCTCCGCGCTTATCGCCCGATAGCTTTGACAGGTAAAAATAGGCCAAACGTACGGACAGAAAGAGATATTTGCCTTTTTTTTTATTATGGCATACGAAGGCAGACGGGACAGTTGATGGGAAGTGGTCACCGACGCCCATCGGACATCGGCAATACCAGGGGTAACCAATGCGCTGCCTACCGTGAGACATAGGGTGTTAAGTCTCGTTCACCCAGTAAATACGCATAATTCAGTCCCTTGAAAGAGTGTTTTTTGAACGTTGGAAGTCAATTATGACGTACTCATAGAACGGGCAAGTTGTTCGTGATTTCTCAAGTAGAAACTCAAGCATCAAGTACATAATTTCCAAATGTTTCCAATCTATATGTAGTGACTGACGCCCAAATAAGAGTGATTGAAACAAATGAACTAGACAAAATTAATAACTTGAACACATACAGACACACAAACATTGTAACTTAGACCAAAGTGTAAAAGAAAAATTGATGTTAATATAATTTTTTTCTTTTTATATGTAATGAGGTCTAAGAATGGTTGAGACATCGTATTTATGTGAACAAATTAATGTTATGCACTATCACTGAGTATGCATTTAGCTAGTTTTTTTATTCGGATGTTATATATACTGTATATTATACCATTTTGACACTATACAATAAAGTTTCATATTAATAGACAGACATGGACTGCCTCCGTAGCCTGGTGGTATGGGCGTGTGCTTTAGAAACCGGAGCTCGTGGGTTCAAATCCTGCGGGGGCTCAACAAATTTTCATTGTTGTTTCCTAGTTGGTTAGGGCAATTTGGGCCGATCACCCAATTGTCTGAAAAGTAAGATGATCCATGCGTCGGATGGGCATGTAAAAAGTCGGTCCCCCTACCAACCCGCATTGGACCAGCGTGTTGGGATACGGTCCAAAACCTCCTGTTAGATAGGGGTGTATTAGGGGAGGCCTATGTCCAGCAGTGGACTATCACAGGCTGATGATGATGAATGAATTAATAGACATGAAAATGTCACTCGTTTAATATGATAATTCATTGACATTTAGGGCGTCATCCTATTCTGATAAAGATCCGGCTTTTTTTGGTCGGAATATAATTTCCCACTACATCTATAGAAGGTAATCATTGGCGCCATTATTGTTACTCATTTGATTTTGTCATCATGATTTCCGTACTATATGTAATACTAGCGACCCGACCCGGCTCCGCACGGGCGTGTGATGACGATATCTTTAAAATTTTTGGAAAAATTTATAAATTTGTCAGCGTGTCCCTACAATATTATGCACGATTTATACATATAAACTCTATATATTAAAAAAAACTGCGTTAATATCCGGTGCATAGTTTTTAAGATTTAAGTATACAAAGGGATATAGGGACAAGGAAAGCGACTTTGTTATTTACTATGTAGTTGATTAATATACATACATACATACATCATACATCATCAGCCTGTGTTAGTCCTCTGCTGGACATAGGCCTCCCCTAATACACCCCTATCCGTTAGGGGGTCTTTGGACCGTATCCCACTACAGGTCCAATGCGGGTGGTGGTCGGACCGACTTTTAAGACTTCAGACAATTGGAGTGACGGCCCAAATTGCCTAACCAACTAGGAAACAGCAATGAAAATTTGTTGCGTCCCTGCAGGATTCGAACCACGACCTCCGGTTTCTAAAGACATTCCCATACCACTAGACTACGGAGGCAGAGTTGATTAATATACATATAATAAAATTTTAACAGAAAACAAACCGACTGCGTGATATTGAGCTATTAGTTTTTCATTTGTTGAGCATATAGTTGAATTCTAGACTTGTTCAGGTTTTTCATGGATGCCACTGTCAGAACTGGACCGAATCGCTATGGGACCAAACGGGAAGCACCAGCTTTCAAATAAAACAAAAAAACATCCAAATCGGTCCATAAAACCCGAATTCAGGCGAAAGTTCTGCGTTAACAAACATTAAAAGAAATACAGGCGAATTGAGAACCTCCTCCTTTTTTGAAGGCGGTTAAAAATGTACAATAACCGATATCTACTTGTGATCACAGCAGGCGGTCCCAATCGGACAGCGGCTCGGTGGCGTCGGCGTCGTCTCGGCGCGGCGCGGACGCCGACTCGCTGGCGACCACCGCCTCCCACGACTCGGTCCACGCCCACGCCCACACGCACGCTAACCACGCGCACGCCAACCACGCCCACGGCCACGGAAACGGACACGCGCAGTCCCACTCGCCCGAGGCGCACCTCAACGGCGGCGCAAGGTAATGACGTGGACGCGAATGTATTTGTTAATACTGCTGCATAGGGTGAGATGAAAAAATTAGGATAATAGTAATTGGAATAATTCATCAAAGAAAATGTCATCTAAAAACTAAAAAACTTGACACATCATCGGCCTTTGCAGTCCACTGCTGGACATAGGCCCCCTAATACATTCTCTATCGATTAGGGTTGGACCGTATACGACCACGCTGGTCCAATGTGCTTGGTGGTGACTGACTTTTACATGCCCATCCGACGCACGGATCATCTCCATTTTTAGACAACGGGTAATCAGCACAAATTTCCAACCAACTAGGGAAACACCAATGAAATTTGTTGAGTTCTGCAGGATTCGAACCCATGACTTCCGGTATTCAAAGCACAAGCCCATAACACTAGGGCTACGGAGGCAGTTTAAAATTTACTAAACTACTGATAAACACTTAGAATTTTATTTTAATGTAAATAAGTACATAAAAAAGGGTGTACTTAGTAGCGTGAGAAGTTTATACTTTGGCATCATTAAAAATAGTTTTAATTGCAGCAAATAATTAATTACAATACAAAAATAATACATACGGTAGTAACCTCAATTTATATTGGAGCACTTGAAAGTATATAACACAATTTTTTCAATTTATTCAAAATAAAGTAATATCAATCAAAAATAATTAAGATAATTAAAGATGATAGATTTACAAAACAATCATAAATAATTGATTAAGAATTTGGATTCACAAGAACCTTTTATATCATAAACTGGAGTTCAGGCCATCTGTTGCTTAAAAGTAGAATTCTGAGATGTTTTTTAAAAAGGGGTACATAAACTTTGGTTTGATTATGTGACGATGGCGCTTATCTAAAAAGAAATAGATAAATCACAATTTTATATATTAAATGAATAAAAATTACATATAAGTTGAATAAAATATTACAAAAATTAATATATTTATAAAAAATATATTTATAAAATTTAAATAATAAAAATATTATTAATAAAATAATATTATATACCAAAAAGAACCTTAACCTAATCAAAGAATTATAACAACTATCGCAAATAAAAAGAAACCCATTTATACCACAAAAAATCAACCTTTATCACTATGTAATATGGACCTTATTAATTTTCACCGTTTTATTATAACTTTAATTTTGTGTCACGATCAAAATTTAATTTTCATCATTTTTTCATAACGGCCCAAAGAAGATAACTTCAAAATACAAAATCAAATATGATAGTGACCTATGTTCATCAACACAATTTTTTTTCCAGGAAATCAAACCCACATCTTTGTGTACATTTCGGGTACATAAATAGGGTGAGAACAGGTAGTGATTTAAAGACTTTTGAGCATTGTTTATTTCCAAACGGAGATCATGGTAAACACATTCATAAGGTTATGGACCGATTTATATTTGCAAAGACAATCAGTTCCAAACAATTCTGGAGGGACGGATTTAATTTCGCAAACGGTTGCCCTGTTCAATAAATCTTTTGGGAGGACCGTTTTACCTATTTCAAAGGACAAATCACTTAATACACATTCTTAAGCTTATGGACGCGATTGTACCTATTTCGCAAACGGTACAATCATGTTCACACATATTCTTAAGCGTTATGGACGCGATTGTACCTATTTCGCAAACGGTACAATCATGTTCAATACACATTCTTAAGCGTTATGGACGCGATTGTACCTATTACGCAGACGGTACAATCGTGTTCAATACACATTCTTAAGCGTTATGGACGCGATTGTACCTAATTCGCAAACGGTACAATCGTGTTCAATACACATTCTTAAGCGTTATGGACGCGATTGTACCTAATACGCAAACGGTACAATCTGTTCAACACATCTAGTTGAGTTGACTTGCAGCAGTCCATTAGCGTATGGACGCGATTGTACCTAATTCGCAAACGGTACAATCGTGTTCAATACACATTCTTAAGCGTTATGAACGCGATTGTACACCAACACCACGTAGCAGCGATTATGATACGATGATATTTGTCTGTTTAGAACACTATGTATCCTCATCATTTAGTATTGCTCTGTTTTTGTAGAACAATTTTTGCTAGGGACCTTCTGGGGTGGTACCACCGCTATGCTTATGTCGGACACAAATCAATCATCATCATCAGCATCATAATCGGCCCCTATCAGTCCACTGCTGGACATAGGCCTCTCTCAATGAGCGCCAAGACGGCCGATCCCTTCCTACTCGCTGCCAACTTGAACCCGCTACTGCACGGAGATCGGCTTCCTACCTGGTCGGGGGTCGACCAACATCCCGATTCCCTAAACGTGGCCTCCACTCCAGAACCCTATTGGCCCATCGGCCATCGGTTCTTCTTACTATATGACCGGCCCACTATGTCGGTGACTTTAGTTCTTGGACGGATAAATTCGTAACGAATTTCTTCGACAAAGAAACTCCAAGCATGGTGCAAATCAATAGTGTAAAAATATTTAATAAGTAGCGAGTGTACCGTAAACGGGACCAAACATCGTATTTCCCACGTAGGCAGCGCGTCGGTGATAACTCTAGCATTGCCAATGTCCGTGTGCGTCGGTGACGACTTTCCGTCAGGTGATTAATTAAAAGAATTATTGGCAAAAGTTAAAATTTTTGTATTTTTATAATTGCAGAGTGAACACCGACTCGCAGGACTTGGATAACGGAGAACAGGTGGTGCTGAGGCGGAACCGTCAGGATCGGATGCAGAGGTAACATGATATAAAACCAAGTTTAATAGTTCATTCTTTGTTGTGTTTAAAATATCAATAATAAAGAATAATCGATGGTTTAGTTTGATAATCAAATTAAATATATATATATAGTAATAGGTAACACACACACACACACACACACACGTCAGCCTGTTTTAGTCCACTGCTGGAATTAGGCCTCCCTAATACACCCCTATCCATTGGGGGCCTTGGACCGTATCCCACCACGCTGGTCCAATGCGGGTTGGTGGGTGGACCTACTTTCTACACGTCCATCCGACGCATGGATCATCTTTCTTTTCAGACAATTGGGTGATTGAACGTGAATTGCCGTAACCAACTAGGAAACAATGAAAATTTGTTGCATTCCCGCAGGATTCGAACCCACGACCTCCGGTTTCTATACCACTAGGCTACGGAGGCAGTTATATAGGTACCGCTGAGTTTTATTACGCTGGTTCTTCTCATAGATATTCCAGTTTCCATTTCCGAATCGGTATTAGATTAATTAATGTTCAATAACAAATTTAAATAGTTCTTTATTGAATAAAGATACTTTGACTAACTAATCCCTTATACCCTAATAACATTGACAGTCTACAGATGCAACAGTAACATAACGTAAGACAAATTAAAGCACATCAATTTTTGTGGTGTTTAAAATATTAATAACCAAGATTTATTATTGTTTTAACTAGAAAATAAAAAAAAGTGGACCCGCCGAGTTGATTGATTGACGATTATTACAGTACAGCCGCTTTAAAAGTTCGCCCTGTTCCGGTTCGAAGGGCATCATTGCCCTGAAAAGTGATGATTGGGTTAGGTTAAAATTCTTTTTTTTGCTTTTTTAATTTATTTCGTCATTTTCAGATCGAAGGAGGACATCCACATGGCGAATCTTAAGAAGAAGACGCGGAAACGAACTAGAAAGTTCGAGATCGACGGCGTCGTCGTCACGACTACCACGTCGAAGGTATTTAAATAGCAATTATTACTTAATGTATATTAGAAGAGCATACTATATAATTCGTAAAAATTATAATAGTAGATTTGATTTAGTTTAGTAATCGCGTAAATTAAAGAAATAATAAAACGACACATGATGTTACATAATTGATTAATTATTTTTATTTAAACACATACAGAATTTTTAATTTTTATCACCGATCTCAAGTTGTTTTTAGTAAAATGCAAATGGATTAATTTTGTTGTAATTTTTTTTTTGCGTGTAGCAAATGAAACAGTAAAACGCTAACATGTCGTACGTCTAGCGCTGTGCCTAAATGAATAAGACATTAACCTCGTAATCAACTCGGCAGGTGATATGGGGCGACGAGGAGAGCGGGCGCACGTGGGACGACCACGCGCTGCGCAAGCAGGAGCTGCGCGAGATCAAGATGCTGCAGAAGCAGGAGCAGAAGCAGTTCCAGGACCTGGACGCCAAGGAGCAGCAGCTGCGCGAGCAGCAGGACAAGCGCTTCGAGGCGGAGCTGGGCGGGCTGGGGCGCGCGCACGAGGCGGAGCTGGAGGCGCTGGCGAGGGCGCAGCGCGCGGCGGCCGAGCGCGCCGAGCAGCAGCTGGAGGCCGAGCTGCGCCAGCAGGCCAAGCGGCTGCGCGCCGAGCACGAGCGCGACCTGCGCCACTTCCGCGACACGCTCAAGCAGGAGCTGCGCCTGCTCAAGCAGGAGGTGGAGCTGGTGGCCAAGGTGCCTCTCCGCTCTGATGCGTAGCGTGTTGATGGCTCCGATGGACGGGCGTTGCATCGATCTCACGTTGCAGGAGCGGCGCAAGGAAGCCTACCGCCTGCGCAGAGCCCGCCTGGACGCCGAGCACGCGGAGAGGGAGCGGGCGTTCGTCGCCGCGCTGGCCGAGGCCGCCGACGGGGTGCTGCGGAGGGTCCACGAGCACCACCGCGAGAGGCAGGCGCTGGCCGACAGGCAGTACCTGCAGCAGAGGCACCAGGTATTGTGCCGACTTGGGATGTCCGATTTCTTATGACGGTTCGAAGTGAAGCGTAGCACACAATATGCCTTAACAATTTTAACACATCTGATTGCGTAAAAGTATATATATTCGCCTGTGTTTCTTAACATTAATATTGTACGGTCGTGCACAGATAATGCGCACCCGCGAGGCCGCCCTCTGGGAGCTGGAGGAGAAGCAGATCCACGAGCGGCACCAGCTCGCCAAGAGGCAGCTCAAGGACGAGTTCCTGCTGAGGCGGCATCAGATGCTGGTGCGCCACGACAAGGAGCTGGAGCAAATCAAGAGGTTCGTGTGGTGCTAAGTAGATTAAGGTCTAGATGGCAGAACGCCTACAAATAATAAACGTATTGAGTTCGTCCAGTCTAGTGCTATTTGATCTAGTCGGCAAAAGGTTAGAAATAACAAATATAAAGATTACCACAGAGATATAGAATATAAAGAATAAAATTAGATAGCACTGTAGTGAAAAATTATACTCTTAGCAACAAAAAGACGTCAAATTTCTAGCGATGACGTATCACTGACAATTGATCGACAAAAATTGTCAATCGCTTTGTGAAATTCAATAATTCCGGACACAACATCTTCCTTCATGTTCAGTTTAGAATCCGTATTCCTCTGCAATTATGTTATCATTTCAATTAAATTAAAATAATCATAATCATTCTCTTAAAACGTTTGTTTGGTGTTATTTCATCACCATCATCATCAGCCTTTGATAGTCCACTGCTGGAAATAAGCCTCCCCTAATACACCCCTATCCTTTAGGGGGTTTTGGACCGTACCCACCACGCTGGTCCAATGCGGGTTGGTGGGTGGTGGCCGACTTTTACTTGCCCATCCGACGCATGGATCATCTTACTTTTCAGACTAATGGATGATCGGCCCACATTGCCCAACCAACTAGGAAACGACAATAAAATTTGATGAGTCCCCGCAGGATTCGAACTCACGAACTCCGGATTCTAAAGCACACGCCTATACCACTAGGCTACGGAGGCAGTTTTACTTTTCTTTTCACCAACGCGTTGCCTGCCGTGGTACATTGGATGTCTCGTTTACCTAGTACATACGCTAGCTACGGTGCCCCTGAAACTGGAACATGGTAGTGTTGTCCCTTTCCCCTACCCATAACACTTTCAGAATACATTGGACAATGTGTACTAAATGAAATGCGTTAATTCGCAGGAAGAACAGCCGCAAGGAGGAGGAGCTGGCCAAGTGCCAGGCGCTGGAGAAGCGCTCGCTGCCAAGAGGATCCGCGCGGAGCAGAAGGCGCGCGAGATGATGTTCCGCGAGTCGCTGCGCATCGCCGGGCCCCACGCGCCCGAGGACGACCGCGACCGGCTCAAGAAGGTGCGGTTCCGTATCGTCGTCTTCATCTTCTGCATTATCTTCATCTTCTTCATCTTTATCATCATCGTCATCTTCTGCATCTTTGCCTTCGTCATCATCTTCATCTTCTTTATCAAATTCAATTTGATTGACGAAAATATAAACAGACAAATGTCATCTTAGCAAGCTCGTGATCGTGAACATTGAGATTCCGAAACGTTGGTAATAAACAATAACGTTAATAAGTATATTTTATATTAGTTGACATTGCGTAAATAAAATAAATAGTTATCAAATCCACAAATTTACGGATTTTTCGCGTTACTAAAATATATTTATTCCCGACGTTTCGGATTCTTTCCAGCATCCATGATCACGGGCAGACTAAGTTGGTATATGTATGTATCTCTATGTTTTCGAATAACCGTCAGAGTTTTTATTTAAAATATTGACATATCTTTCGTTTTCTTAATTGTTAATGTTGGTTTGGTTCATATCATTCGTTTCCTTAATTTTTAATGTTGGTTTGACAAAAAGTATTTATGTTGTCCTTCGGTTTTGTAGTTTTTATACTTATATATAATGAAACGTCGGGAATAAATATATTTAAGTAACGCGAAAAATCCGTAAATTAGTGGATTTGATATGTATAATAATCGCGTAAATAAAAGAAATAAATAAATAAATAGTTGAATAAAAAATTTGTCGTGTTACTATTCTCCAAAGAACATATAATATTCGTTAATCTTTCGTGATTATGGAAATATAAAGCTAATGGAGGGTGTTGTACTTTCCTATTTTTGAGGCATCAGAAATGCGATCTTACAATATGTTAGGTGAATTTCACCCAGTATTTACTCTAGCTACACGGATTCCTTAAAAGCAGAACACAAATGCTTCCACTCAAATGCCTTGCAGAAGAAATAGTTACTTAAACTATTAAGCAACTGGTGTGTATGTACTAAGATACGCACCAGTAAAGGGAAATAAGATAAGTATTTGATATTTAAATAAATGAACAAACAAATTAGTTGTTAATCATTTTAATATAAAATACTATGATTACAGGTCACCCCGATGCGATAGTTTGAACTGAGAAAACATTAACAATTTTAATTTAAACAAGTATTTTACTAATATTAATATTTTTACTTGTAACAGTTCCAGGAGAATGAGAAACGGCGGTACAGAGCCGAGCAGCAGCGGCTGGCGACCAAGCACGCCAAGGCGAAGGAGGAGCTCAAGGCCGCCGGAGAGGTGATACACTTCTGTTTATCAAATTATACTGGGAATTTTATGTACACCTGGCGATTGTGTATATTCCATTACACTATGTTTTTTTTATTTAAAAAATCTTGCAGAATAAGAATTCACGACATTTAATTTGTGCAGCAAAAGGCAGTACCTACCTACAGTAAAAGGCAGACCTACAGAGATTGTCATGCTTATCTCTGTAATGGCTGGTCCGAATTAAACGGGGCTTTCTCTGGAAGATAGCTGGATGTCGCTGACAGTAACTTGGGCCTGAAAGAATTCAAAATGTTTTCTTTATATAATACACAAGTATATAATAGATATGAATCTGTTATCAGGCGATGCTGCGCGAGCTGGAGCAGTATCAGAACGAGAAGCGCAAGGCGCTCATGAACCACGAGAGCAACAAGATGAAGGCCGTGGAGGAGAGGTACGCGCACGAGCTCAAGGAGTGGCGAGCCACCCTCGGCGACAGGAAGCTGGTGAGTGCGCGCTGCGATATATGACACACACACTCTTCTATTTGACTGGACACACACATTTAAACACACACACACACACACACACACACACACACACACAGAGAGTTTTGTGCCACGCACACATAGACAAACATTAGCAGACATGTATGGAGGGAGCGATGCAGAGGGAGAGATGCACATGCATAAATACAGTGAGACTTATATACAAACAGAGATTGGGTCAAACATATGACTTAGTACGACAGGCACATATGCGGATGAAGATTGATTGACACAAGTACATTCTACGCGTACATAAACACATTTATTTTACTGGTGGGTTACCAGGCAGGTAGACTTGCGAACAAACAAATTAAACAAGATTCCACTGTCTATACTCTCTGGTCCTCGCATATTTATGGTGTATTGTTATAACGCAAATTACTATGAGAACAATAAACGATGACATTCATCATTACTTAAAAACATAGCTTTACACAAATGTTACAATAGAACACATACAAAGACTATTCTATAATTAATACACACTTTCATATTATTTACTTAATATTATTACTTTTTTATATTGAGAGCATGCTACATATTCAAGTTTTAGTTATTGTGATAACATCATTGTTATTTGACAATATTACTAATAATTAAAAATATTATGAACAATTATCATTTGAAATTGATCAAACATTCTCTAGTCTGCTCTCAACAATGTATAGAGAGATGAATGCAGTGATGTTTGATTTTGTATATAAAATATTTGGAACAATGAAAATTTTACCCATGTGTATGTTGTATCATCAAATATAATGTCCAATAATTAGTTTATTGTTATTATAAAAGAGTGTTATAATAGTTTTTTGAATAATTAGTAAGTCTTTCTAACAATAGTTAAAAAGTTTTAATATCAGCTTCTTTCCTTTAAAACAAATATTTTCATTTGTTGATCATGTTTCAAAGAATTATTTTGTTATTAAATATATGGGGATGCAATCAATGCATGGGAAAAATTATTTTTGTCGCATGATAGGCATGTATGCATGCATGCATCGCTTACTTTAATAATGGTGTTGGGCGAATCAGATTCTGTCTAGGAGTGGGAGCTTTACAATGGATATAACACTGCTATTACTCCTATGTAAAAACGAATTTTAAATAAAAAAATGAAGTCTAAATTGTCGGAACAAATCAAATATTCAAAATGTTTGTCCAGTCACACAGATATTGTTTGCGTTTTAGGAAATTATGTTCTGAAAGTCTTATTTTGAAGTTTGCAACTTTAATTTGCTATGGATAGTATTTTGAGAACTTTAGAACTTTATGTTTGATAGATGTATTTGAACTATATATGTCTAGTTTAATACTTTGTAGCTATTGTGCCTTTGTTTTGTGTATTTGAATAAATGTTGTTCAATTGTCCTGCAATTGAAGTTTGAGGAAAACTGTACTTTGCCTGTCATCTCTCGGGAAATGTGTAAATGATATGTCTCTCAATCATGAAGTATAGCCGTCCTGATTCATTTGACGTTAAGACATTGCTTGTGAAGACAGAGTATATCTTCCAAATTAAATATCGCTCTCTTAAGCTTATATGTGTGGTGACATAGAGTGTCAAAGGTTGGATCGTAACGGAGGAGTTTGTGTGTTGTGATGTCTCAAATTCCATGTGAGAGATTGAGAATGTCAGCTATACCAGAGCCAATCGAGAAGTTGTACAAACAAACTCTTGTGTCAAACTCTTCCTACACTAAAGTGTAAAGTCCTCTGATTGTTTTCTACTATCGCACCGTCAAATTAACAGTGACATCAGACTTTGCTTGTACAACTTCCGTATCTTATATTGGCCTGGTATAACGCGGTCGTCCTAACCATGCCCCCGCGACAACAGAACGTCATCAAGAGCTTCGAGCGCCAACTGGACGAGCACGAGAGGAGGTTCGGCCGCCCCATACCGGATAGGGCGCAGTACTTGGACACCCCCTGGCCCAGGAACGTACTCCAGCATGTGCTGAGCGCTCACCAGCACAGGACCTCGTTCATAGGATCGCTGTCCAGGTCGCGCACCAGCCTGAACCTGGTCCTCTCCTCGGCCTCCAGCACCCCGGACCCTGGACGCAGGCGCAGCATCAGCCCCATATCGGCGAGGAGGAACCGCCTGGCGAAAGCCCAGAAATATGGATCCACTTCTAATCTGAAGCTGGTGACGGAGAAGATATCGGGGTTTTCGGTCTTTAGAGGCTCGGAAGAGAGACGGGAGCCGATTATGGCGTACGATAGGAGCGCCATTGATGAGGAACGCGATATGGTGGAGCGGAGAACGGGTTCGAGAGGGAACAAGGAGTTCAGAAAGTCCAATATCGTCGAGCTGGACACCGGCTCGGATATGATTGAACGACGCAGTGACATGAGAGAAGACGCTAGAAGGCACCAGCAGTATAACTATGACGGCAAAAGAAACGTGCAGAAGAACGAAGTGGACTTCAGAGATAAGTCTCATGAGGATGATTCCAAGAAGCATCTGTCGAAGGCGGACTTAAAGCGGGACGTGTCCATGGAAGCGGTCGTGATAGACCTGCCGTCGTTGGACTGTGAGGAGAGACCTTCCCAGTTCAGTAGATGGGGCGCCGTGAGGGGCTCGAACAGCTACTCGAGCCGCGAAGTGCCCGTTAGTCAGCTATCCACTCTGGACTTCAAGACTATGGCGGAGAAAGGTCAGCCTCCTGACTCGGTCGCTTAGACCGGCCTTAGTGTCTGCTCAGACTGGATTAGTGGTCTGGGTCTTGCGGGCCTTGATCGAGACCTTAAAAGACTATGCTTTGGCCGACTCAGATTTGGATAGATTTAATGAACACAGAGCGATGAAGTGATGTCATACAAGTGGAGCTCTTATTGATGACTGTCACAGAGACGACAATCACTCAGTGACAGTTGACTAATGACAACACTATGTGTAAGATTATGTAAGAACTCTCCGTTGCTGAGTTAGTTTGAATATTCCCAGTCTAAGTTGACTGAACTATATTTCTGATTGACTTTGAAAGTTTATCCTCAAATCTAATAAGGCATATAATTGTAGGCATTGTACGATATAAATAATATTAACAATTTTCATATTCAATTGATATGACATATTCTAGTCTGCTCGCAACAATGTATAGTGTGAAGAATGCATGTGATGTTTCAATTTGTATATAAAATATTTGGAAACAATGAAAATTTTAACCATGTGTGATCAAAGGAAAATTAGTACTTTGTTTTTATAAAATTTTTCACAGTGGGATTTTACGTTTGACGTTGTCATTAGTTACTTGTCGCTCCGTGATTGACGTCGAGGTGACAATTTGTTGAGAACGCTATATATATAATATATATGACGTTACTTCGTTGCTATTGGTTACAATGTTTACTTAAATTCCAATAGTCGATGAAGGACGAAGATTGTTGCGACCAGCCAATGTGTCATAGTTGTAGTATGTGAGTGAAACATCCAGAGTTTTGGTCAGTCTATGGTCTGCGATTTTACTATAGCGGGTTTATACAGATACTTAACATTCCTTGAAAGGACAGTGAAGATAGTGAAGTCTATGATCAATGGAGTGTTTGACTTCTATGCAAATTAGAATATCTGTGTGTTGACCTTTGTCTATGAACATATTTAATATGGGGGATGATTATGGTCAAATGATAGAGAGGAACATACAGATTATGGAAAGAGAATGCGATGGAAAGAACAGACGAGAAAATTGCTTGGATTTTGTATTGAAGATAATGCCTATTATGCAACAAACTTGCCAAATGTTTCTTATATTCTTCCATAAGATCAAGAAATTCCTATTGTATGCTTTTTTTTAAAGATTTCTTTTAATATTAATGGCTTATGCCCATAAGTGCAGAATTTAAGTCTTTTTATGGAACTGTTTTTGCACATGGACAATTTGTGATATATGAAGCACCAATATTGTTAAGTTGTGTGTGATTTTGGTGAAAGTGTATGCTTTCCAATGATGTTATCAAAACTTTTAAGGCATAGAGTGTGGACTTTTATAGAGATATCAAGGAAATCCTAAATATTGTTTCAAAGTTGCCAATCGCTACCAATAGACATTGTAGGACGACTTGATTGTCTCACAGTTTAACTTCTATTTTACTTCATAATATGGGTTTAAAGCAGATGTTTATAAAATAATTATTAAGTATGCGCCATTGTATAAGTTATATTGTTTTAACGTTTAAAATAATTGATAATTAATGATTATATCATGCGTTAGTTACTTTTAAGACCTATAAATGGATAATGTTAACCGAGTCACAATTTATGATGTTAATATTAATTGAACATCGATTCAAATAAGTATAGAAAGAGACATTTTTACCTCATCCAAATGAGCATATAATCAATATGTTAACTAACTTACTTGTACTGACAAGATGGCTTCATACGTAACTCGTTGTTATTGGCCGATCCCCGCTGACTTGATTAATATCACGTGACCTTCGACCCATAATAGCGCTTGACGTGTAACGCAGTTTGGTCGCTATGGGTTACGGCGTTAACAAATAATTTATTTACTAATTTGGTTGGGTAGAAATTACGTGAATTGGGAACAGTTTTCAAGTGGTGCGTTATGTCGGATAATATCCTGATAAATTAATAAATAATAATTAAGTTATTTGTAGTTTCAAATAAGTTGTTTGTTGAATTTTTTACATATTCTATCGTTCACGTTGAGGCATAATATTATATAATTTTAAAAAGGAGATGGATGTTGCCAGCCGTACTGTTTGTTACTGCCTAGATTTGCCAAAAAAATTTTAGTCGTAAATGTGTCATTTGCTTTTGTGTTATAGATCTAAGTAAAAAAACTAATTTAGTGCTTAGTTTTCATGATAATTGTTATTTAATTTTGTATTAATTAAGATTTCATTGTATTTTACCACCCAATGCATGTCTGTCCGGATTGCCTAAAAGTTTTTCATGTATTTGATAAACGATACATTCCAGCTTGCGCATGTAATTTTACTTATTGTCATATTTTTATTAGTATTTTAAGGTTATGGATATTTAATTTAATCTGTGCATGTTTAAAACACTCGATGGCCATAGACAATAAGCATGTGACATTGTCTATTCAAACATTTTAATTTGTAAAACGATTATTTTGGCTGTTTTGTTCGGTTATTTCATCTTAATATCAATAATAGCTGTTGACAGATAATTTTACAAGATTTTAAATTAACTTTTATATTCTTTTTGAAAAACAAAATTTTATGATTTTAGCTAGTTTTGTCAAATTGTTTCTGCCTATTTAATAATATAAAATATTCATTGGTTCAGTATTTTTTAAGAAACATTAAAATAAGTAGATAAAACTATGACTTGATTTACTTTGATTTTGAACTAAATTATAAAGATTGCTTTCTTTTAACACATTTTTACATTCAAAGTGTTTATGAGAATTTACTTTTGATATAATATTATATTATAGAGATTTCCATCAAAATTACTACTTTTTTTAAATAACTTTGTTAACATAAACAGCTATTAAAATTTATAGCTAATGTCTTCCTATTCTTTTTATTTGATTTCAATCAGCGCCATCTTAGAAGCGATTTTGTAAAGTTAATTAAGAGGCATATTATATTGTATATAAATAAAGGGTTAAGAAACATCTGGCTTTTCATTAACAAACGGTGTGGGAATTGAACGCTTGAATAACTTAATATTTTTAACTAGAACTATTTTATATTAATGCAGAAAAAAGTGAGTTAAACAACTAATTGTTTCACATAGGTCTTGAAAATTCTTAAGCTAAATTATTTGCAAGAGTATCTTGCAGAAGTTCTTTTCAAATCTGATGGTGGTAGAATTTTCGATATTTTATCAGAATGCAGTGCTTCTTTGTTAGCTATTAGCATCTGTTTGAGAATAGCGACAGAGTACATTTTCAATGCAAAAACTGAATTTTTTGGGTAGTCGCTGTAAATTTTGTACAAATCTGTCATTAGGAAGTGTTTCTTGACTGACTACTACTTGAATGTGTCCGCTGAAAGACTTAAGCAAGTCTCTATTAGTGTTACAATCTGTGGAAAATTTAAAGTCACATATTCCGATAGTGACTATATATGGTGCGTTTTATTAGACGATCACGGCGCTCAAAACGCTCGTTTAATCGTTTCATAAGCGATCGCGGTCGTTGTGGTCGTGGCGAAAACGTCACTCATGACGTCATGAGGCTCACGCCGCCCCATGTAAATAGGATGGGTCGTTGTGGTCGTTGAGTAATTGTTGCCATTTTTAAAACTTAAAACGTCAAAAAATACGATCGTAATTACGTACGTTATTTAACTTTGTAATTTACGTTATACCTATTGCTTTTTAATTAACAATTGAACGTTATTTAATTAAATACGTAACTTATATTGAATTTAAAAAAAGTTAAAATATTTTTTTTTATTCATTATCAATATAAATCCATTTCATTAATAATTATTAAAGTTTATTTTCAAAACATGTAGATTTAAAAATTACCTCCTATATATTTTTTTGCTTTTTACTAATTCGCCATTTGTATTTTTTACCTATACGCTCACAACGACACATAATCCTTGAGTTTACGACCACAACGCTCACATGCTAATGGAACGGAATATTTGCGGTCGTGAGAGTGGTCGCCGTTATCGTCTAATGGAACGCGCCAATAAGCGGCTCTTCATGTAATAATTTACGCATGACAATGATCTCTATCAAGGTACACGAATGGAAATAAACCATTAGCAGGTAACTTTTTTAATGCATGAATGCATTGCATCTTTCGGCATGAGCATGAGCTTCGATCGTTCTATAATATATCATAATGTTGCCATGATTTTTTTTTTTTGTTATTTGGTTCAAAACATTTTTTTAAATATTTATAACATTATTTCTAGTGGCCGTGTTTGTATAGATTAGAATGTACGATGAATTTTTAAAATGAGCATTTTAATTTACTTATTGTCAATTTTAAATTAAAATAAAATTTTAGCTATACAATTAGATATAAAAATCTTTCGTTCAGTAAATGGGTATTGAAATAATTGAGGCAATTATCATGAGCAACATATGACGTAAGTGGACGATACTAACAAGCAGGTTTTAAGGTACAGCCTAACATGGAGAATGGATACTGACATCTGGCGGTGGAGAGAGCATGGTATGTTGGTTTAATCATCTAGCAATATGTAAATACATTTATATTATTATCATTTAGAAATTAACCTTATTCGATGATCGATCGTGACAACTGTTAAAATTGCAATATTTGACAGGTCGTAAGTGTCAATATACAGTCGTAGTGTCAGTTCAACTGCGTTAACATTTTTAAGTTTTATTGCTTCATAGGAAGGTTTACTAGCAATTAACGGATTTCTTTATTTACTTTAAATAAACTATAATCTGATTGATTTGTTGAGTAAATAATTTATGAAATTAAAAGGATGTTGCCTTTTAATTTCATAAATTATTTAAAGTTTAAAGTTTATCGAGTTTTAAATTTTTCGATTTGCTTAATAATATTACGCCAAGAGATAGTCGGGTATTTAAAAGATTTTATATCATTCAAAGATATTTTTTCACTTTAAGTTCACCGATGATAGAAATATTACAGGAAAAGATTTTATTGAAATCAAACATCAATTTAAGTATTTAAAGCCATTTATTGTCTGTAGTTAAAATAATGTGGACATGTAATAAGCAAAATATATATTTTACGTAGTACCCTGCGTATTATATTTAAAAATGGCAATAAAATTAAAAATTAAGTATTCTAATATCATTATTTTGTTCATAAATACCGAGAATATTTAGGTGAGATAAATAACATTCTGAATTAATGTAAACAAAAACCTTCGCGTATTTTATGAATTAGGTACGGCAAATTATTCCGTGTACATAAATTTGTGCACGAATTATCAGGCCATGCATAATTGTATGAAATCCGTGCGCACTTACCTCCTTTTTGTCAGATTGTTCTGTTATTCATGGATAGAGCCTCGTTTAGTTTGATTAGTTTAGGATTATGGCAGGTAGGATAGCCGCCATGTTGGCTTGGGATTTGCGGCCTAATTAATTAATAATAAGAAATTAATCTAATTGATATGAAGACTACCCTAAATATTTGAATGAACCCCGTTTCGAGGCCATAGTATATTTGGTTTACATCATTGCAGAATACAATATAGCTAAACTTTGACCGTTATTAGATCGATTACGAATGAATTATGATTTCGTCTTAGACTCTAATGTGAAAATACTGAAGCCGTGAAGAGCAAGCGAGTAAGGTGTTCTTAATAAACCGTTTACAGGCGTTGGACGAGGAGTTTGCGGCGCAGTTGGAGGAGCAGGAGAGGCTCGCGGCGAACGCCCGACTCCCCCCACCAGCACAGTCCTCGTGCACCCTACCACAGCACAGTTCCACTTTACACTCGTCCAGAACGAGCCTAGCGTCTAGTCATTACGATTAGATCTGTCCAT
Organism: Lamproptera curius; assembly: GCA_029286875.1. Lineage (NCBI taxonomy): Eukaryota > Metazoa > Arthropoda > Insecta > Lepidoptera > Papilionidae > Lamproptera > Lamproptera curius. Next base: position 1,287,871 of record JAGSMT010000099.1, read on the forward strand.
AGACCATAGACTAGGACTGCAGTCTGATGTTATCTGTGGTAGACCATAAACCCGAGCGAAAGTCATTGTAGATGATAAATGTGTCTCTATTTATTGCTCAGTATTTTTTCTCAAACAGTTTGAATTGTTTTTTTTTGTGTCAATATTATATTGGAACTCCTTTAAAGCTACTTAATATTAACAAAATTTATCTAGTATTTTAAATAGTGTAGTTACCCTTCCTCGAAGTAACGCTAGAATTCTCTGTATCAGATTATGTTTGGAATATTATTAGCAATTTAAAATTTCTTAAGATAAGAATCGAAAACGTTTTCTAAAGAATGGGGTCAGTAGTGTTGTTTCGCTAAAAGTGGCGTCCACTTAAAGTATTTTTGAAAGAAGCGTGCAGGCGAATAAACGTTTCAAACTAACATTATTCGTTAAGCAGTACCGTTATTGTTGTCAAGAAATGAAGTGTTCACATGTCGATACTTTTATTGATATTGGCACATATATTTAAAATGCACTTCACCAATAAACTATGTCGGGTCGTGGTGAATCTTTAAATTGTAATACGAATGCTCGGAGTGCCAAATAAAAAGTAAATGATAATTTAAAGGCTATCACGTGGGCATGAACCCATGCATTGATATGAGCTTACATATTCAATATCTAAATTATATCATTCGTGAATGCGATGAAAATGATATAGGAGGATCAAATATTTTATATGCGGCTTGTGCTGAAGATTGTCGTTTGATGTTGTAACTAATTAGTGAGAATATTGAAACTGTATCGATTTTCGTGGAATTGAATTATGTGTGAATTGGATACCTCTAATAAGCTAAAATCTATAAAACGCATTCTCAGCCTTTGCTCTACATACTTCAGAGTAAAATTTAACAACAAAAGTTCGTTCAGGCTATAAAAGATTATATTTTAAAGTCAAAAAGTTATTATTGTGTTGTATTGTGTAGCGTCGCGCAATACTGCAGACTAGACCATAGACTGCGTATAAGTTTTCTATCATAAACAATTATTGTGACGTTTTATACGCAACACAATAGTTTCGCCAATTTAGACCATATAATCTTAATAAAAAGCGAATAAAATAAATAACAGATAAAGAAGTTACGAACAATTAACACAATCTAATGTCGGACTCAATTGACGCTAAACCAACACTCTTATAGATTAAATAAAGGTGGGGATAGAAAATGGCCGCGGTACACTAAAACGACCGCGTTCGCTCCTAGCGCCATAATTGTTTGGCATTAGATTCGCTTACATTTATTCTAAGAACAAATTGGTTGAATTAAAGTATATAAATTTACTCGGGGCGGCTTTGCACAGGTTGTGACGTGATATGAAATGGAAATACCTTGCGTTAACGCAAGATTACTGGAAAGTCTGCATAGTGTGATACAACCCTATTGGGTAAGTGCTTGCTTTTACAGCGTATCGTAACGGTGATGAGAGCCTTCTTTTAAGCTTGTTTGTGTATCATAAAGATACATTTAGGCCTATTTAGTATTTCGATTGTTGTGTCCGAATTGTCCCAATTTAATTTGATTCGGCCTACAGTGTTCCTAGATATAACGAAACATAGCTTATGCGTACTGCTAAATTAAAGAAAAAAAACGTGTCTTAAATATTTCTGTAAATTTGAAAAGACATGAATATTTTTGTACGTCCCTTGGTCTAACTATTATAGACATTAGTAGTTAACTGTCAGCGGCTGATATGTCAGGTTTTAATTTACAACCCGTGGTTCCAAGTCATTTGGTTATCTGAAATTCTAATTTTAATAGCTTACGATTAAATTAAAGTCACATGACAGAAGCACTTTTTCAATTATTCAACACTAAAAAATCTACTTAATTATTACTTTAAAATACTAAAATTTACTTCACCGAAAAAGCGTGTTTTTCGTGTTAAATGTTGTATATTTTGTACAGTAATTAATGCAAACACAAAAAGGAGAGAAAAATGTGGAAAATCTTAGTCAGCTAATTAGTGACACGGCGACTGACTTGTAGATATAGGATGAAATTAAATATTTTTTCATGTACAGTATTTGTGTAATTTAACGTAATGTACAACTGGCCTACTTAATTTATGAATACTTTTGACACATATCTATTCTTTATTACCTGTTGAACATCCGACGTGTATTTTTTATCTGTAACTTCCGCCACCACTTTCGTACTGTACGATAAACCAAAGAACAACAAAACAAAACTTCCAATATTTTTTCGCGTACGGATCCACTAGTCTCGTCAGGCGCTTTTATTTTAACTGATGAATTGAGTGTCTAATACAAAACAACGATTTATAATAATTGTGTTTTACCGTTGAAGTTTGCCAATGCATCGACTATTTTTAGTTTCGCGCGTTTTTCTTGAGATGTCGCTACAAATTTGTCAAACTTTAACCTCAAAATAATTTCCGAATACTATAAAATAGTTTATGTACAAAAAAATAAATCGACTTTGTATTCTATAGCGATTCCACTTTTGCGGTATTAAGCGAAGGTATGATTACTTATATTTAATTTTTGTACATTTTAATACGTTTTAGTGCATTGAAGATTATTTGTTGTCATTCGAGATTATCAATGTCATTATCAATATTAAATAACTCGAGTTAGCCATAGCCTTTTTAATGTTAATTTTAATATTTTATTATTATTTTTTTTTTTCGTCTGTAAGTGAAGAGTAAATTATTGTTACTACTTTCAAAATATAAAGAACTTACTTTGTATTTACGTGTTTTATTTTATTTCCTAACGCCAAAAGTTTTATTTCTTCCTAAAGAAAAATAAATGTTATGATCATCATAATTGAGAAACAAATCTTATTTTATTTCATGAATAAGTAGTAGAACAGAACCGTCTCCGTGTCCTGGAAGGTTAGACATTTGATAGTAATGGAACGTCCGCCGTCTGATGGTAGGGCGGAGAGCTAAGATAGAACGGCCGGTATATCTTCTAAACAGGAGTGCTCCACTCAACGACGCTTTTCCCTATGTGGGCTTCTCAACGCCTGCAGATAGCCTAGATGCTAGCGGCCTGTAGCTTCCTTCAGAGCCATCAAGCCTTCGCAGAATGCTAGGTCAGCACCGCACGACCACTCTCCACCTATGCTACGACACTGCAGCTGCTGTATTCTTGCAATACATAGCGGGTAGTCACTTTATCACATACGTCATAGTGGAAGAAGGATGACGACTCATCGCGCTAGAAATGCAATAATTTGGGCATCCAGGCTTCAGGGCAAGATTCCTGCCAGCAGACAAGCAGCCTTGCATCAGACGATCGTGTGTCTGGGTACTATGAAATGGTGAAATGTTCCACCCGTCGGATGGACATACGTACGTAAAGAGTTGCTTGGGGACGCGATGCCTCAGAATAGTTTCAGCTACCCTTATACCTATCTACTATATTGTTACAGACTGTGATTGACAAAAACATTAAATCGTTGCATATCTACATTATTAATTTAATTTGTCGGAATATTCTCATAAATATTATCAGTGAGGCCCATCTTATCTAATATATTTTACTGCAACTTGAACATCTGAACGACAACCCCATTGTTATGTTTAAAGTATTACCGACCAATTTCTACAAAAATTCACATCAAGGGTTAGCTGAATATATTAATAACAGTTGTTTAAAAAATCATACTATATATGTCAATATTTTGAACAGAAGTACGAAAAGGTAAAAGACGTCCGACGTTATTCATGCTAGATAAGCAGTCGGACCACCTGATGGAAAATGATCACCGACGCCCATTGACATTGGCAATGCCAGGGGTATCAGCAATGCATTGCCTTACGTGAGACAAGATGTAACACCTTGTTTACGCAGTAAATACGCCGGCTACGGTTCCCTTCATACTGGAACACAATAGTAATTTACATATTACTGTTTTGCGGCAGAAATAGACACCGCGGTGGTACCGCCCCCGACGCCCTGAATATTTATTGGTCTGTACACGAAAACTTGCGCTTGTCTGTCGAGAAATACATAGGAACATTGTACCAAATAGAGTAGTTTGTAATGTTTACTTTCAGATCAAAAACGGAAAAAAGTATCAAGTAGTGTACTGTCAAACATTTATGAAGAAGTGTAAGTAATTTGCCGTCATAAGACCTTGCGTCCGTCTAATTTAATAAACCACTGACTGAAACCACACGAAGTAGTAATATACAACCCCATAGAGAACATCTCACCGTTTCTTTGTCTTTTACGGTCAAATGTACATCTATGTGTACATGCAACACCGTCCGCATAGTTCTAAATATATTAATGAATTTAGTCCAGTTCGTAGTAAAACGTCATAAAAAATAGTTCAAAAACATAGATTATAGAATATTAAAAAAAAAACTATGAAATTTGATTTAGGAACAATATTTTAATGTCATTATGACGTTTAACCATTATAAAATGTAAATTTTTTGTAACAATTTAAACATAACAATAAATGCAAAAAATACTCTAAAAGACAATTAATTGATTGCTTTATTGAACCAAAATGGCGGACACAATTCAAATCGCGTCGTCGGAGAAAAAGTTAAAAAGCGACCGAGAGGAACGCTACAAAAACTGCGCGCTGCTATATTTAATACAGCATATAGATATCCATGGTACGTTTTCTTCAAGTTATAACGAAAAGAGACGAGAGAAGAGAAACATAGACAATAATAACTCGTCTCTGGCCGTGTCTTCAGTTTCGTGTAATTCTTTAAAATTTCTAAAACAAAACAACAAAAAGCGGGAAGGCAAGAAACGTTTGTTACTTCAACGAAAGTGTCCTGTTTGTATCCGGGTAACGATATTTTGTCGAAAAAGAGAAAAAGCGCGGCGACCAGGACGCTACTTTAGTTGTGTTATAAAGTTTTGTTACATGATGTAAATGTTTGTCCTTAATGTCTCAATAAAGTAAACGCAAACGACTTCTCCTTCATGCAACATAGGCTGTTGACCAAACCAATGCTAAATCAGTTGTAGAATTTAAGAAGGCAATGCAACAAATATATAAATAACTAGCGTATCCGAGTGTTGTTGTTCTTCATAGTATCCCAAGCGATCGCCATATTAAACGAAGAAGAAATGAAAGTTCTTATTTGTGAGTCTAAACCACCTTTGAATCCATTTGAAAACACAAAAAAAATATCAATCTGTTTGTCCCTTTAGAAGTTTATCGTCAATAAATAAAAAACTAAATCGTCAAAATATATATATACAAAGCGTCAACAATCTTATTCATTTAGATGTAACTATCATTTATGCCATACCAAATACCAAGATTTGAAGTTTATACATAGATATTATCGTACATACATGTCTTTATGTGTACGCTGTAACAACTTTTAATTGAAATCATGTTAATTCCCATTATCATTAGATCCCAAACAACAGTTATTATGTTCTATGAAATAAATGAATAAATCTTTGACTTTCAATAATGTGGCGTAAAAAAGAGGTTTTACACAGCCACTGCTGCCGTACATGTTTTTTTGCCACACTCTTTTCAAAAAACAGATCTTTTCTATATTCTTAAAAAATGCTTTACTGTTTTTTTGGTTGTGAATGCTATGAATGTATTCTTATGTCAATATGGTGTTGTAAGAAGTACTTAATCCATTAAGTTTGAGAACCGTTAACTGAAATGTGACTACAATGTGAGAAAACCACAAATAAACTTCTATGCCGACAGAAGCAAAAATTGTGACCAATTTAATTTAAATGTAATTTACACCTAAAACAATATGGCAAGACAAGATTAAACTCTTTGCTAAATCCATTTAATTACCAATAATTTAAACGAAAAATCTCGGTTTAAAAAAGTGTAACAAAAGAAAAGACACTTCTATTTATATGTATATATTTTTTTCTCTTGCAGTGTTGTAATTAACTGCCTCGTAGCCTGGTGATAGGCGTGTGCTTTAGAATCCGGAGGTCGTGGTTCGAATCCTGCGGGGACTCAACCAATTTTCATTGTTGTTTCCTGTTGGTTAGGGCAATTTGAGGCCGATCACCCATTTGCCTGAAAAGTAAGATGATCCATGCGTCGATGGGCATGTAAGTCGGTCCACCCACCAACTCGCATTGGACCAGCGTGGTGGGGTACGGCTCAAAACCCCTAATGGATAGGGGTATTAGGGGAGGCTCATGTCCAGCAGTGGACTATCAAAGGTGATGATGATGATTGTAATTAAATCATAAATTACTGAACATTTTCAGTATATTATATTGTTCTTTGCACATGAGATTTCAGACTTTCCCAAGAGGTCACACAGATAATTTCTATACTCATCCTCTATAAAGGATGAGATAAAAGAATCGGAAGATTAAATGAAATTTGTATGAAGCGTGATTCAGTACTTTTAATGAGAACAAACATAAAGTCAGATATCAATTGTTTAATAAAGAAAACCCATTTTAATTAAATGGAGAAAAGTAAACAAAACACAGGCATTGTAAAAATTTGTGAATTATCAATTCCGGAACAGATAGGAATGTGCAAAAATATTTCACAAAACTTATTACTGCGGTAAACGGACAAAATAAAGTTCTCTGTGACAAAACAATCAACTTGTATATTGATTTTTATTGCAAATTTTAATTCTTCATGTTGCATATGAATATAATCCCCGAATACATGTTGCTCATCGCTTATAAAAGTGTATGTTTGTCCGTTTTATTTCAGTAGCTGTATGTTTCTACCTCATTTTCAGGCAGCCACTCCATCTTGTGTAGTCTCCTCCTCTGAAAGATAAATCGATTATTAGTAAAAGATATTGATACTAGCTGTGATATTAAAAAAATCTGTATCTGATTTTTTTTGTCTAAATTACGAAAATATAGATTAGTGAAAGTCCCGTCAAAATCAGACCAGCCAATCCGGAGATTAACCAGAACAAACAGACAGACAAACGGACAAAAATAAGAAAAAATGTCCATAAAATGTGCTCATTTAAAAGCAGTTATTTTAATGTTACGAATGGATACTCAAATTATATAATCCTAATATTGATCTTTTTAGTGGTCATTTAGGCAAAACTTTTAATTAATTACTAGCTGTAGCCCGCAACTTTGTCCGCTTGGTAATATGTAAAAACAAGAAATCTGGTAGTCAGTTACTCATTTAAAAACGATTGTTTAAATGTTACAAACACTACACTTTTATTTATTTGTATACATTATATTTGTCCTGTATTCTAGTGCTGTATCGACTGTACACTTGCAGCTCCGAGACAGACATTTTTGTTATGATTCCATTTGTTTGATGGTTCCGAGTTTTATAAACATTAAATCATGTCAAAAACATGTTAAAATTAAGCCCCTTAAAGCCCAGTGGAATGACACATTCATCATCAGCCTTTGTTAGTTCACTACTGGACATAGGCCTCCCCTAATACACCTCTATCCATTATAGGGTTTACTGTTCCGTATCCTACCACGCTGGTCCAATGCAACCCGCATTGGGTGGGTGGACCGACTTTTTACACGCCCATCTGCCGCATGGATCATCTTACTTTTCAGACAATTGGGTGATTTTCCCAAATTGTCCTAAGCAACCAAAAAAAAACGCTAACACAAAGTTGTTTACCTACGGGATTCGAACCTTACGACCTCCGGTTTCTAAAGCACACGCCCATACCACTAGGCTACGGAGGCAATGACACATGGTCGCTTTTTTTTTTTTTTAATGGCATACGCAGGCAGACGAGCAGTCGGGCCACCTGATGGGAAGTGGTCACCGACACCCATAGACGTTGACAATACTAGTGGTATCGCCGACGCGCTGCCTACCGTGAGACATAGGGTGTTAGAGTCTTGTTTACCCAGTAAATACGCTGGCTACGGTGCCTTCAAGCCGGAACGCCGCAGTGTTTTCACACTACGCTTCGCGGCAGAAATAGTATCAGCGCGTCTCATTCCAATGGGCTTTAAGCCACTTAAAGCCCATTGGAATGAGACGCATGGTCACTTGGTGTGTTTAACTAATAGTGATAAAGACGGAGGTACCCTTGTCGTCGGTGTCCATGGGCTCGCCCTCGCTGAAGGCGGGCGCGAGCGGCGACACCACCACCCCGTCCCACACGGTGATCTCGCACGAGAGGTCTTGCCGCCCTCGAACGGCTGCAACCCGAGCACGTAGCGGTGCCCGCCGCGGGCCACCACGCGCAGCAGCCTACCGAAGTTAGTCAATTCATTGATATCTTTAGAAATCTCCAATACGGTTCATCATCATCATCATCAGCCTTTGATAGTCCACTGCTGGACATAGGCCTCCCCTAATACACCCCTATCCATTAGGGGATTTTTTGGACCCTATCCCACCACGCTGGTCCAATGCGGGTTGTTGGTGGGTGTGATTAGGAAACAACAATGAAAATTTGTCGAGTCCCCGCAGGATTCGAACCCACAACCTCCGGTTTCTAAAGCGAACGCCTGTACCACTAGGCTACGGAGGCAGTTAATACGGTTAAAAATTAATAAAGAGTAACACCAAAAACAGCCTTTTTACAGTGGAATGAAACCTGCAACGGTGATGGACAATTATTACAAGATGTCTTTAGGCACGAGCACCACGGGTTGTGATGCTTGTCCCCGCATCTATGTGACGTGTTCGAAGTTATGCGAAGTTATGTTGTGAACGTCACAACGTCATTAAAGCTTTATTTGTTACCAAGTTTGGGGGACTGCGAGTTCCCTCCAACTGGGTGACCATGTTCAAATTAAAATATTTTTATTCAATATAGAAGTGTAAGACTCGCTTATTGATTGTCGAGGACGCTACCACCGGTTCGGAATAGGACGCATCCGACCTGAGAAGAACCGGCGAAAGAAACTCAGCGGCCCTATTTTGTCATCTTTAAAATAATCAAATATATACATATATATTTTCTTATGAGCCACATACAGTTTTATCTTACGTATATTATATTTGAAAAAGCCTGGAGCATTCCATTACCAGGCTGCGTTATCATTTATAAATCCATTTATGTTATAATGACCTTTAACACATAAACGTTCCTTTACTACTTTTTTAAATTTATTAACAGTTAAATTCTGAACGTTTACAGGGGTTGCGTTGTAAAAGCGTATACATTGTCCCACAAAAGATTTACTCATTCTTCGCAGTCTAGTTGCTGGAAGAATTAAATTATGTTCGTTTCTAGTATTCATGTTACGTGCGTCACAATGTCTGCGAAAATCATTTCTATTATATATGCACAAACAAATATAATTGGACATGTTACGTCTGAGCCGTGGCCGCCGCGTGGTCCTGCGCGGGCAGCGGCAGCGCCGTGTGCGCCCTCGCGTGGGCGGCCTCGCACGGGTCGGGCAGGCCCGCGCAGCCCGGCAGGAACAGCCCGCCCGCCAGCAGCGACAGCGCGCGTCTGCGGAAAGTCAAAGTGGAAGTCGAAGTCACGGTCGATATGGCGGGTTCTAAAGTCGATCGCGAACCGGTGAGAACAGCTCGAGACAACTATCAGCGACAGCGCGAGACCAAGAGGAGAGTAAATGTGCCTCAGACAAGTTAAAGTCAGCCGAAGGCCGGCAGCAACAGCTGTGGTATGGAACTACACTACAAAATATTTCTTAAAAGTTTTATACAACTAGATGGCGCTTAAATCAATTTTCTAATATTAGCAAATTCTAATCAGAAATGCCATCCCACCCTAAAACGATGGTTTTTCAATATTATAATTAAGTAATGGTAACAACTAGATGCGGAAATATCATAAATAGCATGTATTACGTTACCTAAAGGCAACGTTAATGGGCAGCGCCTGCCGGGCGGGGTTGTTCATGATGCAGTGGTGCGCCAGCAGGTCGATCATCCAGGGGGTCAGGGGTTCGAGTCCCAAATGACGAGCGCACATGTCGCGCAGCAGCCTGATCAGCACCTGACGATGGAGAGGAACCGCAAAATTATATAAATTTGCATGTTCAATTAAATCAGTGTGTGTGCATATCAAAGTTTATTTTTATAATTTTCCCGAAACCCGGCTAAAGAAGTATAATGACTTTAATATAATGTTTTTCCTAGTTAGGTAAGGAGTTAGTAAAATTTGGGCCGATCACACAATTGTCTGAAAAGTAAGATGATCCATGCGTCGGATGAGCATGTAAAAAGGCGGTCCACCCACCAACCCGCATTGGAGCAGCGTGGTGGGATACGGTCCAAGAACTAATGTAATGAAGAAAGCGTGCATTAGGTGCAGGCCTATGTCCAGCAGTGGACTAATACAGTCTGATGAGTATGATGATGATGAAAAGATGACAAAAACCCCGCAGAGTTTCTTTCGCCGGTTCTTAGCAGGTCGGAACCGGTTGTAGCGTCCATGACAATCTATAAGCGAGTGTACGTTATTTTTTTTTTTTTTTTTTTTTTTTTATTTATTTATTTGACAAAAAAACAGTTTAACAATTAGAAGTCTTAATGTAAGTAGTAATCAAAGTTTAAATAACTATAAAACCAACATCATCTGTCACTGGTTACTGCAAAATTTAACATGATTTGAGAATGAACGTAAATTTTATCTAACACAATTATCTTAATTTAATATAAAGGGAAATCTTAACATGACTTTGAGAGTAAAATAACTAAAGTAAAATAAAAATACGTGCATGCGTTGTGTATGTGTGTGCGCGCGTGTGTGTGTGTGTGTGTGTGTGTGTGTGTGTGTGTGTGTGTGTGGTGTGTGTTTTTAAATTGTTGAAAATAGAAATGAAAAATAGTGCTCTTAACATTTTAGTTGCTTCAAAGTAATTAGTGAGCATTGCGTATTGTGTCCGCTTCACTTGATCACTGAGTGCCTTTATAATTGATTTTTAAAACTGCCGGCACGCATCGAGAATATATCAATATGATTAAAATATGTGTTATATGTGGACATAAGGCTGAAAAGTGGGAGCATTTACCAGCGTTAGTTCGACATTTAGCATTGCAAAAGTTTTAGGACACGAGTTGACCTTGTGTTAGGGCGAACAGGAACATTAAAACTGTATTTTATTAATTAACGGTATGCAATCATATCTATGATGTAGTAGGTCATACATCAACATAGTGTTTAGTTGTTGCGTCTATCCAAGGTGTAATATTTGATATTTTTTAAAAGATAAGAGTAATCTAGATATTTTTGGTACATTTGTACTCAACCGTTTTAAGAAATTTTTCTGCACTTTTTCTATTTGAGTTGAATATTGCTCGTAAAAGGGATTCCAAATGGGTACCGCATATTCTAATTGGGGCCTGACAAGAGATTTATATAATATAGAATAGGTTGAGGATTTTCAAGTCTTTAAGCTCTAATAACGAATCCATATAGTTTAAAGGCTTGGATTTACATATATTATTGACATGGACATCTAAAGTAAGTTTTGAGTCGAAGTGACACCAAGATCTCGTACGAGTTGGGTTTTCTCTAGATTTACACCACAAAGAGAGTAACTATATTGACTAATATTATGTTTTCTTGTAAATGTTATTGAGTAACATTTATTAATGTTAATGAGAGTTTGTTTTTATGCAGTAGGAAGAGAAATTGTCTAGGTCTTTTTTGTATTAAAATGTGGTCGTTAAGATCATTTATAGTGATATAATTTTAAGATCATCTGCATACAGAAGAAATTTACAGAAGCTAAAACATTGATTGATGTCGTTTATAAATAAATATAAAAGCAATGGCCCAAGAATGGACCCTTGAGGTACTCCAGAGGAAATATGTACTTCAGAAGATTCATATCCGTTAATGACAACTCTCCATGTTCGGTTTGAGATGTACAATTTAAACCACCGCCATAAGTTACCACGTATACCATTATAGGCAATTTTTTGTAGTAGAACTTGATGATCTACCCTATCACGGGCCTTTCGAAAGTCTGTATATATGCTGTCAGTTTGTCCATTACCGTCAATAATTTCATAAAGTTCAGTAGTATGTAAATAATAAATTGGTAATCGTTGAGCGATGCCGCACAAACCCATGTTGTTGGGTTAGTATAGAATTTTGTAGTTATTGGTATATTGCGTTACAAATAAGTCTTTCGAAGACCTTTGATAGCGCGGACAAGATGGATATAGGGCGTAGTTTTCCACATTCATTCTTGATCCTGTTTTATGCACCGTACTATTTTGCAGACTTCAGATACTCGGACATACACCATCTCTTAAACATTTGTTAAATAAGTACAATAAAGGCGGACATATCTGTTTTGATGTGTTTTTAAGAAAACTGGTGGAATATTATCGGTACCGGTCCTTTGGAAGTATCCAGAGACTGCAATACGTTGACGATCTCACTTGGGGAGAGAATGACTTCCGAGATAATATTTTGTGACATAGTAATGTCCGAAAAACAAAATTGTGTACTCTCTATATTGTAATCTTCCCGTAGTGAAGACGGTTCAAAAACCGATTCAAAGTAAGTAGAGAATAAATTGGCAATATCTATTGGATTGTCAGCAGTTTCATTATTGAAAGATACTACAGCGGGAATATTATTGATATTTTTTTTATTTGACAAGTAATTCCAAAAATATTTTACGTCTCGACTGATATTATCTTCAACCCTGTTCATGTAGTTACGATAGCTAATTTTGCTTTCAATGTCAAATTTTGATCTATATTTTTTAAATTTATTATGATCAAGTATATTTCCAAATTTTTTCCATTTAACCCAGTATCGTTTTTTATTTTTGAAAAGTTTTATTAATGATTTATTAAACCACATGGGATAGTGTGATCGTTTTACTATTTTAGAGGGCACATTTTTTGTAATTATATCGTAAATAGTTTCATAAAAGGCTGTTACCGAGGCTTCAATTGATTTATTTTTAAATATTTCATCCCACTTTCTTTCCGACAGTTCATCATTGATAATGTTATAATCCGCTTTATTGAAATACAGTAATACCCGCTTAGCGCGACCCTCGTTATGCGCGGTTTCACTATAACGCAATTTCAAATTTCGCGCTTAAATGCCTCGCATTACGCGAAAGAGTGCGTATAAACATAATGTAGTCATTAACTTCTCTATGGTCTGGGATTCCGCTTTCTCTGAATATTCTCTTTGAAGAATTGGAATTCCCTGTCCTTCGACTTTGTTCTATGGGGATTTCCTCGTTCGTTTCGTGTGTTCATTTGTTCCGTAATGTTAGTTCGGTCGGCTGGCAGTTTGTTTTACCATTTATTGGAGATACATACATAATTTAACCTACGTTAAAAATGCCGCCTGTAAAGAAAAAAAGAGCGTAAAAGCGTCACTTTGGAATTGAAGATGAAAGTGTTAAGAAGAATGGAAAATGGAGACAAAGCAACAATTGTTGGGAGAGATTTTGGACTCTCAGAATCGACTGTGAGAACGATTTATAAAAATCGGGAAAAAATTAAAATCTCCAGCGAAAGTTCAACACCTATAAGTGCAACAAAACTTTCTCGTTCGAGATCATCTATCTTAGAAAGAATGGAGAAATTACTGTCAGTCTGGATCGAAGATTTGAATAAGAAGAACACACCACTAAGTCAAGATCTCATATGCACAAAAGCAAAATCTTTGTATGAGATGCTGAAAACAAAAGAAGGAGAAGGAGTGCCGCTCCGACTTTTGCTGCCAGCAGAGGCTGGTTCCATCGGTTCAACAGCGTTCTAATCTTCACAATATCCACATAACAGGCGAGGCGGCCAGTGCGGACATTCAAGCTGCAGCTGAGTTTCCAGACAAGTTTCAAGTTCGTTAGACGAGAGAAAATTCTGCTTGTCTCATCTTCAATGTTGATGAGACCGCACTTTACTGGAAAAAAATGCCATCTCGAACATTCATTTCTAAGGAAGAACGTCAAGCCAGTGGTTTCAAAGCTGCGAAAGATCGACTAACACTTCTGCTGGGTGGTAATGCCACTGGTGATTTTAAACTGAAACCTTTACTAGTGTACCATTCAGAAACACCCCGTGCAATGCGAGGCACAGACAAGACAAGTCTACCAGTTGTGTGGCGATCAAACAGAAAGGCGTGGGTTACACGGGAAATTTTTCAAGAATGGTATTCTAATAGTTTTTGCCCATCAGTCAAATCATACTGTGACAGAAATGGGCTTGAACCTAAAGTTATATTACTCTTAGACAATGCCCCAGGACATCCAACCTCACTTGATACGCCCAGAGACTTAAAAGTGTACGTAAAGTTCCTTCCACCAAACACTACGTCAATATTACAACCTATGGACCAGGGAGCAATAGCAAACTTCAAAGCTTATTACCATCGCCGCACTTTTAGCCAACTAATTCATGAAACTGACGGGGAAGGAAGACAGTCTATGCGAGAGTGGTGGAAGTCATACAACATTATGAAGTCTATTCACAACATAGAAGAGGCTTGGAAGGAAGTTAAAATGAGTTGTATGAATGGGGTGTGGCGTAATCTTTGGCCAGATGTAGTGGAAGCACCTAGAAGAATTGTCCAGATGCAGAGACAAGTGCTTGAAGACATTGCTGCAATGATTGAGGGGTCTGAACTTGAAGATGTCACGGTAGAAGATCTCGTAGAACTTGTAGCAACGCACGACGATCCTATCAGCAATGAAGATCTGATCGAGTTACAGAATAATCCTATCTACGATGAAGAAGAACAAGTAGAAGAGAAAGTTTTATCTTCAGGAAATACAAAATGCACTTTCAAAAATTTATTCAGGTTTGGACATATTGCAGAGTATAGACAATAATGATGACCGTGTCTTGACCGTGTGTCAAACGATTAAAAACAGTGTTGGATGTTATGAACGTATTTTACAAGAACGTAAAAAACGCTACCAAAAGACAATAGATGTATTTTTCCGTAAAAATAAAAGTATGTATTGCATAGTGTTCTTAGAATTAAAGTGATTGATTAAAATGATTTGTATTTTTTGTATTAAATTTTGACTATGTTTAATCATAAACCTCGATATACGCAATTTCAGTTAACGCGATTTTTTCGAACGTATCCCTCGCGTAAAGCGGGTATTATTGTAATGGTGAATTCTCGGTTTAATTATTTTTGTTCAATACAATCAGTCAAAGGTAATAAAACGTAAACGCTGGATGATTTTATCCAAAGGAACAACACTAAGCGGTGTGGGAAACAGCTGGCAATCCGCGTTACTTGTTATAAACAAGTCTAGAATACGGTCATTACAGTTTTTAAGTAGTTTAGTTGATAACAAGTCAACTGTGAAATAAAATTTGCTATAGATTTTGATATCGTACAACCTAGTACAGCGATCTTGTTGTGAACGCACGCTTGTTGCTTACCACACCAGATACGTATATTGCCAAGGTTTCTCAAACTTTCGATAGGATGTTTACGTGTGCCAGCTGTGAGGTAAAGCACAATGAAGGGCCAATGTGCTGTGCCTGCAAAAAACAGTACGACTTCCAGTGTGCTGGGATCACAGAAGGAGGCTACCGAAGACTTGGAGAAAGGAAGAACACCTGGAAGTGCCCTAAGTGCAAGTCTCTCCAGTTAACAATTCCAGCTGTAGCGTCGCCTCAGTCCAGTCAGTTGGATAAAATCCATGAACAGCTTAACAAAATGATGCTACAATTGGCACCGTTATCAACATTGGTGCAGGATGTCAAACAAATAAAGGAGGAGATCAGGCATCTTAAAGCTTCCCAGGAGATGTTGCATGAACAAGTCAACCACTTCTCTGGAGCGATCCAAGGTCTCGAAGATCGAATGCGTAAATTAGAGAGTTTGGAGCAGAAAGTTCCAGTCCTTCAAGCTGAAATCAACAGACTACACATGGAATTAGAGGACAGAGATCAATGGGCAAGGGCAAACAACGTGGAAATCAGGGGAATACCTATCAAGAATAATGAAAACCTTTATGACATCGCTCTTAAAATTGGTAATATATGTAATGTCACTATTAAAAAAGAAGAAGTTAATTATATTGCTCGTATTCCAACCGAATTTCTAAGAACGAAGCCCATAGTGATTGCCTTCAATAACCGTTACACAAAGGAAGAGCTCGTAGCATCAGCGCGTAAGCAGAAGCAACTTAACCTCACTAGCCTGGGGTTCAGTGGCACAGGGAACTTCTATGTGAATGATCATTTGACCCAACGTAATAAAGTTTTGCTAAACAAAGCTAGGAGTTTAGCTAAAGAGAAGAACTTTCAGTACATTTGGGTGAAACATTGTAAGATCATGGCTAGAAAATCGAATACTTCTCCTATATTTTTTATAAAGTGCGAAAACGATCTTGGAAAAATTGTATAAAAACATCGTTAGTACAATTTTGTTACTATTCTAATAATCAGTTCGAACACGACAGTTTGAAAACATGCATTACCCGGCCTTTTGTTCTCATTGCTGCGCTTATGACGCATTCGACCGAGGCAGTCATTCAGGTAAAAATGCAAGTAAGTCAAAATAGCTCTGTTCAAATTAAGAACACGAGCGCATGCGCTTTTGATGACATAATGCTGAATATCGCTTGCAAACATTGTGAGTCTTTGAACGCATTAGTCTTACTAACACTATTATTTTATTTTACACTACCGCATTTTTAGTATTTGTACCTGACCGTAACTTTAATTATTGCTTAAATGATTTATCTTATGTATTCGATGTATATTTTGCAATTAATTATCATATTAACCAAAATGTAAAATATGTTACGAA
The DNA here is from genome assembly GCA_029286875.1 of Lamproptera curius. Classification (NCBI taxonomy): domain Eukaryota; kingdom Metazoa; phylum Arthropoda; class Insecta; order Lepidoptera; family Papilionidae; genus Lamproptera; species Lamproptera curius. The sequence continues at coordinate 1,304,542 of JAGSMT010000099.1, forward strand.
AATTTTATACGAATATTTACAATGATTATGTTTCTGTTTTATTATTATTTGCTCATGTGAAATACTCTGGCCTATTTTTATTTACATTGTTGAACTTATACTCTAATGTAACTCGCTTTGGCTATTTCTATAACGATAATTATGGCTAATACGTGCTATAATATATATTATCAAAATACTCGAGGGCTGCGCACAAGACTCATACATTTAAGAGGAACTTGATGCTTCATTCCTACGATATTGTTTCATCAACTGAGACCTGGCTGCTGAATGGAATTAACGACAGTGAATTGTTTGATAGTCGATATGCTGTTTGGCGTAGGGATAGAAATTATACAGCTACTCATGAAAGGTACGGTGGGGGAGTTCTTTTAGGTATACACGTGATCACACAGCGGTACTGCGCCCCGAGTGGTCGTCGTCCGCGGAAGATATTTGGGTAACCGTTCTACAACGATAAAAATAACGACCAGATCAAGATACATTTTGTACTGTTTACTTATGTAGTAAAATTTTGGTTTTCATTCAGCATGCAATTAAATAATTTTACGGATAACTTATCGAAAATAATAAACTCAAACCCCAGAGATGTATTTGTCATTATGGGTGATTTTAATTTAGGTAATATCAAGTGGTCGTATTGTCCTGATAGTCATTCTCAATATTCTTGCACAGGAGAAACTCAGATATATTTTGCGACACGCTCTCAGAGTGTAATTTAACACAATATAACCTTTTTAATAACGTAAATGGTAAAATTCTAGACCTAGTACTATGCAATACGTATTTGCAAGTATCAACTGTGACGACCCATTAGTCCCTGAGGATGTTCACCATAGATCATTATTTATTTCTCTGAAAAATCTGAATTATGAATGTCTTAAAATGAGCCCTAGAATAAAGTATTTTTACGAGTCGGGTGATTATGACAGTATTAAGGTATCCTTGGAAGAAGTGGATTGGGAAAATTGCTAAATGGAGTGTCAATGGAAGAAGCGATTGAGATATTTTATAGTTATTTAAATATTGCAATAAAAAAGCATGTTCCTTACAAGCTATTATTGAATAATGTACCATTTCCAATATGGTACAGCGCCACTCTAAAAAAAGTTTTAAAGGAAAAGTTTAAATTTCACAGAAGATATAATAAATATAAGAACGTGAGTGATTATAACTCATTCTCAATACTCAGAAAAGAGCTAAAATATTGGAAGATGAATTTACAAAAGATACTTAAAAATTGCGAAGATTCTATAGTATTTTGGACATTTATCAAATCTAATAAAAATGGCTATAATGCTTTTCCTTCTTCACTCTCATACGAAGGACACTCTGCTAATTCAGGGGAAGAAGTTTGCTGTCTCTTCGCAAAATATTTTCAGAAAACATTCCTCTCATCCACTACTCCTAGTACTCCATATTGCCAACGCGTGACAAATAATTCTGATACCCTTTACTCAATAAATTCTATAAGTGACATTGAATTGAAAGCGGAAGATATATCTAAACTTCTTAAGACACTGGATCTACGAAAAGGAGCAGGACCAGATAAAATATCGCCTTTATTTATAACAAGGTGTGCTGATGTTTTGACAAGACCCTTGACCATATTATTCTCACGCTCAATAAAGGAAGGAATCGTTCCTAAAATTTGGAAGTCTGCTTTTATAAGCCCTATATACAAAAGTGGATCCAAAAGTGATGTAAAAAATTACAGACCAATATCTAAATTATGTATTTTTGCCAAAATATTTGAGCGGCTGGTGTACACGGAAATTTACAACTGTCTATCGTCTTCTTTCATCCCAGAACAACATGGGTTTCTTAGAAATCGCTCAACAACATCCAATTTACTAATTTTTTCAGACTTTACATCTTCATATATGGATCCTGGTGGACAAGTTGATGCAATTTTACCAGACTATAGTAAGGCATTTGATAAAATAGACCATAAAATACTCCTACAGAAACTTTTAATGCCGGTATCCATGGTGACTTGTTTAGATGGTTCACATCGTATATTGAGAATAGATCTCAAGCTGGTACTTAATGGTTACTATTCTGCATGGAACTACATACCCTCTGGGTACCTCAGGGTCCATATTAGGACCCTTGCTATTTAATTTATTTATCAATGATATTAAACTTTGTTTCCAAAACTCGAAATTTCTACTGTATGCAGATGATATGAAAATCTACAAACAAATTTATAATATGCATGACTGTTATCTTCTACAACAAGATCTAGAAAGATTAGATGAATATTGCCGAATTAATAAGCTTGATCTTAACGTAACAAAATGTCACTCAATAACTTTACCCCAAAATTAATGTGATAGAATTCATTTATAGGCTCAAAGGTCAACAACTAGCAAAATTGAATGAGGTACGTGACTTAGGTATCATTCATGATTCAAAACTAACCTATGAGAAACACATTGATTATATCGCTGAAAAAAGCTAATAATGGCTTAGGATTCATTTTGAGATCTAGCTCCCAATTTAACAGCATTAAATTAATAAAGATCCTCTATTGCTCTTATGTGCGTAGTATTCTCAGTATTGTTCACAAATTTGGAATCCTCATATGATGTTTATATTAATAGGCTAGAAGTCTATACAACGTAGGTTTATAAAACATTTACAATACAAATGTAAAAATCTGACGATTATGTAACAGCATGTAGGAGACATCATCTGCTTCCATTATTCATAAGACGAAAATATCTGATATTTGTCTAATTGTTAAATTAGCCCAAAATAAAATTGATTCTCTGATCTACTTTCCCATATAAATCTTAGGGTACCGATAAGGTCTCCAGACAACAGACTTACTTGCATCTTCCTCGTTGCACAACAAATTATAGAAAGAATTCATTTTTCATAAGATCTGCAAAATTCATCAACGAACTGAATGATTCGCCCGAGATTGATTTGTTTAACTCACCTTCAGATACACTTAGGAACGTTTTGTCAAAGAACTGGTTTCATGTGGTCTCTTAGCTTAGTGTTAAGTTAAATGATTTCTTTTTTTTTTTCTTTCTTTGTTTTATAATAAACCATTGTACGCTTCTTAAGCATTCAAGCTGCTGTATAGTTTTTATATGCGAAAACATTTAAATGGTGTAGAAAATATTGTCTAAATTAGTAAATACGAATTTAACACTGTATGTTTTCGAAAAGAATAAAATAAAATAAAATAAAAACTATATTATTTCCTGTAAGTATTGGTTTAAGACCGTAATGACGGCACTCAGTCAATTAGGTGCGTTAAAGTCTCCAATAATGCAGAAATATGTATTGAAAACTCCTCTAGGATAGATTGCATAAAACAAAATAGGTTTCATAACTGTTACAGTCAGTTGCTGGTGGAATATAAAGTGCGCTAATTAGTAACTTATTAGGTTCGTTACCTATTTGTAAAGTATATGGTCAATAATCGGAGAAAGAGAGGAACGGGTAGACGTGAGGAAAGGGCGCTACACGGATATTACTCATTACGGCGACCAACACCCGCCACCGTCACGCCGCCCCGTAATCGCGTAATTACGATCACTTCTGTAAACATTGTATCTAGCGTCAATAAATTCACTGTTAAATATGTCATTATTTAGCCATGTTTCGGTTAATACGATTATGTCATATGACTGCTGAAGAATGTTCATATACAATACATGCAGTTTAGTTCTAAGTCCGCGGCAGTTCTGGTAATATATTGACAGTTTATTTAAATTAGCTCATTTATACAGCGTTAAAGTTATAGTATTAATAATAATAATAAGGCAACGAGTTAAGTCTATATATTTGAAAGCAGTAATATGTTTATTAACTTGGTATTTTTTATTTTACTTCGTCGTAAATTCAAGCAACATTTGTTATTAAAGTTGTTTTGTAAGAAAGTCAGTAAATTGTATGTGAGTGAGAACTGTTTTCGGTGTGTGTTGGCGTGTGTGCAAAATAAGTCTGGTTTATATTTCTATGTAATGCAGTGCACGTATATAAATCTATTACTAAAAGATACAAAATAAAGGTAAACATAATCATAATATGATAATACGGGTTAATATAATATATAACCCTAGATAATTTTTTTGATATCCTGTATTGATCTAATAACGAGTACCTGCGACGTAGGAGTTTTACGAACGAGGATGGTGCCGAATTTGACCCACACAAATTTATAATCGCGCTCTTTAGCTTTCGTGCGAGTTTCACGAAATAACTGCTTGTTTTTAAGGGTCAAATGTTCATTAACGTAGATGTTGTGTGTTGTCCCCGTGATTGAGAGATCTTCAGACGTTAGGCATCTCTTGTCCTTTTCCTCTTTGAGCGGCACGACTCAACTACACTGTCCGTAACATTTTCGAATGAAGTCGAACGATGACATTCTTTGGGCGCCCGTCTTTAGTATTGGCGTGGGGTACGCGGTGTACCGCAGCTACATCACTTGCCGTCATCTTCATGCCCACCACTGCAGCAAGTTTAATAACAGTCCCTGTGAGATTTTCATTACGCCGTTCTGGGAGGTTAACAATCTCCAAATTGCAGTCGCGAGACTGTTGCTCCATTATAGAAATTTTATTTTCTAAAGCGCTGACTTGATTCAAAAGCTCATTACTACACTTCGCTTCAAGCGATTTTACTCGGTCCTCGATAGTATCAAAGCGCTTATTAGTATCTGTCAGTGAAGTCTCCATAGCAGTGAGCCGTGTGGTAATAGTTGTAATGCTTTCCCGTATGCTTGCATTGTCAGTCTCGAGTGTAAGGATAGAAGCATTTATATTAGAAATGTTCTCAGACACTTTTTGAAATTCATTTTTTAAATTTAATAATGAGTTATCAATGGTTTCGGTTATAATTTTCTGAATGTTATGGTGAAATTCTTTAAATTTATCATTTAATTTTTGTTCGACAATCTCAGCAATTTTTCTTTGATATCATCAGCTGGTTGCTTCCGCTTTCGAATATTTACGTTGTCATCCTTTGTCCAGGTTGCGCAAGCTCCGGATTTGAAAGAAACTTGTTTGGAGGTGTGCGATTCATTGCTCCGTATATTTACAATTTGCGATTAACAAGACGGGTAAAAGTCAGAGTGACGGATAGATAGAATTCCCTTAGTGTGACCGAGATGCAGCAGAGTTGCGACGCGGGCGCGGGGTCGTCTTCATAGCAGGTACACGGATCGCTGACGAAGATGGCACTATTTCCATTAACGCGTCAATTATTGCATGCATTCGTTTCACACAATTAAAACACTAACACTATGTTCAAAAGGGTAAAGTTGAATATATCGTAGTTGCAGATTTAATAGATAAAGGTTATACGTCCACTCTCAAACGTTAACAGAATTGAACTGAAATTTTATAGTTATTTTATAGGTTATACTATGTCCAGCAGTGGACTAACGCAGGCTAATGATGATGATGAATGTTTTTCAGTAATAAATAAAGACACTTACTCAGGATTTTCCCCTTTTAGTTATATATGCTACTAGCAACCCCCCAAACGCCCTTGTGGGTGAAATTTCGTAAAATCCGTTCTTAGCTGACCTCTACTCAGCGGAAGGAATATTCCTAATGGTTTCAGAGATAACGTGATGAGTTAATAGACGAGTGGGAATCTATTTTATATATCTAGATTTTAAAACCTATTTGCGATATTATATCACCTTTATCGAGGAGTGATGGGCGTTCTCTTCGAACCATCGGCTGTGGCGAATGGCGGCCAGGTGGCTGTTGATCACCTTGTAGTCTAGATGGACCTGGAATCAATTAGTAGTCTAATGCAATATATATTTATAAAACTGCCTCTATGGCCAAGTGGTAAGTTCACGCTTTAGAGGTCGTGGGTTCGAATATTCTGGGTACTCGACTACTTTTCAAGTTGTTTAATAGTTGTCAGTTATCCACACATTGGACTGTGTGAGTGTGATGGAAGTGGGTGCCCTGTAGTTACATAATACTGTATAGTTGCCTCCGTAGCCTAGTGGTATGGGCGTGTGCTTTAGAAACCGGAGGTCGTGGGTTCGAATCCTGCGGGGACACAACAATTTTTCATTGTTGTTTCCTAGTTGGTTAGGGCAATTTGGGCCGATCACCCACTTGTCTGAAAAGTAAGATGATCCATGCGTCGGATGGGCATGTAAAAAGTCGGTCCACCCACCAACCCACATTGGACCAGCGTGGTGGGATACGGTCCAAACCCCTTAATGGATAGGGGTGTATTAGGGGAGGCCTATGTCCAGCAGTGGACTAAAACAGGCTGATGATGAATAATTGACTGATCCGCTATACAGATCGGCCCCCAAAGATATTATCATATGCATAAAAGAAACAGCAGCCTTGAAATCGTTTTTTTACTTCTTTTAACTAAATCCTTCGAACTGCTGTGTGTTATAAGCAATGGTTATAATTATTTCTTTTATTTACGCGATTATTATAGATATCAAATCCACTAATTTACGGATATTTCGCCTTAGTTATATATATTTATTCCCGACTTTTCGGATTCTTAGCAGCATCCATGATCGCGGGCAGACTGAGTGGATTTGATAAGTAATGGTCAGTGTCAAAGCAAGCGTACAAGTAAAGAAACAAGGTTTCATAACGAGGCAACAGACAAAGGTTTCATACAAGTAGAGAACACCATCTCAACCAAGTGTTGCATAAAATAATATGCCAGCTATTTGTTGTACATAACGAAATTCTACATGTCTGTATATATAATTTTTATTTCATTATAACATTGACATGATACAGCTGTGGGCTGCACGGAATGTTTCTTTGTTGCTGACATTTTATTATGTCTTTCAGTCAGCCAGTGTTGATGCAACGTTATAACGAAACGCATGTACATATGTAGATTACACTTTTGCAGTTTTAGTGAATACAAATAATTACGGTATAACATTAAAATTATTATTTTAGGACATGTAAGCCAGCTACAAGTCATTTAAGTTGCGGAGGAGGACAAATATGTTTATAGTTCACTTTTATTCATCGATTAATATCTTGGTGACAATTCTGATGTAAGTATGCTCAATGCATAGTCACTATGCTACCCTTTGTAACTTGTTGAAATTAATTTAACAAAACTTATACGGCTCAATCAATAATCAGTAGTTTTTTGGGAAAGTGTAGCAATTATCCCTACAGACAAAATTAACATTTATGATATTATCATATTAATAGAACCAATATTGTTTTATAATTCTACGTGTTTTGTTGTTGCAGATAATTAGATGCAACACCGGATATGTCTTTTAAATGTGACCTCAATTAGTGCTTATTTTATGAGCATTTATTATCTATTGAGAGCAACTTATTGTCTCACCTCCGGTTCCAGCTTCCTGAGATTCTGGTGAAGGGTCGTGACCAGGACTCGAACCGCGGCCCCCGCGGACGTCACCGTGAATCCCCGCTCGTTGCAGACGCTGCTCACGGTACCGGTGCCCTCGGCGCGGACCAACTTCAATACTTCCTCGTTGACCTGGAGGAGTGAACATTGTATGGTCGGTTGACACAAAATTAAGAATTGATGTTATCTATTTCTGGATATGACAATTTTACTGCGGTTTACTTGTTATTTTTTATTGGTCCAATAAAATAATAAAGTTAGTAAGATGCATGGCTGAATGTATTGTATGGCTGTAAAGAGAGTAATACACCGAACATCCAGTCTCAGTCATTTGATGTAATTTGTAAAACTCATTTATTTTGTACTAATACAGCATTTTATTATTATTATTTGATGTTATATATTCTTTAGTCATCATCATCAGCCTATGATAGTCCACTGCTGGACATAGGCCTCCCCTAATACACCCCTATCCATTAGGGGGTTTTGGACTATACCTCACCATGCTGGTCCAATGCGGGTTGGTGGTTGGACCGACTTTTTACATGCCGATCCGACGCATGGATCATCTTACTTTTCAGACAAATGGGTGATCGGCCCAAATTGCCCTAACCAACTAGGAAACAACAATGAAAATTTGTTGAGTCCCCGTAGGATTCGAAGCCACGACCTCCGGTTTCTAAAGCACACGCCTATACCACTAGGCTACGGAGGCATTCTTTAGTCATAAAAGTTATCTTTATCAAACCAGACTCTGAAGTGTTTCCTACTGATTGTTGCTTTGTCGCAGAAAAAACTTTATAAGCCAGTGCCTGTAAAAGAATGCTTATCACTCAGGGAGAAGTTATTTTAAAAAGGTGGTTAGCAGCCTTGGAACAACAACATTAAATTGAGAGAACTGTACTAGAGCCAAAAATGCCTAAAACTAAATAATAATCTCAAGACATTTATTTAATAGCCTTTATTCAGAACAGTATAAACAATTACATATCTAATTCTACTCCATCTGATTTAACAACGGTTTATTTATTTATTTTCCGTTTGCCACTGGCATCAGCCTATATCACATATTTAACTCCAAATCAGGTTCAACTAGTTTGCAATATTTTAGATCCTACACAGGTTTCATGGTCACCGGGCAGACTTAGGTGTTGTTCGCCTACCTCTCAAAGATTTATTCAGACACCGACATTTCTGGATGTCATATTTGACCTTGTAAAGTCTACGGGCCTGACTGTCTGATAAGACCAAGTATCTGGACAACCTAAGGAATGTTAAAGCACTTTACAATAGTGATGTGCCGAGTACGGTTTGACTCGAGTCAGACTCGATTCCTGCTTTGGACTCGCCTACTCGAATACCAATTAATTTTAATTCGAGTACGCCGGACTCGATTTCGGTACTCGAGTCAGGTAGAATCGATTCGTACTCGCTTACTCGATTCTGTTCATACGAGTCCAACTGACTCGATTATAGTATTCGAGTTTAGCGATTAATATGTGTTCACGTGAAATGCAGTCGAGCTTTTAATCGCTAAACATATTGAAGAAAAAGTAATTATTGAACATTTAAATAGGTTTGTATGGTGCAAAAATAAAATCTAAAATTGGTCTTTAGTTCTGGACTAGAATTTCTACACTTGAATTCTGGACTCGAATTTCGAGACTCGAGTCCAGCCAGACTCGAGTCTTGAAATATAATTCGAGTATTGGGCTCGAATCGCGGAATCGAGTCATGATTCGAATACCTTATAAACTGACTCGAGTCGACTCGATTTACCAAAACAGCGACTCGGCACATCATTACTTTACAATGCTTTGTTTTTTTACCATTTACTTAGCGCATACCTTGTTGGAGAGCCCCTCCACTGCCTCCTTTGTTGGCAATGTCTTCATTATAACCACAATATCGGCTACATTCTTTCCAGCCATCATGGTTCCTTTCTTATATGAGCCAACTTGACGAACCTCCTCCAATTGCTGTAAAGAAAACGATAATGAAAACTCTTATGTAGGTAGTATCAGGTTCAAGTCTAAATACAGAAGAAAATTGCAGTTGACAGGCTTCTTAACATTCTTTTAGGGTACGCTGAACCACTTTGTTCGCGCGCATTTCTATGTCGCCTCACACAGCCGCAAATTGGTTACGCAATAATCTTCATTCCTTACTATACCGATCCTTTCGCCTGCCCTCCTTTTTTCCTTTTAATTTTTCCTCATCTCGCGAAGAAAGGAGGGTAAAAGGTGACGCGTTCGGCGGCCAGCGCCGTCGCAGTCGACAATTGCCTTCGGGAGTTCCTACGCAGCGCATCATATTCAAAGTCACGCGACGCGAATGGCCAACGCTCAGTTCTAATAGTTTTAGTTTACCGTGAACCCCAACCGCATCAACGAAGACGCCTGCAGCTGTGCCGCCATCAGACGAGGTATTTATCCTTCCTTATATCGCATTTCCAATCCGGCTTCATAACCATGTTATCGGAGAGGGATTAGGCAAATGGTCCTTCGAACCGCCTCCTCGCTTCTGGTCCTTAAATAGGATCTACCATAAGGCCGTCACTCGAGCTAGTTGGCCCAATCAAATTGGCTGACGAAACTTGAGTGTCCATGCGCCCGCCCGCAACCATGCTTTATATAATGATTTTCTATTTACTAGCTGACCAGGCAAATGTTGTTTTGCCATGTAAATAATTTGATTTGATAAATAATTCCATGAACCGGTAGACACACAGAGAGAATACACACAATATTAAAAAAAAATGGACACCCATAATAAAAAAGAGTCGAGTTTGAAAAATAGACAATAAGCGATTTGCAAACTTATAACATGCATAAAAAATTAATTAGAATCAGTCAAGCCATTGCAGAGGAGTATGGGACCAAACATTTTGACACCAGAATTTTGTATATTAAAGATATAAGATTTAGCTTAAATATTAATTAATAAATTGTCGCTCCATACTGTGTCATTGTGATATATAAACAATAGCAATAATATAGTGACAAAAAAGTGAAGCCTCAATAGGTGGGAAACCACATATTTGTCAAATCCTGACAGCTTTGCACTAACAAAATTCTTTTTAACCAAAGCATTATTTGCAAATTAATGACATTAATAAACAAAATATATTTAAAACTCTATAAACATCCAATATCTTATACTCAATTCCCATATAAGTAACTAACCAAAGCTTTACTCACACAAGCGACAAAATCTCCGGGTGCCACAACCAGGTTATCCAAGACTGTCTGCAGTTTTGTCACCAGGGAGAGGACGGCGGCCTGTTCTGACGGTGTGGGGCATAGTTCTGCGTGTCTCTTAAGAAGCGCCTAGAAATTAATTGAAGTATATTATACATATCTAATGTTCATTAGAGGTGAAATAAACAAAATTATATGTACTATGAGACATGTTCCAGTTGCTTTGGTTAAGCATACAACATAAATTAAGCCAAACAAAAGCACATATTTGGCTGAGCATATATAATATTGATAATAAGTTATTAGAACTTTCCATATCAATTAAAAACTGTTTCAAATAATGAACTAAAACTTCTAAAACACATATATTTGCACCTCTCCAATTTTTATCTCTGCATCACCTCAAGGTTGACTGGCAGAAAATGCCATAGGTTATTAAGCCGCCTAAGTACAATTTAATAAATAAATAAATAAATTTATTGCTGTTTCCACATTTAGACCTTTCTTGTTGTGCATGGGTAAGCATTAACTCAAAGCAGATATTAAATAGTTACATTTTGGTTTAAACACAAAGTGAAAGTGCATTTGAAGAATGCATTAGAAGTCAGCAAATTGCTGTAATAAATTCATCCTCTAATTGTAACTATTTTTAATTATTGATTAAATAACTCATATAATGGTACATAAAAATATGGTAACCCATAACAATAAAGAAGCATTACTCATATTATTGTGTCATTTGTAGATTGTTGTTATTTAGAGGCAACACATGTAATTTTATACATAACATTTTATATGCCAAGGTAAATATATAATGGTTTAAAGGGCGTCATAGCTAGCATATTTATAGTGGGTGCATAAGTGGACATAGGGATTTGTTGTTGTAAAGTACATAAAATGAACTTGCTGCTTATCTGAATGCTAATGGCAGTTGCATATGATAGAAATAACTTTTTTGATGCCTCATCAAAACAAAAAAAAACAAAACCTACCAGTGCTAAATGCCAGTGGCTTTCAAACCCAGGACACACTAGAAAGGCCAGCTTTACTAAACAGCGCAGATGTACACTTTTATTACTAAATAATTTTTTTGGTTGGTAAAAATAGTCATAACAAAATTTTGCCGCTAAGTTGACATTGCTTTTCAATGCCTCGAACTCGTACTTGAAGATTCTATTTACTTATAGATGAGAAGAATTAGTGCTACTATCCAAAGACCTTACCTGGGTTAAAGCGGAGTCGTCGGGTGCCGGCTTACATCTGGGAAATGCTGGTTCAGCCAAGATGAGATCAAACGGCGGACGCAGCATCAGAAGACGGGGTCTGTTAAACGGCGGTCGTCCCATTCCACCTCTGCCGGGCATACCGCGGCCTCCTCTGCCAACGCCGCGTACCATTATTCAAATATTACAATAACACTATCAAAAAACACAAGTTTGTTTGGGGTAGGCACGAACAACTTTACGACCAATGAAGAATGTGCAAGTCAATAGTTTTTAATCGTATTTGTAGTATACAATGTGCTAGTATTCTCGTGTTTATTATGTTTATTAATTCCGGTTGAGAAATAAAAAAATAACATTAAAGTAATTAACAAAAAGGTAGGGACGCAACTTAGAACAAAATTGAGGTTAGTGTGAAGAATGTTGCCATGGCAATTATTTACTTTGAATTAAAAATAGTATAAATAGCATCATTTGTTATTTACCTCACGAATGCCTGATATTCTCAATCTTAAATTTAAATCCACAGAAATGTTAGTAATTAAAATAAACATAATGTTTATATATTTTCTTTAACTAACAATTCTGAACGCAACAAATGTTTTGACATTTCGTAATTTCGATAGCTAAAATGACGTGGAGATATAGGTTATATGTTTGTTGTATTTAATATTTACTAATTATTTTTATTAATAATCGGGTGTAATAAATACCCATCAGGGCGGTTGTTTAAGTGAGACGCAATTCCACATACATTAAAATGATTGATATAACGGACACTCAAAGTAAGTATCAGATTTGTCAATATTTTTCGGATTTTAAGATAATTATTTGATTGCAAATAAAGTTTGTAGCCCTATATCCTTTTTGTGTTTAGGTAAATAATACTTGAATAGCTTTTCATTAAAAATAAAAAAAATCAGTGTATCTCACATCGCTTTTTAGTGCAAAAGTTTAAAGTCCGTTCGAATCGTTTTGATGATATCTCATAATTTTTTACAGAAATAAATTGATATGTTTTATCAGTCAAATTCTTGGAGAAAAACTAATAAGATAGAATATACTTTCTGTTATACTAATAATGTTTTTTCTCGTGACATATATTATTGTTATTTGTGTAGTACAGTCTTGATGTAAAATAAAAAAAAATATATACAATAATTATTACATTAATCCATTGCTAATTTTTATCATTGTTTTATCATGTGATATCGTAAATTAACATAGCTTACACTGCAAGCCTTAGCTGGATCCCTTGAAATAAGTCAAAATAATGCCATCATCATGATCATCAGCCTGTAATAGTCCACTGCTGGACATTTGCCTCCCCTAATACACCCTATCCATTAGGGGGCTTTGGACCGTATCCCACCATGCTGGTCCAATATGGGTTGGTGGGTGGATCAACTTTTTACATGCCCATCCAAAGCATCGATCGTCCTACTTTTCAGACATTTGGTGATTGGCCCAAATTGCCCTAGTTAACTACAAAACAACAATACAAATTTGTAGAGTCCCGCAGGATTCGAACTCACCCTGCGGTTTCTAAAGCATGCGCCCATATCACTAGGCTATGCAGGCCGTAAAAAGTATAATAATGTGTAGTACATTATTTTATTTATTAGTACGTTAATATTTTTTACATTATTTTTGACTTTAAAAAGTTCAACAAATACGTCCATGAAGACTATTACTTGAGGACAACCCAATATAACCATTTTGTGAGTAGCCAGGATAGTATGCTAGTTCATAACAATTTGCCTCTTTTGCAGAAATTGGTGTGGGTTTGGCGGGGTTTGGGATAACATTTCTGTTCCTCGGTGTGATACTGTTATTTGATAAAGGATTATTGGCCATTGGTAACGTAAGTAGCGGTTAAAATTCTTGTTGATATAGTTAACATACATATATGTTTATGTTTTTGAGGAGAAGTAAGCAGGATATTTTTAAGAGAAATGCCGCAGGTATGTTGTGTCTTTTTCTGGCGTTATGTAAAATAGTACTGGATTTCACTTAAAAGGCTAGTGCATTATTCGCTATCACTTTTAATTTAGCTAAGCTTTTTATTTTAGTTAATACTTGACATAAATGTAAAAATGAACATTTTTTTATTTATGAATTTGTTTTTACGGATTTTTCGCTATCGTTTTTTAAATTTATTCCCAATGTTTCGGCCTCAGGCCATTATCACGGGTCCGTGATCAAGTTTCCTGGAAAATTTTAATAAATTTATTTTTCGTAGCAATTGAGTTAAAAAAAAAGAAAAATTTTGTTCCCGTGAGTTGACCTTGGACATTTACAATCCCCATTCAATTTTCAATCTGGAAGAAACTCTCACTTTATGCACATATTCCATCTTATTATGTTAGTGTATAGTAAATAGTGGTAACATTAGTATGACATATTAGAATTTCTTTACACGAACTCTGATAATGACATTTCTACTTGCCTCTTTGCTGTATGTCACAAGTTCACGCTTAGGTATGTACAAAGGTATAAAGTTAAATATCTTTTGTTTAAGGCTCATGTTTATATGGACTTATATAAAGGGAATAATTTTTTATTAATAATTACTAACATATAAAAGTAAATACCTCATACAAGTGTTGCATGTAAAACAAAACATATTTACATTATTAAGATTATTAAAAAACATTCATATCATCATCGGCCTGTGGCAGTCCACAGCTGGACAAAGGCCTTCCATAACGCACGCCTTCTCCTTTAGAGGGTTCTTTGGACTGTATCCCACGCTGGTCCAATGCGCCTTGGTGGGTAGACCCACTTTTTATATGCCCATCCAACGCATGGATCATTTTATTTTTCGGACAATTGAGTGAGCGGCCTAAATTGTCCTAACAAACCAGAAAACAATGATAACACACAGTTGTTTTCTCGCGGGACTCGAACCCACGACCTCCGGTTTATAAAGCAAGGGCAAATACTGCTAGACCGTGGAGGTGATAATGATCATTGAAATATATAGGTACTTGTTAATTAACAAAATGTAAGTTATTACAATCTATCTAACAATCTTACTTTGTACGGTGTAAATCTTGAAATAACTAGAATAACTAAAAAGGATGATTTATATGTATAATACTTTTGATATCACAGCGGAGACATACTGATAATAGTAAAATTTTTCTAATGTATATATCTGAAATAATGTTATATCGGACTGAATCCTATAGATATATGAGGAGAGGAGGATGATGATGAGGAGGAGAGGTAGATGAGGAAAACTACAGTAATACTCAACATAAGTTCTATAAAAAAGTTTGCAATGGTACATGATTATCTGTCATGGATAATGCATAATAGCCATTTTGCGTTTTCATGAATAATCTATAAAGAAAACACTTTTTGTAGACATAACTCTATTATATTTATTATCAGCATTAGACATGTAACGCTGGGGAGGATCGCTAGCCTTATATAAAAACCCATTCACAGATCCTGTTCATCAGTGGGCTGGCCTGCGTCATCGGTCTGCAGAGGACCTTCTTCTTCTTCTTCCAGCGGCATAAGATAAAGGCATCCGTTGCCTTCTTTGGTGGAATTACTATAGTACTCCTCGGTTGGCCAATGATCGGGATGATAGCTGAGATGTACGGCTTCCTGTTGTTGTTTAGGTGAGTGTGTGGTTGAGTTACATTGGATGTTGTCAATTGTAAATATGGGTGTCATTTTGTAGTGTGGATTTATTATTGTATAAAAGTAGCTAAAGACCAAATGATGTGACGGAAGATTGCCTAGTGCTAACGGCGTGTGAAATCGGAGTCCGTGGGTTCGAATCCTGCGAGGACTCAACAACATATCTTTGCTGTTTCCTAGTTGGTTAGGGAAATGCGGCTGATCACCGGATTATTTGTAAAGTAAGATGATCCATGCGTCGGGCGGGCATGTTACAGTCGGTCCTGCGCCTGATCTCTCTCCGGTCGTGTCGCTTATCCGTCCCACTGGGCTGTGAAATTGAAGGATGATGGTGTGCACTTGTGTTTGCGCCCACACTTGTGCACTTTAATATCTCCTGCGCATTTGGCTGATCTCTAATATAGATATGCCGCTGTAGTCGGGTTCGAATAGAAGGACATTATTATTATTACTTGTTTAATTCACTAGAAAGATCAGACATGCAAGAGGTTTACCTAATGGCGAAGGATACTCCCTGCCCACAAAAAAGCTTTTTAATACGCCACAAACCAGCTCACCGCCCTGAAACATGAGACGTCTGGTTTAGCCAGTGATTACACTGTCAACTATGCTTCAAGCCAGCAGAAATAAGCACTGCGGTGGTACTACCCCATACTTACGACATTGCAAGTAGGCTCTTGCTATATAAACTGGAGGTTGTAGCTTCAAATTCGGTAGACATTAACCTAGTCTTAACGTTATTGTGTAATGTTCTGATAACAATGTCCTGGTTATCAGAATATTACAGATCTTTGGCAGTTGTTATGGACTATAGAACTTTAGTGTCTTCACATTTACTTACAAATAATTCATCCATAGCATGCAGTTTACCGTTTAGGATGTGGAGGTCACACGCTAGTTGCTTTGTGTAAATACTAGAGCTGTGTCAGTCGATCATTTCTTGCAACCCGGGTCGATCGTAACCCGTTAGCTAAACGATCGAATCACAAAGAATCGATCGTCTAGCAGGTCGTGGGTCGTGTGCGGCATTGAGTTGCTTTGTGCCAGTCCTAGTCAGAAAGTAAAAAAAATCAAAGTGATTTGATCGATCATGATCAACACATTCCTAGTAAATATTGTCAATGAACTTGTAACAATGCCACATTGCTATGAATATACTTGCTTACATTAAATTCCTTATCTGTTTGGCTCTGGTGTTGGTCTTATCCCATACATTTGGGAAAATGATTTATCAACTGGTTGATATAATGGACTATATGTTACTCTTGCCTATATATTTCTGCTAAGTTTTTTCTTGTTATACTCTATAAATAATAAGCAACATTTTTACCAATTCTTTCAACATTACAAACACCTATACATTCAAACATTCCTAATACAAGTAGGATATTTATGACTGCGTAGGGATGTAACGACTCCGCCACCTATGAGGGCGGATCTGCCATATAATAGGAGTGGGACAGATCTGGGACAGATCCGCAGTACAAGTGCAATTAGTCAACTGCCAATCCGCCTGCTCAGTATGGCAATTATGAGCAACTTTGTGTACAAGAAGTACAATGAAGTTGTGTACTTGCAAGCTATAATATAAATATATAATTATATATATACATTATAATTTCCAGATCTTACTGGCTGTGATATATTTAAATAATATGTACTCTTCAACCTTAATTTATTTTTTCCTTTTTCAGAGGATTCCTGCCCGCAGCTGTCAACTTCCTCAGAATGGTACCTGTGTTGGGTTCGCTACTTAATTTGCCAATAATACGAGGGGTGAGTTGATAATTGCCATTTTTAAACTTAATCGGATTTACATATTAAAACTAAGGCTCAATAAAGAATGAAATGATATAAAAAGGCTTGACAAATATAGAATAGCTCTATAATTAATAAGTTGTAACTAATGAACAGGCATTAAATGTATTTATTTATAATTTATTTAAAATTATAAAATAAATGAACAATAATATATGTATAAATAAATTTAAAATTATTACAATTAGTTGCAAACGCTTTTTAATTAATTATCATTATGTAAATATAATTAATGGTTGAAATAAAGTTATTACATAATCCCTTGAAAGCACCATATTTTTTGAATTTGTTTTAAGGGATATTTTTGAATCTACATATATATAGCTGGTTATTATTATAAGTTAAGAAAAATCTTAATTTATATTAATAACCAACAGACCCTGCCACGCGTTGCTGTGGCCAGGATTTACTTATTTTACATTGTGATAAACAATTAAAGAGCTTAAGATAAACGGAAAGAGAATATTAGTCATGAGGACCCCCATGTTTTATAAGATAAATGACCATTTGTACAAAAACTTTGAACTTGATGATGCTTTGGTTGCGTGGTTATTAAATAACAAAGAACGAAAGTTGATTACATTCGTCGCAAGCGTAAGGAAGCAACTATCGTATGAAATAATAATTAACAATCGCTTTTATTAAATACAATTTACAATTTTACACGCATGTTAGGAAGCTATTTTAATCATTATTGTTTTTTTATTTAATGGCCTGGTATAAAATAACGGTGTTATGAAAATCCTTTTTTGTTTTTATCAATAGATAATAATTATTTAAGAATTAAATGACCAAAACTAATTAATTGTAAGCAATTACTTTTTATTGTCCCAATGCTCCTATTATGAACCTGAATAGTTTATAATATTAAACAGCGCCATCTATTGACGCACACCATGCAATCAATAGATATCGCCAACTGTCACAATCGTTTTGTAGCTAACATTTTGCATCAAATAATAATACAAAAATTGTTTTTGATTGTTATAAAATATTATTTCGATTATAAATTAAGATGTAAGCTATTCTATTTTTCAAGTTAGATTGAACTACACATAGTGGGCGACCATATTTGAGAAATCTGTTAAGTAGTTTAAGAGTCCAGCGCGGACAAACATCGTGACGCGAGATTTATATATATTAAGATTTGTAATTGAACGAGATCAACGAATTTTTTTTTCATCAATTAATCTTATGGTGTTCCTATAGTTATATAATGAGCAACAAACATATAATATTTCTAAAATTTGACATGTTCAATGTTACTAGAATGGGTTCTGGATTAATACGTTTATTTTTTATTTCAGATCGTCGACCGGATAGCTGGCGACAACGGCCGCAACATGGTATGATAAAAAGTTGCCATACGGAAAAAATAGAGACTTTTATTTCAATGTAATATATTTTTTACGTGTACATTTCTATTGTGGAGTGAATGAGTGGCCCAACGTGTATTTATTGTTCAGTGTTGCCCTTGTGAAAATAAAGCATTTGCGTCAGGTGTTGCCAGCTTATTTATTTTGTGAGTTTCTGAACGTCATTTTCAGTGTTACCATCTAGTCCCGATTATATAAAGTTTAGCTGAATTGGTGATAGACTATCGGCGTAGTGGTTAGTGACCCTGGCTGTTACGCTGAAGGGCGTAGGTTCGATTCCCAACACGGGAAGAATACTGTGTGATGAACGTAGTGTTTTTCGCGTGCCTGGGTGTTTGTATCTATATAGAAAAGTAAATCAATGTATTTACCAGTCATATAGTGTCCATAGTACAAGCTTTGCTTAGTTTTGGGACAAGATGATATAGTTTTATTCGTTTAGAAATATGTTTTATCTATATTAGACGTATACAAATTCTATTTCAATAATGGCGCTAGAAGCGATTCTCATTCGTGGACCGCGGCCATTTTGAATCCCTTTTTGGCGCCAAATTGTTCTGTCAAAACTTTCTATCACCAAATCGGCAAAAATATAGTCCCTTGAATATAGACAAGCGGTGGCGGTTTATTATCTGTATTTTTAAATGTATTGCTTATCTGCTTAAATAGTGAGAGAAATAAAATAAAGTAAGTCAAAAATTATTAAATCAATTTAGGCCTTACTGGGCTTACACTTTGGACGTCAAAAATTGACCAAAGATTAATGTCAAACATGAACACTTCAAGAAATCGCGACAGTTTCTGTTTTTGACATTTCAGCCGATCAAGTGTAAAATTTCCGTTTAAATTAAATTTTAACGGTTTTTCCGTTTATTATTCATATTTTGTACTATTTGTAACGTCTGTGATCTTGAGCAGACTAATGTGGAATATGCGTTAATCTTATTTAAATACTAGAATTCTGTCTATTTTTAGTTTTATATATGAATTTTTCTGGGATAAAAAGTAGTCTGTACTAAGTGATAATATATCTTTCTAGAAATGAAACCATATATAAATCGACACAGCGGCTTTTGAGTTTATTCATTACAAACATACACACAAATACATTTTCCTATTTATAATATTAGTACAGAATTATTCATGTAAAAGTTCTTTCTACCGTACAATAGTTTTTATGAGTGACCAATTTTAAACGTTACTAACTTATTCAAAGTTGATATTCTCACAATTATTGAGATACAATTCGTGAAGTCATTGCAATAAAAGAATAAAAAGATCAGGCCATCGTAACTATTAAACGTGGAGTTTGCAAATGAACGCCGTTGTCTTATAAGAACGCGTTTAATTTTGGGGCCTCTGTGTTAGTGTTTGACATTAGACCTTTAATTCAATGCTTTATGGAGAGATTGTTTCTAAATTTAAATCCTTCCCCTTATCGAACTAAATATGATTCACAAATAATATTTGTGATAATGGTATATTTTATGATTATTACGGTAGCAGATTAAATATTTCCGAAAGCACCCGTTTTCTAACATTCCATTTTGTTCTTAGATAAATTACATTATCAATTTAGACTTAATTATTCATTTTGACATCTGTGGTGTTGACAAGCGCAATAAATCTTCTATCTACTTTGTGATTTAGGTATAAAATTCTATTTTTATTTTTTAGTGTGTGGAAGATTGTTGTTTAGCGATATTTTGATGATTTATTTCTAATAAAGAGATATTTTATTACCGTTTATAACATATTAGCTACCCGCCCCTCCTTCGCACGGGAGCTAACTAAATTTACCTACAATATTAAGGATGTGTTATACATATAAACCTTCCTCTTCAATCACTCTATCTATTAAAAAACCACATCAAAATCCGTTGCATACTTTGAAAGATTTTAGCATACATAGGGATATAGGGACAGAGAGAGCGACTTTGTTTTATACTATTTAGTGATGAAGCAGCATGTATTTTAAATTTACTTAATAATCCTAAGCTTTTAAAGTTTATGGATGTAGCACATAATTTAAATACTGTTTTTTTTTACTATGGAATTAATAGACACAAATTACGCTTCAGTGTTAATTTCTCTTGAAAGTTATTTTGAACTGTAAGAATAATTAATGAGCTCATTTTTATTAATGTATGTCTCAGAAACGAGATCATATTTTAAAAAAATCATAGATAAAGCAGAAATGGGTAAATAAGCGTTTTGTAACAATTTTCATACTTTTTTTAGTGGCTCTAAACAAATTCAATCTATTAAAGTGTATTACATTACTTCTTATAAAATCTTTTGTACTTTACATGGACAGTTTAATGTACATTTTTCATTAAATTGTTAATTGATTAAATTGTATTAAAAATAAATGTGTCTTTTAATGTTTAACCGTCTAAACGTTTTTAATTACTTCCACTCGTACTAATTAACTCACACATCACATTAAGAAGGATTTAAGTTCAATTACAAAACTAATAATTTAAAAAAAAATCAAAACTATATCATAAAAACAATAACAATTAATGCCTTCTTAATTTAAACTATTTAATATTATTTATATAGTTTTACAAATGTAGTCTTGAAATAATACTAATTACATTTTATGTAATTAGTATTTATAGTTAGGTATTTTTATTAAATTCCATCTTAATTTTTTCTTTTATCTGAATAGAAAAGGCTGTAAAATATTACAGTATGAGCAATAGGTAATAATATATTTTTTTAAAACAGTTATTATCTATAGGTAATAAAGGTTTATTTCATAATCGTAGTGATTTTATAATGCTGTTTCCGATTTTATAGTAAAATCGTGACTCATAATTTCTAATTGCTTACACTGGCTCAATTTTAATTCAGAGTAGTTGTTTAACGCCCTCTATTGGTGAAACGTGAAGACGTTTCGTCTGTTAAAAAAAACATACTAGTAATTAAATACCAGTATAATTTTAAATATATTTACGTGCAGAAAAATAGTTTAAGATAACAGTAACTGTAAAAGTATTAAAAACATAATAAATATCTTCTTCTTGTAAATAAATAATGTTTTTTCTTCCGCAGGATAGCGCTGGTTCATAAGTTCAGACATGCAGTCAGGTAAAAGTTAACATTCCGAATAGAATTAATAAATTTATTTTTGTAATTTGTTGCATTCTACAATAAGATTGGAAAAATAGAACATTCATTTTAGACATACGAAATTAAAATTGTTTTTGTGTTAGTGAAAAATTTATTATAATCTGTTACAAATTTTGTTCTTATAGGCTCAACTAATATAAAAAAAATGTCTTATAAAATCACTATAGGGATCTGCAAACAAACTTGCCAAATATATTTTTAAATTAATTTCTTTGCGCATTTAAAAGCTCCTATAACTGCCCTGCCTACTGCCATTCCAATTGTTTATGTACTTACACTAGTTTTTATTAAAATTGTATTTTGTTAAACTTTTATTCGTTTCATTGATTCTTTGAGAAACTACATTACAAACTCATTCTCCTAACCATTTTCCCAAGTTACCACCGAGTTGGATTCTAAAATGTCCAGATTTACTTAAATAACGGTTCCTTCCCAGAGCGATTGGCATTGGGTTAATAGAATTCAAACATTTGATGCATATATTATAATGTACATACCCTATTATGTGCCTAGTCGATTCCGGCTACGGCGGCTGATCTATATTAGAGATCAGCCAACTGCGCAGGAGATATTATAGTGCACAAATGAACGCGCAAACACAAATTCACTGCCTTTTCCTTCACTCTCAGTCCGATGGGACGGAGAACAGACACGACCGGAAAGATAGGACCGATTATCAGAAGAGACAGTATACAAGATGCAACGAACGTGGTCACTTTTACATAGGCCAGACGAAGAGACCTCTAAATACACAAATTAAAATGTTGTTAGAATACAATTTCTAAAGCGGGTACTTAAAGAAAAGAAGTCTCGTTATTGACTTTATCTCTTTTAGAGATCGTGTATAAAAGACGGGTCTGAAATGTAAAAAGGAGAGATTCTTATAAGGTACCGGAACGGAACTCTCCTCGTGTGTGATAAGTGTTACTGTGTTGAGTGGTGTTACGCATCGACTCGTCCGTACGAGACATCGTGGCTGTTGTTGGGGTCACGTGAGCCATTTCAATGTTTTTTAGTATACGACGACATTCAACTGTCGTCATCATTTTTACTTATTGGAAATCTCTTTAAGATTTCTAAAAACATACATAGCTTATATGAGGAACCGACGATTAACCACTACACCCCCTAGCAGTATTGTACGGTCGTATTGCACGGTCTAGTAGTATTGGCCCTTGCTTTATAAACCGGAGGTCGTGGGCTCTAATCCCGCGAGGAAACAACTTTGTGTTATCGTTGTTTTCTGGTTGGTTAGGACAATCTGGGCCGATCATCAAATTGTCTACAAAGGAGGTTGATCCATGCGTCGGATGGGCATGTAAAAAGTCTGTCCACGAACCATCCTCATTGGACCAGCGTGGTGATAAGGTCCAAAACACCTTAATGGATAGGGGTGCATTCGGGGAGGCCTATGTCCAGCATTGGACTATCACAGGCTGATGATGATGATGATGATGATGATTTGACAGCTTTAGATTAACACTGACAAAATATCATAAATCTCATGGCCATGCTCCATAGCCTAGTGGTGATGGGCGTGTGATTTAGAAACCGGAGGTCGGGGTTCGAATCTGGGGACGCAACAAAATTTCATTGTTGTTTCCTAGTTGGTTAGGGCAATTTGGGCTGATCACCCAATTGTCTATCCGTCCATCCAACAACCCGCATTGGACCATAGTGGGATGCGGTCCAAAAATGGTGAAGGCGTGCATTAGAGGAGGCCGATATCTAGCAGTGGACTAACAAAGGATGATGATGATGTAAGTAATTAAACTCGATAAAAACCGTAAAAATGAATTTATAACGTAGAAGCATGTCTGTAATATTATGTGGCTGTTTCAGTCTCTCGCATGACTTGCAAATTTTTGTTACAGTCGGTTACACTTACTCAGTAAAACTTGTACTATGTACCCGGTTCAGTAAAAAGGCGCAATTTTCGCGGCTTCAAGGCGCTTGTACATCATTCGGAAGATAGCGGCGCCGCTTTGTGTTGCGTGACTTTGTTATTTTTAGGGTGGCCATGTTTAATAATTTGTAATTTATTTCCCCAAAAATTTACTCTTTATATTGATACATATATATATAAACTTACATTATAATTGGAAGGATAATAAGCAAACGATAAGAAGCAATGATTGGAAAATCAAAGGAATCGTCTAAAAACTAAAATGCTTTATGTGTACGGTGAGCCGATCTACCAATAAAAACGCATTTTCTGCCTCTATTAGAGTATGTCTACCTTTCACTTCGTTCAAGTATAATGATATCAAAGAACTAAAGTCATCGACATAGTGCAAAGGTAGCTCTTTGAAGTGGCAGTGGGCCGGTCATTTAGTCAGAAGAACGGATGGCCGATGGGCCAATAAGGTTCTGGAGTGGAGGCAGCGTTTGGGAAGACGGAGTGTTAGACCTCCGACCAGGTGGGATGCTGATCTCCGTGCTGTTGCAATTGGAAGCTAGTAGCAGGGGATCGGCCGTCTTGACGTTCATAAAAATGGCTATGTCCAGCAGTGGATGGATAAGGGCTGATTATGATAGAGGTATCGACCCTCGTTAACTAAGTCCACTTAAGTTATTTAAGTTACTACTTAACTCCGGGTTAGCTAAACTGGTATAACGGAATCCTGCATGTAGAATACTTAGTGTTATCGTTGTTTTATAGTTGCTCAGGATCGTACAGGATCACTAAGAGATTGTCTGAAAATAAAGTTAATCCATGCCTCACATCAAAAACCTGTTCGGATGTTTGATTTATCGATGTACACATAAAAAAATCTGATACGTAGCTAACAACTGTAGCAAATGTAGTAACTGTAGTTAAATAAAATTGATTTTATTTTTCACGGCCACGACGCTGGAAAGGTTCAAACGTCGGAATTTAAAATGTAAAATAAACGCGATAAAATCCGTAAAGTAATTTTATTTAATAATGAAATTGATTTTATTTTTACCTCTTGACAGCAAATATGTAGTACTAGAGGGATATAATTTATTTTGTTAAATTTTTATTTTTATTTACCTTTTAAGCCTTCCTGGAGCTCCACAAATAATTCAGCCGTTCTCGAGTTTTAGGGAGACTAACGGACAGCAATAGATTTTTATATATGTATGTAGATGTAGATTGATATGTAGATAAAGTGAAGCTTGTTACTATTTTCTTAATATAGAAAACGCCACTAAACCAATCGGTGTCAAAATGTCTCAATTATTTTTACCACTACAAAAACATAACGAAAATGTAACGAAAATATTTTTGGGTAAATTGTCCCGTTTTATCATGGCAACACTGGTTAATGGAAATGCACGTCCAGCAGCGGCTGAAGGCGGGTTTAATAGGCGATAAGCCTTCGGTGGCAATAAACAACTAAAATGCACCATTCCGAGCTTGCCTTTGATAAATATGCTTATACGCGATGTCGTTTCGCGTTTAATCTTTACGATGTAATGATAAAACTTTGATGTTTCGGATTTCGTGTCACGATCATACATTTATTGCAATTAGAAGTTTATTTGTACAAGTTTGTATGAGAACATAAAACCATGGGTTGTTGTGAATGCTTTTTTTCTTTCGATATCCTTTGTGCTGTTCGATTGAACGTAAAAAGACTTTTATAATATCATTGTAAGTGTGAGAATTTATGAGGTTTTGGTGTTACTTGTATTTAGCCAAATGGTTAAAACAAAAATAAATTTCTCGAACTGTTTCATAAAATACCCAACCTAGATATAAATTACTAGCAACCCCGCAAACCCCTTGTGGGTGAAATTTTGTAAAATCCGTTCTAAGCTGACCTCGTCTCGGCGAAAGGAATATTCCTACCAAATTTCAAGTCGCTACGCCTTATGGTTCCAGAGATATCGTTATGAGTCAATATATAGGTGGGAATCTCTTTTATATATATAGATAATTTAAATAAGGTAAATAAGACGAGCATTTTTTATTATATAGGTACCTTTCACCTTCCAGTTGTATGTATGTACGCAGCATGTAGATACATGTCAGTCTCTATTAACTTTGATCTTTACGCTGTTATTCAGGCGTATAGACTGTACTATATGGTTCCACTCAAGTTTGTTTAGTTGGCGCTTTAAGAATAACAATGTTAATATTTACTCCGAGTTGTACGGTGAGTGATCTAAATCATAGATCGGTTATGTACGCAAGAGCCATTATTGTACGCACGAGTTCGCGTAAATAGAGGTGCACTCCCTCTTTCTTTAACTCTCATGGACCTATGGGACGGATATTCGACGTGTCCGGAGAGGGATCACGTGCACAATCATACGGGGTTAATTCAACAATTTTAATTTCTTTTTAAATTTTTAAGCACCAATTTGACAGATGTACACACTAGCAACGATGGTCTTAACAGCTAGGAACATATTAATATGTTCTGTTCGTGGACCATCTGAAATTCCACATCGCAAGAAACGTAAATAGAAATTATGTACACGCGTTAGAGGTTATAATTTATTGGCGTAACTAGATCTTTTAAAAAATTCTGTTACCCTATTTTATGGTTGTAGAAAAAGAGACAATAACAATATAAGAAAGGTATTTGATAGATTAAAAGTTTTATTATAGCGCTTTATCTAGTTGGATAAAGTTAAGTTAAATGTAACAAAAATATTGAAATGTTGTCTATATATCTTCTGCCTCCGTAGCCTAGTGGTATATGCGTTTGCTTTAGAATCCGGAGGTCGTGGTTTCGAATCCTGTGCGGGGACTCGACAAATTTTCATTGTTGTTTCCTAGTTGGTTAGGCAATTTGGGCCGATCACCCATTTGTCTGAAAAGTAAGATGATCCATGCGTCGATGGGCATGTAAAAGTCGTCCACCCACCAACCCGCATTGGACCAGCGTGGTGGGTTACGGTCCAATACCCTCTAATGGTGTATTAGGGGAGGCCTATTTCCAGCAGTGGACTATCACAGGCTGATGATGATGATGATGAAAGTTTTATTATAACGCATTATCTAGTTGGACAAAGTTAAGTTAAATGTAACAAAAATATTGAAATATTGTCTATATATCTTCTATATAATTTCAAACTGCCTCCGTAGCCTAGTGGTAAAGGCGTGTGCCTTAGAATCCGGCATTCGTATATTATTTATACGTATTCGTATATTCGGAATCTCTCAACATTTTTTACTAAAGGCGCCAAAAGAAATATTATTTATTGTTCACTTATTACTATTATTATTATTAGTGATCACGAGATACTTACCCTAAATAATTTACATTGTGATATGCACAGATAAACCATTACAATCTTTTAACTAAAACGTTTTCATTAAAGCAACCTTCGCAAAAGATCTTCAACGTTCTTTAAAATATATTCTTTCCCGCAAACCAAGGCATCATTTTAAACACTTTTTTTAATGTCGGAACCAGGGTTATTAAAAAGTTTGGATCTGTAGTTAAGGTCCTCAACCTTATGAATCATATAACTGTGTTTTATGACTATATTTATAGACAAACCACAAAAAATATACCCTTAAACTATATGTATACCAATGACCAATAAAAGACAATAATAAAGTCGCAAATAAACTTCCTTTTTCAGATAAGTTTACGTGTACTAGGTAAGGTAATTTGGCTCATTAATGCAATGCGTAAAATTCCCGGTTTTTTTATTATTGCTCTGATGTCTCTTTCCAAATGGTCTTCTTTCACTCGGCCATTTTCCCAAATTATCATAGGGTTGGCATCTAATGCATCCGGATTTACCTGAATAATAGTTTTTACGCAGGGCGACTGGCATCTGACCTCCACAAGCCAAAGGGCAAAATTGCATTCTAAGGATGAATCAGTTGTCAGTAAATTTGAAGGGTCTGAAATCCTATAACGGCTCCCAAAGAAGAACGGTCTTGACATCCGGCACCGACATTTTACATGCCCATCCAACGCATGGACCATCTTTCTGGTTCTTGACAATGAAACGTCGTCACTTATTCTGAATCTTATTTGCTAAACTACACAAAAGCTTATTTTTGAGGCTGTTACGTTAGTGCTATTACCGAGTAAGCGAAACGGAACATGGCTTTGGGTTTGACTTGTGGTTGAGACATTTAAATCTTGCAATAGGCAGTGCCGCCTCCGTGGTCTGGCAGTTTTCTGGTTGGTTAGGACAATTGGGGTGATCAGCCAATTGTCTGATACGTAAGATGATCGATGTGTCGGATGGGCATGCAAAAAACCAACCCCCATTGTACCATTGTTTTGGGATACGGTTCAAAAACCCTCATTGGAGAAGGTGTGCATTAGAGAAGGCCTATGTCCAGCAGTGGTCTAACACAGGCTGATGATGATGACCTATATACACATAACAAAATAACTTTTATTAAATTTTATTTTCATCTGCTGCCTTTTGCTTTGGCTGATTTATGGCACGGCAAAGGTCCGATTCCGACGGGACTTTCTCTGGAGATTGCTTATCTAACTGGAAGTAACTTAAGCTACTATAAAAAATAGAATATTTTATTTATATATTAACACGCAGACTATTACTGGAACATATACAAAGCAAAATTTTTGTTCATCTTTTTCCATCTGTCTGTCTACCTGTTTTTTTTCTGAGCAATCTCTGAAATCACTGAAAGAAAGCTGAGATAACTAGGCGGTTATTTTTAAGGGCTTACTTTTTTTATAAACTAAACTGACTTATTTATTTTTGTCCTATTACCGAGCGAATTAGTCACACAGTTAATAAAGAATTGAAAACAATATTGTCTTCTTTTAAGCCATCAATATGTCATTAATCAAAGATATAATATATATACTTCGGCTTTGCTGAAGAACTCGATACATAAATGTCTGTTCATCCTCCGCAGTTCTGGCGACTGACTTGAATAATCTGAGTTTACGCAACAAAATATCACCTCCACGTTATTACCTAGCATTCTGCCATTACGTAAAACATTTCTTTTGTTATGTAAAAGTGGGTGGGCTCCCGTTTTGCCCTCTTTCGTGGGAGGGCCGGTAAGACAATGCGCCACTGAATTCTTTAAGGTGTGGGTCGCCTTTAGCTTTTTTTTGGGACGAACGTGCAATAGTTTCTTGTTTTTATTACTGGCCAGTGTTGATACAAAAAAAAGTTTTGTCTTTTTAAGTATAGATACTGATAAATAAATATTTACTACAAGTTTTTTTCCAATATTGTTAAAAGATAATGGAGGAAGACACTCGGGAACCGGGGCATGTATTAAAAGCACTGCTATCAGTAACACTTTATATTTCGGGCAACTTTATATAGCGACGTATGGAATATCGAATGCAGACTACCAACTCTTAACTAACAACGATTCTAGGCTCGTCTCTCTCCCTTTAGTATAAATCTACCTCCTTTTTCTACAATTCTGTGATAATCCAATTACATAACCATTTGATCTATAAATCTTCTTACCGGTGGTAGGTCCCCTGTTTACAGGAGACCGTCTGGGCGGGTACCACCGCGGTGCCTATTTCCGCCGCGAAGCAGTAGTGTGAAAACACTACTGTGTTCCGGTTTGAAGGGCACCGTAGCCAGCGTATTTACTGGGTAAACGGGACTTTACATCCTATGTCTCACGGTAGGCAGCGCGTTGGCGATACCACTGGTATTGCTAATGTCTATGGGCGTCGGTGATTACTTCCCATTAGGTGGCCCGTCTGCTCGTCTACGTATGGATTACCTTTAATTATTACAATGACAATATTAACCAGTTTGAATAACTGAATACCATCATTAAATATGTAATGAGATGTATAATATTGTAGCATCCTCTTCATCTATTTTGCCATTAGTTGTTAACAATATTGAACACATATAATGCCGCAATGATGTTTTCTTGATGGCTTTACTGCTGTTATATTTTGTAGGATAATAAGAGGACTGTTACTAATACAACCTCTGCTTTGAACATTCGGGTTTCAGAAAATAATATAATAAAACTCAATACATTCAGCTCGCGAAAAACTATTTCTCGCGGCTTCGCTTTGTAACAGGCATAAACAATTATTACAGAAACTTACTTCACTTGCTTATTGAAATACAATGAACAAGTCGTGATTTTAATATTAATGCGTTCATTATTATTATT
This sequence comes from Lamproptera curius, assembly GCA_029286875.1. NCBI lineage: Eukaryota > Metazoa > Arthropoda > Insecta > Lepidoptera > Papilionidae > Lamproptera > Lamproptera curius. Next base: position 1,334,393 of record JAGSMT010000099.1, read on the forward strand.
ATCATCATCATCGTCATCGTCATCGTCATCATCATCATCATCATGGGCCTGTTTTAGTCCACTGCTCGGCATAGCTCCTCCCCTACTGCAAGCCCTCTCCATTAGGGTGTTTCTGGATCGTATCTCAATGCGGGTTGGTAGGTGGACCGACTTTTTACATGCCCATCCGACCTATGGATCATCTTACTTTTAAGACAATTGGGTGATCGGCCGATATTGCCGTAACCATCTTGGAAACATCATTGAAAATTTGTTGAGCCCCCGCACGATTCGAACCTACGAACTCCGGTTTCTAAAGCACACGCCCTTACCACTAGGCTACGGAGGCATTAAAAATTAAATAAGCCTAAAGTTTAGGTATGAGCTTCTATCCTTTATATTATTGTTCGTAGATAAAATTATGATTCCGACAAAGAAAGCTCTCACAGAGGCGTTAATCCTATTGTAGAACTCAATTTTTTCATCTTCATTCATCAAAGTTCTAAGTTAAATAGTAACATCTCGTCGTAAATAGAATAGATTGCATCATCAGCCTGTGATAGTCCACTGCTGGACATAGGCCTCCCTAATACACCTCCATCCATTAGGATTTTGGACCGTATCCACCACGCTGGTCCAATGCGGGTTGGTGGTGTACCGACTTTTACATACCCATCCGACGCATGGATCATCTTTCTTTTCAGGCAATTGGGTGATCGGCCCAAATTGCCCTAACCAACTAGGAAACAACAATCAAAATTGGTTGAGTCCCCGCAGGATTCGAACTCACGACCCCCAGTTTCTAAGGCACTCGCCTATACCACTAGGCTACGGAGGCAGTTCATATGAAAGTAAATTAATGTTAGTTTATTTTGTATTACTCCCAGTTACATCAGCTATCTTCCAGTTACGTGGTTACGTCAAAATCGGACCAGCCGTTCCAGAGATAATCCAGAACAAATTGACAGACGACAATTTAAAGAAATGTTTCATTGTTGTACATAAATGAATAGCTATATATACTTCGATAAAAAGTTTCATTTCATTCCCAAATGATACCTTCCCGGAGCTTAAAGATTTCAAGGGTGCTCAATATGTAGACATGGCTGTATGTATCGGTTATATATCGCATTGTAATCAATTTGTACAGACAAAAAATAACTATTCACTTTAAATTAGCATCTCCTTTGTTGCGTAGTCAGTTATAAAGTCAGTTGTTTATTTATTATTAAGGGTCATTAGTTGGATTTTTGACTTTAGGAATTTTATAATTAATATGCGTAGATAACTTAAAATGTTTTTTTTTTTTATTTTAGTTACGAAGATGCATGTCTTTTCGGTCAAAAGAAATGTAAATGCTTTTGTTTGGTTTAGATTGTTTTACAATATAATAAAAATGTATTATTTTTGAGCATATAGTTAACATTAAATTAAACGTGGAATTGCTTTTGTCTAAATTTTTTCTAGGTATCTCAAATTGATATATAATAACTATTTACGAGATGGTAGATGGGGCTGTGCGTGTTTCTGTCGCAAAGCAGTACTGTTTAAATACTATGGTGTTCCGGTTTGAAGGGCACCTTGGTCAACTTAATTACTGGATAAATGAAACGTAACGTCCTTTGTCGCACTATAGGCAGTGCGTTGATGATACCTCTGATATTGCCGATGTCCATGGGATTCGGTGACCGCAATCCATCAGTAGGTCAGAATGATCCTCTGCCTTAGCAGCCATTAAAATATTACGATGATTTTGAATAGTCAAGTCAAACACAGATATATAATTTTTAATATAAGTACCACCATTACTATCCTACCTTTAATGTGGCCAAAGAAGTTTTGGGGAAATATTCTATTTTACGTGCTATTGCATTAAATATTTCCTTTTACATCGGGACATTGGAATAACATTGCAACACTAAACGAGCTGTCATTGATAGGACATCGATAAACTATGTAGCAGAGGGCAGCACCTAAAAATGGCTCCCTTTTTGAAACACTGGCTCTTTTCACATGAAAAAAAGAAAATTAATAAATGACATTCAATGTTGTCAATAAAAATATTATTTTAACATAACGCGGGAGATGATTGACTATTTCATTTAATGTGTTTAAAATAAGAACACTTTGATTTGAAGACATAAGCTCGCGAAACGTCTGACAACCGACGTTCGTTTATCGTGCGAAGCGAGTAGCGCCATCATTTCGGTCTCCAGTAGCCGCCCATGCCTGGGCAGATGTGGACGTCAGTGTGAGGCATTATCGATTTTCCGCCCTACGCCTACCGATCTAATTCAATACGAGACCACTTAAAAATGCCCTCACAGCTGCGGCATGAATAAACATAGTTCGCGAACGTTGAGACAAGTGCATAAATGCGTATTAGAGTGATCGGCGCCCGTTTAAAATCCCGGACAAGGATCCTATTAGAGTGAGAGGGCGCACGCGAAAAAGGATAGGCTGAATGATGAAGGGCTGCGCTCTCGATGTTTTAATAAATTTATAATTAAAATTAAATATATCTGTGCGACCGAGTGCTGGACGCCTATGCCTTTTCAATTTATAATGTTGCCGGCCGTGAAGAATGTGACTTTGTGTGATCATAACTTGTTCATCGTGCAATTGTCCCCGGTGTTTATTTAATCTGTGAGTATTTAATTGGTAATATATTTCATTTTTGAATATTTTAAACCATTGTCACTATTTTAATTCAAACAATTGCACCAGCTTAGCAGTTACGGATTTTGTTTTCATTTTACGTAAAAATAAAAATTAAAAATATCCTGATCTCTTTTTTCTTGTATGCTTATGATATAAATAATTTCATCATCAATTTACATATAATGAAATTTAAGAGTCATACTTTATATTCAAGAAAACAAATATCGATATCACGTTACTTATAATGAAAGAAAAAAAACAAACGTATTAAATTTAAATAAAAATATCTTTTTAATCTGTTTATCAAAATATGTTAGTAACTATAACCCAAAATCTAAAAACTGAATATTTTCGTTAAATTTTTAATATCAACAATAACAAATATCTATTTTTAATCTATTATCGATTACCGCCGTAATATTTTTATAGATTGTTTATAACTGACGTTTAAGATTTTCATTACGGTTGAGTCAAAAAAGTAATAATTATCATCTTATCCCTGTTCTTAGTAGAATTTAGTTGTAAGATGGAACAAAACGAAACGAACGCGCAGTGTTACTAACAACACGAGTTGTGGCAGATTTACGTAAGTTTGACAAACGGGGCAACATTTAACAAGCTTGCACCGGATGACTGTCGCGTTTGCATTTTAATGTCTTCCGTATTGTGAGAACTTTTTCAGCTTATATACATTTCTATAAATATCACCATTTTTATGCGGGAATATAATTGAATGTATAAACAAGATGTGTTATTACAAAATCGTAAAAGCGTTGAAGAGTTACCCGTTAGCAATTTTAACAATATTAAAGTTACGTTTATGTCTTGAAGTTTGTAACGATATTAGTTATTATTTAAATATAATACTTGTGGGGGTGCTATTTGCGTGTCTTTTATTTTTCAGTACGGAATGTAGAATATAAATTAATTTTCATGAAAAACAAAAATGAATCCCTACGAATCAGACGCATCCGGTATCGAACTGGTTGTAGCAATTCCTGACAAGCCTAAACAAGCGTAATGATTCCCTATTGAATCGATATTTTTAATCGTAACTTTTAGGGATACAGTTATTTTGGTTGTGGTTATGAACTAATGCATTTACTTACTCTACCATAGATATATTATTTTTTAATATGTTAAGAATAGGGCGTTTATGGTAAGCGGTAAAATGCCATCTGAAACCTGGCTAATCCGTGATAGTTATATACTTGAAGCATTTAAACCGGAACATGAACATATAAGAAAAACGTACTGCGCCCCTAAGTGTACAGCGTAAGACCATGCGACAAATTGGTTGTATAATGTATATGTTCCGGTTTGAAGGGCACCGTAATTGGTATACTAACAGGGTTAACGAGATTTAATATGTCATGTCTTAAAGCGAGCGGAGTTGCGGGCTGAATTTTTGTGGGAGCGCGTTTTGCTTATGTCCCGTTTATTGCTAAAGAGCTTCGGTGTTCTCCATAATAAAAAATAAACATCATGTTCAAGATAAAATACTCGTGGAATTTATGTTAAGAAAGGTCTAACGTCAACACTCGGGCATTAAAAGGAGAGCGCGTTATTATAGTATGACCGCCATGCAAATAAGAAATTTTAGCCAGTCTTAGATTCCTAGGTGAAAAGAATGATTAAAAATAATAATAAAGATGTCCTCCAAATCGACTCGACCACGGCAGCCGATAAATATTAAACATCAGCCAACTTATCATCATCATCATTAGCCTGTGTTAGTCCACTGCTAAAAACAGGCCTCCCATAATGCACGCCTTCATCCTATGCGGATCAGCCAACTGCTCGGGAGATATTATTGAGCACAAGTGTACGTACAAGCACAGGTGCACTTCCCCTTCCTCTTCTCTCATAGCCTAATGGGACGGATAACCGACACGACCGGAGGGAGATCAGGCGCAGGACCGACTTTTTACATGCCCATCCGATGCATAGGTCATCTTACTTAACAGGCAATCAGGTGATCAGCAGCCCGTAATGCTCCAACCAACTAGGAAATAACAACGAACATTTGTTGATTTCCTGTTTCTGAGGCTCAAGCACATACCACTAGGCTACTGAGGCAGTTTTTTATTTACTACGCAGGCAGACAAGCAGTCGTGCCACCTGATGGAAAGTGGTCACCAACGCGCTGCCTAACGTACAGACAGTATGTTAAGTCTCGTTTACCCAGTAAATACGCTGGCTACGGTGCCCTTCAAGCCGGAACACAGTAGTGTTTTCACACTACTGCTTTGCGACAGAAATAGGTACCGCGGTGGTACCAACCAGGACCAGTCCCCTGTAAAAAGGGGACCTTCCACCTCTAAAGTTAACTTAAAATAATGCTATTGTGGTAGTAGTGTTTGGATTGTTCCTTGCCTTGTGGCAGAAGTTTCTTGTCAACTAAAGACATTAAAGCTTTTGATGAACGATGTCTGTAATAATTATAAACTAGCATTCAGTCGACGGCTGAGTCCGTGTATCTTTTACATTTTTGAAATGCAATTTCGCAGATTAAAAACTAGCTTATGTTACTCAAGGTGAATGTAGCTTTCTAATGATGGAAGAATTTTTTAAATCGGCACATGTAGTTTGAGTTTACTCCTTACAAACGGTCGCACGAAAATACAAATCTTTTCTCTTTATAATATTGGTACAGATAGTTATTGGTATTGTTACAACAATATTATTGTTGTCATTAAAGAAACTGCAGTCCAGTAGGTCTGCTTTTGATACAAGTGTCATGTTGTTTAGAAAGTGGATAGCAAGGGGGCCACCTGCCTTATTTGCATGTACCCTCCCTCGCCGTAGAAGGTTAGGAAACAAAAAGTACTTACGCACTCGATGTTAAGCGTCAATCGTTTGGAATCACGCAACGCGCTGAGTTATATGTGTGTTATATCGTTCTTCATCGTAGCCTGAGGTTTTGAAACGTTAAGCAGTAGGTTCGTATCCCGCGGGACTAAATAACTTTTCGTCGTTGTTTCCGAGTTGGTTAAGTAAAGTGGTGATCAGCCCGAACGGCCAATCATCGGATTGCCTGAAGAATAAGACGATGATGCAACTAATGGGCATGTAAAAAGTCAAGTTGGATAATCGACTGGGACTTGGGTTGACTGTGGGGGCATTGGAAGGGACTATGATATACATCCCACATTTGTTTTTGAACTGCCTCCGTAGCCTAGTGGTAGGGGCGTGTGCTTTAGAAACCGGAGGTCGTGGGTTCTAATCCTGCGGGGACTCGACAAATTTTCATTGTTGTTTCCTGGTTGGTTAGGGCAATGTGGGCCGATCATCCAATTGTCTGAAAAGTAAGATGATCCATGCGTCGGGTGGGCATGTAAAAAGTCGGTCCACCCACCAACCCGCATGGGACCAGCGTGGTGGGATACGGTCTAAACGGATAGGGGTGTATTAGGGGAGGCCTATGTCCAGCAATGGACTATCTCAGAGTGATGATGTATGTGTTTTCTGCGTACACTTGTGTAATGTCATGTCCATCTACGTAGATGGCTGATGTCTAATATAGTTTGGTAGCCGTTGTCGGAATGAAATCGGAATATATTCAAGTAGTGAGGAGACGAGCAGAGTTTCTCTAAATCACAATCCGAAATTAGAGGAGTCCTTAAATTTATTTCACGAATAACTTTTTACTTCTAGATTTGAGATATTTTCACTTCTTATGTATTATCATCATCATCGTTAGCAGCCCCTATCCGTCCACTGCTGGACATAGGCCTTTCTCGATGAACGCCAAGACGGCGGATCCCTAGCTACTCGCTGCCAACTTGAGCAGGCTACTACACGGAGATCGGCATCCCACCTGGTCGTGGGTCGACCAACGCTCAGTCTTCACAAACGCGGCCTCCACTCCAGAATCGTTTTCGGCCCATCGACCATCGGTTCTTCTGACCACGTTAATCTTATGTAAACAAATCTTGAACGTGGTAGGTAACCTAATAACTAGGACTGAACTGACCTGTCCTAAACTAGTGTGCATTGGCTACTATGTTCCGGTTTGGAGGATACCGCAGCTAGACTAATTGCTAAATTAGCGATATGTAATATCACATGTCTTTAGGTATTGACCGTATTTTTAGCGATAAATAAGAACGAAATCTCGAAAGCGGACTGCCTCACTAGGGCCGATCGGTTATTTCTTTATAAAAAGCAAAATAGGTCAGTATTTGGTACAAATAAAATGAAGCGCAAGTCTTTTAAGGTGCAAAGTTCTGTTCGATATCTTCAGGCAGGTTTAAAATATCTTGCTACGGTACCTCTTAGACAAAATATTGATGTAAATTGACCCACTCTGCGAGCAGTGCAATTTCAACTAATAAGTCTGATTTATTAGTTAAAGTTGTTCTTCTTTCTTGAGTTTCTCGCTGAGACTAGACTACAAAAAAATTACAAATCTTTTATGTCAAAATGTATACCTTTTAAAAACCAATCTAGTGATGCCAGCCTTCGCCTTTACTCCCGCTTATATAAGCTATGTTTTAGAATCTCGCCATACGGACTAGCCATTCCAGATATTGGCCAGAACAAACAGACAGGCAGGCAGGTTCAGATTTTTTTAAAGTGTTGTTTTGTTATATGTATGGTTTTATGTCACAGTGTAATCATTTTAAAACGTTTATTTTGATGTAACTAACAGACACTCCAATTTTATTTATTACTTTTTTAAAAGTAGCTATATAAAAGCCCGCTGAGTTTCCTTCGCGAGTTCTTCTCAGGTCAGAGGCGTCTTATTCCGAACCGGTAGTTGAGTTAACATTCAAAAATCAAGTGTTGACACCTTTCTGTAAATTATTACATTTAAATCGCTCGATGATATCCCATCACGAAGTTTCAAACTCAATTGTGGTGTCGCGCACCGCATTTTTTATAGGCAGAGCGAATTCCTGCCTAAGCTAGCGTCTTGTCCATGTCGTGACTTTGTGCAATAGAAGAGGCGCAGACGAGCCCTTTTGTTTTCGACATTTACGACATTATATTACTTAAAATTGATCGCTATTTTTTTGCCTTTACTACCAAATTTAACTTTAAAAAGTGAAATAGTTTTTAATATGTCTATAGCGTTACACAAAGTAACAGATTTTAGAATGAATAATAATAAGTAATGAATAATAATAAATAAAAAGCTGAGCAAAAAGACCAAACTATAAACCCCAAGATCCGTAACGACGTTAAAATCATAATGATGTTAAAATATTAAAGATACAAACGCGAAATATTCTTATGTTTTTTTTACTTTTTCTTAAATTATATGTGATTCGATCTTAACGTAGAATCGACTAGCATTTGAGCCTAAAACCTTGAGCATATACATTATTTAATATCTATTTGCCTAAGGTGTCATATGGTCGTCTTATAATTTACCTAGTTCCACTTGAACAACAGTTTTACGAACAGTGAACGTCGGGTTAACTGCATTTAATGGACGCATTTGGCGTCAGGTAATTGAAGGCAACTATCAAGATTAAAGCAACTTTCTTCTACAGCCGAAAGTAATATTCTACATCTGATTCGACGCATCCATCATCTTAATCATCGTCATCTTGAAGCAATTGGGTGTACGGTCATTCTTGGTCAAAACCAATAACTATGATGCAATACCTATGATCTTTCCTGTAAGATTGAATGCTAGACCTCCGCTTTGCAAGTACCCATATTACTAAACCACGAAGTCGGCTATGTTTCATCAAACATCGTAAAAAAATAAAGTGAGAATTTAAAATAAGTTCAGATACTGCATAAGACATTTGTGCTTCGAATGGATAATGGGCGATTCGTCGTTATTGTTTTTTAACTAGAAATATAAGACAAAGTTGTTGAACGATGGTGACGATGAATTGTGTACATCACAGTCAATCATTTGGGGTACACCCAGTCCTTTTATAGAGAGAAGGCGCGTTCGCTGGAAAAGCGCGGGAAGTTACGACAGCAATGTTACCCTTTTTTGGAATACAGCGAATGCACGCTTCAATATTTATAAATCATTTTCTGCCGTTTTTCAAAATAATTTTTCTGCGGTAAAGTATAAGCGTAAAAATACTGTTTAGTTTCGGCTAAAACATCACAGTTACTGCCAGACGCTGGTCGTTATGTCGCCAAATCATAAACGAGAAATAATCTAATTTTCCTGTAATATCTATTAACTAATTATTTTACTAATAAGTAACACTAAAGGACATTACTGCGGAGGGTAAACCGAGCAAATCCACCTTTAATCTTGTGCTATATGTTGAGCGATTGTATACATATAAAGAAACTTTTATATCTCTAATATTTTTGACCTAAGACCTTAATAGTACAAAGCAAGTCAAGATAAACCTAGGAAGCCTGTCGCTCTGTACTAGAATTAAACAAGATACATTATAATAGACCTTGTAACAGATTTATTACTTCTTGAATGGACTTGAGAGCAACCGGGTTACATCCCAGGGGATGTTAAACATTCAACACGTGGAGCAAGACAAACCAGTGTACAGTACCCATGTGTACAAATGGAACTGGCTACGATTGTACAAATGTACCCGTTATTATTAAAAATGCTTGTTAATTAAGGGTAGATGAGTAATTTTTTACATTGACTATATTGCTTCGTCACTTGCTTTAGACAACCAAATTTTTATCGTACTATCCAATGGCGTTACCATTGGTTATTAACCTGTTGGAGATCCACTGCAAGAGATTCACAGTTTCTTTTTGCCATACCATGCTTTGGTGCTCAGCGTTATCCTGGTAGTTAACGATACAAGGCAAGACATTTATGAAATGGTATTTGATACGCGCTGTCCATAAGCAGTAATCATCAGCCAGTGTTAGTCCACTGCTGGACATAGGCTACCGTGCTGGTTCAATGCGGGTTGGTGGGTGGACCGACATTTTACATACCCGTCTGACGCATGGATCATCTTTTATTATTTGGTGGTCGGCCCGAAGTTGTTTTCCCGCGGTATTCAAATCCACGGCCTCCGGTTTATAAACCAAGGACAATACTGCTAGACCTCGGAGGCAAAGGTTGTGACTACATGATTATGCAGTACCTCTAATGACTGCGTTAGTAATCTGTGTTCGACAGACTTTCTCTCTGACTCAGACTTCTCTGATTCAGACTGACTCTCCAATTGGTGGCCATGCTATTATATTCCCACCTCAAATAGGTCTATACGTATTGCGTCTTAGCTACGGGGCCCTTGAAACAGGAACACAGTAGTGTCTAGTTGCTCCTCTCAGGAGGACTTACATTTTGTACCACGTATTCTTTAATTCGTGCAATGGCGAAGTTTTCCGGTTGGCAGAGGAAATATTCCCACCTCAAATAGGTCTATACGTATGCGTCTTAGCTACGAGGGACCTTGAAACAGGAACACAGTAGTGTCTAGTTGCTCCTCTTTTAGGAGGACTTACATTTTGTACCACGTATTCTTTAATTCGTGCAATGGCGAAGTTTTCCGGTTGGCAGAGGAAATATGGGCTGGTCATTTTATTTCGTATAAAGGTGATGTGAAATTTTGAACTAATCAATCAGCCAATTGTCTGAAAAGTAAGTAGTTATGCATCCCCCTCACCCTTCTGTATTGGACTAGAGAGGGCTTGTTCAGCAATTTCGCAATATAGACATTTAAGCCATTCTCACAGTCCTCAACCGTGAGAAAGCATAGTAAGCGTTTATATAACTTTTCTGAGGAATCTGAACAAGAGTTCCGAGGCTAATGCATCACGCATTATTAATTGTGAACTAATTTTAATTCATTAATTTTAGTGCCTCCATATCGGCAATACCTACCATTGTTAAGTTAATTAAAGCCTCAATATCGGCATTTAGTTTTTATTTTAGTTTTTAAAAACATAATTTAGTGCTCCCGAAATTTGACTGAGCGTGCTAGATGCACGCTTTGGACGGGCATGCAAAAAGTTTGTCCACCCACCAATCCGCATTGAACCAGCTTGGTGATTTCGATTCGATTGCATCCAAATTTAATTGAGATAAATATTTTTTTTAGCTATAAAACAAGCATGTCGTCAGTTTGAGTGGGAATATTTTTTATTGGCTAATGCGATGATACGAGGTGTACGTTTCACCTGGTGGTAAGTGATCCCTGCCCATGAGAGAAGTAGCGTGAGACACCACAAATCCTTTCACCCGAGACACGAGATGTTATTGAGAACATTTACCCAGCAACTACGCAGGCCACGATTCCCTTAAAACCGGAAGACAGTAGTGTTTCAACACTGCTGATTTGTGGCAGGAACGGCCACCATGGGGGCACTGCTCCAGACGGCCCTTGTAAAAAGGTGTCATGTACCTCATCTAATAAAATATTATAAAGACTTTACGAAAACGAGTCAACGAGCGAGTTATTCTTATCTAACTTTAAACAGTATATAAAACTGGTAATATTCATGATTTTGATTTGAGCGATGAGTATTGGATACCTTTAATAGAAAACGGCCAATCACTAACCATACCCCACATAAGCGAACAACAAATTTATAAAAGTTTAAATATGTTGGATATTAGCAAGGGCCCAGGACCAGATGATATTCCACCAGTGTTTATAAAATTATGCTCAAAACAGTTGGCCTCAGCTCTTTATCTAATATATAACAAATCATTACAATCTGGCGTTTTCCCATCGTTATGGAAAACTGCTAAAGTTATACCAGTGCATAAAGGAGGTGCTAATGAAATGGTTATTAATTATAGACCTGTATCAATCCTTTCAATTTTTGCCAAAAATCTTGAATCGTTAATTTGCCCTTTGATACAAAATCATTTAAAATTATATCTAAACGACTCCCAGCACGGTTTTTATAAACAGCGATCCACGTGTACTAATTTAGTTTTATTTTGTGAGATGTTGTCTGCTGAATTAGATCACCACCATGAAGTTGACGTAATTTATACTGATTTTAGTGAGGCATTTGATGGAGTTTCGCACAGAATTTTATTGAAGAAATTATAGGCATATGGTCTTACTGGATCATTATTAGACTGGTTTCAATCATATCTTAATGATCGGCAATTCTATGTTGTAGTAAATGGGTTCCAGTCAGGCGCTTGTAGCATCTCCTCAGGAGTACCTCAAGGGTCACATTTAGGCCCCGTGTTATTCAACGCTTTTATTAATGATTTACCAGCACAAATTAAACATTGCCGACCATTTCTATACGCTGATGACCTGAAACTAGTTGCTGCCTGTCATTCCATTACCGACCAAGTTGCAATACGTAACGACGTTGATCAAGTAGTTTAGCGGTGTATTCTTAAAGATATGCAATTAAATACTAAAAAGTGTAAAAATATGAAATTTACAAGAAAACATAAAACGTTCAATTTATTATACACAATAGCAGATGACGTCATTGAGAACGTTGAAGAAATAGGATTTAGGGTCTACTTACAAGAAACTTACCTTTATTCCTCATCTAGAAAATGTAATAAAAAAAACGTCGAAAACCCTTGGTTTCGTTTTGCGTAATACTCGAGTTTTAAAAGTAGTAAATATAAAATATTCGTATATAATAGCCTCGTACAAAGCGTCCTTGAATACTGTTGTGTCCTTTGGAGACCGCATTATGCAGAAACTCATTTTATAAGGCTAGAACGTTTGCACACAAGATTTGTGTCTAGCCCCGCGTTTGCAAACGGCATTTCGAAAAAAGTTCGATCATACGAAAATAGACTGAAGCATTTCAGGATGTCATCTGTTGAAAAACGCAGAGACCTACTAGGTCTTGTGTTTACGTTAAAAATATTTAGTAATCAAATAGACTGTCTCCAACTATTAGATCTATTTAAACTTCGCGTTCCCAATAGAATTCCACGTGCATGTATTACTCCTGTGCCCACCTCTTAGAAGATCTTACTGGGTAGATAGATATGTACAGGGTGCGAAGTCTCCAATACCAAGTATATGTAAATTAACTAATAGTTATAGTGGCCAAATCGACATGAATAATTGCTCACTTATCAAGCTTCGTCGAATAGTTTTGTAACTACATATTATAATTCATCATCATCATCATTAGCCTGTTATAGTCAACTGCTGGACATAGGCCTTCCCTAATACACCCCTATCCATTAGGGGGTTTTGGACCGTATCCCACCACGCTGGTCCAATGCGGGTTGGTGGGTGGACCGACTTCTTACATGCCCATCCGACGCATGTTATAATTACTTAGTTTAATTTGCTTTTAGTTTATTATTGTTATTATTGTATATTTAATGTTCTTTTTCTTTGATTTTTATTTTGTTAATTTTTTTTAATTTATTTTTGGTTTTGGAGTAATTGGTTTAGGTTAATAGTGTTTTCTTCTTTGTCTTAATAATAACATAGTTGCTGTTTCTATTTTACACAAAATGTTAGTTTATTTAATGTTTCCTTTTGCGTGAATTGGAAAATAAACCATTTTTAAGTTATGCTCGGTTAAATTTGTTATATATACATGTGGTGTGTCGCCTGTAATTGTGCGTGACATATAGTGTAATTATGTTTGTGCACTAATTGTTCCTATTTTTATTATGTTAGACATGTAAGATAACTTATGTGAACGAACGTTGGTGAACCTGTTCAATGGAATAAAAATAAAAAAAGTAAAACAACACAATTACATTATAAGGGTTCCAATTGGTTGACTGCCTAACGACCAAAGCCAAAGTCAAAGTATATGTTTGATACGTCAATTGTCAAGTAAACAACCACCGGTTCGGAAATGGAAGCCTGAAATCTGACCTGAGAAGAACCGGCGTGAGAAACTCAGCGGGACTTATTTTTTTTTCCTTTTTTTAATACTTTTAAACTTTTTTAACGACATATTTTAACAGTTTGAAATAGCCCGGAGCGAAAAGTTAATTGCAAGTATGTGTAATCAATGAAGTAGTCATTACAGCAGTAATGTCCTTTAACACACAAACTTTTCGTTACCACTTTTTTTTAATTAATTCACGGATAATATCTGAATAACCAATATATGATTAAGTAAATGTCAAATAACATCAAGAGTAATATATAATCTGTTATTTACATTTATCTACGTCAATTATTATTTATTTAACAAATATAACTTCACCCAAACATAACAGCGCGGCAATCCGTGTCAGAGTGCCATTATTAATTTAATTCCCTATTAATTATTAACCTTGATATAATTATTGCGACGCATTAAACAGAAACGTAAACACAAATATCGTTCTTTAAAAATAAATAAAATCGTGTACAGGTATAGAGGTGGAGTACAATTTATTAACATAAATGCCACATACTAACCTAACTTCGACAATTGTTGAAATAAAACAAAAAATAAATTTCTTTGTGAAAAATTGCTCATTTAATATGTTCAGAAACGATCAAACGACGATTGCAGAAACGAAAATAATAATTAACTCTGATAATACACGGAACACAATGTACACATGTTTTTTTTTTGTTTTAAAATAAAACTATTTACAGTGTATGCTTTTGCAAAACATTGCGTTTTGCGCATCCAATCAGTTACCGTGTCGACACACAGCTTTCAATAAAAAATGGCAATGAAAAATGTTGTATCAATATTTTTCGATAATAATTAGAAACGATCCAATTAAAGTGTAAAATTTATTTTAACAACATCTAACAGTAATGTAAACAAAATAGAACTACATTTACACCTATTTGCAGGAAAGATTTGTTTATTTAAAACGCGGGACAGCAAAGTTACCATACCCTATTTTAACAAATTCACACTTTTATGTGAACATTTATAAAATGTCAGATATTTAAAATTAAAAATATTAAAATTGTTTAATATTTTTTATTAAATTAAAATTATATTCAATTAAAATTGTCTTTGCTCTATATTTTTTGCATCTGCTATGTTTGTCTTATACTAAATTGTGCATGCGACAACCCATCATACCTATCATCATCATCATCATCATCAGCCTGTGCTAGTCCACTGCTAGACACAGGACTCCTCTCATGCACGCCTTCTCCATCAGGAAGTTTTGGACTATTGACAAATCCCCCTATAGGATAGGGTGATTAGAGGAGGCTAGTCCAGATGATTATCTGGCTAATGATGATGATGATGATGTACAAAAACGTGTCGTAGATGACATTTTGATTAATGTATTAGTGTTTTAAAATACGGTGGCAGAAATAATCAAACAGTTATGATCCGTTGTGACCCATTTATATGGAAGTCGGTCATATTTTTTGGTTAAAATTTCACTTGTTTATACGGTAAAATGCAGAAAACTCAAATTGAAATTTTCATTATTTCTTAAACTATTCTTATAATAACTGACTGTGTGTCGCCACGTAAATTTAAGCATTTAAAAACATTTCATTTGATAATTTAAGCATTTTTTAGTTTTTTATATGCAGGAAATTTAAATTGAAATTCGCAAGTGTATAATTTTCGCCAGCGCTCAGCAATTAATTAGCATTGGAGCGTGGAATATAAAATAACAAGGTGTGTTTTCACACGAAGCGGTCAGTGTTGCCAGAGTGGTTTCGGGTTAACCCCAAGCCCGGTGTTGCCCGCTTGACCGTTTTAGTGTACAATTTGTTGCAGATTTTTTAAATGTTGCTTTTAAGGACCCAAATAGTAAGTGTGCAAGTTTAAAATCAAATTACCGCCTTTTGCTTGACTAATATTGACTAAGATTTTAAATAGACCTTTAAAGATTATAACTTCTTGAATGGAGAGCAAACGGGTTACATCCCAGGA
The DNA here is from genome assembly GCA_029286875.1 of Lamproptera curius. NCBI lineage: Eukaryota > Metazoa > Arthropoda > Insecta > Lepidoptera > Papilionidae > Lamproptera > Lamproptera curius. Next base: position 1,349,753 of record JAGSMT010000099.1, read on the forward strand.
GATGTTAAATATGCAACACTTGGGTTTAGGCTAGCTAGTATATAGTTCCTATGTGTGTTAATAGAACTAGGTACAATTAAAGAATTGTATCCTTTATGATTAAAAATGCTGTTTGATTAAAAAATTATTGTTTTCTTTTGAAGTCCAGGGTAGAGGTTGCACAGGTTTGAGTGAGGCATTATATTATAAGTCATAGTAAAAGAACTATTGAATTTTTATTAATTCGACGGATATTCCAAATGGACTGAGATACAGAAATACCTCCGTAGCCTAGTGGTATTGGCGTTTGCTTTAGAAACCGGAGGTCGTGGGTTCGAATCCTGCAAGGACTCAACAAATTTTCGTTGTTGTTTCCTAGTTGGTTAGGACAGTTTGGGTCGATCACCCAATTGTCTGAAAAGTATGTCGGTACCAACCCGCATTGGACCAGCGTGGTGGGATACGGTCCAAAACCCCCTAATGGATAGGGGTGTATTAGGGGAGGCCTATGTCCAGCAGTGGACTATCAATGGCTGATGGTGATGATGATGATGATGACAGAAATACTTCAACATAGTCGGCCCTTGACCATGTATAGTGAGAAGAGTCCGAAATTTCGGGAACAAAAAATTTACAATAAACGCAATACATCAATACACAAAACATAAAATGTGGATAATATGCTACGTTTATACGCATAACATTATCTTTTATACATATAAAATGATTCCAGGCAGCTTGGGTCAGAAGAGATGACAAGATAAAGTAAACCACACGAGTGGTAAAGTATAAGCCATTACAGACTTAAAAAGGTCAATAAAAATTGTTAACACACAGTTATTCCGGTCTAATCTCTAGGAATACGATATCTATATATATATAAAAGAGATTCCCACCTATATATTGACTCATCACGATATCTCTGGAACCATAAGGCGTAGCGACTTGAAATTTGGTAGGAATATTCCTTTCGCCGAGTAGAGGTCAGCTAGGAACGGATTTAACGAAATTGCACCCACAAGGGGGGTTGGAGAATTGCTAGTAACTTATACAGAGATATGTATGTATGTGTAATTAGTTTAAAGTTACATATATCAACGGATGCGATGCATATACGTGTACAGTTTTGTACATTTAAATACTAAATTACAGCATTATTTAAATGTATAAGTTAGTTTTATTAAACAAAACACGGACATGTTTCTTACATTGTAAATGTAAAAAAGGAACGTGCATTTTGTTATCTGCGCTACGAAGTAGGGTAACTGCTGACGGAAGTTCCCGCGCATTTCCGTCGAACGCACCTTTTCTGTTACAAAGGGCGGGTTCTTTGTTCACTTATTGTGTGTCATTTAACATTGTTGAAACCGTTTGATTTTTCATCAAACAGGCTTTACTCGCCCTCCTTTTTGTGTCAAATTACAGTTTAGTAAAAGAAGTATATTATAAAACTTTGACATTTGACCGAAAGTGGTTCTTTGTTAGGTGGGACGGTTTTTATTTTGATTTCATTCAAATTTGTCTGTTTTTTATTTTAATCATGTAATTTTTTGGCTTGCGTTTAGCTGTTTATCGTTAACATAACGAGTTTTCAAATATAGCTAAAATATTTTAATTTGTCATATTTAATATTGAAAAGATTTGATTGTTGGTTGACGGTGACTGATTGAATGGTTAAAAAAACTAAGAGTGAACTAAAACATGTACTGGCGAAACAAAAATAATTCTGTGGGTCTAATTGTTTTTGTATAAACACGTATTCGTTGTAAAATATTGCTATTGATTTAATTTTTCAATAATGCACTTGGTATTGTAATTACGACCTTTGGCATTTATACCGGAATCGGATGTCGCACTGATGTTTCGCGGCCATTTTGAATGTATGTTGCCTTTTTTAATTGATGGTGAAATTTCTGAACACAAACGCGTTAGACCAGAAATGTACTCATTTGATTTAAAAGGGACATGCAAAAAGACTGTCCCGGTGGTTAATATCTCTTAGGGAAAGAAGATGATCATAGGGAGTCGGTATAGGACTCCCTAAAATCATAAGCCTTCAAATTTATTGCCAACAAATTTATCCATAAAATAAGTTATACCCTTTGCATTGTAGAGGTCTGATGACAGTCGCTCTGCGTAATCTGTTATTCAGGTAATTCTGGATGGATTTAAAGCTGCCTTAATGATAACTTGGAAAATTGGCAAGGAGAACACTTTTTTCCGATACTTTTGGTTACTTTTTACCACGTGATAGACAAAAGAAAGTCCTGCATCTATCGTCCTTCTCTTAAATCTATATATATAAAAGAGATTCCCACCTATATATTGACTCATCACGATATATCTGGAACCATTAGGCGTAGCGACTTGAAATTTGGTAATAGGAATATTCCTTTCGCCGAGTAGAGGTCACTTAAGAACGGATTTTCCGAAACTCCACCCATGGGGGTTGCGGGATTGCTAGTAATAATTCAAAATTAGTTTCCTCCTCCTTAGGAATAATATCATAATTGGTTACATAACAAGACATTATTACGACCAACTACAACCTTCCAGTATAAGAAAAATTGTTTTTAAAACTGTTGTATTCTTCGAAATATATATTCACAATGAAAGTGATTTAAAAAGTGCAGGCGAATTTAAATTTCAATTCGCAAGTCTGTAATTTCCGCTGGCGCTCGGCAATTAATTAGCATTGAAGCGTGGAATTTGAAATAACAAGGTGTGTTTTACACACGAAGCGGTCAGTGTTGCCAGTTTGATTTCGGGCCAACCTCAAACTCGGTGTTGCCCGCTCTTGACCGTTAAAAGTAGTTTTTCACTGTGTTAATTAAATATTACGTTTTGTTTTTAACTTTGATATGTCTTCTTTGATTAATTCTTTTGTTTATGCGAACTCTCCGACGCCTCCGTAGCCCTAGTGGTATGGGCGTGTGCTTTAGAAACCGGATGTCGTGGGTTCGAATCCTGCGGGACGCAACCAATTTTTCATTGTTGTTTCTTAGTTGGTTAGGTAATTGGGCCGATCACCCAATTGTCTGAAAAGTAAGGTGATCCATGCGTCGGATGGGCATGTAAAGGCGGTCCACCCACCAACCGCATTGGACCAGCGTGGTGGATAGGTCCGAAACCCCAAATGGATAGGGTGTATTAGGGGAGCCTATGTCCAGCAGTGGACTATTAAAGGCTGATGATGATGATGATGCGAAACTACACGTTATTCAAGTCAAAGACAAATTTGGTGGGTTTTTAATAGATAGTGATTGAAAAGGAAGGTTTATATGTTTAACACATGCTTAATATTGTACGTAAAATTTCTATCAGCATAGCTCCCGCGCGAAGCATGGGCGGTTCGCTAGTGCAAAATAAACGCAATAAAATCCGGAAAAGTCCTTTTATTCAATATTTTATTTTGCTGTCGTAGAGTTTTTTCGTTATCATTTTAAATACTTTACACTTCACGAATAAAACCGTTTGATTAACTCGAATTGTGGGTTATTATTTTTTTTATAAAAAATGATTGCTATGCTTCTAGTTTGGCGTGCTTTATGAATAAAAAACAAAATTAAGAACCATAGATCTATCTGTAAACAAAAAATCTGAATAGAAGGATGAAATTGTCTATCAATTTATTAATACAACGATTATTTATTATTTGGTGTTTATAGAATTGTTATTTTTGTACTATATGAAGTTGCCATATTGTACCCTACTAATATTATAAATGAGAATCTTTTTAATAATCTATGGACGTGTATTATAATCTTTTTTGAAAAAAAAAAAACAACTAAATGCACAATAATATAGTTTAGATAGAGAACTGTCTTCGTAGCCTAGTGGTATGTGCTATAGAAACCGAAGGTCATGGGTTCGAATCCTGCGGGGGGACACAACAAATTTTCGTTGTTGTTTCCTAGTTGGTTAGGGCAATTTGGGCCGATCACCCAGTTGTCTGAAAAGTAAGATGATCCATGCGTCGGATGGGCATGTAAAAAAAAGTCGGTCCACCCACCAACCCGCATTGGACCAAACCCACCAGTGGAAAGGGGTGTATTAGGGGAGGCCTATGTCCAGCAGTGGACTATTAAAGGCTGATGATGCATGATGCATAGTTTAGATTAACTTGAAGGTTATAATTTCAAAAAAATATAGTGTGTTCTTTAAAGATATAACTATGTACGTCCAATATATGAAATATAATTTGAAGAAAATCTGAATAATATGAAATCGTAATATTTTCTGTCGTTCCCGCGAATATATAGTATTGATGAAAAATGGTACAGTTTTACGGATTTTATCGTGATTTTTTACTTTTTAATTATTCAGAGTTATACCCGATGTCCTTGGACCCTGGGAAGGATTTGAAATCTCGGGTGTTATATAGAAATATATATTTGTTGTAAATTGTATCGTTTATAGAATACTTGCAACCCCCCAACCCCCCTTGTGGGTGGAATTTACTTAACGTAAAAAAGGAATCGTCGTGGCGAAAGGAATATTCCTACCAAATTTCAAGTCGCTACGCCTTATGGTGCCAGAGATATCGTGATGAGTCAATATATAGGTGGGAATCTCTTTTACATATATAGATAAAACAAAATCGCTTCTTCCGTCCCTCTATCCCTATGTATGCTTAAATCTTTAAAACTAAAAAAAATTTTAAAAGATTAAATATGAAAAATGTTGACAAAATATTTAAACGCTTTCTACCATCGACAATTTTCCATAACAACGCAAGTAAAACCCGGGAAAATAGCTAGTTACGTAATAAATATATTTCATTACGTTTAATTGGTTCAATTAAACGTTTTAAAACAGACGCCTAATTGGAGGGGAATTGAACGCACGTGTTTTCTTTTCCATCGAAATGTCGGACCCTCGTTCGACCCAGTTTACGAGTTTGTACTTTAGATTCAAATGGAAATAACATAATTTAGGGTTGTTATGCATGTTTAAATGTTTATAATATATTTGAGTAATAGTTCATCATCATCATCATCATCATCAGCCTGTGCTAGTGTACCACTACTAGACATAGGCCTCGCCTAATGCACGCCTTCTCCATTAGGGGGTTTTTGGAACATATGCCACCACGCTGGTCCAGTGCGGGTTGTTGGGTGGACCGACTTTTACATGCCCATCCGAAGCATGGATCTTCTTGCTTTTCAGACAATTGGGTGATCGGCCCAAAATGGCCTAATCAACTAGGAAAGAACAATGTTTTGAGTCTATTTGTTGAGTCCCCGCAGGATTCGAAGCCACGACCTCCGGTTTCTAAAGCACACACCACCAGGCTACGGATGCAGTTATTAAAGTGGTATACTTAAACATACATAAATATGTACATATCTTTGTGGATAGATAAAATAGAATTGACATAAACAAAGTGCAATGTCAAACTCTGCTCTTGCCAATTATACAGCGCTAACATTTGTGACACGCGAAGCGATTGTCTATGGTGGTCTACCAGAAGGATCTCTTTTTTTGGTACCACTGTTGTTTGACATTATCAGTTTTTGACAAACATATCATGTCATATTATGCTTGAGTATGTAATCTTTTAAAAATTAAATGTAGAAACGAATAAAAAAAATTAAAAAAAAATTACCCACATAGCAAAAAAAAAAAAAACTTCCCGCCCTTTTAATAGCTAATTCAGTTTGGTTTATCTGTGGTCGTTTAGAACCAAGTCAGTTCCGAATTGCCGCCAAATTGCAACAGATGACGAAACATAAGCGCAGCCGTCCAAGACTCGTTAGAGCCGACGCGAATGGCAAGTCAAATATCAAACGGGCTATTTGGACTAATTACTTCCGTTTGATGGTAACAGATACACAAAATGGCCGCCAAACACGCCATTCATTTACGTACGCTGATACTCAAGTTTGTTATACGTTTTACTGTCAATTACGCACTGTTTATGTTTGAATTTGTTACTATTTACATTGCTAGAGGGAAGTGGTATTGTCATGTAAACCTTTTTTACAATAATTAACGAATTTTAGTAGGAACAATGTTTACAGAATAAAAATACATGTCAAAGAAAATTGGCGGGAAAGTTACATTTCAATCGTCAAAACAATTAACTGTTCAACTTTAGGTACCTAATTGATATTAATATCATGTAAAGCTCGAAATATTTTAAAAATTTCACTTTTAAATTTGCGACTTTTACAAAAATAATAAATAATTTTATGAATTAATTAAATAGTAAAAACAAAATCAAAATATGTTTATAGCTAAGAGGTTAATTCTATAGCGTTACTGTTTGTTTATAAAGTTTGACAAAACTTACTTTTAAAGGAATAAGAGAGAGTAATAAATCGTTTATTACGACAGAGGACAGTGGCGATCTATAAGAAGGAAAAAAAAATTAAATATAACGCTACAACAACGACGTTAGGTTGTGAATCTGTCCTCAATTTTATTTCTACCCCGAGTGTTATCAAATATTCAGCGAAAATTCATTCTTGCCACTTTGCATTCAAGTTTTAAAACTTCATGCGAACGTTTCTACGTCGTTTTATTCGGCCTAAATGCAATAGAATAACTGGAATACTTGCATTAAATAATATAATATTATATACTAGCTATCGTCCGCGACTTCCGCGTGATAATATTTTTACTTTCTTTCTCGTGATTTATCTATTTATTTTATTACTATTATTATTTTTTAATATTTTCATTCAACAGTGTTTTTATTACCTCTATTGTCTGTACCTTTTTACTTTTAAATCTCTACGTCTACCACTTATTCTCTAAATCATCCAAAGCTTGACTGGGAGACAATGCCACTGGCATTAAGACCGCCTTTGTACCCTTACTGTGTACATAAAGTGTAAATAAATAAATATTTACAAAAATCTATTAGTTATTTTTATAAGAAAAAAAGTTGCCTAAGCTGCTACCAGTTACATGAACCATCTTCCAGTGACAGCTCCAACAAATTCAGACCAGCAATTCCAGAGATTAGGCAGAACAAACAGACAGACAGACACACAGACAGACAAAATGTATCACATGTTGTTTTGTTATATATATAGGTCATAATCATAAAATAAAAGTTATTTTGATGTCACAAACAGACACACCCGTTATATTTACTTGTATCGGACAATAGATCAAGCTCTTGGTTGATGTCAAACATTTTCGCTAGGAAATATTAGCCTCTTATATAGCGACATGTGTTATTCATATTTAAATAAGTCATTCTAGATGAAAAGTTTTCAGTTAAATCGGGCTGGAAAACGTGAAAAATTCCCTCTTTCTTACAATGCTGGCCACTTTTGAATGCAGATTAAAAAGTGTAATCATCTCGCTATTCAAAGTTTTCTTTTAAATAGTTACTATACATTTTTTATCTGTAAGGAAACCGAGGTTAAAAAGTATTTTTTTTTTATTTTATGTAATTGCCTTAAAAAAGATATTAATAATATATATATTTAAAGATATTTAACGTATCTAGTTTATGTACATATAAATATATAGCTATTGAAAAAAAAGTGGATTATTACCTTAATTAAATTAATAAACAATTAAAACATAATAGGTTTAATGTTTCGAAAATGGATGATTTCTTTTTTTTTTAATGTGTAAGTTAAGTTGTGCATTTATTTTCTGGCTTATAACATTTTATTAAAAATCATTTAACCGGCATTTTAACTAATTTATAAAAATGTTTTTTTTTTCTTTTAAAACGCTAAAAGATATATTTGCCTCAAACTTTCACTGTACATATTTGGGGCCTATTGGGACTTGGGTCCAATAATGTTTTTTTATACAGTCGCCTCCGAGAACTAGTGATATCTGCCCTTGCTTTACAAATCGGAGGTGGTGGGTTCGAATCCTGTTAGGTGACGCCATTGCATAATCGTTGCTTGGTTAAGAGAACGCGGGACAGGCAAGTCCATCATTATTAAACCTAGTATAAAATTGTTTTGCGGAAATATCACGGACTTTTTACGGATTTTATCGCGTTTCATTCAGGTCGTAGTCACGGGACAGAATGACAGATCAAGATCGTAGGAAAGTGGTCGAAACGTAGGTCGTAATTAAAAATTTTAAATAAATCCGATAAAACTCGTAAAAAGCTTTTTTATTCAAAAATGTCTAGTGTTTGTGCAATCAAAAGAGTTAATCAAATAATTAATTTACACATTTAAAAAACTGCTACCGGTCAAGAGCGGGCAACACCGCGTTTGAGGTAAGAACGAAATCACTCTGGCACCAGGGCTATATTAAATTCCACGCTTCAATGCTAATTAATAGCATATCGCCAGCATAATGCTAGCAAGACTAGCATCAGCTATTTTTAATAATAACTTTAATGAACTAAATGATTGACTAATAAGAGATTTTTTTAGCAAGGATGTTATGCTTCAAGACTCATTTCTTTTGTAAGCTTTATCTAACTAGTTCGCCGCTCTCAGGAAGTAGGTATAACAGAACTTATCACTCGTTGGTAGGGCTTGTAACGTCAGTGCCGGTTGTAAAGACCGTCATTGGTCATTCATCATCAGCCTGTGTTAGTCCACTGCTGGACATAGGGCTCCCATCGTTATGCCTTCGCAATTAGGGGGACTTTGGACCGTATTAGTATGTAAAAAGTCGGTCCACTCAACCACCCGCATTGGACCAGCGCGGTGGGATACGATACGGAATGTAGAAGGCGTGCATTAGAGGAGGTTTATGTCCAGCTGTGGACTAACACACCCTGATGATGATGATGATGAACTATTACTCAAATATATTATCATTTGCGTGAGTAACGTTTTAACATGCATCCCAACCATATATCACTTTATTTCCATTTTAATCTGAAATCCAAACTCGTGAATTGGGTCAAACGGAGGTCCGACATTTCGATGGGAAAGAAGCACGTGCTTTTAATTTCCTTTAATTAGGCATTACAACTTAATTGAACAGTGGAGTAAGCGTGTATTAGAGTACGCCTATGTCCAGCTGTGGACGAGCACGGGTCGATGATGATGACCTATATTAATCTTTCACTACGCCCCGGTTTGACTCGAAAAAAATGCCCAATGGCAATAATTCCGCCTCTTATTAATTTTAATTTTAAGTTTTTCTATAAAATATAAATAAATAAATATTTTCTATCTGTTCTCGGTGTAATATTAAATAAAGGGGATTGTATTTTAAGGCTTTGTTTTTTAAATTATTAAAAGTTTGTTACTAAAATTGTAAATGTTACGAAAATATTAATGAAAACTGTAACAAGAAGTGTATATCAAATGTTACGAATATATTAATAAAAAGTTACAGGAAGTGTTTATGTATTTATAATTCGAAAGAAACGTAAGGAAAATTAATTAATGATTTGTTTTTCTTTTTACAAAAGTCTTGTTTACCAAAATTTGCCACCAATTCGTCCCCTACAATCAGGACAGATAACGAATTAATCAGAATCGTAGCAAACATGGCGGATGACGTTGTTGTGTAGTGATTTAATTATAGATTAGGATAATATTTGTTGTTTATTAAATAAACAAGGGGTTGTCTGTAAAACTTTTGCGGCAAATCACTCCTGAAATGTGTACAGATAAGAAATTGATAAATCATTGTCTATGAGTTGTTGCCGCCAATTTGTACGTACAGATACAGATAACACAATAATTAGGCTCGTAATAAACTTAGCGGTCGTTTGAGTATTTTTTACGTATTCTAATTTAATTAAATAAATTGCAAATAGCTGATCTTTATCGTAGATGATGAAATCATATGGTGAATATACATACATACTTTAATAGGTTTAAAATAAAATTACTAGAGATCCTGGTTAAGTTATTTATTCCAGTTATTGTTGATGATCTTCAATTAAATTTTTATATAGGTAAAGATTTGACGGCCAAAAAAAAACGTACCCTTTTTGGGATTAAAAAACAGACGTGGAAAGATATCGCAAGAATTTTATTTTAACATGAAAGCTTGTACCTTAATCTACTTTTCTACATGATTTCCGTGAATATTGAGGCACCAGTTTTTGAATACCCTCCTCATAAAATTCTGCCGCCTCGCTTCTTAACCACTGTATCAGAAATGTTTTGACTTCCTTATCGTTTTGAAGTCTTTGACCACCCAGGGTCTTCAAGTGCAGGAACAAAAGGTAGTCATATGGGAAAAAAATTTTACGCTAAATTTTTCCTTGAGTCTATATTATGTATCTAATTATTTATCATTTATTGTTAATTAATAACCAATGACAGCTAATTCCTATCGTTAAAAGAAAATTAACAAAATCGGTGCACTAGAAGCGAAACAACGAGGAAAAATACATGAAAAAAAAAACACGGAAGTGAGTACTTCCTTCTTTTGGGAAGTCGGTCAAAAACTTTACACTTGAATTGTAATGTCGACTGCACTCAGTTAATTGTTTCATTGCTAGTTGTCAATTCAGCCAGTTCTATTTAAATGTATCTAATCGAACCAAAGTTACAAAAAAAGTTACCATATAATAATGAAATAATATATATAATATATTGGTTAGGCAATTTGGGCCGATCACCAATTGTCTGAAAAGTAAGATGATCCATGCGTCGGATGGGCATGTAAAAAGTCGGTCCACCCACCAACCCGCATTGGACCAGCGTGGTGGGATACGGTCCAAACCCCTAATGGATAAGGTTGTATTAGGAGGCCTATGTCCAGCAGTGGACTAAAACAGGCCGATGATGTATGTATGTGTATGTATATAATAATAATGAAACAATGAATAATAAAAGTGTACCCTGTGAGAAATAGCCTTAGTAAATTTATTGAATATTTAACCCAGTGAATCGATATAAAACATTTATTCTTCTTCAAGATTCAACGACTAGTTTACCGTTCACGGCCGTATTGCGAGATCGATGCAATAATCAAATATTCATTGGGCGTCTACGAACGCAGTACGCCCGTTCTCACCTCTATAGATATATAAAAAGCATAGATACACGCTTACTTTGCATTTATGTTTTTATTTTATGACGGTATACACAATTATCTTCATTATTATATAATATATATTTTTTAAATATTCGCTCGGCTGAATGTCGTAACTCTTTGCCTCTTTCAATCTGATTAAGAAAGTCTAATGTCAAACTCGGATTTCGCGACAAAACGCATAATAGCTTGTTTTATATTAAAATTTATTTTCAATAATGGCCTGTTGTTATTTTAATAAAAAATAAAGGCAATTTGTCTATTGTATACGAATTAAACGAGACTTGCATCCTAGTCGATTTTTTTATACTCTCAAAGCCCGATGGGACGGATAACTGACACGACCGTAGAGAGATCAGACGCAATACTATGAGATAAGAGAGTGAAGGAATATGGAGTGCACCTATGTCTGCTTGTACATTTGTGCACTAAAATATCTCGTGCGCAGTTGGCTGATCTCTAATATAGATCGGTCGCCGTACTCGCCTAGGAGGATATTTTAATTATTTATGTTGTCCGATGCCCAATTATATACAATTATTTTCGTTATTATATAATATTATGAAAAAAAAATATTGGGTTTGGCTGCATGTCGTAGTTCTTTGCCAATTTCAACTTGATTATGAAAGTCTAATGTCAAACTTTAATGGCGCCAAAAGACAGTTTTATTACTTCCGCCGTTTTGGCGTCAATGTCACATTTAAATATTCGTTTAAATAAAGGTCAGATTTTATTAAGCTATTGTATACGTATTAAATAGTACTTGACTGTATGTGCCTCCAAGTTTAAGCAAAAAACACGATCCGCAGTTGTGGGACATGTTTTAATTGATTTAATTTATAATAAGTTTAGTTAGTTAAGCAGCGTTATGCGCCACAAAACCGCTCGCTACCCTGAAACGTGGGATGTGACGCCCTTTCCACGTGGAAACGCTGCCTTCGGTGACCTTTAAACCGGAAGACAGTAGTGTGTCCACACTACACCGTTATCCGACACCGTGGTGGTACTTTGCCAGATGATTTGCTGCTAAAAGGAGACATATCTTCAATGTTTGTTTTAAATTAACAGTTAACTATACAAATCTCACTGCCTCCGTAGCCTAGTGGTATAGGCGTGTGTCTTAGAAACTGGAGGTCGTGAGTTCGAATCCTGCGGGGACTCAACAAATTTTCATTGTTGTTTCCTAGTTGGTTAGGGCAATTTGGGCCGATCACCCAATTGTCTGAAAAGTAAGATGATCCATGCGTCGGATGGGCATGTAAAAAGTCGGTCCACCCACCAACCCGCATTGGACCAGCGTGGTGGGATACGATAACAGTTTTTTTTTTTTCATCATCGTCATTACCATACATATGCCTTTTTCAATGAACGCCAAGACGGCCGATCCCCTGCTTCTCTCTGCCAACTGGAGCCGGCTACTGCACGGAGATCGGCATCCCACCTGGTCGAAGGTCTACCAACACTCGACATCCTCAACTCCAGAACCTTATTGGCCCTCGACCATCAGTTCTTCTGAGTACATGACCGGCCCACTGCCACTTTAACGAGCTAATAGCTCTCGGATGATTTCATTATTTAGTTTATATTTACTCATTATTAACTGCCTAGTGGTAAGGGCGTGTGCTTTAGACACCGGAGGTCGTAGTTCGAATCCTGCGGGATTCAACAAATTTTAAATGTTGTTTTCTACTTGGTTTGGGCAATTAGGGCTGATCACTCAATTGTCCGAAGAGTAAGATGATCCATGCGTCGTACGGGCATGTAAAAATCGGTCCTGCGCCTTATCTCTCTTCGGTCGTGTCGGATATCCGTCCCATCGGGCTTTGAGAGTATAAAGGAACAGAAAGTGCGCCTGTGTTTGTTTGTGCGGTTACACTTGTCCACTTTAATATCTCCTGCGCAGTTGGCTGATCTCTAATATAGATCGGCCGCAGTAGTCGTAATCGACTGGAGAGTATTACTCGTCTTAAATTTTTCCAAATATATTTTGGTTTGTATTAAAAAGTCCAAAAATGATTACTTTATTGTCTACTAGCGACCCGCCCCTGCTCCGCACGAGAGCAATACTGAAGAAAACATACCTACAATATTGAGCATGTTATACAAATATAAACCTTCCTCTTCAATCACTCTATCCGTTAAAAAAACCGCATCGAAATCCATTGCGTAGTTTGAAAGATTTAAGCATACATAGGGTTATAGGGACAGAGAAAGCGACTTTGTTTTTAGTATGTAGTGATTAGCAAAGTACATTTTCAAGCGTAATTGTTAACTTTACCCCACAGCAAGAACAATGCACGCGAACTTAGCCTCCGTGACCTTGGACGGCATTCTTCGGCTCGCCTTACGGATTAAATATTAAATATTCATGCAGTACTGCTTTTCAACGCCTCAATTGAAACTTAGGAAGGAAAAAAAGGTTTATTTGGTACATAAACACAACAATAAATAACATATTAATGAACGTTTCAAGCATTAAAAAGGTTTCCACTTGGCCTTTTTTTCACAAACAAGTGAAAATACTTTGCGAATGATGATTTTCAGTGGAACCAATCGTAAGTGACAGATGACAATTAATGCGCAAAATAAATAAGAGGCTTAAAAATATCAATGGCACATAACAAAGAAATATTAATTAGCAAAAAGTGTCGGCCACCTAGTTCGTGGGGACGGTGGTTTCCCGCGAACTCTGTGTTATATGAAGCTTACCATAGACAAGAGTCTGGAAGCGTAACCCGTGTCAAAATTAAGAAAAAGAAATAATTAGTATAACAAAAAGACATAGATAATAAAAATGTTAAGTACCAATGCTTAATTCATGTAATTTTGACTACCCTGTTAGTTAAAGTGGTAATTAATCGCTAATTTTGACGTGACAACGTCTTATAAATTGTATCAAGATAGCGAGGCGCTCTCGAAAACTGTGTCAAGCCGCCGCTCACGTAACGCTCTTCATAAGCAACCATAAGAGAAAATGGGAGTCACGCGTAACTCTTACTCGTGCGCAGTTGGCCTGCTTAAGTGAAAGAGAAAGAGACTAAGAGAAAGAGCGGCATGCTTCCCGGTTTATGCCTTGCGTCTCTCTCACAATCGAGCGTTCTTGACGTTTGAGTAAACAAGCAGAGTTAGTATTCATATTTACACGTGGCAAGATTGTGTAGCGAAAATCTTAACTTAGTTTCGTCGATTACAATAAAGGTAAATAACTCTACACTGATATTCGAACATGATAAAATATGATTGATTAATAAATTATAAAAAAATGTTATTTTAATATTTTCAATCGTTATTGTTATTGTATCCTACTTCCTACTATACGAATGAATATTCACATTACAATCATTCTACCACTAAAAGGCGACATGGGATGTTAGGACATATTAAAAAAATTTATTGCATACGCAGTCAGACGAGCACTCGGGGACCACCTGATGGAAAGTGGTCACCGATGCCCATTGGCAATACTGGTATCGCCAACGCGCTGCCTACCGTGAGACATACGATGTTAAGTCTCTTTTACCCAGTAAATACGCTGGCTACGGTGCCCTTCAGACTGGAACACAGTAGTGTTTTCACACTACTGCTTCGGCGAGAAATAGGCACGCGTGGTGGTCACCAGACGGTCCCATGTAAAAAGGGGATCTACCACCGATGTAACCTTTCTGGAGGAATAACACAACACATCTAGTCCCAAACTTGTACTATGGAAACTAGATGACTGATAAATAAATAGACAACTGCCTCCGTAGCCTAGTGGTATGGACGTGTGCTTTAGAAACCGGAGGTCGTGGGTTCGAATCCTGCGGGGACACAACAAATTTTCATTGTTGTTTCCTAGTTGGTTAGGGAAATTTGGGCCGATCACCCAGTTGTCTGAAAAGTAAGATGATCCATGCGTCGGATGGGCATGTAAAAAAAGTCGGTCCACCCACCAACCCGCATTGGACCAGCGTGGTGGGATACGGTCCTAACCCCCCAATGGAAAGGGGTGTATTAGGGGAGGCCTATGTCCAGCAGTGGACTATGAAAGGCTGATGATGATGATGATGAAATAAATAGACCTTTATTTTGTCAATAAATACATGTTATATAGACACAAACACCTAGGAAGAACACTATGTACATCACGTGATATTTTTCCCGTGGCGGAAATAGAATTCACACACTTAAGCGTGACTGTTAGGGTCACTAAACATTACACTAAGCGGGTTGCCGCTGTTGATCGAGTAATATATGTTAAAATTAGAAACCCGACCGAAAAATACGTATAAAATTTGCCAAAAAAATCGTGATGGCAACTTTTTTGCCGCCAAAACTCACACTCCTATTGGTCAGATCGCGTGGGGATTGCAAATGGCGGCGCCACACCAATAAGATAGCGTTTAGAGCAACGGTTTTGCCCTCTTAGCATATCCTTAGAACAGATAATTTAGGGTTAATATTCGTTGATTTCACGGATAGAACGTATTATTGTGCAAAATGTTTGTAATACAAAAAAAATGTAAGCAAAAATGAACTCTTTGCTGCTAAAAATAAAGTAGAGTATACTCAACACTTTATTGAAACGTGAACGCAGTTATTCAAACTATTTGAAAGGAATACGTTTCTTGATCACTTTCTATTTGAGCTTTAAATATTAAAATAGACTATATTTTGCTATGTGATAAGGTTCAAAATTGAATGAAATTACTTTGTACGTTTATAAAATAGTTGACAATTTCGTGTTTTAAACAGAAATGAACTGTTTTTTGTTTAAGATAAGGTTCAGAATCGTATTGTAAGTCGATAGTCAATTGTTGCTTTAAAGAAGCAATTAATGAAGAGATCTGCGATGTTTGTGAACAAACCTCTTCGAGAAAACAACAGACAATGCATCTCATTTTCTATCTTCAACCATCTCCTATAGCTCTCGTAAATGCTGGTAAAGTAATAGGTTATTAACGTCACTTGGTGACTGCCTTCGTAGCCTAGTGGTATGGGCGTGTGCTTTAGAAATCGAAGGTCGTGGGTTCGAATCCTGCGGGGATTCACCAAATTTTCATTGTTGTCTCCTAGTTGGTTAGGGCAATTTGGGCCGATCACCCAATTGACTGAAAAGAAAGATGATGGTCGGATGGGCATGTAAAAAGTTGGTCCACCCACCAAACCGTATTGGACCAGCGTGGTGGGATACGGTCCAAAACCCCGTAATGGATAAGGGGAGGTCTGTGTCCAGCAGTGGACTTACACAGGCTGATGATGATGATTGTACCCAAATCCGTTTCTTCTGTGCATTAATACGGAACTTTATTGTATCGTCTCAATTCAATTGAATCTCAATGTCCTTTTCGGAATCTAGAATTAGGATGATCCAAGCGTCATATGAGCATGTTAAAAGCTAGTCGCGTTTGTCAAAAAAGTCTAATAACTATACAACTAATATATTGATAACTAATATATCTATCAAATGCAGTTAACCCTTTTTGTTGTGGAGGTCAGATGTCAGTTATTCACACTCCAAAAGAAATGTAATTTAAAAAAAATCGTTTGCTTAAAGGAGCGCATTTAGTATTTTAGAGAAAAATACTGTGGTAATGTGTGTGGTGGAAACGTATTTTTAGATATTGCAATGCACACGCCACAAATACAGGAACAAACAGGTTTTTATGGGTGCTGGGTCCCACCGCTGTGCTCTTTTCTGCCGCAAAACAGTGGTGTGAAAAAATCACTGCGTTTCAGTTTGGAGGGCACCGTCAGAAGCGTATTTACTAGGTAAACGTGATCCCATGTCACACGTAGACGGCGCATTGGTGATAGCCCTGGTATTATTCATGTCCACCACTACCACTTTTGATCAGGTGGACCGCTTGTCTGCCTTTGTTGGCAATAATAAAAAAAATACACGATGGCTTCTTTAGCAATCAACTAGCAAAAAGATATAGAAAGTCTCAATTTAAATTTGAACTTAAAAAGCAGGTTTTTCTTCTTGAAATTATTAAAAATAAAACGATGCATATTTTTTGTTTACTTATAAAACATAGCAGTATACATTCTGCGCAATAAATATCACCCGTGACAATTCACAAGATACTGGCCATTAATTTTACAGCGGAAAAAGTAGAAAAAAGCTTGGACACAGACGACACTAAGAGCCGCGCGTTCCCGCCAATTCTTTTTGCTTTTTAATTCTATTACGGGCAAAATGGCCGCGCGGCGTTGTCGGCCGTTCAAAATGCAAATGGCAGTCGCCAATTATGACTTTATATTAGCGTTCGGCGCAAGGAGTATTTAATTTTAGAGACGGTTTCATTAAGTGTAATAAAGCTACCTTTTAGTATGGAAATAATGTATCGTGATCAAATACGGTGTCTATAAAAAGGGTTTTTAAAGGCGGATGCTTGCTTCACTTTTATATTTCGATAACAATTTATGCGCCAACTCGAATTTTTGGTGAAATTATTTTTAAATGACGGAGTGCTTAAAATGTTATATTTTATATTGTACTGGCTGTTGCGGGGCGACTTCGTCGCGTGGTGATTTAAAAATAATTCTGTCCGTATTGTTTGTGTAAAAAAGTGTAAACTAAGTTACTCCCAGTTACATCAGCTACCATCCAGTGTAGGTCGCATCGAAATCAGACCAGCCGTTCCAGAGATTACATCATTATGGCCTATGATAGTCCACTGCTGGACGTAGGCCTCTCCTAATACACCCCTTGGGGGGGTTGATGTCCAATGCGGGTTGTTGGGTGGACGGAGTTTTACAAGCCCATCCGACGCATGGATCAAACTTTACAGACAATCGGGTGATCAGCCCTAAACGCCCTAACTACTGTCTGGAAACGACAATTAAAAGTTGTTAGGTCCACAAACGTATCACTAGGATACATAGGCATTTTATAATAACATTGAAATACCTCTGTGATCGTAAAAATTTGCAAAAAAGTAAATTTCCTAACATATAAATTTATATAAAGCAAGTACTCCGTCCACGGTTGTATCCGTTCTGTTTCTACTTTTGTGGAATTGATTTGTCTTGGGTAAAAACTAGCCAATGTTACTAGATAAATGCTAATATCTACTGAAGAAAGATTATTTCTATTTGTCGCATTGGTTTTTGCGTTTATTCATTGAAAACTACAAATCTTTCCTCTTTATAGTAATCTATTTACACGTAACATATTCGGTCCTAGTTTTCAAAACCATATTATTATTTTTTCACCGGACGTCGAATTGTATTCTTAATACAATTTACTGACTCTTGTACACCTTTCAAAAGCGGTTAACACACGTCTACTGCTTGTCAGACACGAGTATTCTGTCGCATATCAGTTTTGTGTAATCACAATCGCCTTCCGGTTTAAAGGGCATCGTTGTCAGACTAATTACTTGGTAAACGGGACATAACATCTTACGTATCAGGTCGGTGAGTGGATTTTTGTCTTACGCTTCTTTTTTTATTGGCTAAGCTAATGCTATTATTAAACTACCTCCGTAGCCTAGTGGTATGGGCGTGTGCTTTAGAAACCGGAGTACGTGAGTTCGAATCCTGCGGGGACGCAAGATATTTTCATTGTTGTTTCCTAGTTGGTTAGGGCAATTTGGGCCGATCACCCAATTGTCTGAAAAGTAAAATGATCCATGCGTCGGATGGGCATGTAAAAAGTCGGTCCACCCACCAACCCGCATTGGACCAGCGTACGGGATACGGTCCAAAACCTCCTAATGGATAGAAGTGTACTAGTGGAGGCCTATGTCCAGCGGTGGACTATCACAAGCTGATGATGAATATGATTGCTTAACCCCCATGACCGTCCCATCGTCTCACAGCTTTAACCGTTTTTATTTTAAAAGATACATTTGCAACTGTACATTACAGTTCGATGTCAGTTTAAATCACGCGCAGTTATTAAAACCGTTCAGCATACGCCCGATGCGAAACGATAACAGCGCAACCACAATATGGCCGACAAACCACATTTAATGCGCCATTCGATACGGGGCTCTGGCGGACAAGACCGCGCGCATTTGTCGATCGACCAACGTTTTAATAAAGCGTGACATATAAGGGCTGAATTGAAGTTGGAATAAATGTAAACAAAGTCAATTGTCAAAAAGTAATGGCGGTTCTAGTGCGGTTTGTGGCCACGCTTGCGTCGTATTAAAATTTATTCTTCGTTATAGCAAAAGCGCTTAATATATGCAATGATTTAAGCTCGATTACTTAAGAAAATCGCCTCCGTGATGTAGCGGTATTGACCGTTGCTGTATAAACCGGAGGTAGTGGGTTCGATTGCCGCGGGATAACAACTTTGTGTTATTGTTGCAACTCGCATTGGACCAGCGTGGTTGGGTACGGTCCTAAATCCTTCATAATGGCGAAGGCGTGCATTAGGGGAGGCCTTTGTCCAGCAGCCTACTAGCACAGGTTGATGATGATGACTTAGAAAAAAACGGGGTCTCAAAATACTAATAAAATAATGATCTTCAGAGCCAATTTTGCCTACGGCTGCCGATCTAAGTCAATGAGGCGCAGGGCCGACTCTTTACATGCCCATCCTACGTTTGGATTATACTTTACAGCCAATCGGGTGATCAGTCCTAAACGCTCTAACTACTATCTGGAAACGTCAATTAAAAGTTGTTAGGTCCACACACGATTCGAACGCACGACCTCCGGTTTTAAAGGCCATACAGCTAGGATACATAGGCATTATATGATAACAATAAAATACCAAGGTGATTGTAAAATGGCAAAAAAAAGGTCTATTTCTAAGAAATTTATTAAATATTTTTATAATTTACACATATTTTCTATATCGTTTAATTTATGAAGTTATTCCCCTTTCGTTATCGTATACGATTATCGTTCGAGTATTGTTCTAAGGTTGGTAACACCCTAATTCAATTGGAACGTCGCGTTTTTGTAATCTGTTATAAATTTATTACTTTAAAAGCTTATTATTTATAGTCTGTGCATTGATTTGAATGCGATAGTGTTAATAAAAGTAATTTAATGGATTATTTTGCCTTTGTTTTAATATTAACTCCGATATTTTGTTTACCTCAAGTCACTTACTTGCCTTTGTAATTTTTACTATATATATAATAATGTTCTCCAGCCTATTGCGACTACGGCGGCTAGGAAACAATGAAAATTTGTTTAGTCCCCGCAGGATTTGAAACCGCGACCTCCGGTTGCTGAAGCGCATGCCCTCACCACTAGGCTACGCAGTCAGTTTCTTTGACTAAAACGAGGACACAAACAGGATTTTTATCTGCCCATAAGAAGTGCAGCGTAGGTCCTCTTGATACATAGGATTTAAGACTCCTTTACCCAATAAATACGGCGGCTACGATGCCCTTCGGTTCCGGAAGACGGTAGTGCTTATACACTACTGATTTTCGACAGAAATAGGCACCACGGTGGCACTAAAGCAGACAGCTCATTACGATGAGCTACGTAGCCCAAAGCATTTAAAATAATTTCTTACCACATCTATACATCGTTGCGTAGGTAAACTAAAACCTCTTTAATGATTTTAGCAATGAAGAATAGCAAACTAAAATTTTAACTAGTTTATTTTAATTCAATCGTAATCGACTTAAACAGTTTTACCTATAGATACAAAGTGACGTTATAGATGAAGTGAGAAATTGTTTTCCTTCCGAAAAATCGGATCTCAAACGGAACACGATGACACCCGAACTGTCAATGGATGATCGTATAAAATTGATGACATTTTAAAAAAGTACAAATAAACTGTCATAAAAGTGTCAAATGTCAAAATGAATAATGCCGTTGTATAATATAGATATGTATAGCTACTGAAGCTATTTGAGAGAGCGCGACAAATATGAACTTTTCCCAAAGGAAAATCTCACTATATCTATACATGTATGACTTTATTACTGGACTGGCAGTCCGTCCGTTGGGCGAACAGACATAAGAACCAATCTTTTCTCTTTATAAAATTAGTATAGATTATCGTTTTGTTATTACGAACGTAACGAATTGATATACACAAAGAATTATTAAATAAAAATGGCTTTGTACTTGGACTATTAATATCGAATTGACATAAATTCTAAAATCTTCTATCTGGCTTTTCCTGATAACTTAAGTAAAAATTATTTCATCATCATCATCAGCCTGTGATAGTCCACTGCTGGACATAGGCCTCCCCTAATACACCCCAATCCATTAGGGGTTTTGGACCGTATCCCACCACGCTGGTCCAATGCGGGTTGGTGGGTGGACCGACTTTTTACATGCCCATCGGACGCATGGATCATCTTACTTTTCAGACAATTGGGTGATCGGCCCAAATTGCCCTAACCAACTAGGAAACAACAATGAAAATTTGTTGAGTCCCCGCAGGATTCGAACCCACGACCTCCGGTTTCTAAAGCATACGCCCATACCACTAGCCTACAGAGGCAGTTGTAGCAAAAAAAAATATACATAACTTCTATCCTAACAAAAATTTCATAATTCAATACCCCTGGTATTACCAAAAGCCACTAGAATCTAGACTTTTCATCGTAAAAAAGCCGCGAGCGCCAAGCGAAGGCTTTTTCCCACCAAAAGAGCTTCGCTCGAATTCAATTACGCAAAATGGCCGCGTCTCGCGCGCTTTTCAAACGGCCATGTTGGATCGCCAACGGCCAGTGTCTTTGTGCGGTTGAAGCCGTATGACGGCTGAGTGTTGCTATTTAAAAAAGAAAAAGCATGATAAATACGATGGGACGGCAAAAAACGTACGTTATTATTTATTTTAAATGGCTGAGCTATATCAGATACCGTTGTTGTGTGATTTTTTAACCTTGATCGGAGCCAATATATGTATACATAAATAAATAAAATTAGAGTTTCTTTTTGTAATATAAAATCACTGTCTTTCTTGATGAGTACATTGTGATGCATAATCGGTACCATCATCATCAGCCTTTGATAGGCCACTGCCGGACGTAGGCCTCCCCTAATACACTCTTATCAATGAAAATTTGTTGTGTCCCCGCAGGATTCGAACCCAAGACCTCCGGTTTCTAAAGCACACGCCCATACCACTTGGTGTTTTTAACTATATGTTTTGGGAAGATAAAAATGTTACATAACATGCTTATTTCTCCTTCAATTATTTAATAAACATAAAGATTCAAAATTCAAACCCTCTCTCGTAGCCTAGCGGCATTGGTCATTGCTCAATAAAATGGAAGTCGCGGCTTCTAATCCAGCGGGGAAACAACGTTTAGGTGCTTGGATTACTTAATAATTTTCTAATGTAATTTTTATCGCTGTTTTCCGGTTGGTTAGGACAATATGAACTGAAATTGTCTGAAAAGAAATCCATGCGTCCGATGGGTTTGTAAAAAGTCGGGTCATCTTTGGCGGTTGTTACAGAAAGTCAGTGCCTTCCAACTTACTGACAACTAATCCAATTCATCTTTCAGAATGCAGTTTACCCTTAGGGTTGCGGAGGTCAACTGTCAGTTGTTCTGCGTAAATATGTTATTTGGTTTAAGCCAACCGCATGATAACTTAGGAAAATGACTAGGTAAGAGAGAGGCAAAGTTTCAAAATGAACAAAAAATATAAATATTCAGTTTCTTGTATTTTTAACAAATTATTTTTTCCCCTGAATTCATTATTTCTTTGACCCACAGATAATACGTACTGCGATGGATTTAATTATACCGAAACACTGCATACCTTCAAGGCCACTCCACAACCTTAACGCTCGGAAAGATTAAAAGACGGACTTGAAGATTTTTACATTTTTTTTTATGTGGACGTATATAATCTATGAATAATTAAAATTAAAAGCTTTAGAAAACGAGGTCCTGGGTTCAAACTCGGGACTCAAATAATTTTCATTGTTGTTTTCTAGTTGGTTAGGCAATAATTGCGATCACAATGTTCTAAGTACAAGATTCATGTCGGATGGGCATGTGAAAGTCAGTCCACCCACCAATCCGCATTGGACCAACGTGGTGGGTACGGTCCAAAACCTCTAATGAATAGGGATGTATTGAGAGGCCATGACCAGCAGTGGACTATCACAGGCTTGTTGATGATGGAAAATTTTCACCGATTTTAAAATAAAGATTAATTATATATGATAAGGTTAGGCGGGATACATTTATTGTATGTGTCTTGATTAATTATATAGTTCTGCAAATCAGACATGGAGAAAACGCTACGGCAACGTTTTGTGTCAATTGTTGAAGCTATTGAGCTTCACTCACCAATTGACAGCTCGATGACAACCTATGATAATAAAAATTTAACAAAACACAAACCGACTTCAAATCGATTGGCGTGATATTGAGCTATCAATTGTCCATTTGTTGAGCACATTGTTAATGTAAATTTCACTTATTCAAATTTTCAAGGATGCCACTGTCAGAACTGGACCAAATTGCCATGGGACCAAAGGACAGCCAAGCTTTCAAAGAAAAACATCCAAATCGAGTTCACCCATGGCGAAAGTTCTGAGGTAACAGACATGTAACAAGACAGCACATGAAATAGATTTAATATACACATATTAAATTCAATATATACATATTAAATCTGATTATATATAGATATAGATTTAATATGTATAATATTAAATCTATTTCTTCATCAAAAAGATATAATTATGTACGTTAATATAAAATTACATGCATATGGTAGGTCCGTTTTACTAGGGACCGTCTGGATTGTAACACCGCGGTGCCTATTTGTGCCGCAAAGCAGTAGTGTGAAAACACTGCTGTGTTCCGGTTTAAAGAGCACCGTATTTACGGGGTAAATGAGACTTAACATCCTATGTCTCAAGGTAGGCAGCGCGTTGACGATACCACTAGTATTGCCGGAGGTGGACACCGACGCCCATAGATGGGCGTCGGTGTCCACCTCCCATCAGTCTCGATCTGTCTGCGTAGGCGATAGAAAAAACATTGTATAACTTGAAGGCTTAAGGATATAAATATATAAGCTAAGGTATAATGAAGCCATTTAAAAGTTTCATTGTATTCTTAAGATTTAGGTTCGCTAAGTTTTTTACCGCCGTCTTTGTAATTTATTTTGCTATTTATAAAGTTAATACAAAAACGTAGAAGAATATTTAGAACCGTGGTGGATTGGTTCATTCAATTTGGACTACAGCAATATAATATAAGATTTTTAATAATATTGATCAGAGAGGTTTGAATTATCAAACTTTTGTACTCTTTAAAATATTTACTAGGTGATGGTTAAATTAGGTTTATAATAAAGTCATTATTAGATTAAAAAGAAACATAATAACAGAGGAAGATTTAGAAATTAGGTCTTGCGATATTGGAAAATCTATTATATACAACTAGTTAGATATCTATACTAAATAAATAGACATGAGAGTGTCTGTTCAGTAGCTTTATCGAAATAATAGTTTCAAAATGGCGTCGTGGTATAGTAACTATACCACATAACAAAACAGTATTTTAAACTTTGTCTGAACCATCTGTCCTCTGCACATAGGATCATCTCATTTCAGACCGTTGGGATATCATAATCTGTCCTAACCAACCAGAAACAGAGATAACACAAAGTTGTTTTCCCAGGATTCGAACTCTGAACTTCAGTTTATAAAGCAGAGGCCTACTAGAAGGGACTTATATGGACCACAGGCAGTTTTAAGTGACGGTTATAAAATATACAAATGTTTTGACTGACAACGTCACGTGTGAACCTCACGAAAACTGGTCACAGCGCCGTCACGTAACGCTCTCCATATGCAACCATTACAGAAAGTAGGAGGGACGCGTCTCTCTTACTCAGTGCGCAGTTGGCCCTTAAGTGAAAGAGACACGGAGGAGAGAAAGAGGGTTCATTCTTCCTACTATACAAATGAATATTCGCGTTACAATCATTCTGCCACAAAAAGACATTGTCACGTATAACTTTCCGATACCGACAGTAAACCCATTTTACAGGCAACCAATTTTTTTCCAAGTTGCCACGCGGACTCAGTCGCGGGTTACATCTAGAATACATATATACTTTTCACTGTGTAGAGGAAACAATAAGAACTTTATCAGGACCCTGCTTTCGCGCGCAAAATGCCGTGCGGCGGCCATTTTCTAATTAAACTTTTGGGGCGAAACGTTGCCCGTTTCGCGCTTTTTTTTTCGTTTCTTTTTTTTTTTAAACAAACATCCGCCAGCCTCTAACATGTTTGCGTTCCGTTTCACATTGTAAATGATTGTTTTAGTTTTTTTTTGATGTTATAATCGAATAACTGATTAAATTGCTGAAATGAAATATGAATTTTGTTAATGCTTACTGGCATTTAATACTCTCTGTAACTTTGGTAGTTGTTTTGTCCTTGATATAGTTTATAAAATATATTTTTTAAACGTAATTTTTTTATACGAAATCTTAGACAGGAATTTAAAAAATTTTACTAGAAATGGGTGTAAAAAAAATATTTTTGTAAACTGTTTTATCTGTACTACGGCGAAATAAGATCCGGAATTTATAATTATTTCTATTGTTTACGCGAATATTATACATTATTAAATAAAATGACTTTACGGATTTTATCGCGTTTGTTTTACATTTTTAAATTCCTGACGTTTCGAACACTACCCCGTGACCACGGCCGCTGGAAAGTGTTCGAAACGTCGGGAATTAAAAAATGTAAAATGTAAAAACGCGATAAAATCCGTAAAGTCATTTTATCCGGAATTAATGTAAACACAATGCGCATATTTATCAGTTATCGAGTGTTGGTTACATTTTGGCGACAAACTAATTAGATACTGTACATTTGGTTAATATTTTTTCCTCCTCTAGCCATTTTTATAAGTAACCAACGGGTGGGCCTTTAATATTAATATAAAAATTATACTTTTCACTCTTGAACACCAGAAAAGTACACAAAATAATGTTTTTAGGCTTAAACTATCTTCTACAAAATTCTAATCCTTTAAATGATTTATAATAAAGTCATGAAGCGCATATATCTATATTTTAAGAATAAACCACAATAGCCATTTTAATGGTTTAAATATGCCTATTTAAACCTAAATTAAACTGTAATAGTGAAACTTTAAATAAATATTAATGCTATTACAAAATTTCTTGGAATAAATTAATACCTTAAAAGATATCAGAGATTTAAAATGTAGTGCCATTATACCGCGCGATAGTTAACTGCTGAGGGCACGTTGTCACCGACTTGTAGTGCGTAAAATTGTTATTATTTATTAAAATTTCACTTGTTTCAAAACCGATACAAACCGATCTGCCTGCGGAGGACAAATTAAATATTGGCTCGCATTTCCTGCGACGTTCTGCCGCCAAAAAGTATCGAGAGCGCGCGATCAAGTCATCTGTCAATGTGACAACTGCGGGTATATCAAAACAGGGTTGTGTACTAAGCTTTTACCGCGTTTTAAATTTAAAACTGTTCATTTGAAATTTTGTTAAAAGACTTATGATCTACCGCCTAATATTACTTTACTTCGAAAAGCTTTTGCTTCTTTAATATTGCAAAGTATATTTAGGTACAGTTAAATTTAATTAAGTTTTAAAACAACGACGCCTGTTACATGGCAAGCGAGTAAAGAAACAATAATTTCAACCGTCACAAAATACATACGGGCCTAATGCCTTAATTTTTTCTAAAGTGAACAATAATGGGGGCAAAAAAATTACCATTGACTCCTAAAAAAATCTTCATATGTACCGTATAAAAGCAAAAACATTTGACACATGAGATTAAAAATGGCCGCCGCTTCAGCGTTCCCGCCAAAACGATACGCGGCGTCGGAATGAACAAAGCAGAGAACTCAATACGAACGTGTCCAGAACGTTCGAATGCAGACTAAACAATTATATTTCGCGCTATTTTCGATCCGGTCAATCGAAACGCGCCCCGCCGTTGTCTTCCTGGTTGCGTGAAGTAAAAATGAGGCGGGAACATTTTATAGTTCGTCGTTCGTTTGTTCGACATTGACAGAGTAAAAATAGCAATTCGAAACAATAAATTTGAGTCGTTTTCGAAGTGTAAATAATTTTTATTATTGGATTTTTATATATGTAAATAAGTGCCCAAAGTTCTTTTTAAAGTAATTTAAGTTTATAATGTTAATGTTTTTAGTTCGTTCGGTATCATAGACTAAAAATAACTAGTTGAAACAATACGTTTAGTCCTATTTTCGATGTTAATTACATTTTATTACACGCCTGAACTTTTATGTGTATGTAAATTTAAGGCCAAATTAGTAATTTTATGCTGTTTTAATTTGTGTTATTAATGTTTTCTTGTAGGAAAAACAACAGGTCGATACAGCTATGGGTTGGTTATGCAGCAAATACACTACTAACGATAGGATAGAGGCCTATTAAATCAGTATTCAGTAGATTTTGTAGAGCTGCATTAGTCTTGGTTTTAAAATTGACAACTCATTGTAATAATTTTGAACATATTTCTTTTTTCAATTGTATCGAAACGGATGATTGCCTTTTTCCATTTTTTTATATACATAATTAAATTTCATGCATACTTCGTTCCTAGAGGGACTGATTTTGTTTTCAATTCTCACACGAACTCTGCTAAAACGTTGTTATCTCCTATATGAGGTTCATCATCATCATCAGCGTGTGATAGACCACTGCTGGACATAACTCCTAACACCTTATCCATTAGGGGTTTTGGACGCGTATCCACGCTGGTCGAATGCGGGTTGTGGTGGGCTGGACGGGATTCGATCCCACGACCTCCGGTTTCTAAAGCACACTCCTATATCACTAGGCTACGGAGGCAGTTCATGAGTGTTAATAGATAGTAATTCCATCTGATTAATAACTAGCCGACATGAGCCACTCCTCTTCGTGATCTAACGTGAACTAACACATTAACTCTAACTTCGGATTTATTCACAGGTTTATTTTGTTACATAATTTGGTGTTGTTTCAGCCATATTGTAATGCCTATTGTCTTATACTTTATTTACGATAAATATATAATTTATCGTATAAAAATCCCCTTATTGTGAACGTTTTGGATGTAATTGTTACTATTACATTTTTTTTACCTACAAGGCAGGACGTCCGTATCATTTGCATACGGTATATAATAATATCGATTCCAGAATTTTATTTAAATACCCATTTAACTATTTTACGGAAGCTTTTATGTTAAAGCTGACGTTAAATATCATTCAGTACTTTGTTTCATTCCTCCATTTTGCATTCTGCAAGGCTCTTTCGGCGGGTAAAGTACAGTCAATTTTTATTGTCGCTTCCTATTGAAAGGAAAAATGTCAGATATTTTAAAAATGCACGTCTATAATTCTATAGAAATACATAAAATTGAAGTGCCCGTACGTAACATTAACGTACGTGACATTAATTTAAATGATTCATCATCAATAATTTCACCCCGTGATAGTCCACTGCTGGACATAGGCCTTCCCTAATGCACACCACCGCTTCCGATCTTCTGCTATACTCATCAAGCTCACACCGGCCACTTTGTGAATGCCGTCTCCCCACCTTGCCGCAGGTCGTCCCACACTTCATATTGATATATAATCGGTATATAACAAAACGTTTTTTTTTATTTGTCTGTCTTTTTGTCCTGGTTTATCTCTGGAATAGCTAGTCCGATATTGATGGGGCTTTCAATTAAATATAGCCTAGGTAACTGGGAGTAACCTAGGATAGTTTTTTGGACGTGGACGAAGTCTCGAGAAAAAGTTAGTCAAAAAATTAAAAATTAAAGCCAATTCAAATTCAAGGTATCACAGACTAAACAATATCTACATTAGTACCGCTTGTTTGAACTTTTAACTTGTGTCATCCACTCGAGCTGGCTAGACGTGATCCGCCATCTTTCTGGAATGTTTGCCAGCGTTTCTTTCGCCCATTGTAAATTGACTAACGCACGTACGAATGTTTTTCTGTTCTGTAATGTATTTCTCCTGTTTAATCTGGGACGGTAACGGATTATCGATGTCTGTATCAAGGTCCGTGGTGTTTAGACAAATGTTTGTGTACAGACCGATCTATACAAATAAATAAAATTGGAGAATAGAAGAAGATCGCAAGCCTTGGCGTGCATTAGGGGAGGCCTATGTCCAGCAGTGGACTGAAAAAGGCTGATGATGATGATGATGATGATGATGGAGTGTTGGTTTGTAGTGACTGGCAATTTTTTTATTTTATTCTCTGTCGGTCTGTCTGTTTGTTGTGGCTAATCTCTGAAATGGCTGCTCCAATTTTGATGGCACCTTTACTGTAAGAGAGCTGAACTAACTGGGAGTAATGTAAGCTAGTTTTTTTTATTAATTACGTTACCACGCGGTCGAAATCGGTGGTAACAGCTTGTAAACAATATAGATAGCGACAAGTCGCGATACTGTTTTCAATTTACTCCAGAGATAGCTTCATCATCATCAGCCTGAGATAGTCCACTGCTGGACGTAGGCCTCCCCTAATACACCCCTGTCCATTAGGGGTTTAGGACCGTATCCCACCACGACGGTCCAATGCGGCTTGGTGGGTGGATCGATTTTTACATGACGCATGGATCGTCTTACGTTTCAGGCAACTAGGTGATCGGCCCAAATTGCCCTCAGTCCTCGATGCCCGAGTTCCCGCAGGATTCGAACCCGCGACCTCCTGTTTCTAAAGCACACGCCCATACCACTAGGCTACAGGGGGAATTAAAGACAGCTTAGATATGGCATTTGATTTACATCTGGCGAAAATTCGTTGCTTACAAATATTACATAACTTTATTAGAAATGGCAAAGTGCTTTATAGAGAGAAATAAAAATTTATACGTTTATATTATTATTATTTTTATTATTTACATCTTTTATTTTTCACCCTTTTCAGGGGGTCTTAATATTTTTACGGGTTTTTGGCCAAGTGAAAATATTTTTAATAGAAAAAACTCAATGTATAGACAGAACACACATTACACATCATCAGCCTTTGTTAGTCCACTGCTGGACATAGGCCTCCCTCAATACACCCCTATCCATTAGGGGGTTTGGACCGTATCCCACCACGCTGGTCCAACGCGGGTTGGTGGGTGATAGACAGAAATTCCTTAACAATTCAGCAGGTATTTAGTATGGCAGCTTTTTGTAGCAGAACGTAGGTAAGGGGATGAATTTGAAGATCTTTGAGACTTTTGTGCATTGGGGGTTGTGGAAACGGCTCCAGTGGTTGAAATAATATTATTATTATTATTATAAGTGGAGACTGAGGCTTAACGAACGTAACATGGGACGCCCTGAACGGAGTGATGACATCGCAAAGTCGCCTTGTGGGCTGGATGAGAATAGCCTGAAGAACGGAAGCGGTGGCGTGCATTCATCAATCATCATCATCATCATCATCAGCCACCACTATTCCGAGTCTATTCTGCAAAGCAATACTTAGTGATTTTTTAAGGAATTCGTATTATTTCGCCATTAATATAAGTCCGCGTGGAGGGGTCTAATAAAAGTGCGTATTTATGGTGTGCTTAACGTGTTTCTCAGTCATTAGGGCTGTGCCCCGACCCGTGTAGGCCTATCTTGATGCATTATATCGATCCTGATGTATCGACGTTAATTAGCACGCGCTAGTGATGCGACACCGCGAAATATTGTCGATAACGTTTCTTGTATATCAAAACTATAGGAAAATATGGCGTCAATTTTGCAAACTTACATAACTAAAATTGTTCTGTGCTTCTTAAATACTTAAATTTATACATAAGCCATTAATTCCTAATCTATATTTAACTCATACAAAACATTATAAACAGTTGATGTTTACGACTTTAACTTAACTTAACTTCAAACTTTAACTTTAAATAAAATATGTTACACATAAATACTAATTATAATAAATAATCTTTTTATAGAGATAGACATACGAAATTAATAAACACGTGGTGCTTTTCGTTTATCGACACAATATAGTTAATATTAAATTACCGAATTCCGACTACGGTGGCCATCTATATTAGAGATCAGCCAACTGCGCAGGAGATATTATAGTGTACAAATGTACGCGCAAACATAAGTACACTTTCTATTCCTCTACACTCTCAAAGCCCGATAGGACGGATAAATGACCGGAGAGATAAGACGCAGGACCGACTATTTACTTGCTCATCCGACGCATGGATTTTCTTACTTTACAGACAATCAGGTGATCAGTCTCTATTGTCTTCATCAACTAGAAAATAACTTAGAAAAGTAGTTGAGTCCATGCAGGCTTTGAACCAACGACCTCCTGTTTCTAAAGCGAACGCCACACTGCGGAGGCAGACTGACAGAGAATATGATATGTACAAACCATATGATTAAATCATTTAAAAATTTTTTTCGTCACTTAAGATGATGAGTTACAAATATTTTTTACCATATCTAAAATACTATCTTAGAATTTTTTTCTATTATCTCACTTAAATTATATATTATATATTAATTTGAATAACTGCTATTAATAAAAAAAATGGTTTGAATTTAGCATATCAGATTTTCATTAAAACCTTTTTTTACCAATAGCATACTATAAAAGTCAAAAAATCGATAAATAAAAATATCGATACTTCAAGTCGCAGCCCTAGCATTTTAGGGTGTGAAATCCTTGTGGCGTGTAGCAGGCGTTTTTATCGTTTAATCTACGGAATGGCCTTTTAAATTGGGACGCAATATTCAAAATCAGTAGCATAATTTATATTAGGACATTAGTATACAATGATTGTATACTAATTTTATTATATCCCTACATTCACCATGTTTTCATAGAGTCGTTAACCAGAATCTATACATGATTCTTTCGCCTAGCCATTTTCCGAAGCTATCTTAGGGTCGCTACTTCTAGAATTACCTTATCATGCACTCATAGCAGCCTTTAGCATCCACTGCTGGACTTAGAGCCTTTTTAAAGAACACCAATAGTGTAATTGCCAAGCTGAGCAGGCGCTTCGGGAATTGACTAATGGCACTTGCACTGCAAATCTGTCTTGCTCCCACTGTAAGGCTGATGCCGTCGAAAGGGCCCTCTATCCCTACGCCGGATTTACTTGAATAACAATTTTTTAAAAAGAATTATTTAACAGGATGAGAATAGCCGAAGATCGGAAGCGGTGGCGTGCATTAGGGGAGGCCTATGTCCAGCAGTGGACCGACACAGGCTGATGATGATGATGATGAACAGTTTTCGCAGAGCTACTGGCATCTGACCTCCAAACCCAAAGGTGAACTGCATACTAAGGATGATTGGTCAGTAAAAATAGTAAATTTGAAGGCGCTTGAGTGTCCATCGGACGCATGTATCATCTATTTTTGGACAAATGGATTGTTCAGCCTCAAATTGTCCTCAACGTGCCAGAAAACATGCTTCGCATAGCACAAAGATACTTCGCAAAATTCAATACATCACGGTTTGAAAAGCAAAGCCTATACCACTAGGTGCACTAACAATACAAATATTTAGACGCCACTAGCCGATCGCGTGTTTGATTATACAAAAATGTGGATGAGACATTGTGAGAAATGATTTTTCTCCATATTTTTGGGATAGGTTCTATGTTATATTACTCTCTCAAATAGCTTCATTCAGTAATTTTGACATTAGAAACTGCAACTAAAGTTTTCATATTGAAGCATATGAAATAGAAAAGCATTGACAGTTCAGGTGTCATCTTATGCTAATAGAGGATCTGAATTTTCACGGAGGAAAATAATCTCTATGGATTTTACGTGTTCTGTGTTATTCCGGTATAATATCTTCAAAGAAAGAATATATAGAATCGATTCAAGTAGTTTTCGGAGCATTTTCAAAACATGTGAACATAAGCTTCCACACTCATATTTGGTAAGCTTCAGGTAACACAGAGGTTCGCGGAAGCTGCCGTCTCCACGAACTAGATTGCCGACACTTTTTGCGAAGTGACGGCCACATGTCTAGAAGGTACGTGAGTTAGGCATTCTTAGTGTCTCCTAGGATCGTCGACGATCGGTTTGCGGACCAGGACGCCGACGGTTTGGCGACTGTTTTAATCGGTTGCTGGGGGCGGTGCAAACGCCCTGAACATGTGGTGTAGATTGCGTACCGTGTATGTGTCTCGTATCGCTATGAAGCGGGGTAACTGCGGGTGCTTGTATGCTATCCTTAACTGCCTCCGTAGCCTGAGTGCTAAGGGCGTGTGCTTTAGTAACCGGAGGTCGCGGGTTCGAATCCTGCGGAGACTCAACTGAATTTTTCATTGTTGATTCCTAGTTGGTTAGGGCAATTTGGCCCGATCACCCGAATTGTCTGAAAGTAGATAATCCTTGCGTCGGATGGGCATGTGAAAGTCGGTCACCCACCAATCGCATTGGACCAACGTGGTGGGGTACGGTCCAAAACCCCCTAATGAATAGGGGTGTATTAGAGGAGGCCTATGACCAGCAGTGGACTATCACAGGCTGTTGATGATGAAAATTTTCACCGATTTTAAAAATAACAGATTAATTATATAGATAAGGTTATGGCGGGCTTATATTTTATGTGTGTTAATTTAATTATATAGTTCTGCCAAATCAGACATGGAGAAAACGCACAGCAACGAAACGGCGTAGCACGTTGTTGTGTCAATTGTTGACAGCTCATTGAGCTGTCACTCACCAATTGACAGCTCGATGACAACCTATGATAATAAAAATTTAACAAAACACAAACCGACTTAAAATCGATTGGCGTGATATTGAGCTATCAATTGTCCATTTGTTGAGCACATAGTTAATGTAAATTTCGGACTTATTCAATCTTTTCATGGATGCCACTGTCAGAACTGGACCAAATTGCTATGGGACCGAACGGGAAGCACCAGCTTTCAAATAAAAAAACATCCAATTCGGCTCACCCAGGCGAAAGTTCTGAGGTAACAGACATGTAACAAGACAACACATAAAATAGATTTAATATATACATATTAAATTTAATTATTAAATTTAATATATACATATTAAATCTATTTCTTCATCAAAAAGATATAATTATGTACGTTAATATAACATTACATACATATGGTAGGTCCATTTTTACTGGGGACCGTCTGGATTGGTAACACCGCGGTGCCTATTTGTGCCGCAAAGCAGTAGTGTGAAAACACTGCTGTGTTCCAGTTTCAAGGCCACCGTAGCCAGCGTATTTACGGGGTAAACGAGACTTAACATCCTATGTCCACCTCCCATCAGGTGGCTCGACTGCTCGTCGGTCTGCGTAGGCAATAGAAAAAAACATTGTAGAACTTTAAGGCTTAAAGATATAAATATATAAGCTAAGGTATAATGAAGCCATTTAAAAGTTTCAATGTTTTCTTAAGATTTAGGTTCGCTAAGTTTTTTACCGCCGTCTTTGTAATTTATTTTGCTATTTATAAAGTTAATACAAAAACGTAGAAGAATATTTAGAACCGTGGCGGATTGGTTCATTCAATTTGGACTACAGCAATATAATATAAGATTTTTAATAATATTAATCAGAGAGAGTTTGAATTATCAAACTTTTGTACTCTTTAAAAATGTTTACTACGGCGATGGTTAAAATTAGGTTTATAATAAAGTCACTTAATTAGATTAAAAAAAAAGCTTATAATAACAGGGAAGATTATGAAATTAGGTCTTGCGATATTAGGAAAATCTATTATATACAACTAGTTAGCATATCTATACTAAGAAATAAATAGACATGGAGTGTCTGTTCGTAACATCGAAATAATTGTTTCAAAATGGCGTCGTGGTATATAACTATACATATAACAAAACAGCATTTTTAAACTTTCTGTCTGTCTGTCCGTCTGACGCATGGATCATCTCACATTTCAGACCGTTGGGATATCGGCCTAAATTGTCCTAACCAACCAGAAAACAGAGATAACACAAAGTTGTTTTCCCGCGGGATTCGAACTCATGAACTTCAGTTTATAAAGCAAGGGCCTACTAGCAAGGGACTATAGGGACCACGGAGGCGGTTTAAGTGACAGTTATAAAAATATACAAATGTTTTGACGTGACAACGTCACGTTGACACACTCAGGAAAACTGAGTCACAGCGCCGCTCACGTAACGCTCTCTATATGCAACCATTACAGAAAGTAAGAGGCACGCGTCTCTCTTACTCGTGCGCAGTTGGCCCGCTTAAGTGAAAGAGACACAGGGAGAAAGAGAAAGAGGGTTCATTCTTCCCACTATACAAATGAATATTCGCATTACAATCATTCTACCACAAAAAGACATTATCACGTATAACTTTCCGATACCGATAGTAAACTGATTTTACAGGCAACAATTTTTTTTTTCTAAGTTGCCACGCGGGCTCATTCGCGGGTTACATCTAGAATACATATATACTTTTCACTGTGTAGAGGAAACAATAAGAACTTTACTAGGACCCTGCTTTCGCGCGCAAAATGCCGTGCGGCGGCCATTTTCTAATTAAACTTTTGGGGCGAAACGTTGCCCGTTTCGCGCTCTTTTTTTCGTTTCTTTTTTTTTTAAACAAACACCCGCCAGCCTCTAACATGTTTGCGTTCCGTTTCACATTGTAAATGATTGTTTTAGTTTTTTGATGTTATAATCGAATAACTGATTAAATTGCTGAAATGAAATATGAATTTTGTTAATGCTTACTGGCATTTAATACTCTCTGTAACTTTGGTAGTTGTTTTGTCCTTAATATAGTTTATGAAATGTATTTTTTAAAGGTAATTTTTTTATATGAAATCTTCGACAGGACTTTAAAAAATTTTACTAGAAGTGGGTGTCGCTTTCTCTGTACGTCGTTTTATCTGTACTACGGCGAAATAAGATCCGGAATTAATGATTATTTCTATTGTTTACGCGAATATTATACATTATTAAATAACTTTCCAGCGGCCGTGGTCACGGGGTAGTGTTCGAAACGTCGGGAATTTAAAAATGTAAAATAAACGCGATAAAATCCGTGAAGTCATTTTATCCGGAATTAATGTAAACACAATGCGCATATGCACATGACCTATTTATGTATTATGTATTTATCAGTTATCGAGTGTTGATTACATATTGGCGACAAACTAATTAGATACTGTACATTTGGTTTATATTTTTTCTTTCTCTAGCCCTCTTTAAAGTAACCAACGGGTGGGCTTTTAATATTAATATAAAAATTATACTTTTCACTCTTGAGCGCCAGAAAAGTACACAAAATAATGTTTTTAGGCTTAAACTATGTTTTACAAAATTCTACTCCTTTAAATGATATATAATAAAAGTCATGAAGCGCATATATCTATATTTTAAAAATAAACCACAATAGCCATTTTAATGTAAGACATTGTTAAAAATTTAGTTAAGTCAGGTTTAAATATGCCCATCTAAGCCTAAATTAACATATAATAGTGTAACTTTAAATAAATATTAATGCTTTTAAAAATTTCTTCATTCTATGTATAAATGAATACTAAAGATATCAGAATTTAAAGTAGCGCCGAATACCGCGCGATAGTTAACTACTGAGGCACGTTGTCACCGACTTGTAGTGCGTAAAATTATTATTTATTAAAATTTCACTTGTTTCAAAACCGATACAAACCGATCTGCCTGCGGAGGACAAATTAAATATTGGCTCGCATTTCCGGCGACGTTCTGCCGCCAAAAAGTATCGAGAGCGCGCGAAAGTCATCTGTCAATGTGACAACTGCGGGTATATCAAAACAGGGTTGTCTACTAACCTTTTACCGCGTTATAAATTTAAACTGTTCATTTGAAAGTTTGTTAAAAGATCTACCGCCTAATATTACTTTACTTCAAAAAGCTTTAGCTTCTTTAATATTGCAAAGTATATTTAGGTACAATTTAATTTAATTAAATTTTAAGACAACGACGCCTGTTACATGGCACGCTAGTAAAGAAACAATAATTTCAACCGTCACAAAATACATACGGGGCTAATGCCTTAATTTTTTCTAAAGTAAACAATAATTGGGGCAAAAAAATTACCATTGACTGCAAATAAATCTTCATATGTACCGTAAAAAAGCAAAAACATTTCACACATGACATTAAAAATGGCTGCCGATTCAGCGTTCCCGCCAAAACGATACGCGGCGTCGGAATGAACAATGCGTAACAGAGAACTCAATACGAACGCGTCCAGAACGTTCGAATGCAGACTAAACAATTTTATTTCGCGCTATTTTCGATCCGGTCAATCGAAACGCGCCCCGCCCGTTTGTCTCTTCCTGGTGCGTGAAGTAAAAATGAGCGGGAACATTTATAGTTCGTCGTTCGTTTGTTCGACATTGCACAGAGTAAAAATAGCAATTGGAAACAATAAATTTACTCGTTTTTTCGGTGTAAATATTTTTTATTACTGGATTTTTATATATGTAATATAAGTGCCCAGAGTTCTTTTAAGTAATTTAAGTTTATAATGTTAATATTTCTTGCGGAATAACGTTAAATTTTAGTTTTTTAGTTCGTTCGGTATCATAGACTAAAATAACCAGTTGAAACAATACGTTTAGTCCTATTTTCGATGTGAATCACTTTTAATTAAACGCCTTAACTTTTATGTATGCAAATTTATGGCCAAAATAAGTAATTTTATGCTGTTTTAATTTGTACTATTAATGTTTCTTGTAGGGAAAACAACAGGTCGTGCAGCTATGGGTTGGTTATGCAGCAAATACACTAACAACGATTAGAAAGAGCCTATTAAATCAGTATTGAATAGATTTTGTAGACTGCATTAGTCTTGGTTTAAAAATTGACAACTCATTGTAATAATCTGGAACATATTTTTTTTTAATTGTATCGAAACGGATGATTGCCTTTTTCCATTTTTATATACATAATTAAATTTCATGCATACTTCGTTCCTAGAGGACTGATTTTGTTTTCAAGTTCTCACACGAACTCTGCTAAATGTAGGAAAACGTTGTAATCTCCTATATGAGGGTTTATCATCATCATCATCAGCGTGTGATAGACCACTGCTGGACATAGGCTTCCCCTAATACACCCTTATCCATTAGGGGGTTTTGGACCGTATCCCACGCTGGTCGAATGCGGGTTGGTGGACTGACAGGATTCGATCCCACGACCTCCGGTCTCTAAAGCACCCTCCTATACCAGTAGGCTACGGAGGCAGTTCATGAATGTTAATAGATAGTAATTTCATCTGATTAATAACTAGCCGACATGAGCCACTCCTCTTCGTGATCTAACGTGAACTAGCACATTAACTCTAACTTCGGATTTATTTACAGGTTTACCAACGCACCTTTGCCTACGTTATAATAAAACATCAAGCGGTTTATATCAGGGCCAAATGTTGTTTGAAATCCAGACAAAGTCTTACGCGGACATACATAACGGTCGAATGTTAAATATTTTGTTCCTGACTGGTATTCACTGTCAACTATCTCCGTAGCCTAGTGGTATGGGCGTGTGCTTTAGAAACCGGAGGTCGGGCTATCGAATCCTGCGGGAACTCAATTATTTTTGTAACTTGTTTCCTAGTTGTTTAGGGCAACGCGGGCTGATTACCTTGCTTGTATTGATTGCGTGTAAATTAAGACGATCCATGCGTCGGATGTGCATGTAAATATCGGTCCTGCTTGTCTGCCTACGTAGCCAATAAAAAAAAATGTATTAATTTCATAGTTTGATCTTATTTTGTTACATAATTTGGTGTTGTTTCAGCCATATTGTAATGCCTATTGTCTTTATATATTTATTGTATAAAATCCCCTTATTGTAAACGTTTTGGATGTAATTGTTACTATTACATTTTTTTTACCTACAAGGCAGGACGTCCGTATCATTTGCATACGGTATAAAATAATATCGATTCCAGAATTTTATTTAATTACCCATTTAACTATTTTACGGAAGCTTTTATGTTAAAGCTGACGTTAATTATCATTCAGTACTATGTTTCATTCCTCCATTTTGCATTCTGCAAGGCTCTTTTGGCGGGTAAAGTACAGTCAATTTTTATTGTCGCTTACTATTGAAAGGAAAAATGTCAGATATTTTAAAAATGTACATCTATAATTCTATAGAAATACATAAAATTTAAGTGTCCGTACGTAACATTATGCTAACGGTTTTTAAATGATTCATCATCATTAATATCACCCCGTGATAGTCCACTGCTGGACATAGGTAGCTCACACCGGCCACTTTGTGAATGCCGTCTCCCCACCTTGCCGCAGGTCGTCCCACACTTCATATTGATATATAATCGGTATATAACAAAACGTTTTTTTTTATTTGTCTGTCTGTTTGTCCTGGTTAATCTCTGGAATAGCTAGTCCGATATTGATGGGGCATTCAATTAAATATAGCCTAGGTAACTGGGAGTAACCTAGGATAGTTCTTTGGACGTGGACGAAGTCTCGAGAAAAAGTTAGTTAAAAATAAAAATGCAAGCCAGAAGCAAGGTATCACAGACTAAACAATATCTACATTAGTACCGCTCGTTTGAACTTTTAACTTGTGTCATCCACTCGAGCTGGCTAGACGTGATCCGCCATCTTTCTGGAATGTTGCCAGCGTTTTCTTTCGCCCATTGTAAATTGACTAACGCACGTACGAATGTTTTTTTCTGTTCTGTAATGTATTTTTCCTGTTTAATCTGGGACGGTAACGGATTATCGATGTCTGCATCAAGGTCCGTGGTGTGTAGCCAAATGTTTGTGTACAGACCGATCTATACAAATAAATAAAATTGGAGAATAGCCGAAGATCGCAAGCGTTGGCGTGCATTAGGGGAGGCCTATGTCCAGCAGTGGACTGACAAAGGCTGATGATGATGATGATGATGATGGAGTGTTGGTTTTTAGTATGATGGAGTGTTGGTTTTTAGTAACTGGTATATATAACCAGGCAATTTTTTAATTTTATTTCTCTTTCGGTCTGTCTGTATGTTGTGGCTAATCTCTGAAATGACTGCTCCTATTTTGATGGCACCTTTACTGTAAGAGAGCTGAACTAACTGGGAGTAATGTAGGCTAGTTTTTTTATTAATTGTTGTTTTTATAAGTTACCACCGCAGTCGAAATCGGTGGTAACAGCTTGTAAACAATATAGATAACGACAAGTCGCGATACTGTTTTTAATTTACTCCAGAGATAGCTTCATCATCATCAGCCAGAGATAGTCCACTGCTGGACGTAGGCCTCCCTTAATACACCCCTGTCCATTAGGGGTTTATGACCGTATCCCACCACGATGGTCCAATGCGGATTGGTGGGTGGATCGATTTTTACATGACGCATGGATCGTCTTACGTTTTAGGCAACTAGGTGATCGGCCCAAATTGCCCTAACCAACTAGGAAACAACAATGAAACTTTATTGAGTCGCCGCAGGATTCGAACCCGCGACCTCCTGTTTCTAAAGCACACGCCGATACCACTAGGCTACGGAGGCAGTTAGAGACAGCTTAGATATGGCATTTGATTTACATCTGACGAAAATATGCTGCTTGCAAAGATTACATTACTTTATTAGAAATGGCATAGTGCTGTATAGAGAGAGTTAAAAATTTATACGTTTATATTATTATTATTTATATTTATATTATTTACATCTTTTATTTTTCACCCTTTTCAGGGGGTCTTAATATTTTTAAGGGTTTTTGGCCAAGTAAAAATATTTTTAATAGAAAAAACTCAATCTATAGACAGAACACACATCACACATCATCAGCCTTTGTTAGTCCACTGCTGGACATAGGCCTCCCCTAATGCACCCCTATCCATTAGGGGGTTTGGACCGTATCCCACCACGCTGGTCCAATGCGGGTTGGTGGGTGATAGACAGAAATTCCCTAACAATTCTGCAGGTATTTAGTATGCCAGCTTTTTGAAGCAGAACGTAGGTAAGGGGATGAATTTGAAGATTTTTGAGACGTTTGTGCATTGGGGGTTGTGGGAGCGGCTCCAGTGGTTGAAATAATAACATTATTATTATTATAAGTGGAGACTGAGGCTTAACGAACGTAATATGGGACGCCCTGAACGGAGTGACGACATTCGCAAAGTGGCCGGTGTGGGCTGGATGAGAATAGCCGAAGAACGGAAGCGGTGGCGTGCATTCATCATCATCATCATCATCAGCCACCACTTTAGACATCTATTCCGAGTCTATTCTGCAAAGCAATAGTTTATGATTTTTTAAGGAATTCGTATTATTTCGCCATTAATATAAGTTCGCGTGGAGGGTGTCTAATAAAAGTGCGTATTTATGGTGTGCTTAACGTGTTTCTCAGTCAATAGGGCTGTGCCTCGACCCGTGTAGGCCTATCTTGATGCATTATATCGATCCTGATGTATCGACGTTAATTAGCACGCGCTAGTGATGCGACACCGCGAAATATTGTCGATAACGTTTCTTGTATATCAAAACTATAAGAAAATATGGCGTCAATTTTGCAAACTTACATAACTAAAATTGTTCTTTACTTCTTAAATACTTAAATTTATACATAAGCCATTAATCCCTAAACTATATTTAACTCATACAAAACATTATAAACAGTGGATGTTTACGACTGTCTTTTACTTTAAATAAAATATGTTACACATAAATACTAATTATAATAAATAATCTTTTTTATGAGATAGACATATGAAATTAATAAACACGTGGTGCTTTTCGTTTTTCGACACAATATAGTTAATATTAAATTACCGAATTCCGACTACGGAGGCCATCTATATTAGAGATCAGCCAACTGCGCAGGAGATATTATAGTGTACAAATGTACGCGCAAACATAAGTACACTTTCTATTCCTCTACACTCTCAAAGCCCGATGGGACGGAAAAACGACCGGAGAGATAAGACGCTGGACCGACTATTTACTTGCTCATCCGACGCATGGATCTTCTAACTTTACAGACAATCAGGTGATCAGTCTCTATTGTCTTCATCAAGTAGAAAATAACTTAGAAAAGTTGTTGAGTCCACGCAGGATTTGAACCAACGACCTCCTGTTTCTAAAGCGAACGCCACGCTGCGGAGGCAGACTGACAGAGAACATGATATGTACAAACCATATGATTAAATCATTTAAAGATTTTTTCGTCACTTAAGATGATAAGTTACAAATATTTTTTACCATATCTAAAATACTGTCTTAGAAATATTTTCTATTATCTCACTTAAATTATATATATTATACTATATATTAATTTGAATAACTGCTATTAATAAAAAATGGTTTGAATTTAGCATATCAGATTTTCATCAAAACATTTTTTTTACCAATAGTATACTATAAAAAGGCAAAGAATCGATAAATAAAAATATCGATACTTCAAGTCCCAGCCCTAGCATTTTAGGGTGTGAAATCCTTGTGGCGTGTAGCGGGCGTTTTTATCGTTTAATCTACGAAATGGCCTTTTAAATTGGGACGCAATATTCATAATCGGTAGCATAATTTATATTAGGCACTAGTATACAATGATTGTGTACTAATTTTGTTATATCCCCTACATTCACCATGTTTTCATGGAGTCGTTAACCAAAATCTATACATGATTCTTTCGCCTAGCCATTTTCCGAGTTATCGTAGGGTCGGCTCCTTCTAGAATTACCCCATCATCATCATCATGGCACCCTTTAGCAGTCCACTGCTGGACTTAGGCCTTTTTTAAAGAACATCAATATGGTGTCGAATGAAAAGAGTTGCTCATAATTGCCAAGCTGAGCAGACGCTTTAGCAATTGACTAATGGCACTTGCACTGCAAATCTGTCTTGCTCCCACTGTAAGGCTGATGCCGTCGAAAGGGCCCATCCCTACGCCGGATTTACTTGAATAACAATTTTTTAAACAGAATTCTTTAACAGGATGAGAAAAGCCGAAGATCGGAAGCGGCGGCGTGCATTAGGGGAGGCCTATGTCCAGCAGTGGACCGACACAGGCTGATGATGATGATGATGATGAACAGTTTTCGCAGAGCTACTGGCATCTGACCTCCACAACCCAAAGGGTGAACTGCATTCTAAGGATTAATTAGTCAGTAAATAGTAAATTTGAAGGCGCTTAGTGTCCATCGGACGCATGTATCATCTATTTTTTAGACAAATGGGTGTTCGGCCCAAATTGTCCCAACGGACCAGAAAACAACGGTAGCGCAAAGATGCTACGCAGACTTCAAACCTACGTCCACCGGTTTGAAAAGCAAGGGCCTATACCACTAGGTGCACTAACAATACACAATATTTACGACGCCGCTAGCCGATCGCGTGTTTGATTATACAAAAAATGTGTATAGACATTGTGAGAAATGATTTTTCTCCATATTTTTTGGGATAAGTTCGTATTTATATTACTCTCTCAAATAGCTTCATTCAGTAATTTTGACATTAGTAACTGCAATAAAATTTCATATTGATGTATATGAAAATGTCACTCATTCAATGCGATTATACATTGACAGTGCAGGTGTCATCTTATGCTAATGAGGATCTGAATTTTCACGGAGGAAAATAATCTCTATGGATTTTACGTGGCCTGTGTTATTCCGGTATAATATATTTGAAAGGGAAAGAATATATAGAATCGATTCAGTAGTTTCGGAGCATATTCAAAACATATGAACATAGCTTCCACACTCATATTTGGTAAGCTTCAGGTAACACAGAGTTCGCGGGAAGCTACCGTCCCCACGAACTAGATGGCCGACACTTTTGCCAAAAGTGACGGCCCGTGTGGCCGTCACTTTTTACAGAAGGTACGTGAGTTAGGCATTCTTTAGTGTCTCCTAAGGATTGTCGACGATCGGTTCGGCGACTGTTTTAATCGGTTGCTGGGGGCGGTGAGAAACGCCCTGTAACATTGGTGTAGTTTGCGTACCGTGTGTGTGTCTCGCTGTGCTTGTAAGCGAGGGTAACTGCGGGTGCTTGTATGCTATCCTTAACTGCCTCCGTAGCCTAGTGCTAAGGGCGTGTGCTTTAGTAACCGGTGGTCGCGGGTTCGAATCCTGCGTGGACTCAACGAATTTTTCATTGTTGATTCCTAGTTGGTTAGGGCAATTTGGGCCGATCACCCAATTGTCTGAAAAGTAAGATAATCCTTGCGTCGGATGGGCATGTAAAAAGTCGGCCCTGCGCCTTACTCTCATCGGTCGTGTCGGTTATCCGTCCCATCGGGCTTTAAAAGTATAAAGGAACAGGGAGAGCACCTGTGTTTGCGCGTGCACTTGTGCACTGTAATATCTCCTGTCCAGTTGGCTAATCTCTAATATATATAAGCGGCCGTAATCGACTAGAGAATATTATTGAATGAATTGAAGAAAAAGGAAAAAGGAAAAGTCCCGCTGAGTTTACGCGTCTTCTCAGGTCAGAGGCTTCCATTTCGAACCGGTGGTAGATTATTTGACAATCAATAAGAAAGTGTAATGCTTCCATATTGAATAAAGATATTTGACTTTGACTATTATTATTGCTATCCCCACTGGTGAGGTGTGTAAGGTTAGGTGACGGGACCCGTTGGGTCCGGAGGATCGAGGAGGACGTTGCGCGGTCTACGCTTGCGACATGAAATGTTTGGATCGGCTGTATACGTAGCTGCTCTTATTAGCAGAGGGTTATTGTGGTTGACTACTTTATCTATATGTTCAAGATTAGAACAAGTACTTGCTCGCTTATTCAAGGTATGCATACTTTGTATAATATAAAACAAATATTTTCTCTTTATTATATTAGCATCTATCTATATATATAAAAGAGATTCCCACCTATATATTGACTCATCACGCTATCTCTGGAACCATAAGGCGTAGCGACTTGAAATTTGGAAGGAATATTCCTTTCGCCGAGTAGAGTCGAGGATTTGGGGGTAGTGGGTGCTAGTAGTCTATATATTCAACTGTATCCGTAACCCAGTGGTATTGAGTTGCGATTTAGAAACCGGAGGTCGTGGGTTTGAATCCTGCGGGGCTCAACTACTTTTCTAAGTTGTTTTCTA
This sequence comes from Lamproptera curius, assembly GCA_029286875.1. Lineage (NCBI taxonomy): Eukaryota > Metazoa > Arthropoda > Insecta > Lepidoptera > Papilionidae > Lamproptera > Lamproptera curius. The sequence goes on from JAGSMT010000099.1 coordinate 1,394,647, forward strand.
GTTGGCTAGGGCAATGCGGGCTGATCACCCGATAGGCTTGTAAAAGGCTTGCGCTGATCTCTCTTCAGTCGTGTCGGTTATCCGTCCCGTTGAACTATGAGAGTGAAGGAAGAGGGAGTGCGCCTATGGTTTGCGCCTACGCTAGTGCACTGTAACATCTCCTAGCCAGTTGACTGATCTCCAATATAGATTTGCCGCCGTAATCGGAATCAACAAGAAGGATGTTAGTATAGTATATTATAATATGACTCTGCTTACATAATGTTGCCATTTCAGGTGATATAACTGCACTATGCAGTTTACAAGGTTGCCATTGTATGATAGGATGTACATACATTTCCATACACCATTCGTATGATAATTTAATGGCCGTGTATTGGCTAAGCTCAAGGCGTCCTCGATTTTGGCACCGAATAGGTTGTTTTCGTGAAAGTTCACATGAGCTTCTAAGATAAACCGACTGTTATGTAACTCTTGATTTATGTCTGTTACCTGTTTTATAGAAATTTAACATAGAGCGCACATTAAATCCAAATTCCGATGTCGCCGGTCTCCGGATTCTCTCCAGCATCCATGATCACGGGCAGACCAAGATGGGTCACGTCTTTTGAACTGTGACTGAACTTAAAATGTTATGATAATATCTCGAAAATAACATCTTCTAAATGTAATCCGTTGCGATCACGGCACTCTTGCAAACGATGTCTAAAATTGTCGATGACTGCGCGGGACATCACTGCTGAAATGCTTGTCATTTCTCTGCGGATGTTTTTTTAGGGCCTCAATTGACCGCGGGTTTGTGTCGTATACTGTAGCCTTAAGGTAGTCCCACAAAAAAATCGATCGGGGTCAGATCTGGACTACGTGGAGGCCAGGAAATGTCCCTCTATTAGAGATCACTTTGTCAGGAAAAGTTGACGGATAACGGGCATAGCAGTGTTAGAGGTGTGAGAAGTGGCCCCATCCTGTTGAAACCACGTCCTGGCATTAAAGCCTGAAAAGTTTTGCAAACCTGGTATGAAAACTCTTCGATCATAGCCACATATCGCTTCGTCGTAACAGTAACTGCGCGCCCTCTGCCATCTTCAAAGAAGTAAGGCCCTAGGATACCATGGCTGACATGGCGGCCCAGACAGTCACTTTCGGACTATGTAAGGCTTCTGATGCTTAAGTTTTGGATTGATGGGGCTTCAATAGCGGCATTTTGTAAGGGTGCATATGTAAATATTTTGAAAATCCGTTGTAACGATGTCCTGGATACGTTTAATGCTCTGGCGCGCTTACGAGTTGACTGTGTCGGATTTTCGCGAATAGACTGTGTCACTGTGTCTATGTTTTGTTCCGTACGTGACGTCCTTGGGCGACCCAACCGCGGTTTATCTAACGTCGAACCGGTCTCCTCGAACTTAGCAACCCAGTTCTTAATCGTTTGAAGAGTTGGAGTGTCGTCAAAGTTGTGTAAACCTTTGTGTTCTCGAAATTTACGCCGCGCAACGGTTGCCGAATTGTCGTTTTTATAAAACTCGCGCACACAAAACGCACGGTCCGCTCCGGTAAAACGCTCCATCGCGACTAAATTCCCAGAAACCGAAGTTACTCCCCCCGCTTCCCCTGCACCGCTCACGCGCGCCCTGTTCGTTTTATTCAAATTTTACTTTTCAAAGGACTTATGGGCCACCCTGTACCTTCCACTGTCAACATAATATGGTCAAAAATAGAGCGTTCTGATTGGCTCGACCAATACACGTTTTAGCGATATTAAAAATTTACTTTATTAAATATTTCTGGTTTTATTTGATTCAGAAATAATTTATAAAGCGATAAGTATCGATCTATTTTTAACCATTTTTGGAAGAAAACACTTAATGTTAACATTGTCAAACGCAAGCGAGGCAATCGAAGTCTTCTGAAAGCGTCTCTTTACCCCATAAATGTCATTTATTATTGAAAAATTTCGCCCAAAATTATACAACCAGCGGTCTGTACAGATCGGAGGTCGGAGGTCATGGTTTCGAATTCTGCGGACAAAACAATTTGGAATTACAATTGATTTAGCTTGGTTGTAAAAGGTTTTTTAAGATTTTTGATTTGTCAAGTTTTTAATAATCACGCGGAGACAACCGCGGGTGCACTTATTTTATTGACGATTGACCGACTTCCCAAAAGAAGGAGGAACCCAATTCGAAGCGTTTGTTTTTTTTTAAATAAGTCAGCTCGTTGTTCCGCTCTTACAGCTCCGATTTTGTTCATTTTTGTTTTAAATAATTGATTGCTCCACGTTAGGCCTTTTTTTAATATTTTTGTGATATGTAATTTAATTATTTTTTTTTTAAATCGGTTTCTGTTCTCTAGAAAATATGTTATAAGTTAATGTTGTGTTTGCCTTTAATTTAAATATGTACATAAACTGTAACAGTTTTATTATATCCATTATTTGTAAAGACTTGTATGTATTTAGTTGGTGAGCCTTATTAAATAAATAAAATAAATAATAGATGTTCAAGAAATAAAACCTTTTGCGCGTCAAAAAGTGACAACCTCGTGCGATAAAATAATAAACGCCGCCAAAACTGTAAAAGATAAACATAAAGTATGTTATATATAATTGTACTACTTTAATTGGTCTACAATAAATTCTTATAGCATATAGGCGGTGTTTTAAGAATAACGCACAATAACCATTTAAATATTATTTAAAAAAAATGCAATTAGGCACGTTTAGAGCACAATTAAGGTAATATAGTGTAAGTATACATAAAACTTAATATATTTAAAAAAAAATTTCATTCTATGAACATCAAACGTATCATAGACGCCATTTTGATGAAATGCATACCTTACAAGTTATCGGACATTTAAATTACGTTGGCAGGTAACGCGACGCAATTGCGTACGTAGAGCACGTTGTTTCCTGCTTTATATTGCGTAAAATTTAAACGATGTTAGAAGTCTGTTGTATTTTCTTGTTAAAATTACATTTGTTGTATACACAAAAGACGTCATTACCTGTATTTACCTGACGTGACAGTCGCAAACTACGTTTTGTCACAACCAGATGTTAATTTCAAAGACTGGCGTACACCTAGTATATACAATTACATAAATCAGTGAAATATTGCACACAAAATGGCCGAGTGGCGTTTTATGAGAGCACGGATGGTGCACTCGGGTGCTTTGAAATATTCAACGACGTGTCGAAACGTCGGCGGATTGCATTTCGCGCGGGAAATTGCGAACACGTTGTGGCCGATCGGACGCCATTTTGAATCGTGTCGAAGATGTTATGATTATTGCAATAAATCATGTTGTTGGTTATTAATTGATTATATAACAACATGATTTATCGTCTTCAACGTAGATAAAATTGTTAGTTTGTATTGAGCGGAATAGAAGCTTATTGTGATGATGAATAAATATTTGGAAAAACAAAAATATTGTGGTGTATAATTTAATAGGTTTTTTTACGACACGTCCTGGTATCAAAAACAAACTTATATTCAAATTTCTCTGTTTATAATTGATCAGAGAATGTTAAGTAATTAACACTTGTTTTTTAGTTCATTTTATTTTGTTTCGTCTTTTCATGTCGTATCGTAACCGACCCCATGGTCCCGTTGTATTAGCCCCTGCTTTATAAACCGGAGGTTGTGGGTTTGAATCTCGCGAATCAGGACAATTTGTGCCGATCGACAATTGTCTGATAAGTAAGATGATCCAAGCGTCGGATGTGCATGTAAAAAGTCGCTCCACCCACCAAACCCACATTTGACCAGCGTGGTGGGATATGGTGCAAAAGCCCCTAATGGATAGCGGTATATTAGGGGAGGCTTATGGCCAGCAGTGGATTATCACAGGCTGATGATGATGGTGGTGTCCTATTGTTTAACTGTTTGTTATTCTGCTGTAACATGACGTACTGTGTTAGAGATCACCATTCATGCCTATAACTTGTTTACATACTAGTACCATAGTTTTATATCTGCTATAGTTAAAATTGAATGTCTTGTGTGTGTCTAAATAAATAAATAGTGGGATAATTATAATGATGTTTTCTAAAGCACATTCGCCAAAACGATTCTGGCAGCGTTATATTTAATTGTAACATTGCACAAATGTTCTAATCGTCCGAAACTATTTGCACATCGCGCATCTGACATTTGTCAAACTCTATTTCTGTCTTGTTTCAGAGACGGATTCCCGCCACGACGCCATCCATCTTGTGAGAACTGTCACCTTATCTTGGACGTGTTCCACGACGCTCTGAATAGCGCGCGAAATCTGCGGCGTAGATAAAAAATACCGTTAAATACGAGAGCACAGATAATTTATGGCAAAGGGTCGTTAGTAGAGATTATAACGGTGGGAAAGCCATCGAAAAAGTCGCATGCAGCCATAAAAAGTTTGATTGGAACATATAATGACAGAGAGAAGTCGATAAAGCCAAAAAGGGCGCGAATAGTGATTACAGATTAAATAAATGTTTAGTTGATAACCACAGACAATATATTTTGAAGTTACAAAAGATGAACGTTGCTAACAGTGCTTTGTGTTTGTGAAATTTCTAACAGTCAATCAATTCTTTCTAATTCTGTTATTGTTTAAAATAACCAGCGTTAAGAATTCTGAATTTAAGAATCTCTGTGGTACCATGTGCGTTGTGTACATCTTGTTAGATCTGTGCAAATAGTTGCGGTGTTGCCAGGTGTACTGTAGCGAATGGATATGTCCTGTTAGTTGACTTTTGAGAGATGGAATCTCACTGGAATCACCGTCGAGGATGCACCGTGAGTTGGAACCTATGAGACATCCTAAGCCGATTCCGCGTGCCCTAGAGTGATGTGTCAGAGCAGACCAAGTTCTCAACATGGAGATCAGGTCATTAAAGTGATTTAAGACGGTGAGTGGAATATAAAAGCAAACCCAAAAAGGCTTTAAAATTTTTCAAGTTATACTTCTTTCGGCGCGTTAGGGAAGAATGATGAGGGTAAATTTTCACACCTTCAAGATAAATCGACACTCTGAATTTAGCTATAGTCAACTAACAACTGCGTTACCGATATATATTTTGAACAAACGTAGAATAATGTGAAGGTAACTCAAAAGAAGTATCACTTATGATATTTTTTGTATTTCTTTAGTTGAGTTAGGCAATGCGGCGGATCACTGGATTGTCTATAAAGTAAGATGGTACATGTCGGATCGGACATGATTGCAAAAGTCGGTCCTGCGCCTGGGCTCTTTCTGGTCGTGTCGGTGATCCGACCCATCGGATGAGAGTGAAGGAAGAGAGAGTGCACCGGAGTTAGTGCGTACATTTGTGCACAATAATATCCCCTGCGTAGTAGACTGATGTCTAATAATAATCGGCAGCCGTTGTCGGAATCGACTAGGATTATATATATAACTTTTAACGCCTGTACACACACTTTATTTCTTATACATATTTTTCTATACGATGTACAATCACTGGGTAAAAGAGACTTATTATCCCGTCCGAGATGATGGACCGATTTGCATTTTCTTACGCCTCAATCTAAGGTCAACTAAAAACGGATTTAACGAAATTACATCCACAAGGGGGGTTGCAGGGTTGCTAGTTTAATGTAAAAGCGCGTATAAAACGTTACGGCTGCTTTAATATTCTTTGAACACGTCCACGTCAACTTACCTGAATAGCTAGGTAGCTCTTGGCTTCAGTATTATAGTACAGGCTATATCTTAAGTGTTGTAAAGCGTTTGCCACCTCTAAACGTGGACTGGGGTCGCGAATGCAGGGGTCTGAATTGCTGCAATAGCCCCACTACAGCACAAGTGCCTCTTGTAACGAACGTTTAGCCCGTTTCATGAGCGCCGAGCGATTTTGTTACGTAATTTACTGCCTTTTGGTTAACGACCGCGGCTTTTGCGCTATAGGATAGCGATTCGAATCCTGACATGGGTGCAACATTGTGAAGTAAATTGAGTGTAATAATATTCCGAGCAAAATAATATTAAAGTCGCAAAACAATACAATTTTTCTATCGCGTCACATTAAGTTTCGAGTTTATTTACTCAACATACACGATACAATCGTCCTCATACAATATTATATAAATACGGTGACTATGGATCTGATTCTTTTTCATAATGTTTAGTATAATTTGTTAAAATTACAAAATGTCAGTCTCTATGGTGAACTATTCGTTCATAATGTGCTTTCAAAATTTGCAGAGCGTATTATTATAACATTTCAGTCTCTATATTTTTATACTATTTCTTTCATTGTATGTACTTGTTCTATCAGCTTTAAAAGCGTAGACTTAGTTTACACAAGTGCCTCGTAGCCTATAATAATGGCTTGTTAAAACCGGTGTCGTGGTCTCAATCTAGTACTCAACAAATTTTGAACTGTGTTTCAGTTCGTATCGAAATTTAGCGATCCCATTGTCTGAAATTAATGAATCTGGAGCTTGTGTGTCGATAACGGTGTGTATTAGGAGCTTACGTCCAACAGTCGACTTTCACAGGCTGATGATATGTAGTCATGTCAACATGAGAAATAGTTATATTAAAATCATTTTAATAATCGATAATTATCCAGATCTGGAACTCGTACAATATCTTATCAAAAAATTTACTTTTTTCTCTCTCGAGAAGTCCGTTCATAGCTCTTGACAAACTAATTTAGCTATGAAGCCCGCTTCCCGCTTATTACTTATAACAGCGAGACAGCTTAAGCCACCAGCTAAGCCCGTTATCATCAGAGTTACTTTAGTTACAGAAGAGCTTTAGCCTATTCAATAATAAATCTGGCTGAAAGTTTATATTTGTCCAGACTATCTCTTAAAACTTCAACAATTCAATGATTTTTAAGAGCCATAACAATGTTAAATGAAATATAAGGATATATAACGTACGCAAAAAGTTTGGTTAAAATACTTCTTTGACGTGACAACGTCTTATAAATTGGTTCAAGATTTGGAGGCACTCTCGAGAACTGTGTCATAGCGCTGCTCACGTAACGCTTCATACAACCATGCAATTACTATGAAGTTGCCTGCTAAGTATAAGAGACAGAACGAAGAAGAGGGACGTGCTCTACGTTCATGCCTTGCAGTCTCCCTTTACACTGCAAGAGTACGAATTATGAAAGTTTGAATATTTTGAATTGTTATTATTATTTGTCTTCTTCCTAATATCGATGAATATTCACATAACACATTCTACCACTAAAGACTTGTCAGTATAATTTTCCTTTAACAGCAACCAATTTTGTTAATTAATAAAGCGTGTGGAAAACATCTAGACTTCGTTTATCCATTTTTCCATTACTTCATATCGAGAGCTTCTACTTCAAACGGCGGTATTATAAATTGATTAGAAGGTGAACCTTAAATCGAATAAAGAATTTTTTTTTGAATTTTCTGTACGTATTAATCGTTATAGTAAGACCTAAGTGTGTTCATTTAGCAAGATTCAGACCACAACTTTGAATACAGCTCTAAGAGAAGAAAACTTAAAATACGGCTCTATGGTTCGGACAACACGCGCGTCCTATATTTAGCGACATATTGAGTGACATATTTTGATCTCCTCGTGAGCAACCTTTTTCTTATCATGAAACGCACCCTGTTCAATTCCTAAACTATAGAATAATCTACCTGCGAAAGCGATGGATTCGAGCGTTAATAACTTTACACGAATGTTTTTTTCCCCTTTTCTTACTATATAATTCGATATGTGGATTCTAATTGGTTCTTATATACGGGACACGGTCCAAAACCTCCTAATCGATGAAGGTGTTTTAGGGGAGGCCTATGTCCAGCAGAGGACTATCACAGGCTGATGATGATGATGACGAAGATTGGATTTCTTACTTTTTTATTTATTTTTAATGTACGCCACCCACTTGAAATTTTCCTAACTAAAATAGATCGACTGGTAGAGAATGCCTTCGGCGTTAAGTCCGTTTTTATACTATTTTTTAGTTTGACTAAATTTATGACTAAAAGATAATTCCCCGTCACCTATTGCTATGACTTCTCATCCGTTCAGCCTAAGCGCCAGATACAAGTGTCACTGAGTGCTTAACGAATGCCTTACGTCAGTCCCTGCGTCGGCGGAAGCGCAATTGTAAATGCGACGCGGAGACGCGTGCGCATAAATAAATAAATAATAGATATTTCCGCACGGCAATACTGCTGTTAAATGTAAAAGACAGCTCCTACTGTTTGTGTTTATTTATTTTTATTAATCATTATAACATATTAATCCGGTAACCTTTGTATGTATGTCTTTTTTTGTTTTGAAAACATTCATCATTATCATCATAAACAGCCTTTAGTAGTCCACTGCTGACAAGGCTTTTTAATGATAGCAAGACGTGGTCCATTGAAAGAGTGCTTAATGCACGCTGAAGCGGATTGAATCGACCATTTCACTTGATGACTGGATCTGTTTTACTCCACTGTAAGGTGATCACCGCTCAAGTGGGTTGTTCGTATCCTCGCCGAAGTATTATATTAACAGAGACAAATGTGGTGTATCATCAGATTAGTCAAATAAATGAACAAAAATCGATGTAGGCCATGGTTTGTACTTTAGAAAGTGGTTGAGATGATCCGCGTCGGATGAGCATGTTAAAAGTCGGTCCACCCACCAATCCACATTGGACCATTGTGGGATACGGTCCAAAAACCCTCTAATGGAAAGGGGTGCATTAGGGAGGCCAGAAGTGGACTATGGTATGCTGATAATGATGGTAAAAATAATGATAATGACTCAAGTTTGGAGTAGCTAAGGGACCTACCACCTCTTAAATTGTCTGAAAAGCACCCATGCGTTAAATGGAGGTGAGAAAATTCGGTCCCGGTTGCAAAGGCCATCTTTTCGTTCTGCGTAAAAGCTGTTATTAATTTGTCATCGTTACTATAACTTAGAAAATATTATGAGAAAGTATACAAATGTATGATAAGGATATGTAGGCCTTGGTGACCCCGGAGAAGGTCAAAGATATTATTCAGGGTCTTAAACCCCGATCGGCACCTGGCCCAGATCGTATTAGTAGGTAATAAGGCATTAGAACTTTTACCGGGCCCGATATTTGTCTACTAGCGAGCATTTTCAATGTATTTTTAGCCACTTGGTCCTTCCCTGACGAATGAAAGGAGGCCATTGTTACCGGCATACCAAATCCGCGTAAGCCACTAAACCACCCGACGAGTTATCGTCCAATTAGTCCTCTCAATTGTTTGGGGAAATTGTATCAACGCATAATCTTGTCGATGTTAAAGGATTACCTTTTCTCCAATGGCCTCCTACCAGACGAACGATTCGGGTTCCGTCCTAAACATTCCTGTTCCGACCAGGTTTATCGCCTCACAGAACACTACAACATTCGGATGGGTTTAAATAAAACAAAGTCAGGTCTTAGATCCCATTACACGGGGGCTGTTCTATTCGATGTCGCAAAGGCATTCGATTAAGTCTGGCACAACGGCTTACTCTACAAGTTGTATTCTTTCAATGTGCCTGACGGGCTTGTGCACATCATACAACCCTATCTTTCGAATCGCTCTTTTCGATATCGAGTAGAAGGCAGACTCTCAACCTGATGCTCCCTGCTAGCAGGTGTGCCACAAGGTTCCGTTTCTCCTCTATTATTCGCTATATACTAGCGATATTCCCAAAAACTCTGAAGTTAACCTTGAGCTTTTCCCAGACGACTGCGCCATCTATTAGTCCTCTTCCTCCCATCCTTTGTCGCCAGTAAATTCCAATGTGCGATCGATAGCCTAGGCGATTGGTTTCACAAATGGAGGATTGATGTGAATCCCGAAAAAAGTGTAGCAATATACTTTAATTGGTCTTCTGTCCGAGCTGACCTCACTCATCCGTTTCACGCACGTCCGTTTCAAAAAAACTACACAGTGCTCGATGTAGGCAAACACTCGGGCAATTGAACCTCTACGGCAAACCGATCCCTGAGAGAAGAAAGCCAAATATTTAGATGTTACTTTCACAGTAACATGAGTAGCAAAAGCCACGTCAAAAGGTTAGAAGAAAAGCCGCTTATTTCTGGCATCGTCTCTTCTATCTTACCAACAAAAAGCAAAATGCCTCTTAATTACTAACTTTATTATATAAATACGCATACGGCCGATAATGGCATATGCTTGCCAATCTTATGCCCATATATGCTCCCACCACTTCAATCAACTACAGGCGGTGCAAAATACATTCTTACGACGTGCCACTGGAGCAGAGTCTTATCAAAGATATGTCGACTTGCACAGCGATTGCAAGATGCCGACATTACGCGCTTATTTTAAAACCATTATCAAAAATTTCTATGAAAGAATAGAAACGCAAAATAACCCTCTGATGGTAAGCGCTGCAAATTATCACGCAGACCCAGATACCTCTGGTAGGAAACGTCGTCCCTGTAATACACTCTTAGACCCAGATGAAGAAGGGGTCTTAGGAATTCTGGACCCTCCAAGGGTCCTGCCACACGATACTACAAACACAAGTAGGGATAACACACACACACACACACTTTTAGGTCTACCTCGCTCAAGAGCACGGCGAGACCAACACACCGCGTACACTAGATACACCCGCGTTCCAAGGCGGTTCTCACCGCCTCCAGCAATCGATAACACAGTCGACCGAACATCGGAGCCTCGGTCCGTATACCGAACGTCGATGATCCTTATGCGACTTCTTCAAAATCAGCCCACGCATCCTAAATGCGTGTGGCCATTTCTTTTAAGTTTTGGTCACCTAGTTCGAGGGATCTCGCCATCCCCCGAACTCAGTAATAGATGAAGCTTCACACAGACACAGGTCTAAAGCATAACTTCGAATACATAAGACATGTCAATTAAATATCAATAATCGAAGTCTGCTTTCAAAATATTGTAAAAATTCAATTACATTACCAAAAATATCTATTACTGTACAAAAGATTTCGTTGAAGCAAGATATGTGGAAATAGTATATTCGTTAAACTTGCAGGCGTCCTTTAACCTGCTTCATTTGCTTTAAATTGTATTATATTAATTTAAAAGTAAACGTACGGTCTAAAAAACTCCTAATGGAGGAGGCTTGCATTAGGGGAGGCCTATGTCCAGCTGTGGACTAACACAGGCTGGTGATGATGATGATGATATTAATGTAATATTTCAACCGCCTCCGTGGCTGAGTGTTCCTCGCTTTATAAACCAGAGGTCGTAGGTTGGAATCCCTCGGAGAAACAACGTAAAAAAGGTTCAATTATTAAATCATTGTCTAATACATTTCTTTTTTTTACTGTACGGGCCGATCACCCAATTGTCTGAAAAGTAAGACGATTCATGCGTCGGATGGGCATGTAAAAACCGACCCCGGTTGTCAATACCATCTTTGTCGCTACAGGATGTGTGCCCTAAATTTACTCACAATTAATTTATCCTTAGAGTGCAGTTCACCCTTTGGGCTGTGAAGGTCAGATGCCAGTCATCACCATCATTAGCTTAAGTAAGTCCACTGTTGGACATTAGCCTTCCCTTCTTCATTAGGGGGTTTATGGACCGTATCCCGCCACGCTGGTCCAACGCGGGTTGGTGGGTGGACCGACTTTTTACATGCCCATCCGACCATCCCATACCCAGATGGCAGTAGCTATGCGTAAAGACTGTTATTCAGGTAAATCTTGAACGCATTAAAATCCTGACTCCATGATAACTTGGGAAAATGGTAAGGTGAAGGAATGTTGTGTTTCGAAAAAGAGTGAAGATTAATGGCGTCTACAGACTTCAGTCTTCGTCCCTCTCTGGACTGGTAAAACCGTTGGTAGATTTGACATTTATAAGAACTAAAAGAGCTTAAACTTAATTTGATTGTTTTTTTAAATTTAGTAAAGTCGTACATTGTCGAACTGTTAAGGCATCCAAACGTATATCTCTCATTAGGCAAATATCGCAAAACAATTAACATTTGGCGGTTAAAACCAAAGAGTGTTTTCCTATTGTGTCTATTAAACATTTTATATAAATTCCTTCGGCCCTTTTGGTTCTGCTAAAGTATTTGAAATAATATTAAAAAACTGATTTAATCAGTCCAGCGGTAAGAAACATATCATATATAACAACATAAATAATCACAACATTACAAAATATGCACAAAATTTATAGAACAACAATGAGTTAAAAATGTTAAAGTGCTAGACAAATAAGGTTTCAGATCAGCGTAATGTTGGCTATGACCAACGCTGGTATTCTGCTGACACCTTAAGGAGACTTCCAATGTTCTGTCATTAAAACTTACTCCTTAGCCTAGTGATAAAGGCGTCTGCTTTAGAAATCGGAGATAGTGTATTCGAATCCTGCGGGGACTCAACAATTTTCTGTATTGTTTTTTAGTTGGTTAGGGCAATGCGGGCTGGTCATCATATTTTTCTGTTAAGTGCGATGACCCATGCATCAGATGGGAATGTAAAAAATCGGTCCCACGCCTGTCTTTCTCCAATAGTGTCGATTATCCGTCCCGTCGGGCTTTGATGGAATTAAGGAATAGAGAATGCACGCGTTTTTGCACATACTCTTGTGCACCATAATATCTCCTGCGCAGTCAGCTGATCTCTAATATAGATCGGCAGTATATTATCATTAATAATAATACTGTGATGACTGTGAGTTCATCATCATCATCATCATCATCAGCCTGTGATAGTCCACTGCTGGACATAGGCCTCCCCTAATACACCCCTATCCATTAGAGGGTTTTTGGACCGTATCCCACCACGCTGGTCCAATGCGGGTTGGTGGGTGGACCGCCTTTTTACATGCCCATCCGACGCATGGATCATCTTACTTTTCAGACAATTGGGTGATCGGCCCAAATTGCCCTAACCAACTAGGAAACAATAATGAAAATTTGTTGAGTCCCCGCAGGATGCGAACCCACGACCTCCGGTTTCGACACGCCTATACCACTAGGCTACGGAGGCAGACTGTGAGTTCACGTGAAGTAATTTAAATAATAAAAAATGTATAATGGCCAACTAAAGCGAAACAACCTTCAACTCATAGTGTCCACCGAAGACGTATGCCGCAAGATAGTTATGTGAAGCTTGTTCAGAAACCATACGAACGCATAATCCGACCAAATCACGTTAGAAAATCGCGTTAGACACGCGTTCAAGTAATTCGGTTTTGTACACGAGTGTACAGAACATGTACACTCGTGTCATAAAACTGAGTCACTTGAACAAACGTATGTCTCTATAATCTCGATGTTACACCTCGTTTTCCCAGTAATTATGCTGGCTACAATGCCCTTCAAACCGGAACACGGTAACGTTATCAAAGCCTATAAGCGTTACACGGTCCTGCACTGGTTGGGTACTACCTTTATATACCTCTTTGTTTACATGCGTTCCATATTTTTTTGGGACTAGTCTCACCGAGGTAAGTCGGTCTATATGGCTAACTCTTTAGTCAGTAAACTAGACCGAAATAACAGTTCAGTCTAATAATTTCGGCCTAGATATTCGATGGACAGAGTGCGTTTAGCGTTCGTAATATATTTTAACGTTAACGACCCATTAACACCTACGTGTTGCATCCAGCCTGCCAAGATTTAAGTGTATTACGAGTTTACTAGAATAATGCGAATTTATATTAATAGATTCGACTATTTGCAGTTGACGAAGACGCTAGTAATATATCTGGATATTCCGCCTATTTCGGCTTGAATAGGTAACGTTGAAATATTACCGTGTTCCGGTTTAAAGGGCGAAGGAAGCTATTGAGTGTCTAAACAAGATTCCGAATGAATGTTAAAAAGTAGCCGTGGATATAACGTGACGTCATCAATATATGATGAATTATAACAAACTAGCGACCCGCCCCTGCTTCGCACGGGTGCTATGTTGATAATAAATTTATCTACTTATTAACAATGGTAGAGTTATAAACTTCACTCTGCTCGCATCAAAACTGAGACCGTTTGAAAGATTTGAGCAAATAGTGATATAGGGAAGAGAGCGACTTGATTTTATACTATATAGGAAGAGATATATTACGTAGTAATAGTCGATAAATAAAAACGTCATAAAATAACAGAGATACTCTTTGTGTAGCCCTTATAATTAAAAGGAGGAAATAAACAACGTCCTACGTACAAAACTGCTTTTCGCGTTGTTAAACGTTGTTAAACAATAAATTTAACTGATAAAAGTGAGCGCAAGTAATCTGAATATTCTTTCCATTTCTATCAAATAGTCTAAGCTGTGCTCGATTATCTCTCTGATAGAATGTACTAAAAACATTTTCATAAAATAATTAAATTATCACTTTTGCCTGCATTACTGCCTCGTGCAGTCGTCAGTAGTAAGGCGTAGCTAGAAACCGGAGGTCGTCGGTCTGAAAGCTCGGAATACCAAATTTTCATTGTTGTTTCCTGTTGGTTAGGCAATTTGGGCCGATCACCCAATTGTCTGAAAGTAAGATGGTCCATGCGTCGGATGGATGTAAGAAGTGGTCACCTGCCAACCGCATTGGACTAAGCTTGAGGGGATACGGTCCAAAACGCCTGAATGGAGAAGGCGTGCATTAGCGGAGGTTGTCCTATAAAAATTAACACAGGCTGATGATGATGATTCATATCAATGAATTGCTCAGATTCTGATCAGTTCAATGTCTTGGACTACGGCCCCTGAATCTCTGATGATGACCCAGCATTTACATTATCTTTTTCTGTCGTGATTTATCTATCGTCTTGCGGTTAGGGACCAAAGTTGTTCTGCCCCATTGCCTACCGTAATAATTTTGTACATTAAATTACTGGCCAAAAGAGAATTAACTTCCATCTTCCACAATGCGTTAAGTAAAAGAATATCATATCGTTCGTTATCAAGTAAACGACCTACTCGACTTTTGACGTTTTCTTAAGTAAAAAATAGGTAATAACAGTTGTTAACAAGTTACGTATATATTCTCACCGTGTTCCGGGTCGATGGGCATGTTAGTAGACAGGTCATGTCACTTACAATCAGGTGAAATTTAGATTATACGTTCGTGTCAGTTTGAAACACTACTTTTCGGTGAATATCCGGTTCGTTTTGTCATCTTATCTGATTAAAAGAAATGTGCTACCTCTCTTTGTTCTTTCGTTCGATGAAAAAGTAAATTTATCCGTGCGTTGGAGGCACGTAAACCGTCACTTCATATTTGTAATGTAAGCGGGAATATTAAATCTGTTGCCGCGACTTCATCGCATAGGAGAAAATTAAATTGTTTGAATTTTTGTACAGTAAAGTAGGCTCTCTGGTATCATAGCTATTTTTCATTCGAAGTCCCGTCGAAGTTGTACCAGCCATTCAAGACACTAGCCAAAACAAACCCACAGACAGACGGGCACAAATTATTGTAATTTGCTTAACACGAATGTTTGAACAGTACGTGTTTTAAATGCAAGAATAACAAATGTAAAGGTTAAATTAATGTTTGTGTAAATATTATTTATTTTAGCATAAAACAATAATACACACGTAATAGCAAAGGGCTTGCTATTAATTTGACATTTCTAGGTCAACGGGTCGACGCCCTTTCGCGCCAAATCCGCTGTCACTTTGACAGCTCGATGTCAGCTGTCGCGTTCAGAACTAGGTGCGTTTGAAATAACTTGAAAAGTTTTTTTATAGTCTTTATTTACTTAATAGCTGAATAAAGTATTTGTTTATATTTTATGTCATTAAAAATATTAATAATTATATTTGGGTATAAGAATATAGATGTAACTTAAGAAATTATTGATATATATTTATTTTTAGAAATTATTTATAAATTATCGTATAGAATATATTATATTAATATTCCTGTCGTCATTTTATACATATAAACATATAACATTTATGCTTATTAAAAACTTTCTTTTGTTCTTGTTATATATCTCGCACCTTCGAATTTTTCTTTGTCACCAATGGTACATTGGTAGATAATGACTTAGCATTAAGCTCCTTTTTGACTTTGATAAACTTTAATAAATAAATAAATACATTTTTAATGTCAAAAATAATTAATGGTAATGTATATAACAAGTGTTCTTTTTTTATTTTGTTTAATTTTATTATTATTTTTTTAATAAAACGTCAATACCCTCAGGTTTCCTAAGTGAGCTCAGAAAACGTAAGATTGAGCTTAGGCTCAGGACGGAAAATAATAAATATTTTATGTTACAGTCTTGTGACACAAAAGGTTGGATTGTGGAATTATCTTTTAAGTACAAACTGAACTATAAACTAACTACTAAAGTATAAACTAATTAATTATACTACTGGACTAAAAATCAAATTATGCTACTAACTATTAATTATTACTATTACAAACTGAAACTTCTGCTTGTATTTCCCGGAGATATCGTTTAACGTACGTTTAAAAATAATGCTATCCTTTTTATCCGACATAATAGTTTATTAACACTATTATTCACTTTGAAAAAATTCTACTGCAGTGTTACTTCCTTAAATTCTCCCTCTTCAATCGATACCGTCACTGCTGAGAATCGTGACCATGTGATAGTAAATCGTCCATCCACTCCATTCTTGGCGATCGCAGGCCAAATGAAGAGTTTGAGGAAAGCATTCAATATCCTCTGCCTCCGTAGCCTAGTGGTATGGACGTGTGCTTTAGAAACCGGAGGTCGTGGGTTCGAACCTCTGCGACGACAACAAATTTCGATGTTGTTTCCAGTTGGTTAGGGCAATTTGGGCCGATCACCAGATTGTCTGAAAGTAAGATGATCCATGCGTGGATGGGCATGTAAAAGTCGTCCACCCACCAACGCATCTGACCAGCGTGGTGGATCAGTCCAAACCCCAATGGAAAGGTGGTGTATTAGGAGGCCATGGTCTCAAGTGGACCATCAAAGGCTGATAATGGCATTCAATCATCCGAAATGTCTCGGACTCACCAGCCCCTGAATCGACTCCGCTGTCGAACTCTTCTAGTAATCATCAGACGTTGTAGTCTGTGGATAAAATGGCAAGTATTAAAAGAATTATGGAGGAGTAGGTCCACGGTGTTAAAATACAATGGTTCGGTTTTAAGTGTCCGTAGCCAGACGTCATTACGCTGACTCACGATGCGCTCATTGGTATTGCCAATGTCCATAGGCGTCAGTGACCACTTATCATTTTCGTGGCCCGACTGCTCGTCTGCCTTCGTTGGTAATAAAAAATAAGACTTTCTTTAAACAGATGGTAGCTCGGCAAGCCCTTTCTCTTCAATTTGAGCTCCATTCAGTAGCAGAATCTAGTTTGTAGAAAGCTAACTTAGATATTTTTAAGAACATTCCCTCAGGACAGATCCTAAAGCATCCACTTGACTCTTTGTCAATTCTAAATCAAGGTCTGTGAGCCTTAAAGAAGATAGAGAGATAAGTGTTCGAACTAAGCACTAAACTATTCTTCCGTAAAAGGGAACCTTTCACCATAATATGAGTACAAACATTTGGTAGATCTGACGCTAGTTGAAAATAAGAGAATTTTGATTAATTTCTAATTGTATAGTTCCTGTGTAGCGTAACTTTTCAACATATACTGTTTATTATAAATGTACATATTTAAATACCGACACGGCGAGCTCGGGTTGCCCGAGTACGAAATAATTTACCCGTCACTGAGTGTTGCCAGCCATAAATTATTTGGACGCAACTGATAACGGACACTGGCCAGATGCTCGCCGAAATAGATTCGGCATTAAGATTGATACGAATATGTGATCGTACCGGCTTTTCGGGCTTAAAGTATGCCGGTATGACGTCAAAACTAGCCACAGATATCATATTTGTTTCATATCCTTGACTAGCGGTTTCCAGCCGCGTTAATAAGTAATGTGATTAATGCATATGGTTTATTCGCCAGCCCGAATTTTTTTTGATGTGAAAGCCGAAATAGATCGCAGATGACGGCTTTTGCTAGACAATCCATGTGATTTTTAATTAATCTTATCTTTTTATTATGAAATATGTTATACATAGTGTATATTGAGCTCCGTCCACTAGCAAAGTACGGCGTGAGAACCGTAGTTCGTAGGCCGATCTCAGAAACCTGAAAAATTTCATTGTGTTCCTTCCTTCCTTACTTTTCAGACAATTGCTGTGAGTCCCATTGCCTAACCAACCGAACAAAATAAACTTTTCATCCCGCGGATCAATCCTAGGACGTTTACCCAGCCATTATCTCTTTTCAGCATGGGCCAGTTCGCTACACAGAAAAAAAAAAATTATTTATTTGCCCTTCATATTTAAAACAATCCGTTCAAGTTGTTTTAGCATCTACCTTTGCAAATCACTGCATATAATCTAATCCGTGGTTGACACCTTCGATTCAAATGTCAGAATTGATTGTGGAGCGTTCGCATGTCAGATATGGTTCCGCTTTCCGGAGGCTTGCCAACCTAACTAGGTGGATGAATGATGTGACGTTTGTCTAATTGAAAAATAAGTAAAAATTTTACCATATTTCCATCATTTATACATCATCAAGCTGTGAAAGTCTCAGCTGGACATTGCCTCCTAATACTCCCTTCATCCATGTAGCGGTATTCTGGACCACTCTAAGATACACTACGAACTGGTCCGAATTGCAGTATGTGAGTGGAAGACTTTTATGCCCATCCACGTATGTCATCATCTTGCTATCAGACAATTGGATGATAGCCCATAATGTCCCTTGTATGTTCAACTAGGAAAAACAATGAAAAATTTTTGAGCTCTGAGGATTCAACCCACGACCTCCGGTTTCTCAAGCCATCACGCCTGATCCAACATGCTGACGAAGGCTCAATGTGACACTTATCAGTTACATCGACTTTAATCTCCAAATTACAACGCCAAAAATCAATTACCAGCTGCAATCAGCATATTATAAGAAATAGCAAATGTACCTTGTATTCATAATACTTTTGTCAAACAGAATCAGCGGCAAAACTGATAAATTTAGACTTAAGTTAAATCCAGATGAACGATGAACGTCAGTCATCTCGTCGTCATCGCCATCGGTTAAGTTGAGAATGGTTGCATGGACACCCATCACTATAGCTTTTAAATCAATTTTACCTTTAACATTTTCAAAATCCAACAATATTCTAGCTTGACCACAATTAATTCAATTCTCCCGCAGGACTAGTTCAATTTGAAAACTATGACTGGTTGAAAGTAAAAAACATTCGTCAACTTGGTTCGAGAAGAAAATAACTTATTCGAGTTCAATGTCTACGGACGTGAGGCAACCCGAAAACTTGCGTTAAGCGTGTGAAAGGTCACGCGACCGTCGTGGCCTCTTCCCATTAGGCAAATTCGAAAGCAGTTGGTTGATCTAAGAGATTGGCCTGAGGGATTGGGACACGCATCTTCGATTGAAAGGTGACTTAAATTACCTTTAACAGTCATCCGATTTTAACATAGGTACTGGACTTCGATTTTGAAAATTTTATTCACTACTCCTCCGGGGTAGGCAAGCAGCGGTTTGTTGGACCACTGCTATATGGAACTGGAGGTATGACCCTCTGATCAAACTTTCTCCGTTCCCTTTCTCTTAAATGGACAACCGTCAAGGAACGCCTCAGCTCATTGTGTATTGCCGCTTATTAACCGGAGGTCTGGGTCGTCGATAACCCGGGAAACAACTGTTTTATCGTTATTTGTGGTTGGGACAATTTGGGCTGATCACCCATTGGTTCAAAGGTGAAGTCACATGCTTCGGACGTGGCTTGAAAAGTCGGTCCGCCACACCGCTTTGGAACCATGTAAGGTGGAATTAGTCACTAAATCTCCCAAATGGAGAAGGCTGCATAGTGGGAGGCCGTTGTCCAACAGTGGACTACATCAAGCTGATGATAGATAATGAGACCCATGTATTGCTGTTCAGTAAACTCTTTTAACTCGAAAAAGTAAGAAGCCCTGTCCTCAGGTCGTCGGCAGCCGAAAAAAGTTTCTCTACCGTCTAGGGTTGATAGTCGCTCGTGGCCTCCCTGTCTCTTTCCGCTTGCTACCCGGCCATTACATCGTTGCGACGATCAGTAAATCGAGAGATAACCTACCGGTCTATGTATGTGAGTCGATACATTTGTAAACTTAATTCAATGTGACCTCATCCTTATAAGTTTGAGTCGACTCTCGGCCATTACGATGTATGATCTCACGTAGACATTATGATAAAGTGATGAACAACTAAACATTCAGTTGGCAAACCGACTGAGTAGGTCCATTTAACCGTGGTAGGATCCCTGATTACGGGAGACCGTCTGGGTGTAACCACGCAGCGTGCATTTCTGCAGCGAAGCATGGTGTGGAAACACATGCTGGTCTCCGGTTTGAAGGCACACGTAGGTCGTAAAGCTTACTGGGTAAACAGGACTTACACACGGCTCAGTTACATGGTAAACGTAAGATCGGCGATACCACTGTATTGTCAACTAAATGGTCGTAACATCCAATAGTTGGCCGACTGTATCATTTTGCTTTCGTCATGCCATAAATATAAACAAAATCAATCAGATAAATATTGCTCATGTTATTACTGACACTGGCAAGTAATATCCTCTTGTTTTTTTAGATTACATGGTGACTATAACCTATGACTAGCAATGAAAAATATATTTTGGACCTTCAGTATTCCATCTGCATTGAGTTGAAAATTAAATCATTCATTACATTTCAGGAAAAGTTAATATGGTCCGAATAAGATAATATGTTATGGGAGTGTATGATAGTGTACTAGTAAGGTAACAAACATACAACTAACTAACCTAATTCACTCTTTAAAGAACCCTTAATAGACCGTAATATATAAAAGTGAAGGAATACAGACGTTAAGTATGCTATAATTAAGACAACATCGACTCCATGCGAGCTGTTATGGATTGTACTAGAACAAAACCAAAATAAATGATCTCTAAAATAGTTTTTTAATATTATCCAAACTTTCATAAGAAGTATAACTATTATAATCTCAACTACTTAAAAATCCTTAGATGATGATGAGTTCTCTAATTTTAATTTTCACTTGATTTGACTGAAATACATGTAAAAAAAAGACACAAATGATCATAATCAACTAGTATACGAGGTATTCGTTGTCTTGTTTCTGACCATCATTCACTTTCACATTTCGATTTAGATAGTATCCACATACCATCCTTCGTCTTTTGCTAGACAATGCATCATTTATAACTAGACACTCGAGTCAAATGTATATTCTCACTATTTGTACGTCAAAGTAAAACTATGATCGTAGTTTTCGTGACATAAGTTAAATGCATCTAAAGAAAAATGCGACATGTAGTCTATGAGTAACTGCTTTACATATTTTACTGGGTAAGAAATTTATAAGCATTGAAAATATTATATTATTTTAAATGAATGTAATTAAATAAAGGAAAAGATTTGAATATTGGTGCGTATGTTTGTAACGGATAATCTCAAAGAGTAATGAGCAAATTTTAATAATTGATTTACCTAAAGAAGCTAATTTACCTTAATAAATATAGCTACGTATTTATAGAAAATCCATTGCAAAAATTTAAACAAAACACGAGAGAAGCCGTGGAAGGACCGCTAGTATTAAATATATTTGAAGTCTACGAAACGACCAAATATAAAACGATAACATCACTACATAGTATAAAACAAAGTCGCTTCATCTGTCCTTTTATCCATATGTATGATTCAATCTTTAAAACAACTCAACGGATTTCGATGCGGTTGTTTTAATAGATAGTAATTGAAGAGGAAGGTTTATATGTATAATTCATGCATAATATTGTAGAGGAACGTTGATAAATTCATATATTTTTCCATAGATCTTACAGATATCAGTACTGCACCCGTGCGGAGCCGGGGTGGGTAGCTAGTGATAGATATTCGACAAATGTTAGTATATACGGTGTCCTTCATACCGGAACTGATACTGATTTTCGGCAGAAAAAGGCACCGTTGTGGCCACCCCCGACGGTCCCTTGTAAGAAAACCTACCTTGAAATGGTAATTATTGGATCACTACTGGTTTTGAACCAACGACCATTATAATTTAAACTGCTGTGGCCCGACTGCTCGTCTGCCGTCTTTGGAAATCATTCTTGCTGCTTGCCATCTATCACCATCATCATCAGCCTGTGTCAGTTCACTGCTGAACATAGACCTCCCTAATGCACGCCACCGCTTCCGTTCTTCGGCTATTCTCATCCAGCCCACACCGGCCACTTTGCGAATGTCGTCACTCCGTCATGCCGCAGGGCGTCCTACACTACGTTCGCCAAGCCTCGACTCCAGAACTTTTCGACTGCAGAGGTCGTCAGTTTTGCGGCTTATACGACCGGCCCATTGCCACTTCAGCTTACTAAGCTTACTAACTTACTTATCTATAAATGTTAAATATTAATTCTAGTTCAACCGGTGTTCAGATAATCAATTGTTTCCTTCCCCCCATATCTGCTTGGGTATCTCTTTCATGTATTGTGCTACAATGTAATACAAAACATTTTTGCGTAGCTCGTAGCCTCTCTACGACAATATTTGTAGCACTTATAATAAATGGTGCAACGTAGCTTCAGTTGCCCCCGTGGGGTTGTTTACATGCCAGTATTCGATACTTCGAAATCTTGAAGAGATTTTTTACTCTTTCTACTATGTGTCTAGTTTCTATGACAATTATTTGTGCGACGACAAATTGCACGAAAAATTTAATATTTGCGCAAGATGGTTTAATATTTATGTACTAGTTGACATAATAATCTTTAATAGTCGTTATAGTACGTTCAGCTTTGCATGCACCCTGTCACGGCCTCCGTAGCCTAGTAGTAAAGGCGTGCTTTAGAAACCGGATGTCGTGGATTCGAATCCTGCGGGAATTCAACAAATTTTCATTTTTGTTTCCTAGTTGGTTAGGGCAATTTGGGCCGATCGCCCAATTGTCTGAAAGTAAGATGATCCATGCGTCGGATGGGTATGTATAAAGTCGGTACACCTACCAACCCGCATTGGACCAGCGTGGGATACGGTCCAAAAACCCCCTAATGGATAGGGCTGTATTAGGGGAGGCCTATGTCCAGCAGTGGACTAGCACAGGCTGATGATGATGATGATGCACACGGTGTGCTCTTGGGTATTATAAATGCACCAGATAATACTTTAATTTGCGTTTGATATGACGTATCTAAATAATTCATAACAAATATCTGTCTTCTATCACTGTTATTTATCAACATCAACTGACTTTCCATGCCATTATGAATATAACATTATTTTAAAACTATTTAATTTTATGTGGAGTTCTTTTTTTATTGCGTTAATGTTTAATTTTGTCGTACACTTAAAGTGGTTTCCTTTGTAAACGTAAATAAACAATTTTTTACCTCTGCTTTGCTTCTGTTTTTTGAAAAGTTTTTAACTCGAAATTGTTAAACGTTATTTTTTTTAACTAAACTAGTCCGAACTTTATGCTCATCTTACATGATACAAGCTCATTTTGTTGCGTCTATGTCGCATGCAAAAACATATTTTTTTGTGATTTTGAAACGTTTTTAATTGAATATTCATTGTTATCTTAACTCTATCCTTTTTTCTTTTACTATACAACATCATAATGCTCATCATCAGCCTGTGTAAGTCCACTGCTGGACATAGGCCTCCCCTTCTTCATTGTACAGTATATACCTGAGCCAAATTGGTGATAAAATTTACGTATAAAAAGTAATCGATATAAAAAACTAACTCTAATGCACTTAGTGAAAGCTCCACGCGATGTTTAACCAATAAAAAGTCCTATTTTGGCGCCAATTGAAGTTGACATTAGAATTTGTTTATGTAAATTCTATCTCTGGAGTGTATGACAGTGACGTGTAAGCACAGATACAAAATAAAACAATTAGAGCGCTTGTTACCTATGTTACCTATATTATACATAAATACACATATACGACGAATGCCGGTAGCGTTCAGCTCTAATTGTTGCGAAATTTCACTATAATTATATTAAGCATTAAAGTAATTCCATACGCACTGACGATACAGAACAAACGCTCGTGGGACACTCGGACCAGCATGTGGTTGCCAATCTCGCTCGATCGTTTATAGACTTTAGTTAGTTTAGGTTTTACTCTGTAATTATTACTAATTAAAATTTGTAAAAGGACCGAAATCGTCTTTTTAAAAACTCCTACAGAGACAGAGGGACAGAGAAAGCGACTTTGTTTTATACTATTTAGTGATATTCTTGCTAACTATCTGTTACATTTTTTCTGCACTTTTTACATTAAGTCTGCCGGATCAACTAGTTCTACTTATAAATTGGCCAAACTATAGAAATCGCAAACACGGACATTTATATAAATAGACCTGGAGTTTCCAATTTCTAAGCAGCACCAACAAAAAGTTTAGGAATCGGCAAAACCGATCAATACACATTATCCCATAGATTAAACTCGACCACTCCAAACTTTTAAGTAGCATAGAGTTTCGACTAACTTTATCCTGGCAATGGCCGACATTTTCCATTGAAATTTTGCGCGGGAGCATCCGCCATCTTGTCGTCTCGACCACAGATTGCGATATTTCAAATTTACGACCGCTCGAAAGTTGGTTTTTATGGCGCATTAAAAAAAAACTCGCATTAAAGTTTTCGCTATTAATATTGTGCACGTAAAACTTTTATGTCCGATCATCCGATATGCAAAACGCTTGACCGACATCGAATGAACTTCGCAATGTTATGGTATACATGTACTTTTTTGTACTTTAACTGATTTTAATCTCTTGAAATATGTTAAAATTAATGTTGTGTTTGGGTTTAATCCAATGTGCACATAACAACTTAATGTATTCGTTGGTTGGTTAAGACTTATATGCATTTAGTAAGCCTTATTAAATAAATAAATAAATACGTACCTAAAGTACAAAAAATACCTTTATCTATATTTTAATAAGTTAATTAATCATCGGAGAGTTTAAAGAAGTAAGTATTTTTTGTAGTAATTGTTATTTTTTATTTTTATAATCAAAATATGACATAGAATCTAAAATAAGTTTTCATTTTTCACCTTGTACTATAAATTTGTTTTTCCTTATTGCTAGGATAAGAACGGATATCGTCGCCATGCATATTTATACGCAAATCGGTTCAATGCATTTATCTGGATGGTCGTTAGTTTCCTGAAGTAATACTTCTTTGGCGTATCAGGGTAAAAGATGCGCGTGACGGTGTGTCACGAAAAACCGACACCCTGAAGTTAGATATAGTAAACATTTTAGTTATTTTTGTGATAATGCATTATAATAATGCATTAAATATTTTTCTTTTGTAAGTTTTGTTTGTCAGTTTCTACACTCTACCGGTAGGTAGGTCCTCTTTACAGGAGACCATCTAGGCGGGTACCACCGCGGCCTATTTCTGCCGCGAAGCAGTGGTGTGAAAACACTACTGTGTTCCGGTTTAGGGGGCACCGTAGTCAGCGTATTTACGGGGTAAACAAGACTTAACATCCTATGTCGCACGGTAGACAGCGCGTTGATGATACCACTGGTATTGGCAATGTCTATGGGCGTCGGTGACCACTTCCATCAGGTGGCCTGACTGCTCGTCTGCTCGTATGCCATAAAAAATCGTAGAAGAAGGCGAAAGTTTTTTTTTTTCTTAAAGGTTTTTATTTGTTTCGCCAAATAAGAATAACTTCTAACCGACTTTGTTTCGTTCTTCTTCGGATTAATTGTAAAATAAGGATTTTTTATAAAAAGATATCAAATTGTTGACAGATACGATTTCATTGTGATAACACCTAGCCACAAATATAAACCCTTAAGCGGTGTTGGTGACAATTAGTAACAAATCTGACGAATACACCTTAGATTTTCATCCCTCATTTCAACCCCTAGGATGTCCCCGTATAAGTTGATATAATTACTGCTAGAGTAAACACTTATTGGCTTCGTGTCAATTCACAAGTTGCCTGAGTAGATACATTCATGATTATCATTCATCATCATCAGCCTTTTTTTTTAGTCCACTGCTGGACATAGGCCTCCCCTAATACACCCCTATCCATTAGAAGGGGGGAGGGTTTGGACCTTATCCCACCACGCTGGTCCAAGGCGGGTTGGTGCGTGGACCGACTTTTTACGTGCCCATTCGACGCATGGATCATCTTACTTTTCAGAAAATCGGGTGATCGGCCCAAATTGTCCTAACCAACTAGGAAACAACAATGAAAATTTGTTGAGTCCCCGCAGGATTCGAACCCACGACCTCCTGTTTCTAAAGCACACGCCCATACCATACCACTAGCTACGGAGGTAGTTATGATCATGATTATATCTTTAGCAATGTCAAATTTCCTCTATAAACTATTACCCTCCATTTCAAAGTAGCCTATGACTTTTCTTGGAATTGATTCTATTTATATACAAAATTTCATTAAAATCGCTTTAATAGTTTAGACAATACAGACGGACACATAGACAGAGAGACATACATAGTTACTTTTACTATTTATAATATCAGTGTGGACTAAAACTCCGTCACTCGTTGTTACTCCAACTCGTCCTGTGATAGTCCACTGCTGGACATAGGCCACTCCTCATGCACGCCTTCTCCATTGGTGGGCTTTTGGGCCGTATCCCATCACGCTGGTCCAATGCGGGTTGGTCAACCCACCAAGGTTGATCGACTTTTCACAAGCCCATCCGACGCATGGATCATCTTACTTTTCAGACAATTGGGTGATCGGCCCGAGTTATCGAGGACGGTTTTTCTAGCAAAACGGCGTAGGAAATTAAGATTTCATTATAGATACAAACATTAATGTTTTTTCGGCAAAACAATTTTTATCATAAAATTTAGTTTAATTATTAAGTGATTTTATTTTTGTATGAATTTTCTTTTCACCTTGCATTTGGAATTGCCAATACTTGTTCAATCGGAAGTAACCCATAGATTTTGGGTTAAAAAACCATGCACTAGTCAAATATTGATTCTATTTATGGGTGATTCTACGATAAGAGGTAATTGAACGGCAATCAATATTAAATAGGTTTTAATTTCATATTGTCCCACTCATTACAATCAATTACACCATTTTAATGTATTTCAATTAATATAGTCACAATTAAATGCTGTAAT
Organism: Lamproptera curius; assembly: GCA_029286875.1. NCBI lineage: Eukaryota > Metazoa > Arthropoda > Insecta > Lepidoptera > Papilionidae > Lamproptera > Lamproptera curius. Next base: position 1,421,783 of record JAGSMT010000099.1, read on the forward strand.
ATTATATTTTTTTCTGAAATTGGCAACAAAGTTCAAAAAGTATCTACCCTGGCCAGTCCTTTTGCTGATTTCAGTCACAGTTAAGGCCTAACTAATTTGTTTAGCTTCGCTTTCTAACTAAAGCATGGTAAGTATGAATTTGAATAAATATATTATAATAATTTCAGAAACAATTCAACAAAGTATGTTTTTGTGTATATTTTCGAACTTAAATTTTGTCCTGTATTTTTTGTGTCTTTAGCCTGGAAAATTTGTTTCTCTACTACCAACATAAAATAAAATGGAAATATTGCAAATTCCTCTTAAGGATATCTAATCAACCTGAAGTTACACAAATAACAAGGAGCCTTAGAGACCAGCATTTTGCTAGTTTTCATGACGCATCAGTGCGTGTAGTGGTCCCACAAAGTCATTTGCGTCCTCCACTGGTAAGTCATAAAGTTTATTAATGATTTGATTCATTTATGTAATATGACATTTATTCAATAATACGTACTAAATCAAGTGGATATTTAATTAGCTTAAAAATGTAATCGTCGATTACAATATTTAAATTTATCATGAAAACGTCTTTCCTGAGTATTTCCTGCCAAGATAAATGCAGGAGACTTACTACAGGAGATAAAACATATCATAAAATGTAGTCACAAAGTAAATAAAATTTAGTTAGGATTGTACTGAAGTCAGATTTAAACGGAATATTGAGGTATTGTTATGATTAAAGATCTCTATTTTTTTACATTATTACAGGATATGCCACTGCAAAAAAGTTAAACATGAAGAAAACTACAAAAACGTGGAGCAGAAAGGTTAAGATATGGAAGGATTAAAATGACCCAGAAAAGTATAAATTGCAAAAACTGAAAGAAAAGAAAAATATTTAAAAACAAAAAAAGGGCTAATAAAATGGCGATCAAATGACTGAGAGAGCAACGTAAAGCCGAAAAATATGGACGAAGAAAGCAAGAGACTCGTAGGCAACGACTTGCTTCACAAAATGTAGATAATGTTCCAGTTGATGATCAAATACCAAAAAGAAATTTTCAGTCCAGAACTTTGGTTGCTAAACTTAAATCAGACCGAGGGAGAAGGCAACGATATTTTATTAATAAAAAAAGAAACCATAAATAGATTAAAACTAAACTGGCATGTTAAAAATAAAGGTTACAAAGATTAAGAAAGCGGAAAAACTTACACCTAACAGCAAAGTGGAAAAGAGTTGAATTTCCTAATTGCAAGAGATACATTAACGAAAAAATTGATTGTTTGCAGATGTCTCTCATCAGCAACTAAAAGATAATTATTCAGCTCTTCCAAACGAAAAGAAAAAGGATTTTAGAAGAATGATAAGCGGAAGTTGGTAAAAATATGGGATACTACAAAACGAGAAAAAATAAAATCCGTTCAAAAACTTGGAAAAGTGCAACTATTGATAATAAAAGGAAAGGTCATGAAGTAATAAAGAAGAAAATTTAGACTTTCTTGAAGAGGATTCTAATTCCAGATTATGTGCCGGTAAAAGAGATTATGTGAGAAAGGAGATCGCAGACAAAGAAGAGTTCTCCTAGATATCTGAAAATCTCTACAGATCTTTCATGACGCAGTCAATACAACGATCTCATATTCACTATTTTGCCGTCTCAAACCATTTGGATAGTACAAACCGAACTGTGATAAACGTGAAACTTGCCTTATGCAGTGAATATCTTTGAAAAAGTTATTTTTTTGTTTGTATAGGCAAGGAAGTGCCTTTTATTTCGTTAATCTTTGCCGTTTTTAACGATTGAATATTATCGTAACTATATTATCGTACTGTTAAAAGGTGGTAGTCTAGCCACTTATTTAATTAATATTATGATGATGTATAAATTTTTGGAAATGTAATGAAGAGATGTACATTTATTTTGTTTTATTATTAATTAAACGCTTCAGGATTTTATTAATTGAATTCATTATTTCAATGCCTGAATTTGTTGTCCTGGTCTAATAAATATCTACCCTGATCTTGACGTCTCTACCCTGACTTCTTAACAGTAATGAAATATGTGTGAAGTAACCTGCCATTGGTGAAAAGAGTAATCAATCGTTAATTAGCATAATTTAACATTTTCGTGAAAAAAATCAACTTTTCTTTTCTGGCCGCATCTTCTATGGCTTGAAACCTTATCGTAAACTACCCTTATATACAAATCAATAAAAATACCTGGAAAATCGAAATTGGGTGGAAAGCAAGGTCTGCGTAGACTTTAAATCAATGATATAGCTGACGCCAGTAAGATAGTCTTCTGAGTAATATGTACGCTAACTGAGTTAAGTGGTCTAAACTCAGCCATTATAGCACATGTAAATGAAATTTAAATTTAAGTAAAAAATAGCTAACTAGTACAACTCGTTGTAATTATTTTGTTTTCAAAATTAAAAGACGAATGTCTTTTGTTCCAGGAATGTCCAGAGGGTGTAGTCCACGAGGAATCCTTCAAGGATATATACGCCAAGTTTTTTCCCCACGGGAGTGAGTATCATGATCCTATTATATATTTTGCACCTATTTCAGTTTACACGATAATAATAAATGTCACTATGGGTTTTTCACGTTAATCTTGGAATCTAGGAGTCAATGGTGATGGACAAAAACAATATGATTTATATTGTTTTCGACCATTTCCACGTAAATCTATGAAAAAACTATAAAAACAAAGACAGTTTAGTTGTAATAACCGAGTAAATTAAACATCCTGTATTATAGTGAGAGACCGCGTCTGTGGCCTAGCAGTATTGGTCCTTGTTTTATAAACCGGGGGTCATTTGAATCCCGCGGGAAAACAACTATTTGTTATCGTTGTTTTCTGGTTGGGTAGGACAATTTGTGCCAGTCACCCAATTTTCTGAAAAGTAAAATGATTCATGCGTCGGATGGGCATGCAAAAAGTCAGCACCCGTCTGCATTGGACCTGCGTGGTGGGGTACGATCCCAAAACCCCCTAATGTAGAAGGCATGCTTCGGGGGACGCCTATGTCCAGCAGGAAACACAGGCTGATGATGATAACGAAGATGATAAGATCAGGATGTCTAAAGTGCATTTATTATGGGAAAGGTATATGGTATAACATATAATTTTTCTCATCAAATAAAAATGCCATTTACTAGGCCATAAAAGGGCCGTGTACCGACTCAAAGCAACGAGAGCCCCCAAGAGGGTGACCTTGACTTAGCCTGTCATTCTGTACATTAAGTCGTAAACATGCAAAATTGTTGGTATCTAAGTTCGCAAAATATCGACTTGATTTTGGTGGCCATCGCTTTTTAGACAAGTAAAGTGGAACGTATTAGAGTCACTGACAGACTTAATGTTTTTTTTTTAAATATTCTTATTTAGCTTTAACCTAATACTCTGGAATTAGAACATTCATGTGTTTAACATGTTTACTTTAATATTTTGTTTAGAAATAATTCTACTATCGGTTAAGGTGTTGCCAATGTTCATTTGAATCTAAATAATAAGACTTAAGATTTCCGTAAGGAATTAGTTGCCACAATTCTTGTTCATCACACTCAGGAATTTATGAAGTTCTTATTTTTACCTTTCTTTGCAGATTCTGCGCTATACGCGCACTATGTGTTCAAGGCGTTCGACGTGAACTGCAGTGGAGCTATCAGTTTTAGAGTAAGTACGAGCCAAGTAACTTAAATATAGATAATATCTCCCACTTTACGATATACAACTAACATTCCCACAAGAAGCCGTGATTTATTGGCAAAGAGACCTAGCGCCTGTGCCAATAACGAATATACCAAACAAAACATCTTTTATCCTATGCGGTTTTTTCCTGTATCTTGCCTCATCATGCATTAAGAGGTCGGGCTTAAACTTTATGGGTGGTAAGCCGAAACCAACCGCTCAGCGCCTACTCATGAGCCTTGACTGGGGCAGAGAATATAAGCCACAGTTATGTCGCGTTTAGTCATAGATAACTTGCACCTTTGTTTTACCGGTGGTAGGTCCTCTGTTTACAGGAGACCGTCTGGGTGGGTACCACCTCGGTGCCTATTTCTGCCGCGAAGCAGTAGTGTGAAAACACTACTGTGTTCCGGTTTGAAGGGCACCGTAGCCAGCGTATTTACTGGGTAAACGAGACTTAACACCCTATGTCTCACGGTAGGCAGCGCGTTGGCGATACCACTGGTATTGCTAATGTCTCTGGGCGTCGGTGATCACTTCCCATCAGGTGGCCCGACTGCTCGTCTGCCTGTGTATGCCATAAAAAAAAAAAAACCAGCTTAATGTTTTTGTCATGGACTTTTGTGGATCTTTCGAGTGTTGTTAGAGGGTAATAATCTTATGTTTTAATGACGACGAATATATATAAGTGGAGTAGTAGAGTAAATCCTCACCTGGTAAATTACAACGCTTATTAAATTGTCTCTACAATTACTTACCAATTTAAGTTTAATTATATTGATCGAATGAATCTTACAATTCTTTTCTATTTATAAAACAAATTAAAATTTCCATTCAAATTTAAATGTCTTGATATTCGCAAACGGAATTAAATTCTTTTTGAGTCAGTGAAAAGTTATTATTTTGTGATTCACATAGACCGATAAATGTATATAGATAGAGGCAAACATTGTACACTATGCAAAATTTAAAATAAATATACACTTTGGCCCATTTATCGCTCAACAAAAAACTTAATAACATAGCCTCGTTTCAAAAATATTTTCATTAGCCCAAAAAGCTATTATAAAACCAGACATTAATTAAAAATAATGGTTCTCCGTTCAAAAATGTGTTTTACTATTTTTTTTCATAAAATTTATCTCTTCAGCCCGCTATCTCGCCAAGATGGAGCCCAAAACGTGCCCTGTCATCGCGATCCGTATCTGCGCTATTATGAAATCTTCACTCCGATGGCTAGAGCTCTCGGGGAATGAAAAGTTTATTTAACTTTATTTTTATAATAGCAGCGGCAAGTTATGACGTCGAACTTTCGGCGGCCATTGTTGCTCACTGGCTGGAAGGTGTTACGTGCTTTGACAGCTTTTTTTTTAAATCATAACGCTCTTTTGGCGGGAACTTTTTGACGTTTGAGGCGCGAACGCGGTTTTATTTTTAAATGTGAACAGTACTCTGCTTCATGTTTTTAGTATTTTCGTTGTTTGCTCGGCTACTCCGCGTGGCATTTTTAAACTCCAAAGATTATAAATATTAGTAACGAAAATATTTTATAAAATTTTCATTGCATAAAAAAACTTTATTCTGCTGCGGCAGAACTAGTCAGCTTATGTAGCATAAGCTTAGTTAACTTCTACGAAGAAACTTCAGCCTTCAAAGTTTCGCTACATTGGATTTTTTGTATATACTTTATTCATCGTCAGCCTGTGTCACTCCACTGCTGGAGATATCATCATCATCAGCTTCTGTCCGTCCATAAGTCTTACTTTGTTAATAATAAGTAATAATAAACTTCAAACTGACAGTTGAAGGTGATTAACATACAAAATAACAATTTAACTGTCGATGAGTGCGCATTAAAATGTGATGATGAAACTTGCTAGACTGATGTCATTACAAATTTTAATTATGATATACTAAGTTAGGCTTATTGCCTTATGTCCTTTTGACCTTACGGTTTTGCGGAGCCTTTGCTTAATATGTTCTTTAGGCATGCTAACTACCTTAGTAGGTCGTGGGTCGAATCCTGCGGGGACTAAACAAATTTTCAATGTCGTTTCCTAGTTGATTAGGGCAATTTGGGCTAATCAGCCAATTTTCTGAAAAGTAAGATGATCCATGCGTCGGATGGGCATGTCAAAAGTAGGTCTACCCACCATCCCGCATTGGACCAGCGTGGGGGGATAAGGTCGAAGAACCCCCTAGTGGATAGGGGTATATTATAGGACGAGGCGTATATCCAGCAGTGGACTGACAGGGTGATGATGGTGTAGATTATTAAAGTAGCATCGATCGTTTGCATACTATTTGTCATCTTTACTAGATTTTACTCGACCAAGTTTTCTTTGGTAACCTATAGCAACGCCAATATTGCACTTATGACATTGTTATTAAAAGACAATCTGTATGCGCTACTATGTTGCCATGACCCACATAAAAAGGGATAACTATTTTCAAGATTTTTAACATATTTCAAGTCAGGTATAAGAACGACGGGCGGAACTGCGGTAACTTGCATGCATAATATTTCACCCGACCTTAAGCACGCATTAAAAACAGGTTGTACGTATAGTTAAAGTTTATAGAGTTAAGGTTAGATATAGTGAAGGTTCGCCTTTGCAGGGCATATCATCAGCCTGTGATAGTCCACAGCTGGACACAGGCCTCCCCTTATACACCCCTATCCATTATAGGGTTTCCTTTTTATTATCTAGTCAAATATTAGTAAATTCTTTCATATCCCACCACGCTGGTCCAATGCGGGTTGGTGAGTGGACCAAATGTTTACGTGCCCGTCCGACGCGTGGTTCATCTTACTTTACAGACAATTGTGTGATCGACCCACATTGTCCTAACCAACTAGGAAACAACAACGAAAATTTGTTGAGACCCGCAGGCTTGGAACCCAGGACCTCCGGTTTCTAAAGCACACGCCCATACCACTAGGCTACGGAGGCAGTACAAGGTATATATGGCTATGTATCCTTCATCCTAATTTATGAGTGTCTCGAACAAGTTTTCCGAACAAGGGAGCCTAAGCAACTCCCAGTTACATTGGCTACTCTTTATTCTCCTTCCGCTCCTTCTTACATATCTTGGCATTTGGGATCTTTGTGAAGTCAGTAACAAAAACAAGAAAAAAGAATTCAATAGGAATTAAGTCAGCCATTGTACTCATGTTTCTATTTCATGTGTACGTAAAGTTTAAATGAATAAATATAATATTTTCTCTCTACATCTATACCATATTAGTAAACAAGTAGTTTACATTTTTTAATTACTTTTGCTACTTTAACCGTAGAGGTATCTATGCGTACAAAATCGCCAGCCGCAGCTAGCCGGCCCACCTAGTTTGTGGGAAAGGTAGCGTCCCGCGATCCCTGTGTTAGATAAAGCTTACCAAAGATAAGGGTCTGGTAGCGTAACATCCGTGTCAAAAAAATAGCTAGCTGGCTACCAAACAATACATCGATTTTCCCGCCAGTTGCGCCTTTTATTCTACTCTATATATAATTTGTTACAATCAGCTTAAGTGATTTACGCATAAAAAGCCAAACAAACTAACCAGCTCACATTCACAAAATAAATAACACGCTTATAAATATTAAAGCATTCTCATCGCGAACTCTCAACGAGAACGATAAAAAGTCCATCAAGCATGTTTACGGCCGGGGCTGTCAAAGTTGCCGCCAAAACACGACGGGCGCCATCTTGAATGACGCCTTCGGTATTGAATATTTCCAGTGCGGAGGGAAATGTCGGTCGTTGGGCAAAACTAAAATAATACTACGTAGCGGACGGAGTTTGTTTATTAAAACTATTCCGAGCTCGATAACACGACGAATACGCGGAACTTTGTTGTTTGTGTAACCACTAGCAGTAAAGACTTGGATACTTGTGTCAGTCAATAGTTTAGCTGAATTATACCTGGAATGAAAGTAACGTAGCGGCGTCGTGCTTTGACATAAGTCAATTGACAATAAGTTACTGACATCTCAGTGACAATCTATACATATAACGAAATTGGGGTGTTTGTAATATGTAATAACCGTTTTTAAATGTGTAAATTGTTATATATAACCGGCACGTATAATTAAACAACATTGTTTTAAAATTTTTGTCCGTCTGTCTGTCTGGTTATTGTAACCGATCTCAGGAATGACTGATCTGATTTTAACTACTACTTATTTCTAAAAGATAGCTGAGGTAACTGTTATTGGGAAAAACTAAAAAGTTTTTAACATTGCCACGTGAACAAAGTCGCTGACAACAGCTAGTTATAACGGAGGTTACGTTGCCATGGTTACAATGTTTGCACCTATTCCGAGTTGAAATTTGCTAAACTGTAATGTTTGAGAACTTATATGCTCAAATTACCTATCGAATTGTAACTGTAAAATCTGTAAGTAGTCATTCACTGTGGCGACCAAACTCTTAAGAGCTTTCATCATCAGCCTGTGATAGTCCACTGCTGGACATAGGCTCTCCTAATACACCCCATCTAATAGGGGTTTTGGACGACCTACCACGCGGGTCCAATGCGGGTTGGTGGATGGACCACCTTTACATGCCCATCCGGCGCATAGATCATCTTACTTTTAGACAATCGGATCGGCCCAAATTGCCCTAACCAACTAGGAAAGAACAAGGAAAATTTGTAGAGCCCCCGCAGGATTCGAACCCACGACCTCCGGTTTCCATGGCTCGCCTCCACTAGGCGACGGAGTCACATAAGGGCTTTAGACCGATGAATGAACACTTTTTATTTATCAAGTAATTTTTCTCTGTGTTAGAACGTCTGCTCCGCAACAACAATATCGTTGTTTCGAATCCTACAAAGAGTCAAAATCTTTGTGTTGGTCGGAGCGGTGATCCAAATAAGCCAAAAGAATATTTACGTATTTTAAAAATTTAATAAATAAATCATCAGCCTGTGATAGTCCACTGTTGACATAGGCCTTCCCTAATACACCCCTATCCATTAGGGTTTTGCACGTACCCCTATCACGCTGGTCCAATGCGGGTTGGTAGGTGGACCGACTTTTACATGCCCATCCGACGGCATGGATCATCTTACTTTTCAGACGATTGGTGATCGGCCCAAATTGCCCTAACCAACTAGGAAACAACAATGAAAGTTTGTTGAGTCACGCAGGATTCGAACCCGACGTAGTTCTAAAGCCACGCCCAGTACCACTGGCTGGAGCGTTGTGAAATAAAATTTGTATTTAATTTATGACGACGAAAACTAATCCTTACACAATGCAGCCAAATATGACACAGAATTGATGTTAACAATGTTTCCGTAGCAACGAAGTAGCGTCGCACGAATAAGCGTTATAAATGAATTCTTAGCCAGTCATTGACGCAGAATGCTCTGATAAGCTCGTTAGGACAGGGCCAGTCATATTCAGAAGAACTGGATTCTAACGTGAGCCAATAAGGTTCTGGAGGAGACGTCGTTCGGAAGACTGAGCGTTGGTCGACCCTCGACCAGGAGACAGAGTAGCAAGGGATCTCTTTGGCGTCAATGCTAATGATGATGATCGATTAATTATTTTATTGTCTTGGCGAATATATCACATTATTAATAAAATTACTTTACGGATTTTATCTCGTTTATTTACATATTTAAATTCCCGACGTTTCGCAGATTTTGTATATAATACCACTGCCGCTATACAGATAAAATGTTCATTTTGAAGGTCGGAGTCAGTTAAAAATAATTAACAAAAAATTAAGATCTGAAACCCTGCTTCAGCACTGGCAAGAAGACGCATGACATCTCAGTCTATCCCGTGACCACGGCCGCTGGAAAGTGTTCGAAACGTCGGGAATTTAAAATGTAAAATAAACGCGATAAAATCCGTAAAGTAATTTTATTTAATAATGATGACGATTGCTATCTCGAGGTATATAATTCAGAGAGCAGTCTACTGTTAAAATTTATACTGTCATTGTCAAGTCCGCAGTTGTATAGGTCGCACTGTTTACGTTGAACGAACTTCGATCGTGACGTTTACTTGTTTTCTTCAGCCAGAGAGATCGTTCAGGAAAATGTATTGTTCAATAAAATTGTATGGGATTGAATTACACAATTCATTTGCAGAATTAAGTCGTGATTAAAATATTATAGAAAAAAATATTATTTAATTGTTCTTCGTATATAAACATCATTGAATAAAGAACTTTTACGATTTTATCTCGTTTATTTAACATTTTAATTCCGACGTTCTCTGCACACTTTGGGTAGCGTACTGGTCGAGGGTAGACTGAGATGTCATGCGTCTTGTTACCTTTGCTGAAGCAGGAATTCCCGATTTAAAAATATTTTTGGTTAAAGCCTTCGATAAAATCCGTAACAAGTCCTTTTATTCAATAAAATATTTTTTTTTTTGGTCACTTCAATGTCAATAACAATAGCTCGAATATTTTTATTTTATAATGCCTTTAATCCTTTGGTCTCTGATAAAAAATTGAGGATACATGATCACCTAATACTAATATTTACTGTTTAAAATATATACGGGATACGGTCCAGAAATCCACTAATGGTGAAGGCGTGCATTAACGGCGGCCTATGTCCAGCATTGGACTAACACAGGCTGATGATGATGATGATAAGATGCGTCATATTGACCGATAATGAGACAATAATCTAATTGGGATTTGAATTAAGTCAAACTCTAATGACGCGTATACATCAACAAGATTTGATTGCTTTCCATTACCGAAATGTAGCGATTGACATTATTTACAAAACTTTCAGATGTTAATTGTCCTCGTATCACTCAGTTTTGCATTACAAAAGACAAAAACACACTCAGTTTGAGACGATCATTCTCGTCTGAAGCGACACCAATGTGAAGTCGTCAGAAATGTTGCTTTGGCACTCTTCCAACGGGATGGACGGAGTTGGGGCGTTCAGAAAATAATAAATGACGAACGTTTATTATAAAGTAGCAACCCCGCAACCCCCCTTGTGGGTGGAATTTCGTAAAATCCGTTCTTATGTTACTACTCACTGAAAGGAATATTCCTACCAAATTTCAAGTGCTACCATTTGGTTCCAGAGATATCGAGATTAGTCAATATATAAGTGGGAATCTCTTTTTCTTATATATATATATAAAATTTTCTGAACTTTTCTTTTCGAATTAATGTAAAGAGAGTAACTTATAGCAACCAAATGGCATATGGTCTTGTAGATTGTGACTGTCACTCAAAGATTGGCATAACAATTCATCAATAAGAACTTTTGACGTAATTGTTGAATAAAACCAGTTTCATAGATAGTTTTGCGTTTATTGAACGTCTTATTACGCGAAGCGTTAATTATTGATTTAACTAAGGCATGATTATACAAATTTAACTATTAAGATAACATAATATTATTTATAGACAAATTACGCAACGTCATCTAGCCACAAAATAATTAAGGCTTGTACTATGGAAAACAGATGACTGATAAATACCTAGAATTACTTTTAACGTGACAACGTCTTATAAATTGGTTCAAGATAGGGAGGCACTCTCGAAAACTATGTCACAGTGTCGCTCACGTAACGCTCTCTGTAAGCAACCATAAGAGGAAGTGAGAAGCACGCGGCTCTCTTACTCGTGCGCAGTTGGCCTGCTTAAGTGAATATGACAGGGCGAAAGAGAAAGCTGGGAATGTCGCATTTGCTATTTGAGTATTTTGAATTGTTAGCAATCCACCACTAAAAGCCGTCACGTATAACTTTCGCCCGTATACCGATTTTACAGGCAACCAATTTTTTAGTGATGACATTTGCAATATGGCTCGATGATAATAGCCGAAGATCTGAAGCGGTGGCGTGCATTAGGGAAGGCCTATGTCCAGCAGTGGACTGACACAGGCTGATGATGATGATGATGATGAATAGTACCTTCACTTTAATCCCTAGAAATCACATTATTTTTCAATGAATATATTTGGTACCATTACCTCTTGAGCAAGTTAATTCTTTTAAATTCCTGTAACGACTAGGGTATTGCAACCGCAGTGCTTCATTCTGCCACAAAGCAGTAAAGGGTAAATGGCATCTGGTTTAAAGGGCAATGTAGCCAGAGGAACTACTGGGAAAGCGATATGTAACATATAATGTCTCTATGAGAAAAAGGATAAAGGCGTCTTTTGCTGAAACATATGTAAATAAAAATACGAACCATAAATATTATCTGCCAATGGTGAGGTTTACGGAACGTAAAAAGAATACTATTGCAATAACTAATTATGTTATAACTAGCTGTTACAATGTCTCGGACTTCATCCGCTTGGTATTATGATTTAAGAATATGTTTGGTTTTTTTCTATAAAAATATAAATATACTATAATATATGTCATCAGCTAACTTTCAGTAAAAACGCGGTCAAAACCGAACCAGCCATTCAAGATTTTAGCCAGAACAAACGGACAGATAAAATAAAATTTAATATGTTTGTTATATTTGCCGGTTATATGTCACTTTTTCAATTATTGCAAACAGACCCTCCAATTTTATTTATTGGTATAAAGATTAACGATGGATGGACTATCAATTTATAGTTACGCTTTGCGATAACATCGAATCGACTGCTTGAAATAAACGTAACCTTACAAAGTGAATATGATTAAAGTTATGCAACACAACGGCGCTGCTGCAACTCCAAGGCTCGATAATCAATATTCATCCGACATGTTCACATCCGAACGAAGTTATATCATTAGTATTCTATGAACGTTTGATAATTAGAATTGTATCAATATTTTTTTGTGTTTACGCAAACACGACCGTCTAGGTTGGTACCACCGCGGTCCCTATTTCTGCCGCAAAGCTGCAAGCAAACAGTGTGAAAATATTACTGTGTTCCGGTTTTAAGGGCACCGTGGCCAGCGTATTTACTGGTTAAACGAGACCCAACATTCTATGTCTCAAGGTAGGCAGAGCGTTGGTGATAACACCAGTAATGCCAATGTCCGTGGGCGTCGGAGACCACTTTTCATCTGGTGGTATTCCTTTAATGGTTAGATTGTACTGTTACCAATTGACGTCTATCTCAATATGCGCATGGATGAATTTGTTACTCTTTGACTCGCAAACAACTCGATGAAATTTTATGAGACTTTACAAGAACACAGCTTATGAATCGGAACAACTTATTGGCTATAATATATAATGATATAGTGTACTCAATCAAAAAATAATAGAAAATGTTATACATGTAGAAAAAAATACGCCAATGACGAGCTATTTCGGCACAAGCCCCAAAAGCCTTTTGCTTGAAAATATTTAATTTGAAGTTTTTTGGAAAATATAAGGAGCCTAATTTACTCCCTGTTGCATCAGCTGTCTTTTAGCAATATCGGACCTGCCATTCGAGAAATTAGCCAAAACACACAGACGGACAGAAATTAAATTTTTTTTTTGTTACATGTAACAAAAATCATTAAGAAGATTATTGAGATGTTACCAACGGGCGCGTCAATTTTATTTGATTGTATAGAAAATGTTGGTGCTATTCTTCTAGGTTGGACGATTGTTCCTACCGTACCCGATGTTTTTTTTTCTTTTGATTGCTCTATATAAAATTATAGATCCTATGTATTAAAAATCAGAGTCATCATAATCATCAGCCCGTGTTGGTCCACTGCTGGACATAGGCCTCCACTAAAGCACGCCACCGCTTCCGACCTTGGGCCATTCTCATCCAGCCCACACCGAGCCTTCAAAAGCAGAGTATTTAATTTAATTCCATATAATTATTTTCCTAGTCCGCCCCTGTCGGTCGTGGCGGCCTCTTTGAGTGCGCTAAAGTTAAAAAGCGCGCATTCGCAATGAAAGAGAAACGATGATTTCGAAATTACTCACTCAAGATGCCTAAGATGGAGTGAAGCTAGTTTTAACGCTACAAAACGCTAATGATTAGCTCAAATTCATGATATTAGTTTTAAATACTGAATTATTTCTACAACAACAACAATAGCCTGTTAGTCCACTGCTAGACATAGGCCTTTCCTTATGCACGCCTTCTCTTAGGAGGTTTTTGAACCGTATCCCACCTTGCTAGTCCAATGCGGGTAGGTGCGTGGACCGACTTTTTACATGCCCATCCGACGCATGGATCATCTTACTTTTCGGGCGATCGAGTGATCAGCCCGCATTGCCCTTCCCCGCTGGATTCGAACCCACGACCTCCGGTTTCTAAAGCACACGCCCATACCACTAGGCTACGGAGTCACATCACTTTATAATAAGTTAATACTTTTTTACTTTAAGCTTGCAATCGTTTAAACATATTGGTCTTTTGCCATCCTGGTTCTTTCACCTAGCCATTTTCCCAAGTTATCATGGGGTCGGCTTTAAATCCGTCTAGATTTACCTGAATAACAGTTTTTACGTAGTGCGACTTTCAGATTTAACTATCGCCCATGATTATTAAAAAAATTACACAAATCACACCAATGCCTTGATCAATTTTGCCTCGGGAATGAACATGACGTGTAACAGAAATTCATGGCATCATAATAGCGTCATACTGGTGGGTCACAAACATACATACATACTATTAATATCATCTGGGGTTCTTGTTGATGAATTGTCATCGAGATGTCAACCACTGATTGACAGCTGACTGATGTCAACACCTTCCGTACAACGCAACCCTGTATTTATTGTGCGTCTCTTTTTGTTTTATATACATCAACAGAGACCGTTGTGGTGGATTATCTCAGCACACAATCAATTCTCAATTTTTAACTGTGATTTAGTTCTTTTACGAAGCCTGTTATATAAGCAGAGTGTAATCTAAAAACCTGACGTTGGCGAAATCTATAAGGAAACGCCATTTAGCTAAAGAACAGAACTGAAATATGGGTAATTTGATTAGGCCGAGGGAACGGTAGCTTACTTCGAAGTCCGTCTTAGATGTAGCTTACCATAGACTAGAGTCTGTAAGCATAACATCAGAAAATACAATAGATATTGTCTATTTTGTTTACATCTGCCTCAAGCCTCACATTAACAGCATGTGTGAGTCAACTGCTTACTTACTTATCAGACAATTGAGTGATCGGCCCAAAAAGCCCTAACCAACTAGGAAACACCAATGAAAATTTGTTGAGTCCCCACAGGATTCGAACATACGACCGCCGGTTTCCAAAGAACATGCCCGTACAACTAGGCTACGGAGGCAGTCTCAAGCCTAATGTGGCTAAACTATAGTTAAATACGTTTCTATTTTTAAAGGCTTTTGAATTATTTTACCTAGGAATTTATTTTTCTTATCTTTAAGATCATCATCCATCTAGTTTACCTCAAACTCGGTATCCAATTCGCCAGTATCGGTTAATTAATCTGCACTCCGCCTCATCAACACTCAGCGCGAGATTGCAAAAGTCTCGAGGCTGAGTTCCGGCCAGTGATGTGAACGTAGTTTATATCGATAGCGAATAGTGCAGTCTTTATTTATGTATCGGGATATATTATGCTCTATCGTCATCATCATCATCAGCCTGTGGTAGTCCACTGCTGGACATTGGGGGTTTTTCAACCGTATCCCATAACGCTGGTCCAATGCGGGTTGGACCGACTTAATACATGCCTATTCGACGCATCCCCGAACAGGTTCTCGCTTTGTCGTAGCGGTGGGGCTCAGTACCTGCGGCTTGGGCCAGCCGCGGGGAAGCTAAGAGAACCTGGCCGGCCTGTGGTGCAAGGCCGGCCGTGGAGGGGGCTGCTCCAAGCGGGCTGAACAAGCCCGCTTTGGATGCGCCTTTGGAGGGTGCGAGGGACGGGTTGCAGGAGGTAGGTGTGCCGCCCTTCCTGTCCTTCGCAACCAAGGAGAGTCGCGGGGGAAGAGGAGTGTCGGTATTCCGTAGGCCGCTCTCCCTATCCTCCGCGACTCGGAGGACCGCACCGCTGATGCGGTGTGGAGGGCCGTGGAGGAGGGACATTCGGCATGGTGTCGTCGATCTCTCCTCCTTCTGCGGCCGAAATGGAGCTAGCGGCGGAGCTTAACATCGGAGCCGCCGCTGGGGGCTAGGAGTTTGGTCCTTGCGTGGTCAGGGAACTCCTGGCTCCCATGGCCCCTGAGTAACAGACTCGGGGGAGTCTGTTACCTAACTACAGGGGCCGAGACGAAGGCGCGCGTTCCGACGCGCCCAGAGGAGGCAGATGGCCGTAAGGCGAGATGGGCTGCTTCCGCGGCCAGCGCCGGTGGGGTTGCAGATGAGTGCAAACGTTCCTGTGACCCCACCTAAAGGCGTCAGGAAGGAACAACGTGGTGGTTTTAGTCGGTGGAGTCCGACATAACCCGTCTTTGCCCCCGCGAGGACGGGTATGCGTAGGCATTTCCACGGTAAAAAAAAAAAAATGCCTATTCGACGCATGGATTATCTTACCTTTCGGACGATTGGGTGATCGACCCGAATTGTCTCAACCAACCAGAAAACAATGATAACACAAAGTTGTTTCCCTGCGAGATTTAAACCCACAACCCTCCGAAAGCGGTTTTGCTATTTATTAAATCCAAATTAAATTCTTTTTCATGTCCAAAATTATATAAACTACAATAAAACATTGACTTCTTTTCTACTAGGATGTCGTTTGCAAAGAAGATTATGGCAAAGGATTTTGTCTTAATTGTTTGGGCAAACCACCAGGTTTTCTAATTTTGTAATATTAATATTGGACTGCCTCCGTAGCCTAGTGGTATGGGCGTGTGCTTTAGAAACCGGAGGTCGTGGTTCAAATCTGTAGGGGGCTCAAAAATTTTCATTGTTGTTTCCTTGTTGGTTAGGGATATTTGGGCTGATCACCCAATTGTTTGAAAAGTAAGATGATTCATGCGTCGGATGGGCATGTAAAAGTCGGTTCAACCCCCCAACCCGTATTGGATCAGCGTGGTGGGATACGGTCCAAACACCTTCTAATGGATAGGGGTGTATTAGGGGAGGCCTATGTCCAGCAGTGGACTCACACAGGCTGATGATAAATATGAATATTATATATTTTCTTGCTTATACTTAATAAATAAGGTATCAGATTAGATTTACGTTCAGAAAATCCAATATTGAACACTAATGACGCCTAGAACGTACGCCATTTTTAATCTTCACGAAAAGTTTTAAATAAAAGCGCCCGATATTAAGGCGCAGATATTTTGATGTAGAATTTTATTTAAGTAAACTCCACAATTTCAACCGCCTAATGGTCTAGCGGTATTGGCCCTTGCTTTATAAACCGGAGTTCGTGGGTCCGAATCGCGCGGGGAACTAACTTTGTGTTATCGTTGTTTTCTGGTTGGTTGGGACAGTTTGGGCCGATCACACGACTGTCTGAGAATTAAAATGATCCATGCGTCGGATGGGCATGTAAATAGTCGGTCCACCCACTAACCCGCATTTTACTAGCGTGGTGGGACGATGTAGAAACCCCCTAATGGAGAAGGCGTGCATTAGGGGAGGCCTTTGCCCAGCAGTGGACTAGCAGATAAATGATGATCATGATGAGACTTGTTATAGCATTAGACACTAGTTTAAATCATCGTGATAGTGAAATAACAATTAAATTACTAACAAATACCGACAATATTTATCATCCATATCCAACATGGAAATTCATCATCATGATCCTGTGTTAGTCCAGTGCTGGACGTAGGCCTCCCCTAAGTGGCGTACGTTAGGGGTCTTAGGAGGTTTTTGGACCGTATCCCACCACGCCGACCCAATGCGTGTTGGTGGGTATCTGAAGTCTCTGAAAATATTATCTTTTGTTAACCTGTATCGAAGTATATACGTATGGTCCTCGTTTTAGCCAAACATCGCATGATGATTGGCTGATCGACGTGAAATTTACCTAAAATCTGTACAAAGCTTTTGCTAAATTAATGATCTTTGAACCAGTGAAACCTTATGATCTAAGACTAAGAATAATAATGCTAGGCGTCTTTGAACAGTGGTTATACCAATTCTATCTTTATTTTTAAGTAATGATATATAATAATGTAAAGAAGTGATGAACAAATCGTTAATTTCAAGTCAACGGAACCAACTAGTGAGCATTTTTCTCATCAATAAGATTATTACGTCAAAAACCATATTAGAACAAGTAAAATTTTAACCAAAAAAATATGACCGACCTCTAACAGTATTTTAACTATTTTGCGCAATATAAGACGGTGACAACGTGCCCTGTGTAAGAAACTACCCCGCGCTTTCCGCGACTGCATTTTAAATCTCTTATATCTTTTAAGTTATTTATTTAATCAAAATGTCTTGTGTGGCTGGTTTTACGCATGTAATATGAAGATTTTTTAAAAGCTCTAACTTTTATGTATAGTTACACTACATCTTAAAATAGCTTTGAATATGCCTGATTGCAATTTATAAAAATGTTAACATTGAAACGGTTATTGCGGGTTTTTCTTAAAACTTAGATAGATATATGCCCTCGCGAACTTGTTTTAGGCCAATTCGAAAAGTACAATTATCATCATCAGCCTTATTAAATAAAATTACTTTACGGATTTTATCGCGTTTATTTTACATTTTTAATTCCCGACGTTTCGAACACTTTCCAGCGGCCGTGGTCACGGGGTAGACTGAGATGTCATGCGTCTTGTTGCCAGTGCTGAAGCGGGGTTTCCAGATCTTAATTTTATTAATTATTTTTTAATCTGTACTCCGACCTATGCAAAAAGAACTGATTTTATCTTTACAGCCAGCAGTGGTATTATGCTTGCATGTATAATATTCGCGCAAGCAATAGAAATAATCATCAGCCTGTTTTAGTCACTGCTAGACATAGGCCTCCCTAATACACACCTATCCATTAGGGGTTTGGACCGTATCCCACCACGCTGGTCCAATGGGTTGTAGGTTGACCGACTTTTACATGCCCATTCGACGCATGGATCATCTTAATCTTCAGACAATTGGGTGATCGGCCCAAATTGCCCTAACCGACTAGGAAACAACAATGAAAATTTGTTGCGTCCCCGCAGGATTCGAACCCACGACCTCCGGTTTCTAAAGCACACGCCCATACCACTAGGCTACGGAGGCAGTACAGTAAATTATGTACAATATAATTTAAGTCTTGTCTCCTTCGGTGGAGCCAGCCATACGCTCCGAATTAAGTACCTCCTTCTTTTGTTTCTGTTACAATGCTGACATTAGTCCGAATAATTTATTGAATACTTCGTAATAACTGAATCATAGTTATTATAGATGCCACTAATATTTGGCCTTTTCGGCTACTTTTTGGTATTCGGTATTCGGCCTAATAGCATGTATTATTCGGCCGAATATCGAGTACTGAACCATCAAAACACTATACACGCTACTAATTGGTTGTTGCGATCGGTTGAGAGTTATCTTTTGAAGTTATACTTCTTTAGGCGCGTTATGAAAAAATGATGAGAGTGAAATTTTAAGATGCGCGCGCACCTGTGACACAAAATTAACAGTTTATAATGAAAACGGTGAAATGGACCTTATTACAAGTGATAAGGTTGATTTTTAGTAGTGATAATGGATTGTCGTTTTTACTTGCGATAGTTGTTGCATAATGTGCTCTATGAGTTGGGATTAAGGTTCGTTTTGGTTGCGTTTATTTTTGAAGTTATACTCGTCTTTAGGCGCGTTATGAAAAAATTATGAGTGAAATTTTAAGATGCGCGCACCTGTGACACAAATTTAACAGTATGAAGCTGTCTGCTTAATATATATAATACATATTATTACATATTATTATATAAATTTATTAATTTTTAATGATGCCAAAGAAGTATAACTTCCCACGCGCGTACATAAGTACACGCACCCATTTTTTATTGTTAACGCGCCGATAAGAATGGCCGAATATTCGGCGTTTCGGCCAACGGCGTTGCCGAATATTATGTTCTCGGTATTCGGCTAATTCACTCTTCCCGGTAACACGAGTTATTACAAAACGTAGACCAATAATGTACCCCGTAGCGTTGACATTTATTCTCATAAAAACCGTTTAACACAAATCAAAAATGAAACCGTTCATTCATTAGGTGAAAAGTTCCTTTTTTTGCAATATAACTTTGCTTCTAAAGTTTTTTAATCAAAAAAATATTGAGTCAAAGTACTGATAAAATTAGGATAAAAATAGGCAAACTAGCATTTAGTCTATTTTAGCCTGAGTCGTTCACCAAAAGTCAATAAAAATCTTCAACTATTACCACTGGTATTTTTGACGTTTTGATGTCCAATAAAGGGTTTATTGGACAGACTCTATCGAAAAATTACCTACATCGAAATCTGTCAGCCAACTTTCTCTTGTTCTCAATTTTTGAAGAAAGCCAAGCAGTTTTCTGTAGCGTCTGGCTCAGTACACTGTCTCCCTCTCTCTTGTTCAATGTGTGATACTCTACTCTTTCATCAAACGTCTTATTTACTGGGTAAACGAGACTAAACACCCTATGTCTCACGGTAGGCAGTGCGTTGGCGATACCACAGGTATTGCCAATGTCTATGGGCGTCGCTGACCACTTCCAATCAGGTGGCCCGACTGCTCGTCTGCCTGCGTATGCAATAAAAAAGTAACCTGTTTCGTTTAAATTCCAGGAGTTGCTAGTGACCCTCTCAACGCTGCTCCGTGGCTCTGTGTACGAGAGGCTCCGCTGGGCGTTTCGTCTGTACGACGTGGACGGTGACGGTGCCATCACTAAGCAGGAGCTGGCCGAGGTGGTGGTGGCCGTCCACGAGCTGCTCGGGAGACGAGCTCCCCCAGGATCGCCGGCCGCGAGGATAGACGACGCCAAGGCGAACGAGCAGGTGGGTTGTCGGTTTTAGACCTGGTTTTATCTATTTTGGGAATGCCGTACCTTTGGGGGTGAAAACAAAGTCTGATCATTTCAAATTGTTCAGTATTATCTAGATATGCGGTAAATTATTAGACGTAGACGTACAATACATGCATATTCTACCAGAAGACATACAGCACTCATTCTACTGCAAATCTATATGTAAAAGAGATTCCCACCTATATATTGATTCATCACGATATCTCTGGCACCATAAGGCGTAGCGACTTGAGATTTGGTAGGAATATTCCTTTCGCCGAGTAGAGGTCAGCTAAGAACCGATTTTAGGAAATTCCAACCACAAGGGGGTGGGGGGGTTGCCAGTCTTAAATAAAAACATAGTCTTTTGTTACTGGCTGTAGGTACCACTTTAACTCAGCTGTGTTTTCCCGAACTTTTTCGATGTAAACATCGAAAAGGTTTTTGAAAGCTTTTGAAAGACTCATGCACAATCTTAATTTCGGGCTTAGGAGATTTAAAAAAACACAATAAAGACCATATGCGACGAATTTGAAACCTCCTTCTTAATAACGTCGGTAAAAAATATGATCGACTTAAATCCAGTCCCAAGATATTTATTGTTTAAAAATTGCTTCAATAAGCTTAGAATTAAAATACTAGGCAACACATAGTATTTACCAAAATCCTTGTGAAACCAAAACAGTTAAACAAGGCAATAAAAAGGAGTTTTATAATACTTTATCAACTTCTAATATTCATTTCCCTGTAATGACTAGTCTTAGCTTATCATCGTCAGCCTGTGTTAGTCCACCGCTGGACATAGGCCTCCCCTAATGATTAATTAAAGGGTTTTTGACCGCATCCCACCACGCTGGTCCAATGCGGGTTGGTGGGTGAATAAGTCTGAGCTTAATCATGTAGAAATATAGCTTAATGAGAATTTATAATCCCATTAAAATAAGTACCAGTTCTTTTGATATAAAAGTTAGTTTTAATTTACGATCAAATATATTCGTCCTCAAAGCAGTGCCTTCTCTCAATTTTCCAGGTTGACAGGGTGTTCAGGAAGCTGGACCTGAACCAGGACGGTGTGATCACGATCGAGGAGTTCCTGGAGTCGTGTTTGAAGGACGACGTCATAACCCGCTCGTTGCAGATGTTCGACACGGGACTATGACGTCAGACCGTCCCAGCGCACACGCGCGCAGTAGCCAGGTAACTAAATAAGTAAAACTAAATGGAATATTTCCAATTACCTTTTAGGACAAGGGCTGTCGTAGCGCATTCAACCATCTCCATGGTCTAGCAATATTGGCTCTTACTTTATTAACCTGAGGTCGTTGGTTCGAATCCCGCGGGGAAAGAACTTGGTGTAATCGTTGTTTTCTGATTGATTAGGATAATTTGAGCTGATCACTCAATTGTCTGAAAAGTAAGATGATCCATGCGTCGTATGGGTATATAAAAATATATAAAAAGTCCCACCACCAAACCGCATTGATTCAGCTTGGTGGGATACGGTCCAAAACCACTTAATGGATAGGGGTGTATTAGGGAAGTCCCATGTCCAGCAGACGACTATCACAGGCTGATGATGATGATGATGATAGCGTATTTTGCCCTACTTTTTTTATTTAAGCTTACTGTTACCTCTGGACTTTTAATTACACATCTAAGTATATGATGGATCATCTTACTTTTCAGACAATTGGGTGATCGGCCCAAATTGCCCTAACCAACTAGGAAACAACAACGAAAATTTGTTGATTCCTCGCTGGATTTGAATTCCGGTTTCTAAAGCACACGCCCCTACCACATAGTTTAGGCAGTCTAGGTGTCTGATATCATACTTCGTTTATATAAACTCTATCTCTTATCTGACTTAGGCATGGTGTACTAAAGAAGTTTTGGACTAGGACATAGCATACTCTTTGTTGGTAAAGCGATTATTCTACATGATGATGTGTTTGAATGGTATGTATACACTAGAAGTTTGAAACGTCGCATATAATTTTAATTAAACATGACAAAACTCCTAAAGCCGTATTAGTTACTAGGATATCATAGACAACCGATGGTATTCCAGGGGCACGGTGAAGCGCGTCCCGTACGTTCCCTGCTCGTGTAAAGGGGGAGCGTGGCGTGGTCTGGCGGCCGCCGCGCGCATCTGCGCCCACGAGGGTGCCCGCTGCCTCGCCGCCTTCGACCGCTTCTACAGGCGGGCGCTGATGCCGAGGATCAAGAGCATCATGTTTTTCCACTTCTAGAACGATCCGGTAGTACCCAGACCCAGTGACGACTTGCAGATGTTGCTAATCGTGCCACTTTACCATTAATTTTAAAATATGATGTCTTATGAAGTAGGTAACGGTCTAGGTAAAGTGCCTCTTAAGGATCGCACTTATGCCGAGGATTAGGAGCATCATGTATTACCACTTCAACGGTCCGGTGGGCCTCATAACCTGTATAGACTCTTAGGAGGTTGCTAATTGTGAAGCCTCTACACCATTCCTTCATAGGAAATGTGCGCGTGGACTATGATGTCTTATGTGTCGTAGGGAACGCGAATTTCCCTTTAAGCCGCTATATTTAACTGCTAGATTCAACACCAGAGTCGAACGGGATGTGTAATCCATTTACCTAAGGCAATTCGTGGCACCTAAACGCTCGTAAGTTGGATGACACCAAGGAAATGCTATTTACCTGGATCAGAATGTGCACAATACAAATTGGAGGCCATCCATAAATTACGGCACACAAATTTAGTGACTTTTGACCCCTCCCCAATACTTGTCACATTTGTAAGACCCTCTGCTCAGTGTGACGTCACATGTTTTGCCATTTTACGTATAGGAATTATTGAAATGAAACGGCAGCTGCGCAATTAGTGTTGCGATTCTATCACGTAGTTTTGATGATGTGACGTCATGAAATGTGACCCCTCCACCCTTGTCACACAATGTCACACTTCATCCAGGAACGTGTGACGTAATTCATGGATGGTGACTTAGGAATCATTGATGCGAAAAGATAAATCACCCTTCCTATGAATTGCGTTATGTCTATAGATGTAGTGGGAAATAATTTCCCTTCGGGAAAACTCGGATTTTATCTAAATGCGATGACACCCGAACTGTCAATGAACGATCCTATTAAATGAGTGATAATTTCATATGCGTTAATACAAAACTTTATTGTTTAGTGACGAATGTCAAAATGAATGATGTCATTGTATGAAATAGGGATTAGAGGTACTGAGAGAGCACGATAAATAGAAGTTTTCCGAAAAATTACGAACGAAAATTCTTTTCTCACTACATATATACTTGATTAGATCTCAGTAACATTTCTCTGTGACAATTAATGAATTCGCATGCCATGTAACCCTGCCATGTACGGGCTACATATTTAGTTCTGATAATGCATTGAAGCCGCTCTTTCAACCACCATAAACATTTTTAACTGTAAACGAAATCATTTTATGTCATCAGCAACTTTAAGAGTGGATTCAAATTTTAATGTAGATAGGTTATAATAATTTCTTTTATTTACGCGATTATTATACGTATGAAATCCACAATTTTACGGATTTTCCCCTTTTTTGCAACCTGCGTGGGATCCAATAATTTTAAAAATTAAACTTGGTGATATAAAAACTGCAAAGCCACAAGACAGCATAAGTACTATTTCAAAGACATCTCGAATTTTAAGTAAAAAACCCGGACGGTCATTTCAGACATATACCGACTTATTCAGCCCGTGATGATGCTGGAAAGAGATCGAAACGTCGGGATTAAATATAAATAACTAGCGCGAAAAATCCGTAAAATTGTCGATGTGATATAGATAGGTCATTTATGATTTCAGTTCACTTTTTCTTTTATTGGTTATATCGATTAAAAGGGCAGGACTTACCTGCTAGTAAGTGGTACATGCTCAGCCTATAAGAAATACAGCATAAGACTCCGCAAATTCAATCACCGCCCTAAAACATCAGATGTTATGTCTCGTGCCCCTTAAACCGGAAGACGGTGTGTTTACACTACTGATTTGCGGCAGAAGTAAGTACCGAGGAGGCACTACCCCATACGTCCCCTGTAAAGGGACCTCCTCCTCTAGTTCTTCCGGTTAATT
The DNA here is from genome assembly GCA_029286875.1 of Lamproptera curius. Lineage (NCBI taxonomy): Eukaryota > Metazoa > Arthropoda > Insecta > Lepidoptera > Papilionidae > Lamproptera > Lamproptera curius. The sequence goes on from JAGSMT010000099.1 coordinate 1,446,395, forward strand.
GGATTGATAAACACGAACATTTGATATATTTCATGGAAATTATTCATTATAAATACAGATTAGTATAGAATTGTTTAAATCTACCGTTTATTAGAAGGAAAAGAATTGACGTAAAAAACAGTTATGTCATAACACTAATGGCGCCGAAAAGCGAAAGCGTCTTTTGGTTAACCGCGGCCATCTTTAATGTTTTAAAATTATAGAATAATTTTATAGCTTCTGATTTGGAAATTTTCTTAATACAATATAAAAAAATATTATACTGTTTATTGTTCGTTGAAATATAAGAAAGGTTATTTTTAACATTTAAACCAATTATGTTTAATGTATCAAAAATTTTAGGGCTGTATTAGACAAGAATAGAAATTCGTCAGTCAAATGATGGCAGAAAAATACTTTTTTATTAAAAAAACATTGCGCCCATAAAATGTTACCATAGTCAGAACTTAGGTTGTGTAGACGTAATTAAATATTGGCATATTTTAATGAAACTGTTGAAAAATAGTTGTTATAATAAAAACGAGGCATAAATGGATGGTTAGTTAGGATATAAATCCCAAATAATAGATAATTAAATGTTTCTTTTAGACCAGCCTGTATTATAATGTTTTAAACATATGTAAATGTCGTATTTTTTTTTAAATACTGTAGTGCATATATAATGCTGGCCGTTGTTCCTGTTAAAATTATTATTTAATTATTTTCATATAGGTTCCCAATTTAACCTAAATCTTATCTCACAAATATATTTTATATTTAATTTTATTTGTATGATACAATTGTTAAAAATTATAGATAACATATTATAAATTAGACCGATTCTCAATACAAGAGAGTATTTGTCAGTATTTTTGTGCTATCATATTTAATCTGTACCTTTTTAATAAAATACCGTGATGAAAATAATTCATTTGATATTTTTAAAGTGGTATTCCACGTTAATTTTAAGCGTGTGGTGGTTATTTTTAAAACAGAACAAATTGAATTAAAGTATTTGTAAAGTTTTTTTTCTACATATACTTTCTGACATAGTCCACTCAATTAAAGGACAGTAATAAAATATTTATAATCAAAATATTTAATTTTTACATACTGATTCCACAATTGAGGAAAATTTTAATCATGGCATAATTAAAAGACTCCATCAATATTATGTAGTCATGCTGTCAAGTTGCCATAGGTAAATTATATTTATATTTAAAACAATTCACACGCGGCTCACGTAACGCTTTCCATAAGCAACCATAAGAGCAAGTGAGAGGCACGCGTCTCTCTTGCTCGTGCGCAGTTGGCCTGCTTAAGTGAAAGAGAGACAGAGAGAAAGAGAAAGAGGGTTGATCCTTCTTCCTACTATACGAATGAATATTCACATTACAATCATTTTAACACTAAAAGACGTTCGCATGTTTAACCTTCGCCCGTATACCGATCAGGCAACCGATTTCTTTTTATCGATTTTCTTTTTTACGGCATCTCGCAACGTGATTGTTTATAAAGGTGTCTTAATAACACCATTTTATAATTATTATAGTGAAGGGATTAAATGTTCGTTGTTTATAACTTATAATATATTTAATAGAATAATTTTTAAAATAATTTTAACAACGTATTCGAAAAGCAATCATTTTGAAGTCATATCATAGTTACATTTTTTTAGTCTTTAAAAATGTGGGTGGTTGTTTTAACAAATTGTAAATGATATGTGTCGGTGTTGTTAATATTAATTTACTTTAAAATCGTACTTTTTGTCACTAAAACAGGGATGGCCTGGTCATTTACAATGAAATATATCGGCGGAAGAAAACAGAAATGTCGTAACTGACAGAAATGCAATTGTTCCCTAGAGTCGAAAAAAAATTAAAAAATTTATTTATTGTTCCTAACTTTTATTATATTTAATTTTATAATAAAAGAAAATAACCTCTATCATACATTTAAAGTTTATTTTTTACGTCGATATGTAAAGTACATATTTTTTGCCCTGGCTTTTTGATAAAACATTGATCGTATCAAAACGCGACTGCTTCGGTATTAAGTTAAGTTAATAGTTTGTTAAATATGGCAAATTAAATTTAGCTTCAAAGCTAAATTTACTAATGATATATTACAAATAGTTATAATGAGTCGTTAATATTTAATCCGGACAAGGTGTAGATTTATTACGAAAAGATCTCACAATAATTGACAAATGCCATTGTCTTAAACATGGAAACGGAAATGGCTATTTAAATATGGACTAAAAAAAATTCTATCGAAGTTGTCAACTTTGTCATCTCTTTCGAAAATACTTTTGTAGAATTAAAACATATTCCTATCTAGCATTAGAACTTTTAATATCTAAACTGTATTTGGTTTTTCTTACATTCACAGAAAAGAAATACCTACGTCAACTGTCAAATTTATGTCATATATATTAAAAAAGTCGTTTGACAGAGGTTTGGCAAATTTTAGAAGCTTATTCCTTATATAATATTAGAAGTAAATTGTTGGATATCTTATGAATTAGCGAATTATGCGAGTGTGAAGTTTTAGATAAAGTTTGTGAGTTTTGGGTGAAATGGTGATTTTTAAAAGTTTTACTATGGAAATTCATTTGAAAGTTTTAACATTTGAAAATACTACTATACCAATAGACAGGTATCCTCTAACACGTTTTGTATAGTTGGAAATGTGGCAACAAAAAAAATTAACACTTATATTTTTAAAACACAATTTGTTTTTTTTTTTTGACATATTATTTTTATGAAAGAGAAGTTTGCGTTAAGATTTTCCATTTTAAATTTTAACTGTATTTTTATGGGTGATAAGTAAAGGTTGAATTCAATTCTAAATTAATGACCCCGTTTAAATAAAAGACTTGAGATGTTTGGAAATTATTATCTTATAGTTAAATAATACGATCAGCTTTTACTATCCTAGTATTTATGTAATAAGTAGTCTAGAAATCTTGCAAATTAAATATTATTTTCATTGAATTTCTAACTTATCTAAATGTCTTTAAAATTTCGTAGTATTTTAATCTGTAAAACATTGTGTATTTTTTTTGTCCAATTTCTAACAGATGTCAAAAATAACCGCTAAAGTAATGATTAATCTGTGTCAATTCTAACCTATAAATATTTATATTTCATCTTACACCTGTATAAAGTTGTCAATATATTAAAAGTTTATTAAATGTTAATTTAGTTGTCTAAAATTTTATTGATAGTTACTTGTTTCTTTTATCGGCACCTCCCACGTAAGCTGTGGTAAGCAATTGTAACCATGTTTAAGTTTTATTTTCGCATTTAAAAATTGTAAAAGGAACGGTTACGTTAATTTACTTTACATTTAATGTCATAAAGTTGTTTTTTTTTATGACAAACGTAAAATATTATATGGTATTGTAAAGAAGTTTACGGGGGCTATTTTGATTTTGGGGATACAACAACTTACGTGGGAAGTATCGATACATTAACTGAAATATTATTATCGTTGACTCTGTCATAATTTAATCTAAAATAAGTTTGTAAATTTATGTTATAAGACAATATATATTAAGAGATTAAAATCGATTTACGCGTAACCGGCGTGCGAAAAATTTTATGTCGTCTTTAAAAATCACTCAAAAAGTGACATGATGTTAAATAAATGTGAAATCTAATAACAATCATTTGATAATAATGTTTTGATAAAACCTGCTTTCAGTTCCTAGCATAATAAATTTAAGCTTTGATTTTTCAAATCGTTATGGATAAAAATATTTAACAATAGACAAATTTCGTGAACAAAAGTTCTGTCAGTTCTGAGAAAGAAATTGTTTATATTTTACAAGCGACATTTTAGTTTTAAATAAATACTTTGATATAAAATTTAATAAAGTGTTACACGTTTTATCTTAATTTAGTTCGATTTTTACTGAGTTAATGTCAGAACGTTTGAAATGAAAGCCTATTAATAATGAAAGAAAAAAGAAACTGCCATGTTCAATCCGCTACACGTACCAGAACATATTTTATTTTTAACTGAAGATGAATTTAGATGATTAGAGGTTATATAGAAAAAAAAATATTTAACAGGAATTTATTGTGTATGATGTGTACGAATTAAATTATATGTGGAGGAAGGATACTAAAATGCGCTTTATATTAAAATAATTTAAAAAACATAGCGTATCATAAAAAAAACTTTAAAACTTGGCAGTAACATACATTCCAAGTCGTTTTAAAAAGCAACGCTTCGGATTAGTAATGTCTATGGCAACACATGATGTATTTAATATAAAGCGCATTGCAAGAGATAATAGATCTGACAATTATTTTAATCTTAAGACGTTGAAGATTGTGAAAACATGTACTTTATCGTGTAAATAGAAACAATTCGTCGCTGTGTCAAAACGTCCACCTTACATCTGATAGTAAATCGGTTCTTCGTGTTAGCGCTTGTTTCATTTATACCCCAACTAGCGACCCGCCCCGGCTTTGCACGTATGCAATGCTGATATCTGTATTTATTAGATTTATCCCTTGCAGTTTGGGGGTCACGATGGATTTTGCCATTTCGCCGCCGTGGTTCTATTGTGGTTTCTGTTGTGATTAAACAATGGTTGCACTGTGAATTAACAATTAAAATTTATAATAATAATCTTCTCTAGTCGATAACGACTACGGCGATCTATATTAGAGATCAGCCAACTGCGCACGAGATGTTATAGTGCACAAGCGTACGTGCAAACACAGGCGCACTCCCTGTTCCTCTATACTGTATACTCTAAAGCCCGATGGGACGGATAACCGACACGATCGGAGAGAGATAAGACGCAGGACCGACTTTTTACATGCATATCGACGCATGGACCATCTTACTTTTCAGACAATTGGGTGATCAGCCCAATTTACCCTAACCAACTAGGAAACAACAATGAAAATTTGCTAGTATATATTGCTTATATATGGCGTACTGCCTCCGTAGCCTAGTGGTAAGGGCGTATGCTTTAGAAACCGGAGGTCGTGGGTTCGAATCCTGCGAGGACTAAACAAATTTTCATTGTTGTTTCCAAGTTGGGCCGATCACCCAATTGTCTGGTAAGTAAAACGATCTATGCGTCGGATGGACATGTAAAAAGTCGGTCCACCCACCAACCCGCATTGGTCCAGCGTGGGGATACGGCCTACAAAAACCCTAATGGAGAAGGCGTGCATAAGGGGAGGCCTATGTCCATCAGTGGACTAACACTTATGATGATGATGTTAAACTCAAATGGCGCGAGAAACAAACATCTTAATAGTGGATGTGTATATTCGTCGCGATGTTTAACCATAAAGAGATCCTAGATTTTGGCGACAGTTATTTTTGACATGACACTTTGATATCTTATTTGGTTGCAATTTAATATACAGTATTATTGCGACATAATAGTTGTGACCGTCCACTGACATCAGTCACCCAAAAGTATGTTGCGTAAGTCGAGAAAATTGTACTGAGAGTTCGAAAAGTTACCATCCGATACATAAGTAACAGGCTTTACATATGAAAGTATACAATCTATATTGATACAATCTTAGCACCTTCTTTATACAGGGCAGGGTATTGATTGCAATGACAATGCCTAGTCACCGCTGGTCTCACCTCACCTCAAAACCATCGACCAGCTCTTGCGGAAACTATATTGCCACTTCGTGAGATCTGGCAAACTTTCTCCAAACTCTTGATGGATTGCCTCCATTATCTAGTCAGCAGGACTCTCCCCTTTTTATAAAGCTTTATAAAAAGGGGAAGAAGCAGCTGCGTCGGACCCCTTTCCTCTTCTGTTCTTTTAAAGCTTGTGCAAAATGTTAGAGTACATCGTCGTCACCCTGGGCGTATCGCAGGACAGTGTTAATGATAGTCCCGAGAGCCAACTGGATTCTTGGTACCGCTTCCACAATGCTTAGTTTAAGGCGCATCACATTGGAATAATGCCTCGGCAATTGCCAATTGCCTCCGTAGCCTAGTGGTATGGGCGTGTGTTTTAGAAACCGGAGGTCGTGGGTTCGAATCCTGCGGGGACACAACAAATTTTCATTGTTGTTTCCTAGTTGTTAGGCAATTTGGGCCGATCACCCAGTTGTCTGAAAGTAAGATGATCGATGCGTCGGATGGGCATGTAAAAGTCGGTACACCCACCAACCCGCATTGGACCAGCGTGGTGGGATACGGTCCAAACCCCATGGAAAGGGGTGTATTAGGGAGACCTATGTCCAGCAGTGGACTATCAAATGCTGATGATGATGATGATGATGGAATTGCCGCTAAGAACTTGGGTGGCGGACTCTGATTCTTCAAGAAACCCGAAGAAGAAGTTTATAAATTACCATTTTGTGGAGTCGTCTCTATGGGCCATAGCCAAAGGCACTCTGTCGCCGTGGCGATCGCCTGGGCTATACATACAAAAATATCCGTTTTCCGGCTTCTGTAAGAGGCGTTCAATTTATCTTCGAGTTGTACTACCTAACATCGTCTTGCACTAAATCGGTCATACAGATGACATGCCTCAGACCTTGTATACTACTGGACATTGACGATGATGGGCGCAAATACCTACAATGTATAATAAATGTATTGCTGTTACATCTTTAACCATACACCATCGATACGCCACCTGGAGCTTTGTGGCGGATTTAAACCAGGACCATTTTAAACTATTGTTGAACGTGCATCGGACGTGTCTGTGGGTCACCCCAGTCAGTACCTTCCAGCTCTGTGATTGGCGTGCTGGAGCAAGGCTACTAAACGATACAACTACCATTGACACTTTGCGCATTTGTACATACGTATTTATAGAACCTGTACCAAAATTATCTTCTCTAACACCCTACCCCTAGGATTCCCCTCGGAAAACCCCAAGCTGGATATCTGCTATTGCGATTCCCCTTGGTTATCGAGTATTGACCACAGCGCTATACTCTCTGACGCCTACAGAAATCATCCATCTATTCGATGGTCATTTGGGTCCTCTTATTATCTTTTTATTTTTAAATGCCCATCCATGCATATGCTTGATGTGTTTTCACGGCAAAGAACCACAGCATTAGAGAAAAATACATACAATCGTTATAAAAGTGATTTTTTTACATAAAATCATGACCGATTTCAAACAGTAGGTACAAGACCATTTTACGCAATACAAGCGGGTCACAAAGTGAAGTTTCCCTATTATATCTGCCCCGGCATTTTTAATCTCTCATATCTTTTAACACTTTCATTTAATCAAAATGTCGTGTATAACATTTTTTATGTTAATTAAATGAAGACTTTTTTAAATCTATTAACTTTTATGTGAACTTACACTATATTACCTTAGATAAGCTTTAAACAACTCATTAATAAAGTTAAAATTCCATATACATGATACCAAATTTTAACTTCTCATTAAATTAATTGGTTTATTAACTTTAGAGTAAACGTGCAGAAGTTAACTAGTATGAAAAAGCTGAACACCAAGCCGTTATTAAATTTCTTCATAAGCAAGAAATATCGTTTTAGACTGCTTTCTAGTAATGTTAGCGGTTTTACGAGTCCTGCCCACAGTAAAACCAAGAGATACAATTGGCATGGTATTTTTAATAAGGTCAAAATAGGAAGGTTTAAAAAACTTGCAGCAATGGTTGAAGTATACGAATCAACTATTTTAAATATGTTACATTAGTATCTTAGGGTCACCGCAAGCTAGGTTTCAAAATGCTAAGCGCTATGTAAGAACGCCACCAAGTCTGGTGTCCTTGTCAGTTATTGGAGCTCTGTGGAGAGAGAACGGCAGGATTTGTGGACCGGATAAAGATGCTGTTCATGGTGTTGGACCCGAGTCAAACCAAGAGTCGATGGAATGGTATAAAAAAGGCATATTTCCGCCAAAAACTGTTCAAAGTGGCACAATCAGCAGGATTCTTCTATCACAACTCTGGGTTAGTTGAACCAATCCAACCATTATGATTACCATAACCGTTGCTAAAATGTTAGTAAATCTTTTGACGTAATCAATATTGAGCGATTCATTGTTTTACATCCTTTTAATTTATAAACTTAGCAGTGAACTTAGCTCTAGTTAGTTCTTTGTCTATTTATTTAATTACTTATCATGTATTTATATGGACAAATAAATAATCTTTGTCCATATGAATTGAAAGATCGAGGCAACTATCTTTTGGGATAACAAAGGAATTTAACTGATCGATTATAAAGAGCGTTGTGTTACTATGCCATAACGAAAAGCCACAAAGGAAAGAGCTGCGCGGAAAAAAAATTACGTGAGTGAATAAATACTGTCTTAATAAATTATTTCCGATATCCAGAAAATGTACAACGATTTCAAATATTTTGATACTTTTATTATATATTAGTTTATTTTAAATATATATTTTACTGGGTGCACATGTAAAAAGATGGTAAAATTAAAAAAAAAAAAAACGGGTAGGGGCAGTATTTTTTGCCCGACTTCGAAAAATTTATAGATTAGGGGTTGCACACAGACACTTGAATTAAATACATTTGTATAGACTATTTCCATTAAAATTATTATTTACGTTGTAACTGTGGGTTAATTGTAACGTATTGGTGCTGATATTTGCTACTATTTTGGCGGCTGAAACGGTCGCCTTAAACGTTGAAGCAAATTAGTATTCGATGTAGTAGTGTATCGTACTATATGATAGGGTAAGGCTCAAATGCATCCAGGCTTACGTAAACAACAGTTTTTACGCAGAGCTACTGGAATCTGACCACCGAAACCCAAATTAGGGATGTAGGAGCTTCGATTCCGGTTCCGTTAAGCCGAACTTCCGATTACTATTATGCTTTCGGTTCCGACTCCGGCTCCGACAATTTTTAATCGGAGGTTTGAATCGAGTTTTTGATAAATTTGTCTTCGTAAAAAATACACTAAATGAGTTCAATAAAGAAAACGTATTAGTATTAGTGATGATCCGTTATTATGGTGGAAAGTTATAATAGTAATACCAAATTGCAGCCCCTGCAATCAATGCTCGTCAATTTTGTCGTGTTTACCAAGCTCGGTAGCAACAAACAACTTTTAGTGGCGCTGGCCTAATCTACGACCCCTTAAGAAATAGATTAGGGAGACAAAGCTTTTGTTTGTAAAATATAATACGCTACTATTATAGTCAATTAATACGGTTTAATTTTTTAAAGCTTTTGTTCGTTAGTAAGTTAGTATAATATAATTACTAATATATGCTATTTTAGGGTTGAAATTCATTCTATTTAAACTTGTTGTTTATTTGGAAATAGTTTTATGTTACAACAGAAACTTGAAATAAAAAATACTACATAATGTTTTATTTGTCCTTAAATAATAATTCTCTCTCATGTCATCCTGCTTCCGATTCCGACTCCGGTTCCGATTCCGATAAAGCAAATTTAAAAACTCCGATTCCGGTTTCGGTTCCGACAAAACTACTTCCGTTACATCCCTGACCAAATGGTTAATTCTCCGTTCTACAAACGAATTATTTCTCAATAAAGATACCAGTTACAACAACGGCCGTGATAAAATCATTTATTTTAGTCTTATAGTGGTACAGTCCATACAGCAAAAATATATATAAGACAGTTTTCATAATGTACTTAAATTTTTAAATGCCCATCCATGCATATGCTTGATGTGTTTTCACGGCAAAGAACCATAGCATTAGAGAGAAATACATACAATCGTTATAAAAGTGATTTTTTTACAAAAAATCATGACCGATTTCAAACAGTAGGTACAAGACCATTTTACGCAATACAAGCGGGTCACAAAGTTAAATTTCCCCATTATATCTGCCCCCGCATTTTTAATCTCTCATATCTGTTAACACTTTCATTTAATCAAAATGTCGTGTATAACATTTTTTATGTTAATTGAATGAAGACTTTTTTAAATCTATTAACTTTTATGTGAACTTACACTATATTACCTTAGATAAGCTTTAAACATGCCTAATTGCAATTCTTTTATAATTAAATTAAATTGGTTGTTGTGCGTTTTCTTAAAACATAGATGAAACGCTTGCGGACTTTACTATAGACGAGTTTAACAAGTAAAATTACGTTGAACATATTTTATGTCTATCTTTTACGATTTTTGCAGCGTTTTTAATTTTATAGCACGAGGTTGTAGTTCTTGGTGCCGTGTGCTTTTTTTATTTCTCAAATATATAGGGTGTCCCAGAAGTCACGCACTTCCTTAGGGATCGGAAAAGGACATTATTCTGAGACGAAAAGTCCTTAAGCCATTTTTCAATCAGACGCATAGATAATTAATTATTAATTAATGAAAGTGACCAATCAGGAGCGCGCTACAGAAGAATAAAAGTTGAGGCTCTGGGTGGTGTGACTGAATTTTTATTTTCATTTGGAAAGTTGAGACAATTTTAAATAAAAATTTAGTAGCGAAGGTCAGTTAGAGGCTCATGGCGGATGTGAATAAATTTTTTATTTTTATTTGGGGAAATTGAGGCACTTTTTGATTTGGTTAAAATGAGTAGTGAGTATCAGTTAGAGGCTCTAGCGGCCGTGGCTGAATTTGGATTTTTATTTATAATAATAAGACAAATTTTTATTAAAAATAAGTAGCAAGGGTCAGTTTAAGGCAACAAATGGAATATATATCGAGTAATATTCAATCGAGTAAATGCTCAAAGTGTTGTCCGTTTTCTTGAAGACAGAGCTGGCATCGCTTGAGAAGATTTTCCGGACAGTTTCAAGCGTTTCCGGAGTGACTGTTGTCTGAGCCGCATGAATTCGTGCGACAGGTCTCCATTTGGTTCTGGGGCTCATCGAAGTAGACCATTTCTTTGAAATTTCCCACACAAAAGTCCAGTGGCGTCAAGTCAGGTGATCTCGGGGCCACCTTCGTGTCCGTTTCTTCCCAACACAACACTGAGGGTAACTCCGTTGAGGAAATCTCGCACTGTTCCAGCATAGTGACTCGGTGCTCCATCATGCTGAAACCATGTTGGCTAGCTCATTTACTTCACCAAGTAGTCGAGGAAGTTCGTCACGCAGGAATGTTAGGTATTTGGTGCTCTGTAATAAGGAGAATTCATGGTTTGTTGTGAAACTAGGAACTAGGTACATGGGAAGTGTGAATTGAGTTAAGGAATATTTAAGGACGACGAGGACGACGAGGACGACGAGGACGACGTAACTAACTATGGAAAAGCAAATGATTCCATTAAATACAAAAATCACTATCGTAAAACAGGCTCAATGTTTATGAATGATAATAGCTCTCAATTAATTTCTAAAAGATTCAATTCAAATCCCCTAACACTCAAGGATTTTACTTGTGTATTCAAATCTTAACTTACGTCCATTGTTTCGGTAATTCGTAAAGAATGTACGTGGTCGCCGATGATTCCACCCCAAACAAAACAAAAATTAATCTTCCATTTTTTTTGAAGTTACGGTCCACCGTCATGTGCGGATTTTCTTCTGCATACCAATGGCTATTATGCTGATTGAAACACCCTCCCGAGTAAAGAGTGATTCATCTGTCCCAATATTCCCTGTAAAACTTTGGATCCGCATCGTTAGAGTCAAGAATAAACTGACAGAAGTCCATTCACAAGCGATGAATCTGTGTCTTCTAACTCACTTTTCTTTTGTGGTAAGGGTGCATCTTCTCAGTGCGAATAATACGATTGACTGTGGAGCGTGGAATGTAGATCTCACGTTCAACCCGTCTCGTACTCTTACTGGGATCTGCACGGATAGCAGCGAGAACGCGCTCTTCAATGCGAACGTTCCGAACGTCACGAGGTCGACCGACTCGCTCGACGTTGCTGGGCATCAAATTGCCGGATTCGCGACAACGATGAATCGCGCGGAGGATGACGTTTTATCCGGATAGCTGTCACGATTCGAAATCTCTCTCGATAAACGCGTGCAGCCAATACAGCATTGCGATTACACTCGCCATAGAGAATAAGCATCTCGGTATAATCAGTAGAAGTATAAACCATTATAAAGTTGTTCGTTGACAGAAAATTCAGAAACGACTGACAACGAAAACAGTAAGCCAAGAGAAGGAAGAAAACAAATGAAATCGAAAAACAAAGCGTAACCATGATAAATCAACTGACGGAACTCTCTCGGTTCGTCTGAGTCCATCGGTATTTAGTTTCATCAATAAAACAAAATAAAATTCAGTAACAGCCGCCCAGTGCTCTTCACTGGTGCTCTAACTGACCTTCGCTACTAAATTTTTATTAAAAATTGCCTCAATTTTCCAAATAAAATAAAATTCAGTCACACCCGCCCAGAGCCTCAACTGTTTATTCTTCTGTAGCGCGCTCCTGATTGGTCACTTTCATTAATTAATAATTAATTATCTATGCGTCTGATTGAAAATGGCTAAGGACTTTTCGTCTCAGAATAATGTCCTTTTCCGATCCCTACAAGGAAGTGCGTGACTTCTGGGACACCCTGTATATTGAAGTACTTATCACATGATGTAAAAGATTGCTAACGAATAAAAACTTTAAAGGCCTCTTTATATTCGAACTATTATTGTATATTAATACTAGCTGTTACCCGTGACTTCGTCTGCGTTGGAATATAATAGCAATGATATTTATTTTATTTTTACAAAAGAGTTACCTGAGTTACTTTCAGTATTATCAGGTTACCTAATAAATTCAAGTAAAAGTCCATTCAACATTAAATCACCAAAAAAACATTTTTTTTTTGTTTTTGTTTCATATACAGGTTATATATGTGACAATTACATTATTCACAATGTACTAATTTAGAAACGGTTATTTCTATGTTAGAAACAGATACATTTGTATAGATATACCTCGATGCTCCTTGCGCTCCGGGTAAAGTAATCAATATTAAAACAATAAAAAATTCGTAATCAAAAATTAGAACCTTGTGCAATAAAGTGAAAAATGCTTGGTCAGGTCGAATTGAATGCAGTACAAGGAAAGATTTTGAAAACTAATGCATTTAAAAAAAAATTCTCGACTTTTCTTATGAAATATTATTTAACCCTTAAAGTTAGGAAAATATTCTAATATACATATAACTATTCCAATATTTGTTTGGATTTTTCCATTTAAAGGAAAAAGTTGTTAGCTAGTTCAGAGCGTCTATTAGTTTTTTTTTAATAATGCTTTTTTACAGATTACTTACTTATACCGTGTTCTTATTTTAAATGAAAAGAATATAGATAGATAAATATGGACAAAATCAAATGCTTGTTATTTATGTTGTTTTAAAATTTTGATTTCCATTAACACTCTTATAAATTAATTTAAAAATTTGGCCGAATAACAACTGCGTCGTTGCCGTCTAATTGTCACGTATAGATGTTGTCAAACCACTGTAATGCAAGTAAAAGATTGGCGCCTGAACCATGGCGGGAGACGTCAATCAATTGTTGTAAAAAAAAAAATTTAATTCTAACCAAAACCAGAGTGTGAAACAAAATGGTTTCATGTAATTTAAAATAGCTAAGTAAATATTAATGATATAAGTGCAAATTATTTAGAAATGGATCTTGTGCAGTGCTAAATTAAATTAAGGTGTTTGTGTTGTTGTATATAATGAAACATATTTAAAATAATGAGCGGATACTGTTATGACTGTACTCCCCGGACTTACCTTAACATCGGATATGTAACAATCACCGAAATACAAATTTTGTTTGGATACTACTATTATTGCTTATGGATTTGACTTCGACCATTTTTGACCAATCAACATCAAAGAAGTGGCTTAGGCCTTATGATCAAGAATAATAAGACAAGACATGGCTTCGGCCTTAACATCAATAACTATGAAGACATGGCTTCGGCCTTTAAATCTATAAAAAAATTGCAAATATTACCAAGAACAAGACCTGGCTGTATGGACTAAAGTCCTTTGCCTTTCCCATTAGGGATAAATTAAAAAAACAACAACAATAATGCAAGTAAATGTCAAAAGCAAATCATATGTTTTTGAAAACATTGTGTTTAGAATTTCATTGTTTACGTATTGCTTATAGAGAGAATTTGTAAGATTGTTAATAAAATGTCTAAATCCGTACATGTTGTTGATGGCGAAGCATCAGAGTCCGACTCGGAAGTAGAGTTGGGAATGTCACCAGTCAGTGCAAATTTGTAATTTTATATAGTTTTTTCTCTCAGAATAATATTTAACTGAATCTTTTACTATTAATCTACTAAATAGAGCAGCATCTAAATATTATTTTAGGATTCTATGTCAATAACATGGTTGTAGTTAGAGTATGAAATATTTTAATAAAATATTTTTTAAAATACAAAAGCAAAGATATATGATCCTTACTATCTTAGTAAAGGCAACCATTTCTGGACTGTTTGCTAAAAGCAATTTATAGCTTGTTTAGGTAATTATTATTAGGTAGGTAGTAGGTTTATATTAAGGTATTGTCTCAAGTTAACATGAATTCAAAATTAAATAACATTAATATTTATTCCTGTCTTTACATACAAATTTTGTAAGAAACTTTTCTATATATTTTTATATAACTATTAGATATAAAAGTCACTGTTGGTTGTGTTTAATTTATGTATTGATTAACCTCATTGCACCTAAGTGTTATTACCATTACTTGCCTTAAAATATCTCAAAAGTCTGTTAAATATTACAGGATTCAAATACATCTACTGGCAAAGCTTTTGTCATCACAGGAGAAGCACCAGAATCTGATGATGGTCAGCAGGTTTTATTCTAAGTTTTTTATCTGTATGTGTAAATTAACTGTAGTGGCCAGTATTTGAGTAGACTATTAGTAAATATAATGTACTGCTTAATTCTAAAATATATTGTAAAATAGAACTTTTAGATTGAATTGCAAGGTAATTAAAATGATGAATGGTAAAAAATAGAGTGCCTGTAAAATCGGTATACAGGCAAAAGTTATATGCGACAATGTATTTTAGTGGTAGAATGATTGTAATGTAAATATTTATTTGTATGGTAGGAAGAAGGATCAACCCTCTATGTTTATCTCTCTGTCTCCTCTATGTTTATCTCTCTGTCTCTCTTTCACTTAAGCAGGTCAACAGTGCGCGAGTAAGAGAGACTCGTGCCTCTCACTCTCTCTTATGGTTGCTTATGGAGACAGTTACATGAGCGACGCTGTGACACAGTTTGCGAGAGTGCCTCTCTATCTTGAACCAATTTATAAGATGTTGTCATATAAAAAAATGTTAATTTTATCCATAATTTTTATGACATTGGTAGATCCCTAGTTCTTTGCCTATAAAAATAGAGAATTTAGTAAAATACAAACAAAAATATGTTATATTTTTAACTAAGCAAAACCGAAATCATGTTACACTCTGATATAGATAATGCCCTAATAAAATCTAGGTCTACTCTTACTCTTTCTTTAAATTATAGAAAGTAAGCTGCCAACTGCTACGATTCAAGACCAGAAAGATTCTCCCCTCCATGTTTCGATGTCACCTCAGACCTCACCAAGTAAAATCATGTACAATTCACTGCTTCACCAGAAATTATGTGAGTATTTTTTCATCGGATATAATCGGAATGTTTATTCACATTACATAACTCATCAGCCTGAGATAGTGTACTGCTGGACATAGGCCTCCCCTAATACACCCTTATCCATTAGAGGGTTTTGGACCGAGTACCACCACGCTAGTCTAATGCGGGTTGGTGGGTGGACTGACTTTTTACATGCCCATCTAACGCATGGATCATCTTACTTTTCAGACAATTGGGTGATCGGCCCAAATTGCCCTAACTAACTAGAAAACAACAATGAAAATTTGTCGAGTCCCCGCAGAATTCGAACCCACGACCTCCAGTTCCTAAAGCACACGCCCTTAGCACTAGGCTACGGAGGCTGTTGAATTTTTATTATTTATTATTTATCTCCAATGAGCTAACATTACTTAAAATAACATAGCTCTCTTACAAGTATACCATGAGGTAGGCTTTCAAAACAGGGATTGTAGTACCAACATAACTTGCCGCAATGCATTAAGGTGTAAACGCTACTGCCTTCTGGTTTGCTCTGTCTTGTTTCTGGTATGCCTCGGCATACCCGGCACAGTAACTGGATAAACAAGACATATATTAGATCGGTGAGCAGTTTCTTATGGTGCAGGTGATTCACTGACTATCAGCTAACATGCCGCTTGTCACATTGTTTCAATCAATAGAAAATTAATTCATACAGTATCACCTTAATTTAGACTTTGAATAATTGTAACATCAAACACTTATAATGCCTCAAGTTAGTGCGGTCATATTAGTGAACTGCAGCAATTTTTAATATATTTTTACTATGCCTGCTATGTTATAAGAGTGGCCACCTTTTGGCTCTACAACTAAGAGAGGTTGATTTTATATTTTTTTGCAATAAATACATTATTAGCTTTTGATAATCCATTGCTGGACATAGGCCTGCCCTAATTCGCTCCTATCCATTAGGAGGCTTTGGACCATATCCCAAAACGCTGGTCCAATGCGGGTTGGTGGGTGGACCGAATTTTTACATGCCCATCTGACGCATGGATCATTTTACTTTTCAGACAATTGCGTGATCGGTCCAAATTGCCCTAACCAATTAGGAAACAACAATGAAAATTTTTTGAGGCCCCGCAGGATTCGAACACACTACCTCTGGTTTCCAAAGCACACGCATACATGGAGGCAGTTGCAATAAATGTTATCTTAAAATTTTTAAACTGTTAAATAATTGAGACAATTTAGCAATCAATTTTCAATCCGGAGTTTAAATGAAATATTAAAGTGGAAATATAAAAAGCCGGCATCTATATCATAGATGCACTCTACGACCTGCACGGACCACCATAAAATATGTCACTCATTAGTTCAGTTCAGTTCTTTGGCTTGATGGCGTTTCCTTATAGATTTCGCCAACGTCAAGTTTTTCGATTAGACTCTGCTATATGTAACAGGCTTCGTAAATGAACAAGGTCACAGTTCTTCTTCTTCTTTTAATAAGAATGGCCCCACCAAGTGTAACTCGGTGGTTTTGCCAATGTCGTGGTTAGGAGAAACAAGTAGTATATTTATTAAAGGGCTAGTTTTAGCAACAATTGAACGGTAAGGGGAGCTAAATTCATTTGATTGGCTGAGTGACGTATGACAAAGACAAAACATATAAATATGTAATTACAATACAATTGAATATATAATTTTATACAAAAGGTTAGTGAAATTTGGAGCAACATAGAGAATGACTACTTAATACTTAAAAAAATATTTTTAAATTTTAATATTGTTTACACTAATAAATTTAAATAAAGCTTTTACAAGAGAGGGACGACTAAGGGTTAGAAGGGTTGGGATATTAACGGGTCAAGGGGAATTAAAAGGAAGGAGATCATAGAGAGGGACAGCAAGATTTTTACATGTAAAGAAAATATGATCTAAAGTGTCCTCTGCCAAGCCACATTGGCATAGTCAATGGTTCAATATATGCAGTTTAGCCAAAAACACCGGGGAGCAAATATGACCTAGGTGGAGACGAATTACTATGGAGGAAATTAATTTAGGAAACTGTTTATACTTAAAAACCAATGCTTAGAAGGAATGCTGGGTTCGATATTACCATAGAGTTTGCCTGTTACCAATTTGGTTCTCTGCCACAAATTATCCCAATGCTCTAATAGGTGGGATTTTGCCAAGGAGAACAGGTCATGTGAAGAAATTTCGTAGTGGCAAGGATCGCCGATAACAATAGCCTGTTGGCGTAGTGATCTGCTATTTCATTGCCTTGGATACCTACATGGCCCGGAATCCAAGCTAAGGTAATCTCAATGCCAGAATCTTCCAGATTGAGCAATAATTCCTTTGTGGACAAGGTTAGTGAGGAGAGAGATTTTCTGTGGAAAGGAGGTTTCTTTAAATTACCAAGACAACTTTGAGAATCGCTGAGGATTAAAGATTTGGAAAAGTGGGATTTGTTAGCATTAATAAACTTGACGGCTTCTAAAATCGCAAAGGACTCGCCTGTAAAAATTGAACACTCTTTTGGACATTTAAAACATAGAACAACGTTGTATTTTGGAATGTGTACAGATGCTCCAACCAAAGATTCTTCTGTTTTAGAGGCATCTGTGAATAATAATATACAGTCAGGCCATTTCTTGTTTACAATTATATTGAACATCTGATTACAATTATGGCTGTTCTTTGCAATGCCAAGGTCTAGAATAACTTTAGGCTGGTAGATTAGAGCATCATAACTACATATAAAAGGGGATAATATAAATATATTATATTATAATATATATGATAAAGGTGAATAAAATCCAAATGGTATGTTCCAGACAGCTTTGAGTCAAAGAAATTTTATATGATTCCAAAATAAAATAAGTTCACCATCTCAAAGATAAAGTTAAAGGAAGAGTATTTCGTTTACGGTAAAGATTACAGCTTGGCTTTTAGAGATAGATAGACTTAGACCATGATCTAGAAGCTAAAATAGTATATTAAGTATATAGTGTAAGGTCATTGGCACACTTGAGGATTTTGCAAAATTGTTTACTGGAGTCTAAGTCCCTAATGTACAGGTTATAGAGGGTGGGACTTAGCACTGAACCTTTAAGGAGACCTTTCCAAACAAGACGGGACGGATGGAGAGCCATGGAAACGGACAGGAATAGAGCGGTGCATAAGGAACTGGAGATAATGTTAACCAACCTCACAGGGATACTCATCTTTTGCCTGAGGAATTGAAAGTTGGACATTACCAAAAGCAACAGTGACGTCAAGGAAAACCCCAATAACATGCTGATTTTTAGAGAGAGAAAGTCTTATATCTGAAGAGAGCATACCAAGAATATCCATAGTGCTCATGCCTCGTCTGAAGCCAAATTGAGTATTTGAGAGTAGACCTCTGTTCTCGAGGACCCATTCTAATCTATTTTTAATCCTAAGAACACCTTGTTCTGCCATAACAGATGATATGATGACGAGTCCATATTTGATGATTGGGCGATATGATGACGAGTCCATATTTAAATGATTCCGAAGACGAATAGGAGCAGAGCATTCAGAGTCCCACCAGGGAAGAGGATATGAAGCCATGGAAGGAGTTTTTAAGAGGAATGGACTCTTCTGCTGCTGCAATCAAACCTGTTACAAAATCGTTATATAAAGACAGGAAGTTGGAAGGATTAACAGGAGGAGTGTTGAGAATTTTCGAATCTAGGATTTCAGAGTACTTGGTCCAGTCAGCCTCAGGGAGTCTAAAGCGTTGCAAGGGGAGAAAGTATGGGGAAGAACGGGAATTACAAAGGAACTTGATTACAATTGGAAAATGGTCACTACCATATGAAAGGGGTAGTATAGACCATGATAGGGAGTTAATTAGAAACGGGGAGGACATGGATATATCAAGAGCATTGGAAGTTTGGTCAGGAGGAGTCCTTCGAGAAGGAGATCCATCATTTAGGATGCAAAGGTTAAGGTCATCTATAATGTGTAAAAAGTGAGGAGAGAGTGAGTCAGCATGGGTGGAACCCCACATAGGGTGGTGACATTTAAAATCACCATAAACGAAGTGACGGCTGGGGATGGAGGATAGGATAGATTTTTATTCTGCAATGACAGAGGTGTCTTTTGCTCTAACTGCCACTATGTGTAACTTAGAGCTATGAGGGGGAATTGGAATTTGGAAAAAAATAATGGATCTGGACACAAAAAGGGCACATCCCGCCTTTCCGTCATCCCTGTCATCACGGAAGCAGGAATAGCCCGGGAGTCTGAACACAGATCCCGGAACCAAGTCTTCGAGATGGCAATAATAAACTGGGTTAAAGCGGTAAATTAAAAAGGTGATGTCGGATTTTTGGTTACGGATACTTCTAGTGTTCCATTGAAGTATGGCCGCCACTTTGTAAAACAAAACGTTGAAGGAGCTGTTGGAGTAGGACAATGACATTGTTCGGTATGATTAGGGAGCAAGTGAGGAGTTCAATAAGATTGTCATTAGGAGTGAGCAAGGGAGTCAGATCAGAGAAAAGGGCACAACCGTTAGGTTGAGAAGATTGAGGGGAGCTAGTAAAGTTTTGGTGGGAAGAAACGTGATAGGCTTTTCCAAGGGGGGTTTTAGGACGAGGGGTTTTATACACTGTTTTAACATAGGGTGTCTGAGAATTTTGAATTTGAAGGGGAGAAGGTGAGGAGTACCAGATTGGGTTTGAGTATTGGGAATGATTTTAGAATGGTAAGGAGAAGCAACGTCACAGTAAGACCTTTTGGGAGGAAGAAAACGGAGGGCAGCCTCGGAATAACTAATGCTTTCTTGTGACATAACAGCGTTTATGGACTTTTGCCTTGCATGTTCCGCGCACTTAGGGTCAGTAGCTTTATGATGGCCATTGTACAGTAGACAAGTTACATCATCAGAGTTGGTAAAACTCTTCCCACTATGCACTGGACCACAGCAGTAACATCTGGGCTGGGATCTTCATTGAGAAGCGATGTGACCAAATCTGCAGCAGTTTCTACATTGTATAGTAGGCAGCAGGTAAGTGAAACAGGTAGAGAGCCATAAAAGCAGTATACTTTCTCTGTAAGAATTTGACCAGAAAACGTTAAGACTACTGTTGTAGAAGGAATCCAGCTAATTTTATCATCAGAGCGGACCTTCGTGTTTAGGCGACCAGCTCTTACTACTTCTCCACAGTTTAGTGGGGATTTGATATTTTTGACTAACTCTTCAAGGGTCCAGTCAGTCGGGATATTTTTAACTACACACATGCGCTTTTGTTGTTATTGAGAATTGTTAGTGAGAAGGAATTTGTGGGATAAGAAGTTGTTAGCAGCCAGATGAGTATTAAATTCAACTGCCATTCGGTTTCTCCCCAATGCTTTTGTGCCACCCTGAGTACTATACCAATACATTTGATTTGTGCAGAAGTTGTGCAAATTTAAGTAAACGGATGCACTGTCCTGCAGATACATCTGACACTGACCTTACAACATGAACAATGAAAGGACCCGAGTCTTGATCAGTGTAGACAAGTTTAGTGTCGTTTTCATGTCCGATTTTACAGTAGGCCGATTGATATGACGATAAGGGTGGAACGGTTTTTTTTGCCAACTGATTTAATTTTAACCGTTAATTTCGGCCGGACGTTTACGTTGAGAATTTGTTCTTATTTCAATCTTACCCAAGGGAATGACAGGAGGAAGACTGCCACCTCCGTCCGGAGGCTCGTCTTCGTCCATATTCATTATTTTCTAAACGGATGAAAATAAATTAATATATTTACTTTACCAAATAAGACAAAAACCACCGCCAAACAAGCACAGAACGAAAATATTTAGGATTTCAACGCTAAAATGAGAAAAAAAATATTTAAATTAAGTGACAACGCGTTTACTCCAACACTATGACAACGGCAATCGGATTTATCAAATGTCACAGTTAACAACTAAGAATTGATTATGTGCTGACATAATATGTCACTCAATGAGGTGAAGGGAGAGAGTCAATGAAGTATGACTTGGTGTGACAAGGGGGTGGTGGTGTAGCGAATACTCGTGACGTTACATCCCTAACCTGTGAGTTAAAGTAATAAAACGTAGCATTTTTGTAGCTGCTGTTTGAATTAAATTATAGTAAATGTATATCTTATATTTCTGACCAGATACGATTGACGAAAGACTTGGTTAAATTGTTGGAATTTTTTTTGTGGCATAATTTTAAATATCACAACCTGATTTTAACATCATCAGTTACCTGCCATGATTGCAATAATCTTAGGTTTAAGTTATAAATTCTAATGAGGGTAATGCAAAAACCATGGATAACATATTTCTTTTCTTTTCAGGGGAATGCAATGTTTCTTTACGGGCAACACTGGAAGGATTGCTGAAACACACAACAGACATATCAGTCGAGAAACTAACAAGTGCCGATAAAACTTTACTCTCAGCTCAGGTAACACTGTCTGACATTTGCTTTGATAAAGTATGTAACGACATATTAAGCCATTTTATGTTAATGCTAGGCAATACTGCTGGTCTATAATATTTGCAAAGATGGAACACGAACACTAATCTCTTTAAAATATAAAATTTTTTACCACTGTTTCTAACTAATTACACAAAATACGCAATGTCCATCAAACCGGTAAACCGTTTGTGTTCACACATCTATCGACAAATATAGACAGTTGATATGCTGTAAACAAGCGATATTGACAATGCAAATGAAAATGGTATTATTGAATGGAATATAGCCTACCTTAATTTTTTTTATTTTATTAAAACATTGCATATTTTTCTAGCTAAGAGTTAATGTAAGTTTTCAGACCATATTGTCCTACACATCACACAACATCAGTCTATGGTAGTCCACTGCTGGACATAGGCCTCCCCTGATACACCCCTGTCCATTAGGGGTTTTGGACCGTATCCCACTACGCTGTTCCAATGAGGGTTGGTAAGGGGACCGGCTTTTTACATGCCCATCCGACGCATGGATCATCTTACTTTTCAGACGATTGGGTTATCGGCCCAAATTGCCCTAACTATCTAGGAAACAACAATGAAAATTTGTTGAGAACTCGCAGGATTCGAACCCACGACCTCCGGTTTCTAAAGCACACGCCACGCAGTTGTCCTAACCAACCAGAAAACAATGATTATATCTTTATATTAATTCAAATTTTTTTTAGCATTGTTTTGTCACAATATTCGAGTCCAGGTTTATGAAGCAACGGCCAATACCGCTAGGCCACTGAGGCGGCTTTATTGAATCACTAGGCAATGGTAGCTAATTTAAGTTATGTTAGGCACTATGCAGCCTTTTTCTTTTTTTTGTATTTAATGAATTTACAGGAAAGCATGCGGTCAACGAATGCCAACCTAACTCTGGCTAGAGCGAGGCTTAAGCAATTACAGGCGGAGTTAGACAAAGCCAACTGCAGTACAGCGCTACCAACTGTCAAGATAAAATGATATTGGGAATAAAATCAAGTTTTATACTGTTATTGCTACATATTAACTGTTACTGCGGATGTATATATATATATTAGAAATAGTTTAGAGCAGTTGCTGTAAAAGAATTTTAAATTTTGACCAATAAGTGCCTTGATATGTAATTAAAATGGCATTTTTTTGTAGAACTTGTTGCCAGTTGTTCATAATAGAGGGATGTTAAGGGAAAACTTTGTTTTAGAGATAATTTAAATACTATTATTATTTTGTTAATAATCTTTGTGTACGCTGTGTTTGAATGTTTAGTTCTTTTTTAATTTAAAACATTGTTGCTCTTAATATTTTTATAAAATATAATATAAACTATTTTATTTATATATTATGTGAGCCTATGTGAAATATCTATGTGTTATAACCAAAATGTCCGTTTTGTTTAGTCAGAACCCCATTCACACTGTTAGCAGTGGAATAAAATAGAATTTATGTAATAAAATTCTTATAATAAATCAAAATAAAACTGGAAAATAGAAAATTAAGTTATGGTGACTCTCCTCTTTGTACAATAAATTAATTTGATATTTTCTGCAAACTAAACTATGCCTGAAAATTACATACTTATTGTTGTCTATCAAAAATATTTATTTACCACAAAATCCTACACGTTATTAGAATTGGAATAACTCTTATCATGAATAATCACTCTTATTTAGCTATGAAAACCCCCTAATGGATAGGTGTGTATTAGGAGAGGCCTATGTCCAGCAGTGGACTATCACAGGCTGATGATGATGATTCAGCTATGTTACAATTATTAAAAATAAAAACTTTGAGGTACTGGTACAAAAACTTTTATTTTTTCAAAATTATTAACATATAATATTTTTGTTCATATTTTTTTTTCCGATATATATTTTATGCATTCATTATTTGTTATTAATAAGTACAAAGTTCACAACCGTTGAAGATATTATTGATTTATACACTTTGTTGTTATTCTGTATTATTTATTTTGTTTTTCTGAGCACAGATAAGATATCGTCATAGCGTTAGTGTTCCGATACACGCATAATATATATACTAAAAATGTTACTCGAGAAACGCCTTTAATATATAATAATATAATTTTCGAAATATACAACAAAAACGGTTACCGTATTGTAAATGTTTTTATGTATGACCGTACAAAAAAGAATTAAATCACTGTATTTTTTTAATACTATATCTTAATTACATTATATTTACGACCAAATTGAACGTGAAAATATTTTTCTCCAATTCTCATTGCTCAAAGTTGTTTTAAACATTCTTAAAGTCATTGATCAGTTACTGAGTATATGTCATAGAGTATAAATCTTTGCAGACGCGCCACAAGCCATTAGTTTTTGTAAGCGCTGATGTCGTAACCCCATTCTGCCAATTTTGCGTCGATCAGTCCCCTGAAGTAAGGTATATTGGCGTACACGGCTGGTACGTCCTTTTCTCCGCATCCGACGCCCCAGGCAACTCAAGCCGGTTAGCTTGTATCTATCGTTGCCGATCGGGCAGGCGAGAGGCGCCCCACCGTCACCCTAGAAGTGGATGGACAAAAGTTAATTATAGTTCAATCAATCTACTTATTATTAACTACTAGCTGTTACTCTTAGCTGCGTCCGCGCGGAATATTTATTGATATTTGATGAATTGCAATAATAATAAATGAAAGGATGCACGGAGAACGTAACGGCACGGAACAATTACCAAATATAATAACAAAAATTCACGTCACGAGATATTTCCACTTTAAAAAAATACGAAAAGTAATGAAAATAATATTGCACTAAAGTTCTTTTTCTGGAAGTTATAGAAAATATGTTTAGTAGTTTTTGTTAAAAATTGGGCATGTAAAAATCACCAACCGGCATTGGACCAGCGTAGTGGGATACGGACCAAAAATTACCTAATGGAGAAGGTGAGCTATAGAGGAGGCCTATGTCCAGCAATGGACTAACGCAGGCTGATGATGATGATAAATAATTAACCTTTAACGGCTCACCTGACACGTGTCTTTGCCCTCCTCGCCTCCAGCGCACACGAAACTGGGATCTAGTATGAAGTTGCGACCCAACCTGGTGGCCTTCAACAGCGCGTTGCATCTCTGATGAGCCACCATGTTTACCTCGACGAGCTTCAGAATGACCGCATACTGACCCTTGGCACCTGAACACAACCAGCCTCAATTTTTATGTTAAATCCTTTACTAGGTTATAAAAGATTTGGAAGCTGTGAAACAAAGTCTAATTACAAAATAGTGGTGGCATAAAAGTTTTAAAATCCACATCTTATTTGAGTCAGGCATCAAAAACAAATAAAAATACACTTGTACCTGACCTGAGACAAAGAACAACACTGAAATGACGTTACATTATAATCCAAAGCAAAATTTTATTAATGAACTGCCCCAACATCTTTTTCTATGTTTTTTTTACAATAAGAACGTAGCCTAAGCTACCTCCAGTTACATCAGCTATATTTTTGTGCCCGTACCATAAAAGCCGAACCGGCTATTCCAGATATTATCCAGAACAAACAGATCGGCATAGAAAATTAAAAAAAATCGTTTCGTTATACGCACCAGTTATATATGACAATATACTAATTTTAACATGGTCATATTAATGTTACAAACAGGCACTCAAATTTTCTAATGATTTTCAAACACTGAGCTCACGATGGACTTAGGTATAACAACATTGGCCACACGTACGACACCACCTTGTTCCTAAGGGACGATGCCATCTTTTTTGACACAGGTAGAATTATTAATAATAATAATAATATTTCTGGACGAATACACAACATCATCTAGTCCCAAACTAAGCAAAGCTTGTACTATGGAAACTAGATAACTGATAAATACATAAACTTACTTTTCGTTTGTATACACGCAGACACGAGAAAAACAGTATGTTCACCACACAATATTTTCCCCGGTTGGGAATCGAACCCACACCCTTTGGCGCAACAGTCAGGGTCACTAACCACTGCGCCAAGCGGGTCGTCGAATATCGCAATATTTAACGACACCGACTGTGACTTCACAGACGACTGTCAAAGATAAAGTCAACAATCAGATACGACATGACCACAGTACTAGGCAACCATAAAACTACGCAATCAAAGCAAAACGTTTGTCATCAGGTGGTAGGTCTTTTTACAAGGGCCCGTCTGGGGTAATTTAAACACTACTGTATTCCGGTTTGAAGGGCACTGTAGCCAGCATAATTTCCGTGTAAACGAGACGTAACATCTCATGTCTAAGGGCGGTAAGCAAATTTGTGGCTCCACACGCTGCATTGTTATCTCTTACCAGGCAAAAGTCTTGCTCGTCTCATGACCAATAAGAAATAGACAATGATTTCAACCTATCTCTAATGTATACAAACAAATAAAATAGGAGTGTCTGTTTGTAATAAAAATAACCGTATTGATTGAATGAAACATTAAACATTTTTTATATCTTTGTCCGTCTGTCTGTGTGTTTGTGTCCAGTTAATTCTGAACAGTCGTTCAGTTCTGAACGATTATTTAACTGGACCTTTACTGGAGGATAGTTTATATAACTGGGAGTTACTTAGGGTGAAGAACAGATTTTATAAAATATATATATCTTTTTAGCAATGATGTTATGCTTCCAGACCAACGCCTTTTTGTAAGATTCACCTAAAACA